>OX465598.1:209857500-211107500 GCA_950022295.1 Bromus sterilis | reverse complement strand
TCCAAGTAGTGAGAAGGACCTCCAACAATTGCAAACCGAGCTGGCGGGCCACATTGATGTCATTGAGAGACCCCAAATCCACTAGTCATGAGAAGCAACTGCTTCAAGAAAACTTTTGGGTTTGTGCTGATGTCGAGTGGACTACACTACCCAAGCCTTTGGGAAGTTCTTCCAATTCCAATGCATGCAGTCCACACTCCCAAGCATTGCCGACCATCCTCTAGCTACATTCATGGCCATTAATCTTTTTATATCTTCCTCGTTGGGAGCTTGAAGGTATTCAAACCCAAAGACACGGATGATAGTTTTTTGCAAAAATACACATGTATTTGAGCGTGGTATCTTTCCCAATGCGAAGATACTCACCGGTGTTATCAATAGGAATTCCATATGCAATCACTCACATTGTTTCCACTATTTTCCGGTATTCACTGAATCCTAGAAAACCGGCGGCGGTTTTTCGGCGAGTGAACAATCTGCAATTTTTCTTGCAGGCTTCCAAAATACGAACAAAAAGAGGCCGCCGCATTTTGTAACGCATATGGAAGAGATGAGCCAGATAGGTGGGTACCTCCACGAAGTAGTCTTGCATGAGCTTCTTGTGTCCGCGAGCTCGATTGCTGATACGTCTCAAACGTATCGACTTTTCCAAACACTTTTGCTATTGTTTTGACCTCATTCTTGCATGATTTGAATGAAGCTAATCCGGACTGTCGCTGTTTTCAGCATAGCTGCATGTATGAATTTTTTATGTGCAGTAAAATGGAAATGTAAGCATCTCAAAAAATTCCCAGAAAATCCATGCATCAGAAGAGTCCATGTGCCAGAGGATGGGCCAGAGGAGGCCACCCCTGGCCTAGGCGGCCAGGTTGTGCAGCCTGGTGTAACGCCCCAGCCACACCCACCGGTTCCCGACGTACGCCTGGTGGGATCTAGACTGTCCCCACAGACCAACACTAGTCTTACCTGTGCACTTTATCCTCACTCGTGCGCACCCGGGAACAACTTCCCGGTCGGTCACCCATCATCAAATCGCTCCAAGCCAAGCACACTTAACTTTGGAGTTCTTTGGATCTGGGCTCCCGGAAAAGAAAGTGGACCTTGTTGATATGAGTATTCTATCATTCCTATTAAGCCAGGATGTCACACTTGGCCACTGGCCGCCCCCCAGGCTCTCCTTCGGCTGGTATTTTTACCTTCGACGATAAAACCCTGAAACTGAAGTCGATACTCCAATTCTCATCGCAGAGCCGCCGCCACCTCTGTTCTTCTCTGGGAGAGCTAATCTGGAGGCTGTTTTGGCCTCCGGTGAGGGGAAATCATCGCCATCTTCATCACCATCGCCACTTCATCACCCTTCCATGTCTCCCCCATCCATGTGTGAGTAATTCCCTGCTGTAGGCGAAGGGGATGGTAGGGATTGGATGAGTTAGATCATGTAATAGTTTGTCAGATTGTTGGGGGCATGTTGCCTATCATCTACTATGGTGTTTATCATCTTTGCTACTACTTGTTGCTCTTCATGCTTGACACTTTGGGCCCTAGTGCCATGATTTCAGATCTAAACCCTTTATGTTTTCATGAATATATTTATGTTCTTGATCCTATTTATGAGTTGTATGCACCGACTATAGTCTGGAACTGGCGATCCCAATGCTGACAGCTTGCGACACCAAAGGGGATGCACTATAATTTGAGGATTTCATGTATCCATTGATTGTTAATGCTTTGTTCCGGTGCTCTTTTGACAGGAGCACCTTAATCTCCATAAGTTCCTTTTGACCCCGTTGGTAGCGGGATGGTAGGACAAAAGATGTTGTGCAAAGTTCTTATTGCAAGCACGCACAACTACCTTGGGATTCATGCCTAATGTTTGATATTTGCCTAGATGATCATTACTTTTCTATGTGCCTTGCCCCATGTTAATTATATGTTATCTCTCATCCATGCAGCGCCCAACCATCCATTCCACTAGCCTACAATGTTTTAATCCTTCTTTATACTAGTTGCTTTACCTTGCTGTTTTTTACTTTCGTTGCTTTGCCACCACTATTTTCGTTGCCACCATCACTTTCATACCACCTTTGCTACTAATACCTCGTTGCCAAGCAAGTATCTTTAAGGTGTGGTTGAATTGACAACTCAACTCTCAAAGCTTATAAATATTTTTGGCTCCCCTTGTTTCAAATCAATAAATTGGGTTATTCTTACCCGCGAAGACTATAGCGATCACCTACACTTATGGGTCATCAATTGCGCACTATGCGCATGCACCCCACCGTTGATCCGCGCCACTTCTTCTTACATTTTTTGAACTTGTCCACCTGATGAAGAAGGAGAAGGTGATCCACATCATCATCGAGGAGGAGCATATCCACTATGTCGGAATCAATGAATTCCGATGACAACGATGAACTCCCTATATCCTTCCACAAATTTGTAACACCCCTAGTGTCATGCTACAATGATCACTCTTGTTAATGGCTAATCCTAGTGATTACCCATGCTCTAATCTTCTTTGAACAAATCATTTTAAAAGTTCCTCTTGGATGAATTAAAAATAAAAGTGGAAATAAAACTTTAGCTAAAAATTGTGCAACCTATTTTATCAAAAACATAAAAGTCAGTAGGTCATAGAAAAATAGAAATGGGAAATTATGATTTTTTTAAATAATATAAACAAATGAAAATAGTATAAAAACAAGCACCTTTAATCCATTTAAAACATTGTAAAATACAATTGAGTTTGTTATGCACCCAAA
Organism: Bromus sterilis; assembly: GCA_950022295.1. NCBI lineage: Eukaryota > Viridiplantae > Streptophyta > Magnoliopsida > Poales > Poaceae > Bromus > Bromus sterilis. The sequence goes on along the minus strand of OX465598.1, from coordinate 211,104,738 downwards.
CTTTTTGTGGCATTGATATTCTATGTAGCACTAATAATAGAGAAAGTTGCATATTTTACAAAAAACATTTGGTGTCTAAGAAAAATAGAATTAGATAAGAAATACACAGCAGAAAAAAAAGAAAGAGAAAAAGTGCTAAGTATCGCCCAAGGAAACCACCAACTGGGCCCAGCCCAGCCTACCTCCCTACCTTCTTCCTACCGCTCACCAAGGTGTCGTGGACGTATCCATGGCCACCGGTGCCTCGCTGTCAATCATCCCCGGCGTCCCCGGCGAGGTTAAGAGCATCTCTTCTCCCTCTCTCTCCTCGAACCCTAGTCCCCCTCAGATCTCACCCCCCTCTCCCTCTCCCCGAGCTCGACCCTGCTCGCCGTGGCCAACGGCTATGCTGTCCCGCGCCATCGAGTCTAGCAGCTCCCCCGTGGTAGCCTACATATCCATGAGAAGTGGATCGTTGCCAGGCGCCTCTGCTTCGACCGAATCGGGTCGTCTTCCTCCTCCGGACCCGCATCTCTCCGGCGACGAGATCGATGCCTCCGGTGCTTCCCCGAGCACGCTGCCCCTCCCTACCGAACCGCCGTGAGCCCCTATGCATTTCCCCTCGCGCCGAACCCGATTTGGTCACGTAGAACATTGTTCCCGTCGTGGTCGTACTCTGGCCATCGCGCTCGCCGTGACCGTCGGCCCCGTGGGCGCGGGATGCTGCTGCCGGCCGCGCCGTCCGCCCTTGGACGCCCGCCGTGCAAACCCGCCTGCTTGCCTTGCTGGCCGCCACCATTCGCCGCCGCTCATTGCCTCGGGCCATGGCCATGGCCGTGGCGCGTTGTGGCCTGGACTCGATGTGGTGGGGCTTGTGCCAGTGCCACATGGGCCCCAGCCACCCCCTAATTAAACTGGTATTAAAACTAATAGAAATAACCCCCCTGTGACTTACATGTGGGGCCAACCCCTAATTAAAATGAGTTAATTGATTTTAACCTCTGTGTATATGACATGTGGGACCCCAGCCTATTAAGTTAATAAAAGGTTTATGTTAAATTTAATTATCCATGAGTTGATGAACAGTGGGCCCCTTTCACTATTTAAATAAGAAAATGATTTATTAGAGCCTAGTCTATGATAGTGGGGCCCCACTGGTCAGTTTGACCAGTCAAATGCACTGTTTTGGATAATGTTGGTTAATTGATTTAAATAATTCTAGAAATTCGATAAAAGGATTAAATCTTTGAAAATCAATATCTTTTAAACCGTAATTCAGATGAAAATACTTTGAACATGGATGTTTCTCAAAAAAATACGACGAATATGGAAACGCTACCCGTATACCCGTCAGTGCCTCTAACATACCGAAAACGAGACTTTCTGTCGGGACCCGGGGTTAACGTATGAAAGTCCCGCTACGGCATAGTCATATGGAGAGCCGAGAACCGTACCCACTTGTCTAAGAAGACAAGGCCAAGCACAGAACGTTCTCAGAAAGCATCGTACGTGAGGGGCATCCCATCCAGGCCGGATGATCAACTGAGATGGGTCCTCATCATCCGCACACAAGTCTAAAGATATGGGTGATGAACTCCCATATTCACAGACAAGTCGCCTCAACCATACTATCGACTATCTCATAACTCTTACATAGACTTACTCCAGCCCGATCACTTAGTCGGGGTCTAGGGCGGGCTCGATCATACCACAAAGTGTGCACAAGACAGAGTCTCGAGCAATCACATCGCGATGCCCCAAGATGCGCACATCTAAGGGCCACTTGGTGTATGAAAGACCGCCAGCCAGATCACAACTAAGGTCTCGAAAACCCATACAAGGACGCTCATGTTATAAACATACACGCATCACACATGCCTTGTATGAACAGCAGGTATCATTGCAATTCTCTACAAAGTATACATTTTATTGATAACTCTCACAGAGTGCAGACAGAGATCACAAGCATGTGATCCAACATTACAACAAACAAGCGGAAGCAAAGTAGGTCTGAGTACAGAAAAGTTTAACAAATGGCTTAAGAATCCTTATTTAAACACAAGCCCTCCACGAGGGAACCAGTCTTCTGACTGGGACTACACTAGCTTGGTCTTCAGTCGTCGAGCTCGATGAAGAATCCACCTTCGGGGTCAGTGGGTTCATCTAAAACATAGAATAAGAAAACGTGAGTACAAAGTCGTACTCAGCAAGACTTATATAGGAGCTATGCTACTCATGCACATGTATCAAGGTAAAGGGGGGTGGGGTTTCACTTGCAGAAGTGCCAGCTTTGAGTTGGCTAGTCCTGAACTACGAGTACCATACTTGAGGTAAGAAGCGTACACGAGTCCACTACATCTCTTCAACCAATTACACCACTATGGTGCCTTCCTCGACTTCCCCACGAGAAAGCACGCCATAGCACTAACGCTTATCTTGGTAAGTTTTATAAGTATCCAGTTCAAGTTGTCTAATAATCAGGCACAGTTTTCCAAGTAGTCCCTTACCGCGGACGCGGCTATTCGAATAGTTTATTAACCCTGCAGGGGTGTACTGCTTGACACATGAAACCATCAGTTACCACCGGGATCTCGTGACCCTTCAAGCGGGTGTCGGCGAGGATAATCTCCACAACTTTTACCTCACAGCCAACTCAAGTTCAATGAAGACGCCTATCTGGGAGGGTTTCCACATTCGTAACCCGGCCGGTCTACCGAAGTGGTCCCAGAAGATGTGTGCGTGGTAAATAAGCCGGTCGCGGTTGAGCCGGTCTCTCACCTTGCATCCAGGCCACAAACCTACCAGAACTCCGAACTACTGCGACTCATTGAACTGAGAAGGGGTGAATTAATAAGTTGAGCGGGGATCCGTTTGCCCAACATGTGGTAGTACTCTTCAGCTTGGATCACCACACAAGAACTCGGGCTTAAGGCGGTGTTCAACAAGACAACCCACTGTGTACTCCTACACAGCCTCTCATCGTTCACCTTGTATTAGGGTAGATTCACCAACACATTTCCACCATCATCAACATGATTGCTACCATCCCGACTCACATAACAGTATCAACATTGAATCACTCTAAGCATGCAATAAGCAGTAACAGTTGCAGGGGTCACATGATAACAATCAACTCCTACAATTGTTAGGATTTTGGTTTGCTTACTACTGTGACAAAATGATAGGTCATGCAAAGGAATGGTTCAACTATGCGGTAGAAACGCATCATGGTAATCATCCTATACAATGCATAAGCGAGACATGAGAGGGAATTGGGATTTTATCAACATGATCAATGGGGGTTTGCTTGCCTTGCTGACGAGGTTCGGTATCGAGGTCTTCAACGAATGGGGAGCCTCCTGTTTCGGTTCCACCTCTACTTGACAAACAACAAGCAACGGAGCACAATAAGTACAATGCACAAACACATGGTTGAAAGTTGAAACTAGATGTATATGCTTCTGATGTGTGAGGCAATTCCATTTAAATGGAGTATATTGCAAATGAAATTGCAATTTCAAACTCCAATTTGAATTCATCTTAGCCAAGATACAAATGCTATTGTTTGAGCAATGCAACTCATTTTGAAATGTGTATGATATGCCTCTGATGTTCAGATGAAATGTGGCATGTTGCTAAGATTCAAATTGCAAAAGCATTTGAATTTAATTTGATTAAATTCTAATTAAACCAAATTGCAAATGCTACTGGTCCCATTTTAAATTCATCTCAAACATAGTTGAAAGTTTTATATTTGGATAGATTATTTTCTCCTGATCATTTTTCATATATTATATGTTAATTTTGGATTTAATATGAATTTTCTATGAATTTCCAAATTTCAGCCTTTTTTCTGGATTTTCTGGAATTGTTTTAATCAAATAAACATTTACTGCGTCAGCATGACCTCATGCTGGCGTCAGGGGGTCTCTGACCAGGGGGTCCCACATGTCATCCTCTGCTGTGTTAATTGAACCGGTTTAATTCGAATTAAACTAATCGGAGGGATTAACAGGGGGCAGGGCCCACATGTAAGTCTCACTGGAGGGTGGGGCCAAGTGATTAAGCTCTGTGGTTAGGGCTAATGGAGGGGCTCGCCGGCGGGGAGCACTGCTGACGCCGGAATCTCGCCGGAGTTGCGATTTAGGGCTTGGGGTGGGGATTGGATGGCACAGACGGGTTCCTCGTCGTCTTCCGCGTCGACTGGGAGTAGCAGGGGGTCACAGGGAGGGATCTAGCCTCGCCAACGTCGAAGGTGGCGGAGGCAGTGGCTCGGACCTTGACGAAGAGCTCGCCGCAGTGCACTAAATGGAGAACGGAGTAGCGCGTTGCGTTCCTGGAGAAGACATGGGTCATATGCGCGCTCTGTCTTGCTCTAGGAGGCACGGGAGCATGAGCCGCGTCGTCCATGGCGGCGACAGAGCTCTGCTCTCATGGCGGTTCGGCGTAGGAGGAGAACGAGGGGAAACCAAGTTGGGGGAAATTCTCACCGTGATGCAAGGAACACGACGGAGCAAACGGGAGAGGCGGGGAGGCTTCAACGGCGAGGAATTTGACGACGTCCTTCTCGGCGGCCGGTGAGGACTCGGTGAAGATTCCGACGGCTCGGGGAGGAATTGGCCTGCGATTTCTTGCACGGAGACGAAGTCGAGGACGGCGAAGAGGATGGACACGTTCTTGGCGGCTATCTCGGGCTCGGGCTACGACTCGCCATGCCCATGGCTGGCGGCTGCTCTCGAGGAAGCTCGCGGGAGGGAAGGAGAGGGGTGGATAGGCATTGGGGAGGGGGGAATGGACACACAGCTCATCCAGGCGTGGCGTGGCGCGTCTAGGAGGCTCCAGAAGGGCAGGTGGAGGCTGGGAGAGCGGCGACGTGCTCGGCTAGCTCGGTGGCATTCCACCGAGCAGCTTGGAGGTGCGGGGTCGGGGAAGAAGACTCCGGTGCCCTTTTGGGCCGCCTAGGCTGGATGGGCCGGCTTCGCCCAGGCGTCAGGTAAGCTTTTTTCTAATTTCTTTTCTGTTTAATCTTTCCTTTCTGTTTTTCTTTTCTATAATTTGTTTTGCTGTGCTAAATAAATAGCTAGGCATTTTATTAAATGCTGAAACTTTTTATGTGGCTTCACAATATACTAGGCTAGCCACTTGTAAAGTTTGAACATTTTTAAAATTCAAATTATTTGAACTTTAAATCAAATAGGGGTTTTTGATTAATTCCAAGGTCCTGTTTGAATATTTGAAAAATCCATGAGCATGGGGTGGGTCCCACATCACTTGATATGTGATCACACTCATTTATAAGACTTTTCAAAAAGCAAACATGAATTTTTGGAGAAGATTTATTTCTGGCCTTTTGAATTAATTCATCTGGGGGGTGTTCCTTCTCCCATTTGAGTTTGAATTTGGTTTCAAATGATTTGTTATGAAATTTTTAACATGATGCAAGGTGACTTTGATCCTAGCACATTACCTAACAGAGGGTTCCGACACTTTCCTCCTCTGGATCGTCTGTCCGGTAATCACCCGGAGCCGGTAGAACATCTAGTTAAAATCCCGTTTTGTCTGCAACGTGTAGCACCGCGTTAGTTCACCTCTAACATAAAGTATTGCCATGTCTTGCATTTTTATTTCTATTATTGCCGTGCATTTATTTTTCTCTCCCCTTCTTCTGTGGTAGACTTCGATACTGCCACCGCCGACACACCCGAGTATGATTACTACGTCGACGATCGTAACCCTACTGTTGAGCTTCCAGTTAAGCATAGCGATTCCCCTCTCCAAGATATCCCCTACTACCTTTTTCGTACTATTTCTTGCACTAGGGATTGCTGCTCCTGCTACTGCTATTATTCATATTCCATTATATTACCTAATTTTGTCGCCCCTTTATCATTGTACCCTACCTTGTCCTATGCTGCTTAGAATATTTATTCATTAGTTGGCCTTACGCCCTTGTTCGTCTGCTATGCTTAGTTATCGGGCCGCGATCACTCTGGGGAGTGAATCCAGGAACTTTACATTATTGTAACTTCATCAGAAGCAAGACAAGGTAAGGAGTCGGGTGACCCAACTGTACCCGTGATAGGTATTGCAACGGGACGACAGGGTAGGCACTTATCGATGTGCGGTAGGCCTGGACTCTGATCATTGTCCATGATATACTCCATGCACCACGAAAGTCGAGTGACTCCCAGGTTGCTCGCAAATTAAGGTAAGGAGACGAGCCACCCCTAAGGGTACCTGCGAGTTATGGCGAGACGACGGGATAGTCGGATATCTCCTGGATAGAGAGGTGGTCTGGCTACTGTTCGATGTCCGTGAGTTACCCAGCCGGAGTGACGATCACACTCGTCTCCGCGAGTTATTAATAATGCGCTTAATGGATCGGTGTCAGTGATCTAAGATGGCCACTGGCTTATACGCGCTACCTCCATGTGGGATTACGAGTATGGGATCCTTGGCGTCGTACGTTATCATTCGAAAGCTCTTCAGACGTTACTACCTTTGCGGGCTGATTGCCGGGATTGGACGGGTCTTCTGTGCTCTTGTTGAGACAGTTGTGTCTGCTTCTCCGGCCACCCACGCAACGTGCAGGAGTACAAAGGGAGAGGGTCCAAAGTCCCTGCGTACTTAGGATTTAGACCGGCGTGCTGGCCTCTGTGTTGAGCCTAGGATGGTCTACGACGTGTAAGATTTCCTTGGTCAGACATGCCTGAATAAGGTGTACGAGACCCGGGGGTCCGAGCGTGTAGGGTAACAGGAGTGCAGCCCTTGCAGGGATGAAATCTATTCAAATAGTCTTGTCCACGGTAACAGGACGCTCGGTGTTCTATCCGTATCCGAAACTACAACTTGAACTATTATTGCTATATTATAAACTGTTGTTATTGTTCCCGGGATTGCTTTCTCGCAGGGTTGTCGATAAGGGATCTCGGGACTTGATGTTATTACTGCTACATACATCATTCTTAATACAACCCTTTAAACTGTTGTCTACTCTCATCTACTACTGCAAGATCCCTTGAAGATGCTAGTCTTCGATAGGCCTAGCTTCTCATCCTTATTCTGGCTTTATGTAGTTAAGTCCACTATATGGCCTCCCCTTTCCATTTGATACAAATGCACAACTTCTTAGTAGCCGGATGCAAGACTCGCGAGTATGGTAGATACTCACCCCCCTCTTGCTTTTCTATCTTTTTTATATACAAGGTTGCTGTAGTCAGACGTTGGAGTCCAGGAGCAAGAGATCCCCGATGCTTGCTACGCCGTGGAGACCCCCGTTGGCCAGGAGTAGTTTGGAGGTTCCAAGGCAGGAGGCCTCGCCTTTTCGATCGGCGAGTAGTGTTTGTGCTAGCCTTCTTAAGGAAACCTTGTATTTTTTGTGTCTATACTCAGATACTATTGTTTCCGCTAACTTTGTGTATCTTGAGCTGTTGTATTCGAGCCCTCGTTGGCCCCTGGTTTGTAATATGAACTTTGTTTTGTTTTTATTCATAGAGTTGTGCCGTGATATTCTTAAAGTGACACCTTGATCTCGATCGTGTACAGTGCGTGTATGATTAGTACTTGATCGTAAATCGGGGGCGTCACACCGTCCCTATTTTGTCATTAGGGAAAATACGGGCGGAGACCTTTTCAAAAGGAGTCAAAGCAGGCGCACAACCCTCCTTGTTCACTGCCGCAACACTCTTCTTCTTCACATCCACTGATCGGATCTACTTCAGCGCTGACTCGCCACTTCTGCCTCCCCGAAAATAGAGCATACAAAAGATCTGTTGGTGGATGACGATGATCGGCCTCAGAAAATCCCATGGTTAGGAACCCTGGGTTTAGATCATAGAGAGAGGAGTGCAGGTTAGCTATGCTCGTCGGCTAACAGAATATAGGGACTTACCCAGGTTCAGGGCCCTTGATCGGTAAAACCCCTACTTCTTGCTCTGTTGTATTATATGGTGGAGGCGATTACAACAGAGATATCAACGAGAGTGCTCTTGCCGAGGGTGGAGTTATGCGAGATTGGATGTCGTAGACATCCCCTCTCCCAGCCTTTATATACTAGGCTGGGTTGCAATGTGTCCGTCTAGGTTTACATAGGAGATTGCCTAATCTAGCTAGCATTGGTGGGCACGCCTTGGACTCCAAACCGCCTCGGACTCCACGTAGGCGCAACCATCGGTGCTTGGGGTGCGCTGATCCTGGGCCAACCAAATCTTCCAGTGGGCCTTCTGTCTGGACACGCACTGGGTACCCTCATGCTAAGGATTCGTGGGGGTATCCCCTCGTTAGTAGCCCCTGAGTGTCTGGGGGACTCGAAGAGTAACGCAGGGACTCGAACCTGCAATAGCCGTAATAGTGCGTGTCGGTTGGCGAGCTCTAAGCCACATACATTGTTCATGAGAAGAAGTTTTGAGAGGGATGCTAAGCTTAAAGGGCCCAAGGCACTCGACTGGTGGAGCCTTGGTGAATTGCACTAGCGGAAAATACCCCAGTAACCCAATCAAGCTCAAGCCCTCAACACGAACTTGGAAAGGACTGGTGTCAAGCAAGGTCCATGCCGCGGAGTGCTAATAGGATCAATGCCGCCAGTTTACCGTACTGAATACGACCCTAATGCGTCCGTTAGTGGTTAAATTTCATCATGCACCGAGCATGGAACTGCCGGGAGTGAAGTTGCGCTGTGGCAAGTCCCGGCCCGGCCAACAGATCAGCGGGGTCTTACCTACACGCTACTTCACGTGGCATTTAGGGTGCAGTGTATCGCAACCCGGGTCATTTAGTAGGGGCGCGTTGCCAGATTAGAGTGCACTCACTCGGAAAACAATCGAGTGGACTTATAGTATGAGCACTCGTGGAGCATCCGAGTGCTCAGACGGGGATTTAGTATAGCATGCACCCACTTGGAAAACGACCGAGTGGGCTTATAGCATAAGAACCCGTAGAGCGTACGAGTGCTCGGGGGGGGGGGGGTCATCTATTCGTCTTGCGTCTTCCTGCGAGTAGTCACTCGAGGATCTTTTATAGAGGCGAGTAAGCACTCAAGCCTTGTAGATGTGTTGTGCTGAATATGTTGAGGGGAGTAGTTACTCGCGACCCACGTAGTGTGTGTCGTGCTACCTTTTGCTTTGTATTTAGTGATGACAAAGTGTTCCAGATGGGAGTTTATTTGATGGAATCAGATGAAGGGATCTTGAATCTTCGTACAACTGGATTGAGTTTTTCTTCTTGACTGAAACTGGTCCTGGCGGTGCGGCCAAAATGTCTCGTGGCTTCACATGTGCGTGCGCTCAAATCTTCTGTGGCGATGGGACGTCACAAAAGCTCTGACAGCTATGAACAGATGCGTGCCTCAGTCCGCGATGATGTGACAAGGCATGCCGCGGTAATTTCGCTGTTTGTGATGACGACTCCTTATTTTTCGTGCATAATGGGCGGTGTGGTTACTGCGGCGGTTGAGATTTCCATGCCGTGTGTGGGTCGTGGGATCGTGCCCACGTTAGTTCAGTTCCAGATCAACGGTGGAGAGGCGGGCATGCGCTGCTGGTTACATAAGGAAAGAGAGCGGTAATTTTAGATTTACCGTGCTCTTGCCCTCTGCTTCCTTCTTCTTCCTCTGCTTCTTGCTCCCCAGTCCATCTGAGTTTTTCCCGTTTGCTGAGTGCGTCATGTCCAAGCGTGCTGATAACGCCAAGCTGGCTAAGGGTGTGCCGCAGAAGTCGGCAGCGAAGAAAACTGGCCAGTGGGAGCGGTCGTCCTTTGAGGCAGAGGATTTGGCAGTTCTGGTTGAGGACGGGTTCGTCGCAGAGGGTGCTGCTCGGATCCCGGGAGAGGAGGAGGTTCCCGCGCCACAGAGCGATGAACGGGTACGCTTCCAGAGCTTCTTCCCGCGTGGTTTTTCTCTTTTGGTGCATCCTTTCGTTCGTGGGATGCTATTTGCCTATCAGTTGTAGCTGCACGATCTTACCCCCAATGGGATTCTGCGTATAGCGTGTTTCATCACGCTATGTGAGTGTTTCTTGGGGGTTTACCACCATTGGGGGATCTAGAGGCGTCTCTTTAGTGTGAAGAGGACGTGCTCGGAGTATGCTGTTGGCGGCGTCGCCATTTCCATCAAGGACAAGAATGCCTACTTCGATTTGGAGAAACTGGATTCCGTCCATACGTGGCGGAAAATCTTGTTTTATCTGAAGGATCAGACTGTTGCTGGCCAGCGGTATGGCCTGGCACCGTTTTATTTGGTTGCCCGGGTGGCAAAACCGTCATCTTGGGGGCATGATCTGACTTCGACTGAGTTGGAGGCAGTGGAGCCTATGGTGCGAGCGGCCGCGGATCTCAAGGGGAGGGTGAGCGGTGGTCAGGTCATCGCCGTCTTCGTGAAAAGGTGTATTCAGCCGCTGCAGTTCCGGGCGCATCCCATGTGACAATACTCCAGACTCGAGGACTTGACGAGATGTTTTCCGGGGGATGTCTTGAGTCGTGATCTCTTGGCTTGGGTACAACAGATCACGAACTGGACAAATATTGTGCTTGTGAGCTTCGTGGCTCCATATGCCGCTGATGTGCAGCTTCCTGAGGTACTTTATCTTTGTCCTGTGCGCGTGATTCATCAGATTTTGTCTTGCTGATCTGTTGTGCTGTTGTAGGGCCATGTTCCTGTCCTCAACAACCATCCGCAGCTTGAGGAAGCTGAGATGAGGGAGGATCCTGAGGAGGTTCCGGTTGTTTCGGCGCCTGTGGCAGGGATTGGTGCTGCTTAGGCTTCGGGTGCTGATGCTGCTATGAAGCCTCCTCTTGTTGATGACCAGGATTAGGTTCCGTTGAACGTCCGGTACAAGCGCTCTCGTTCTTTGACTCCTACTATTCCGCCGTCTACTGGGGGTGGTGGCCGAGTCCCCGATGCTTCAGATGCTACGCCTCGTCCCCCTCCGGGTGGCCATAAGAAGCCAAGGTTTAGTGCTTCTGCTCCAATCCCTCCTGCGGCTAATGTCGGTGGCGCTCCTGAGCATTCGGGTCTAGTGCCCACTCCTGCGACCTCGGGCACGGGTGTCATTCCTGCAGCTGCCCCTTCGGGTGGTTATGGAGCAGCCACTGAGAGTACATCTTCTCCAACTGCCAAGCCTTTCGTCGCTGCACACCTTGGAAAGGCAGTATGTTACCATGGAGGACAAGGTGGCCTTCTTTGATAAGATGGCTCAACATGTAAGTACTGGTGCTTTTCGTCTTGAATTTTTCTCGAAGTTTTATCGAGTGTGTGCCAGCGCTCCCGATGGGAGTAGCCCCCGAGGCTGTGGGCAACCACTCGTGGTTGGTCGTAGTCTTTGTGTGATTTTTCTTCTCGTTCTTGACTCCGTTGTTGCTATAGTCTCTTTTCAAAATGTGTGGACGAGTGCTTACTGACATTGACCGGTACAAAGATTCTCATGATGTTGTTCAAGACAAGCTCACCCATATGGCCAGTGAGTCATGTTTTTCCCGTAAATGTTGGTCGTGTAGTTCTGGCGGGTGCTTAGGTGACATTTCCTTGTTGCAGGTCAAAAGAAGAAGGCCGTGAAGAAGGTTGCTGAGGTGGAGGAGGAACTCGTATTGCTTCGGAGTAGTTTGGAGTCGAAGGAGAAGGAGATCTAGCTATGTTGAGGTGAAGTCGAGCGTGTTCAACAGGACGGGGAGCAGTTTCGCCGTTTGGAGAAGGACGAGGCGTCTGAGGCTGATCGTCTTCGTACTCTGGCGGGTGCTTTGTCAGGTGGGCTTTTTGATGTGCCTTGTTTGTTATATGTCCTTGAAGCGGTCTCTGGTCTGAATTTCTTTCTCTTGTAGGAGCTATGGGTGCTGAAACTGTGGTCACCGCCGCTGAGGGATCGAGTGCTCTTCACGGTATTGTTGATGCTGTGGCGGGTGCGGTGGATTCGGCCAAGGCTACTACTGAGGGAGAGACCACTTCTCTCAAGCTTCTGCACGAGACTGTGTTTTCGGAGGGGACCGTTCCTAAAGGTATCGACCCTCTGGCGGCTGCTTTTGGTTCGGATGGTGGCTTCCTTGAGAGCTTCATCCGTAAAACAGTGGTGAGTGGTCTTTGATGGTACAAATTAAAGCCCCCTCGTTGGTTACCCAAAGTGGAAGGTTGAGATGTAGACAACGACAAGTTTCCCTTAGCGAAGATGCTAAGGTTGAATGTCGAAACAATAGGACTCCAACAGATACAAGTAGGTGGTGAAGTGAATAATGACGCCGTTTACAACCGAGGTTGCTAACTTCACCTAGATCTACACACACAGCAAATAAATTTTCTTCCCAACGAGTACAAAGGAGTTGTCAATTCCTCCGGCCTTGTTGTTTACAAAGGATAAAATGCACGGGATAATAATGATAGTGATAGCTACGGAAAAGTAAATACTGAAAGTAAATTGATAGTGTAAACAGTGTTGGAAATATGGACCGGGGTCCTATGATGTTCACTAGTGATGTCTCTCTCCCAAAAGACGATAAAATAGCCATGCGAGGTAAACAAATTATAGCTTGGAAATTGACAGAATTATGTGCGCAAACCAATGCTAATTATGCTATAAAGAAAGGAAGAGGCTCAGAAGCATGGGCGGTACGCCAAGACGAGTAGACCGAAATCCATCTGCATCTACCTACTAATCATCCATCTTGAGATATCTATCCAGAACATCTCGCTGGTATTAAGTTGCGAATCCCACCCAAAGTGTAAACTCAAAGCAACGGACAACTGCATTAAAGAACTTTGCGTAAAGTAAACAATCCTTGCACCCGCAAGTACAAGCACCGTTGTTTTCCCCCTTGTGGCAACAACATATCCCCTAGACTCATGTTTCTGTCACTCAAGCTAGTTATCGGGGGGAATGAACCCACAATCATGCATAATGGTCCCTCTTGGAGTCACAATCTACTACTTGGCCAAAGCAATAAACAACAACGGAGAACATGAAAGAATTACTCAAGAACATAAATAAAAAAGAGGAGAATCAAATATATTACTCAAACACAATCTGAACATAATCTCATAATCCATCGGATCCCAGCAAACTCAGCATAGCAACAGCAGAAATATTACATAAGTGCATCGATCATGTAGGGAAGCTCACGAGGTCTAATCCATGAAGAACAAAGAGAGGAGGAGAACATCACATAGCTACTGATCATAGACCCATGGTCCAAGGTGGACTACTCAAGGTTCATCCGGGAAGCATCCATTGTGGTGGAGAAGCTCCCGGAGGTGGTTCCTCCCTCCGGCAGGGTGCCGGGAAGAGGTCTTCTGGTGCTCCCAATCTTGGAAGCGTGGCGGCGGCGGAACAGAGGAGAGATCGCGAAAAAGGGTTCCCATCACGGGGGTTTCACGTCACGAGGAATATATAGGCGAAGGGGGGAAGCCAGGGGGTCCACCAGGGTTCCAAGCGGCCTCCTGGCGCGGCCCCACCCTGGGGCGCACCGGGAGGGCGCCTGGGGCCCTGGTGGGTCCCCTCTGGCCCCCCCTCAGTGATTCCCGAAGCTTCCTGTACGCTGATTTTTTATTGGATTTTTCCCGGATTTTTGGAGCACTTTTTATATGGGGGAAACCTGAAATAGAAAAACAGCAGAAAACAGGAACTGGCACTGGGGTGCACTGAGTTAATAGGTTACTCCAAATATGATCAAAAGTGTATGGAAGTTCATCAATATCATAGCAATATCACACAAAAGAGGCATGGAGCAAGCAGAAATTATAGATACGTTTTGGACGTATCAGTCTTGTGACCTCACTTCTTGTTCTCCTGGGGCATGGTGTGCCGATCGATGATGATATGGTAGCGGCCGTGCGCAATTATACTGAAGAACAGAGCATGCAATCTACCGACTTGGCGCACCATGTTGAAGTTGTTGTGGAAGAGGAGTTTCGCAATAATGAAAACGAGAAGTAGTTTAGCGTGATCCTTTTCTGGGTGCTGTGCCCTTGAATAATATTTGATTTGTAATGAACTCCTTTCTGAGGGAGCGCCTAAGAATTTTGTGATGCCTTCCAGCCCCCGAGGATTTTACTTTGTTGTGTCTTTGACTTCTTTTTCTTTTCGTCATGTGGTAGGCCGCCCCGAGCGTTCCTCGAACTTGGAGGTCTTTGAAGGAGGATGCTCGCGAGGATGCGTACGAGACTCTTCGAGTGCGCCTTTAGGATGCGGAGCACGAAAACACCATACTCAAAGGAATTATTGTTGTCTAACGCTCGCGAGAGGGAGCAAGCTGAGGCCGTGCTCTATGGTGTGGTGGCTTGGCTGACAAAGCTGTCTGGTCTTCTGAATTGTGAGCGTTTAAGTATGATTTCACGTGTGCTTCTCTGACTCACTCTGGCTGAATGTTTTCCAAAATTTTCTTTTGAAGTTTTGTCTGGTCGTATCTGTGAGGAGGAGGAGACGGTGCAGTCGGAGTTGTCGCGACTGGATGACCCGGCTGTGCAGGCTGAAAATCCCTTGTGAATGGATAGGGTCTGAGCCCGAGATTTAGTTGTTCTTCTCTTGCAAGTTAACAAGGTTTCGAAGGCCATTGAGTACTGCTGGAGGTTGATCAGTAGCATCTTCTTCGAGATTTATCCCTTGGACCCTATTCCGCCGACCTTGGAGAGGCTTTGTCGCGTGTTTTCTCATCCCCTAGAGGTTCATCGTGTTGTGAAGCATCAAATCCAGGCGGGAGCTCGCTGTGCCCTGGCCTTTGTTCACACTCATTGGCCTGGTATAGATCTTATGCTGGCGGCTCGTGGCCCTCCCCGTGTTCGGGATGTGTCGATGGATAATCTTTATGAAGTGGCGAATGAGCCTTCCCGACTTATAGTGGGGAAGTTGTGTGAGGAGACTAATCGGGTGCTTGGTGCCCGCTATTATGAGGTGAAAGAGGAGCCCGATCCATAGGCCTTAACATAGTTTGGTATACTCTGCATCCATGTAAATATAGACTTGTTGTCTGTTTATTTCTTTTGTTTTTGCTCGATTGATGTCTTGAGGGGTGGCCTGTGCTTGCGAGCCCCCGAGGACCAAAAATTTGAGTCACGTAAGCGAAAAACGCCTCGGAGGGAGGCCTGTGCGCGCAAGTTCCTGAGTGCCAATGATTTGAGTCGCGGAAGAGAAAAACGCCTCGGAGGGTGCCCCATGCGCACAATCCCTTGAAGGCCAATGATTTGAGTCACGAAAGAAAAAAATGCCTCGGAGGGTAGCCCGTGCGCACAGGCCCCCAAGCACCAATATGCTGAGTTGTGTGAGTGAAAAACGCCTCAGAGGGTGCCCCGTGCGCACAAGTCCCTGAGTGCCAATATGCTGAGTCGCATGAGAGAAAAAATGTCTCGGAGGGTGGCCCGTGCGCACAAGCCCCCGAGTGCCAATATGCTGAGTCGCGTGAGCAAAAAACGCCTCAGAGGATGGCCCGTGCGCACAAGCCCCCCGAGTGCCAATTTGCTGTGTCGTGTGAGCGAAAAAACGCCTCGGAGGGTGACCCATGCGCACAAGCCCCCGAGTGCCAATATGGTGAGTCAGGTGAGCGAAAAACGCCTCTGAGGGTGGCTCATGCGCACAAGCCCCCAAGTTCCAATATGCAAGTCGCGTGAGCAAAAAACGCCTCGGAGGGTGGCTCGTGCACACAAGCCCGTGAGTGCCCGGTGTAGTTGTAAGATGCTAAACTTGTCGGGACCGGGGTTAGCATATGTAATTCCAGTCACGATACAATAACATGGAGAGCCGAGAGCCGTACCCACTTGTCTAAGAAGACAAAGCCAAGCACAGAACACTTTCGAAAAGCATCGAACGTGAGGGGCATCCCATGCAGGCCGGATGATCAACTGAGATGGGTCCTCATTGTCCGCTCACAAGTCTAAATGCTTATGGGTGGTGAATCCCATACTCATAGACAAGTCGCCTCAACCATGTTATCGATCGAATCCTATCTCTTACATAGACTTACTCCAGCCCGATCACTTAGTCGGGGTCTAGGGCGGGCTCGATCATACAACAAAGTGTGCACGTGACAGAGTCACGAGCAATCGCATCGCAATGCCCCAAGCTGCGCACATCTAAGGGCCACTTGGTGTATAAAAGACCGCCAGCCAGATCACAACTAAGGTCTCGAAAACCCATACTAAGACATGCATGTTATAAACATACAATCAACACACATGCCTAGTATGAACAGCAGGTATCATCACATACCTCTACACAGTGTATCTTTATTGACTTACACATAGAGTACACAAAGATCATATAACTATGATCCATCATTACATCAAAGAACGGAAGAAAATTAGGTCTGAGTACAGACAAGTTTAACAAATGGCTTAGAGAAGCCTTGTTCAACATACATGCCCTTCCACGAGGGACCAGACTGCTGACTGGAACTATACATGCCCTTTCGGGAAGGTGTCTCCTTCGGGGTCTGGGTTTCCATCTAAAACATAGAATAAGAAAACGTGAGTACAAAGTCGTACTCAGCAAGACTTACATCAGAACTATACTACTCATCCTCAAGTTTCAAGGTAAAGGAGGTTGGGTTCAACATGTAGAAATGCCAGCTTTGACTTGGCTAGTCCTGTACTACGATTACCAGACTTGAGGTAAGAAGCGTACACGATTCCACTACCAAGTCTCCAACCAATACACCACTATGGATACTTGCTCGACTTCCCCACGAGGAAGCACACCATAGCACTCATGCTTATCTTGCGAGTTTTAGAGTATCCATTCAAGTTGTCTAATAATCAGGTACAGGTTCCAAGTAGTCCATGAACGCGTACGCGGCTATTCGAATAGTTTCGTTAACCCTGCAGGGGTGTAAACTACACACACATGACCATCAGTTACCGCCAGGTCTCGTCACCATTCAAGGGGTGCCGGCGAGGATGTTCACCACGACATTTCGCTCATAACCGGTCTATTCAAGGATTCGACTATCTGAGGTAGATCCCGCTCGAGAACCCGGCCGGATCAATGATACGGACTCAGACGATGTAGGCAACCGAGACGCCATCCGAGAAGATGGTTTCACTGTCTCACAGATCCACCCACATATCTATATGATGTAACCTTTCATCCATTCTTTTTCTATGCATATGCCAAATGGAAAGCCCAAACTAATTTGACACCTGGACGTCAACACGGATCAATGTACTAGGCCGAGAGGGGTCAGTGAGCCCAATGTGTGGTTGTACTCTTTGTTTTGGATTACCATACAAGAACTCGGGCTTAAGGCGGTGTTCAATGAGACAACCCACCGTGTACTCCTACACATCCTCTCATCGTTCACCTTGTATTAGGGTGGAATCACCAACACATTTTCACCTTCATCAACACCATGTTCACTATCATCCCGACTCACATCAAAAGTAACCTCATGGTAACACTAAGCATGCAATAAGCTGTAACAGTTGCAGGGGCCTCATGATATCAATCAACTCCTATGTCAGCTAGGATTGTGGTTTGCTTACTACTGTGACAAGATGATAGGTCATGCATCGGATATGGGTTCAACTATGCGGTAGAATCGATAACAAGGTGATCATCCTAATCAATGCATAGGCGAGACTGACAGGGAAATGGGTTTTTATAGACATGATCAATGGGGTTTGCTTGCCTTGCTGACGATACACGGGTCTTAACGGTGGTCTTCTTCTTCGGGGGTGATCACCGTCTCGGAGGCACTGTTACCGGCACAAACATCAATAAAGGGGGGGGTAACATTGAATGTAAATGCACAAGCACATGCTTATGTTGTCACATGATGTGAATGGTATTGATGTGACCTAGGTTCAATTTGTCACATGTTAATTGAAGTTGATTTGAAAAGTTAATTCAAATTCAAACTCCAAATGTTGTTCAAATTAGCCAAGTTGCATTTGCTATTGTTTGTTCTTTGTAAACCATCTTGACATGTGTATGATATGCCTCTGATGTTCAAGTGAAATGGTTTGCATTGTAATGGTTCAAATTAGAATAGCATTTGAATTTAATTTGAATTAAATCCAATTAATCCAAATAGAAAAGCTACTGGTCCCAATTTAAGATCAACTCAAACATGGTTGAAAGTTGGATATTTGGATAGAGCATTTTCTCCTGATCATTTTTCATATATTATTTGTCCAATTTTGAGTTCATATGAAATAGTTATGAATTTCTGAAGTTTAAATGTTTTTCTGCCAATTTCTGTATTTCTTTTGGTTAGAAAATTGAATTATTGCGTCATCACTGCGTCACAGTGACGTCAGGGGGGGCTGACTGGTGGGGCCCATGGTCAGTGTCACAGGGGGCTAATCCCTTTGTTTAAATTAACCCACGGGTTAATTTAGTGGGCATGGGCACACTTGTCAGTGGGGTTTAGGGTTAGCTTAGTGGTGGGTTAGTGGTTAATTAAGCAGGCCCGCCGGAATGTCGCCGGCGGCGACCAAACCCACGGCGGAGGCACGCCGGAGTTTCCCAAATGGCCACGGGAGGGCACGGGATTTGCGCTGGGATATGCCCCGTGCTCGTCCGCATCTAGTGGAGCACACAGGGCCATATGGGAGCTCTGGAGCGACGGCGGCGTCGACTTGCGCGGCGGCCGTGGCTCTGCTCCGGCGAGATCAGGCTACGGGCCACAGCGAGAGGCCTGGGTTAGGGGGAAATGACGGGGAGCTCACCCTGATGACAAAGGAGCCGAAGGCTAGGGCTTAGGAAGCGTGGTGACGACGAATTTGACAGCAAGCTCGTGCGGGTCCGGCGAGTCGACGACGACGAATACGACGACTAGGGGCCGTCTGGGCTGTTGATCTGCTGCAGGTCGACGAAGAGGAGGGCGCTGGTGATGATGGACACGCTCGCGCGACGTCTGGCAGCCGTTGGCCACGCGAGCTCGGCGGCTGTGCTCTCCGGTGCGCTCGGCCGTGACAAAATTGGCGCGGGGAAGAGAGCTATAGGGAGCCAGAGGAGGGGGAAGTGGTGAGGGGGTACGTGGAGTGCTCTGTGGTGAGAGGATGAGGCAAGGGGGGCCTTGGAGCCTTCTCGGCGTCGCGGTGGCGCCGCGGCGTGCTCCCAGGCCGCCACCGAGCAGCTTCGGTGCGCGGGGAGGAAGACGACACTGGTGGAGGTGGGCTGGGCCGGGGTTCAGTTAGTTGGGCCCGAGGCCATAGGGGGTGGGCTGGGATTCCTTTTCTATTTTCTTTCTTTTTCTGTTTTATTTTTCTTCTTTTGTTTTGCTCTGCTAAAAATCCCAAGGCATTTTATATAAATGCCCAAATAATTTTAAAAGACTTGGGTGACCAGTAGCAAACCACATCCAAGTTATGGGCATTTTTGAAATTCAACACATTTGAATTTCAAATCAAATAGGGGTCAAATTTAATTTCCAGGGCACATTTTGAATTTTTTTGAAGATTCCATGGGCATGGGAATGAACCCAAACCACTTTTGAAATGATCACCATCATTTATAGGAATTTTCCAAATATTCAAATGGTTTTTGGAAAAAGATTTTTATTTGGCCATTTGAATTAATTTCTCCGGGCTTTCTTTTCCCCATTTTTGATTTTCTTTTGAAATTTTCACATGATGCAAAGGGAGAAGAAAGCCCTAGCACTTACCCTAGTTGGGGTTCTGACAACTCGCCCCCACTCAACAGAATCTCGTCCCGAGATTCAGAAGTCGTCGGGAGGAAGGTGGGGTATTCGGCACGGAGGCGGTCTTCTCTTTCCCACGTAGCTTCTTCCTCGGAGTGGTGTGACCATTGCACTTTGAGAAACTTGATCTTCTGACTACGAGTGACACGCTCTGCGGAATCAAGAATATGAACAGGGTACTCTCGATAAGAAAGGTCATCTTGGAGATCAAGCGTTTCGTGGTCGACTTCGCGGATGGGGTCCTTGAAGCAACGCCTGAGTTGTGACACATGGAATACATCATGTACTCGGGAAAGGTTTGGGGGTAGTTCAAGTTGGTAGGAAACTTCTCCACATTTAGCAATAATGCGGAAAGGTCCAATGTAACGTGGGGCCAACTTGCCTTAGATGACGAATCGTTGGGTTCCCTTCAGAGGTGTAACCCGAAGGTAAGCCTTCTCATCCAGATTGTAGCTTTCTTGCCTATGATGACAATCATAGTAGCTTTTCTGATGAGATTGAGCGGCTTTCAATCGATCACGAACAATGCGAACTTTCTCTTCTGCTTCCTTGATCATATCCGGTCCAAAGAATTGTCTTTCACCGGTTTCTGACCAGTTTAGGGGTGTTCGACATCGTCGGCCATAGAGGAATTCAAAGGGAGCCATGTCCAGACTAGATTGATAGATATTGTTATAAGAAAATTCGGCGAATGGAAGAGATTTCTCCCAATTCTTTCCGAATGAGATAACACAAGCTCTAAGCATGTCTTCCAATATTTTATTAACCCTTTCAACTTGAACGCTAGACTGAGGATGGAAAGCTGTGCTAAAGGAGAGATGAGTTCCCATAGCATTCTGAAAGCTTCCCCAGAATCTAGAGGTGAAAAGGCTACCACGATCGGAATTGATTTCCAAAGGAACACCGTGGAGAGACACAATTCTAGAGACATACAAGTCCGCTAACTGGCTAGAAGTAATAGACTAGCGAACGGGAAGAAAGTGAGCAAGTTTGGAAAGTCGGTCAATGACAACGAAGATGGCATCATTTTCTTTCTGGGTTTTTGGAAAGCCGGTGATGAAGTCCATATCGACTTTGTCCCATTTCCACTCGGGAATAGGCAAAGGTTGAAGAGTACCAGCAGGTCTTTGGTGTTCGTCCTTAATGCGACGACAAACATCACATTCGGCAACATATCGAGCAATGTCTCTCTTCATCCTAGTCCACCAAAATCTCTGGCGTAGATCTCAGTACATTTTAGTGCTACCGGGATGAATCGAGAGGGGTGTGTCATGGGCTTCTTTGAGGGTGAGTTGCCTTAGGTCCCTATTCTTAGGTACTACCAAACGATTTCCAAAGAATACCGTTCCTTTGCTATCTGTGGAGAAACATTTAGCAACTTCGCTAGCAATGTTCTCCTTGATCCGGCGAACACCTCGTGCACGCCTTTGGGCAACTATGATTTGATCCTCAAGGGTTGGTTTCGCCACCAAGGTAGAAAGAAAACCATGAGGAACAATTTTGAGGTTGAGCTTTCGAAATTCCTCATGAAGAAGTGGTTGATACTGTTGTAACATGAGGTTGTTACAATACAACTTACGACTTAGTGCATCAGCCATGACGTTGGATTTACCTGGGGTGTAAGAAATTCCTAAGTCATAATCTTTTATCAACTCTATCCAACGTCTTTGCCTGAGATTAAGATCTGGATGGGTGAATATGTATTTGAGGCTTTGGTAGTCGGAATAGATCTCACAACGATTACCAAGGAGGTAATGTCCCGATGTCTTTAGGGCATGAACTAAGGCAGCGAGTTCAAGATCATGGGTAGGATAGTTCTCTTCATGTGGACGCAACTGGCGTGAAGCATAAGATAACACATGTCTATCTTGCATAAGTATGCATCCTAACCCTTTCCGTGAAACGTCACAATAGATCTCAAAATCCCTTTTGGTGTCTGGAGGCGCAAGTACGGGTGCAGAAGTCAATCTTATTTTTATCTCTTGAAAACATTCCTCGCACTTGGGAGTCCATAGGAATTTCTTATCTTTCTTGAGGAGTTCAGTTAGAGGCTTTGCAACTTTGGAAAAGTTCTCAACGAAGCGGCGGCAATAGCTTGCTAAGCCAAGAAAACTGCTAACTTGCTTAACCGATTCAGGTGGAGTCCAGTCAAGGACGGCCTGAACTCTCTCGTGATTGACAGCAATGCCTTTTGAAGAAATCACGTGGCCTAAGTTGGTCACTTCTGGTAGCCAAAATTCAGACTTGGAGAATTTAGCATACAAGCGACGCTCTCGAAGTTTCATCAATACCAACCTAAGATGCTCGGCATGTTCTTCTTCGTTCTTCGAGTATATAAGGATGTCATCGAGATAAACCATGACGAACTTGTCAAAATACTCCATGAATATCGAGTTCATCATGCGTGAAAAAGTAGAAGGGGCATTGGTTAAACCGAAGGACATGACGGTGAACTCGTAAAGACCATAACGAGTAGTGAAAGCCGTCTTGGGAACGTCCTCGTTTCGTATCTTGATTTGATGATAGCCTAATCTCAAATCCATCTTGGAGAAGACCGAGGATCCAGCAAGTTGATCATAAAGATCATTGATCCTGGGCAGTGGGTACTTGTTCTTTCTCGTCGCTAGATTTAGCGGGCGATAATCTACGCACATCCTTTATGTTCCATCTTTCTTCGTTACGAACAGAACGGGGCATCCCCATGGCGATGAGCTAGGGCGGATGAAGCCTTTTGCCAACAAAGCTTCAAGTTGGATTTTCAGCTCAGCTAACTCACGTGGGGCCATTTTGTATGGGCGTCTGGAAATTGGGGCGGTTCCTGGGGAAAGATCTACAATGAATTCTACACATCTGTCAGGAGGCATTCCTGACAGTTCTTCAGGAAAGACATCCGGGAAGTCACGAACCACCGGAATATCTTCAAGGTCAGGAAGGGGAAGCACATTCAAAGTATGCATCTGGGTTCTAAAATTTGGTGAGGTGTAGTCAATTGTCAGAACCCTCTGTTAGGTAATGTGCTAGAGTTATTAAGTCACTTGCATCATGTTAAAATTTCAAAAGAAATCTTTGAAATCAAAATCAAAAGCAAAATGGGAGAAGTAAACACCCCAGATGAATTAATTCAAAAGGCCAGATAAAAATCTTCTCCAAAAATTCATGTTAGATTTTTGAAAATTCTTATAAATGAGTGCGATCACATATCAAGTGATGTGGGACCCACCCCATGCTCATGGATTTTTCAAATAGTCAAACAGTGCCTTGGATTTAATTAAAAATTTCTATTTGAGTTAAGATTCAAATTATTTGAATTTTAAAAATGTTCAAACTTTACAAGTGGCTAGCCTAGTATTTTGTGATGCCACATAAAAAGTTTCAGCAGTTTATAAAATGGTTTTTATATTTTTATCAGAGCCAAAACAAAACTACAGAAAAAGAAAGGAAAGTTTAAACAGAGAGAAAAAGAAAGAAGGGCTTACCTTCAAAGAAACCCATTTCATCCCCCAGCCGGCCCAGCCCACTCCCGCGCCTGTCGTCTTCCTCAAGCAGGGAGCTGCGTGGCGACCATGCCGTGGCCGCCGACGAGCCCCTGGCCACCTCCTACTTCCCCCTCGCCACCTCTTCACGCCTGGAGACGCCCAGAAGCTCCCCCGATCCATTCCCCCTCTCCACGAGCTCTCTCCCCGTCTCCCTCGCCCGATTCGTCGACACCCGTGAAGAACGCCGGAGCGCGCCGCCGCACCTGCGTGGCCAGCGAGCCTGTCGAGCGCCACCGCCGTGTCCATCCTCCTCGTCGTCGTCAACTACGTCTCCCAGTGCAGCGAATCGAACACGGAGCCCTCCTAGCCGCCGGAATCGAGCTCGAGCCGTCGCTGGACCCGAAGGACGCCTTTGTTGATTTCGTCGCCGGCGAGCCACCCCAGCCTTCGCCGCCACCTCCATCGAGTTCCTGGTGAGCAGGCGGTTCAAACCCCTCTCTCCCCAACCCTTATCGTTGTCTCCTTGTTGATCCACCATGGGAGCAGAAGTGCCTCGCCGCCGCGGTCGTCCGCGGCGAGCAACCGTTACGCAATCGAAGCCGAGACCGTGTCGGTTGCACTCGTGGTGTTCCACTGCGTCGAACCATCCCAGCCTCGATCCCAGACGCTCCTCCTAGCAAGTTCCCGTTCCAAGCCGTGCCTCGGACCGCCGCCGTTCAAGTCGCCGTCGTCACGTCAGGCCTCCCCGTGGTCGCCCGACTCGCCTAGGTGAAGCGCGAGTTCGAGGGCTGCCCTCTGGTGGTCTCAGCGAGAAATTTGGTGGCCGGGAGCACCGTTTCCTTGGACGCCGCCGCGTCTGCGAGTCGCCGGCGACACGTGGCCGGCGTCGTTAGCACTAACGCCACCCCTCTAATGACCCCCCACAGCCGATGACAGGTGGGGCCCTGGACCCCTTAACCCCCCGGTTAGTTTAAACTAACCGGGTTAATTAACCCAGCCACTGACAGGCCGACCCCACACGTCAGAACCCCTCTGACGTCACCCTTGCGCAAGCATGACGCCATAAATGAATTTTCAGAATAAATTGAATTAAAGAAATTCCAGAAAATCCAAAAAATAGCCCAAACTTTGGAAATTCATAGAAAATTCATATTAACTCCAATTTGGACAAATAATATATGAAAAATGAACAGGAGAAAAGAACCTATCCAAATATCCAACTTTAAACTTTGTTTGAGTTGAATTTAAATTGGGATCAGTAGCATTTGCTATTTGATTTAAATTAAATTAAATCAAATTCAATTCAAAAGTTTTTGCAACTTGAACCATGGCAACATGCTACATTTTACTTACACATCAGAGGCATATCATACACATTTCAAAATGATTCAAATTGATCAATCAATGTCACATGTAACTTGGCTAAGTTTGAATTCAAATTGGAGTTTGAATTTGCAATTCAATTTGCAATATACTCCATTTAAATGAAATTGCCTCACACATCAAAGCATATACATCAAGTTCAACCTTCCATCATGTGATTTTGCATTGTATTTACTTTTCTACCTTGTTTGTTGTTTGTCGAGTAGAGGTGGAACCGGAGCAGGAGGCTGCCCCCTTCGTTGAAGACCCCGAACCCGAACCTCGTCAGCAAGGCAAGCAAACCCCCATTGATCATGTCGATAAAATCCCAAATCCCTCTCATGTCCCGCTTATGCATTGTATAGGATGATTACCATGCTACGTTTCTACCGCATAGATGAACCCATCCTTTTGCATGACCTATCATTTTGTCACAGTAGTAAGCAAACCACAATCCTAGCAAATGTAGGAGTTGATTGATATCATGTGGCCCCTGCAATTGTTACTGCTTATTGCATTCTTAGAGTGATACCATGATGATACTGTTATGTGAGTCGGGATGGTAGTGATCATGATGATGATGGTATAAAAGTGTTGGTGAATCGACCCAAATACAAGGTGAACGATGAGAGGCTGTGTAGGAGTACATGGTGGGTTGTCTCGTTGAACACCGCCCTAAGTCCGAGTTCTTGTGTGGTGATCCAAGATGAAGAGTACAACCACACATTGGGCTCACTGACCCCTCTCAGCTTACTAACTCATCCCTTTCGATGTCCAGATGTCGCAATAGTTTGGAGTTCTGGTAGGTCTGTGGCCTGGATGCTAAGTGAGAGAACGGCTCATCCGAGACCGGCTTATGCACCACGGACACATCACTTGGGTCCACTTCGGTAAACCGGCCGGGTTCACGATAGTGGTAGCCAACCCAAGTAGGCGGCTTTCTCGGACTAGATCGGCTATGAGGTAACAGTTGTGGTGAGCATCCTCGCTGGCACCCCTTGAATGGTGTCGAGATCAAAGGCGGTAAATGATGATCATGTGTGTGTAGCGGTACACCCCTGCAGGGTTAACAAAACTATTCGAATAGCCGCGTCCGCGGTTATGGACTTCTTGGAAATCTTAGCTTGATTATTAGACAACTTGAACTGGATACTTCTAAAACACACCAAGATAAGTGTGAGTGCTATGGCGTGCTTTCTCGTGGGGAAGTCGAGGAAGGCACCATAGTGGTGTAATTGGTTGGAGAAAGTAGTGGACTCGTGTACGCTTCTTACCTCAAGTCTGGTACTCGTAGTTCAGGACTAGCCAAGTCAAAGCTGGCACTTCTGCAAGTGAAACCCCACCTCCCTTTACCTTGATACATATGCATGGGTAGTATAGCTCCTATGTAAGTCTTGCTGAGTACGACTTTGTACTCACGTTTTCTTAATCTATGTTTTAGATGAAACCACTGACCCCGAAGGTGGCTTCTTCATCGAGCTGGACGACTGAAGATCAAGCTAGTCTAGTCCCAGTCAGACGACTGGTTCCCTCGTGGAGGGCATGTGTTTAAATAAGGCTTCTTAAGCCATTTGTTAAACTTGTCTGTACTCAGACATACTTTGCTTCCGCTTGTGTTGTAATGTTGGATCACATGTTTGTGATCTCTGTGTGCACTCTATAAGAGTTATCAATAAAAATGTATACTTTGTAGAGAATTGCAATGATACCTACTGTTCATAAAAGGCATGTGTGCTGCGTGTATGTTTATAACATGCATGTCTTTGTATGGGTTTTCGAGACCTTAGTTGTGATCTGGCTGGCGGTCTTTCATACACCAAGTGGCCCTTAGATGTGCGTAGCTTGGGGCATCGCGATGCGATTGCTCGAGACTCCGTCTCGTGCACACTTTGTGGTATGATCGAGCCCGCCCTACACCCAGACTAAGTGATCGGGCTGGAGTAAGTCTATGTAAGAGTTATGAGATAGTCGATAGTATGGTTGAGGCGACTTGTCTTTGAATATGGGAGCTCATCACCCATATCATTAGACTTGTGTGAGGACGATGAGGACCCATCTCAGTTGATCATCCGGCCTGGATGGGATGCCCCTCACGTACGACGCTCTCCGAGAACGTTCTGTGCTTGGCCTTGTCTGCTTAGACAAGTGGGTACGGTTCTTGGCTCTCCATATGATTATGTCTTAACTGGACTTGCATACGCTAACCCCGGGTCCCGGCAGACTTGGTATCAGAGCAGGACTGTCTGTAGGACTAGCAGCCTTGGCCGAAGTCGAGTCTAGCCTTCTATAGTTATATAGTTACTCTGGGTATATAAGGGAACAACGTAAGGCTTCTTTTTTCTCCTTACCCCCTTCATTCTGAGTCACCCTCATCTTATTCTACGGGAAGATAGGACTAGGCTCTCCTCTGTCTGATTAGAACATCTCGTTGTTTGCTTCCTTGTAGCCGTAGGAAAGTTGTGATCGGTTTGTTAGAGTGGTTATGCTCCCTGATTTATTACATCGTATGTAAGTGCTGTTTCCATGTTGTAAGAAATTGTCTTTTTCTTGCAATTACAGCCGTTATGCTGTCCGAGTCATTCCAGGTTTATCTCATAATCTGATGCATTTGCAAACTCCTTCTTTCTGTTTCAGATGGCAGATCTTCCCCCTCGGCAGATTGTTCGTTTGACCAGGTGCCTCGGTGTGCGTGGCCATCCCGCCACGTTGATCGAGATGATGTCCTATGTGGGATATCGATGGTATCCTGAGTACACCGTTGAGGAGCAGTTCCTTGACTTCAACCAGACCCAGTTCCACTGCATTGTCAGGATCTACCCGCACCACGTTGGAGTCACTCAGCCTATCCACTTTGGACATGGCATTGGTATGACCGAGAACATGGCTGTGCAGGATGCTGCATACTCATGTATTACCCTGCTGAGAGAGGAGCACACTATGCTGAGAGAGACCTCATTCCTCTATATCCCTGCTGCACTTCCAGGAGAAAAAGGATATTACACCGGACTCTACTCAGATCACTCTGCAGAAGATCCAGCACTTCAGATGACTGCTAGGTTTGCTAGTGATCGAGATCGTGATGCACGTGCTCTCCGTTTTGAGCTTCACGCCACTCGTGTTCGTCTGTATCGAGCACTGACCCTTTTGGCACCCTTCGTGAGCGTTGGATCAGTTGAGTATGATGCTATCTACCCAGTGAGGACTCAGATGCCTTCTCGAGTTGCTTGGCCCGAGATTGGAGGCATTTTTCCACCCCGTGGTCCTTTACTTCCACCCTATGCTGGACCTAGGCCCCATCCTTGCACAAATGGATATCAGGGTCCACAGGCCTCCGTGTTTTCCGATGGTCACCTTCAGCTACCGGGATACGCGGGTAACTTTTACGAGGACTACTATGGAGATGGAGATGAGTGAGACCGCCTGTGGTCTTACTTAGTGAGGATGTAGTAGTATCTTAGTATATTGTATGCAAGGTGTCTAAGTTTCAGAGGCTTAGATAAATAATGTATAGGAAGTCAGAGTGCCTCTGAAGGATGTATCATCTTCATCACGTTTGTATTAGCTTGGTGCTTGTACTAAAACGATGTATGGTTTGTATGACAGCTTGTGAATATATGGCTTGTATGCTTTTATCACCATGTTGTCAAGATGATTACTTCCTTTGCTCTGTAATCCTTCCAGTACTTCAATACCTTGTTTAGACTCTCCCAATCAACTCTGTTTGACTTTGGTTTTCACTTCAGGATGTCTCAAGGAACCCGTGGCCAGCTTGGTCGTAACCACGGTCGTGGGAATGACCAGGAGGAAGGCAACCTTCCACCACCACCCACGATGGCTCAGGTTCTGATGGAGGTTGAGAGGAACCGCCGAGACTCTTACCATCTGCTGGAAGTCATTGCTCACAACACCACTCAGCAGCGCAACGAGTTGGTGTCCCTGAACGACTTCATCCGGCTTCATCCCCCAGTTTTCAGTTACTCCACCGAGCCCCTTGACGCCGATGACTGGCTTCGCAACATCGAGAGGAAGCTCCAAGCAGGCCATGTTGCAAATGGCGACAAGGTCAGCTATGCCACCTATCACCTTGAAGGTGCAGCTAGCTCTTGGTGGGAAAACTTCATGAACATGCGTCCTGTTGGACCGCCTGCATCTTGGGATGAATTCTGCACTTCCTTCCGTGAGCACCACATTCCCAAGGGTCTTATGGACCGCAAGCGTGAGGAGTTCTGCAACCTCACCCAAGGCAGAAGGACTATTGACGAGTTTAGTCGTGAGTTCAACCGACTTGCTCGTTATGCTACCGAAGAAGTCTCCACCGACTCCAAGAAACAAGAAAGGTTCCGCCGTGGACTCAACTCTGGACTCCGTGGTGAGCTCAACCTAGATGACTTTGCCACCTTCCAGGTCCTTGTCAACAAGGCCATCAAGGCAGAGGACATGAACACCCCCAACGACTTCCGCAAACACCCTAGAGACGATGGTTCATCCAGTTCAGGCTCCCAGAAGCGCAAGATCTGGATCCCCAATAGTATGTTCCGCTAGAACAACCCACCGAGGCCATCCTATGTGGCGCCTCGTCCACCAACTCAGTTCCACCCAGCTCCACCAAACAACCCAGCTCCCCGCACTGTTATCGGAGCCTGTTACAAGTGTGGTCAGGCAGGCCACTACTCTCGTGAGTGTCCCCAGAACCAGATCCAGAACCAGAATGCTCCACCCCGTGCCGGAGGCAACGACAATGGTCGTGGCAAGCCCCCCCAGAAGGTCTACACCGCCAAACCCGCTCCTCCCGCCACTCGTGGATGTGTGAATCAGATTGCCGCCGAAGAGACTGACGACACCACTGACGTCATTCTTGGTACGCTCCCAGTCAATTATGTTCCTACTTCCGTTCTTTTCGACCCAGGAGCATCTCATTCATTCATGTCGGAAAGTTATGCACTTCGTCATGAGTTATCCTTTGTTGAATTGTCCACCCAAATGATTATTCAAACTCCAGGGTCAAGATGGCAAACTAATAGAGTAAGCCACGGTAATCAAATTGCAATTGAGGGTTTAGTATTCCTTGCTTCACTCATTGCCCTCAAGTCTTCAGATATTGATGTCATCCTTGGCATGGATTGGCTATCAAGACAGAATGCCTACCTGGATTGCAAAGGCAAATCCGTGAAACTCACCCACCCTTCAGGCAAAACCGTCAACTATACCTCACCCAGAACAAGAACCCAAGTGCATTCCTTGAATGCACTTCCCCTTCCCGAACTTGAAGATATTCCGGTGGTTCGTGACTTCCCGGATGTCTTTCTTGAAGAGCTGCCGGGCATGCCACCCGACAGATGTGTAGAGTTTATAGTGGATCTTGCCCCAGGAACCGCACCAATTTCTAGACGCCCATACAAAATGGCCCCACGTGAGTTAGCTGAGCTTAAAACCCAACTGGAAGCTTTGTTGGAAAAAGGCTTCATCCGCCCTAGCTCATCGCCATGGGGTTGCCCCGTTCTGTTCGTAACGAAGAAAGATGGAACATAAAGGATGTGCGTAGACTATCGCCCGCTAAATTTAGCGACGATAAAGAACAAGTACCCATTGCCCAGGATCAATGATCTTGATGATCAACTTGCAGGATCCTCTGTCTTCTCCAAGATGGATTTGAGATTAGGGTATCATCAAATCAAAATCCGAAACGAGGACATTCCCAAAATGGATTTTACTACTCGTTATGGTCTTTACGAGTATACCGTCATGTCCTTTGGTCTAACCAATGCCCCCGCCACTTTCTCACGCATGATGAATTCGATCTTCATGGAGTACTTAGATAAATTTGTTGTGGTTTATCTCGATGACATTCTCATCTACTCGAAGAATGAAGAAGAACATGCCGAACACCTAAGGCTGGTATTGATGAAACTTAGAGAGCATCGCCTGTATGCTAAATTCTCCAAGTGTGAATTTTGGCTACCAGAAGTGACCTACTTAGGCCACGTGATTTCTACAAAAGGCATTGCTGTGAATCCCGAGAGAGTTCAGGCCGTCCTTGACTGGACTCCACCTGAATCAGTTAAGCAAGTTAGGAGTTTTCTTGGCCTAGCCAGCTATTGCCGTCGCTTCGTCGAGAAATTTTCTAAAGTTGCAAAGCCTCTAACTGAACTCCTCAAGAAAGATAAGAAATTCGTATGGACTCCCAAGTGCAAGGAAAGCTTTCAAGAGCTAAAAGGAAGATTGACTTCTGCACCCGTACTTGCACCTCCAGACACCAAAAAGGATTTCGAGATCTATTGTGACGCATCACGGCAAGGGTTAGGATGCATACTTCTGCAAGATCGACATGTGGTAGCTTATGCTTCATGCCAGTTGCGGCCACATGAAGAGAACTATCCTACCCATGACCTTGAACTCGCTGCCGTAGTTCATGCCCTAACAACTTGGAGACATTACCTTCTTGGTAATCGTTGTGAGATCTATTTCGACCACCAAAACCTCAAATACATTTTCACCCAGCCAGATCTTAATCTCAGGCAAAGACGCTGGATTGAGTTGATAAAAGATTATGACTTAGGAATTTCTTACACCCCAGGCAAAGCCAATTGCATGGCTGATGCACTAAGTCGTAAGTCGTATTGTAACAACCTCATGTTACAACAGTATCAACCACTTCTTCATGAGGATTTTCGCAAGCTCAATCTTGAGATTGTTCCTCATGGCTATCTTTCTACCTTGGTGGCGAAGCCAACTCTTGAGGATCAGATCATAGTTGCCCAAAGGCGTGCACGAGGTGTTCGCCGGATCAAGGAGAACATTGTTAGCGGAGTTGCTAAATGTTTCTCCACAGATAGCAAGGGAACAGTATTCTTTGAAAATCGTTTGGTAGTACCTAAGAATAGGGAACTAAGGCAACTCATCCTCAAAGAAGCCCATGACACACCCCTCTCTATTCATCCCGGTAGCACAAAAATGTACCGACATCTACGCCAGGGATTTTGGTGGACTAGGATGAAGAGAGACATTGCTCAATTTGTTGCCGAATGTGATGTTTGTCGTCGCATTAAGGTAGAACATCAAAGACCTGCTGGTACACTTCAACCTTTGTCTATTTCCGAGTGGAAATGGGACAAAGTCGGTATGGACTTTGTCACCGGCTTTCCAAGAACCCAGAAAGGAAACAATGCCATCTTCGTTGTCATAGATAGGCTTTCCAAAGTTGCTCACTTCCTTCCGGTTCGCGAGTCTATAACTGCTAGCCAGTTAGCGGACTTGTACGTCTCTAGAATTGTATCCCTTCACGGTCTTCCTTTGGAAATCAATTCTGATCGCGGTAGCCTTTTCACCTCTAGATTTTGGGGAAGCTTTCAGAATGCTATTGGAACTCATCTCTCCTTTAGTACGGCTTTCCATCCTCAGTCTAGCGGTCAAGTCGAAAGGGTTAACCAAATTCTTGAAGACATGCTCAGAGCTTGTGTTATCTCATTCGGAAAGAATTGGGAGAATTCTCTGCCATTCGCCGAATTTGCTTATAACAATAGTTTTCAATCTAGTCTGAACATGTCTCCTTTTGAACTCCTTTATGGACGACGATGTCGAACACCACTAAACTGGTCAGAAACCGGTGAAAGACAATTCTTTGGACCGGACATGATCAAGGAAGCAGAAGAGCAAGTTCGCATTGTTCGTGATCAATTGAAAACAGCCTAGTCTCGTCAGAAAAGCTACTATGATCGTCATCATAGGCAAGAGAGCTACAATCTGGATGAGAAGGCTTACCTTCGGGTTACTCCTCTGAAGGGAACCCAACGTTTCAGTATCAAAGGCAAGTTGGCCCCACGTTACATCGGACCTTTCCGCATTATTGCTAAACGTGGAGAAGTTTCCTACCAACTTGAACTACCCCCGCACCTTTCCCGAGTACATGATGTATTCCATGTGTCCCAACTCAGGCGTTGCTTCAAGGACCCCATCCGCGAAGTCGACCATGAAACGCTTGATCTCCAAGATGACCTGTCTTATCGAGAATACCCCGTTCGTATTCTTGATTCAGAAGATTAGGTTTCTGAAAGTGCAATGGTCACACCACTCTGAGAGAGACGCTACGTGGGAAAGAGAAGACCACCTCAGTGCCGAGTATCCCTCCTTCCTCCCGCAGACTTCTGAATCTCGGGACGAGATTCTGTTGAGTGGGGGCGAGTTGTCAGTACCCTCTGTTAGGTAATGTGCTAGGGTTATTAAGTCACTTGCATCATGTTAAAATTTCAAAAGAAATCTTTGAAATCAAAATCAAAAGAAAAATGGGAGAAGGAAACCCCCCAGATGAATTAATTCAAAAGGCCAGATAAAATTCTTCTCGAAAAATTCATGTTAGATTTTTGAAAAGTCCTATAAATGAGTGTGATCACATATCAAGTGATGTGGGACCCACCCCATGCTCATGGATTTTTCAAATAATCAAACGATGCCTTGGATTTAATTAAAAATCCCTATTTGAGTTAAGATTCAAATTATTTGAATTTTAAAAATCTTCAAACTTTACAAGTGGCTAGCCTAGTATTTTGTGATGCCACATAAAAAGTTTCAGCATTTTATAAAATGGTTTGATATTTTTATCAGAGCCAAAACAAAACTACAGAAAAAGAAAGGAAAATTTAAACAGAGAGAAAAAGAAAGAAGGGCTTACCTTCAAAGAAGCCCAACTCATCCCCCAACCGGCCCAGCCCACCATGCCGTGGCCGCCGCTGAGCCCCTGGCCACCTCCTGCTTCCCCCTCGCCACCTCTTCACGCCTGGAGACGCCCAGAAGCTCCCCCGATCCATTCCCCCTCTCCACGAGCTCTCTCCCCGTCTCCCTCGCCCGATTCGTCGACACCCGTGAAGAACGCCGGAGCGCGCCGCCGCACCTGCGTGGCCAGCGAGCCTGTCGAGCGCCACCGCCGTGTCCATCCTCCTCCTCGTTGTCGACTACGTCTCCCAGTGCAGCGAATCGAACACGGAGCCCTCCTAGCCTCCGGAATCGAGCTCGAGCCGTCGCTGGACCCGAAGGACGCCTTTGTCGATTTCGTCGCCGTAGAGCCACCCCAGCCTTCGCCGCCACCTCCATCGAGTTCCTGGCGAGCAGGCGGTTCAAACCCCTCTCTCCCCAACCCTTATCGTTGTCTCCTTGTTGATCCACCATGGGAGCAGAAGTGCCTCGCCGCCGCGGTCGTCCCAGGTGAGCAACCGTTACACAATCGAAGCCGAGACCGTGTCGGTTGCACTCGTGGTGTTCCACTGCGTCGAACCATCCCAGCCTCGCTCCCAGACGCTCCTCCTAGCAAGTTCCTGTTTCAAGCCGTGCCTCAGACCGCCTCCGTTCAAGTCGCCGTCGTCACGTCAGGCCTCCCCGTGGTCGCCCGACTCGCCTAGGTGAAGCGCGATATCGAGGGCTGCCCTCTGGTGGTCTCGGCGAGTAATTTTGTGGCCGGGAGCACCGTTTCCTTGGACGCCGCCACGTCTGCGAGTCGCCGCCGACTCGTCGCCGAAGAGATGACGTGGCCGGCGTCGTTAGCACTAACCCCACCCCTCTAATGACCCCCCACAGCCGATGACAGGTGGGGCCCTGGACCCCTTAACCCCCCGGTTAGTTTAAACTAACCGGGTTAATTAACCCAGCCACTGACAGGCCGACCCCACACGTCAGAACCCCCCTGACGTCACCCTTGCGCAAGCATGACGCCATAAATGAATTTCCAGAATAAATTGAATTAAAGAAATTCCAGAAAATCCAAAAAATAGCCCAAACTTTGGAAATTCATAGAAAATTCATATTAACTCCAATTTGGACAAATAATATATGAAAAATGATCAGGAGAAAATAACCTATCCAAATATCCAACTTTAAACTTTGTTTGAGTTGAATTTAAATTGGGATCAGTAGCATTTGCTATTTGATTTAAATGAAATTAAATCAAATTCAATTCAAAAGTTTTTGCAACTTGAACGATGGCAACATGCTACATTTTACTTACACATCAGAGGCATATCATACACATTTCAAAATGATTCAAATTGATCAATCAATGTCACATGTAACTTGGCTAAGTTTGAATTCAAATTGGAGTTTGAATTTGCAATTCAATTTGCAATATACTCCATTTAAATGAAATTGCCTCACACATCAAAGCATATACATCAAGTTCAACCTTCCATCATGTGATTGTGCATTGTATTTACTTTGCTACCTTGTTTGTTGTTTATCGAGTGGAGGTGGAACCGGAGAAGGAGGCTGCCCCCTTCGTTGAAGACCCCGAACCCGAACCTCTTCAGCAAGGCAAGCAAACCCCCATTGATCATGTCGATAAAATCCCAATTCCCTCTCATGTCTCGCTTATGCATTGTATAGGATGATTACCATGCTACGTTTCTACCGCATAGATGAACCCATCCTTTTGCATGACCTATCATTTTGTCACAGTAGTAAGCAAACCACAATCCTAGCAAATGTAGGAGTTGATTGATATCATGTGGCCCCTGCAATTGTTACTGCTTATTACATGCTTAGAGTGATACCATGATGATACTGTTATGTGAGTCGGGATGGTAGTGATCATGATGATGATGGTATAAAAGTGTTGGTGAATCGACCCTAATACAAGGTGAACGATGAGAGGCTGTGTAGGAGTACACGGTGGGTTGTCTCGTTGAACACCGCCCTAAGTCCGAGTTCTTGTGTGGTGATCCAAGATGAAGAGTACAACCACACATTGGGCTCACTGACCCCTCTCAGCTTACTAACTCATCCCTTTCGATGTCCGGATGTCGCAATAGTTCCGAGTTCTGGTAGGTCTATGGCCTGGATGCTAAGTGAGAGAACGGATCATCCGAGACCAGCTTATGCACCACGCACACATCACTTGGGTCCACTTCGGTAAACCGGCCGGGTTCACGATAGTGGTAGCAAACCCAAGTAGGCGGCTTTCTCGGACTAGATCGGCTATGAGGTAACAGTTGTGGTGAGCATCCTCGCTGGCACCCCTTGAATGGTGTCGAGATCAAAGGCGGTAAATGATGATCATGTGTGTGTAGCGGTACACCCCTGCAGGGTTAACAAAACTATTCGAATAGCCGCGTCCGCGGTTATGGACTGCTTGGAAAGCTTAGCTTGATTATTAGACAACTTGAACTGGATACTTCTAAAACACACCAAGATAAGTGTGAGTGCTATGGCGTGCTTTCTCGTGGGGAAGTCGAGGAAGGCACCATAGTGGTGTAATTGGTTGGAGAAAGTAGTGGACTCGTGTACGCTTCTTACCTCAAGTCTGGTACTCGTAGTTCAGGACTAGCCAAGTCAAAGCTGGCACTTCTGCAAGTGAAACCCCACCTCCCTTTACCATGGTACATATGCATGAGTAGTATAGCTCCTATGTAAGTCTTGCTGAGTACGACTTTGTACTCACGTTTCCTTAATCTATGTTTTAGATGAAACCACTGACCCCGAAGGTGGCTTCTTCATCGAGCTGGACGACTGAAGATCAAGCTAGTCTAGTCCCAGTCAGACGACTGGTTCCCTCGTGGAGGGCATGTGTTTAAATAAGGCTTCTTAAGCCATTTGTTAAACTTTTCTGTACTCAGACATACTTTGCTTCCGCTTGTGTGGTAATGTTGGATCACATGTTTGTGATCTCTGTGTGCACTCTATAAGAGTTATCAATAAAAATGTATACTTTGTAGAGAATTGCAATGATACCTACTGTTCATACAAGGCATGTGTGCTGCGTGTATGTTTATAACATGCATGTCTTTGTATGGGTTTTCGAGACCTTAGTTGTGATCTGGCTGGCGGTCTTTCATACACCAAGTGGCCCTTAGATGTGCGCAGCTTGGGGCATCGCGATGCGATTGCTCGAGACTCCGTCTCGTGCACACTTTGTGGTATGCTCGAGCCCGCCCTAGACCCCGACTAAGTGATCGGGCTGGAGTAAGTCTATGTAAGAGTTATGAGATAGTCGATAGTATGGTTGAGGCGACTTGTCTTTGAATATGGGAGCTCATCACCCATATCATTAGACTTGTGTGCGGACGATGAGGACCCATCTCAGTTGATCATCAGGCCTGGATGGGATGCCCCTCACGTACGACGCTCTCCGAGAATGTTTTGTGCTTGGCCTTGTCTGCTTAGACAAGTGGGTACGGTTCTCGGCTCTCCATATGATTATGTCTTAACTGGACTTGCATACGCTAACCCCGGGTCCCGACATCAATTGTCTGGCGTGAAGGATGGGTGAGTTTTACTGACTTGCCTTTACAATCAAGGAAAGCATTCTGTCTCGATAACCAATCCATTCCTAGGATGACATCAATGTCTGAAGACTTGAGGGCTATAAGAGAAGCAAGGAATACTAAACCCTCAATTGCAATTTGATTGCCATGGCTTACTCTATTAGTTTGCCACTTTGAACCAGGAGTTTGAATTATCATTGGAGAAAACATTTCTTCAAAAGGAAACTCATTACGAAGTGCATAACTCTCCGACATGAATGAATGAGAAGCTCCTGGATCGAAAAGAACGGAGGCGGGAACATGATTGACTGGGAGTGTGCCAAGGATGACGTCAGAAGTAGCAGTGGTTTCCTCAACTGAGATTTGGTTCACATATCCACTACTTGTGGCTGAAAGCTTTGCTGGGATGGTTTTGGTGGGGGATTTCTTTGAAGGCTTATGAATAGGTCGACGGGGTGCCACAAACACTGTAGGGCATTGTCGGAAGTAATGGTCTGGAAGAACACACGTGAAATACATCCTGCCTGAATTGCTGGGGGTAGGATTACTTAATTGTACACCATCATTCCTGGGAGGAACAATGTGTTGAGGTGGATGGAATATATTGGATGGTGGCCTCTGAAGATGGTTTGGAGGTATGACACTAGTTGGAATCCAAATTCGGAGTTTCCAAGGGACTGAACTTGAAGAAGGGGCATGCTCAAGAGCATGCTTGCGAGACTCCTCGAAAATTTCATTGCCATGATCAGCTCTGGAGGATCGGTTGACTAATTCCTCAAAGGTGGCAAATTCGATGAGGTTGAGATCATGACGGAGGATGGGGCTAAGTACCTTGCGGAACCTTGCCTACTTTCTAGCATCGGTGGTGATCTCATCTTGGGCATAACGAGCAAGACGGTTGAACTCCGCCACATACTCGTGAATGGATATCTCTCCTTGAGTCAGATTGTAGAACTCTTCCTTCTTGCGCTCAATTAACTCATCCAGAATGTGGTACCCTCGAAAGGCAACACAGAACTCCTGCCAAGTCACTACGTGACCATCTGGCTGCATAGCAACATAGTTCTCCCACCATTGAAGAGAAGCACCTTCCAGGAAGTATACCGCGCAAATAACTCGGTCATCGGGAGAAACATGTGCAGTATCAAGCTTACGCTCGATGGAACGGAGCCAATCATCAGCTTCAAGGGGCTCAAAAGAACATCGGAATACCGGTGGCTTGAGGAGGATGAAGTCCTGAATGCTCACAACCACATTGCGACGATGGGCGGTATTCTGCTCAATGAGCTCCAGAAGGCGCGTTTGATCACGTCTATTCCGCTCGGCTTCCATCATGATTTCCGCCGCAGAAGGCGGTGGTGGAGGTTCATCATCATTTCGATTCCGATCATGGTCTCAATTCCGAAGAACAACACTACGAGTTCCACCTGACATCCTGTGTGATAAAGATCAACAATCAGAACAGGTTGTATGATGGAATCAAAGACAAGAAGGACATGATGAAGACGGAAAATATTATAATGCGAAGGAAATGACTCAAAGAAACACGGAACAAATCCGGCAGCATAACGGCTACACCGGGATGGAAAACAAGAAAACCTCGAGAAGATGGGACATAACTTCTTCAAGGAACTCAAAGACACGAAGACTCTGGACAACCACAACTGTCCTACGGCTACAAGGAAGCAATCAATGAGATGTTCTAGTCAGACATAGATGAGCCTAGTCCTATCATCCCGTAGAAAAGATAAGGGTGACCAAGAACTCAGATCGATGAGGGTAAGGAGAAAAATAAGCCTTACGTTGTTCCCTTATACCCAGAGTAACTATATAACTATAGAATGCTAGACTCGACTTCGACCAAGGCTTTGATAATCCTACAGAATTTCCTGCTCTGATACCAAGTCTGTCGCGACCCGGGGTTAGCATATGTAATTCCAGTCACGATACAATCACATGGAGAGACGAGAGCCGTACCCTCTCGGAAAGCATCGAAGAACAACACTACGAGTTCCGTGATTCGATACAATCTTATAGAGTGCACACAGAGATCACGAGACCGTGATCCAACATTACAACAAGCATGCGGAAGCAAAGTAGGTCTGAGTACAGACAATCTTAACAAATGGCTTAAAAAAGCCTTATTTATAAACAAGACCTTCACGAGGGAACCAGTCTACTGACTGGGACTACACTAGCTTGGTCTTCAGTCGTCGAGCTCGAGGAAGAATCCATCTTCGAGGTCAGTGGGTTCGTCTAAATCATAGAATAAGCAAACGTGAGTACAAAGTCGTACTCAGAAAGACTTACGTAGGAGCTATACTACTCATGCACATGTATCAAGGTAAAGGGAGGTGGGGTTCATAAGCAGAAGTGCCAGCTTTGACTTGGCTAGTCCTGAACTACGAGTACCAGACTTGAGGTAAGAAGCGTACATGAGTCCACTACATCTCTCCAACGAATTACACCACTATGTTTCCTTCCTCAACTTCCCACGAGAAAGCACGCCATAGCACTCACGCTTATCTTGGCAAGTTTTATAAGTATCCAGTTCAAGTTGTCTAATAATCAGTCACAACTTTCCAAGTAGTCCCTTACTGCGGACGCGACTATTCGAATAGTTTATTAACACTGCAGGGGTGTACTGCTACACACATGAAACCATCAGTTACCGCCGGGATCTCGTCACCCTTCAAGCGGGTGTCGGCGAGGATAATCTCCACAACTTTTACCTCACAGCCAACTCAAGTTCAATGAAGACACCTATCTGGGATGGTTTCCACATTCGTAACCCGGCCGGTTTACCGAACTGGTCCCAGAATATGTGTGCGTGGTGCATAAGCCGGTCTCGGTTGAGCCGTTCTCTCACCTTGCATCCAGGCCACAAACCTACCAGAACTCTGAACTACTGCGACTCATTGAAATGAGAAGGGGTGAGTTAGTAGGTTGAGCGGGGATCCGTTTGCCCAACATGTGGTAGTACTCTTCAGCTTGGATCACCACACAAGAACTCAGGCTTAAGGCGGTGTTCAATGAGACAACCCACTGTGTACTCCTACACAGCCTCTCATCGGTCACCTTGTATTAGGGTAGATTCACCAACACATTTCCACCATCATCAACATGATTGCTACCATCCCGACTCACATAACAGTAACAACATGGTATCACTCTAAGCATGCAATAAGCAGTAACATTTGCAGGGGCCACATGATATCAATCAACTCCTACATTTGCTAGGATTGTAGTTTGCTTATTATTGTGACAAATGATACGTCATGCAACGGAATGGGTTCATCTATGCGGTAGAAACGTAGCATGGTAATCATCCTAAACAGTGCATAAGCGAGACTGAGAGGGAAGTGGGATTTTATCGACATGATCAATGGGGGTTTTCTTGCCTTGCTGATGAGGTTCGGTATCGGGGTCTTCAGCGAAGGGGGTGATCTCGGGTTCCGGCTCCACCTCTATTCGACGAACAACAATCAATGGAGAAAAATAAGTAAAATGCACAATCACATGAGTTGAAGGTTGAAACTTGATGTATGTTCCACTGATGTGTCAGGGGATTCCATTTAAATGAAGTATATTGCAAAGGTCTTGCAAATTCAAACTTCAATTTGAATTTAAAAGGAATTCATATGCATTGTTATCTCTGTTCCCCCATTGTAAAATGGTCAAACATGAAAACAAAGTGCATAGTCAGAATCCTTGCATTTTTCTGATAATTTTACATATATTATATGTTTAATTTGGAGTTAAAATGAATTAGTTATGAATTTCCAAAGTTTAATTCATTTTCTGGAATTTCTGGAATATTTTAAATAGAAAAGCTTTTCCTGCATCAGCATGACCTCATGCTGGCGTCAGGGGGCCACTGACCAGGGGGTCCCACCTATAAGTGTCACTTGTGTTAATTAAACCGTTTTAATTTGATTTAAACTAATCTAGTGATTAGTTAGGGGCTGGGCCCACATGTCAGTGTCTTATTTAATTAATTGAAACATTTTCTTTTAACTTAAGTTTAACCAGAGGTTTAAGGGCATGGGGGCCCACCTGTAAGTCTCACAGGGGGGGATTAGTGGCTAAACCACCTGCCACGTGGACCTCGCCGCCGGCGTGTCTTCGGCGACCACCCGAGACGACGGCGTCCACGGGGAGGGCGTTTCCGGGCACCAAACGATGCGCTGCGACCACTGAGACGCAGCTCTTGGCGTCGCGCATCGATTGGGACAAGTTGGGGTGGCTGGGGTGCTTGGGAGGCTTGCCGACGACGAGTTTGGCGGCAGCAGTGGCTCGGCTGCGAGCGGGATCTCGCTAGGAGGCGCTACTTGGAGCAAGGTTAGGCGGTATCGAACCAGAGCATCACGGCGGTGACATAGGACAAGGTGGCCAGGACGATTTCTTAGCGCAGGCTCGTCGACAAGGACCGCGGCGGCGAGAAGCTTTGGCTCTCATGGCGGATTCGGCTAGGAGGGGAGTGGGGCGCTGCAAAGCTAGGGGAAATGCTCACCAGACCACAGGGAGCACGACGAGGCAAACGGGAGAGGCGGGGAGGCTTCAACGGCGGAGAATCCAAGACGGCGAGCTCGCGGGTCCAGCGAGAGGTTGAAGACGAAGGCGTCGGCTCGGGGAGGAATTAGGGCTCCAGCTTCTGCGTTAAGACGAAGTCGAGGGCGACGAACACGGTGGACTTGCTGGTTAGAGCTCTAGGGCACGGTGGCCGCGGATTTCATGGCTGCGCGCTCCGGCGAACTTTCTGTCCATGGCGATTTCGAGCGAGGGAGAAGGGGAAAGTGGCCGTGGAGAGGTGGAAGTGAAGCGGGCGTCTACGAGACGTCTCCTGGCGCAATAAGGACGCCTGGGAGGCCTCCAGGCAAGTAGGTGGCGTGGCGGCCGTGGCATGCTCGCCACCGAGGAGCTTGCCATCGCTGGGCAAGACGACAAGGAGGCTAGCAGGATTTGGCCGCGCAGGGGGTAAGTTGGGCCTGGGACCCAAGGTGAGTGGGCTCCTTTCTCTTTTCTAATTTTCTATCTGTTTAATCTTTCCTTTCTTTAATTTTTTTTCTGTAATTTGTTTTCCCAAATAAATAAAATAGTTAGGCATTTTTATAAATGCTCAAAATTTATATTTGGACTTACATGACCAGTAGTTAGTCATTCCCAACTTTTGAACATTTTTAAAATTCAAAATATTTGAATTCAAATTCAAATAGGGGTTTGTGATTAATTCCAAGGTCCTGTTTGAATATTTGAAAAATCCATGAGTATGGGATTGCTACCACATCACTTTATATGTGATCACACTCATTTATGTGACTTTTCAAAAATGCAAAAGGAATTTTATGAACAACTTTTATTCTGGCCATTTTAATTAAATTCATCTGGGGGGTGTTCTCTCTCCCATTTCAATTTCTTTTTGAAAAAGTTGACATGATGCAAGTTACTTGCTAACCCTAGCACATACCTAACAGAGGGTTCTGACACTTGGCGTCCAAGACTAAAACTAGATTAAGTAACTGTCTTTGTAAACCTAGATGAACTCCTTGCGAACTAGCTTAGTATATAAAGGCTGGGAGAGGGGACGTCTAGGGCATCCAATCTCATAGCAACACCTTCGGTCCTGAGAGAAGTCGCATCGACCGCCACTGTAATCGTCTCCATCATAATACAAAAGAGCAGGAAGTAGGGGTTTCGCCGATCGAGGGCCCTGAACCTGGGTAAATCCCTGTCTCCTGTTAGTCGACAAGTATCGCCAACCTGTACCTTCTCTCTACGATCTAACCCAGGGTTCCTAAGCATGGGATTTGCCGAGGCCAATCCTCGTCAATTGGCACCGACCGTGGGGCAGACGAAGGTTGGAATCACGATCTCTGCGGTTCCATCATTGACAAACAACAACTCAGAGGTTCGAGCAAGATCCAAGCTCATCGCAAGCCTCTCCATCGCACCACCAAGCTCGCTCGGCCAGCAACTGGGTCAAGATAAAAATTTTGGCGACTACCAAAGTCGCACCCAACGAAGAAGGACTCGACGAACCAGAAGACGAACTCAAGCCACAGTCGCGAGATCATCTACAGTGGCAGATCAGGTGTAAGAATTTCACATTGAAGTTTCGCTCGAGCAACCATCGCACGCCACAGCAAATCCCGCTGCTACCTGTAACAGCCCGGAAATCCAACCTAATTAAAAAATTTCCTTGTTGCTTCATTTTGTTGATTGTTATAATTTTTTGCAGTATTTGTTTCGCCAATTTATTAATTGGTGATTATATTTCTCCCTCCTTTTCGTACAGGCAAACGTGACCGAACTTTTTCCACCATGGCACACGACCTTTTGCGACACCGGGTTTCACCCGATCGCCGTCGCAACTTCCGGCACAAGACCAGCCATCGCCACCGGAATGAAAACCCTGTTTATTTAATAAATGAATTATTTTATTGGGTGCCAGAAAATGTTCTCGGAATGGTATCAAAGTGGGGTA
Source organism: Bromus sterilis (assembly GCA_950022295.1). Lineage (NCBI taxonomy): Eukaryota > Viridiplantae > Streptophyta > Magnoliopsida > Poales > Poaceae > Bromus > Bromus sterilis. The sequence goes on along the minus strand of OX465598.1, from coordinate 211,061,587 downwards.
GAAGTGACCGTCTCGCCGTGCGGAGCGCGTGGTTCGATGTTTTACCCGAATCGGAGGTCATATGGAGTCCCGGTGGTCAGAAACGTAAACATCACACGCGAGAGAGAGAAACCGGGGGCCTTTGTGTAAACCTGCCAGCCAACCAACCTATAAATAGACCACCACTCTCTCCCACCAATTTTAGGGTTCCACCTAGTCCATTTTTGCAGCCACCCCCACTAAGATTGCTCAGATTTACCTTCTAGACACCCAGATCCCTGAAACCCTAGATCTCAGCCAATCCTGGCCGTCAGATCGCAGATCGGAGGGCTACGGGCGCGCCACGTCATCCCCAACTCCTCCTTCCACCTCCAAATCGAATCCGGGCCCACAGGTCGAGATTCGCCGTCGACCGCGGCCGGGTCGCAGCACCGAGCGCGCCGGTCGGTCTCCTTCGCTGCCTCCCATGGACACCGCCCTCCACCGGAGCCACCGCTGCCGGTCGGCAAGCGCCGGGTCGCCACGCCACCCCCTGGTCAGCCCCGCGCCCTCCTCTTCTTCTCCTTATTCTCCCCTCACCCCTCTCCTCTCCTTCTTCTCTAGGAGGCCGAAGCAGCCATGGCCATGGCATGGCCGAGCTTGAGCTTGAGCAGGCCACCACCGGCCGGATTCGACGCCCTCCGGCCACACTCCGCCGCCTCTGGACCTTCCCGCGCCTCCCTGCTGGCCACCGTGGCCGGCAACGGCGGGATCCAGCCCGCCATGGCTCGGCCAGATTCGAGCAGCCCGAGGTCCTCCTCTGTAAATTTCCCTAAGTCCTTTTTATCTGTTACTGTTTACTGTTTTCCCGGCGAAGTTTGTGTTAGATCCGTAGCCCGTATGGAGTTGCGCCCAAAATGAAAATTGTGCATATTGCTGTGCTCTACAATTCTTCTTTGGGGAGCTTTGTCATTTGAGGTCATTTGGTTGCTGTAATTGCTTGCTTAGTGCTGCTACTTGTTGTTAACAGTTGCAACTGTTATTTTTTGGCAATGTTTGGTTGATAATTGCCTCGCATCCGTGCATCGTATGCATATGCTTCTTCAAGATGAATTGATCAGCATCATGTCTACTGTAAATGCGTACCATTTTTGTGCATGTTTGCAACTGATACGGTGAGGATCTCTCACTCCTCGTTGGTTACCCCAAGTGGAAGGTGAGATGTAGCGTAGCAGCAAATTTCCCCTATGTAGAGGATAGGGTTTGTCTCCCGTAGGACTCGCAGAGATACAAGAAGGTGGTAAAGTGAACAATGGCGCCGAGGTTGCTAAGTTCACCTGGACCTGCACACAGATACAGATAACTTTGCTCCCAACGAGTACAAAGGAGTTGTCAATTCCTCTGTCCTTGTTGTTTACAAAGGATTAACGCAAAAGATAATGATGATAGTGATAGCAACTAAAACGTAAACTAAGGATGTAAACAGTTATATGAAGATGGACCGGGGTCCCGTGATTTTCACTAGTGATGTCTCTCTCCCAAAAGACGATAAAAGTGCTAGCGAGGTAAACAAATCACAGTTGGGCAATTGATAGGATTATGAAGGCACCGCAATGCTAACTATGCTGCAAAGAAAGGAAGGGCTCAAAAGAAATGGGCAGTACGCCAAGGTAAGTAGAACGAAATCCTTCTGCATCTACTACGAATCATCCACCTTGAGATATCTATCCAGAACATCTCGCTGGTATTAAGTTGCGAATCCCACCCAAAGTGTAAATCCAAAGCAACAGACAACTGCATTAAAAGAACTTTGCGTAAAGTAAACAATCCTTGCATCCACGGAAACAAGCACCGTTGTTTTATCCCTGGTGGCAACAACACATCCCCTAGTCTCATGTTTTTGTCACTCAAGCTAGACATCAAGGGGCTGAACCCACAATCAAGCATAACGCTCCCTCTTGGAGTTGCAACAAATCACTTGGCCAAAGTAAAATACGGCAACGGAGAACATGCAAAAATTTACTCAAGAACAAAATATAAAAGAGAAGAACCAAATATATTACTCATCACAATCTGAACATAGTCTCATAATCCACCAGATCCCAACAAACTCAGCATAGCAACGGCTGAAAATTAAAAGGTGCCTCGATCATGTGAGGAAGCTCACGAGGTCTCGAAAGTGGAGGCACAAAGAGGGGAGAGATAGATCACATAGCTACTGGTCACGGACCCATGGTCCAAGGGGAACTACTCACGGTACATGCGGGAGGCGTCCATGGCTATGGACGGTCTCCCGGAGGTGGTAGCTTCTCCCGGCAGGGTGCCGGAGCAGCTTCTCCAGGCAGCCCCGATCTAGAAAGGGCGGTGGCGGCGGTACAGAGGAGAGATCGCGAAAAAGGGATTCGTCTTAGGGGTTTCCGTCACGGGGGGTAAATATAGGCGAAGGGGGGTACCGAGAGGGGCCAAAGGGCAGCCAGGAGGCCCCCTGGCGCGGCCTAGGGTGGGGCCGCGCCAGGGACCCTTCTGGAGTCCCTGTGGTGGCCCCCCTTCCCTCCTTTGGTGTTTCCGGAAGCTTCCGTTTCGCTGACTGATTTTTCCGGATTTTTTGGAGCACTTTAATGGCTGGAAAACCTGAAATACAAAAAAACAACAGAAAAGAGGAACTGGCAGCTGGGTGCCCTGGGTTAATAGATTAGTCAAAATATGCTCAAAAGTGTATGAAAGTTCAAGCAAATCATGGCAAAGTCACGCAAAACATGCATGGAGCAAGAAGAAATTATAGATACGTTTGGGACGTATCAACATCCCCAAGCTTAATTCCTGCTCGTCCTCAAGTAGGTAAATGATAACAAGCATAATTTCTGTGGTGACATGCCACACAACCATATAAAAACTTTGTAAGTACAGCAATCAAAGCATGCAATTCAATTCAAGTCATAACAAGCAAGAGTGTATATAGGCATTGACACAAGCAACAAAAGAACAAAAGGTGCAAGAGCTCTCGCTGTCCATGACTCAAATTTCTCCAGATGGTGTTTGCATGCAAGCAGGGGACTGGGAGAAGAGAGAAAAAAGGTTGTTGAGAACAAGTATCTACTAAAGTTTCACACTTAATCTCCTTTGAATTCTTATCTTGACTCATCCCCAGACCACTAGCCAGGTACAAGTCAAACTGATCCACTCCCTTTCGATATTTTGAGCACTCATGCAATGGATGAGCATGAGCAAGAAAGTTGACACCTAAAAGGCGAAACAGAAAGAAGGTGGAGGAGGAAGACAAAAAAGGTGTGAAAGGCTCACATCAATGAGGACAATCATAGGCGAGAGAAGATCATATGATAGATACTATGTGAGGAGTAGGGATTACCATGCAATGGATGCACATGTGAGCTAAAAGCTCTCCAAGGGAACCCTTGCTCAAGAAGACCTAGAGCTCGTTTGAGGAGGCTCATCATTGGAATATACAAGCCAAGTTCTATAGTGTGAAGGTCCCCACATAGCTATATGCATGATGATGATCTCTATGGAGTACAAGGGATAGAGGATGAAGTACTAGTGTGGATCTCTCAAGAGGAATAGTAGTGTGCCCCCTTCTCTCTTTTTATTTCTTTTTCTCTTTTTTCTATTTTTTTGTATTTTTTTTGGTGGCCTCAATGGCTCTTTCTATTTAACTCTTATTTGTCCTCTTTGGTATCTTTTGATTTTGTCCTCTTTGGGATCTTTTCCTCACTTAGGGGCAACACTCTATATTTTACAAGAATATAGGAGATCTTTCACATTTTACAAAAGTACTCACATAAAGAAGATATAACTATCATGATGCAAAGGTATGACATGAGGATCAAGTCATGAGAGGATGGATGTTGCATGGCAATGTATCTCGGAAAGGCTATGGAAATGCCTTGAAGGTAGGTATGGTGGCTGTTTTGAGGAAAGATATAAGGAGGCTTATGTTGACAGAGCGTATTGTGCCAAGGGTTTGGATGCACCGGCGAAGTATGCGCCAACTCTCGAGGTGAGAAAGGGAAATGCACGGTACCGAAGAGGCTAGAAAAAGTATATGTGGGTGGAAGTGTCAACTTTCGAATACTCACATTAGTCCGAAGAACTCATGCACTTATTATAGGTAACCCTCAATCTAATCAGGAGGTTCACAAAGAGACAAGTACCCCGAGGAGGAGTGTATGGGGGTTTGGTTATCCTTGCGCATCCTCGACTCATGGTACGTGAGTGTACTCTAATATTCGAACCCTCTAGAGGTTTGTGATCCATCTAGTAGCTAGAGTTCTCAACAGGGGTTTTTGGTTTTCAAAAAACACACGGATTGCCCAAAATACGACATCTATCACTAATAGGCTCGAGCTCTTGACACCAAAAGTTCAAACATTACTCTAGTCAATACCTCAAAACTATTGCAAGTTACTACTACAAAGAGAAAAGCAACTTCAACTACCTACTTCTAGTCAAGACACAAAACTCAGTGCAACAGGCAACCTCTCTAACAAGATAAAACATGCAACCTATATAAAGTTCAACCTAAAACAAAAGAAAAGCTCTAGAAAAAACTAAAGCACTACAACTAAACAGAGCAACAGCTAAGAAAAAGAAAAAGAACAACTCACAGCTAAAAGAGTAAGCAAGCAAATCCTATGAGGAGTTCTAGTTCAAGCGGAGCGTGTAAATCTCCCACACAAAAGAAGGTAAGCTGGGATCTAACTTGTTACTACAACAAACAAAGCAAAAGAAAACTAAAAACAGAACCTAAGAGCGAGACGCTCCAAGAATAGCACATAACGCATGAAGTGATAAAAATATAGTGCAAGGAGAGATGAACTGATAATTATTGATGAAGAAGGGGATGCACGGGGGCATCCCCAAGCTTAGACGCTTGAGTCTCCTTGAATATTTATTGGGGGTGCACATGGGCATCCCCAAGCTTGAGCGTTTGACACTCCAGGATCTTCTTTCATCATCTTCCATCGCACACTTGAAAACTCCCTTCATACATAACTCATTGTAGACTGATTAGAGAGGTTATTAACCTAATAAAGTAATTTTCTCTTACTGGAAATAAAGATAATCTTGAAGAGCTACTGTTTCTCAAGATTGCCAAAAAGTTTTTGCAAAGAAAAAGCAAGCTTAAGGTTTGCAAAAGTGAAGAGAGACAAAACGTGGCAGAATCTGTGAAAAACAGAACAGCAGATAGAAACGAATTTTTTAGGTGTACTTATGCAACTCAAATTAAAAAACTCAGAACATACGCAAGTTTCGTAATTGTATATAGCACGCTGTGCAAAAAATTCAGCTCAAAAAGATTAAGAGGGATTTTTCCATGATTTTTCTAGTCACGAGGACAAAATCTGTTTTCTGGACAGCATGTCACAACTTTCACTTCCCTTGTCGTATGAGGATATAAAAGGTACAAAGCTTGAAAAGTAAAGATACAATGATGTTGCTACAGTAGTAAGAATCATCAAGACCACTAAGAACAGAAGAAAAGAAAAAAGAAAAACCTAAATTCGTTGCGGGCTGCCTCCCGAAAGCGCTTCTTTAGAGCCATTAGCTAGGCTTAAAGCAGAAGATCAAGTTTTTTCAAGAGAATAACTAGCCCGTGTGACGGACTCAAAAGGCAACTTAATATTTTTCCTAGTGAAATGTTTCATCCCTTTCTTGAGAGGGAATTGGAATTTGATATTCACCTCTTTCATGTCAATAACAACACCAACTGTGCGAAGAAAAGGACGTCCCAAAATAATTGGACAAGAAGGTTCACATTCAATGTCCATAATAGTGAAATCAATGGGAACATAATTGTCATTGACAATGATAAGAACATCGTCGATCTTCCCCAAAGGTTTATTTACGGAAAAATCAACAAGAGGAACACCAAAAGAACAAGAATCAAAAGGTTTCAAATAAAGCATATCATACATTCTTTTGGGCATAACAGAGGTACTTGCTCCAACATCACAAAGAGCATAACATGAGAAGTTATTCAATTTTATTTTTATCATAGGATCCCAACCATCTTCTAGCTTTATAGGTATGGAGGCTTCTAGTCTAAGCTTCTCCTCCCTAACTTTGAATAGAGCATTGGTGATATGCTCTGTGAAGGCAAGATTAAGTGTGCTAGTGTGGGGGTCTTTGGACATCTTGTGTAGGAAACCAGTAACTTCAGGTAAAGTGCAGTTGTCAAAGTCTAGATCACTACTATCTATCAAGGAGGTAGTGATATCATTTAAGCTCACTTGTTTGAAAGCCTCTATGTTCATAGAGGTTTCTTCATCCATGGTTGTGGTGGTAGCATCACCATTGATAGGTACAGTGGGACTAGGGGTGTGACAGGTGCTAACTATTTGGACATCCTCAACTACTTGGATAGTGGCTACTGTGTGGTAGGTAGGAAGGCTCTTAATTCTTTCCTCTTCCTCTTTTTCTCTAGCCCATCTTTCTTTAAGTTTAGCCATCATCCTAATGTTTTCATTGATTTGTAACTGGATAACATTAATAGGAGTGACCTTACTCTCCTCAAGGGGAGAGGTTCTAATTTTTAACATCTCAACATCAAGGGCTAAGTTGTCTACCTTCAAACAAAGATTATCTAATTTCACTAGTTTTTCTTCCACAATATTTTTGAAGGCTTTTGGGTAGTGATAAAGTCTCTAAGCATACTCTCTAGTTCAGAGGTGGAGTTCTTGTTGCTAGGATAGGTGTTGTTGCTCCCATAAGTGGATGGAAACGGTCTAGGATTACTAGCAAAGTTGCCCCTATAAGCATTATTGTTGAAGTTGTTTCTAGCGATAAAGTTCACATCTATTTGTTCTTGATCAACCAAAGAATTTAAAGGAACATCCTGAGGATCAATAGGAGCTTGTTGGTAAGTAAAGACATGATAAGGTCAACCTTTTCATTTAGAGAGGAGATCTCCTCGACATAATTTACCTTCTTACCAGTTGGAGATCTTTCGCTGTGCCACTGAGAGCAGTTCAGCATCATCTCGTCAAGTAGCTTTGTGGCAGCACCAAGTGTGGTCGACATAAAGGTTCCTACCGCGGCCGAATCTAACAGGTTCCGCGAGGTAAAGTTCAAGCCTGCATAAAAAGTCTGGATAACCATCCAGGAAGTCAGTCCATGTGTGGGGCAGTTCTTGACAAGCGTCTTCATACGCTCCCATGCCTGGGAAACGTGTTCATTATCCAATTGCCTGAAATTCATAATGTTACTCCTCAATTGAATAATTTTAGCATGGGGATAGTACTTCCCGATAAAAGCATCCTTGCACTTATCCCAAGAATCTATGCTATTCTTAGGCAAGGATTGAAACCAGATTTTAGCTTCAGCCCTTAAAGAGAAAGGAAAAAGCTTAAGCTTAACAATTTCACCATCTACTTCTTTGTACTTTTGCATATCACAAAGCTCAATAAAATTATTTAAATGCAAAGCAGCATCATCTCTAACACCAGATAATTGATCTTTCATAAGAAGGTTTAGCAAAGCAGGTTTAATCTCATAAGAAGGTGTTGAAGTAGCAGGTGTAGCAATAGGAGTGCAGATAAAGTCACTGTTTTTGTGACTAGTGAAGTCACACAACTTGGTGTTTTCATTGGAACCCATAGTAGCAGCAGGTATTTTTGGTATTTTTGATAAGGGACACAAAAGTAAAAACTGAAAGGTAAACTAACAAGACTAAAAAGCAAAGATAAAAGATAGTGTGCAACTCCCCTATCTTGTAGACTGGAGTCCTCGGCAACGGCGCCATAAATTGGCTTCATACGGTGAGGATCTCTCACTCCTCGTTGGTTACTCCAAGTGGAAGGTGAGATGTAGTGTAGCAGCAAATTTCCCCTATGTAGAGGATAGGGTTTCTCTCCCGTAGGAATCGCAGAGATACAAGAAGGTGGTAAATTGAACAATGGCGCCGAGGTTGCTAACTTCACTTGGACCTGCACACAGATACAGATAACTTTGCTCCCAACGAGTAAAGAGGAGTTGTCAATTCCTCCGGCCTTGCTGTTTACAATGGATTAATGCAAAAGATAATGATGATAGTGATAGCAACTGAAAAGTAAACTAAGGATGTAAACAGTGATATGAAGATGGACCGGGGTCTCGTGATTTTCACTAGTGATGTCTCTCTCCCTAAAGACGATAAAAGTGCTAGCGAGGTAAACAAATCACAGTTGGGAAATTGACAGGATTATGAAGGCACCGCAATGCTGACTATGCTGCAAAGAAAGGAAGGGCTCAAAAGCAATGGGCAGTACACCAAGGTAAGTAGACCGAAATCCATCTGCATCTACTACAAATCAGCCACCTTGAGATATCTATCCACAACATCTCGCTGGTATTAAGTTGCGAATCCCACCCAAAGTGTAAATCCAAAGCAACATACAACCGCATTAAAAGAACTTTGCGTAAAGTAAACAATCCTTGCATCCGCGGATACAAGCACCGTTGTTTTATCCCTGGTGGCAACAACACATCCCCTAGTCTCATGTTTCTGTCACTCAAGCTAGACATCAAGGGGTTGAACCCACAATCAAGCATAACGCTCCCTCTTGGAGTTGCAACAAATCACTTGGCCAAAGTAAAATACGGCAACGGAGAACATGCAAGAATTTACTCAAGAACAAAATATAAAAGAGAAGAACCAAATATACTACTCATCACAATCTTAACATAGTCTCATAATCCATCAGATCCCAACAAACTCAGCATAGCAACGACAGAAAATTACAAAGGTGCCTCCATCATGTGAGGCAGCTCACGGGGTCTCGAAAGTGGAGGCACAAATAGGGGAGAGATAGATCACATAGCTACTGGTCACGGACCCATGGTCCAAGGGGAACTACTCAAGGTACATACGGGAGGCGTGCATGGCTATGGATGGTCTCCCGGAGGTGGTAGCTTCTCCCGGCAGGGTGCCGGAGCAGCTTCTCTAGGCAGACTCGATCTAGAAACGGCGGTGGCTGCGGTACAGAGGCGAGATCGCGAAAAAGGGATTCGTCTTAGGGGTTTCCGTCACAGGGGGTAAATATAGGCGAAGGGGGTCACCGAGAGGGGCCACAGGGCAGCCAGGAGGCCCCCTGGCGCGGCCTAGGGTGGGGCCGCGCCAGGGACCCTTCTGGAGTCCCTGTGGTGGCCCCCCTTCCCTACTTTGGTGTTTCCGGAAGCTTCCGTGTCGCTGATTTTTTATCTGATATTTCTGGATTTTTTGGAGCACTTTTAATGGCCGGAAAACCTGAAATACAAAAAAACAGCAGAAAACAACAACTAGCAGCTGGGTGCATTGGGTTAATAGATTAGTCCAAATATGCTCAAAAGTGTATGAAAGTTCAAGCAAATCATGGCAAAGTCACACAAAACATGCATGGAGCAAGCAAAAATTATAGATACGTTTCGGACGTATCAGAAACCTGTAGCATGTTGTTGCATTGCTCTTAAGTTTGCTACCTGCTGTTGGCAGATTGTGTTCACAATTTGCGTTGCTTGTATCTTTTTAACCGTAACTCCGTTTGGGGTGTTCTTTATATGTAACTTGACTAGAATTTTGCGTAGATTATGATTGTGCTATTTTTTTGCTGTTGTTAATCAATATAAAATATGGGTTAGGGAAGAACAATAGTAAAACTAGTAATTATCGTGGGGTACTTAGTGATATGCCATGTTTAGGATTTTGCCTCGCTTAACTTGACTAGCATAGATCGTTTACTTTATGCTTCACCTCTTCCCATGCTTGTGTGAGGTGCATGTTAACAACCTTTGGTCATGTTGTGTAGGTAAACAACTTGAACCAGTCTAAATGTGCGGTATCTTCGTGCGTGACGAATACTCCACTTAACCTGTTAGTAACCGCTCTCGACGATAGATGCGATATCGTAGTGCGTTGCCTCGTGTTGCCTTCTTGTTGTTTCTTGCTCGTGATTTCTTCATAGTAATAGATGCTTTCTCGTCGATTGCCTTTCCAGTGTTTCCTTATTCTGTGCTCCCGCGGTTACTCTCGGACATGATACGGGCTTGCGATCGACTACACCTTCCGCTTCGTCTTCTCATCAGGTAAGGGGGAGCATATATCATATTTATAACTTTCAGCTCACTTGCCTAGGTATAGGATAGAACGATTGCTTGATCCTACCACCTTACATTTAAGCCTCCATATTAAAACCCAAAAAACCATGTTCCTCAACATCGCAAAAAACCTTTGTTTGGCCATATACCTTGCTTTCTTAACCACTGCTTAGTATGAATGCTTAGGATGCTATGTTTTTATCCTGTTACTCCTTGTATTGGGCTATCACATTATTATATTATTGTGGATGATATGATTATTATAATGTTGACTATATTCGACGAAGGATGGAAGGTCTAGGCTATACCGCCTCGATGGTTTGTTCCATTCGAGTCACCTAGGATCCAATTTCCGGGTATTGGTTCTAAGAATGAGCGTGCCTAATCGCGTGTGGGATTATATGGGGTCCCCTTGTCTTACCAACCTAGATTCAAACAGTTCTAGTAGTGTCCCAAGCTGATTTTACAATTTGCAAACCATGCATGGGTCTTTCGGGTTGCTCCTAGCATACATTCTTTAAAACACCCTGGGCCAACGAGGACATGGTTTCCATGTTGGTCCACCCTTGGCCGGCGAGGGCCCGGGCCCATGTGAGGTGCCCGGTAACCCAAACCCTGTTGAGACGGAAGAGGACGACTCGAGAGCGCGTTTGGATTTTGGATTGGATGTCCAGTACTAGGAAAAGCCCTTATAGTGGCGTCCTTTTTAGGTGTTTAGTGGCGCATTATGGATGTGCCACTAAAAACAAGCCACTAATAAGGGCTTAGGGGTGGCACATTCTGAATGCACCACCCCTAAGCTCTTAAAGGTGGCGCATTTTGAAATGAGCCACGCCTAAGGATCCTTAGGGGTGGCGCATTCTTGGTGCGCCACTAAGTTAATACATAATGCGCCACTAATTATATTACAGAAAACAAAAAAAAGTACAAAATTACACACATTACAGATATTTTTAATCATACTACAAAAATTGAAAACACAATATTACAATGAACCCAACAATTATTGATAGAAAAGAATTGCATTACAATTCTTATTACAAAGATTTACAAGATTACATCCATCATCGTCTAAGGTTTAGAGGCCAACAAGATTCACAAGATTACATCCATCACAATATTACAATGAGCCCAACAATTATTGAAAACAGAAAGCTACTTTCTTCATCATCTCTTGTTTGATCTTCAACTTGCACAAAACAAAGATTTAGAGACCACATTGTTACGTCCCAAACATATCGATAATTTCTTCTCGTTCCATGCATGTTTTGTGTCATATTGCTATGATCTAGATACACTTTCATACACTTTTGATCATATTTGGACTAACCTACTAACTCACTGCACCCCAGTGCAAGTTCCTGTTTTCTGCTGTTTTTCTATTCCAGGATTCCCCCTTATTAAAAGTGCTCCAAAAATTCGGGAAAATCGGATAAAAATCAGCGTAACTGACCCTTCCAGAATCACCAAAGTGGGGCCAAAGGGCCACCACCAGGTGTCCAGGCGGCCACCTGGCACGGCCAGGGGGGCGCCTGGACCCCTGGTGCCCCCCGGGCTGCCCCCCTTCGTTGGTTACCCTATTTCGCAAACTCCAAAGACAGAACCCTATTTCGCAAACTCGCCTCTGTTCCGCCGCCGCCGCGCTTCCAAGATCAGGACCACCGTCAAGACACTTCCCGGCACTTTGCCGGAGGGAGGATCAACCTCCGGGAGCTTCTCCTCCACCATGGACGCTTCCCGGATGTCTCGTGAGTAGTCTACCTTGGACCATGGGTCCGTGATCAGTAGCTATGTGATGTTTTCCTCCCCTCTTTGTTCTTCATGGTTTAGACCTCGTGAGCTGCCCTACATGATCGAGGCACATATGTATCTTCTGCTGTTGCTATGCTGAGTTTGATGGGATCTGATTGATTATGAGATTATGTTCAGATTGTGATAGAGTAATATATTTAGTTTTTGTCTCATATATTTTTGTTCCTAAGTAATTCTTGCATGTTCTCCGTTGCTGTTTATTGCTTTGGCCAAGTAGTAGGTAGTGACTCCAAGAGGGAACGTTATGCTCGATTGTGGGTACATGCCCCCTGATGACACGCTTGAGTGACAAAAACATGAGTCTAGGGGATGTGCTGTGGCCACAAGGGGGAAAACAATGATGCTTGTAACCGCGGTTGCAAGGAGTGTTTACTTTACACAAAGTTCTTTTTAATGAAGTTGTTTGTTGCTTTGGGTTTACACTTTGGGTGGGACTCGCAACTTAATACCAGCGAGATGTTCTGGATAGATATCTCAAGGTGGATGATTAGTAGGTGATGCAGATGGATTTTGGTCTACTTATTTTGGCGTACTATTCATGGTTTTGAGCTTCTTCCTTTCTTTTGTAGCACAATTAGCATTGTGGTGCGTTTATAATCCTGTCAATTGCCCTTCTGTAATTTATTTACCTCGCATAGCAGTTTTATCGTCTTTTGGGAGTGAGACATCACTAGTGAACATCACGAGACCCCGTTCCATATTCTCATCTCTATTTACAAGCTTATTTCCTTTTCAGTATTTACTTTCACTTTCTATCATTATCATTATCCTATGTTTTTTATCCTCTGTAAACAACAAGACCGGAGAGATTGACAACCTCTCTGAACTTCGTTGGGAGCAAAGTTAATTCTGTTGTGTGCAGGTCCGCGTCAGGTGCGCAGCTAACACCTACTTATCATCGCTGGAGTCCTACGGGAGACAAACCCTATCCTCTACATAGGGGAAATTTTTTGCTATCCTACATCTCACCTTCCACTTGGGGTAACCAACGAATGGAGAGAAGCCATTACCATCTCTCGCGTATCAAGCGAATTTCTGGCGCCGTTGTCGGGGACCCCGAGTGGTAAGATAGGGGAGTTGCCCACTACGTTTTACCTTTACTTTTTTGTTTTGTTAGTTTACCTTTCTGTTTTTATCTTTTTTTTCTTATATCAAAAATCACAAAAATATATTTATCTTGTTGTTAGTACTCCTCCTTGTTTAGATGAACATGTTAGGACTTGGTGCTTTGCGGGAATCAGAAGTTCTCGATTTCCGTCAAAGGGATGGAGAAAATATGAAGAAGTCATGGGACAGAATTTCTGAAGCACACAAAAAAATTATGCCTTGGATACCTATAAAAATTGTGCTTAGAAATTTTTACCATGGTCTTTTTAAGTGGTGTAAACGCTCTCTTGATATTATAGCTGAAGGAGACTTTTTAGAGTGTGATGAAGCTAGAGCTATTGATATTTTTCATAGTCTATATAGTTATTTTGTTTATGATCGTAGTGTTGATACTGTTATAGATAGACTTGCCGCTATTGAAAAAAAGGATGGATGCTCTAGATTTAAGAAAAGTAGAGACCAACAAGAAAGAAATGTTGGAGATAGATGATGATTGGGAGCCCTTTGTTAGGATTAGCATCTCTAACCAAGACTTCCTTGCTTTTTGTGATGTTGGATCCATACCATGCCAAAAATAGTTTATGATTCTCTGAAACTAGATATGGATAAATTGTCATCTTATCATGAACATGCTAATGGAGATATTTTAGAGGTTAAAGGAAAGGTAAAAGAAGTCCAAGTTAAATTCCTTCACAGGATTGCACCGATGGATTTCTTCGTCATGGAGCCAAGCCAAAGCAACATTGTTCTTGGAAGGAACTTCCTCCGAGCCATGAAAGGCTTCATTGATAGTGGTAACGGGTTCATACGCTTACGCGGTAAGGCGAATGGTAAGTACCTCTTTCCTAGGAAGAAGAAGAATGAGCTTATTGAAAATTAGTTTGAAGTTTTTTATGATTCCGACGATCTTGGATACCTTTGATTCTTCTTTTGCCTTATGTCTAGCTTAAAGTCGTAAAATAAAGCGCTTGTTGGGAGGCAACTTATACACGAGATAATACTCGCCCCTCGTTGGTTACCCCAAGTGGAAGGTGAGATGTAGCGTAGAGGCAAATTTTCCTTGGCAAAGATGCTAAGGTTGAGTATCGAACCAGTAGGACTCCAAGATTGACAAGTAGATGGTGAAGTGAACAATGGCGCCGTTTACAACCTAGGTTGCTTACTTTACCTGGACCTGCACACACAACAAATAGTTTTGCTCCCAACGAGTACATAGGAGTTGTCAATTCCTCCGGCCTTGTTGTTTACAAATGATAAAACGCACGGGATAATAATGATATTGATAGCTACGGAAAAGTAAATACTGAAAGTAAATTGAAGGTGTAAACAGTGTTGGAAATATGGACCGGGGTACTATGATGTTCACTAGTGATCTCTCTCTCCGAAAAGATGATAAAATAGCCATGCGAGGTAAACAAATTACAGCTGGGGAATTGACAGGATTATGTGCGCAAACCAATGCTAATTATGCTAAACAGAAAGGAAGAGGCTCAAAAGCATGGGCAGTACGCCAAGACAAGTAGACCGAAATCCATCTGCATCTTCCTACTAATCATCCACCTTGAGATATCTATCCAGAGCATCTCGCTGGTATTAAGTTGCGAATCCCACCCAAAGTGTAAACTAAAAGCAACATACAACAACATTAAAGAACTTTGCGTAAAGTAACAATCCTTGCACCCGCAAGTACAAGCACCGTTGTTTCCCCTTTTTGGTAACAACACATCCCCTAGACTCATGTTTCTGTCACTCAAGCTAGTCATCGGGGGGCATGAACCCACAATCATGCATAACACTCCCTCTTGGAGTCACTACCTACTACTTGGCCAAAGCAATAAACAACAACAGAGAACATGCAAGAAGTACTCAAGAACACAAATATAAAAGAAGAGAATCAAATATATAACTCAATCACAATCAGAACATAATCTCATAATCCATCGGATCCCAGCAAACTCAACATAGCAACAGTAGAAAGATTACATAAGTGCCTCGATCATGTAGGGCACCTCACGAGGTCTAATCCATGAATAACAAAGAGGGGAGGAGACCATCACATAGGTACTGATCATAGACCCATGGTCCCAGGTAGACTACTCACGGTTAATCCGGGAAGCATATATGGTGGCGGAGAAGCTCCCGGAGGTGATCCCTTCCTCCGGCAGGGTGCCGGGAATAGGTCTTCTGGTGCTCCCGATCTTGGAAGCGCAGCGGCGGCAGAACAGAGGAGAGATCGCGAAAAAGGGTTCCGTCCCTGAGGGTTTATCGTCACGGGGAATAAATAGGCGAAAGGGGGCAGCCAGAGGTGGGCCAGGGGCTCCAGGCGCCCCCCTGGCGCGGCCAGGGGTGGGGCCGCGCCCTCTGGCCGCCTGGGGCCCCTTGGCTCCCCTCTGGCCTCTCTCGGGCTCTTCGCGAAGCTTCCGGTATGCTGATTTTTCCTATATTTTTCCTGGAATTTTTGTGGTACTTTTAATAAGGGGGAAACCTGAAATAGAAAAATAGCAGAAAACAGGAACTGGCACTAGGGTGCACTGAGTTAATAGGTTAGTAAAAATATGATCAAAAGTGTATGGAAGTTCATCAATATCATAGCAATATCACACAAAAGAGGCATGGAGAAAGCAGAAATTATAGATACATTTTGGACGTATCAACATCCCCAAGCTTAATTCCTGCTCGTCCTCGAGTAGGTAAATGATAACAAGCATAATTTCTGTGGTGACATGCTAACAACCATATAAGAACTTTGTAAGTAAAGCAATCAAGGCATGTAATTCAATTCAAGTCATAACAGGGAAGAGACGATATTTGGCATTGAAACAAGCAACATAAGAACATAAAGGTGCAAGAGCTCTCGCTGTCCGTGACTCGAATTTCTCCAAATGGTGTTTCCATGCAACAAAATGGGATAGGGATATACGAGAAAAAGTATTTTTATGTTGAGAACTCAATCTACTAAAATTTCACACTTGGTCTTCTTTGAGATCTTATCTTGACTCATCCCCATACCACTAGCCAGGTACAAGTCAAAATGATCCACTCCTTTTCGACATTTTGAGCACTCATGCAATGGATGAGCGTAAGCAAGAAACTTGACACTTAGGTTGGAAAAGAGAGAATATGGTGGAGGAGGAAGACAAAAAGGGTGTGAAAGGCTCACATCAATGAGGACAATCATAGGCGAGAGAAAGCCAAATGATAGATATGATGTGAGGAGTAGGGATTGCCATGCAACGGATGCACATATGAGCTAAGATAAGCTCTCCAATGGAACTAGTGGGGGTGCATCCAACTTGCTTGCTCAAGAAGACCTAGAGCTCATTTGAGGAGGCTCATCATTGGAATATACAAGCCAAGTTCTATAGTGTGAAGGTCCCCACATAGCTATATTCATGAATGATAATCTCTATGGAGTACAAGATATAAGAGGGAGTACGAGTGTGGATCTCGCAAAAGGAATAGTAGTGTGCCCCCTTCTCTCTTTTTATTTCTTTTTCTCTTTTTTCTCTTTTTTTGTATTTTTTTTGGCCTCAATGGCTCTTTCTATTTCTCTCATTTTTCCTCTTTGGGATCTTTTAATTTGTCCACTTTGGGATATTTTAATTTGTCCACTTTGGGATCTTTTCCCCACTTTAGGGGCAACACTCTATATATTACAAAAAGTATAGAAGATCTTTCAGACTTTACAAAGTACTCAAATCATAAAGAAGATGTAACTATCATGATGTATGAAAATGTATGCCTCTGCCAGTGTAGCAGGATATGCAATGATACTAGCGTGTCATGTAGCAATGATTAGGGCAAGGCCCAACTAGCATGCGGATCATCGATCAAGCAAGTAGCATGTATGACATGAAGATCAAGTCATGAGAAGATGGATGTTGCATGGCAATGTATCTCGGAAAGGCTATGGAAATGCCTTGATAGGTAGATATGGTGGCTGTTTTGAGGAAGGATATAAGGAGGTTTATGATGAAAGAGCGTATCGTGCCAAGGGTTTGGATGTACCGGCGAAGGTGGACGGCAACTCTCGGAGTGAGAAGAAAGCAATGCACGGCACAGGAAAGGCTAGAAAAATATGGGAAGGTGGAAGTGTCAACTTTCGAATACTCACATTAGTCCGAAGAACCCATGCACTTATTATCGGTAACTCTCAATCTAATAAGGAGGTTTCACAAAGATACAAGTACCCCGAGGAGGAGTGTATGGGGGTTTGGTTATCCTTGCGCATCCTCGACTCATGGTACGTGAGTGTACTCTAATATTCGACCCCTCAGAAGAGTAGTGATCCATCTAGTAGCTAGAGTTCTCAACTAATTTTTAGGTTTTGAAAATAAACACGGATTGCCCAAAATACGACATCTATCACTAATAAGCTAAAGCTCTTGACACCAAAAGTCCAAACATTACTGAAAACAACACTCAAAACTATTGCAAGTTACTACTTCAAAAAGAATAGCAACCTCAATTACCTACTTCAAGTCAAGACACAAAACTCAGTGCAACAGTCAAACTCTCTAAACAAGATAAACATGAAAACTCAAGAGAGTTCCAGAAACAAACTAAACAAAAGCTATTTAAAAGGATAAGCATGAAAGCTAAGAGCAACATATGACAGCAGCTACGAAAAGATAAAGAAAACACACAGCAAAGATAAGCATGCAAAAGTCCTATGTTGTGTTCTAAATTTTGGAAGTGGAGCGTGTTTCTCTCCCACACAAAGAAATCTGGGTTCTAACTTGTTATGAACATCAAGCAAAGATAAAGAAAACTAAAAATAAAACCTAAGAGCGAGACGCTCCAAGCATAGCACATAACGCATGAAGTGATAAAAATATAGTGAAACGAGAGACGAACTGATAATTGTCGATGGAGAAGGGGATGCACAGTGGCATCCCCAAGCTTAGACGCTTGAGTCTCCTTGAATATTTCTTGGGGGTGCATGGGGGCATCCCCAAGATTGAACGTTTGACACTTCTTAATCTTCTTTCATCATCTTCCCTCGCACACTTGAAAACTCCCTTCATACATAACTCATGATAATCTGATTAGCGAGGTTAGTACCCATAATAAAATAATTTTTCTATATTGGAAATAAATATAATATTGAAGAGCTACTGTTTCTCAAGATTGCAAAATTTTCTTTGCAAAGAAACCGCAAGCTTAAGGTTTGCAAAACGAAGAAAAGGAAAAACAGGACAGAATCTGTGGAAAACAGACCAACAGGTAGTAAAGAATTTTTTAGGGATACTTCTGCAACTCAAATAAAAAACTCAAAACATAAGAAAGTTTTGTAATTGTATAGAGCACGCTGTGTAAAAAATTCAGCTCAAAAAGATGAACTGGGATTTTTCTCTGATTTTTCTTGTCACGAGGACAGAATCTGTTTTCTGGACAGCATGTGACAACTTTCAATTCCCTTGTCGTATGAGGCTATAAAAGGCACAAAGCTTGAAAAGTAAAGATACAATGATGTTGCTACAGTAGTAACAATCATCAAGACCACTAAAAACAGAAGTAAAACAAAAAGGAAATCCTAAATTCGTTGCGGGCTGCCTCCCGAAAGCGCTTCTGTAAATCCATTAGCTAGGCTTAAAGATTATAGAAGATGCTCTCATGAGAATAAGAATTTGGAGCAAAAAGGAGCATCAAGAAGCAAATATTTGACACATTTAAGCCTAACCCACTTCCTATGCATAGGCATCTTATAAGAAAATAAATCAAAGAAGCAAAAAGAAACCAGCATAGCAAGGTGGAACAAGAACATCTTCAAAACTTTCAACATAAAGTGAGGAGTTTTAGTAATATGGAAGTTTCTACAACCAAACTTCCCTCTCTCAAAATAATTTTTAGTAGTATCATGAACAACATCAAGAATATAACTATCACATAAATCATGTTGTTCATGACCTAAAAGCACACGTGTATAGTTTTCAACACGGTCTTTAGGATTATAAGATAAATGCAACCCATCACATTGAGCCTTAATAAGAACATAATTCTCCGGAATATGATTTGGAGATTTCAAAAGGATAATAGGACAATCAAGTGTGGGTTCAATAGAAAAAATTTCATGCTTAACATGAGGAACAATAGAAAGTTCACTTCCGTAAGCATCATCCATAGTGGCATCACGTCCATAAGCATAGAAGGCATCAACTTCATCAAAAAGGGATATTTCAAAAGAATCCATAGGATCATAACACTCATATAAGGTAAGATTCAAATAGTTACTCTCATTAGCAGGTAGACATTGATGGCTCCATTCTTCCTCCTTTCGTTCGTCACTCTCCTCCTTATTTTCATCCAAGGAGCTTTCAGGTTCAACAATTTCTTCTTCCATAGAGTCCTGCAATACATTAGTCTCTTCCTTTGGGGGAGAGATTCTCTCAAGATGATTAGTAATATAATAATTTGCATCGTAATTTTCCAAACAATAGTTAAGTATAGCAAGACTCTCAGATTTGTAAGGGGCATCATCAATATTGTGAAGAAGAGAAGTAATTTCATAGGCACCATTATAAGCAACAAATTCTTCTATTTGCTCTGCATCATAAAAATCATAATTTCTCTTAGCATAAGAAGCTAAGGTTTCATCATCATTGTACTTACATTGGAAAGCAAGGTGTTTGTGCCTCATAAAGCAACAAGATTCATCCCTGCGGAAAGATATATTATATATTGAGCACAAGTTTCTAGCATAGTCATACAACTGGTGTATTTGTTTCCATAAGTGTATCCCCTTTTGAGACAAGCAGTGTTCCTTGTACCACTTTTGTTGATCCTCGGTGAATCCTCAATGCCAATAAGATCTGGTTTAAAAGAAGTCAGACATGGATTGGCAAGTAAGGAACTAGACATACTATTTTTTTGGATTTTTGATAAAGGACACGAAGATAAAAACAAAAAGGTAAACTAACAAGACTAAAAAGCAAAGACAAAAGATAGTGTGCAACTCCCCTATTTTGAAGAATGGAGTCCCTGGCAACGGCGCCAGAAATTTGCTTGATACACGAGATAATACACGCCCCTCGTTGGTTACCCCAAGTGGAAGGTGAGATGTAGCGTAGCGGCAAATTTCCCTTAGCGAAGATGCTAAGGTTGAGTATCGAACCAGTAGGACTCCAAGATCGACAAGTAGGTGGTGAAGTGAACAATGGAACCGTTTACAACCTAGGTTGCTTACTTTACCTGGACCTGCACACACAACAGATAGCTTTGCTCCCAACGAGTACATATGAGTTGTCAATTCCTCCGGCCTTGTTGTTTACAAAGGATAAAATGCACGGGATAATAATGATAGTGATAGCTAAGGAAAAGTAAATACTGAAAGTAAATTGAAGGTGTAAACAGTGTTGGAAATATGGACCGGGGTACTATGATGTTCACTAGTGATGTCTCTCTCCCAAAAGACAATAAAATAGCCATGCCAGGTAAACAAATTACAGCTGGGCAATTGACAGGATTATGGGCGCAAACCAATGCTAATTATGCTAAACAGAATGGAAGAGGCTCAAAAGCATGGGCAGTACGTAAAAGAGAAGTAGATTGAAATCCATCTGCATCTACCTACTAATCATCCACCTTGAGATATCTATCCAGAACATCTCGCTGGTATTACGTTGCGAATCCCACCAAAAGTGTAAACTCAAAGCAACAGACAAATACATTGAAGAACTTTGCGTAAAGTAAAAAATCCTTGCACCCGCAAGTACAAGCACCGTTGTTTTCCCCCTTGTGACAAAAACACATCCCCTAGACTCATGTTTATGTCACTCAAACTAGTCATCGGGGGCATGAACCCACAATCATGCATAACGCTCCCTCTTGGAATCACTACCTACTACTTGGCCAAAGCAATAAACAACAATGAAGAACATGCAAGAATTACTCAAGAACACAAATATAAAAGAAGAGAATCAAATATATAACTCAATCACAATCTGAACATAATCTCATAATCCATCGGATCCCAGCAAACTCAACATAGCAACAGCAGAAAGATTACATCAGTGTCTTGATCATGTAGGGCAGCTCACTAGGTCTAATCCATGAAGAACAAAGAGGAGAGGAGAACATCACATAGCTACTGATCATAGACCCATGGTCCAAGGTGGACTACTCACGGTTAATCCGGGAAGCATCCATGGCGGTGGAGAAGCTCCCGGAGGTGATTCCTTCCTCCGGCAGGGTGCCGGGAAGAGGTCGTCTGGTGCTCCCGATCTTGGAAGCGCAGCGGCGGCGGAACAGAGGAGAGATCGTGAAAAAGGGTTCCGTCCCCGAGGGTTTCTCATCACGGGGAATAAATAGGCGAAAGGGGGCAGCCAGAGGTGGGCCAGGGGCTCCAGGCACCCCCCTGGCGCGGCCAGGGGTGGGGACGCTCCCTCTGGCCGCCTGGGCCCCCCTGGCTCCCCTATGGCCCCTCTCGGGCATTTCGCGAAGCTTCCGGTACGCTGATTTTTCTTATATTTTTCCCGGAATTTTTTGGGTACTTTTAATAAGGGGGAAACCTGAAATAGAAAAACAGCAGAAAACAGGAACTGACACTAGGGTGCACTGAGTTAATAGGTTAGTCCAAATATGATCAAAAGTGTATGGAAGTTCATCAATATCATAGCAATATCACACAAAAGAGGCATGGAGCAAGGAGAAATTATAGATACATTTTGGACGTATCAGCAACCCAAGATGTTTTTTACTTCTGTTTTTAGTTGTCTTGATGATTGTTATTACTGTAGCAACATCATTGTATCTTTATTTTCAAGCTTTGTGCCAAGTTATAGCCTCATATGACAAGTGAAGCGAAAGTTGTGACATGCTGTCCAGAAAACAGATTCTGTCTTCGTGACGGGAAAAATTGGATCAAATCACCAGTTCATCTTTTTGAGCTGAATTTTTTACACAGCATGCTCTATACAATCACGGAACTTTCGTATGTTGTGAGTTTTTTATTTGAGTTGCAGAAGTACCCCTAAAAAATTCTTTACTACCTGTTGTTCTGTTTTTCACAGATTCTGCCACGTTTTGTCTCTCCTTACTTTTGCAAACCTTAAACTTGCCTTTTATTTGCAAAAACCTTTTTGCAATCTTTAGAAACAGTAGATCTTCAAGAATATCTTTATATCCAGTGGAAAATTTTATTTTATTAAGGGTACTAACCTCTCTAATCAGCTTATGATGAGTTATGTATGAAGGGAGTTTTCAAGTGTGCGATGGAAGATGATGAAAGAAGATCCAGGAGTGTCAAGCGCTCAAGCTTGGGGACGCCCCCATGCATCCCCAATAAATATTCAAGGAGACTCAAGCGTCTAATCTTTGGGATGCCCCCATGCATCCCCTTCTCCATCAACAATCATCAGTTTGTCCTTCGTCTCACTATATTTTTATCACTTCATGCGTTATGTGCTATGCTTGGAGCTTTCCTCTCTTAGGTTTTATTTTTAGATTTCTTTAGTTTTGCTTGCTGTTCATAACAAGTTAGACCCCATCTTACTTTGTGTGGGATAGAAATACGCTCCACTTTCAAAATCTAGAACACATCATAGGATTTTTCATGCCTATCTTCTTGTTGTTGTGTGTTCATTATCTTTTTGTAGCTACTGCCATGTTTAGTTTTAGTCTTAGTTTGTCTTTAGCAAGAGCCTTGGCTTTTGTTTAGTTTGTTGCTGGAACTCTCTTTAGTTTTCATGTTTATCTTGTTAAGAGAGTTGGTTATTGCACTGAGTTGTGTCTTGTTTTAAGAGTACGTGATTGAGATTGCTATTTAATGTTAGTAGTAACTTGCAATAGTTTTGAGGTATTGATGTGAGTGATTTTTGAACTTTTGGTGCCAAGAGCTCTAGCCTATTAGTGATAGGTGTCGTATTTTGGGCAATTCGTGTTTATTTTCAAAATGTACAAAACTAGTTGAGAATTCTAGCTACTAGATGGATCGCTAATTTTGGAAGGATCGAATATTAGAGTACACTCACGTACCATGAGTCGAGGATGCGCAAGGATAACCAAACCCCCATACACTCCTCCTCGGGGGTAGATGTCTCTTTGTGAACCTCCTTAATAGATTGAGAGTTACCGATAGTAAGTGCATTAGTTCTTTGGACTAATGTAAGTATTGAAAGTTGACACTTACACCTCCTCATATTTTCTAGCCTCTCCTGTGCCGTGCACTGCCTTCTTCTCACTCCAAGAGTTGGCGTCCACCTTCACCGGTACATCCAAACCCTTGGCATGATACACTCTATCATCATAAACTTCCTTATATCTTTCCTCAAAACATCCACCATACCTACCTATCAAGGCATTTCCATAGCATTTCCGAGATATATTGCCATGCAACATCCACCTCTTCATGACATGATCTTCATGTCATACACCTTCCTGCTACACTGGCAGCGGCATACATTGCATACATCATGATAGATACATATTCTTTATGATTTGAGTACCTTGTAAAGTGTGAAAGATCTTCTATACCCTCTTGTAAATTAGAGTGTTTCCCTTAAGTGAGGAAAAGATCCCGAAGTGGACAAAATAAAAGGTCCCAAAGAGGACAAATGAGAGTTAAAATGAAAGAGCCATTGAGGCCACCAAAAATAAAAAAAAATAGAAAAAAGAGAAAAATAAAAATAAAAAGAGAGAAAGGGGCAACACTACTATCCTTCTGAAAGATCCACACTAGTACTCCCTCTTTCCTTGTACTCCATAGAGATGATCATTCATGCATATAGCTATGTGGGGACCTTCACATTATAGAACTTGGCTTGCATATTTGAAGGATGAGCCTCCTCAAAAGAGCTCTAGGTCTTCAGGAGCGAGCAAGTTAGATGCACCCCCACTAGTTCCATTGGAGAGCTTTTCAGCTCATATGTGCAACCATTGCATGGAAATCCCTACTCCTCACATCATATCTATCATTTTTCCTTCTTGCCTATGATTTTCCTCATTGATGTGAGCCTTTCTCACCCTTTTTTTCTTCCTGCTCCACCATATTCTCTCTTTGACATCCTAAGTGTCAACTCTTGTGCTTACGCTCATCCATTGCATGAGTTCTCAAAATATCGAAAAGGAGTGGATCAAATTGACTTGTACCTGGCTAGTGGTCTGGGGACGAGTCAAGATAAGATTCCAAAGAACACCAAGTGTGAAACTTTAGTAGATTGAGTTCTCAACAATTTTTTTTTCTCGTATTCCCTATCCCCCTTCTTGCACGCAAACACCATTTGGAGACATTGGAGTCACGGACAGCAAGAGCTCTTGCACCTAATGTTCTTTTGTTACTTGTTTCAATGCTAATATAAATTCTTGCATGTTTATACTTGAATTGAATCACATACCCTCATTGCTTTAATTTTCAAAGTTCTTATACGGTTACTAGCATGTCACCACAGAAATTATGTTTATTATCATTTACCTACTCGAGGACGAGAAGGAATTAAGCTTGGGGATGTTGATACGTCCCAAACATATCGATAATTTCTGCTCGTTCCATGCATGTTTTGTGTGATATTGCTATGATCTAGATACACTTTCATACACTTTTGATCATATTTGGACTAACCTACTAACTCAGTGCACCCCACTGCCAGTTCCCTTTTTCTGCTGTTTTTCTATTCCAGGTTTCCCCCATATTAAAAATGCTCCAAAAATTCGGGAAAATCGGATAAAAAATCAGCGTAATGGAGCCTTCCAGAATCACCAAAGTGGGGCCAGAGGGCCACCACCAGGTGTCCAGGCGGCCACCTAGGGCGGCCTGGGGCCTGGCAGCGCCAGGGGGACGCCTAGACCAATGGTGGCTCCCCTGGCTATCCCCCTTCGCCTATTTAATCTCCATCACGGGAAAACTCTGAAGACAGAACCCTATTTTGCAAACTCGCCTATGTTCCGCCACCGCCGCGCTTCCAAGATTGGAGCACCGTCAGGACCATTCCCGGCACCCTGCCGGAGGGAGGATCGACCTCCGGGAACTTCTCCTCCACCATGAATGCTTTCAGGATATGCCGTGAGTAGTCTGTTGTTTTGGGTTTACACTTTGGGTGGGGCTCGCAACTTAATACCAGCGAGATGTTCTGGATAGATATCTCAAGGTGGATGATTAGTAGTAGATGCAGATGGATTTCAGTCTAATTATTTTGGCGTACTGCTCATGCTTATGAGCCTCTTCCTTTCTTTTGTAGCATAGTTAGCATTACGGTGCGTTTATAATCCTGTCAATTGCCCTTCTGTAATTTGTTTACCTCGCATAGCAGTTTTATCGTCTTTTGGGAGAGAGACATCACTAGTGAACATCACGGGACCCCGGTCCATATTCTCATCACTGTTTACAAGCTTATTTCCTTTTTAGTATTTACTTTCCGTTGCTAGCATTATCATTATCCTGTGTTTTTAATCCTTTGTAAACAACAAGACCGGAGAGATTCACAATCTCTCTGAACTTTGTTGGGAGCAAAGTTAATTGTGTTGTGTGTAGGTCCGCGTCAGGTGCGCCACTGACACCTACTTATCATCGCCGGAGTCCTACGGGAGACAAACCCTATCCTCTACATAGGGGAAATTTGTTGCTATCCTACATCTCACCTTCCACTTGGGGTAACCAACGAAGGGCGAGAAGCCATTATCATCTATCGCGTATCACACATCCATATGAATTCATAGCAAAGGACAGCAACACAATATAGCATCTATATTTCTCAACAACATAAAACAAAGCAATGGCCAGGAGCATGCACATATGCATAAAAATGCATATGCAGTGACCTTTATACACAAAGAACACCAAGAGTATTTGACACTACCATCTACTACACAAAGAGTACATCCAAATTACATGTAGGGCACACATTCATCAAATGATTGCCATATATAACATAAATTGGTCACTTGTTCTGACTCGGCTCAGGGAATGGGCAACATCCTTCTTTCGTCATGAAAGGCCTTGTGTCACGCAAGGCCTTTAGGCGGGCTTCTATCTCCCCATTGGATGGTGCAATGTTGGAGTGGAAGATCGACCCCTTCACTTGTACTTCATGACGGATGATAGTCCCCATATCCCCTTGGATGTGAAAGAACTCATGCCTAAGATTTGCATCGGCGATTGCCGCCTTCCTTTCGGCCCACGCTTTGAGATGACTTGGCAGCGCAAGGTTGCGCTGGTCCTATACAATCACCCGCATGTGATGGAGGGCGTAGTAGGAATCCCTCACACTGCCAGTCGACTTGTTGCCGCACGGGAACTGCGTTACGTGGTTGCACACGCTCATGCCAGACTGATGCTTGCTGAACTTGTGCTTCATGATCTTGCCTCCCGCTTCTTTGTAGCCGGCGAGGGCATCATCCAAAACTCTGATGATATACTTGTAATCTTTCTTCTTCGCACTCCCTGAGTCTAAATACACGGCATGCGAGTGTTTTGGTGAAAAGCAGATGAGCACGCAGTCTTGATCCTCACATCATAATTAAAACAATCCAAAAGGAATGTTGGAAGAGGACAATGGAAAGCTAAGAAAGCATATATGCTACGGCGGCGAGCGAATGACTTACTTGGGAGAGTAGGTCGTGAAAAATAAATCCTTGCTCGCGTTGTCTAGCATGAAATATCTGATGGACTCTGGCGCGAGAGTCGTGACCGCGTCGTCCATCAAGATGCTTTCACGCATGTAGAAGGGGTCCAATATCGCGACGCTCAAGGTCTGATCTCTCCTGATCTTCATAGAAAGGCTGAGCGAGAACAGATGGATAAGTCTATGGTTCAACCGCTTGAGATGATACAAATTTAAGCTCTCTGAAAACTGCTGGATTATCATATCCGCGGGGATATTGTTGATGAAGCCCATGTTGAGTGGCACCTTGGCCACGAAAACCAGGTACGAGGGATTCTGTTCTCGAAGAAGCATCTTCTCTAATGCCATAACACTTTGATGCACATTCTGCATATCCGAAGTTCCAAGCTTGAGCATGTCATTAGGTAGCATCGCCCTACCCGCCACATGGATTTCAAACGCGAGATCCTTGGGTCTTGGTGGCCCGTCCTGAGCCCGGATCGGCACGGAGGTTGGCTGCTCGAAGTGCTCTTCTTTCTTTAACGTCCCTTCTTCTTTTCTGATTTCGAGCAATCAACGGCCTTTATCTTCTCACTGGCTGCCTTATGGAGTGTGTACGGGATGAGAATAGATCTCCTTGTGGCATCTTCTTGAGGCTCGGTGAAGGTGCAAGCTGCTGGAGACATCTCCGGAGAAGCAGTGAAGAGACGCGTGGAGCAAGAAGGTTTCGCCGTAGGATCAACTGGATCGCGAGATTCCTCGTCATGTTGGTAGGCTTCTTCAACATGAGGCATGAATAAGTCATCGCCTTCAAACGAAGTGTTGATGAACTGGTTGGCGAGGATATCATCATCAAGATCATCGTCTTGTTGTGCGCCGATGGGATCATGTGGCGCCGGCACGACGACTACCGGTGTTTTCCTTGGTGTGGTGCCCCCTCCCCCGTCATCAAACGTATTTGGCTGAGTGTCCTCCTGCGAAAGAGATATATGCATATAGGGCATCAGAGAGATGCCAATAATAAAAGGCAAGGAGATGAAGTCCTCATTTGAATTGCAGACGCTTATAGTTACCTTGAGGGCGTCGAGGTCGGCCAATGAAGAGACCCTGCCGACGACGGCGGGCATGCAAGAGATGGAGGGCGGGCTGCCTCCCGTGGCGTCAGCCGCCCTATTTTAGCTGCCGTCGGGTGCATTATTATTATTCCCTGGTTTCTCGCTCGTGGCTGGAGGGGTCACCATCACGTCAGGTGCCGCGGTGTTGGCGGTCGGAGTCACCAATACGGCGGGAGTCGGTGCGGGAGCCACCAATACGGCGGGAGTAGGGACTGCCACAACGGTGCCCGAGTTGCTGCCGACCATGCTAGGGACCGGTATGGGCCCTTTTCCACCAATCGCTTGCCAGTTCGCTAGTGACTACATCATGTCAGGCAGGATGGCGCTTATCGTCTTTGCCACTTCGTTCTGGACAAGCTGCGGAAGCATGTTCACTTGCTCCTCCAGTCCACGAACATAAGCGGCGTCTTATTTGGTCCTTCTCGCCTTGCGCCCCCTCGAGCCCGACTTCTCTGCCGGTTTCCCATAATATTAGGACCAATTTAGGTCCGCACCAAAGCCAACCACACGGCCAGCTGACGGTGGCTTCACCGCCACTTTTTCAACCTTCTTGACCTTGTTCAACGCCCTGTTAAAAGCGGTCTCCCATGGGCTGGCCGGCTTAACCGACGACTCCTGCGATGAGGCGGTTTTCATTTCCGCTTGCTGCAGAAATAATGTGAAACATTAAGAAATTGTGAACTTTATTAACTAGAATTCAATCGAAAATGTCGCGTGGTAAACTACTTATCACGGCAGTCGTAAACTCATGAACCTTAGGATCGACAACTATGTTCGAGGCTTATTTGTCCTTATAGCTCCGGGCCCTCACAAAGTTTTCGGTCCGCGGATAACTTTTGTATTCCTCGAAGGGGTTAGGTATGCCCGCAGCTATATACTCGGCATCCTCCTTGTCCCATCTAGGCTTGGAACTTCTGTAACCAGCGGCTCCGAGACGGTGGTTACCTATGACTTGCGACCGCATCGCCTTTCCCTTTGCACTCGCGGCCTTGGTTGTCTCGGACTCACACCTAGCCTTGAAAAGGTTGTAGGTAGCTTCGTCGATCAACGGCTCTTTCTCCTTGAGCTCCTCCTAGGTTTTTTTCTTCTCAATAATTGCCTCCTTCACCCAGGTTTTCCAACTGGACAAGTCTTTGCTGATCTTCCTTTGGGCCCATTTGTTTACTTTGTTCCCTTTGAGTTTGGTGTTATTGTACGGCTCCGGGAACTTGTATCATCTGTGCAGCTTGTTGATAAGGAGCTGACAATAATGACTATTGTCACGACTCCTGATGTTAATCATGGTGATCGACACGGTGTCGCGGAGGATCTCCATGACTTGACGGCCGTACATTTCCGAAAAAAGTTTGGGATCTATAGGAATCCCAACGGGGGTCACGACGGTAAACTCTAGCCTAATGGCGCCGGCTCCGGTCGACATGTTTGCACTAGTACAATATTAAGAAATTCAACTATTTAATTAATTAGCACAATAAAGAAATGCAACTACTTAATTGGTTACCTTCTAGGTCAATAAAAATAGAAAAGGTCATGCACGAATTCACGGAAAAATTGGGCATGACCTTTGCATATATTCTTAACATGATATTGCCCCATTCTCAACCGAAACGGAAATTAATCCACATTTCGGGAGAAACGGGATAATAAGTTTTCCCTGCACAAAAAGATGCCTACATATAGGCACAACCAGCAGACAATGAACTTTATAAGCATTAATGGCAACAAGAAACTGATACGTCCCAAACGTATCGATAATTCATCTTGCTCCATGCATTTTTTGTGTGATATTGCTATGATCTAGATACACTTTCATACACTGTTGATCATATTTGGACTAACATATTAACTCAGTGCACCCCAATGCCAGTTTCTGTTTTTTGCTGTTTTTCTATTTCTGTTTTCCCCCATATTGAAAGTGCTCCAAAAATTAAGGAAAAATCAGATAAAAAATAAGCATGAAGGAACCTTCAAGAGTCCCGAAGGAGGACCATGTGGGACCCACCAGGGCCCCAGGCGGCCACCTGGCGCGGCCTAGGGCTTGGCCGCGCCAGGGGGGGCGCCTGGACCCCTGGTGGCCCCCTGGCTGCCCCCCTTCGCCTATATATCTCCCATGACGTGAAACTTCCGAAGACAGAACCCTTTTCCGCGATATCTCCTCTGTTCCGCCGCCGCCGTGGTTCCAAGATCCAGAGCACCAGCAGACCACTTCCCGGCACCCTGCCGGAGGGAGGATCGACCTCCGAGAGCTTCCCCTCCACCATGGACGCTTCCCGAATGTGCCGTGAGTAGTTTCCTTTGGACCATGGGTCCGTAATCAGTAACTATGTGATGTTCACCTCCCCTCTTTGTTGTTCATGGTTTAGACCTCGTGAGCTTCCCTACATGATCAAGTCACATATGTAATCTTTCTGCTATTGCTATGCTGAGTTTGATGGGATATGATGGATTATGAGATTATGTTCAAATTGTGATAGAATAATATATTTAGTTCTTATCTTTTATATTTTTGTTCCTAAGTAATTCTTGCATGTTCTCCGTTGCTATTTATTGCTTTGGCCAAGTAGTAGGTAGTAACTCCAAGAGGGAACATTATGCTCGATTGTGGGTTCATGCCTCTGGTGACACGCTTGAGTGACCGAAACATGAGTCTAGGGGATGTGCTGCTGCCACAAGGGAGAAAACAACGGTCCTTGTAACCGCGGTTGCAAGGATTGTTTACTTTACACAAAGTTCTTTTTAATGCAGTTGTATGTTGCTTTGGGTTTACACTTTGGGTGGGGCTCGCAACTTATTACCAGCGAGATATTCTGGATAGATATCTCAACGTGGATGATTAGTAGTAGATGCAGATGGATTTTGGTCTACTTATTTTGGCGTTGCCCATGCTTTCGAGCCTCTTCCTTTCTTTTGTAGCATAGTTAGCATTGCGGTGCGTTTATAATCTTGTCAATTGCCCGTCTGTAATTTGTTTACCTGGCATAGAAGTTTTATCATCTTTTGGGAGAGAGACATCACAAGTGAACATCATGGGACCCCGTTCCATATTCTCATCATTATTTACATGCTTATTTACTTTCTAGCTTTTACTTTCAGCTGCTATCATTATCATTATCCCTTGTGTTTTGATCCTTTGTAAACAACAAGACCGGAGAGATTGACAAACTCTCTGAACTTCGTCTGGAGCAAAGTTATTTGTGTCTGTGTGCAGGTCCAGGAGAAGCAAGTGATTATCTTCAAACAGCGCATCACTTGCCAAACCACCTACTTATCATCTTTAGATTCCTACTGGTCGATACTCAACCTCGGTTTCTTCACCGAGGGAAACTTGCCGCTACGCTGCATCTCTCCTTCCATTTGGGGTAACCAACGAAGGGAGAGAATCAATTATCCTCTCTCGTGTATCAAGCAAATTTCTGGCGCCGTTGCCGGGGACTCTGAGTGATAAGATACGGGAGTTGCCCAGTACCTTTTCCCTTTACTTTTTAGTCTTGTTAGTTTACCTTTCAGTTTTTATCTTTGTGTCTTATATCAAAAATCACAAAAAAATATTTATCTTGCTAGTAGCTGTCATTATGTCTGGTCCTTTTGCCTTTGTTGAGACAAAGGTTCTCACCTTTAAACAAAAAGGTGGTGAAAGTTTAAAAGATGCTAGTTATAGAATTAATGATTCTCAAAAAAAGCCACCAAGAAGCAATCCACTACTATCCTTCTTAGAAATATTTATGTTGGGATTACCCCTTGGAATAGGTTCATATTAGATACTGCTATCAATGAGAATTTCCTAGAAGCCCCAATTTGGGAGTCTCTTAAAGTTATTGAAAATTTTGTTGGATATCTCCCTGTTGCTAGCATACAAGAAGATATAACTCTAGCTCACAATATGAAAATACTTGAAAAGATAGAGTTAGAAATACCAAGTATAACTAGGATAATGAGTTGGATCGCAAGATTCAAGGGAATTTGAATAGGCTTGATAGCTCCATGCTTAAAATTGTTAAAACTTTGGAGACCATCAAATTACATGATATGGATCCTTCTAGGATTGCTAAGATTGAGGAAATCAGCGAACGGTCATGTAGCCTAGTGGTTGCAGCAAACCTAGTAGCACGCCAGGTCCTGGGTTCGACTCCTTGTGGGAGAGAATTTAAACAGGTCTAGAATATCTGGAAATAAAAGACTGTGGGGTTGTTGCCTCACAATAAACATTCAAAAAAAAGATTGAGGAAATCATTAATACTCTAGGAACCACCTTCTCCTCAATCAAACAAAAAAGGGTAGAGACTCCGGCAAGGAGAAAACCTAAGTTAAATTATGTCCCTAAGGTTCCCCGACCCAAAAATAATCCACCCATTGCCAAGGAAGTTGAAACCGTGAAAACTTTGGAAGAAATACCTCTCTTTGATAAATTTATAAATGAAACTCCCATTGATTTTACGCCTTTTGGTTTTATCCCTAGAACTATATTCATTAGGCCTTTATTTGAAAGACCTCTTAAGACTAGTTGTACAATGGAAGAGCTTTTTGATGATGTTGATGATGGTTCGATTGATACAACTTGATCTTTTGCCTTATGCCTAGCTTAAAGGCATAAAAGAAAGCGCTTGTTGGGAGGCAACCCAAGATGTTTTTACTTATGTTTTTAGTGGTCTTGATGATTGTTCCTACTGTATAAACATCATTGTATCTTTATTTTAAAGCTTTGTTCCAAGTTATACCCTCTTATGACAAGGAGCAAAAGTTGTGACATGTTGTCCAGAAAACAGATTCAGTCTTTTTGACAGAAAAAATCGGATAAAATCACCAGTTCATCTCTTTGAGCTGATTTTCTTACACAGCATGGTCTATACAATTGCGGAACATTCGTATGTTCTGAGTTTTTTGATTTGAGTTGCAGAAGTACCCCGAAAAAATTCTCTACTACCCGTTGTTCTATTTTTCACAGATTCTTCCTCATTTTATCTCTCCTTACTTTTGAAACCTTAAGCTTGCTTTTTCTTTGCAAAAACCTTTCGGAAATATTGAGAAATAGTACCTCTTCAAGAATATATTTATATCCAGTGGGAAAAATATATTTTATTAAGGGTACTAACCTCTCTAACCAGCTTATGATGAGTTATGTATGAAGGGAGTTTTCAAGTGTGCGATGGAAGATGATGAAAGAAGATCCAGGAGTGTCAAGCGCACAAGCTTGGGGACGCCCCCATGCATCCCCAATGAATATTCAAGAAGACTCAAGCATCTAAGCTTGGGAATGCCCCCGTGCATCACCTTCTCCATCAACAATCATCAGTTCTTCCTTCATCTCACTATATTTTTATCACTTCATGCGTTATGTGCTATGCTTGGAGCTTTTCTTGATGTTCATAACAAGTTAGACCTCGTCTTATTTTGTGTGGGAGAGAAACACGCTCCACTCCAATCTAGAACACATCATAGGATTTTTCATGCTTATATTTTTTATGTTGTGTGTTCTTTATCTTTTGGTAGCTACTGACATGTTTAGTTTTAGTTTTAGTTTGTCTTTAGCAAGAGCCTTGGCGTTTGTTTAGTTTTTTTGCTGGAACTCTCCTTAGTTTTCATGTTTATATTGTTAAGAGAGTTGGTTGTTGCACTGAGTTGTGTCTTGTCTTGAAAGTAGGTAATTGAGGTTGCTATTTAATTTTAGTACTAACTTGCAATAGTTTTGAGGTATTGATGTGAATAATGTTTGAACTTTTGGTGTCAAGAGCTCTAGCCTATTAGTGATAGGTGTCATATTTTGGGCAATCCGTGTTTATTTTCAAAAACCTACAAAACCAGTTCAGAACTCTAGCTACTAGATGGATCGCTAATCTTTGGAGGGATCGGGTATTAGAGTACACTCACGTACCATGAGTCGAGGATGCGCAAGGATAACCAAACCCCCATACACTCCTCCTCGGGGTACTTGTCTCTTTGTGAAGCTCCTTATTGGATTGAGAGTTACCGATAATAAGTGCATGAGTTCTTCGGACTAATGTAAGTGTTGAAAGTTGACACTTCCACCTCCTCATATTTGCTAGCCTCTTCTGTGCCGTGCATTGCCTTCTTCTCACTCCGAGAGTTGGCGTCCACCTTTGCCGGTACATCCAAACCCTTGGCATGATACGCTCTGTCATCATAAACCTCCTTATATCTTTCCTCAAAACAGCCACCATACCTACCTATCAAGGCATTTCCATAGCCTTTTCGAGATATATTGCCATGCAACTTCCACCTCTTCATGACTTGATCTTCATGTCATACACGTTCCTGCTACACTGGAAGCGGCATACATTGCATACATCATGATAGCTACATCTTCTTTATGATTTGAGTACCTTGTAAAGTGTGAAAGATCTTCTATACACTCTTGTAAATTAGAGTGTTGCCCTTAAGTGAGGAAAAGATCCCAAAGTGGACAAAATAAAAGATCCCAAAGAGGACAAATGGGAGTTAAATAGAAAGAGCCATTGAGGCCACCAAAAAAATAAAAAAAATAGAACAAAGACAAAAATAAAATAAAAAGAGAGAAAGGGGCAACACTACTATCCTTTTGAAAGATCCACACTAGTAGTCCCTCTTATCCTTGTACTTCATAGATATGATCATTCATGCATATAGCTATGTGTGGACCTTCACATTATAGAACTTAGCTTGCATATTCCAAGGATGAGCCTCCTCAAAAGAGCTCTAGGGCTTCATGAACGAGCAAGTTAGATGAACCCCCACTAGTTCCATTGGAGAGTTTTTTAGCTCATATGTGCATCCGTTGCATGGCAATCCCTACTCCTCACATCATATCTATCAATTGGCCTTCTCGTCTATGGTTTTCCTCATTGATGTGAGCCTTTCTTATCCTTTTTTGTCTTCCTCCTCCAACATATTTCTCTCTTTGCAATCCTAAGTGTCAACTTTCGTGCTTACGCTCAACCATTGCATGAGTGCTCAAAATATCGAAAAGGAGTGGATCAAATTGACTTGTACCTGGCTAGTGGTCTGGGGACAAGTCAAGATAAGATTCCAAAGAAGACCAACTCTGAAACTTTAGTATTTTTTTATCGTATTCCCTATCCCTCTTCTTGCACGCAAACACCATTTGGAGGCATTCGATCACGGACAGCGGGAGCTCTTGCACCTAATGTTCTTTTGTTACTTTTTTCAATGCTAATATAGACTGTTGCATGATATGACTTGAATTGAATCACATACCTTGATTGCGTTACTTTTCACAGTTCTTATATGGTTGCTAGCATGTCGCCACAGAAATTATGCTTGTTATCATTTACCTACTCGAGGACGAGTAGGAATTAAGCTTGGGGATGTTGATACGTCCCAAACGTATCGATAATTTCTGCTTGCTCCATGCATGTTTTGTGTGATATTGCTATGATCTAGATACACTTTCATACACTTTTGATCATATTTGGACTAACCTATTAACTCAGTGCACCCCAGGGCCAGTTTCTGTTTTCTGCTGTTTTTCTATTTCAGTTTTCCCCCATATTAAAAGTGCTCCCAAAATTTGGGAAAAATCAGATAAAAAATGAGCGCGAAGGAACCTTCCGGAGTCCCGAAGGGGGACCATGTGGGACCCACCATGGCTCCAGACGGACACCTGGCGCGGGCTAGGGCTTGGCCGCGCCAGGGGGGCGCCTGGACCTCTGGTGCCCCCCTTGCTGCCCCCTTCGCCTATATATCTCCCGTGACGTGAAACTTCCGAAGACAGAACCCTTTTTCGCGATCTCGCCTCTGTTCCACTGCCGCCGCTCCTCCAAGATCGGGAGCACCAGCAGACCTCTTCCCGACACCCTGCCGGAGGGAGGATCAACCTCCGGGAGCTTCCCCTCCACCATGGACGCTTCTCGGATGTGCCATTAGTAGTTTCCATTGGACCATGGGTCCGTGATCAGTAGCTATGTGATGTTCTCCTCCCCTCTTTGTTCTTCATGGTTTAGACCTCGTGAGCTGCCCTACATGATCAAGGAAGATATGTAATCTTTCTGCTATTGCTATGCTGAGTTTGATGGGATCTGATGGATTATGAGATTATGTTCATATTGTGATAGAGTAATATATTTGGTTCTTATCTTTTATATTTTTGTTCGTATGTAATTCTTGCATGTTCTCCGTTGCTCTTTATTTCTTTGGCCAAGTAGTAGGTAGTAACTCCAAGAGGGAACGTTATGCTCGATTGTGGGTTCATGCCCCCTGATGACATGCTTGAGTGATAGAAACATGAGTCTAGGGGATGTGTTGTTGCCACAAGGGGGAAATCAACGGTGCTTGTAACCGAGGTTTCAAGGATTGATTACTTTAAGCAAAGTTATTTTTAATGCAGTTGTCTGTTTCTTTGGGTTTACACTTTGGGTGGGACTCGCAACTTAATACCAGCGAGATGTTCAGAATAGGTATATCAAGGTGGGTGATTAGTAGTAGATGCACATGGATTTCGGTCAACTTATTTTGGCGTACTTCCCATGCTTTTGAGCCTCTTCCTTTCATTTGTAGCATAGTTAGCATTGCGGTGCATTTATAATCCTGTCAATTGCCAGTCTGTAATTTGTTTACCTCGCATAGCAGTTTTATTGTCTTTTGGGAGAGAGACATCACTAGTGAACATCACGGGACCCGGGTCCATATTCTTATCATTGTTTACATGCTTATTTATTTTCTAGCTTTTACTTTCAGCTACTATCATTATTATTATCCCTTGTGTTTTGATCCGTTGTAAACAACAAGACCGGAGAGATTGACAACCTCTCTGAACTTCGTTGGGAGAAAAGTTATTTATGTCTGTGTGCAGGTCCAGGAGAAGCAAGTGATTATATTCATACGGCGCATCACTTGCCGAACCACCTACTTATGATCTTTGGGGTCCTATTGGTCGATACTCAACCTTAGTATCTTCACGGAGGGAAACTTGCTGCTACGTTGCATCTGACCTTACACTTTGGGTAACCAACGAAGGGCGAGAAGAAATTATCCTCTCTCGCGTATCAGCAACCAGCAAGTTAAGCAATGAACTTGATAAGCAATGGCAGCAAGAAAAAAATATTTAATAAGCATGAACTTGACATGGTCATGGTCAGTAGCACACACACATCACACACACACATAGAGGACACACGCACACACATCACACACACACACAGGACACACACACACATAGGACACACACACAGACATCACACACACACACACATGACACACACACACACACACACACACAAGACACACACACACATCACACACACACACATAGGACACATTCTCACTATACTTTTTCATTCATGCCTATAACACCTTCTCACTATACTTTTTCTTCACATTGGTGTGTGCAATGTCATTATTTGGTTCAAGTTTATGGTGGGGCAATTGCATTCATCATATCATATGCTAGCCAAATCTTTTAATTTGAAGCCCTACCTTGATGGGAGTTATGAAAGTCACTAGTTTTGCAGGAGCTCTCTGTCTCTCTCACTCTCTAGCTCTCTCTATCTATCTATTTTTTTCAAAACAGTGGCCTAAGAAATCACAACAAGTAGCAAAGAGCATGGACTAGAGCATCCACATAATTAATGTGTCAGAACCCTCTGTTAGGTAATGTGCTAGGGTTAGCAAGTCTCTTGCATCATGTTAAAATTTCAAAAGAAATCCTTGAAATCAAAATCAAAAGAAAAATGGGAGAAGGAACCCCCACCCAGTTGAATTAATTCAAAAGGCCAGATAAAAATCTTCTCCAAAAATTCATCTTAGATTTTTGAAAAGTCTTATAAATGAGTGTGATCACATATCAAGTGATGTGGGACCCACCCCATGCTCATGGATTTTTCAAATATTCAAACAGTGCATTGGATTTAATCAAAAAACCCTATTTGATTTAAAGTTCAAATTATTTGAATTTTAAAAATGTTCAAACTTTAAAAGTGGCTATCCTAGTATATTGTTATGCCACATAAAAAGTTTCAGCATTTAATAAAATGCCTAGCTATTTATTTAGCACAGCAAAACAAAAAGGCAGAAAAGAAAACAGAAAGGAAAAAGGAAAAAAGGAGTTTACCTGGCCATTCGGCCCAACTCATCCCCCCTAGCCCAGGCCCATCTGGAGCGCTTGTTGTCTACCCCGGCAGGCGAGAACACTGCTGCGTGCCGGCCATGCCGAGGCCGCCGACGCCACCGCGACGTCCCCGGCCACACAGCTGCTTCCCCGCCGCCTTCAACGTGTCCAGGAGAAGCCCCTGGACGTCTTCGTCACTCTCCCTCTCTCGCCGCACTCTCTCAAGCTCTCTGTGCACTTTCCCCAATTCCCCCGAGAGCAGCCGCCGTTCGCCGTCGACGAAACCCGCAGCCAACGCCGGAGCGAAGCCTGGAGACCATGTCCATCGTGCGCGCCATCGTCGACTTCCTCGATCTGGAGGAGCTGGAGGACTAATCGAGCTCGAGGCCAACGCAAGCTTCACCGAGACCTCACCGGAGCCGCCGCGCGATTTCTTTGATTCCGGCAACCACAGGGCGTCCCCGACCGCGCCACCACCTCCGTTGAACTCACGGTGAGCTCACGGTTCACCCGAGCCATTCCTTTGTCTCCCTCCTCCTCCCTAGCTGGATCCTCCATGAACGCAGGAGCTCGTCTCCGCCATGGTCGACGGCGAGGAAGTTCCCGTGCCCCTTCGACCCATCCATGACGACCACCGTGCTCCTGGTGCTCCAAGGATTCGTCCGAGTCATCGCATGCCCACGAAAACCACTGCAGCGTCGTCTTCGTCGTCACCGAGCCACGGCCGCCGCTAGGGCTCGTTGCCGGCACCACTCCGGTGCACCCCCGTGGTGTTGCTGTGCTCTGGGTGATGCGGACGAGCTCGGGCTTCCGTTTGGTGGTCTCAGCGCACCAAATGGTGGCCGGAGCCGCCGTCCCGTGCGTCGCCGCCGCGTCGGATGGTCGCCGGCGACTAGCCGCCGGCAAGTCCGACGTGGCCGGGGTGATTAGCACCTAATCCACCCCCTTGGGTCACTTACAGGTGGGCCCAGCCCCCTCTAATCCTCTCTGTTAGATTAATCTAACAGGGAAATTAGATGTGAGGCTGACAGCCCTGGCCCACTGGTCAGTTTGACCGGGGTCAAAGCCCCCTGCTGACGCCATGCTGACGCAGTAAATCTTTTCCAGAAATTAGAAATGTTTTAAAGAATTCCAGAAAATCCAGAAAATAGCCCAAACTTTGGAAATTCATAATTAATTCATATTAACTCCAAATTGGACAAATAATATATGAAAAATGACCAGGAGAAAATAACCTATCCAAATATCCAACTTTCAACTTTGTTTGAGTTGAATTTAAAATGTGATCAGTAGCATTTGCTATTTGATTTAAATGGAATTAAATCAAATTCAATTCAAAAGTTTTTGCAACTTGAACCATGGCAACATGCTACATTTCACTTACACATCAGAGGCATATCATACACATTTCCAAATGATTCAAATTGATCAAACAATGTCACATATAACTTGGCTAAGTTTGAATTCAAATTGGAGTTTGAATTTGCAATTCAATTTGCAATATACTCCATTTAAATGGAATTGCTTCACACATCAAAGCATATACATCAAGTTTCAACCTTCCATCATGTGATTGTTCATTGTATTTACTTTGCTACCTTGTTTGTTGTTTGTCGAGTAGAGGTGGAACCGGAGCAGGAGGCTGCCCCCTTCGTTGAAGACCCCGAACCCGAACCTCGTCAGCAAGGCAAGCAAACCCCCATTGATCATGTCGATAAAATCCCACTTCCCTCTCATGTCCCGCTTATGCATTGTATAGGATGATTACCATGATGCGTTTCTACCGCATAGATGAACCCATTCCTTTGCATGACCTATCATTTTGTCACAGTAGTAAGAAAACCACAATCCTAGCAAATGTAGGAGTTGATTGATATCATGTGGCCCCTGCAATTGTTACTGCTTATTGCATGCTTAGAGTGATACCATGATGATACTCTTATGTGAGTTGGGATGGTAGTGATCATGATGATGATGGTAGAAAAGTGTTGGCGAATCTACCCTAATACAAGGTGAACGATGAGAGGCTGTGTAGGAGTACACGGTGGGTTGTCTCGTTGAACACCGCCCTAAGTCCGAGTTCTTGTGTGGTGATCCAAGATGAAGAGTACAACCACACATTGGGCTCACTGACCCCTCTCAGCTTACTAACTCATCCCTTTCTATGTCCAGATGTCGCAATAGTTCGGAGTTCTCGTAGGTCTGTGGCCTGGATGCTAAGTGAGAGAACGGCTCATCCGAGACCGGCTTATGCACCATGCACACATCACTTGGGCCCACTTCGGTAAACCGGCCGGGTTCACGATAGTGGTAGCCAACCCAAGTAGGCGGCTTTCTCGGACTAGATCGGCTATGAGGTAACAGTTGTGGTGAGAATCCTCGCTGGCACCCCTTGAATGGTGTCGAGATCAAAGGCGGTAACTGATGATCATGTGTGTGTAGCGGTACACCCCTGCAGGGTTAACAAAACTATTCGAATAGCCGCGTCCGCGGTTATGGACTGCTTGGAAAGCTTAGCTTGATTATTAGACAACTTGAACTGGATACTTCTAAAACACACCAAGATAAGTGTGAGTGCTATGGCGTGCTTTCTCGTGGGGAAGTCGAGGAAGGAACCATAGTGGTGTAATTTGTTGGAGAAAGTAGTGGACTCGTGTACGCTTCTTACCTCAAGTCTGGTACTCGTAGTTCAGGACTAGCCAAGTCAAAGCTTGCACTTCTGCAAGTGAAACCCCACCTCCCTTTACCTTGATACATATGCATGAGTAGCATAGCTCTTATGTAAGTCTTGCTGAGTACGACTTTGTACTCAAGTTTGCTTAATCTATGTTTTAGATGAACCCACTGACCCCGAAGGTGGCTTCTTCATCAAGCTGGACGACTGAAGATCAAGCTAGTCTAGTCCCAGTCAGACGACTGGTTCCCTCGTGGAGGGCTTGTGTTTAAATAAGGCTTCTTAAGCCATTTGTTAAACTTGTCTGTACTCAGACATACTTTGCTTCCTCTTGTGTTGTAATGTTGGATCACATGTTTGTGATCTTTGTGTGCACTCTATAAGAGTTATCAATAAAATGTATACTTTGTAGAGAATTGCAATAATACCTGTTGTTCATACAAGGCATGTGTGCTGCGTGTATGTTTATAACATGGATGTCTTTGTATGGGTTTTCGAGACCTTAGTTGCGATCTGGCTGGCGGTCTTTCATACACCAAGTGGCCCTTAGATGTGCGCAGCTTGGGGCATCGCGATGCGATTGTTCGAGACTCTGTCTCGTGCACACTTTGTGGTATGATCGAGCCCGCCCTAGACCCCGACTAAGTGATCGGGCTGGAGTAAGTCTATGTAAGAGTTATGAGATAGTCGGTAGTATGGTTGAGGCGACTTGTCTTTGAATATGGGAGCTCATCAGCCATATCATTAGACTTGTGTGCGGACGATGAGGACCCATCTCAGTTG
Source organism: Bromus sterilis (assembly GCA_950022295.1). Classification (NCBI taxonomy): domain Eukaryota; kingdom Viridiplantae; phylum Streptophyta; class Magnoliopsida; order Poales; family Poaceae; genus Bromus; species Bromus sterilis. The sequence continues at coordinate 211,020,478 of OX465598.1, read as the reverse complement.
ATCATCCGGCCTGGATGGGATGCCCCTCACGTACGATGCTTTCCGAGAACGTTCTGTGCATTGTCCTTGTCTGCTTAGACAAGTGGGTACGGTTCTGGGCTCTCCATATTACTATGTCTTAACTGGACTTGCATACGCAAACCCCGGGTCCCGACAGACTTGGTATCAGAGCAGGACTGACTGTAGGACTAGCAGCCTTGGCCGAAGTCGAGTCTAGCTTGCTATAGTTATATAGTTACTCTGGTTATATAAGGGAACAACGTAAGGCTTCTTTTTTTCTCCTTACCCCCTTCGTTCTGAGTTCTGAGTCACCCTCATCTTATTCTATGGGAAGATAGGACTAGGCTCTCCTCTGTCTGATTAGAACATCTCGTTGTTTGCTTCCTTGTAGCCGTAGGAAAGTTGTGATCGGTTTGTTAGAGTGGTTATGCTCCCTGATTTATTACATCGTATCTAAGTGCTGTTTCCATGTTGTAAGAAATTGTCTTTTTCTTGCAATTACAACCGTTATGCTGTCCGAGTCATTCCAGGTTTATATCATAATCTGATGCATTTGCAAACTCCTTCTTTCTGTTTCAGATGGCAGATCTTCCCCCTCGGCAGATTGTTCTTCTGACCAGGTGCCTCGATGTGCGTGGGCATCCAGCCATGCTCACCGAGATGATGTCCTTCATTGGCTATCGGTGGTATCCTGAGTACACAGTTGAGGAGCAGTTCCTTGACTTCAATCAGACTCAGTTCCACTGTACTATGAGGATTTACCCGCACCACATTGGAGTCTCTCAGCCTGTCCTTTTTGGGCATGGCATTGGTGTGACCGAGAACATGGCTATGCAGGATGCTGCATACTCATGTATTACACTGCTGAGAGAGGAGCATGCACTGCTTGCAGGATCACCTTTCCGCTATATCCCTGCTGCACTTCCAGGAGAGGAGGGTTATTACACCGGACTATACTCAGATCACTCTGCAGAGGATCCAATACTTCAGATGACTGCTAGGTTCGCTTGTGATCGAGATCGTGATGCACGCGCTCTCCGTTTCGAGCTTCACGCCACTCGTGTTCGTCTGTATCGAGCACTGACCCTTTTGGCACCCTTCGTGAATGTTGGATCAGTCGAGTATGATGCTATCTACCCTGTGAGGACTCAGATGCCTTCTCGAGTTGCTTGGCCCGAGATTGGAGGCATTTTTCCACCCCGTGGTCCTTTGCTTCCACCCTACGTTGGACCTAGGCCCCATCCTTGCCCAAATGGATATCAGGGTCCACAGGCCTCCGTGTTTTCCGATGGTCACCTTCAGCTACCGGGATACGCGGGTAACTTTTACGAGGACTACTATGGAGATGGAGATGAGTGAGACCGCTTGTGGTCTTACTTAGTGAGGATGTAGTAGTATCTTAGTATATTGTATGCAAGGTGTCTAAGTTCCAGAGGCTTAGATAAATAATGTATAGGAAGTCAGAGTGCCTCTGAAGGATGTATCATCTTCATCACGTTTGTATTAGCTTGGTGCTTGTACTAAAACGATGTATGGTTTGTATGACAGCTTGTGAATATATGGCTTGTATGCTTTTATCACCATGTTGTCAAGATGATTACTTCCTTTGCTATGTAATCCTTCCAGTACTTCAATACCTTGATTAGATTCTTCCAATCAACACTATTTAACTTTGGGTTTTCACCTTCAGGATGTCTCAAGGAACCCGTGGCCAGCTTGGTCGTAACCAGGTTCGTGGAAATGACCAGGAGGAAGGCAACCTTCCACCCCCACCCACGATGGCAAAGGTTCTGATGGAGGTTGAGAGGAACTGCCGAGACTCTCACCATTTGCTGGAAGTCATTGCCTGCAACAGCACTCAGCAGCGCAACGAGTTGGTGTCCCTGAACGACTTCATCCGACTTCATCCCCCGGTTTTCAGTTACTCCACCGAGCCCCTTGACGCCGATGACTGGCTTCGCAGCATCGAGAGGAAGCTGCAGGCAGGCCATGTTGCGGATGGCGACAAGGTCAGCTATGCCACCTATCACCTTGAAGGCGCAGCTAGCTCTTGGTGGGAGAACTTTCTGAACATGTGTCCCGTTCGACCGCCTGCATCTTGGGATGAATTCTGCACTTCCTTCCGTGAGCACCACATTCCCAAGGGTCTTATGGACCGCAAGCGTGAGGAGTTCTGCAACCTCACCCAAGGCAGAAGGACTGTTGACGAGTTTAGTCGTGAGTTCAACCGACTTGCTCGTTATGCTACTGAAGAAGTCTCCACCGACTCGAAGAAACAAGAGAGGTTCCGTCGGGGACTCAATTCCGGACTCCGTCGTGAGCTCAACCTACATGACTTTGCCACATTCTAGGTCCTTGTCAACAAGGCCATCAAGGCGGAGGACATGAACACCCCCAACGACTTCCGCAAACACCCTGGAGACGATGGTTCATCCAGTTCAGGCTCCCAGAAGCGCAAGATCTGGATCCCAAATAGTATGTTCCGCCAGAACAACCCACCGAGGCCATCCTATGTGGCGCCTCGTCCACCAACTCAGTTCCACCCAGCTCCACCAAACAACCCAGCTCCACGCACTGTCTTTGGAGCCTGTTACAAGTGTGGTCAGGCAGGCCACTACTCTCGTGATTGTCCCCAGAACCAGCTCCAGAATCAGAATGCTCCACCCCGTGCCGGAGGCAACAACAACGGTCGTGGCAAGCCACCCCAGAAGGTCTACACCGCCAAACCCGCTCCTCCCGCCACTCGTGGACGTGTGAACCAGATTGCCGCCGAAGAGACTGACGACACCACTGACGCCATTCTTGGTACGCTCCCAGTCAATTATGTTCCTACTTCCGTTCTTTTCGACCCAGGAGCATCTCATTCATCCATGTCGGAAAGTTATGCACTTCGTCATGAGTTATCTTTTGTTGAATTATCCACCCCCATGATTATTCAAACTCCAGGGTCAAGATGGAAAACTAATAGAGTAAGCCATGGAAATCAAATTGCAATTGAGGGTTTAGTATTCCTTGCTTCACTCATAGCCCTCAAATCTTCAGATATTGATGTCATCCTTGGCATGGATTGGCTATCAAGATAGAATGCCTACCTGGATTGCAAAGGCAAATCCGTGAAACTCACCCACCCTTCAGGCAAAACCGTCAACTATACCTCACCCAGAACAAGAACCCAAGTGCATTCCTTGAATGTACTTCCCCTTCCCGAACTTGAAGATATTTCGGTGGTTCGTGACTTCCCGGATGTCTTTCCTGAAGAGCTGCCAGGCATGCCACCCGACAGATGTGTAGAGTTTATAGTGGATCTTGTACCAGGAACCGCACCAATTTCTAGACGCCCATACAAAATGGCCCCACGTGAGTTAGCTGAGATTAAAACCCAACTGGAAGCTTTGTTGGAAAAAGGCTTCATCCGCCCTAGCTCATCGCCATGGGGTTGCCCCGTTCTGTTCGTAACGAAGAAAGATGGAACAGAAAGGATGTGCGTAGACTATCGCCCGCTAAATTTAGCGACGATAAAGAACAAGCACCCATTGCCCAGGATCAATGATCTTTATGATCAACTTGCAGGATCCTCTGTCTTCTCCAAGATGGACTTGAGATTGGGATATCATCAAATCAAAATCCGAAACGAGGACATTCCCAAAACGGCTTTTACTACTCGTTATGGTTTTTACGAGTACACCGTCATGTCCTTTGGTTTAACCAATGCCCCCGCCACTTTCTCACGCATGATGAATTCAATCTTCATGGAGTACTTAGATAAAGTTGTTGTGGTTTATCTTGATGATATTCTCATCTACTCGAAGAACGAAGAAGAACATGCCGAACACCTAAGGCTGGTATTGATGAAACTTAGAGAGCATCGCCTGAATGCTAAATTCTCCAAGTGTGAATTTTGGCTACCAGAAGTGACCTACTTAGGCCACATGATTTCTGCAAAAGGCATTGCTGTGAATCCCGAGAGAGTTCAGGCTGTCCTTGACTGGACTCCACCTGAATCGGTTAAGCAAGTTAGGAGTTTTCTTGGCCTAGCCAGCTATTGACGTCGCTTCGTCGAGAACTTTTCTAAAGTTGCAAAGCCTCTAACTGAACTCCTCAAGAAAGATAAGAAATTCCTATGGACTCCCAAGTGCGAGGAAAGCTTTCAAGAGCTAAAAAGAAGATTGACTTCTGCACCCGTACTTGCACCTCCAGACACAAAAAAGGGTTTTGAGATCTATTGTGACGCATCACGGCAAGTGTTAGGATGCATACTTCTGCAAGATCGACATGTGGCAGCTTATGCTTCACGCCAATTGCGGCCACATGAAGAGAACTATCCTACCCATGACCTTGAACTCGCTGCCGTAGTTCATGCCCTAACAACATGGCGACATTACCTCCTTGGTAATCGTTGTGAGATTTATTCCGACCACCAAAGCCTCAAATACATTTTCACCCAGCCAGATCTTAATCTCAGGCAAAGACGCTGGATTGAGTTGATAAAATATTACGACGTAGGAATTTCTTACACCCCAGGAAAAGCCAATGTCATGGCTGATGCACTAAGTCATAAGTCGTATTGTAACAACCTCATGTTACAAAAGTATCAACCACTTCTTCATGAGGAATTTCGCAAGCTCAATCTTGAGATTGTTCCTCATGGCTATCTTTCTACCTTGGTGGCGAAACCAACTCTTGAGGATCAAATCATAGTAGCCCAAAGCCGTGCACGAGGTGTTCGCCGGATCAAGGAGAACATTGTTAGCGGAGTTGCTAAATGTTTCTCCACAGATAGCAAGGGAACGGTATTCTTTGAAAATCGTTTAGTAGTACCTAAGAATAGGGAACTAAGGCAACTCATCCTCAAAGAAGCCCATGACACACCCCTCTCGATTCATCCCGGTAGCACAAAAATGTACCGAGATCTACGCCAGAGATTTTGATGGACTAGGATGAAGAGAGACATTGCTCAGTTTGTTGCCGAATGTGATGTTTGTCGTCGCATTAAGGCAGAACATCAAAGACCTGCTGGTACACTTCAACCTTTGTCTATTCCCGAGTGGAAATGGGACAAAGTCGGTATGGACTTCATCACCGGCTTTCCAAAAACCCAGAAAGGAAACAATGCCATCTTCGTTGTCATAGATAGGCTTTCCAAAGTTGCTCACTTCCTTCCGTTCGCGAGTCTATAACGGCTAGCCAGTTAGCGGACTTGTACGTCTCTAGAATTGTATCCCTTCACGGTGTTCCTTTGGAAATCAATTCTGATTGCGGTAGCATTTTCACCTCTAGATTTTGGGGAAGCTTTCAGAATGCTATGGGAACTCATCTCTCCTTTAGTACAACTTTCCATCCTCAGTCTAGCGGTCAAGTCGAAAGGATTAACCAAATTCTTGAAGACATGCTCAGAGCTTGTGTTATCTCATTCGGAAAGAATTGGGAGAAGTCTCTTCCATTCGCCGAATTTGCTTATAACAATAGTTTTCAATCTAGTCTGAACATGGCTCCTTTTGAACTCTTATATGGACGACGATGTCGAACACCACTAAACTGGTCAGAAACCGGTGAAAGACAATTCTTTGGACCGGACATGATCATGGAAGCAGAAGAGCAAGTTCGCATTGTTCGTGATCAATTGAAAGCAGCCTAGTCTCGTCAGAAAAGCTACTATGATCGTCATCATAGGCAAGAGAGCTACAATCTGGACGAGAAGGCTTACCTTCGGGTTACTCCTCTGAAGGGAACCCAACGTTTTGGTATCAAAGGCAAATTGGCCCCACGTTACATCGGACCTTTCCGCATTCTTGCTAAACGTGGAGAAGTGCCCTACCAACTTGAACTACCCCCGCACCTTTCCCGAGTACATGATGTATTCCATGTGTCCCAACTCAGGCGTTGCTTCAAGGACCCCGTCCGTGAAGTCGACCATGAAACGCTTGATCTCCAAGATGACCTTTCTTATCGAGAATACCGCGTTCGTATTCTTGATTCCGCAGAGCGTGTCACTCGTCGTCAGAAGATTAGGTTTCTGAAAGTGCAATGGTCACACCACTCTGAGAGAGAAGCTACGTGGGAAAGAGAAGACCGTCTCAGTGCCGAGTACCCCACCTTCCTCCCGCAGACTTCTCAATCTCGGGACGAGATTCATTTGAGTGGGGGCGAGTTGTCAGAACCCTCTGTTAGGTAATGTGCTAGGGTTAGCAAGTCTCTTGCATCATGTTAAAATTTCAAAAGAAATCCTTGAAATCAAAATCAAAAGCAAAATGGGAGAAGGAACCCCCCACAGTTGAATTAATTCAAAAGGCCAGATAAAAATCTTCTCCAAAAATTCATGTTAGATTTTCGAAAAGTCTTATAAATGAGTGTGATCACAATACAAGTGATGTGGGACCCACCCCATGCTCATGGATTTTTCAAATATTCAAACAGTGCCTTGGATTTAATCAAAAAACCCTATTTGATTTAAAGTTCAAATTATTTGAATTTTAAAAATGTTCAAACTTTACAAGTGGCTATCCTAGTATATTGTTATGCCACATAACAAGTTTCAGCATTTAATAAAATGCCTAGCTATTTATTTAGCACAGAAAAAAAAGGCAGAAAAGAAAAACAGAAAGGAAAAAGGAAAAAGGAGTTTACCTGGCCATTCGGCCCAACTCATCCCCCCCTGGCCCAGGCCCATCTGGAGCGCTTGTCGTCTACCCCGGCAGGCGAGCACACTGCTGCGTGCCGGCCATGCCGAGGCCGCCGACGCCACCGCGACGTCCCCGGCCACGCAGCTGGTTCCCCGCCGCCTTCAACGTGTCCAGGAGAAGCCCCTCGACGTCTTCTTCACTCTCCCTCTCTCGCCGCACTCTCTCAAGCTCTCTGTGCACTTTCCCCAATTCCCCCGAGAGCAGCCGCCGTTCTCCGTCGACGAAACCCGCAGCCAACGCCGGAGCGAAGCCTGGAGACCATGTCCATCGTGTGCGCCATCGTCGACTTCCTCGATCTGGAGGAGCTGGAGGACTAATCGAGCTCGAGGCCAACGCAAGCTTCACCGAGACCTCACCGGAGCCGCCGCGCGATTTCTTTGATTCCGGCAACCACAGTGCGTCCCCGACCGCGCCACCACCTCCGTTGAACTCACGGTGAGCTCACGGTTCACCTGAGCCATTCCTTCGTCTCCCTCCTCCTCCCTAGCTGGATCCGCCATGAAGGCAAGAGCTCGTCGCCGCCATGGTCGACGGCGAGGAAGTTCCCGTGCCCCTTCGACCCATCCATGACGACCACCGTGCTCCTGGTGCTCCAAGGATTTGTCCGAGTCATCGCATGCCCACGAAAACCACCGCAGTGTCGTCTTCGTCGTCACCGAGCCATGGCCGCCGCTAGGGCTCGTCGCCGGAACCACTCCGGTGCCCCCCCCCGTGGCGTTGCTGTGCTCTGGGTGATGCGGACAAGCTCGGGCTTCCGTTTGGTGGTCTCAGCGCACCAAATGGTGGCCGGAGTCGCCGTCCCGTGCGTCGCCGCCGCGTCGGATGGTCGCCGGCGACTAGCCGCCGGCAAGTCCGACGTGGCCGGGGTGATTAGCACCTAATCCACCCCCTTGGGTCACTTACAGGTGGGCCCAGCCCCCTCTAATCCTCTCTGTTAGATTAATATAACAGGGAAATTAGATGTGAGGCTGACAGCCCTGGCCCACTGGTCAGTTTGACCGGGGTCAAAGCCCCCTGCTGACGCCATGCTGACGCAGTAAATCTTTTCCAGAAATTAGAAATGTTTTAAAGAATTCCAGAAAATCTAGAAAATAGCCCAAACTTTGAAAATTCATAATTAATTCATATTAACTCCAAATTGGACAAATAATATATGAAAAATGATCAGGAGAAAATAACCTATCCAAATATCCAACTTTCAACTTTGTTTGAGTTGAATTTAAAATGTGATGAGTAGCATTGGCTATTTGATTTAAATGGAATTAAATCAAATTCAATTCAAAAGTTTTTGCAACTTGAACCATGGCAAGATGCTACATTTCACTTACACATCAGAGGCATATCATACACATTTCCAAATGATTCAAATTGATGAAACAATGTCACATATAACTTGGCTAAGTTTGAATTCAAATTGGAGTTTGAATTTGCAATTCAATTTGCAATATACTCCATTTAAATGGAATTGCTTCACACATCAAAGCATATACATGAAGTTTCAACCTTCCATCATGTGATTGTGCATTGTATTTACTTTTCTACCTTGTTTGTTGTTTGTCGAGTAGAGGTGGAACCGAAGCAGGAGGCTGCCCCCTTCGTTGAAGACCCCGAACCCGAACCTCGTCAGCAAGGCAAGCAAACCCCCATTGATCATGTCGATAAAATCCCACTTCGCTCTCATGTCCCGCTTATGCATTGTATAGGATGATTACCATGATGCGTTTCTACCGCATAGATGAACCCATTCCTTTGCATGACCTATCGTTTTGTCACAGTAGTAAGCAAACCACAATCCTAGCAAATGTAGGAGTTGATTGATATCATGTGGCCCCTGCAATTGTTACTGCTTATTGCATGCTTAGAGTGATACCATGATGATACTTTTATGTGAGTCGGGATGGTAGTGATCATGATGATGATGGTAGAAAAGTGTTGGCGAATCTACCCTAATACAAGGTGAACGATGAGAGTTTGTGTAGGAGTACACGGTGGGTTGTCTCGTTGAACACCGCCCTAAGTCCGAGTTCTTGTGTGGTGATCCAAGATGAAGAGTACAACCACACATTGGGCTCACTGACCCCTCTCAGCTTACTAACTCATCCCTTTCGATGTCCAGATGTCGCAATAGTTCGGAGTTCTGGTAGGTCTGTGGCCTGGATGCTAAGTGAGAGAACGGCTCATCCGAGACCGGCTTATGAACCATGCACACATCACTTTGGCCCACTTCGGTAAACCGGCCGGGTTCACGATAGTGGTAGGCAGCCCAAGTAGGCGGCTTTCTCGGACTAGATCGGCTATGAGGTCACAGTTGTGGTGAGCATCCTCGCTGGCACCCCTTGAATGGTGTCGAGAACAAAGACGGTAACTGATGATCATGTGTGTGTAGCGGTACACCCCTGCAGGGTTAACAAAACTATTCGAATAGCCGCGTCCGCGGTTATGGACTGCTTGGAAAGCTTAGCTTGATTATTAGAAAACTTGAACTGGATACTTCTAAAACACACCAAGATAAGTGTGAGTGCTATGGCGTGCTTTCTCGTGGGGAAGTCGAGGAAGGCACCATAGTGGTGTAATTGGTTGGAGAAAGTAGTGGACTCGTGTACGCTTTTTACCTCAAGTCTGGTACTCGTAGTTCAGGACTAGCCAAGTCAAAGCTGGCACTTCTGCAAGTGAAACCCCACCTCCCTTTATCTTGATACATATGCATGAGTAGCATAGATCCTATGTAAGTCTTGCTGAGTACGACTTTGTACTCACGTTTTCTTAATCTATGTTTTAGATGAACCCACTGACCCCGAAGGTGGCTTCTTCATCGAGATGGACGACTGAAGATCAAGCTAGTCTAGTCCCAGTCAGACGACTGGTTCCCTCGTGGAGGGCTTGTCTTTAAATAAGGCTTCTTAAGCCATTTGTTAAACTTTTCTGTACTCAGACATACTTTGCTTCCGCTTGTGTTGTAATGTTGGATCACATGTTTGTGATCTCTGTCTGCACTCTATAAGAGTTATCAACAAAATGTATACTTTGTAGAGAATTGCAATGATACCTGCTGTTCATACAAGGCATGTGTGCTACGTGTATGTTTATAACATGGATGTCTTTGTATGGGTTTTCGAGACCTTAGTTGTGATCTGGCTGGCGGTCTTTCATACACCAAGTGGCCCTTAGATGTGCGCAGCTTGGGGCATCGCGATGCGATTGTTCGAGACTCTGTATCGTGCACACTTTGTGGTATGATCGAGCCCGCCCTAGACCCCGACTAAGTGATCGGGCTGGAGTAAGTCTATGTAAGAGTTATGAGATAGTCGGTAGTATGGTTGAGGCGACTTCTCTTTGAATATGGGAGCTCATCACCCATATCAATAGACTTGTGTGCGGACGATGAGGGCCCATCTCAGTTGATCATCCCTCCTGGATGGGATGCCCCTCACGTACGATGCTTTCCGAGAACGTTCTGTGCATTGGCCTTGTCTGCTTAGACAAGTGGGTACGGTTCTCGGCTCTCCATATGACTATGTCTTAACTGGACTTGCATACGCAAACCCCGGGTCCCGACATAATGGTTGCTGGAATGACAGTGGCCTATACTAGGAAATTTTGCACCCATGGGTTGGTGCAAAAAAAACTTGGTAATGTGCAAGCTTAACGTACAAGAAGTCTGTACTAGTATTCTCTGCATAATTATTTGGGGATAATTTTTTCCTTCTATCCACATAATTAATGGTTGATCATAAATACTACCACATCGACAACTTGACAAGTCGACGTTTATCGACAGCGATGTGTCGAAGTTCTTCAAAACCCAACTTTTTTTGTTTCTATCATGAGTAAACATCAATAAGAACTGTAATTTTGCAAAGATCCCGGACAAAAACCTACATATGCTATGAATTTCAAATATTGAATCTGAATATCTAAAGCTAAAGTGGTGAACAGCTGAACGCAAGATCTTTCTCTCTGCATAATGATGAACACAACATCTAAAGCTAAAGCACTGGCAAAGATGGAGGGGAGGGGGAGCAGGGGAGGGGGGAGTACCTTGCCATATGGTTGCGAGACAGCAGGGAGGGGTCGCCGGATGCTGGACGACGACGATGGCTCGAACGGCAAGGGCGGGGGCGGCTCTAGTGGCGGCCGTTGGCGAGGAGAGGGGACCTCCTCCGGTGGCGCGGGACGGCTCTGATGCTAGGGAGACTCCGGTGGTGCGGCAACGGCTCCGGTGCGGCGAGGGGTCCGATGCGGCGGTGTGGCACCCCGGCTCAGAATACGGGAACGCCCCGTGCTCTAGCCCAGAGATCATGTCTTCTGGAACACGGCACTGCTTCATATAGAACTGAACCACTTTTATTACCGATGAAATGAGTACAAGGGGGTCTATTACAATGCTAGCGGAGCGAGGCAGCAAAAAACTTTCTCCTAATGCTAGCCGCAGATCTACACCAAGCAGCAGGATAACTCTATAGCAGCGGAATACGTCTTAGCAGCGGAACAACGGCGACAGTGATGAACTCCACTCGACAAGGACACGGACTGGGACACCTCCTAGCTCGCAAACACCAGGAACGTCGTCCTACGCAATCACGGCATTGCTTACAAGTCTGGCATGACACGCTAGGTCAGTACATTGAATGTACTTGCAAGATCACAACATACAAGGCACCAAGGCAAAACAATAACATGGAATTAACAGTTCCAGCAATACTAACATGATGCATCTAGCATAATATCAAGATCATAACTAATGCATGAACAACCATCGTTTCAGGTCACATGGACCCCGTACTATCATCACATGATCATACGGCTTACCTTGGAATCATTTTCAGACTCAAACAATGGGTCCTCTCATGACCACACATCTAGCATGGGTCGTCGCACGACCATTCAACGGATTAGGTGTCCGTATATTACCACGCAACCAATCCAGTCATCACATGACAAATCGGATCATCGCATGACCAAGCACTTTCACGGACCATCGCATGACCAAACGGGTCAACGCATGACCAATAACTTATACGGGTCATCACACGAGCATCCACTTAGCCCAAATACCAAACCGGATTCACGTTGACTCATGGTGTGACCTAGTACGAACTTTGTCCAATACCGTGGACTCGGCTATTCTAATAGATTCTTAACACTTTGCAGAGGTTGTGCACATTACCCACGCTATGGAGTTCTTCCTCCATCCAGTACATTGGAACTTGTCCCACAGGAACCTTGGAACTCATACCATAGGAGTGGACTAGGACTTCTCCAATGAAACACGTCTACCGCTTCACCTTTGTACGGTACCACCGAAACCGGTCTTGGGTATCTCTGTGTCCTCCAGACACCGACCAACACGTGGCAAACAAGGTGATCCCAAATGGGGATTCACTTTCCCAAACGGGGACTCCCGGGTAACATAACAACTCTGGATTTCAAGGTTACCACCACCTACCGGGCTAGGGTATTGTATGTGCATAACCTCCCCTCTTTGGTGGTTCCCGTAAAAGGCACAACGATAGACCAAGCTAAGTCCTTCCCATACAGGAAAGTGTGACTACACTGATAAGTTCGGCTCAGTGGCACCTGATCAACTTGGCACAAGAATGTACTCTAATGCATAATTATCAAGATCAGGTGCAACATGGAAATCTACGGTCTAAATCTTAACAGTGCATGCAGAACAATCCAACGTACGGTTACGGTTATATCATGATCCTCAACATATACGATGATTAACTTATCAATATTAAGATGATCAGGATATTAACATGCAACATGGAAAAATCATGAACATGACTGAGGATATCATGCAAACAAGCATAACATGGCAATAGCACGATTAAAGTGATTCAAAGCATAACAGGAGAAAACGTCGTATCATCCGAGAATTAAAGCAAGTTTGAAACACGTCAAGGTTTTATGAAGGTGCAAAGGGGGTTGTGGCTTGCCTTTCACCAAGGTAGTGTGAAATACTCATGGTCTTCAATATAAATGAAGCCTTGAAAATATATTTTTGAACTGCAATGGAAAAATGTCACATAAGGGTTTTCTTGTACCCAGCAAAACCAACAGAACAACATAGCATAAAAATTATGCCAAAATGAAGAGGAGCTAATTAGAAAACCAATGCAAGAAGTTTCAACTCATTTGGACTTATGGAATAGGAGATATCACTGGCCAAAGTTCTGGTCAAAATGGGATTTAAAAGTGATTTAAAATCATCTTTGGAAAATATCCAAGGGGCACAGCGAGAGGGCACGGCCGGGGGCGCGAGCGTGCAGGGAGGTCGGGAGCACGATGGCGATCACGCCCGTACCAGTGGCCCATCAGGAGGTGGCCGGACGACGGGGTACGAGTCTTCTCCACGGCGGCTGGTCACGGCGCCGATGAGGTCATCGACGCCGACGACGATTCTGGCGATGACTTTCCCGCTTAGGGGTTGGGGAAGGTGCAGGAGGACTAGGGGAGTATACTGGTGTGGTCAATTTGGACGGAGGGGCAAGGGAGAGAGGGGGAGCGGACTTCAACCGAGCGGCGGCGCAGGTGGTGGGAGTTGGGGAAGACGGCCTCGCCGGCTTTGATTTCTAGCGCTGGAGGCAAATTGAGATGGAGGAGGGGCTGCTGGTGCCGAGAAGAGCGCTAGGGAATGGCCTTTGATGGGGGGGGGGCGAGATGCTCGGGCTGGAGCGCCGCCATGGGAAGAAGACACGGCGAGGGTGCGCTGGCGAGCTCGTGCGGCTTCGGGGTGGTTATAGGGGGCGCTGGGGTGTCACAGGCGTGCAAGTTCGCGCATGGAGCCGAGGGGGAAGTCATGGTGAAAGTGATGGGACGGCGACGCTGTTCCCGTCATGTTCTGCGTGGCGGTGGGCTGCCGGCGTGATTCTGGCGAGGCACAGAGGGGAAGTGAGTGTGTGTGCTTGGGAAAGCCGTGCAGCGCCGGTGGACACGGGGAAGATGAAGAGTGTGGCCTCCAACGCGTGGGTGGCGTGTCTGGCGAGATTGGGACACGCCCAGAGCACGCCGGCTACATGCCAGTGGCGTGCTCACCAAGTGACTTGGTGGCCACAATGGGATATGGCTTGGCCAAACATGTCTAGAATGTGCTCCTCTCTGTGGTGAACACTGTGGTGCATGTGGATGGTCAAGGGGAGCACTGTGTGGGTCATGGATTCACTTCAAAGGTGGCAACAGTGAACTTGGGGAAGAAGCAACGGTCAAAAGGTGAACAGTGGGTTGATGGCATGTTGTCCAAGGGGTTTGGGGTTGGAGGGACTAGCATTCTGGAAAGTTTGAGATCATTTGGCCAGAGAAATATTACGCTTCCTTTGTAAATGCCCAAACTGACTAGAAACACATTGTTGAAGCTAGCATCTCATAGGCTTGATGGAATTGGCTGTAATTTGGTGTAGGGTAGTCATTTTGTGGTGTGTATAGGTGTGCAAAGTTTAAGTGTTAGGGGAAACTTCTAGCTAGTACTTGCTTCACAAGGTACCTTGCTGGCCAGAAAATTCACCTTGATGATCCCCTCACATGGGTGGTTTGCTTTGCCTAAAACTTGGTTTATTGGAGTCATTTGGGTGTGGGAATATGCAAAAAAAGTTTCAGATCAATTGGGTTCCCCTATCATGCACTTTCTTCACAATGCCCCTTTCTGGATACCAACTTTGGGAATTTTGGCTTCAGATCAATGGAGTTTGGCTTGTCCGCTAAAGCTGAAACTTAGCATAGGATCATGATATGATCACAAGAGTGTGCACAAAAAGTTTCACCAGCAATGAATAAGGATAAATAGAACTTCCTTCACAAAGTGCCATTCTGCCCCCACAGAAAAATGAATTTCTCTAGGTGAAAAATCCACTTGGGACAAGCAATGTTTTTGGAGATTTTGGCTAGATATGGAATCCAGGATAGGAATTTTTTGGGGATTTATGTGGCAATATAAATAGGGGTTGCTTCACAATCCTCAAATAAAGGGAATATTCCTTTTATTGAAAAAGGAACACTTAGCATCAAGAAAATGCGGCCTGGATGGGATGGATCAAGGGATGATCAATGGAAAGGGTCTGAGCAAGGAAAGAAAATATGCTCAAGTTCCAAGTCCAAAGAGTTTCTCAAAATCAAACCAAATAGCAAATCCTGAAATAAATCGGAAAAGTTTTTGGAAAAAGAATGTTCCAAAATCCAAGGTGTCACAAACCTAACTCCCTTAGAAAAATCTCGAGCTCGAGATTTGGTTGCTCAGGGAACCATTGAAAACATACCATCTTAAGGAAACATATTTCTTCTTGGGTTTCCTTTTTATCGCATAGTGTTCATTCGGTAGCATCGAAGATATTTTGGCTCAGGGGGTTTACTTCACCCAATCCATAGGTCTGACCGGTGTTTTTCCCTATGTATCCGATCCTTTCCAGCTGACTACCATCCTCATATCGCCTGACCAGTAAGGTAGTGAGGTATATTACCATCGACTGAATGCTAAGGGTGTCCATACTATCCTCGGAGTATCTCGGGCCTTATCTGCGGCACATCCTTGAATCCTTTGTATCGGCCTTCTCGAGAATAGACTTGGTTTTCATTGGTAACCGCTAAACTTGGAATGCTCATCATCTTGATGTCCCATTGTGCAGAACTTGGACTGTCTGTTCAGGGTGATGTATCACTTTCCTTGGCTCGTACATTTCGGGCATTACTTCTGACGGGCGGGTCACAACCCTGAACTTTTACTCATGCTGAGATTGACACGCTGCCATATCCGTGTGTGGCGATAGGCCGTGTTATGCTTCAACATGGTCCTTGTAGTCAAGATGCTGAGTTGGGTAGGGTAGCTTTAGCGCAGCAGACTTGAGTATCCCAACAGTTACTAACAATACTAAACAGGTGCAACTGCACAGGGTAACGGGCTGGATACCCGATCCTTTCCCATATGATCTAGGGTTCCTTGGGTTTTGGGCATCCATGGTGATCCATATGGAAACATGGTTTGAACTGATCTGGGTGAATTTGACCATGGAGTCCATATAGTTTTCCCTTTTTCCTTACGTGTCGGCTCGCAAGGGTCGCATACTTCTAGCAACTTATGGGAGGTGCAGCGCTAACTCTTGTCCCGTATACCGCAGCAGGGTTCCACATACATCATGTCTGTCTGCCTTGGTTTTTGCGTCCGCGACAATCATCTTTTTAGGTACTTCCCGTGTACTGGCTTTCTTTTTGTCGGAATCCTTGCTCTGAGCTAGCTGAGATGACTTCATTATTGGTCTCTTGCCTATCCATAATCACTCTTGGTTTCCATAAACTGGACCTCAAGGTTATACACCTTCTTTGGGGCCTTGTCGGACATGATGGGCTGGATCTCCTGGTTGTGGTCGAGACCCAAGGCTTCATTGTTCCCTTTCCGTCGGGTGTTTCTTCGTGACTTGTCAATCTTTATACCCAGCTGAGATGCGGATTTGTTTCTTCTTCTTGCTCTAGTCCGAAGAGTTGCGGTCCTTACCACTTTCCATGGGTATCACTCACTTGAGTACGAGCATCGTTGTATCCATACGGGAGTAGCTCGTATAACTTGGGAAGTATGTCCACGAAACGTGCAAATCCATATGCAACTGACTACATTGAAATCTGCCTTGCTTTTGAACAGTCGGTTTCTGACGCACTGTCGCTGGCACTTTGGCGTATTGGAGAAGATTGGGTAGCTTATGCTCAAAGCTTTGCCGGGGTAGCATGCTGAAGAAGGTTGGGTACCGTGTCTCGGAAGCTTTCCCCCCGTGGCGTAGCTAGTAAGGTTGGGTGTCGTACGCGGGAAGCTTCTCCAATAGCTTGCTGAAAAAAACGGGCTGTCTTGCCTCAGAAGTTTTCCCTCGGTACTATGGATGTACTGGTTCCCTCTGCTGGAAGTTCCGACGGCAGCTTACTGTAGACGGTTGGGTAACTTGTGATGGAATCCATCCATGTGGCGCACTGAGCAAGATGGAGTGCCTTGCACGGTAAGCTTCTCTTGGTAGCTTGTAGTAGAAGGATGGATGTCTTGGTCGACAAGCTAACCAGATAGCATACTGAGGAAGATTGATGCATTGTACATGTCGGCTGTGTCCGATATCTTACCAAGGAAGGCTGATGTTCCTTATGCTCGAAGCTTTCCCACAATAGCGTGTGGACAAACTGAACAATGTGCCTGGTGATTTACTGACCTGCTGACTGCTGACTCTTCAGGGGCGATCATGGTTCCAATCATTTCTTTGCTGGGTACGGATCTCATGAATCGTTCTGAATTTCTTCTGAAATATACCGTAATCCATTTCGGGACCCGGGGTTAGCGTATGCAAGTACAGTTAAGACATAGTCATATGGAGAGCCGAGAACCGCACCCACTTGTCTAAGCAGACAAGGCCAAGCACTGAACATTCTCGGAAAGCACCGTACGTGAGGGGCATCCCATCCAGGCCGGATGATCAACTGAGATGGGTCCTCATCGTCCGCACACAAGTCAAATGATATGGGTGGTGAACTCCCATATTCAAAGACAAGTCGCCTCAACCATACTACCGACTATCTCAAAACTCTTACATAGACTTACTCCAGCCCGATCACTTAGTCGGGGTCTAGGGCGGGCTCGATCATACCACAAAGTGTGCACGAGACGGAGTCTCGAGCAATCGCATCGCGATGCCCCAAGCTGCGCACATCTAAGGGCCACTTGGTGTATGAAAGACCGCCAGCCAGAACACAACTAAGGTCTCGAATACCCATACGAAGACATGCATGTTATAAACATACACGCAGCACACATGCCTTGTATGAACAGCAGGTACCATTGCAATTCTCTACAAAGTGTACATTTTATTTTTAACTCTTATAGAGTACACACAGAGATCACATACATGTGATCCAACATTACAACACAGAGCAGAAGCAAATTATGTCTGAGTACAGACAAGTTTAACAAATGGCTTAAGAAGCCTTATTTAAACACAAAGCCCTCCACGAGGGAACCAGTCTGCTGACTGGGACTAGACTAGCTTAACTTCAGTCGTCCAGCTCGATGAAGAAGCCACCTTCGGGGTCAGTGGCGTCATCTAAAACATAGATTAAGCAAACATGAGTACAAAGGCGTACTCAGAAAGACTTACATAGGAACTATACTACTCATGCACATGTATCAAGGTAAAGGGAGGTGGGGTTTACTTGCAGAAGTGCCAGCTTTGATTTGGCTAATCCTGAACTACGAGTACCAGACTTTGAGGTAAGAAGCGTACACGAGTCCACTACTTTCACCAACCAATACACCACTATGGTGCCTTCCTCGACTTCCCCACGAGAAAGCACGCCATAGCACTCACACTTATCTTGGTGTGTTTTAGAAGTATCCGGTTCAAGTTATCTAATAATCAAGCTAAGCTTTCCAAGCAGTCCATAACCGCGGACGCGGCTATTCGAATAGTTTTGTTAACCTTGCAAGGGTGTACCGCTACACACACATGACCATCATTTACCGTCTTTGATCTCGACACCATTCAAGGGGTGCCAGCGAGGATGCTCACCACAACTGTTACCTCATAGCCTATCTAGTCCGAGAAAGTCGCCTACTTGGGTTGGCTACCACTATCGTGAACCCGGCCGGTTTACCGAAGTGGACCCAAGCGATGTGTGCGTGGTGCATAAGCCGGTCTCGGGTGAGCCGTTCTCTCACTTAGCATCCAGGCCACAAGCCTACCAGAACTCCGAACTACTGCGACATCTGGACATCTAAAGGGATGAGTTAATAGGTTGAGAGGGGTCAGTGAGCCCAATGTGTGGTTGTACTCTTCATCTTGGATCACCACACAAGAACTCGTACTAGGGCGGTGTTCAACGAGACAACCCACTGTGTACTCCTACACAGCCTCTCATCGTTCACCTTGTATTAGGGTCGATTCACCGACACGTTTCTACCATCATCAACATGATCATTCCCATCCCGACTCTCATCACAGTAACAACATGGTATCATACTAAGCATGCAATAAGCAGTAACATTGCAGGGGTTACATGATATCAAACAACTCCTATAGTTGCTAGGATTGTGGTTTGCTTACTACTGTGACAAAAGATAGGTCATGCAAAGGAATGGGTTCCTCTATACGGTAGAATCGTAACATGGTGATCATCCTATACAATGCATAAGCGAGACATGAGAGGGAAGTGGGATTTTATCGACATGATCAATGGGGGTTTGCTTGCCTTGCTGACGAGGTTCGGGTTCTGGATCTTCAGCGAAGGGGGTAGCCTCCTGCTCCGGTTCCACCTCTACTCGACAAACAAAGCACGAAGTAGCAATCAATATGAATGCAATGCTCAAGCACATGATTGAATGTTAAAGCTTGAAGTATAAGTTTTGATGTGTGAGGCAATTCCATTTAAGTGGAATATATTGCATTTAAAATGCAAATTCAAACTCCACATTTGAATTTAACTTAGCCAAGTTGAATGTGACATAGTTTGATCATTTTGAATCAACTTCAAATGTATAAGATATGCCTCTGATGTGTGATTGAATTGTAGCATGTTGCCATGGTTCAAGTTGCAAAATTATTTGATTTGAATTTGATTTAATTCCATTTAAATCAAATAGCAAATGCTACTGATCACATTTTAAATTCAACTCAAACAGAGTTGAAAGTTGCATATTTGGAAAGATAATTTTCTCCTGATCATTTTTCATATATTCATTTTCTAATTTGGAGTTAATATGCATTTTCTATGAATTTCCAAAGTTTGGGGTATTTTCTGGATTTTCTGGAATTTCTTTAAAACATTTTGATTTTCTGAAAATTCATAAAATGATTTATTGCGTCAGCTGACATGTGGGTCCAGGGTGTCAGTGACTGGGTTAATTTAACCCGTGGGTTAACTTAATCCAGTGGCTTAATTAAGCCACTGGGCCCACTGGTCAGTGACCCAGGGGGTCATTAGCTGGGTAATTAACAGGGGGGCTTTGGGCTGACACGCCGGCGGCTAAACGCCGGCGGCCTGGCCACGGCTGCGCAGCATGGAGAGGGTGCTCCCGGCGACCAGAACGCTCGCTGAGACCACCAGAGGGTAGCCCTCGAACTCGCGCTCCACCTATGCGAGTCGGGCGACCACGGGGAGGCTTGACTCGACGACGGCAACTTGAACGGCGGCGGTCCGAGGCACGGCTTGGAACGGGATCGAGCTAGGGGGCTCGTCAAGGCGTTGGGCTGGTCGGGATCGAACCAGAAGAGCTCGGCGAAGACGATGGACAGGTTCTCAAGCTCGTTTGCTTCACGGGCGTTCGCTGGCGAGCACACCGGCGGCGAGGAGCCACGGCTCCCATGGCGGAACGAGTTAGAGGAGTCGAACGGGGTCGTGGTTTGAGGGGAAAAGCTCACCAGACGCTGGTGAACACGTTGGAGAAGGCGTCGGAGGCGGGGAAGTTACGGCGGCGGCGAATCGATCAACTCGAGCTCCGGCGGCCGGCGGCGATCCGATGAACCTGGCGTCACTCCTAGTCCAAATTGGAGCTCCGGCTTCTGCTAGTCGACGAAGACGAGGACGGCAAGCACGTTGGACATCTTGGTGGGGCTCCTCGGCGTCAAAGGCTACGCGGGGGCGCTTCGGTGCTCCGGCGAGTTCTCATGTCGACGACGAACACGGCGAGGGAGGAGGGGGAGGTGGTTCTGGAGGGAGGGAGAAGGATCGGGACGTCTCCCAGACGTCTCCAGGCGAGGAGATAGGGCTCGGGGCAGGCAGGCAGCTGCCTGTCGTGCCCACGGCGCTCGCCGGCGAGGTGCCTGCCTGCCTGGAGGGAAGAAGACGCATGTACCCCCTCTAGGTGGGCTGGGCCGGTTGAGGTGAGTGGGCCTCGCCCCTGGGCGAGAGGTAAGCTTCTGATTTCTTTTCTATTTTTCTTTTCTGACATTTGTTCTGTTTAGCTAAAAATAAATAGCTAAACATTTTATTAAATGCTGAAAACTTTTATGTGGCCTCATAATAATATAGACTAGCCACTCATAAACTGTCAACATTTTTAAAATTCAAATGATTTGAATTTTAAATCAAATAGGGGTATTTCTTTAATTCCAAGGTACTGTTTGAATATTTGAAAAATCTATGAGCATGGGGTGGGTCCCACATCAGTTGGTATGTGATCACACTCATTTATAAGACTTTTCAAAACTCTAACATGAATTTTTGGAAAAGATTTTTATCTGGCCTTTTGAATTAATTCATCTGGGGGTGTTCCTTCTCCCATTTGGATTTTGAAATTGATTTCCAAGATTTCTTTTTGAAAATTTGACATGATGCAAAGGCACTAGCTAACCCTAGCACATACCTAACAGAGGGTTCTGACAATCCACCACTTGCGTATGACAAGCTTGCAACCTGTGGGTATCATACCTTCTATGCAAATGTTCATGGGTCACAACTGATCTTTTCCGTTGATTGAATCCTCTTAACCGTAACAGTTGACGTAGACTTGATTTATCGTATTCATCCTGGTAGAACTCATATTGAGCCAAGTATTTTCAATGTAATCAGGCGTGAATCCTTCTTGACTTGCTGATCTTCTCACTTCCTTGCCGTCTTTCACTGATTCTTCTCGGTATGCGGAGTTTATTGAGCAACTTTCCATAAGGGGGAAAATGAAGCGACACCAAAGAGCCAAATGAAGAACCAACGAAGAAATCCAATCAAGCAAAAATCAATAGCAAGCGATAGAAAGTTCACCACTTCACAAGTTTTACAGTAGTCGATGACCATCTGAATCCCTTGCATAAAACCAACAAATAAACCAATAGCTACCAGAACGGCTTTTACAACTCTGATCTGGGACGTTTACTGGAATAACTCAACCACTTCTCAAGAAGGCCGACCAAGAATCAACTCAGAGCATGAGACATCATTGATAAAAGAATGCAGAGGTCCCCTAAGACGGCCGAAAAGCAGCTCCAAACATTGGGTCACCACTACAAAAAGAAACTCAACGACTGCCCGAGACGGCCGATAAAGCAGCTCAGAACACGAGTCGACTGTTGAAAAGAGAAATATAAAATAGGCATCCACCCCGGACGGCCGAAAACAAATCAGCTCAGAACTTGGCGTGCTGCCATTATCCAAAAGCAAGCGAGCAAGGGTTCGTCAGAGTCACATACTAACTGCAAAACATATTCATAATAGTAGATCATATAACACCGAAGAAACAAATAAAGGATTGACAAAGCAGAGATCAATAGCACTGAAAGTGCATCAAGATCACACACCAACAAGATCACGTCTTATTGGTACTCACATCAACATGCAACAAGCAACATGCGAGACTACTACTACTTATGCAACATGAACTACGCACAATTTAGACTCTACGGTCCATCGACGGTTGCCGGATGCAGAGGGAGCTGGCGGGGGAGTTGCCGAAGCTAAAGCTACATAAAGAGCTATTCTCGCTTGCCTTGCGTCACAGACGAGCTCGACGAGGAGAGCGTACTCGGCGATCATGTAGAGAGACATGACAATCACCGCTGCGTCAACTTCCGCAAGAGGTCGAGGAAACCTTACTCCTTGAGGAGGGGTGGCAAAGGTGGGATAAAAATGGAAGGCACAATTCTGATGCATCACGCTTTCCTGCTGGCGAAGACCTGCGAGGCCTGCCAAAGCAGCAAGTTAGACGGCACGATCTGGGGTCGAGGCGTATCCCCCATGGAAGTTGTAGGTACACATGCCGATGGGGAGGTTGACTGACATGAGGACCTTGGCATGGTACTCAAGTATCGCTCCTCCTAGTGACGTCTAGAGCATTTGGTACCTTGGAACTTCTCCATTGGGATAGAGACTCCACCAAACGTCGGCAAGCAGATAGGAAAAGCTGGCTGGTGAGGGGGATGATAGGTGGTCAAGTGGAACTCTGCCATCTACATTCACCAGACCAGTTCGTTAGCGAAAATAATTCTACCTATATGCATGCTATGCAGCACACAAATGCAGAAAACAAATTCATCACACAAGCAAGATATATACGCTAGCTCTAACGTCAATCTAACGTACTTCTAACGTTCATGCGGACTAGCGTGTCCTACATTCAGTCCTGCTCTCATACCAAGCGTTGTGGCACCCCGGCTCAGAATACCGGAACGCCCCGTGCTCCGGCTTAGAGATCATGTCTTCTGGAACACGACACTGCTTGATATAGAACTGAACAACTTTTATTACCGATGAAATGAGTACAAGGGGGTCTATTACAATGCTAGCGGAGTGAGGAAGCGGACAACTTGCTCCTAATGCTAGCCACAGATCTACACCAAGTAGTGGGATAAATCTATAGCAGTAGAATACATCTTAGCAGCGGAACAATGGCGAAGGTGATGAACTCCACTCCATGGGGACACTGAATGGGACACCTCCTAGCTCGCAAACACTGAGACGTCGTCCTACTCAATCAAGGCATTGCCTGCAAGTCTGGCATGACACGCCAAGTCAGTACATTGAATGTACTTGCAAGCTCACAACATCCAAGGAACAAGGGCAAAAAAATAACATGGCATTAACAGTTCCAGCAATAATAACATGATGCATCTAGCATATTATCAAGATCATAACTAATGCATGAACAACCATCGTTTAAGGTCACATGGACCCCGTACGATCATCGCATGATCATACGACTTACCTTGGAGTCATTTCAGACTCAAACACCGGGTCCTCTCATGGACACACAGCTTGCACGGGTCGTCGCACGACCATTCAATGGATTAGGTGTCCTTATGTTACCACCCAACCAAACGGGTCATCGCATGACAAACAACTTTCACGGGCCATGGCATGACCAATAACTTATACGGGTCGTCACACGACCATCCAATTAGCCCAAATACCAAACCGGATTCACGTTGACTCATGGTGTGACCTTGTACGAACTTATTCCAATACCGTGGACTTATCTATTCGAATAGATTCTTAACACTCTGCAGAGGTTGTGCACTTTACCCACGCTATGGAGTTATTCCTCCATCCAGTACTTTGGAACTTGTCCCACAGGAACCTCGGAACTCGTACCATAGGAGTGGACTAGGACTTCTCCAATGAAACTCGTCTACCGCGTAACCTTTCTACGGTACCAACGACATCCCGTCTTGGGTATCCCTGTGTCCTCCAGACACGTGGAAAACAACATGATCCCAAACGGGGATTCACTGTCCCAAACGGGGACTCCCGGGTAACATAACAACTCTGGATTTCAAGGTTATCACCACCTACCGTGCTAGGGTAGCGTACGTGCATTACCTACCCTCTTTGATGGTACCCGTAAAAGGCACAACGATAGACCAAGCTAATGCCTTCACATACAGGCAAGAGTGGCTGCACTAATAAGTTCGGCTCGGTGGCACCTGATCAACTTGGCACAAGCATGTACTCTAATGCATAATCATCAAGATCAGGTGCAACATGGAAATCTATGATGATTAACTTATCAATATTAAGATATCAGGATATTCACATGCAACATGGGAAGATCATCAACATGACTGAGGATATGATGCAAACAAGCATAACATGGCAATAGCACGATTAAAGTGATTCAAAGCATAACAGGAGAAAATGTCATATCATCCATGAATTAAAGGAAGTTTGAAACACGTCAAGGTTTTATGAAGGTGCAAAGGGCGTTGTGGCTTACCTTTCACCAAGGGAGTGTGACATACTCCTGGCCTTCAATATAACTCAAGCCCTCAAAATATTTTTTTGAAATGCAACGGAAAAATGTCACATAAGGGTTTTCTTTTACACAAAAAAACCAACAGAACAACATAGCATAAAAAATAGGCCAAAATGAAGAGGATCTCAATAGAAAACCAATGCAAAAAGTTTCAACTCATTTGGACTTATGGATTAGGAGATATCACTGGTCAAAGTTCTGGTCAAAATGGATTTAAAAATGATTTAAAATCATTTTTGGAAAATATACGTCGAAGGCGTAAAGTGGAAATGCGCTTCCACTTATACATCTTCGGGCTGAGGCAGAGAGGCTGACGGGTGGGGTCGGCTTGGAAGGTTTGGAGAAAGAGAAAGTTGACAGGGGACGATGAGGCTCACCGGCGGGAGAACTCCGACGAGAGGGCATGGCCGGGGGCGGCGAGCGTGCAGGGAGGTCGGGAGCACACCTATACCAGTGGCCCACCGGGAGGTGGC
Source organism: Bromus sterilis (assembly GCA_950022295.1). NCBI lineage: Eukaryota > Viridiplantae > Streptophyta > Magnoliopsida > Poales > Poaceae > Bromus > Bromus sterilis. The sequence goes on along the minus strand of OX465598.1, from coordinate 210,995,627 downwards.
CGGATAATGAGGTACGTGTCTTCTCCGCGGCGGCTGGTCACGGCTCCGACGAGGTCGTTGACGCCGGCGACGATTCCGGTGACGGCTTGCCAGCTTAGGGGTTGGGGAACATGCAGGAGGACTAGGGGAGTCTACTGGTGTGGTCAATTTTGAAAGAGGGGAAGGGGAGAGAGGGGGAGCGGACTGCAACCGAGAGGCAGCGCAGGTGGCCAGAGTTGGGGAAGACGGCCTCGTCGTCTTCGATTTCTAGCACTAGAGGCCAATTGAGATGGAGGAGGGGCTTCTGGTGCCGAGAGGAGCGCTAGGGCATGGACTTTTATAGGGGGGCGAGGTGGTCGGGCTCGAGCGGCGCTGTGGGGAAGAAGACACGGCGGGGGTGCGCTGGCGAGCTCGGGCGGCTTCGGGGTGGTTCTAGGGGGCGCTGGGATATCACGGGTGTGCAGGGTAGCGCATGGAGCCGAGTGGGAGGTCATGGTGATAGGGACGGGACGACGGCGCTCTTCCCGTCGTTTTCTGCGTGGTGGCGGGCTACTGGCGTGATTCCGACAAGGCACAGAGGGGAAAGTGAGTGCGCGTCCTCGGCAAAGCCGTGCGGCGAGGGTGTACACGGGGAAAAGGACGAGGGCGGCCTGCAACGCGTGGGTGGCGTGTCTGGTGAGCTCGGGACACGCCCAGTGCACGCCGACTGCATGCCAGTGGCATGCTCACCAAGTGACTTGGTGCCCACGATGGGATATGGCTTGGCCAAACATGTCTAGAATGTGCTCCTCTCTGTGGTGATCATTGTGGTGCATGTGGATGGTCAAGGGGAGCACTGTGTAGGTCATGGCTTTACTGCAAAGGTGGCAACAGTGAACTTGGGGAAGAAGCGGTGGTCAAAAGGTGAACAGTGGGTTGATGGCATGTTATCCAAGGGCTTTAGGGTTGGAGGGACTAGCATTCTGGAAAGTTTGAGATCATTTGGCCAGAGAGATATTACCCTTCCTTTGTAAATGCCCAAACTGACAAGAAACACATTGTTGAAGCTAGCATCTCATATGCATGATGGAATCGTCTGGAATTTTGTGTAGGGTAGTCATTTGGGGTTGTGCATAGGTGTGCACAGTTTCAGGGTTAGGTGAAACTTCTAGGTGGTACTTGCTTCACAAGGTACCTTGCTGGGCAGAAAATTCACCTTGATGATTCCCTCACATGCGTGGTTGGTTTTTGCTAAAACTTGGTTTATTGGAGTCATTTGGGTGTGGTAATATGCACAAAAAGTTTCAGATCAAATGGGTTCCCCTATCATGCACTTGCTTCACAATGCCCCCTTGCTGCATACCAACTTTGGGAATTTTGGTATGGAGTTTGGCTTGTCCCCTCAAGCTGAAACTTGGCATAGGATCATGATATGATCACAAGAGTACGCAAAAAAAGTTTCACCAGCAATGTTTAAGTATAAATAGCACTTCCTTCACAAAGTGCCATTCTTCCCCCACAGACAAATGAATTTCTCTAGGTGAAAAATCCACTTGGGCCGAGCAATGGTTTTTGGGATTTTGTCTAGATATGGCATCAAGGATATGTAGGAATTATTTGGGGATTTATAGAGCAATATAAATAGGGGTTGCTTCACAATCCTCAAATAAATGGAATATTCCTTTTACTGGAAAAGGAACACTTAGCATCAAGGCTAAGGCTTAGGGGTGGCACATTTTTCCAAAATGCGCCACCAGGAGGTTTCTTATGCGTGGCGCATTTTGGCAAAATGCGCCACGCATAAGAAACCTCTTGGTGGTGCATTCTGGCAAAATACGCCACCCCTAAGCACACTTAGTGGCGCATTTATACAGAATGCACCACCCCTAAGAGTTTTTTAATTTTTTTGTTGAATTAATTGGCCTAGCTATCGCGCTACTAAATATCTATTTATCCCGTCAATTATTTCGCTTGTTCCAAATGGTCCAAGATACTAACATGGTTAGCGAGGCCATGGCCTTCCTTCCCATCAGTGTGTTACCCATCTTATCGATCAACCATGACTTAACCATGTCGTCACCTTGGCATGCAGGGATGTCAATGTATTAGTGGAGGTGGAACCTCTCTCGAACCAAGCTCCACAAACACAAGGTGTAGCGGCATTTGGAAACATAAGAATGTGATCATCAATTACAAAGTGCAGATTAAATTCATGCATACACAAAGTGATCATAAATTAAAAAAAAGTTTATTAAATTTGGAGCTAGCTACCTAGCTAGTGTTTCCTCATGATCTTATTCTTGCCCTTCTTTGTCGTGATTGAATAATTTAGGCCCAGGACGCCTTCACTTTTCCTCTTGAACGGGAGACCTTTATTCGGTAGGGTTGTGGTGTATGTATCCTGAGAGGCGTATTAATATTCCATCAACGGCCCCCGTACTTTTCAAAGTCTTGCTCGTTGGCGACTCCATCCGTTACGATGATGTTTATTTTGCCTCTCCTCATTACAACGCGGCTAGGCTTTGGTGGGTCGGTAATGAAGAAGCATTGGTCCACTTGACTATCCAGTACCCATGGCTCATTTTGCACGGTGACGTTTGCGCCCGCATACTTGGATTTGGCTTCGGGTATAACCATGATGGTGAAGTACGAGTCTTCTTTTACAACGCTCTTGGCCCATGTCACATGGAACATCAACACCTTCTCTCCATAGTAGTCGAGCTCCCATATGTCCTCGATCCTTCCGTAGAATCTTTCCTTGATGTCATCGGTGTAGAATATCCCCGTTAACCCTGAGTTCTGGTAATTGCAGTTATTGTCCTTTTCCTCCGTGTAGAATGTCCATCCCTTGATATCATACGCTTGATAGGTCATCAGGTTGTGTGCGGCGCCTTGTGAAAAGGTGAATATCATCTTTTCGTCCTCGGAAGCCTTTCTTCGCGGGGGATTAGCACGAAGCTCCTCCCTGAACCAAGTCATGAAACTGGAGCTGTGCTCTTTGATTAGCCGTCGATCCCGGTCCGTTATCTACATGCCCTGGTCACTGTACTTCTTCCTGATTACATCCTTGTGCTTTATTATCCAAGGATTGACTAGTTGGATGGGTTGTAGAGTGACTAGGCTTGCTCTTTCAAAGTCGATGCCTCGACCCTCGAAGTTGACATGCATTGTGCGGCTTCCCTCGTGTTGACTACACCCGTCGATCCTGCCAACGTGTTTGTTGACGGGAAGACCAACAGTGTTCTCGGTGTTTAGAAAATACTTTCAAAAAGAGCTGCACTCTTCATCTAGAAATCCCTTTGCTATGCTTCCATATGGACGGGACATGTTACGAACGCATCTTTTGATATGTCCATTCATCCTTTCGAACAACATCATGTTGCGCATAAACGCAGGCCCGAGTTGGACGATATCCTCCACGACATGGATCAGCGGATGCACCATAATGTCGAAGAACGCGGGCGGGAAATAGATCTCAAGCTCGCATAGTATGAGCACGATCTGCTCCTGTATCCTGTTGAGTTGCGTAGCGCAAATCGACTTCCGAGAGACGACGTCAATAAGTTGCAAAGGACAAACAACATTTTACGAACGTGCTTGTCCATTATCCCTCGGATCGCAACAGGGAGAATCTGCGTCATCAGCACGACACAGTCGTGAGATTTCATCCCGCTGAAACGCTGCTTTACCTCGTCTAGGTATCTGCTTATCTTCCCCGCGTAATCGTATGGAAATTTTACTCCTATGAGGCAGTGGATAAACCGATTGATCTCCTCCTCGCACAGAGTGAAGCATGTCGGGGGGCAGTGATCAATACCAGTGTTCTTCTTGGTCACCCTTTTTCTTTTGCGAGAGTTTTTTTTTCATATCCTCCTCCTCCTACGGCTCTTCATCAACGTCACTAGGGGGTGAAGTTCCCTCCTGATTCCCATTAATTTCAAGTCATTCCTTGATATTGGCCTGTCCTTGGTCTTCTCCGGCATTTTGAGCAGCGTGCCAAACAATCTCTCGCACACGTTCTTTGCGATATGCATGAGATCAAGGCTATGAGGACTGCGGAGGAGACTCCAGTATTCCAAATCCCAGAAAACAGACCTCGCTTTCCATACCCTCATCAACGGCTGAGTCTTCTTTTTTTTTCTTTCCAGGCGCGGGGCACCCTTCCCAAGTTTTCAACAAGTTGTCGATTTATTTGCCGCTCCTTCGAGCTGGGGGTGCTCGGAGCTTCTCGTTGCCATCGAATAGTTGTCCAAGTTTTTTCCATGCGTGTTTCTTGGGAAGCCACCTTCCAGACCCATGGAACATGGTTTTCGAAGATCCGGGATCTTTCGCTAGCTGGCGGTACGTTGTATTATCCATGCACCTAACACATGCACATAATCCTTGGACCACCTTCCCTGAGAAATATCCGTATCCGAGATAGTAGTGCACCGTCGTGATCACTGCGGCTTTCATTGGGAATTTTTGCTTTGAGGCGGCGTCCCACGTATTTACTCCGTCTTTCCATAATGTTTCTAGCTCCTCTTTCAACAGCTGGAGATACAAATTGAGGTCCGTACCTGGTTGTGTAGGCCCTTGAACTAGCATACACATTGTTATGTAATTTTTTTCATGCACTTCCAGGGAGGAAGGTTGTATATGCATACAAACACGGGCCATGTACTGTGTGTGCTGCTCTGGCCGCCAAACGGATTGACTCCATCGGCTCTCACACAAATCCTGAGGTTCCTTGGTTCTTTCCCGAAATTTGGGTATTCGAGGTCCAATGCAGTCCATTGGCTACCATTTGAAGGGTGCCTCAGCATGTCCTCCTTTTCCGGATCTGTGTTCAGGTCATCCTCTTTTAGATTCTTTCTATCTGCATGCCAGGTCATGATCTTTGCTTCCTCAGGATCTACGAAAAACCTCTGCGGACGAGGAATGATCAAAAAGTACCATACCACTTTTCTAAGAACTTTCTTCACTCTCTTGTATTGACTAAGACCGCACACCGAACATGTCGTTTTCTCTGTGTCCTCACCCCGATAGATCATGCAATCACTTAAGAAGACGTGGTATTTAACGTGTGGAAGATCGAGAGGGCACATGACTTTCTTGGCCTGAGCGATAATAATTGGGCACGTGTTGCCCTTCGGAAGACGATCGTGCCAGAATGCCATGTTATCATCGAAGCTTTCATCGGTCCACTTGTGTTTTTTCCTTTATCTCCATAGCCCCAAGTGTTACATTCAAGCGGGTATCCCCGTCGTTGCATGCTTCATACAACTTTGTACCCGCGTCTTTGTGCAGTTGCGCCAGCTTTGTTTTCTCTCTAGCTGCACCTCTTGCGTTCAACGCCTCCTTGAAAAGTAGCGCTTGAACATGAGGGTCCCGCACCTAGATTGAATCCTCATGTCCGACATTTTGATCTTCATGTCCGGAATCTTGATCTTCATGTCCGGCATCTTGATCTACATGATCTACTTCGGCATCTTCTTCATGATCATGTACGGGATGCTCTTCATCTTCTCGCCCGCTGTTGTTGTCTAGTTGCCCTTCCTCATTTACTGGCGCCCCACCATTGACGTCCTCCTCCTCACCAGCTTCATCATTTATCCACCGTGTGTAGCCATCCATCAAACCATTACGCTTCAGGTGTCTTTCCAACATTCCGGAATCAGGCTCGGTCATGAACTGCAGTTTGCATCTCCGACACAGACATCTTATATCCATCATATTATTCCGTAGCATGTCGTTTGTCGCACATTGCATCCACCTAGTCACTGTGATATCGCTCATCATCTCGCGGACCATGAGCACCTGCGTGCACAGAGAGAGAATTACAATTATATATCACGATCGTCGCTGCAAAAATTCGGCATGACCTTCCCTAATAATGCATGGGAGCATGCGGAGAGTGCGCTAGAAATTTGCCGAAACGGAAATGAATCAACATTTCGGCAAAACATTGGCAACTCATTTTCACGTCATCAATAAAACACATGATTCACCTATACATCAAACCACTACAAGCTTCACATATACACTTCACATATACATCAAACCACCAAAAGCTTCACACATGCACTTCCCATATACAACAAACCCCAAGTTTCACATATACGACATCATTCCACAAGCTTTACATAGACATGTAAATCAAACCACAAGCTTCATACAAAAGGAGACAAGAAAACAAGTAGATCTAGCTAATAAAGGCAAGTATGGGTGATAAATGAAAGAAAAGAGTTGGGGAGGAGGTCCACTTACATTAATATGAAACAAAGTAGATTTCAAGCCAAGTATGGATGGATAAATGGAAGAAATGAGGTGGGGAGGAGGAGAAAACCAAGTAGATCTAGGGTGAGAAGAGTAGATCTAGTTTGAGAACTGTGTGGAGTGAATGAGAGGTGGTAGGTGGGGTGGAGTAGATAAGGGAAGATCCAGGTATTTAATGGCGCATTTTGCATCTCATGGGTGGCGCATCTCAAAATGCGCCACCCATAAGATCTTAAGGCTGGAACATTTCGCACACCCATAAGGTCTTAGGGGTGGCGCGTTTTCAATACGCGCCACCCATAAGCTCTTAGGGGTGGCGCATTTTCAGAATGCGCCACCTATAAGGTTCTTAGGGGTGGCGCATTTCTCGAAATGCGCCACGTATAAGCTGATCAAGGCTGGCCCACTCTTAGGGGTGGCGCACTGGAAAATAATGTACCACACCTAAGGTCCTAGGGCTGGAGCATTTTGTACCAGTGCGCCACCCCTTGTAGATGGTGGTGCATGGCATAAAATATGCGCCACTAATAGTGATTCCATGTATAACCTTTTCTCTAGTAGTGGTCCACTTCCCGGGGGTCACCCGGAATTGTGCGTTGTTAGTTAGAGGGACTCTGACATTCCGGACTTTCAGGCGTTTTCACACAGCCAAGCGGAAACCGGGCGTACATGCTACGCCTATAATGGGCAGTTGGTACACCCCTGCAGGGTTAAATCTTTTCGAAAAGCCGTGTCCACGGTTATGGACGACTTGAGACCTACTCCTTGGTCATAGATAACATTAACTGAATCATAACTAAAATTTGATCAATGTGTGTGTGCCTTGACTGCTTCGTCTTCGTCGGGGTGCGAAGATGAGGACAAGGATAGGATAGGTGTTATGTTTGCGTAAGTAGCTGATAGCAGACTTGTTGGAGGAGATTCCTCATCGAATGATTGGCTACTCATCTCACTCTAAATATATCGTTATCCACCTCATATATTTCTAGTGCGGCTGAAACCTCAACCACTACCCCCATCTTACCGTGAGAAGTTAGTTATCTGACTTGTTGATATAGCTCACCCCCTTCTTTTCTCTTCTATGTACTCTATGCAAACGATCTTGGACTACAGAGCATCCTGATGCCCTTCCTTTCGGACGCCTTCGCAGAGACTCGACGACGACTAGTTAGGCGTATCCCGGCGGATAGCCTGGACCCGTGTGGATATGGTGTGGCCCAATTTTCTCAGTAAGCGTATGGTGAATATGATGGCGATATGACATAACTTGTATGCAGCCGATGAACTCTCCTCGCTAGATCCACGTTGCCACTTCGAAAACTCTCTACCCTTTGGATATTCACAACTTCACACACTTGCGCAACGTAGCCGTCGACCACGAGACGGTAATTAGCAATCTACTAATTCCCAGTGGAAAAAAAGATCACACAAGACTTGTAGCAGCAGAACTTCAGATCAAGACGAATTGAAGTTTATGATTTAAGATGAAAGCTTGAAGTTAATATCAAGAAATAGGGTTTATCTAAATGTGGTCTAACCCTAACATTTGTAGGGGTGCAATATTTATAGGCTAGGATATCTAAAACTGATACATGGGTCGCAACCCTGAATTTTGCGCGCATGCATCGGGGAGGTCAGACAATCCGGGTTGCAAGTCAGACTGTCCGGGATCTGCTTGGACGATCCGACATGGGATCCCGGACGGTGCGAATTAATCAAAAAATACTACTGATGTTGGGTGCCTATTTTCGGACGGTCCGACTTGGGGTCCGGACGGTCCGGGCTGAGGTCGGACGGTCCGACCTTGATTCCGGTCGTCCGACATGGCCGTTAATTTCCACTGATCCTCGGGTGCGTGTTCCGGACGGTACGACTTCAAGCTCGGACATCCGACTTGGGCCCCGGACGGTCCGACTTGTAGTTTGGACGTTCGCCTTCAGCAGGTTGTCCTTCCCTTCGTCTACTCGCGGCTCCTCTGAAGGGAATATGCCCGAGAGGCAATAAAAAAGTGTTTATTATATTATTCCTTGTTTATGATAAACGTTTATTTCTCATGCTAGAATTGTATTAACCGGAAACGTTGATACATGTGTGTTTAATAAACAAACAATGGTTCCTAGTAAAGCCTCTCTTTTAACTAGCTCGTCGATTAACACATGATCAAGGTTTCCTGATCATGAACATTGGATGTTGTTAATAACGGGATCATATCATTAGGAGAATGATGTGATGAATATATACCCAAACTAAGTATAACAATACGATCAAGTCATTTAGTTTATATTGTTATATCTTGCATTCGAAGTAATCTTGTTCCTTAGACCATGAGATCATGTCAATCACTAATACCGAAAGAATACTTTAATGACATCAAACGTCACACCGTAACAGGGTGACTATAAAGGTGGTGTTAGGTATTCGGAAAGTATTAGTTGAGGCTCATGGATCAAGAATGGGATTTGTCCATCCAAAATGACGGAGAGATATACTCTGGGCCCTGTCGGTGATATCACATTGACACCGCTTGCAAGCACGTGACTAGGTCACTAGAATGTCATATCACAGAACGAGTAAAAGAGTACTTGTCGGAAACGAGATCGAACAAGGTATGGTTGATACCGATGATCGGATCTCGGACAAGTAAAATATCGCGAGACAAAGGGAATTAGTTACGACGTTGATGGTTCACACGATCACAAGATTCATCGTTGAATATATAGGAGTCATCACGGATCTCCAGATCCCGCTGTTGATTATTGATTGGAGAGGTGTCTCAATCATGTCTGTATTATTCGCGAACCGTAGGGTGACACACTTAAGGTTTGATGATGCATTTTGAGAGGATAAGGAATATTGAAGAATGTTTTGGACAGCACCGAAATTGTTTCGGGTAAAATTGAAATAGTTCAAGGGGTTTTTGTCGGATGGTTGTTAATAGAATTAACAAAAGATTCGAGGTGCAATGTGCAAATGTTTGTTAATAGGATTAACAAATATTAAATAAAGAAATATAAATGTTTTATTTATTTATTAAAGAAAACCTTTGGATTTTCCAAGTGGACAATTAAGGGAGCATGTGTGGGTGTGAGTGTGGCTTCCATTCACATCAAGAGGGGAAGAGGTGGAGGCACCATGAGTTGGCCGCACCCCCCTCTTGGGCTGCCCACTCCTCCCCTATAAAAGGAGGGTGAGGGCTTCCCCTCCCAAATACTTGCCTCACCTCCCTTCCTCTCCACTCGCTGCTCCATACCATGGTCTTCCGCTTGGAGAAGCCCTGACCGTGGGATTCTTCACCGCATCACGTTGTTGTGCTGTTGGATTTCCGGGGTTCCTCTACTTCCGCTGCCCCGCTGGATCGAGGAAACGGAGGTCGTCATCAAGCTGTACGTGTGACCGAGCACGGAGACGCTCAGCGTACATCATCGCGATCTTGAGATCGGCAAGTGAACCACTACATCATCCACGAGATTTGATCTCGTAACGTTTTAAGTCTTCGAGGGTGAGTTCTTCTATGTTATCCTACTCGTTGCTTACATCTCCTAGATTAGATCTTGGCTTGTTGGTTGTTTATGCGTAGGAATTTTTTTTGTTTTCCTTTATACGAACCCTTCAGTGGTATCAGAGCCTCGTCTATGCGTAGATGGTTTGTACGAGTAGAACACGTATGGATGTGGGCGTTGATGATCATGGTTTTGCCTCCTTTTGTATTTTGGATCCTAGTGGCATAGTGGGATGAAGCGGCCCGGACTAACCTTACATGTCCGCGTACATGAGACTTGTTCCACGACTGACATGCAACTTGTATTGCATAAGTGGCTGGCGGGTGTCTGTCTCTCTTACTATAGTTAGGACCTAATCTACAACTACTTGTTAAAAATATGTTTTATCAACGTTGTGGTTTATGTTCGTAGGTATGAACGGTTCTATCTTCGTAAGCCCAAGCCACGTAAAATATGCAAAAATAAATTAGACACGTCTAACTTGTTTTTGCAGGGCATGTGATGTGATATGGTCAATGTTACAAATTGGATGTATGAGATGATCCATTTTGTAAGTTATTGACATACCGGCAGGAGCCATATGGTTGTCTTATTATTTATGGCCTGCGTGTTGTATATCATATCCATGTGATATGTTGTAATTTGATGGACAATCAAGATGGAGGTGCCATGGACCTTGGTGCCACGCCGGTGGGATGATGAAGATCATAACATGATGCACAAGATGGAGATCAAGTGCAAGAAGGACCATATCATATCACATTATCCATGCATGTGATGTTAATCCTTTTATGCATCTTATTTTTCTTAGACCACGACGGTAGCATTATAAGATGATGCCTCTCAATTAATATCAAGATAATAATGTGTTCTTCCTTAGTATGCACCGTTAAGAAAGTTCGTGGTTTCGAGACACCACGTGATGATCGGGTGTGATAGACTCTACGTTCGCATACAACGGGTGTTTTCAAGCCTAGCATGTACAGACATGGCCTTGAAACACACGCAATACAATGGTTCTACTTGGCGAGCCTAGCATGTACAGACATGGCCTCGGAACACGGACCGAAAGGTAAAGCATAAGTCATATGGATGATATGATGAACATGTCGATGTTCGCCTTTGCAGCTACATCATCTCACGTGATGATCGGTTTTGGTGTAGTGAATTTGGTTTGTGTAATCACCAAAACGACTAAGAGGGATGTTTTTTTTGAGTGGGAGTTCATGGGATAATTTTTTGAATTAACTTGAACTTAATTTATCATAAACTTAGTCTAAATAGTCTTTGCAAATATGTTGTAGATCATGGCTGCACCTACCTTCAACTTCAATATGTTCATGGAGAAAGAAAAGCTAGCGAACAATGGTAGCAACTTTACCAACTGGGCACTTAACTTGAGGATTCTCCTCACCGCTTGCAAGAAGCTCTATGTGCTTGATGCACCGCTAGGTGACCAGCCCGCTGATGATGCTTCTGATGAAGATAAAAATGTTTATCTGACTCAAGAAGAAGACCACAATATAGTTCATTGCGGCATCCTTTATGGATTAGAACCAGAGATGCGAAAACGTTTCGAGAACATCACTGCTTATGCTACAATGGGAGAATTGAAAATGATTTTCGATACCCATGCTGCAGTTGAGAGTTATGACGCTTCAGAAAAGTTCTTTAGCTGCATGATGGAAGAGAACAGCTCCGTCAGTGAGCACGTACTCAAAATGTCTGCGTACGCTGATAAGCTCATAGCCTTGGGAATAACGATTCCCAATGAGCTAGGGATACATCGTGTTCTTCAATCTCTGCCACCTAGTTACAAGAACTTTGTGATGAACTATAATATGCAAGGCATGAAGAAGTCTCTTCCTGAGCTTCTCTCGATGCTTAAAACTGCTGAAGTGGAGATCAAGAAAGAGAATCAAGTGTTGATGATCAATAAGACCACTAGTTTCAAGAAAGCCAAGAAAGGCAAGCCAAAGGGCAACTTCAAGAAGGTTGGCAAGTCTGTTTCTACACCTGAGAAGAAAACCAAGAGACCAAGAATGGTCCAAAGCCTGAGACTGAGTGCTTCTATTGCAAGGGCACTGGCCACTGGAAGCGAAACTGCCCCAAATATCTGGCAGATAAGAAGGCCGGCAAAGTGAATAAAGGTATATGTGATATACATGTTATTGATGTGTACCTTACTAGTACTCGCAGTAGCGCCTGGGTATTTGATACTGGTTCGGTTGCTCACATATGTAACTCGAAACAGGAACTGCAGAATAAGCGACCACTAGCAAAGGATGAGGTGATGATGCGCGTCGGCAATGGATCAAGAGTTGATGTGATCGCCGTCGGCACGCTACCTCTTTGTTTACCGTCTGGATTAGTTATAAACCTGAATAAATGTTATCTGGTGCCTGCGTTGAGCATGAATATCATTTCTAGATCTTGCTTAATGCAGAGTGGTTATTCCTTTAAGTCCGAGAACAATGGTTGTTCGATTTATATGAATAATATCTTTTTTTGTCACGCACCTGAGAAGAATGGTTTATTTCTTTTGAATCTTGATAGTATTGATACACATATTCATAGTGTGAATGCCAAAAGAATCAAGTTAAATGATGATATTGCTACTTACATGTGGCATTGCCGCTTAGGTCATATTGGTGTTAAACGCATGAAGAAGCTCCATTCTGATGGACTCTTAGAATCACTTGATTATGAATCATTTGAAACGTGTGAACCATGCCTTATGGGCAAGATGACTAGAACCCCGTTTTCAGGTTCTATGGAACGGGCGACAGACTTACTGGAAATCATACATACTGATATGTGTGGACCAATGAGTGTATCGGCGCGCGGTGGATATCGTTATTTTGTCACTTTCACAGATTATTTTAGTAGATATGGATATATTTACTTAATGAAACACAAATCTGAGACGTTTGAAAAGTTCAAAGAATTTCAGTGTGAAGTTGAAAATCATCGTAACAGAAAGATTAAATTTCTATGATCTGATCGTGGAGGTGAATATTTAAGTTACGAGTTTGGCATGCATATGAAACAATGTGGAATAGTTTCACAACTCACACCTGCCGGAACACCACAGCGTAATGGTGTTTCCGAACGTCGTAATCGTACTTTATTGGATATGGTTCGATCTATGATGTCTCTTACAGATTTTCCACTGTCATTTTGGGGTTATGCACTAGAGACCGCTGCATTCACTTTAAATAGGGCACCATCTAAATCCGTTGAAACGACACCGTATGAATTATGGTTTGGAAACAAACCTAAGCTGTCATTTCTAAAAGTTTGGGGCTGCGATGTTTATGTGAAGAAGCTTCAACCTGATAAACTCGAACCCAAAGCGGAAAAATGCATCTTCATAGGATACCCTAAGGAAACAATAGGGTACACCTTCTATCACAGACCCGAAGGCAAGATTTTCGTTGCCAAGAATGGATCCTTTTTAGAGAAGGAGTTTCTCTCGAAAGGTGTGAATAGTAGGAAGGTAGAACTCGATGAGGTTATTGAACCTTCTCTTCTTGGAATGGTGAGTAGTGCATCACCGGAAGTTGTTCCAGTGCCGACTCCTTCAGTTGAAGAGGGAACTAATGATGAAGATCATGAAACTCCAGAAGAGGAAACTACCGTGCTTCGCAGGTCAACTAGGGAACGTACAACTCCTGAACTGTATGGGAATCCCGTCTTAAACTTCATGGTAGATGGAAGTGATGACCCTGCAACGTATGATGAAGCAATAATGAGCCCAGATTCCAACAAATGGCTTGAAGCCATGAAATACGAAATGGGATCCATGTACGAAAACCAAGTTTGGACTTTGGTGGACTTACCCGATGACCGTAAGGCCGTTGAGAACAAATGGATTTTTAAAAAGAAAATTGATGCTGATGGTAATGTGACCGTCTATAAATCTCGACTTGTCGCAAAAGGTTTTCGACAAATTCAAGGAGTTGAATACGATGAGACCTTCTCACCAGTAGCGATGCTAAATTCAGTTAGGATTATGTTAGCAATTGCTGCATTTTTCGATTATGAAATCTGGCAGATGGATGTCAAAACGGCATTCCTGAATGGTGACATTGAGGAAGAGTTGTATATGATTCAACCCAAAGGTTTTGTTGATCCTAAGGATGGTGACAAGGTATGCAAGCTTCAATGTTCCATTTATGGACTGAAGCAAGCATCCCGGAGTTGGAACCTCCGTTTTGATAAGGTGATCAAAGAGTTTGGATTTGATCAAACGTACGGAGAAGCTTGTATCTACAAGAAAGTGAGTGGGGGCTCTGTAGCATTTCTAGTACTGTATGTGGATGACATATTGTTGATTGGAAATGATATAGAATTGTTAAAAGGTGTAAAAGGTTATTTGAACAGTAATTTTTTGATGAAAGACCTCGGTGAAGCAGCTTATATATTAGGCATCAAAATCTACAGGGATAGATCAAGACGCTTAATTGGACTTTCGCAAAGTACATACATTGACAAGATTTTGAAGAAGTTCAGAATGGATAAAAGTAAGAAGGGGTTCTTACCAATGTTGCAAGGCAAGACATTGAGTAAGACTCAATTTCCAGTTACATCAGAAGATAGAGAGGAAATGAATAAGATTCCCTATGCTTCAGCCTTAGGTTCTTTCATGTATACTATGCTATGTACAAGACCAGATGTGGCACATGCTGTTAGTTTGACTAGCAGGTACCAATCCGATCCATGTTTTGTAACGACCAAGTCCCAAAAGGAACCAAGTCTACTGTGCTTCTGTGCTATCCCTGGATCAGTATGCTAGCACACACAGTACTCGATGAAATACCATGAATCACATGTCAAAAAGTAACGTAAATACATGGTATTTATTACCTTATAGCCTTTGGGCTAGCATACACCGCGGAAATAAACAATACATAAGTGGAGTCCCATCAACACCAACGGCAAAGTTGAGTGTAGACATCGTAACCCTACATCGCATCACTTACTCGTCGTATACAATCCTGCAACACTGAAGGTTACAGCCCAAAATGGGTCAGTACTTTGAATGTACGGCAAGTTACTCCCAAAAAAAAAAATAACAGACCTATCTTCTACATGCAATTTTGGCTGGTGGAAAAGCTCTAAGAGTTTCAGTTTGCATAAAGCTGATTTTGTCCTACTCAAAGATTATCATAACAGTACTACAAAGCTCATAATATGATTGAATTGGTTTCTCCAAGTCAATCTATTCCCAAAGTTCATTAAACCCGATTGATTAATTAAATATGATGAGATCCGTCAACATTCCCACTTCTAGATGCTCAAAGTTGTCCGTAACCGGGGACACGGCTAATCATGATCAGTTTGTACACTCTGCAGAGGTTTGTGCACTTTTCCCCATAAGACTCGACCACCTCCTTTTTAGTTCGTCACACTGCATGTTGTATGAGAACCGGAAGGTCGAGACATGGTCTTTTAGAAGAGTTTCCCTCACTCTGGCGGTGCCCATCCCACCTACTCATAACTACGTTCTTAGCACCACCTAGTAAGAGTCACTACAACTAATCAACCAAGCCAGAGCCCATAATAGCTTGTGGCTGCACACGTAAGCTTCTAGTTATGAAAAATATGATTGATCCCTTTAAGCCTGGGTGGCATTCCGCAGTGATTACTGGCCATCTCCAGGTCACTCAGGCAAATCCACTGGTTCCTCCAGGGTGCCCCCAACCATTCCACCCAGGTGGTTCATTAAGATTATCTTGGTCCTGTTTACTACTTAGTCACTCATACCTCATAATGGATCACTTCCCAATCCACGTCTACTTAGCAAAGCAGTATAATTCTACACGGTGGCGACAATGATATAAGGTTCAGACCTACCTCAATGAACTACTGGGTGTAATAGCATAGCATAATATATAATCCTATCAATGCATAATATTTAAGTTGGACTACAATGCATATAAAAATATAGGTAATACTGGAGCATGATCAAAGAGTAACTTGCCTGGATCCTGACGATGAAATATTCTACTCGTAGTCATCTCTCCATCTCGTTACAATATATCTAACGGTAAAAGAGAAACACTTCAACACACAACTCAACCCAAAGTGAAGATCCAAATAAGATACAATTACAACATAAATATTTAGTTATTACTATTAATAAACTAATTACTATGGCATGGATAGGTTGAGATAGGATCAAGTTGGATTGGATGGAAATATGATGGAAATCATATATCCGAGGATTGTAAAATCAATTGGATATGTTGGAGGTTGATTATAAAATCAATTGGATGGAGAGTATGTCAAACTCAGTTGGTTTGTCCATATGAATATTTGAATAGGAAATCAATTCTTGGATTGGATTCAAAAAGATCTGATAGAAATCGTGATGACCTTGTTGAGAAGATTGAATTTTTGTAGCCAAATTTATATAAAAAAGAGATATAACTAAATGAAAGTTGAAACAAAGGCTTGAGGTCAAATAAGGTTCTTATATAATGGAAAGAATGCGAGAAATGTCAACAATAGGGTATCAACATGATGAAAATAATGTGACAAGTGTCCTAACATAAAGGTATGACACTTAGGATCAAATTTGGTCAAGGAAAGATTTCTAAATAAATTATAGAATGAGAGGAATAATAAATATACTCAAATTCACATAATAAATTTGAGTTAAATTTCGAATTACCAAAAGTGAAATATTACTGGACCAAAATAAACTACATGTTCCAGGGAATCCGGGGATATGAAATTTGTCAAAATCCGACTTACGGGCTAGAACATATGATTTTCTGAAGTTTGACTATTTTGGCTAAAATGAATTACGGGATTAATAAAAGGATACCAAATGGCGAGTTCTGATAGGTCTGTACCCATTCGATTTTTACAAAATAAAATGATGAACAAAGAGGGGAGAAAGGCTCACCGGAGATCTCGCCGGAATTTTGGAAAAAGGTCGCGGACGTCAATAAACAGCCGAACGGGATAGAGGATGATTTGGGCTACTCGATGGACAAGGTTATAGCTCCATGTTCGCCTTCGGATAGCCGAGAAGTTCCACCGGAGTAGAGAAGAACGCATGAAGAGCACAATGACACGGACGGCGTGCTCCGGCCTTGCAATCGAGAGGAAAAATATGTGACAACGGTGCGCATCGGCAAGGGGAAGAAACTAGAGGAAGAAATATGGACTAGGTACCTTTCTTGGCGACAAAAATCTTCACCCGAAGTGTGGATGCATGTTTACTCCGACGAGAAATTGCGCACGAAGGAGAGGGATTTGGAGTGGGACTTTATGCGTGGGGATGTGTGGTTCAAAGGGGTCCTAGGGGCGGTATTTATAGGGTCATGGGAGGTACATAGAAGGAGAGTGAGCAAGGTTTTGGAAATGGAGTTAATGACATTCATGGAGAAATAATGGGCATTAAAAGCGAGGTTTTGGAAATGGAGTTAATGCCATTCATGGAGAAATAATGGCATTAAAATCATTAAAGTGAGGTTTTAATTGCCTGAATGAATTCCTTATAATGTGCTACGAATGTAGACTTCATATCGAATCGGTCAAGGGATTAAGTAGAAGGAGGGGAGGAACGTGTCCAGGTGCCATGTACCTCGTTTTTTCTGTAATGAGTGACTCATTCGTTCATGAACGTGAGACAGAAGAAGATGATATGAGCCTTAGTGGAAATTAGGTCAAGGGAGGAAAAAGACAGAGGGAAAATAAATCAGAAACATGGGCTCGGCTCAGATGATCTAGGATTTATATTTTCTAATACCTAACAACACTAAAATTCTGGATTATCAAATCCCTCCCAAAGTCGAAATATATATGTAGACTAAATAAAATATAGAGATTATAGAAATATATTTCTCTTCGAATTAAAGGTTATAAATAGATTTTTATCAACCAAAATTCATTTTAAGGCACTAATAAATTCCCCAAATTAGTTTTAGGGTTTTATAAATACCAAAATGATTACAAAAAAATAATCAAGTGTTCAAATGAGCACTTTAAAAAAATTCAATACTATCTTCGAAGAAGTCATATTATCTCCTCTCATTTTATTCAATAAATTGTTGGAAATATTTAAATATCTCTTAAACGTCAATATCAAATAAACTCAAATTTCAAATAAAATTCGAGAATGAGTATGGGACCACAATAAATTTGAGAAAGTCATTTTATTCTCGCTCTAAAATATTTAATTGTGGTTCCTACCAAATTTCCAAAAGACAAAAGAAAGAAAATCATTATTTGAATTTGGAATAAACTTCACAACAAAGATTTTTATTATTGGATAAATGATTATCCAAATTTTATTAAATGATTTGTAAAGGTTTTAAACAAAAACTCAAAAGAAAAGTTTTCGTTTACTCTAAAATTCAAACAAGTCAATCAATATTATATTATTTATTAACATTCCAAAATTTTAAAAAATTTGGGATGTTACAAACTACCACCCTTAAAAGAAATCTCGTCCTCGAGATTTGCAAAGGCTAGAAAGAAATGGGTTGGGGTCGAGGTTTCTTGGGTTACTTCCCCATGATCTTGGCATAACATTATGAGGCTTGCAGTTTATCTTCACTTCTTGTTTGAGGGTTGTCTTCCACCGATACAATTCCATATGCTTCCGTTACTTAAATCATATCCCGGGGCTCGTGGCTCGAGGCACCAGTTCTGAACCTTAACCAGGGTGTGGTTCGCATCATTTACCGCACCAGGGTGTTAGGGAACTACCACCCTTAGAAGAAAGCTTATGGGGTCTCCAAAATTCTTCATACCATGATAGTTCTTCATCAAGCATCCACAGATAAGAATCTGCATCTCCCCAAAGAACAAGTCTTTCTATAAAATACATAGGTTCCAAAACTACCTATCAAAACGCTCATGGTGGTCAAAATAACTTCCAAATGAAGCTTCATGAAAATCTTCATGTTTCTTACTCACCGTACAACCTACGTTAGGCACAATGCATGTCTACAAAGGGTAATGCGTCTTACCATTCTATGGTTTAGGCTTGTCGCATCAGCACTCTACTACGGGATTTTTAGGCTCACTGATTTACCAATCCAACATACAAAAGTTTACAATAAGAGTCTTCGGTATGGGGGCCAATCCATCTCGTACTCAAATTATTACTTCATATGCAGATAGATGAATCTGGTATTCTAACACTCAGTCTTTCTCACTCCTCTTAAAGAGGTCTTCACCTGCAAAACTAATAAACATTTTTGGGTGGCGATGATCCTACATTGTTTGTGCTCAAAACTTGCATCCATAGAATAGGGAACTTCTGTCCTCAACAATTGTGTTCTCCTTGCAAATGGGAGATTCTTGTCCATTATATATTTTGAATCCACTCCTCTACTTTGACTGGGTCACTGGTCTCATCAAAACATTAATGTCCATCTATGGGTTTCAAGGTTGGTCAGAGATGAGATAGAATTTTAGAGAGAAGAGGAGATGGATACCTACACAACAATTATCAAACAACTAACATACATAATAGACTCGTTTACTACGTTTTCGTCAGGAAGTCTTCATTCTCTTCGGTTCTTGAAAGTCTTCGATACAAGGAGTTTCATCGATGTGATGGTCTTCTGATACATCATCCGTTGCTCACACCTCTCAAGGTTGTATTAATAGTAAAACCTACAGAATACGTATCCTAAAAACACAAATTTAAATTTAACAATTCAAATGACACCAATAATTAAATCAATAGCGAAAACTCTGAGAAAACTCGAAATATCACTCATAAATTCAATCAAACAATTCCTATGGTACCTTCATCCACATGAGCTCGCATGGTCGGGCACTCTACTCGCACTCTTTCGTTCATTTCACAACTCTCATGGTGGCTTGGATACTATTGGTATTGTGTAATATTTTCCTTAACTTCTTCATAAGAATCTTAGTCGATGTATCCGGTTCTTCTATGGGTCTTGAGTAAATCTTGGGATCATCAGAGTCTTCAATTTCTTCGAGTCTTCCATACTTCCATACTTCTAATGCACGTTGAAAACATCTATTCTCCGAAATGGTCTTGAGTTGTCCATTATCTTGTCCTTCCCGAAGAGACATAACACAATCCTTCTCAGTGGTCAAAGTGGCATGGGTATAGTCTAACTTGTTTGGTAAAACTTTAGAAAAGATGAGTAGTAATGGATTTTTTTTTTAAATAATATTTTTAGAGAGTATACTTCCTAATGGGTTTCCAGTTTCTAGGGCCACGACCTACAGTCAACATGGGCTCTGATACCATCTTGTAACGACCCGGTCCCAAAAGGAACCAAGTCTACTGTGCTTCTGTGCTATCCCTGGATCGGTATGCTAGCACACACAGTACTCGATGAAATACCATGAATCACATGTCAAAAAGTAACGTAAATACATGGTATTTATTACCTTATAGCCTTTGGGCTAGCATACACCGCGGAAATAAACAATACATAAGTGAAGTCCCATCAACACCAACGGCAAAGTTGAGTGTAGACATCGTAACCCTACATCGCATCACTTACTCGTCGTATACAATCCTGCAACACCGAAGGTTACAGCCCAAAATGGGTCAGTACTTTGAATGTACGGCAAGTTACTCCCAAAAAAATATATAACATACCTATCTTCTACATGAAATTTTGGCTGGTGGAAAAGCTCTAAGAGTTTCAGTTTGCATAAAGCTGATTTTGTCCTACTCAAAGATTATCATAACAGTACTACAAAGCTCATAATATGATTGAATTGGTTTCTCCAAGTCAATCTATTCCCAAAGTTCATTAAACCCGATTGATTAATTAAATATGATGAGATCCGTCAACATTCCCACTTCTAGATGCTCAAAGTTGTCCGTAACCGGGGACACGGCTAATCATGATCAGTTTGTACACTCTGCAGAGGTTTGTGCACTTTTCCCCACAAGACTCGACCACCTCCTTTTTAGTTCGTCACACTGCATGTTGTATGAGAACCGGAAGGTCGAGACATGGTCTTTTAGAAGAGTTTCCCTCACTCTGGCGGTGCCCATCCCACCTACTCATAACTACGTTCGTAGCACCACCTAGTAAGAGTCACTACAACTAATCAACCAAGCCAGAGCCCATAATAGCTTGTGGCTGCACACGTAAGCTTCTAGTTATGAAAAATATGATTGATCCCTTTAAGCCTGGGTGGCATTCCGCAGTGATTACTGGCCATCTCCAGATCACTCAGGCAAATCCACTGGTTCCTCCAGGGTGCCCCCAACCATTCCACCCAGGTGGTTCATTAAGATTATCTTGGTCCTGTTTACTACTTAGTCACTCATACCTCATAATGGATCACTTCCCAATCCACGTCTACTTAGCAAAGCAGTATAATTCTACACGGTGGCGACAATGATATAAGGTTCAGACCTACCTCAATGAACTACTGGGTGTAATAGCATAGCATAATATATAATCCTATCAATGCATAATATTTAAGTTGGACTACAATGCATATAAAAATATAGGTAATACTGGAGCATGATCAAAGAGTAACTTGCCTGGATCCTGACGATGAAATATTCTACTCGTAGTCATCTCTCCATCTCGTTACAATATATCTAACGGTAAAAGAGAAACACTTCAACACACAACTCAACCCAAAGTGAAGATCCAAATAAGATACAATTACAACATAAATATTTAGTTATTACTATAAATAAACTAATTACTATGGCATGGATAGGTTGAGATAGGATCAAGTTGGATTGGATGGAAATATGATGGAAATCATATATCCGAGGATTGTAAAATCAATTGGATATGTTGGAGGTTGATTATAAAATCAATTGGATGGAGAGTATGTCAAACTCAGTTGGTTTGTCCATATGAATATTTGAATAGGAAATCAATTCTTGGATTGGATTCAAAAAGATCTGATAGAAATCGTGATGACCTTGTTGAGAAGATTGAATTTTTGTAGCCAAATTTATATAAAAAAGAGATATAACTAAATGAAAGTTGAAACAAAGGCTTGAGGTCAAATAAGGTTCTTATATAATGGAAAGAATGCGAGAAATGTCAACAATAGGGTATCAACATGATGAAAATAATGTGACAAGTGTCCTAACATAAAGGTATGACACTTAGGATCAAATTTTGTCAAGGAAAGATTTCTAAATAAATTATAGAATGAGAGGAATAATAAATATACTCAAATTCACATAATAAATTTGAGTTAAATTTAGAATTACCAAAAGTGAAATATTACTGGACCAAAATAAACTACATGTTCCAGGGAATCCGGGGATATGAAATTTGTCAAAATCCGACTTACGGGCTAGAAGATATGATTTTCTGAAGTTTGACTATTTTGGCTAAAATGAATTACGGGATTCATAAAAGGATGCCAAATGGCGAGTTCTGATAGGTCTGTACCCATTCGATTTTTACAAAATAAAATGATGAACAAAGAGGGGAGAAAGGCTCACCGGAGATCTCGCCGGAATTTTGGAAAAAGGTCGCGGGCGTCAATAAACAGCCGAACGGGATAGAGGATGATTTGGGCTACTCGATGGACAAGGTTATAGCTCCATGTTCGCCTTCGGATAGCCGAGAAGTTCCACCGGAGTAGAGAAGAACGCATGAAGAGCACAATGACACGGACGGCGTGCTCCGGCCTTGCAATCGAGAGGAAAAATATGTGACAACGGTGCGCATCGGCAAGGGGAAGAAACTAGAGGAAGAAATATGGACTAGGTACCTTTCTTGGCGACAAAAATCTTCACCCGAAGTGTGGATGCATGTTTACTCCGACGAGAAATTGCGCACGAAGGAGAGGGATTTGGAGTGGGACTTTATGCGTGGGGATGTGTGGTTCAAAGGGGTCCTAGGGGCGGTATTTATAGGGTCATGGGAGGTACATAGAAGGAGAGTGAGCAAGGTTTTGGAAATGGAGTTAATGACATTCATGGAGAAATAATGGGCATTAAAAGCGAGGTTTTGGAAATGGAGTTAATGCCATTCATGGAGAAATAATGGCATTAAAATCATTAAAGTGAGGTTTTAATTGCCTGAATGAATTCCTTATAATGTGCTACGAATGTAGACTTCATATCGAATCGGTCAAGGGATTAAGTAGAAGGAGGGGAGGAACGTGTCCAGGTGCCATGTACCTCGTTTTTTCTGTAATGAGTGACTCATTCGTTCATGAACGTGAGACAGAAGAAGATGATATGAGCCTTAGTGGAAATTAGGTCAAGGGAGGAAAAAGACAGAGGGAAAATAAATCAGAAACATGGGCTCGGCTCAGATGATCTAGGATTTATATTTTCTAATACCTAACAACACTAAAATTCTGGATTATCAAATCCCTCCCAAAGTCGAAATATATATGTAGACTAAATAAAATATAGAGATTATAGAAATATATTTCTCTTCGAATTAAAGGTTATAAATAGATTTTTATCAACCAAAATTCATTTTAAGGCACTAATAAATTCCCCAAATTAGTTTTAGGGTTTTATAAATACCAAAATGATTACAAAAAAATAATCAAGTGTTCAAATGAGCACTTTAAAAAAATTCAATACTATCTTCGAAGAAGTCATATTATCTCCTCTCATTTTATTCAATAAATTGTTGGAAATATTTAAATATCTCTTAAACGTCAATATCAAATAAACTCAAATTTCAAATAAAATTCGAGAATGAGTATGGGACCACAATAAATTTGAGAAAGTCATTTTATTCTCGCTCTAAAATATTTAATTGTGGTTCCTACCAAATTTCCAAAAGACAAAAGAAAGAAAATCATTATTTGAATTTGGAATAAACTTCACAACAAAGATTTTTATTATTGGATAAATGATTATCCAAATTTTATTAAATGATTTGTAAAGGTTTTAAACAAAAACTCAAAAGAAAAGTTTTCGTTTACTCTAAAATTCAAACAAGTCAATCAATATTATATTATTTATTAACATTCCAAAATTTTAAAAAATTTGGGATGTTACAAACTACCACCCTTAAAAGAAATCTCGTCCTCGAGATTTGCAAAGGCTAGAAAGAAATGGGTTGGGGTCGAGGTTTCTTGGGTTACTTCCCCATGATCTTGGCATAACATTATGAGGCTTGCAGTTTATCTTCACTTCTTGTTTGAGGGTTGTCTTCCACCGATACAATTCCATATGCTTCCGTTACTTAAATCATATCCCGGGGCTCGTGGCTCGAGGCACCAGTTCTGAACCTTAACCAGGGTGTGGTTCGCATCATTTACCGCACCAGGGTGTTAGGGAACTACCACCCTTAGAAGAAAGCTTATGGGGTCTCCAAAATTCTTCATACCATGATAGTTCTTCATCAAGCATCCACAGATAAGAATCTGCATCTCCCCAAAGAACAAGTCTTTCTATAAAATACATAGGTTCCAAAACTACCTATCAAGACGCTCATGGTGGTCAAAATAACTTCCAAATGAAGCTTCATGAAAATCTTCATGTTTCTTACTCACCGTACAACCTACGTTAGGCACAATGCATGTCTACAAAGGGTAATGCGTCTTACCATTCTATGGTTTAGGCTTGTCGCATCAGCACTCTACTACGGGATTTTTAGGCTCACTGATTTACCAATCCAACATACAAAAGTTTACAATAAGAGTCTTCGGTATGGGGGCCAATCCATCTCGTACTCAAATTATTACTTCATATGCAGATAGATGAATCTGGTATTCTAACACTCAGTCTTTCTCACTCCTCTTAAAGAGGTCTTCACCTGCAAAACTAATAAACATTTTTGGGTGGCGATGATCCTACATTGTTTGTGCTCAAAACTTGCATCCATAGAATAGGGAACTTCTGTCCTCAACAATTGTGTTCTCCTTGCAAATGGGAGATTCTTGTCCATTATATATTTTGAATCCACTCCTCTACTTTGACTGGGTCACTGGTCTCATCAAAACATTAATGTCCATCTATGGGTTTCAAGGTTGGTCAGAGATGAGATAGAATTTTAGAGAGAAGAGGAGATGGATACCTACACAACAATTATCAAACAACTAACATACATAATAGACTCGTTTACTACGTTTTCGTCAGGAAGTCTTCATTCTCTTCGGTTCTTGAAAGTCTTCGATACAAGGAGTTTCATCGATGTGATGGTCTTCTGATACATCATCCGTTGCTCACACCTCTCAAGGTTGTATTAATAGTAAAACCTACAGAATACGTATCCTAAAAACACAAATTTAAATTTAACAATTCAAATGACACCAATAATTAAATCAATAGCGAAAACTCTGAGAAAACTCGAAATATCACTCATAAATTCAATCAAACAATTCCTATGGTACCTTCATCCACATGAGCTCGCATGGTCGGGCACTCTACTCGCACTCTTTCGTTCATTTCACAACTCTCATGGTGGCTTGGATACTATTGGTATTGTGTAATATTTTCCTTAACTTCTTCATAAGAATCTTAGTCGATGTATCCGGTTCTTCTATGGGTCTTGAGTAAATCTTGGGATCATCAGAGTCTTCAATTTCTTCGAGTCTTCCATACTTCCATACTTCTAATGCACGTTGAAAACATCTATTCTCCGAAATGGTCTTGAGTTGTCCATTATCTTGTCCTTCCCGAAGAGACATAACACAATCCTTCTCAGTGGTCAAAGTGGCATGGGTATAGTCTAACTTGTTTGGTAAAACTTTAGAAAAGATGAGTAGTAATGGATTTTTTTTTTAAATAATATTTTTAGAGAGTATACTTCCTAATGGGTTTCCAGTTTCTAGGGCCACGACCTACAGTCAACATGGGCTCTGATACCATCTTGTAACGACCCGGTCCCAAAAGGAACCAAGTCTACTGTGCTTCTGTGCTATCCCTGGATCGGTATGCTAGCACACACAGTACTCGATGAAATACCATGAATCACATGTCAAAAAGTAACGTAAATACATGGTATTTATTACCTTATAGCCTTTGGGCTAGCATACACCGCGGAAATAAACAATACATAAGTGGAGTCCCATCAACACCAACGGCAAAGTTGAGTGTAGACATCGTAACCCTACATCGCATCACTTACTCGTCGTATACAATCCTGCAACACCGAAGGTTACAGCCCAAAATGGGTCAGTACTTTGAATGTACGGCAAGTTACTCCCAAAAAAATATATAACATACCTATCTTCTACATGCAATTTTGGCTGGTGGAAAAGCTCTAAGAGTTTCAGTTTGCATAAAGCTGATTTTGTCCTACTCAAATATTATCATAACAGTACTACAAAGCTCATAATATGATTGAATTGGTTTCTCCAAGTCAATCTATTCCCAAAGTTCATTAAACCCGATTGATTAATTAAATATGATGAGATCCGTCAACATTCCCACTTCTAGATGCTCAAAGTTGTCCGTAACCGGGGACACGGCTAATCATGATCAGTTTGTACACTCTGCAGAGGTTTGTGCACTTTTCCCCACAAGACTCGACCACCTCCTTTTTAGTTCGTCACACTGCATGTTGTATGAGAACCGGAAGGTCGAGACATGGTCTTTTAGAAGAGTTTCCCTCACTCTGGCGGTGCCCATCCCACCTACTCATAACTACGTTCGTAGCACCACCTAGTAAGAGTCACTACAACTAATCAACCAAGCCAGAGCCCATAATAGCTTGTGGCTGCACACGTAAGCTTCTAGTTATGAAAAATATGATTGATCCCTTTAAGCCTGGGTGGCATTCCGCAGTGATTACTGGCCATCTCCAGATCACTCAGGCAAATCCACTGGTTCCTCCAGGGTGCCCCCAACCATTCCACCCAGGTGGTTCATTAAGATTATCTTGGTCCTGTTTACTACTTAGTCACTCATACCTCATAATGGATCACTTCCCAATCCACGTCTACTTAGCAAAGCAGTATAATTCTACACGGTGGCGACAATGATATAAGGTTCAGACCTACCTCAATGAACTACTGGGTGTAATAGCATAGCATAATATATAATCCTATCAATGCATAATATTTAAGTTGGACTACAATGCATATAAAAATATAGGTAATACTGGAGCATGATCAAAGAGTAACTTGCCTGGATCCTGACGATGAAATATTCTACTCGTAGTCATCTCTCCATCTCGTTACAATATATCTAACGGTAAAAGAGAAACACTTCAACACACAACTCAACCCAAAGTGAAGATCCAAATAAGATACAATTACAACATAAATATTTAGTTATTACTATTAATAAACTAATTACTATGGCATGGATAGGTTGAGATAGGATCAAGTTGGATTGGATGGAAATATGATGGAAATCATATATCCGAGGATTGTAAAATCAATTGGATATGTTGGAGGTTGATTATAAAATCAATTGGATGGAGAGTATGTCAAACTCAGTTGGTTTGTCCATATGAATATTTGAATAGGAAATCAATTCTTGGATTGGATTCAAAAAGATCTGATAGAAATCGTGATGACCTTGTTGAGAAGATTGAATTTTTGTAGCCAAATTTATATAAAAAAGAGATATAACTAAATGAAAGTTGAAACAAAGGCTTGAGGTCAAATAAGGTTCTTATATAATGGAAAGAATGCGAGAAATGTCAACAATAGGGTATCAACATGATGAAAATAATGTGACAAGTGTCCTAACATAAAGGTATGACACTTAGGATCAAATTTGGTCAAGGAAAGATTTCTAAATAAATTATAGAATGAGAGGAATAATAAATATACTCAAATTCACATAATAAATTTGAGTTAAATTTCTAATTACCAAAAGTGAAATATTACTGGACCAAAATAAACTACATGTTCCAGGGAATCCGGGGATATGAAATTTGTCAAAATCCGACTTACGGGCTAGAAGATATGATTTTCTGAAGTTTGACTATTTTGGCTAAAATGAATTACGGGATTAATAAAAGGATGCCAAATGGCGAGTTCTGATAGGTCTGTACCCATTCGATTTTTACAAAATAAAATGATGAACAAAGAGGGGAGAAAGGCTCACCGGAGATCTCGCCGGAATTTTGGAAAAAGGTCGCGGGCGTCAATAAACAGCCGAACGGGATAGAGGATGATTTGGGCTACTCGATGGACAAGGTTATAGCTCCATGTTCGCCTTCGGATAGCCGAGAAGTTCCACCGGAGTAGAGAAGAACGCATGAAGAGCACAATGACACGGACGGCGTGCTCCGGCCTTGCAATCGAGAGGAAAAATATGTCACAACGGTGCGCATCGGCAAGGGGAAGAAACTAGAGGAAGAAATATGGACTAGGTACCTTTCTTGGCGACAAAAATCTTCACCCGAAGTGTGGATGCATGTTTACTCCGACGAGAAATTGCGCACGAAGGAGAGGGATTTGGAGGGGGACTTTATGCGTGGGGATGTGTGGTTCAAAGGGGTCCTAGGGGCGGTATTTATAGGGTCATGGGAGGTACATAGAAGGAGAGTGAGCAAGGTTTTGGAAATGGAGTTAATGACATTCATGGAGAAATAATGGGCATTAAAAGCGAGGTTTTGGAAATGGAGTTAATGCCATTCATGGAGAAATAATGGCATTAAAATCATTAAAGTGAGGTTTTAATTGCCTGAATGAATTCCTTATAATGTGCTACGAATGTAGACTTCATATCGAATCGGTCAAGGGATTAAGTAGAAGGAGGGGAGGAACGTGTCCAGGTGCCATGTACCTCGTTTTTTCTGTAATGAGTGACTCATTCGTTCATGAACGTGAGACAGAAGAAGATGATATGAGCCTTAGTGGAAATTAGGTCAAGGGAGGAAAAAGACAGAGGGAAAATAAATCAGAAACATGGGCTCGGCTCAGATGATCTAGGATTTATATTTTCTAATACCTAACAACACTAAAATTCTGGATTATCAAATCCCTCCCAAAGTCGAAATATATATGTAGACTAAATAAAATATAGAGATTATAGAAATATATTTCTCTTCGAATTAAATGTTATAAATAGATTTTTATCAACCAAAATTCATTTTAAGGCACTAATAAATTCCCCAAATTAGTTTTAGGGTTTTATAAATACCAAAATGATTACAAAAAAATAATCAAGTGTTCAAATGAGCACTTTAAAAAAATTCAATACTATCTTCGAAGTAGTCATATTATCTCCTCTCATTTTATTCAATAAATTGTTGGAAATATTTAAATATCTCTTAAACGTCAATATCAAATAAACTCAAATTTCAAATAAAATTCGAGAATGAGTATGGGACCACAATAAATTTGAGAAAGTCATTTTATTCTCGCTCTAAAATATTTAATTGTGGTTCCTACCAAATTTCAAAAAGACAAAAGAAAGAAAATCATTATTTGAATTTGGAATAAACTTCACAACAAAGATTTTTATTATTGGATAAATGATTATCCAAATTTTATTAACTGATTTGTAAAGGTTTTAAACAAAAACTCAAAAGAAAAGTTTTCGTTTACTCTAAAATTCAAACAAGTCAATCAATATTATATTATTTATTAACATTCCAAAATTTTGAAAAATTTGGGATGTTACAGGTTTGGAACACTGAGCGGCGGTCAAGAATATCCTTAAGTACTTGAGAAGAACTAAGGATATGTTTCTCGTGTATGGCGGTGAAGAAGAGCTCGTCGCAAGAGGTTACGTCGATGCTAGCTTCGTCACTGATCCGGATGACTCTAAGTCACAATCCGGATACGTATTTATTATGAATGGAGGAGCAGTAAGCTGGAGGAGTTCCAAGCAATCTGTGGTAGCGGGATCATCAACAGAAGCGGAATATGTTGCTGCCTCAGAGGCAACACATGAAGCAGTTTGGATGAAGGAGTTCATATTTGAACTAGGTGTGGTTCCGAGTGCTTTGGATCCAATGGTTATCTATTGTGACAACAATGGTGCCATTGCCAATGCTAAGGAACCAAGGTCTCACAAGAATTCCAAGCATATGAAGCGCCGTTTTCACTCCATCCGTGAGTATGTCAAGGATGGGGATGTGAAGATTTGCAAAGTACACACAAATCTGAATGTGCCAGATCCGTTGACTAAAACTCTCCCAAAGGAAAAACATGATAAACACCAGAACTCCATGGGTGTTAGATTCATTACTATGTAATATAGATTATTGCCCCTAGTGCAAGTGGGAGACTGAAGGGAATATGCCCGAGAGGCAATAATAAAGTGTTTATTATATTATTCCTTGTTTATGATAAACGTTTATTTCTCATGCTAGAATTGTATTAACCGGAAACGTTGATACATGTGTGTTTAATAAACAAACAATGGTTCCTAGTAAAGCCTCTCTTTTAACTAGCTCGTCGATTAACAGATGATCAAGGTTTCCTGATCATGAACATTGGATGTTGTTAATAACGGGATCATATCATTAGGAGAATGATGTGATGAATATATACCCAAACTAAGTATAACAATACGATCCAGTCATTTAGTTTATATTATTATATCTTGCATTCGAAGTAATCTTGTTCCTTAGATCATGAGATCATGTCAATCACTAATACCAAAAGAATACTTTAATGCCATCAAACGTCACACCGTAACAGGGTGACTATAAAGGTGGTGTTAGTTATTCAGAAAGTATTAGTTGAGGCTTATGGATCAAGAATGGGATTTGTCCATCCAAAATGACGGAGAGATATACTTTGGGCCCTCTCGGTGATATCACATTGACACCGCTTGCAAGCACGTGACTAGGTCACAAGAATGTCATATCACAGAACGAGTAAAAGAGTACTTGTCGAAAACGAGATCGAACAAGGTATGGTTGATACCGATGATCGGATCTCGGACAAGTAAAATACCGCGAGACAAAGGGAATTAGTTACGACGTTGATGGTTCACACGATCACAAGATTCATCGTTGAATATATAGGAGTCTTCTTCAGATCCCGCTGTTGATTATTGATCGGAGAGGTGTCTCAATCATGTCTGTATTATTCGCGAACCGTAGGGTGACACACTTAAGGTTTGATGATGCATTTTGAGAGGATAAGGAATATTGAAGAATGTTTTGGACAGCACCGAAATTTTTTCGGGTAAAATTGAAATAGTTCAAGGGGTTTTTGTCGGATGGTTGTTAATAGAATTAACAAATGATTCGAGGTGCAATGTGCAAATGTTTGTTAATAGGATTAACAAATATTAAATAAGGAAATAGAAATGTTTTATTTATTTATTAAACAAAACCTTTGGATATTCCAAGTGGACAATTAAGGGAGCATGGGTGGGTGTGAGTGTGGCTTCCACTCATATCAAGAGGGGAAGAGGTGGAGGCACCAAGAGTTGGCCGCACCCCCCTCTTGGGCTGCCCACTCCTCCCCTATAAAAGGAGGGTGAGGGCTTCCCCTCCCAAATACTTGCCTCACCTCCCTTCCTCTCCACTCGCTGCTCCATACCATGGTCTTCCGCTTGGCGAAGCCCTGACCGTGGGATTCTTCACCGCATCACGTTGTTATGCTGCTGGATTTCCGGGGATCCTCTACTTCCACTGCCCCGCTGGATCGAGGGAACGGAGGTCGTCATCAAGCTGTATGTGTGACCGAGCACGGAGACGCTCAGCATACATCATCGCGATCTTGAGATCGGCAAGTGAACCACTACATCATCCACGAGATTTGATCTCGTAATGTTTTAAGTCTTCGAGGGTGAGTTCTTCTATGACATCCTACTCGTTGCTTACATCTCCTAGATTAGATCTTGGCTTGTTGGTTGCTTATGCGTAGGAATTTTTTTTTGTTTTCCTTGCTACGAACCCTTCATCCTCTCCTCGTGCAACTTGCCCTTTTCTCATGTCCTCTTCTTGTATGATTCCTTGGTACCTGATAACACAAATATACAAGGACTTAGATAGTATAAAATCCTCACTAAGTAAACCATCAGATTCTATGAGGAAGAAGTTCAACTGTTGTTCTAGTAGCTTTGTAGGAGCTCTTTTAATAGGTCCGATTATGATTTCTTTCGACTTAGCCATTATTGTTTCTTCATTAGGTGTTGGAGGTGCTAAGGAAGTAGGAATATCCTCATCACGTGTGGTTACGGGATGGTGTGTTTTACCTTTTCCATTAGGCACTTGATTGTAGTCTGTACTCAGGCATGTACCTTCCACTGATGTATTGTATTAAGGTAGTTGTATGCCGATTGTATGAGATGTTGTATCCTTGTAGCTATAATGTTGTGATATCATGTTGAAATCCGAGACATATGGCTTTGTAATATGTTGCGGTGGGTCTGATATGTGCTTCGTCCACGGGTTTGGACGGAAACATGCAGATCTGAAACAGTACCGCATATCGGGTCTTACAACTTGGTATTAGAGCCTTACAGACCGTAGGATCCCTTCTCTGGCCGAAGTCAAGTCTAGACAAAAACTATTTTGTAGTGACTAAGTTAGTTATCGGAGAGTAGGAATCTTTTTACTCCTTACCTTTGCTCTGGCCAGGACAAGTGTCGTAAGTGTTTTACTCTCGCCTTATCCCCTTTCAAAATTTAGGGTCTCAAGTGTGTGGAGTTTCAGAATAGTTACAATGCATTGCTTGCAGCGTATTGTCCCGATTCTGGTCTTAGGTTTGGGAAATCATGTAGTACCTTTAGCTTCTCCGACTCGGGTGCACATCCTGGTCATTCCTTGCTCTCCATTATTTTGCCAGGTGTATTCACGATTTTGAGTGGGAACACTATCCTTTTGATCCGGATCTCGCTGTTGTTATTCCTCTTGACACCTGATGGTCTCGTTCTCTGACGTTGTCGTCTCTCTGTGGAAATTTATATCGACGGAAGTTCGTCGTCAGCATGGAGCAGAGTCCCTTGTTGGTGGTGTTGCAGATCGCCGACTCTCTTTTCTCTCCTTTCCTTTCAACCGGATCTCCAGGATCTCGGGACGAGATCCCTTGTTGGTGTTGTTGTATTGTAACAGACCGGAATTTCCACCCTAATTAAAAAATTTGCTTGTTGCTTTATTTTGTTGATTGTTATAATTGTTTGCGGTATTTTTTTCGCCAGTTTATTAATTGGTGATTATATTTCCCCCTCCTTCTCGTACCGGCAAACATGACCGAACCTTTTACACCATGGCACACGACCTTTTGCGCCACCGGGTTTCACCAGATCACCGTCGCAACTTCCAGCACAAGATCAGCCATCGCCATTAGAACGAAAACCCCGTTTATTTACTAAACATATTATTTTATTGGGCGCCAGAAAATGTTCTCGGAACGGTATCGAAGTGAGGTAGAAGTGACCGGCTCGCCGTGCGGAGCCCGTGGTTCTAAGTTTTACCCGAATCGGAGGTCGTATGGACTCCCGGCGGTCAGAAACGTATACTTCGGACGCGAGAGAGAGAAACTGGGGGCTTTTGTTTAAACCTGCAAGGCAGCCAACCTAGAAATAGATCACCACTCTCTCCCACCCATTTTAGGGTTCCACCTAGTCCATTTTTGTAGCCACGCCCTCCAAGATTGCTCAGATCTGCCCTCTAGACACCCAGATCCCCGAAACCCTAGATCTCAGCCAATCCTGGCCGTCAGATCGCAGACCGGAGGGCTACGGGCGCGCCACGTCGTCCCCAACTCCTACTCCCACCCTAGAACGAATCCGGGCCCCGAAGGGCCCGAGATCCTGTGCCGGTCACCGCCGAGCCGCGCCGGGCCCGCCCGGGCTGCAGCACCGAGCGTGCCGCTCGGTCTCCTCCGCCGCCTCCCATGCACGCCGCGCTCCACCCGAGCCGCCGTCGCGTCGCCGCTGCCGGCTAGCGAGCGCCGGGCCACCGCGCCACCCCCTGTTCATCCCCGCGCCTCTCCTCTCCTTTTCCTTCTTCTCCCCTCACCACTCGCCTCTCCTTCTTCTCCAGGAGGCCGAATCCGCCATGGCCATGGCATGGCCAAGCTCGAGCTCGAGCAGGAAACCACCGGCCAGATTCAGCGAGATTCGGGCCGGATCTGACGCCCTCCGGCCGCCTCTGGACCTTCCCGTGCCTCCCCAGCCTCCCTGTTGGCTGCCATGGCCGGAAACGGTCGGATCCAGCCCACCATGGCTCGGCCAGATCCGAGAAGCCCGAGCTCCTCCTTTGTAAACTTCCCTAAGTCCTTTTCCTCTGTTACTGTTTACTGTTTTCCTAACGAAGTTTGCGTTAGATCCGTAGCCCGTATGGAGTTGCACCCAAAATAAAAAGTGTGCATCTTGATGTACTCTACAATTATGCATGAGGGAGCTTGTCATTTGAGGTCATCTTGTTGGTGTAATTGCTTGCTTAATACTGCTACTTCTTGTTAACTGCTGCTACTATTTTAGCAATGTTTGGTTGATGATTGCCTCGCATCCGTGCATCGTATGCATATTCTTCTTTCAGATGAATTCCTCATCATCATGTCTACTGTACATGCATATCATTTTTGTACATGTTTGCAACCTGTAGCATGTTGTTGCATTGCTCTTAAGTTTGCTCTGAAGTTTCAGGCGTTTTCACACAGCAAAGAGGAAACCGGGCGTACATGTGACGCCTATAATGGGCAGTTGGTACGCCCCTGCAGGGTTAAATATTTTTGAGAAGCCGTGTCCACGGTTATGGACGACTTGAGACCTACTCCTTGTTCATAGGTAACATTAACAGAATCATAACTAAAATTTTATCAATGTGTGTGTGCGCTGACTGCTTAGTCTTCGTCGGGATGCAAAGATGAGGGCAAGTATAGGATAGGTGTTATGTTTGCGTTAGTAGCTGATAGCAGATTTTTTGGAGAAGATTCCTCATCGAATGCTAGGCTTTTCATCTCACTCTAAATAGTTCTTTAGCCACCTCATATATTGCTAGTGCGTCTGCAACCTCAACCACTACCCCCATCTTACCGTGAGAAGTTAGTTATCTGACTTGTTGATATAGCTCACCCCCTTCTTTTCTCTTCTATGTACTCCATGCAAACGATCTTGGACTACAGAGGAGCCTGATGCCCTTCCTTCCGGACGCCTTCGCGGAGACTCGGCGACGACTAGTTAGGCAGATCCCGGCGGAGAGCCTAGACCCGTGTGGTTACGGGATGGTGTGTTTTACCTTTGCCATTAGGTACTTGATTGTAGTCTGTACTCAGACATGTACCTTCCGCTGATGTATTGTATTAAGACAGTTGTATGCCGATTGTATGAGATGTTGTATCCTTCTAGTTGTAATGTTGTGATATCAAGTTGAAATCCGAGACATATGGTTTTGTCATATGTCGCGGTGGGTCCGATATGTGCTTCGTCCTCGGGTTTGGACGGAAACGTCCAGATCTGAAGCAGTACCGCATAACGGGTCTTACACTACCCGAACACCCGCCGCCACCCGCGACAGGGACTGATATCCGCCCCGGTGAATAGTACGACCCTGACCAAAGACCGGACGAGTTCGCCAAGATGATCCAGAACCACTCGATCAATGATGGAATCGAGCTTGACCCAAGGTTTTACCCCTGTTTCGAAGACCACTCGCGGACATACTGCATCGGAAGAAGAAGAAGAAACGCTGGCTCGAGCAATCTCACACCCAAAGAGCAGCTGGACGGACCCTACACAAACCACTGCTTCGAAGAAGATTGGGGACGCCTCAGTGTGGGACACACCTTGAGGATCTGCTGCCTGTTTACCGAACTCTCGGATAGACTAAAAGAAGAGAAGCAGCGCAAAGCCAAACGGGCTCGAGAAGCAGTGCAACCACCAGCACCTAACCCAGAAGAGCAATATCCGTTGTCTCATGGGCGGGCCTACATGATCCAAGAAGGACAACCCCCAAAGGCGAAACAGGAGGCGAACACCCTGCAAGCCCGAGCAGCGGAAGACATGTTGACAGAAGAACCCTATTACTTGTGTGATTCAGAAGTCAACATCACTTTCTCGCAAGATGATCATCCACCCGCATTTCGAAGGACAGCACGCTCCGCTGGTTCTCGAAGCACAGATCGGCAGGTACGACATGACCCAAGTATTCGTGGACGGGGGGAGTGACCTGAACATCATCTTCATCGACACTTTGCGCAAGATGTCGATCCCACGATCAGTCTGGAAGGACTCAGGCGTCACGCTCTACGACGTAGTACTATGCGATTCAGCCTCCTCCCTAGGTACAATCGAGCTCGACGTATTTTTTGGCAGCAAAGGCAACTTCGCAAGAAAAACCCTCGAGTTCGAAGTACTCAACTGGCAGTCCTAATACCACGCCATACTTGGCAGACCAGCGTTTGCGTAATTCATGGCAGTCCCTCACTTTGCATACCTCAAGCTCAAGATGCCGGGACCCATAGGGGTCATCACGGTCAACGGAAGCTTCACCAAGTTAGATCAATGCGACCGATATTTTCATCAAGTCTCTGACACATTTGGAGCACAATAGCAACTCGAAGAAATAGCTACGGTGGTAGACAGGAGCCTCTTTTCATTGCCAGCAGAAGCAAAATATAGGAAATCACTCGTGACTTCAGCGTCGATAGCGACACTGTCACCCACGAAGTGCACCCAACGGAGCCGGTCAAGACGATTCAAATCTATGTTCATATACCTAAAGAACAAGCAAAAACTCTTTTGACTTTCCTCCGCGATGAGTGGAAATTTTTCGCCTGGTGCCCGGCTGACATGCCCGGAATACCACGAGAGTTTGCGGAGCACGCACTGTAAATCTATTAAAACACCAAATCAGTGAAGCAAGCACTATGCAGGTTCTCCTAGCCCAAGCGCAGAGCCATCGGAGAGGAAGTCAATCGACTACTCAACGCACAATTCATCTAGGAGGCAAAGAAGGCCACCTATGTCACAAACCCAGTCCTAGTGCCCAAAAAATACACCGACATACTGCGCATGTGTGTCGACTACGGACCCGTCAACAAACATTTCCCAATGGACCACTTTACTCTCCTAAGGATCGACCAAATAAGCGACTTCACCGCAGGATGCGACCTCCTGTCCTTGCTCGACAGCCTACTTAGGATACAACCAAATCAGGATGAAGGAGGAACACGAGGAGCACACCTCATTTATCACCCCCTACAGAGTATTCTACTACAGGACAATTCCCTTAGGGTTAAAGAACGCTGGAGCAACGTACCAGCGAATGATTCAAGCATGCCTAAAGGATCAAATCGACAGGAACGTCCAAGTCTACGTAGACGACATCGTCATCAAAACATACAACACAGACACACTGCTCGACGACCTTCGAGAAACCTTCGCAGCACTCAACAGATACAGAATCAAGCTCAATCGAAAAAAATGTGTGTTCGGCGTCCCAGCTAGAAAACTTCTCGGGTAAATGGTCTCTACTCGAGGAGTCGAAGCTAACCCATGGAAAGTCCAAGCACTCGCCAGGATGTAAGAACCAATCAACATAAAGGGCATACAATAACTCACCGGAAGACTCGCATCCTTGAGTTGTTTCATCCGTAGGCTAGGAGAAAGAACACTGATCTTCTACCAACTACTCAGGAAAGGAGGGAAGTTCGAGTGGACCGACGAAGCCCAGAGTGCATTCGCGGACCTAAAGAAGACCCTCTCGACTCCACCCATCGTAGAAGTACCCAAGGAAAGAGAACCCCTATACCTCTACATAGTGGCGCGGAGCAGCGTGGTCAGCACCGCACTCGTCGTCGAGCGCATGGAAGAAGGAAAAGCGCAAAGCATCCAAAGGCCAATCTACTACCTCAGCGAAGTCCTAAAAAAATCTCAGCAGCGGTACCCGCACTACCAGATGCTCGTGTACGCCATTGTCATGACGTCAAGAAAAGTAACACACTACTTCGAGGAGCACCCAATCACGGTGGTGAGCAGCGCACCACTTTCGGACATCCTCAACAACCTAGGAGCAAAAGGTCGAGTCGCCGAGTGGAATATTGAGCTCAGCCCTCGCAACCTACAATTCACGCACCCAACAGCGATCAAAGCACAGGTTCTCCCAGATTTCCTGGTCGAGTGGATGGAGGTACAAACACCCACCCCCCCCCCCAGACCTCTCCAATTCATGGAAGATGTTCTTCGACGGATCAAAAAGGCACAAAGGAGCTGGAGAAGGCGTCTTGCTAATCTCACCAAAGGAGACAAGCTCAGATATGTGCTCCAGATCAACTTCGACAAGGCATCAAATAACGAAGCAGAATACGAAGCACTCATCCATGGCATGCGCATGGAAAAATCTTGCGGCTCCACCCGCCACGTAATCTACGGCGAATCCAATATCATCATCCAACAAGAAATGAGAGACTGTGAGGCAATCACAGATAACATGTCAACATATCAGAAGCTCTACAACACCCTAGAAGGAGAGTTCGACGGGTGCGAGCTCAAGTACGTCACAAGGGCAAATAACACAGAAGCTGATGAGCTTGCAAACATTGGATCAACCCGAGGGCCAATTCACCCGGGAATTTTCCTCGAGAGTATCAGCCAGAGATCAATCAAAACCAAGGCACTCGCGCCAGTAGTAGCCGCAGAAGCCGGCAACATAAATGAACCAACACAAGTAGCAGCAACGAACCCAGTCGCTGACGAAGAAGGCACCAATGCAAATGAGGAGGAAGAGCCAGCGGGACCCGAAGGCCCAACCTGGACAAGACCTTTCCTCAGATATCTGATACACGTCAGCTTGCCGCAAGACGTCGTGGAAGCTCGACGCATCATCAAACGATCCAAGGCATTCACCATAATCAATGGACAGCTCTACAAGCGCCGCATCTCTCAAGTACTCCAAAAGTGCATCGAGGAAGAAGACAGAAAGGCACTACTACTCGAGGTCCACGAAAGAATTTGCAGACACCACACGAGAAACCGCGCCCTGGTGGCCAAAGATTTCTGAGCAGGCTTTTACTGGCCAACTGCGATGCAAAACGCAGAAGACATCGTGCGACGCTGCATCTCCTATCAAAAATTTTCCAGCAAGCCCCATGCGCCAGCATCAGAACTCAAAACCATACCACTATCCCGGCACTTCGCAACATGGGGAGTCGATATGGTTGGCCCTCTTAAGAAATCTTCAAAAGGCGGTCGAACACATCTCCTAGTAGCAGTCGACAAGTTCACCAAGTGGATTGAAGCAGTGCCAATTACCAGCTCGACATGCCTCAAGGAAGTCAACTTCATCAAGGCATTCATCTTCCGATTTGGCGTGACACACAACATCATCACGGACAACGGCACAAACTTCACAGCAGCATAATTCCAAAATTTCTGCCAGGAACTGGTCATCAAGATCAACTACGCTTCAGTCGCGCACCCGCAGTCCAACGGACAAGTGGATAAAGCAAACGGCCTAGTATGCGGCGGAATCAAAAAGTGGCTCCTCGCACCACTCAATCAGGCAACAGGTAATTGGATAGAAGAACTTCCCGCCGTCCTCTGGAGCCTGCGCAGCACACGTAACGCTTCAACCCAGTACACGCCATTCTTCATGCTGTACGGAGCACAGGCTGTACGCATCACGGGGTACGAAGAGGAAGAAGAAGAAGATGCACTCCCGGACGAAAAATATGTCGCAAATGAAGCAAGAGATACAAGCCTAGCAAGGTCAGAAGGGTACCAAGACAATTTCTGCACATACCAAAGCAGCCGACTGCGAATAAGAACTTTTAGTGAAGGGGGCCTCGTCCTAC
Organism: Bromus sterilis; assembly: GCA_950022295.1. Taxonomy (NCBI): domain Eukaryota; kingdom Viridiplantae; phylum Streptophyta; class Magnoliopsida; order Poales; family Poaceae; genus Bromus; species Bromus sterilis. The sequence goes on along the minus strand of OX465598.1, from coordinate 210,956,334 downwards.
GGCTCACGCAAGAAAAGGTTCACAAGCTCGCCCCACAGTCGGAAGGACCATACATAGTCTCAAAAGTAACAGGAGGAGGGGCGTATAGACTGAAGAACCCGAAGACCGGTGAAGACGTGGGAAACCCGTGGAATGTGGCAAACCTACGCCTCTTCTATCCGTAAAACCACCCACATGCACTTTCTCCCCAGCACCTTGATATCGGCAGCATCACCAAAAGGCAACTCACGTAAAAGACCAAAAGAAATAAAACATGTGTTGCCCAAATCGCATTACTCTGGCACTCGGGGGCTCGAGCACGGACTCACCCTCTCCCCCGTGGCATTTTTCGCTTACGCGACGACATTACTCCGGCACTCGGGGGCTCAAGCGTGGACTCACCCTCTGCCCCGATGCGTTTTTCTCTTACGCGACGACATTACTCTAGCACTCGGGGGTTCGAGCGCGGAGTCACCCTCTCCCCCGAGGTGTTTTTCTCTTACGCAACGACTTTACTCTGGCACTCGGGGGCTCGAGCGCGGACTTACCGTTATCCCCCAGAGGAATTTTCTCGCTTACGCGACGACAACACTCAGGCACTCAGGGGCTCGAGTACGGATTCTCTTCCCCCTCCTCCCGGAGGGTCCTCTCTGCCCACTTAAATGCAATGCACCCACACGGTGATCATACATCAGCAAAACTTACTCCACAAGCTCAGAGAAAAAGGGACCACCCCCAAGATCTTCTTCTCCAGAAAAATTCGTCTACACGTGAAAAGTCAAGCGACGGCACGTGGTATAAAGTCCCAAGTGACCTTTCAAAAAGAAAAAGCAGTAGAACCACTAGAAAAGGACAACGCAACCAAGGCAACACTGGAAAAAGAAGTTTATAGCCTTTGTATGATCGCAAGCAATCGTCCAAAGACTTGGGGGCTACTCCCATCGGGAGAGTGGACCGCGCACCTGATGAATCTTATAACATAGATCAAACGAAAAGTGGGACAGTTTAACAGAACAACTCCAGCCTACGCCCGACTCTACGAGTCGAACATAGCCTCCGGGGCTACTCCCATTGGGAGCGCTGCGGCGCACCCGATATTATATAAGGACCACCAGGTCAAGCACTCGAAGAAAAATTCTGTTATACATCGAAGAGAGGTACAAACTTACACTCGAAGACAATCTCCTTTGTACAATAAAGAGGTAAAAAGTTCAGCACTCGAAAACAAATTATGTTATACATCGAAGAGATACAAGGGTGAGCACCCAAGGACAAGTTCTACTACCTATCAAAAGGAGTACAAGGCCAATCATTACACGGAATCATGCCTTCTACATGTGTGCTCATGCTGAGAAAATTGGCACTTGCCCACTTCTTGATGAGCATCAACAGAAACAAAGGGAAATCTCCACCCTAAGACGGCATGATGAAGCCAGACCCTCCTTCGACTCGTCGGCTTTGATCTACCGGCGCACCCTCTTGGCTGGAAGCTTGACATCCCAACCCTCCTTAGAACTAGAAGAGCAAGCACCACCAGTCGAGGAGTCGACAGAAGATGAAGCCATAGGTGAACCGCTAGGAGAAGAGGGAAGAGAAGCTGAAGCACCCCTTGATTCCCCAGAACTGTCGCTGCTCGAGCACTCCGAGTATGGGTCCAGACGATTACTGCCAGCATCAAAATCACAGGCGGTGAGAATATATTCACCCTCGAAACGATAGCAAAGACTATCACCGTCACGCAAATTCAGTCGACGAGAAAACAACCTCCAACCAGACCCCAAGAAAATCAAGAATGAACTATCAACTTCAAGTTCTAACCACAAAGGAGATCGAGAGAACCCTTGAAGCCGAAGCCAAAGACCTCTCAAATAAAACTCAGAAACAATGGGAGAAAAAGAAAAGGGAAGAGGAATACGGCTAGCTATCCGGCTAAGAATCTGAAGAAGGAAGTCATAGCGCTAGACGCCCTCCTCCTTCGCAGCAAGGGTAGGCACCATTGCAGCACCACCACGCCGCCGAGAAGGATGAGGAGCGCAGGCACCACGACCACGGCGGCCTCCGCCTCGGCCAGCCATGCCACGAGAAGAACTAGCAGAAGAAACATGATTGCGGCGCTTTGGAGCCATATGAAGAAAACAGAGGAGAAAGGGATGGAAGAATGACTGCCTCACAGCAAAGCGGCAGCGTTTATATATGTTGAGACGGGGGAAAAAAGAGGAACACTCGAAGAAATCCAAACGACACCACAATCAATAACCAAAGACCGGCACACGCAATGTTACGAATTCCAAGACAGGACACCCTTTCACATCAAGCAATATTTTAAAAGGCATCAAATCTTGCGCATTCGCACGCATGCCTCAGAAACCCAACAGGCAGCAGTATCGCAGGGTCACAAGACAGTATCCAAGACATCATTATGACTGCAGAGAGGATGTGACGGTTCACAAGCCTTCCACTGTCATCAAGCGCGTCATCAAGCGCATCATTACAACCCCTCCCATCATAGTAGCATAGATGGGACGACTCAAGACGAGATACAAGGAAACACGTCAATGGAAAGATGCTCTACATTTCAGATTTTTATTTCATTTAAAATTTCTCTTTGCATCAAAATTTTACTCCCATCGGGAGCGCTCTGTCTTTTCTAAAAACTGAGCACAGACCAAGTCTTGAGGATGCGAGTGGTCACTCCCCTCCAAACAAGAACAAGTGCATCTACAGAGTTCGGGTGCTCCCTCTCCTAGATGATGAAGTCCTGGAGTGGATACTCGCACTAACAAGCAAGACTCGAATGGCACACAGAAGAACAATCCACCCAAGCACTCGAGTGCATCACGGGAGCTTATGTTTTCATCTCACTCGACGGCTATCCAAGTGGGTGCATCTCTTATCAATTCCTCGTCCGATCTCACAAATGCTCCGCGAGTGACTGCTATTAGTCCAGTCGATAGTTATTTGAGTGGGTGCACTCTATTCTGGCACTACACCCCTACAAATTTTTACTGGGATGCGACACACTGCACCCCAGATGCCGCGCAAGCTAGCACGTAGGTAATAGCCCGCTGCGTTGTCGGCTGGGCTGGGACTTGCCATAGTGCGACTTCACTCCCGACGGTTCCATGAAGAAAGTTGAGCCGATAACGGACGCGTTAAGGCTGTATTTGCTGAGACCGGCGGCATTGATCCTGTAAGCCCTACAGCGTCATGGACCTTGCTAGACACCGGTTGTATCCAAATTCGTCTCGAGGGACACAAGCTTGATTGGGATACTGAGGTATTTTCCACTAGCGCAATTCATCAAGGCTCGACCAGTCGAGTATCTTGGGCCCTTTCATCTTAGCATCCCTCGAATATACTGTCTTTTGTGGCTAACAGCCGATGACTCGCAACAAAGCGACATGCCCAACTGCGGATGATTACGGACTTGATTCTTTGCTCGACTCTTCGAGTCCCCCAGGCACTCGGGGGCTACCGACGAGGGGGTGTCCCCACGACTCCTACAGATAAGAGTACCTGGTGCGTGTGAAGACAAAAGGCCCACTGGAAGCTTTGACTGGCCCACGACTGGTCCACTCGAAGCACCGTCGTAGGAGTCCTTGGCGATTATGGAAGCTACAACTTGGCGTCCGAGACTAAAACTAGATTAGGCAACTGTCTCTGTAAACCTAGATGAAGTCCTTGCGACCCAGCCTAGTATATATAGGCTGGGAGAGGGGACGTCTAGGGCATCCAATCTCATATAAACACCTTCGGTCCCGAGCAAACTCGCCTAGACCGCCACTATAATCGCCTCCATCAAAATAAAAAAAAGCAGGAAGTAGGGGTTTCACCGATCGAGGGCCCTGAACCTGGGTAAATTCCTGTCTCCTGTTATCCGACGAGTATCGCCAACCTGCACCTTCTCTCAACTATCTAACCTAGGGTTCCTACCCATGGGATTTGCCGAGGCCAATCCTTGTCAGCTGGGTATGAGGTGGCTGCAAAAAAACTTGACGGTGGACTTGCTTCTACTGCCTGTATGATGGCCTTCCTTCTTGGATCATGCAGATTCTTTTGAGTGCAGATGTGTACTCATCCTCTTCCTCGGGGTGATTGCTTCTCGCCCCTTGTTGGTTACCCCAAGTAGAAGGTTAATGTGTAGCATAGAAGCAAAATTTCCTTGGCAAAGATACCAAGGTTGATTCGACATGTAGGACTTGAAGGTCGACAAGTGGGTGGCGCGACAAGTGAGGCGTCGTTTGAAGATAATCACATGCTTTACCAGGACCTGCACACACACCAAGTAACTTAATACATTACATAAGCGGAACATACATGTCTATGTACAGACTACAATCAAATGCCTAGCGGCAAAGGTAAAACACACCATTCCCGTAACCACACGGGTCCAGGCTCTCCGTCGAGATCCGCCTAACTAGTCGTCGTCGAGTCTCCGCAAAGGCGTCCAGAAGAAGGGTCGTCGAGCTCCTCTGAAGTCCAAGATGGTTTGCATAACGTGCGTAAAAGAGAAAAGAAGGGGCAAGCTATATCAACAAGTCTTGTAACTAACTTCTCACGGTAAGATGGGGGGGGTAGTGTTGAGGTTGCAGTCACACTAGAAATATATGAGGTGGCTAACTATCTATTTAGAGTAAGATGAGCACCAAGCATTCGATGAGGAATCGCCTCCAACAAGTCTGCTATCAAATACTTATGCAAACATCACACCTATCCTATCCTTGTCCTCCCCTTCGCATCCCGATGAAGAAGAAGCAGTCAAGGCACACACACATTGATCAAGTTATAGTTACGATTTAGTTGATGTTATATATGAACAAGACGTAGGTTCCAAGTCGTCCATAATCGTGGACACGGCTTCTCGAACAGATTTATCCCTGCAGGGGTGTACCAACTTCCCGTTACAAGGCTCTGCACGCACGCCCATCTCTTTTAGTTTCTACCCATCATAGGTAACCATTTTATGATTTAGTTCCGAGAGATCCGGTATGACAGGTCCCTCTAACTAACAATGAACAAATCCGGGTGGCCCCCGGTGAGTCGACAACCAACTCAAAAGCCGGCCACGCTCTCGAATTGTCCTCTACCGTCTTGATGAGGTCGGGTTAGCTATCCAAACCATGTGGCCATCCCCCTAGCTCCCTGGGGTGGACCAACAAGAGAAACCATGTCTTCGCTGGCCCAAGTTGTTTTAAAGAACATCTCCTAGGAGCGACCCGACAAACACACACACGGTTTTCAAATGGTAAATCAACTTGGGCCACCACTAGAAATGTTTGAAGCTAGATAGGTATTAAAAGGGGACCCCATAACATCCCACACGCGGTTAGGCACGCTCAGTCTTAGAACCAATACCATAAACTCGGATCCTAGGTGACTCAAATGGAACAAAGCATCAGGGCGGGATAGCCTAGACCTTCCATCCTTCGTCGAGTATAGTCAACATTATAATAATCATATCATCCACAACAATATAATAATGTGATAGCCCAATCCAAGGAGTAACAGGATAACCGTTGATAGCATCCTAGCATGCATACTAAGCAGTGGCTAAGAAGCGAGCAATAGTAACTTAGCCGAACAAGATTTGCTGGGATGTGGAGGACATGGTTGTTTGGGTTTATTTGAGAGGCATGAATATGAAGTGGTAGGATCAAGAAATCATTCTTTCCTACACCTAGGCGCGAGTGAGCTGAAAGTTATAAGAATGATTTATGCTCCCCTTACCTGATGAGAAGAGGAAACCGAAGGTGTAGTCGATCGGAAGCCCGAATCGTCTCCGAGAGGTACCCACGGAAGCACACAAGAAGGAAACACGGGAAAAGGCAATCGATGATCAAGCATCTATTACTACGAAGCAATCACTAGAAAGCATCAACAAGAAGGCAACACGATCGCATCTATCGTCGAGAGCGGTTACTAACAGGTTAAGTGGAGTACACGTCACACACGACGATACCGCATATTTAGAATGGTTCAAGTTGTTTAGCTACACAACATGAGCAAAGGTTGTCAATATGGCATATCACCCAAGCATGGCATATCACACAAACATTGCAAGGGGTGAAGCAGAAGGTAAACGATCTATGCTAGTCAATTTAAGTGAGGCACAACCTAAACATGGCATTCCACTAAGTGCCCCACGATGATTAAGGCATTTGGTACTGTTCTGCCTAAACCATATTTTAGGATGGTTAACAACAGCAAACAATAGCATAAACATAAAGTACATGAAATTCTTGTCAAGTTACATGTAAAGAACACTCCAAACGGAGTTACGGTTAAAGAGATACGAGCATCACAATTTACGGGTACATGTTGTTAACATCAGTGAGCATATTTTAGAGCAATGAAAAAATTAGCTACTGAATGCAAACATGCACAAAAATAACATGGATCAACAGTAGACATGACAAGGAAGGCATGGCAACAAAGTTGCATGTATACGAGCATCAGGAACAAGTAATTGTAACCAATGCAAAATGCAAGAATATTCTACTGGTCTAGGGACTTAGTGAAAAACAGGGCTTGTGACAGCAAACAGCAGGGTTGCACTTTAGGAGCTTGATAACTATATGATCACCAACCATATCATGGAAAGAAAAGCATGCCATCACAATACACATAAAAAGGAGGAAATAATTACATTGTAGGTACTTCATATGAAGCATGGATCACTAACTATAAGGCATCAAAGTTGCACTAAAAAAAAACAGTAGCACATGTTATCCAGGTCACCACTTTGGTGCAAGAATTAATATAGCTAAAGCAGACAAACATGACAAGACAAAGCATAAAATTTAAGTACATATGATGCTAAACACATACAAGAAATAACCAACATCATAGGCCTCATGGATGTGACATAATCATCAATCAAACTTTGAATAAAATAACAACAGTAGCAGTAAACATTCTGATGCACACTTCAACACAAGTTTGCACCACCCTGATGACCTCAAATGGATTAACTCCCAAAATCATTATGTTAGAGCACATCACAGTGAATAAAATTCATTTTAGGCGCATCGTGATCCGGGCTATGGTTTACTCGCAAACAACATCGCAAAACAGAATTAGCAGCAGTTTATTAAGGACTTCAAAAAATAAAGGGAAAGGGGCGCTCGGACTGGTTCTCACCATAGTGGGCCGAGCCCAACTAGAGCAGAATGGGCGAGGCTTAGCAGTGGCTCGCCTTCGGCGTTGGATAGCGGCGGGCCGGCTGCTGCTGTAGGTGGGCCGCGTGGCAAGGCCGACCCAGGTCAGCGGTTGGTGGCGGCGCGGCGCCCGATCCTGATCCAGATCGGCGCGGCGGCGGCTCGCGAAGCCTCTGGCTGGCCTCCGGTGGTGAGGAGGCACCGGTGGATAGAGGAGGCGCAGGGCGAGGCGGCGTTCGGATGGTGGTCGTGGAGGCGGTGCCGACGAGGGTTGCGGGGCGACGGCCGGTGCGCTATTCCGGGGCGGCGACGAGGTCGATGGCCGAGCTCTCCAGCCGTCCATGGCGCGGTGGCAGCTCAAGCTGTGGCGGTTATGGAGGGAGAGAGGGAGGTCATGAGAGAAGAGGACAAGGAGAGGGGGCGCGAGATGGAGCGGCGGACCTGGCGGCTGCGGCGTCTCGCCGACGTCTGGCTTGGCGCGGCGGCCGTCGTCGGGTGGCGCGGAGGTGGCTCCAAATGGGCCCCGGTAGGCCAAAGAGGAAGGAAGGGGCCCTACGGGCCACAAACCGGCTAGGAGGTTGCTGTGGGGCTACGTGGCCTCGTCTGGGCCGTCAGATCAGCTAGGGTTTCGGGTTTGGGGGCTATAGGAGGCAGATTTGGGCAATTTGGAGGGGGGTGGTTGCAAATTTTACATGGGGAAACCCTAGAAGGGCTAGGGGAGGGTGGTGGTCTTTATATAGGCTGGCCTGACTGGTGGGTTTACGCAAACACCCTCGGGTTTTCTCTCTCGCGTCCGGTGAAAATGTTTCTGACCGCCGGGAGTCATACGACCTCCGATTCGGATGAAATCTCAAACCACGCGCTCTACGCGGCGAGCCCGTCGATTCTACCTCACTTAGGTACCGTTCCAAGAAAAAATTTCGGGCGCCCAATAAAATAATCAGTTTATTAAATAAACGGGGTTTTCGTTCCGATGGCTAGTTCCGTGGCGGAAGTTGCGACGGTGCTCGTGTGGAACCCGGTGTCGCAAAAGTCGTGTGCCGTTGGGAAAAAAGGTTCGGTCCCGCATCCGATACGAGTAGGAGGGGGTAATATTCATCGATTAATAAATCAGCGAAGAAAATAATGCAAACAATTCTAGCAATCAACAAAATAATGCAACAAACAAATTTTTTAATTTGGGTGAAAATCCCGGGCTGTTACAATACAACACCTCCAACAAGGGATCTCGTCCCGAGATCATGGATGATCCGGGGGATAGGGGAAGAGAAAAGATAGTCGACAATCTTCAACACTACCAACAAGGGACTCTGCTCCATGTCGACGACGAACTTCCGTCGAGAAACTTTCCGCAGGTAGATGGCGACGTTGAAGACCGAAGCCATCAGGAGATCAAGAGGAAGAACGACAATTCAAAACGACAATCAATGGAAGTACTCTCACTCAAATAATGAGGATACTAGGCAAGAAGACTGAAGTCAACGGATGACCAAGATGTAAACCAAAGTCGGATAAGCTAAAGGTACTACATGTATTCCCAAACCTGAGATCGGAATCAAGACAATACGCTGCAAGCAAGGCATTGTGACAATTTCGATACTCCGCACACTCGAGATCCTAGAGTTTGAAGGGGATAAGGCGGGAATAAAACACTTATGTCACTTTTCCTGACTAGAGAAAGGGTAAGGAGTAAAAAGAATCCTACTCTCCAATAACTATCTTAGTAACTACTAAATAGTTTTTGTCTAGACTCGACTTCGGCCAGAAAAGGGATCCTACGGTCGGTAAGGCTCTGATACGAAGTGGTAATGCCCGATATGCGGTACTGTTCTAGATCTAAATGTTTCCATCCAGATTCGGGGACGAAGCACATATCGGTCCCACCACGACATCTGACAATGCCATATGCCCCAGATTTCAAACATGATACCACAACATTACAGCTACAAGGATACAACATCTCATACAATCGGCATACAACTGCCTTCATACATTACATCAGTGGAAGATACATTTCTAAGTATTGAATACAATCAAATGCCTAGAGGCAAAGGTAAAACACACCATTCCCGTAACCACACGGGCCCAGGCTCTCTGGCGGGATCCGCCTAACTATCGTCGTCGAGTCTCCACGAAGGCGTCTAGAAGAAGGGTCGTCGAGCACCTCTGAAGTCCAAGATCGTTTGCATAACGTGCGTAAAAGAGAAAAGAAGGGGTGAGCTATATCGACAAGTCTTGTAACTAACTTCTCACGGTAAGATGGGGGGGATAGTGGTGAGGTTGCAGTCACAATAGCAATATATGAGGTGGCTAACGATCTATTTAGAGTAAGATGAAGACCAAGCATTCGATGAGGAATCGCCTCCAACAAGTGTGCTATCACCTACTTACGCAAATATAACACCTATCCTATCCTTTTCCTCCCCTTCTCATCCCGACGAAGAAGAAGCAGTAAAGGCACACACAAATTGATCAAGTTATAGTTACGATTCAGTTGATGTTATCTATGAACAAGACGTATGTTCCAGGTCGTCCATAACCGTGGACACGGTTTCTCGAAAAGATTTAACCCTGCAGGGATGTACCAACTGCCCATTACAAAGCTCCGCACGCACGCCCATCTCTCTCAGTTGCTACCCATCATAGGCAACCATTTTATGATTTAGTTTCGAGAGACCCGGTACGACAGGTCCCTCTAACTAACAACGAACAAATCCGGGTGGCCCCGGGTGAGTCGACATCCAACTCAAAAACTGGCCGCGCTCTCGAATTGGCCTCTACCGTCTCTACGAGGTCGGGTTAGCTACCCAAACAATGGGGCAGCCCCTTAGCTCCCTGGGGTGGACCAACAAGAGAAACCATATCTTCGCTGGCCCAAGTTGTTTTAAAGAACATCTGCTAGGAGCGACCCGACAGACACACACACGGTTTTCAAATGGTAAATCAGCATGGGCCACCACTAGAAATATTTGATGCTAGGTAGGTATTAAAAGGGAACACCATAGCATCCCACACGGTTAGGCACGCTTAGTCTTAGAACCAATACCCGGAACTCGGATCGTAGGTGACTCGAATGGAACAAAGCATCGGGGCGGGATAACGTAGACCTTCCATCCTTCGTCGAGTATAGTCAAAATTATAATAATCACATGATCCACAACAATATAATAATGTGATATCCCAATCCAAGGAGTAACAGGATAACAATTGATAGCATCCTAGCATGCATACTAAGCAGTGGCTGAGCAACGAGCAATAGTAACATAGCCGAACAAGGTTTTCTTGGATGTGGAGGACATGGTTGTTTGGGTTTATTTGAGAGGCATGATTATGAAGTGGTAGGATCAAGAAATCGTTCTATTCTATACCTAGGCGCGAGTGAGCTGGAAGTTATAAGGATGATATATGCTCTCCCATACTTGATGAGAAGACGAAACCGAAGGTGTAGTCAATCGCAAGCTCGCATCGTCTCCGAGAGGTACCCGTAGAAGCACAGAAGAAGGAAATACTGGAAAAGGCAATCGACGAGCAAGAATCTATTACTACGAAGAAATCCCAAGCGAGAATCAACATAAAGGCAACACGAGACAACGCACTACGGTATCGCATCTAACTTCGAGAGTTGTTACTAACAAGTTAAGTGGAGTACTCGTCACACACGACGATACCGCATATTTAGAGTGGGTCAAGTTGTTTAGCTACACAAATGAACAAAGGTTGTTAACATGGAGTATCACCCAAGTATGGCATAGCACACAAACATGACAAGAGGTGAAGCATAAGGTAAACTATATATGCTAGTCAATTTAAGTGAGGCACAACCTAAACATGGCATTCCACTAAGTGCCCCACGATGATTAAGGCATTTGGTACTGTTCTGCCCTAAACCATATTTTAGGTTGGTTAACAACAGCAAACAATAGAATAAACACAAAGTACATGAAATTCTAGTCAAGTTACATGTAAAGAACACTCCAAACAGAGTTACGTTTAAAAAGATACGAGCGTCACAATTTACGGGTACATGTTGTTAACATCAGGGAGCATACTTTAGAGAAATGAAACAATTAGCTACTAAATGAAAACATGCACCAAAATAACATGGATCAACAGTAGACATGAAAAGGAAGGCATGGCAACAAAGTTTCATGTATACGAGCATCAGGAACAAGTAATTGTAACCCATGCAAAATACAAAAATATACTACTGGTCTAGGGACTTAGTGAAAAACAGGGCATGTGATAGCAAACAGCAGGGTTGCACTTTAGGAGCTTGATAACTATATGATCAGCAACCATATCATGGCAAAGAAAAGCAAGGCATCACAGTACACATAGGCCTCATGGATGTTACACAATCATCAATCAAACTTTGAATAAAATAACAGCAAGAGCAGTATACATTCTGGTGCACACATCAACACAAGTTTGCACAACCCTAATGACCTCAAATGGATTAACTCCCAAAAGCATTATGGTAGAGCACATCACAGTGAACAAAATTCATTTTAGGCGCATCGTGATCCGGGGTACGGTTTACTCGCAACCGGCATCGCAAAACAGAATCAGCAACAGTTTATTAAGGACTTAGAAAAAAATAAAGGGAACGGGGCGCTCGGGATGGTTCTTATCCTAGTAGGCCGAGCCCAACTGGCGCGGAATGGGCGAGGCTTAGCAGCGGCTCGCTTTCAGCGGTGGATAGCGGCGAGCCGGCTGCTGCTACAGGTGGGCCACGGGGCAAGGCCGGCGAAGGCAGGTAGTTGGTTGCGGCCTGGCGCCCGATCCCGATCCAGATCGGTGTGGCGGCGGCGGCTCGCAACGACTACGGACGGCCTCCAGCGGTGAGGCGGCCCCGATGGAGAGAGGAGGCACAGAGCGAGGCGGCGTCCGGACGGTGGTCTTGGAGGGGGTGCCGACGAGGGTTGCGGGGCGGCGGCTGGTGCGCGATTTCGGGGCGGCGGCGAGGTCGACGGCCGAGCTCGCCGGCCATCCATGGCGCGGCAGCAGCTCGAGCTGCGGCGGTCGTGGAGGGAGAGACGGAGGTCATGGAGGAGAGGACGAGGAGAGGGGGCGCGGGATGGTGAGGCGTCCCTGGCAGCTATGGCGGCTCGCTGGCGTCGGGCTTGGCGAGGCGACGACTCCAAACAGGCCCGGGCAGGCCGTGGTGGAGGGAAGGTGTAACACCCTCACCGTCAGTGAACAGTAATCATTGTTACTGTTCATCTCTACTGTTCAAAACTTTTGTTTGATCAACTGGTTCAGTTCAAATTCAAATTCTCCTTTGATATTGTTGCAAGCAATGTGAACCATGGACCTTGATCATCATTGGCCAACTAAAGTCCCAGCCATTTGAAATAAAATTCAAACAAACCCTAAAATGCCTTTTGATGAATATTAAAAATATGGTGACAATAAATCTTTTCCAAAAATTGTGGAACTACTTTTATAAAATCACAAATATTCAGTGGACCAAATCCATATGGGTTTGGGTATTTATTGTGCTATGGACAATTCCAAACAATTCAAACAGTATCCAAAAACCCCATATTAATCATTTAATATTATAATAAAATATTAAATGACTTTTATAAGTGCCCAAACCTTTTGTGGCACTAGCCCAGGGTATAAAAATAATTATGGGTCACATGCAACATTTTACAAAAATGCCATAGTGATCAAAATAAATGCCAACAGAAATATCAGAAAAGAAAAACAAAATAAAATTATAAACCTATCTATTCTACACTGGTGGGCGTAGCCCACCCTTCCCTCCCCTGGGCCGGCCCCAGCCAGCCCACCCCTACGCTAGAAGAAAGCCCCCCCTCCACGGGGTCAACTCCCCTCGTCTCTGTCTTTCTCCCCCGACAGAATTCCCCCCCCCTCGATCCGATCTGGACGCCCCCCCCTCCCAGGTCCGGTGACTCCCCTCCCCACGCCGCCGGCACGGCGATCTCCATCGTCCCGGCCCCCCTCCACGACGCGCCCCCTCCGCCTCCTCCTCCCGAGCAAAGGGGCTCGCCCGCCGCCGCCCTGACCTGCGCCCGACGACGCGCCCCCCCGCCCCGAGCTCGCCCACCACAGCGCCCTGCCGCGCCACACAACCGCGACGCCCCATTCCGATGTGAGCTTCCATGTCCGCACTCGCGTATCCCTAGCCGCCTCGCATCCTCGGCTGCTCACCGGCGTGCCCGCTCCACGCCCTTGCTGCTCATGGGTGTGAGCCCCCTGCCCGTGCAGTGTGTGCGCGGCCTCGCACCCTCGCCTCGCTGCAACCTCCCTGGCCGGAGGCGGCCAGTACAGCACCGCCGTGCCTCCCAGTTCGCCGGCAGGCGCACACTGGGGGCCTTGGGCTAATCTTTGATTAAGCCTATAACCCCCCTCCCCATTATGCCTATGACATGTGGGCCATGAGCCCCTAACTAGCCCTCTCTAATTAATCTGTTGTTAAAACAAATTGAGATACCCCTTGGAGTGTATGACAGGTGGGCCCTAGACCTTTTAAATAAATTAAAATTGTTTAATTAGTACTGTGCCACTTACACATGGGTCCCATTGTCAGTTTGGTTAATTAAATGGATTAATAGTTTAGCAGAGTATGACATGTGGGCCCTGGCTCTATTTTAATTTAATTAAATGATTTATTAGAAATGTGAGGCTGACTAGTGGGTCCCACTGGTCAGGTTTGACCAGTCAACACTGTTCTGGATAATGTTACTAAAATAATAAAAGAAATTATTAAAAAAGATTTTTAATGTTTTAAAATTGATTAATCTTATAAAATCAATATCTTTTAATCCGTACATCGGATCGAAAAACTTTATACATGAAAGTTGATCAGAAAAATACAACGAATAAGAATACTCTAACCGTATGTCCACCCCACCCCCCTAACACACCGATCATCGACATTCCCCCCTCCGGGCTGTTTGTCGATAATTCCCGGTACCGATAAAAAGTACCCGGATGAATTTATTCCGAACACGAAAGTTGTCCGGAATGGTTCAGCTAACACGAATACACCCCCCTTATGTTTGTCCGGTACCCACGACACCTCCGGCATGAACCCTTCCCCCTCCGGACACCCTGTCCGGCAATTACCCGTAGCCGGTAGTTAATCCCCGGATGAATTCCCGCTCTGAGCCTGATACATCGTACTGCGTTAGAACATCGTTAACATTCCATTTATCATGTCATGCATATGTTTGTATATTATTGTTGTGTATTTACTGTTTCCTCCCCCCCCCCTTAATCTCCGGTAGACCCCGCTGCTACCGCCGACTACACTGCTGTCGGGTACGACTACTTCGTCGACGACCCTGCCCCTACCGTCGAGCTTCCAGGCAAGAAGAGCCATTCTCTTCCCCAGATATCGCCTACCTTTCCGTACTTTCTTGCACTAGGCATTGTTACTGCTGCTGCTACGATTACAATCCTATTCAATTGCATAGCCTGATTTTGTCGCCCCTTGATGTACCCCCTTTATCCTATGCTGCCTATTATATTTATGCATTATTCAGCAGTGAACCCTGCGCATTGTTAGTTAGGACTAGATAGCGGGCCGTGATCACTCAGGGGGTGAACACGGATACAATATATATAAAACTGTACACGTACGGTATAAAGCAGGCACCGCCAAAGGCCCCTATCTGGGTTATGCCTAGTCACCTCAAGTGTGAGGTATCCAGGAGTAATCCTTGTAATCCACTCGAGGCTGACTTTGTCTTGCCGCCATAGGTTCCTGTACAGCGGTTGTCCTTAAAGGTAAGAAGTCGGGCGACCCAACGGTGCCCGCGAGCGGTATTGCGTCGGGAATGACAGGGAGGGTACGACCGACGTTACTGGCGTGCTTGGCCCCTGTTCGTATCTCACGAGAGTTACCAAACCACGAAAGTCGAGATCTACCAAGAGCACACGCGAGACAAGGTAAGGAGACGGTTCACCTTGTTGGTAACCCCAGTGACTTGGTGGGACGACAGGGCAGGCACCGATGTACTGGTGGACCTGACTGCTGTCGTTGACCGCGGGTCGGTTAAGTCGAGGCAACGATAACGGTTGTCGCGCAGGTTAATTAAAATGCTAAATGGTTCGGTGGATGACTTGAGTAGCCTTTTGGTTTGTACGCACTACCTACACGTGGGATAAGGAGTGTGGGCTCCCCTGCATCGTAGTCTCGTTCGAGGGTCTTCAGACGTCAGCAGTACCGCGGGCTGATTGCCGGGAAGTGGTGTTGTCTTCTCTTGCTCGAGCGGTGTATTTGTATTTGCTTTCATTTTGCTTCACCGGCCAGTCAAGCACCGTGCAGGAGTACGTTCGGGTTAGGGTCCAAAGCCCGGCGTACATAGGATATAGTCCGGCGGATGACCTCTCTGTTGATTGCCGAAGGATGGGCTACTTTGTGTCGGATAGCTTTGGTGGAGCGTTCCCTAACAAGGTTCCCGCCACCCTGGAGATCCGAGCGTCGTAGAGTCACGCCAGTGCACCCCTGCAGGGAAGATTAATCTATTCGAATAGCCGTGTCCACGGTAACAGGACGCTTTATGCTGAAGCTGGATCTTACCACTAGAAACTATTACTATTAAACTATATGGTTCCGGGTCTTCTTCCTCGCAGGGAGTCGAGGAAGGGAACTCGGAGGCATTATTATTATTGTTAATCATTACAACTTATATTATACAATGTTGCAGCAACTTCTGCTTCGTTGTTACTTTATGCTTTATATGAACTGTTGGCTGATTCTTACCTCCTGCTGCAAGACATCGTCGGAAGATGCTAGTCTTCGATAGGCCTAGCTTCTTACCCTTGCTCTGGATTTCTGTCTTTCAGTCCACTATATACAACCTCTTCATTCCGTTGATACAATGCATAATGCTTAGTAGCGGACGTAAGACTCGCGGGTATGCTAGATACTCACCTTTGCTTTATTTCCCCCTTTATGTTTTGCCTGATCGGCCGCTGCAGTCAACGTTGGAGCCCAGGAGCAAGAGTACCCCGGAGGCGGATACTACTACGTCGAGACCCCCGCTGATCAGGACCAGGAGTAGTTTCGAAGGCTCCCAGGCAGGAGGCCTTGCCTTTTCGATCTGTATCTTTGTTGTTATTTGTGCTAGCCTTCTTAAGGCAAAACTTGACTAACTATGTCTGTACTCAGATATTATGGCTTGTATAACTTATGTATTGGGTCCGCGTGACCCCCTTTATTGTATCATATTGGTTTATCCTTTTGTGTTTAGTGTTGTGCTGTGATATTATCACCGTGGCACCCTAATCTCAGCTGTGTACCCTGCGTGTATGATTACTGTACATGGATTGATTTTGGGGGCGTCACAAGTTGGTATCAGAGCCGACTGCCTATAGGAAGCCACCCCACCACTACCTAGTCGAAGTTGAGTCTAGACTTTGAAAAACTATTTTGCTAACTTAATATTTGGCTTACTGGTCCACATCGATGTCACTACGTGTGATATCTATGGTATTAGGATCCTTTTCTCCTTACCTATGCTCTGGGAATCTGCTCTCTTATCCTTGCTGGTAAGTTTTACAAAATCTGACATTAGGATCACGTTCTATTGATTCCACCCGGCATTTTTGGTGCTTCCCCCATTGATTGAGTCGTGTTGCAGGAGTTCTACCCCAGGTCCCAGACCGCAGATCCCATTCTCATTCTGGGCAGGCCGCGCTTCCTCTGGCATTAACTCCTGTGGCCAACAGTTTTCTTGCGGCGTGATTGACATAGTGGAATCTATGTCGCGTCGTGTAATCCTTACCGCGGTTTGCGCGCCGCCTAGTGTGTCCTTTTTCCTTAATTTCTACGACGTTACGCTGCCCGATTTTCGATTGATTCTATGTGTGGATGTGTATGTCTTATATGACTACTCCTATATATCCGCGCCTCCTCTTTTTTGTCGCTTTACCTCTTACTCGTTTCCGTCATCTCGTTAAAAATGTTCATCGCTGAAATACCCCTGTTAAATTCTAGCAGGATGGTTGGTCGTGGTGGTCGTGGTCGTGGTCGTGGTGCCAACGATCCACCTCCGCCGCCGGACTACATGGCCGCGATGATGCAGCAGTTTCAGATGAACCAAGTGTTTATGCAAGGAGTCATAGATCAGCTCCAGAATCAGAACCAGAACCAGAACCAGCACCAGCATCAGCCGCCTGTGGTTACTCTGCGGGATTTCATGCGTCTCAATCCCCCTCTCTTCCAACAGCCTGAACAACCGCTGGATGCTGATGATTGGCTTCGTGACATCACTCGACAGCTAGAGTTCGCTAATGTGAGCGCTGCTGATTACGTCAACTTTGCGTCCTATTTCCTGCGTGGCCCCGCTGCTCAGTGGTGGGACACTTACAAGGGCTCGCTAGTTGAAGGGACTGTCGTCACCTGGAATGACTTCAAGGCTACCTTCCTTGCTCGTTATGTCCCCCAGGCGATTATGAACCGTATGAAGGACGAGTTCCGCAACCTCGTTCAGGGCAACAAAACTGTCGAGGCATATCAGAGGGAATTCCTCCGCCTCTCCCGCTATGCTGCAAGTGACCTCCCCAATGATGCAAGTAGGCAAGAGAAGTTCCGTGATGGACTCAACGCAGATCTCCAGCTTGCACTGGCTTTGCATGTCTTCCCCGACTTCGCCACCATGGTGAATCAGACTATCACCCTTGAGACCGCTCAGCTTAAGTTCGGTGGTTCGGCGAAGCGCCCCCGTGATGCTGGCTCATCTTCGGGCACAGCACAGAAGCAACGCGTTTGGCTTCCATACAGTGTGTATCGTTCAAATGCCCCTGTACCAAGGCCATTGTATGTTGCACCTCGTCTGCCTCCGCCCCCGCCGAGACAGCCGAAGACTGAGACTGCACCCCTCCGTCCTCAGGATGACCTGTGCTTCAAGTGCCATCAGCCAGGTCACTTTTCCAGAGACTGCCCCCAGCGATAGAGTCAACTGGTAGTTCACCCTGCTGGCCGTGGCAACAACAGGACCCCCAACTATAACACTGGGTCTTCTTCTCACACTCGCGGACATGCTTACAACATTAATGTCGAAGAAGCTCAGGAGCAACCTGCTACCGTGATGGGTACCCTTCTTGTTAATTCAATACCTGCTGCTGTTTTATTTAATACAGGAGCATCGCATTCATTCATGTCGGAAGCATTTGCATTGTCGCATAACTTCATGGTAGAAAAGATGGATCCACTGATGGTTGTCCGCACTCCGATAGGTCATTGCCACACCTCCAAGATAGTGCCCAAAACCATTGTCGAAATTGAAGGAATTGAGTTCCTTGCTTCCCCCATCCTCCTGAAGTCTTCCACTATAGACCTCATTCTGGGCATGGATTGGTTGAAAGTCCACGATGCCGCACTTTATTGTGGCACCAGTTCTGTCCAACTTTTTCACCCCTCCAGCGAGATTGTTAACCACACCACCCGGATTACCCGTGATGCTGAAACGCATATCTATATGATGAATGCTCTGAATGTCTCAACTCTTAATGGGATTGAGAACGTTCCAGTCGTTCGTGATTTTTCCGATGTCTTCCCAGAAGAACTCCCGGGAATACCCCCGATACGAGTGGTTGAATTTGTCATCGACTTGAAACCCGGCACCGTCCCTATTGCCAAGCGTCCCTATAAGATGCCACCTCACCACCTCCTTGAACTGAAGAAGGAGATCGACGAAGCACTTCACAAAGGATTCATTCACCCAAGTTCCTCTTCTTGGGGAGCACCTTCGCTCTTTGTCAAGAAGAGCGATGGAACAAATCGTTTGGTCCAAGATTACCGACCCATCAACCAAGCCACCATCCAGAACAAATATCCGCTTCCCCGGATCAACGATCTGTATGATCAACTTGCTGGATCCACGGTGTTTTCGAAACTCGACTTGAGGTTGGGTTACCATCAGATCCGAGTCCGTGAAGAGGACATTCCGAAGACCGCTTTCATTACTCGCTATGGTTCATACGAGTACACTGTCATGTCCTTTGGCTTGACGAATGCTCCAGCCACTTTCTCCCGATTGATGAACTATATATTCATGGAATACCTCGACAAGTTTGTCGTGGTTTATCTGGATGATATCTTAATATACTCCAAGAATAAAGAGGAGCATGCTGAACATCTTCGCCTTATACTGGAAAAGCTTCGAGAACACAAACTCTACGCTAAGTACTCTAAGTGTGAGTTCTGGCTTCCTGAAGTGACCTACCTTGGTCACGTGATTTCCAAGGATGGCATTGCCGTCAACCCAGAACGTATCCAGGCTATTCTTGACTGGTCTCCTCCCAAGACTGTCAAGCAAGTCAGGAGTTTCCTCGGACTCGCCAGCTATTGCCGCCGTTTCGTCGAGAACTTCTCCAAGATTGCCAGGCCTCTGACTAACCTACTTCACAAAGGCGTCAAGTTTGAGTGGACAGATAAATGTCAGGAAAGTTTCCAAGCCCTCAAGGACAAGCTCACTTCTCCCCCAGTGCTTGCTCCGCCTGATACTCAAAAGGACTTCGTGATATATTGTGACGCATCTCGTCAAGGATTAGGCTGTGTCCTAATGCAAGAGCGCAAAGTGATTGCTTATGGCTCTCGTCAATTGCGTGCTCACGAAGATAAGTATCCAACACATGATCTTGAATTGGCAGCGGTCATTTATGCGTTGAAGCTGTGGCGACATTACCTCGTCGGTAATCGTTGCGAGATCTACACCGACCACCAAAGCCAGAAGTACCTATTTACTCAACCAGACCTGAATCTCCGCCATCAGAGATGGCTCGAAACAATAGCCGACTACAAGATGGGAATTTCTTACACCCCTGGCAAAGCTAATGTGGTGGCCGATGCTTTAAGCCGTAAAGCTTACTGTAGTGAACTTGAAGTTCAAGTACAACAACCACTTCTGTATGAAGATTTTCAAAAGTTAAACATTGAGATTGTTCCTCAAGGTTATGCAAATAACCTGGTTATCGAACCGGATCTCGTCAAATCCGTCAAGGGTATACAGTTTTATGATGATTTCGTACACAAGATTAAGCGCGATATCGCCAATGGGAGACCCTCACCCTTCACCGTTGATAGCAAAGGTGCGGC
Source organism: Bromus sterilis (assembly GCA_950022295.1). Classification (NCBI taxonomy): domain Eukaryota; kingdom Viridiplantae; phylum Streptophyta; class Magnoliopsida; order Poales; family Poaceae; genus Bromus; species Bromus sterilis. The sequence goes on along the minus strand of OX465598.1, from coordinate 210,936,120 downwards.
GTTCTACCAGAACCGTTTAGTGGTTACTCACAGCAAGGGCAGGCATGAGAACCTGGATATGACCCCGAAGGTCATGAGAGCGGCTCACGATACCCCGTTGTCCATTCATCCTGGAAGCACCAAGATGTACCAAGACATTCGTCAGCAATTCTGGTGGCCTAACATGAAGCAAGACATTGCCCGATATGTTTCTGAATGTGACGTTTGCCGTCGCGTCAAGGCAGAACATCAAAGACCTGCTGGAACTCTGCAACCACTCTCTATTCCTGAATGGAAATGGGACAAGATTGAAATGGACTTCGTCACCGGTTTTCCGAGATCGCAGAAAGGTCACGATGCTATCTTTTTCGTCATCGACCGCTTCTCCAAGGTTGCCCACTTTCTGTCAGTCAAGGAGACAATCTCTGCTAGTCAGTTAGCAGACTTGTATGTTTCCAGAATTGTGTCCCTCCATGGCATTCTGTTGGAGATCAGTTCAGACCGTGGCAGTATTTTCACCTCAAGATTTTGGGATAGTTTCCAAGAAGCTATGGGTACTCACCTGAATTTCAGCACCGCTTATCACCCCCAGTCGCAAGGACAAGTCGAACAAGTTAATCAAGTGCTTGAAGACATGCTTCGAGCTTGTGTCATTTCATTCGGTAAGAAATGGGAGGAATCTCTTCCATTTGCTGAATTCTCGTACAACAATAGCTATCAGGCTAGTTTGCAGATGGCTCCCTTCGAAGTTCTCTATGGACGTAGGTGTCGAACCCCTCTGAATTGGTCAGAAACTGGGGAACGAACCCTCATTGGTCCGGACATCATACAACATGCTGAAGATCAGGTTCGCGTTATCCGTGAACACCTGAAAGCTGCTCAGTCCCGTCAGAAGAGCAACTATGATCGCAAGCATAAGGAGATGGTCTATCAACCTGGCGAATATGCTTACATCCGTGTCACCCTGATGCGAGGCACTCATCGTTTCGGAATCAAAGGCAAGTTAGCTCCTCGCTACATTGGCCCGTTCCGTATTCTTTCCCGGAGTGGACCAGTGGCATACCGATTGGAATTGCCGCCGAACCTCTCTCAAGTCCACGATATATTCCACGTGTCGCAACTCCGACGCTGCTTCAAAGACCCTATTCGTGAAGTGGAACATGATATGATTGAATTGCAGCAAGACTTGACTTATCAAGAGCACCCGAGTCGTATTCTTGACCAGTCTGAACGCAAGAACCGCAACAGGACAACCAAGTTCCTCAAAGTTCAGTGGTCGAATCATTCTGAAGATGAAGCCACTTGGGAACGCGAAGATCGTCTTCGTGAAGAATACCCTGATCTTTTTCACGCTACCACTTAAATTCTCGAGACGAGAATTCTTGTAGTGGGGGAGATTTGTAACACCCTCACCGTCAGTGAACAGTAATCACTGTTACTGTTCATCTCTACTGTTCAATATTGTTGCAAGCAATGTGAACCATGGACCTTGATCATCATTGGCCAACTAAAGTCCCAGCCATTTGAAATAAAATTCAAACAAACCCTAAAATGCCTTTTGATGAATATTAAAAATATGGTGACAATAAATCTTTTCCAAAAATTGTGGAACTACTTTTATAAAATCACAAATATTCAGTGGACCAAATCCATATGGGTTTGGGTATTTATTGTGCTATGGACAATTCCAAACAATTCAAACAGTAGCCAAAAACCCCATATTAATCATTTAATATTATAATAAAATATTAAATGACTTTTATAAGTGCCCAAACCTTTTGTGGCACTAGCCCAGGGTATAAAAATAATTATGGGTCACATGCAACATTTTACAAAAATGCCATAGTGATCAAAATAAATGCCAACAGAAATATCAGAAAATTATAAACCTATCTATTCTACACCGGTGGGCGTAGCCCACCCTTCCCTCCCCCTGGGACGGCCCCAGCCAGCCCACCCCTACGCTAGAAGAAAGCCCCCCCCCTCCACGGGGTCAACTCCCCTCGTCTCTGTCTTTCTCCCCCGACAGAATTCCCCCCGCTCGATCCGATCTGGACGCCCCCCTCCCAGGTCCGATGACTCCCCTCCCCACGCCGCCGGCCCGGCGATCTCCGGCGTCCCGCCCCCCCTCCACGACGCGCCCCCTCCGCCTCCTCCTCCCGAGCATAGGGGCTCGCGCGCCGCCGCCCTGACCTGCGCCCGACGACGCGCCCCCCCCCCCCCTGCCCCGAGCTCGCCCACCACAGCGCCCTGCCGCGCCGCACAACCGCGACGCCCCAGTCCGATGTGAGCTTCCATGTCTGTGCTCGCGTATCCCTAGCCGCCTCGCATCCTCCGCTACTCACCGGCGTGCCCGCTCCACGCCCTTGCTGCTCATGGTTGTGAGCCCCCTGCCCGTGCAGTGTGTGCGCGGCCTCGCACCCTCGCCTCGCTGCAACCTCCCTGGTCGGAGGCGGCCAGTACAGCACCGCCTTGCCTCCCAGTTCGCCGGCGGGCGCACACTGGGGGCCTTGGGCTAATCTTTGATTAAGCCTAACCCCCCTCCCCATTATGCCTATGACATGTGGGCCATGAGCCCCTAACCAGCCCTCTCTAATTAATCTATTGTTAAAACAAATTGAGATACCCCTTGGAGTGTATGACAGGTGGGCCCTAGACCTTTCAAATAAATTAAAACTGTTTAATTAGTACTGTGCCACTTACACATGGGTCCCACTGTCAGTTTGGTTAATTAAATGGATTAATAGTTTAGCAGAGTATGACATGTGGGCCCTGGATCTATTTTAATTTAATTAAATGATTTATTAGAAATGTGAGGTTGACCAGTGGGTCCCACTGGTCAGGTTTGACCAGTCAATACTGTTCTAGATAATGTTACTAAAATAATAAAAGAAATTATTAAAAAAGATTTTTAATGTTTTAAAATTGATTAATCTTATAAAATCAATATCTTTTAATCCGTATATCGGATCGAAAAACTTTATACATGAAAGTTCATCAGAAAAATACAACGAATAAGAATACGCTATCCGTATGTCTACCCCACCCCCCTAACACACCGATCATCGACATTCCCCCCTCCGGGCTGTCTGTCGATAATTCCCGGTACCGATAAAAAGTACCCGGATGAATTTATTCCGAACACGAAAGTTGTCCGGAATGGTTCAGCTAACACGGATACACCCCCCTTATGTTTGTCCGGTACCCACGACACCTCCGGCATGAACCCTTCCCCCTCCGGACACCCTGTCCGGTAATCACCCGGAGCCGGTAGTTCATCCCCGGATGAATTCCTGCTCTGAGCCTGATACATCGTACTGCGTTACAACACCGTTAACATTCCATATATCATGTCATGCATATGTTTGTATATTATTGCTGTGTATTTACTGTTTCCTCCCCCCCCCATTAATCTCCGGTAGACCCCGCTGCTACCGCTGACTACACTGCTGCCGGGTACGACTACTTCGTCGATGACCCTGCCCCTACCGTCGAGCTTCCAGGCAAGCAGAGCCATTCTATTCCCTAGATATTGCCTACCTTTCTATACTTTCTTGCACTAGGCATTGTTACTGCTGCTGCTACGATTACAATCCTATTCAATTGCATAGCCTGATTTTGTCGCCCCTTGATGTACCCCCTTTATCCTTTGTTGCCTATTATATTTATGCATTATTCAGCAGTGAACCCTGCGCATTGTTAGTTAGGACTAGATAGCGGGCCGTGATCACTCATGGGGTGAACACGGATACAATATATATAAAACTTCACAGGTACGGTACAAAGCAGGCACCTCCAAACGCCCCTAGCTGGGTTATGCCTAGTCACCTCAAGTGTGAGGTATCCAGGAGTAATCCTTGTAATCCACTCGAGGCTGACTTTGTCTTGCCGCCATAGGAACCTGGGAAGCGGTTGTCCTTAAAGGTAAGAAGTCGGGCGACCCAACGGTGCCCGCGAGTGGTATTGCGTCAGGAACGACAGGGAGGGTACGACCGACGTTACTGGCGTGCTTGGCCCCTGTTCGTATCTCACGAGAGTTACCAAACCACGAAAGTCGAGCTCTACCAACAGCACACGCGAGACAAGGTAAGGAGACGGTTCACCTTGTTGGTAACCGCAGTGACTTGGTGGGACGACAGGGCAGGCACCGATGTACTGGTGGACCTGACTGCTGTCGTTGACCGCGGGTCGGTTAAGTCGAGGCAACGATAACGGTTGTCGTGCAGGTTAATTAAAATGCTAAATGGTTCGGCGGATGACTTGAGTAGCCTTTTGGCTTGTACGCACTACCTACACGTGGGATAAGGAGTGTGGGCTCCCCTGCATCGTAGTCTCGTTCGAGGGTCTTCAGACGTCAGCAGTACCGCGGGCTGATTGCCGCGAAGTGGTGTTTTCTTCTCTTGCTCGAGCGGTGTATTTGTATTTGCTTTGATTTTGCTTCACCGGCCAGTCACGCACCGTGCAGGAGTACATTCGGGTTAGGGTCCAAAGCCCGGCGTACATAGGATATAGTCCGGCGGATGACCTCTCTGTTGATTGCCGAAGGATGGGCTACTTTGTGTCGGATAGCTTTGGTGGAGCGTTCCCTAACAAGGTTCCCGCCACCCTAGAGATCCGAGAGTCGTAGAGTCACGCCAGTGCACCCCTGCATGGAAGATTAATCTATTCGAATAGCCGTGTCCACGGTAACAGGACGCTTTATGCTGAAGCTGGATCTTACCACTAGAAACTATTACTATTAAACTGTATGGTTCCGGGTCTTCTTCCTTGCAGGGAGTCGAGGAAGGGAACTCAGAGGCATTATTATTATTGTTAATCATTACAACTTATATTATACAATGTTGCAGCAACTTCTGCTTCGTTGTTACTTTATGCTTTATATGAACTGTTGGCTGATTCTTACCTCCTGCTGCAAGACATCGTCGGAAGATGCTAGTCTTCGATAGGCCTAGCTTCTTACCCTTGCTCTGGATTTCTGTCTTTCAGTCCACTATATACAACCTCTTCTTTCCGTTGATACAATGCATAATGCTTAGTAGCGGACGTAAGACTCACGGGTATGCTAGATACTCACCTTTTCTTTATTTCCCCCTTTATGTTTTGCCTGATCGGCCGCTGCAGTCGACGTTGGAGCCCAGGAGCAAGAGTACCCCGGAGGCGGATACTACTACGTCGAGACCCCCGCTGATCAGGACCAGGAGTAATTTCGGAGGCTCCCAGGCAGGAGGCCTTGCCTTTTCGATCTGTATCTCTGATGTTATTTGTGCTAGCCTTCTTAAGGCAAAACTTGACTAACTATGTCTGTACTCAGATATTATGGCTTGTACAACTTATGTATTGGGTCCGCGTGACCCCCTTTATTGTATCATATTGGTTTATCCTTTTGTGTTTAGTGTTGTGCTGTGATATTCTCACCGTGGCACCCTAATCTCAGCTGTGTACCCTGCGTGTATGATTACTGTACACGGATTGATTTTGGGGGCGTCACAGAAGGGGCCCTACGGGGCCTAAAACGGCTGGGTGGCTGCTGTGGGGCTACGTGGCCTCGTCTGGGCCGTCATATCTGAGATCTGACGGTCTAGATTAGAGGAGAAGCTAGGGTTTCAGGTTTGGGGGCTATAGGAGGCAGATTTGGGCAATTTGGAGGGGGGTGGCTGCAAATTTTACATTGGGAAACTCTAGAAGGTCTAGGGAAGGGTGGTGGTCTTTATATAGGCTGGCTTGGCTCGTGGGTTTACGCAAATGCCCTCAGGTTTTCTCTCCCGCGTCCGGTGAAAACCTTTCTGACCGCCGAGAGTCCATACGACCTTCGATTCAGATGAAATCTCAAAGCACGCGCTCTGCGTGGCGAGCCCATCGATTCTACCTCACTTCGGTACCGTTCCGATAACATTTTTCGGGCGCCCAATAAAATAATCCGTTTATTAAATAAATGGGGTTTTCATTCTGATGGCGATGGCTGGTCCCGTGCCGGAAGTTACGACGATGCTCGGGTGGAACCCGGTGTCGCAAAGGTCGTATGCCGTTGGGGAAAAGTTTTGGTCCTGCATACGATACGAGAAATAGGGCAGAATATTCACCGATTAATAAATCGTCGAAGGAAATACTGCAAACGATTCTAGAAATCAACAAAATAATGCAACTAACAATTTTTTTAATTTGGGTGAAAATCCCGGGCTGTTACATGTTGATAGCAACTAAAAGCAAAATCGTAAAGTAAAGTGGAGGCGTAAAGAGTGGTGTAAATATGGACCGTGGTCCCATGATGTTCACTAGTGATGTCTCTCACCCAAAAGACGATAAAATAGCTAAGCTGGGTGAACAAACTACAGCTGGGCAATTGACAGAATTATAAATGTACCGAAATGCTAATTATGCTACTAGAAATCTAGAGGCTCAAAAGTATGGAAGTACGCCAAGACAAGTAGACCGAAATCCATCTGCATCTACTCACTAATCATCCACCTTTAGATATCTATCCAAAACAAATCGCTGGTATTCAGTTGCGAGCTCCACCCAAAGTGTAAACTGAAAGAAACAGACTACTGCATTAGCAAACTTTGCGTAAGGTCAACAATCCTTGCAACCGCGGTTACAAGCATCGTTGTTCTCTCCGTGGTGGCAACAACACATCCCCTAGTCTCATGTTTATGTCACTCAAGTTAGACATCGGGGGGCATGAACCCACAATCATGCATAAACGGTCCCTCTTGGAGTTACTATCTACTACTTGGCCAACGCAATAAAAAGTAAAGGAGAACATGCAAGAATTACTCAAGAACAAAATATAAAAGGTAAACCAAATATATAACTCATCACAATCTGAACGTAATCTCACAATCCATCGGATCCCAGCAAACACAACATGGCAACAACAGGAAAATTACAAAGATGCCTTGATAATGTAGGGCAGCTCACAAGGGCTAAGAATTGAAGCACAAGATTGGAGAGAAGACATCACATAGCTATTGGTCATGGACCCATGGTCCAAGGAGTACTACTCACGGCACATCCGGGAAGCGTCCATGGTGGTGGAGAAGCGCTCGAAGGTCAATCCTCCCTCCGGCAGGGTGCCGGGATGAGGTCTTCTGGTGCTCCCGATCTTGGAAGTGTGGCGGTGGCAGAACAGAGAGGAAATTCATGATGCAGGGGTCTCTTCGAGGGTTTTCAGAATGAGGCATAAAAATATGCCGAAGGGGGGCACCAGGGGGTGGCCCCACCTCCCAGGTGCCCTGGTGGCGCAACTAGAAGGGGGGATGTGCCACCTGGCCGCCTGGGTGGGGCCTGGCTCCCCCTCGGCTATCCTTGGGTACACTGGAAGATTCCTGTACGCTGATTTTTATATGATTTTTATTGAATTTTTGGATCTTTGTAAATATGGGAAAAACCTACAACTTACAGACATCAGCAGACAGAAACTGCCACTAGGTGCACTGAGTTAGTAGGTTAGTACAAAGATGTTTAAAAGATATAAAAGTGTAGCAAAACACATAGAAATGTCACCTAAAAGAGCATGGAACAAGAAGAAATTATATATACGTTTGGGACTTATCAACATTCCCAAGCTTAATTCTTGCTCGTCCTCGAGTAGGTAAATGATAACACAGATAATTTCTGTGGTGACATGCTAACACACATATAAGAACTTCAAAGTAAAGCAAGTAAGATTTGCAATCAAATCAAGACAATAACAAGCAAGAGTCTATATCTAGTATTGAAACTAGCAAAGTATGAACATAAAGGTGCAAGAGCTCTCGCTGTCCGTGACTCGAATGTCTCCAAATGGTGTTTGCGTGCAAGAAGTGGGAGATGGGTTCAGAGAATAAAAATATTATATAGTTTAATTGAGAACTCAATCTACTAAAACTTCACACTTGGTCTCCTTTGGGATCTTATTTTGACTCATCCCCAGAGCACTAGTCAGGTACAAGCCAAACTGATCCTCTCCCTTTCGACTTTGAGCACTCATGCAATGGATGAGCGCGAGCAAGATATGTTTGCACTTAGGATGGCAAAGAAAGAAATGACGGGGAAGGAAGACAAAAAGGTGTAAAGGCTCACATCAATGAGGACAATCATAGGCGAGAGAAAGCCAAATGATAGATATGATGTGAGGTGTAGGGATTGCCATGCAACGGATACACATATGGCCTAAGGTCAGCTCTTCAATGAAACTAGTGGGGGTGCATCAAACTTGCTTGCTCATGAAGACCTAGAGCTCATTTGAGGAGGCACGTCCTAGAATATGCAAGCCAAGTTCTATAGTGTAAGGGTCCCCACATAGTTATGCATGAATGATAATCTCTATGGAGTACAAATATGACAAGGGAGTAAGAGTATGGATCTTTCAAAAGGAATAGTAATGTTGCCCCCTTCTCTCTTTTTATTTATTTTTCTTCTTTTTCTAATTTTTTATATTTTTTGTGGATTCATTGGTTCTTTCTATTTATCTCTCATTTGTCCTCTTTGGGATCTTTTCATTTGTCCTCTTTGGGATCTTTTCCTCACTTAAGGGAAACACTCTATATTTAACAAGAATATAAAGAAGATCTTCATACTTTACAAGAAGTACTCAACATAAAGAAAGATGAAAACTATCATGATGTATGCAACTGTATGCCTCTGCCAGTGTAGCAGGATATGCAATGATACTAGCATGTCATGTAGAAATAATAAGGGAAAATACCAACTAGCATGCGGCTCCTCGATCAAGAAAAAGCATGTATGCCATGAAGTTCAAATCATGAGATGGTGGATGTGGCATGGCAATGTATCTCCGAAAGGCTATGGATATGCCTTGATAGGTAGGTATGGTGGCTGTTTTGAGGAAGATATAAACAGGTTTATGATGACAGAGTGTATCATGCCAAGGGTTTGGATGCACCGGCGAAGTATTCACCAAATCTCAAGATGAGAAAGAGCAATGCACTGTACCAAAGAGGCTAGCAAAATATGGAAGGTGGAATTGACAACAATTGAATGCTCGCATTAGTCCGAAGAAATCATGCACTTATTATCGGTAAATCTCTATCTAATCAGGAGGTTCACAAAGAGGCGAGTACCCCGAGGAGGAGTGTATGGGGGTTTGGTTATCCTTGCGCATCCCCGACCCATGGTACGTGGCGGTACTCTATATATTCCAACCCCTCTAGAGGTTAGCGATCCATCTAGTAGCTAGAGTTCTCAACTAAATTTTTTGTATTTTTCAAAAATAAGCATGAATTGCCCAAAATACGGCACCTACCACTAATAGGCTCAAGCTCTTGGCACCAAAAGTCCAAACATTACTCAAATCAATAGCTCAAAACTATTAGAAGTTACTACTACACTTATAATAGCAACCTCAATTACCTACTCATACAAGACACACAACTCAGTATAACAGACCAACTCTCTAACAAGATAAGCATGATAACTCAAGAGAGTTCCAAAAGAAACCTAAATAAAAGCACTTAAATGATAAGCATGAAAACTAAGAGCTAAACATGACAGAAGCTACGAAAAGATAAAGAACACACAAAAAGATAAGCATGCAAACCTATGTTGTGTTCTAGGGTGAAGTGGAGCGTGTTTCTCTTCCAAACAATGAAGTCTAGGGTACAACTTGTTATGAACATCAAGAAAAACTAAAACAAACTAAACAGTAAAGAGCGAGACGTTCCAAGCATAGCACATAACACATGAAGAGATAAAAATATAGCATGGAGAAGGACGAACTGATGATTGTTGATGGAGAAGGGGATCCACGAGGGCATCCCCAAGCTTAGACGCTTGATTCTCCTTGGATATTTCTTGGGGGTGCATGGTGGCATCCCCAAGCTTGAGCTCTTGACACTCCCGGATGTTCTTTCATCATCTTCTTTTGCAGACTAGAAAACTCCCTTCATACGAAACTCGTCACAAGCTGATTAGAGTGGTTAGTACCCATAAAAAATATTTTTTCTCCACTTGAAATAAAGATTTTCATGAAGATCTACCGTTTCTCAAGATTGCCAAAAAGTTTTTCAAAGAAAAGGCAAGCTTAAGATTTTAAAAATGGTGAAAACGCAAAATGTGGCAGAATCTGTGAAAAACAGACCAACAAGTACTAAATAATTTTTTCGGGGTACTTTTGCTACTAAAATAAAAAAAACACAGAACATATGCCAGGAAGCTAATTGAATAGAGCATACATTCAAAAAAAGTTCTGATCAAAAAGATGATCCGGTGTATGATCATGAGTTTTTCTGTCAAGCTGGCAGAATCTGTTTCTTGACAGCATGTCACGACTTTTAAACTTTCTTGCAATCGGACGCTAAAACTTGGCACAGAGCTTGAAAATAATGTTACTACATTAGTAAAAAACATAAAGACCACTAAAACTTAAAGTAAAAACATTTTGTGTTGCCTTGCAATAAGCGCTTTCTTTTATGCCTTTTAGCTAGGAATGATGCAAAAGATCAAGTTTTATCAACTCCAAAAGAATAACTGGCCCGTGTAACAGACTCATAAGGTAACTTCATCTTATTTCGAGGGAAGTGTTCCATTCACTTTTTGAGGGGGAATTGGAATCTAATGGTCCCTTCTTTCATTTCAATGATAGAACCAACGGTGCGGAGAAAAGGACGTCCCAAGATAATTGGACATGAGGGGTCACACTTAATGTCCATGACAAGAAAATCAACGGGAAAATAAATATCATTGACAACAATAAGAACATCATCAATCCTCCCTAAAGATTTCTTTACGGAAGAATCAACAAGACGAACACCAAAAGAACATGGATCAAAAGATTTCAATTCAAGCATATCATACATTCTTTTGGGTAAAATGAGGCACTAGCTCCAACATCACATAAAGCAAAGCAAGAGAAATTATTCAATTTAATTTTGACCATAGGATCCCAACCATCTTCTAGTTTTCTAGGAATAGAAGTCTCTAACTTGAGTTTCTCGTCCCTAGCTTTTATAAGAGCATTGGTAATGTGCTCGGTCAAGGCAATGTTAACTTGAATTTCTTTGCAAAAAAGTGATAACATCGGGAAGAGTGCAATTATCAAAATAATTTTTCTTGCTATTAATCAAAGTTGTGGTGTCATCCTCTACATTTCATTTTATTTCTATTATAACAGTTTTGATAACCTCCCAAGTTTGAGGACGTGTAGGAGCAACTTCAAACCAGAGATCGGGTTCTTTTTCCGGGAGACCATGCCATGGGCATAATTCCCCGTTGTAACTATTGTAGTCACAAGGCCTCTTACTTTTGTAGGTACTCATAGTAAAAGTAGCAAGCAAGAACAAAGCAACTATTTTTTGTGGTTCTTGGTATAAGACACTAAAGCAAAAACTAGAAAGTAAACTAACAAGACTAAAAAGAAAAGGTAAAAGATAGTGTGCAACTCCCCTATCTTGAAGATTCGAGTCCCCGGCAAACGCGCCAGAAATTCTCTTGATGGCACTGAAGTAGTGCTCCTCGCTGGTTAACCCAAGTGGAAGGTTATGATGTAGTAGCAGCAAATTTCCCTTACACGAGGACTGTAAGGTTTGTCAAATTAGGAGGACTCCGAAGATCAAATAGAAGGTGGTCAAACAAGCAAGGCGCCGTTTGAGATAAGTTACTCACTTGACCTGGACCTACACACAGAAAAAAATAACTATGCTCCCAACGAGTACAGAGAGGTTGTCAATCTCTCCGACCTTGTTTGCAGTGTGAATTGATTGATTGCCTGATTTGTTTGCAATGTTTGCCTCTCCGATTTATTGATCGGTGATTATTTTTCCTCCTCTTATCTCATACTGTACGGAGACCAACCTTTGCCACGCTGACACTCGACCTTTGCGACACCGGGTTTCACCCGATCACCGTCGCGAAAACCAGCACCAGACCAGCCGTAGCCAACGGAACGGAAACCTCGTTTAATAAGTAAATGGGATATTTTTATAGCGTGCCGGAAAGTGGTCTCGGAACGGTTCCAGCGCGAGGTGAACGCCGCCGGCTCGACGAGCTGATCGCGCAGTTCGAAGTTTTACCCGAATTGGAGGTCATGCGGACCCTCGGCGGCCAGAAACGTAAGCACCGCACGCGCGAGAGGAAAACCGGGGATTTTTTTGCAAACTGCCAGCCACCTGGGCTATATAAAGACCATCACTCTCCCAACCCTTTCTAGGGTTTCCCCTAAGCCAAAATTGCAGCCACCCCCTCCACTTTGCCCAAAAATTAGCCCCAATTTTGTCCAAACCCTATTCCAGATATGGATTTTGCCTCCCAAGCCATCTGGACCGTCAGATGTCGCGATCCGACGACCCAGAGGCCGCCACGTCAGCACCCAGCCTCCATCTCTCCTCTCTCCTCTCTCCTCCCACAGGGGCCGCCAGCCCGAGCCGGGTTCTCACCGTCGCCGCCGCCACCGGTTGCCGACCACCGCGCGCCCGCGGTCGCCTCTCCTCTGTGTTGTCCCTCTCTCCTTCCTCCTCTAATTTCCCTATCCTCACCACCCTCTCCTCCCTCACAGGAAGAACGGAGCGCCCCGCCCGCCCCATGGACAGGAGGTCCTAAAGCTTCGAGCTCGCCGCACCACGCTTGGGATGCCTCCCCGCGCGGATCCAGCGGCCACCGGCGAGATCCGGCCGCCGCGCCTCGTTAGCCATCGGGTCTTGGCCGAGAGGAGCTCGGCCAGGCCAGGCCAGGCCGGCTGCCTCGCCCAGCCTCTAGCGCCAAGGCCCATCCGCCAGCCGGTCCAGATTCAGCCCAGGACGATTTGGGTCGAGGCCCAGGGTGAGAGGCCCGTCCCTCTTGTTTTTTTCTCTGGCTAGCCCCTGTAAATTTTTCTAAGTCTGGAAATATTGTGCTGCTGATTCCGTTTTGCAGTGAAGTTTGCGAGTAAACCGTAGCTCGGATCACGTTGCGCCCAAAAGGAAAATTGTTTAGATTTATGTGTACTTCAGTTCATCTTTTGTGAGAATTTTGATTTGAGGCCATCTTGATGTTGTTAATAACTGTTGAAGTGGGCACCAGACTATTAACTGCTGCTAATTTCTGTTATGTGTTGCTGCTATTATTTTATTGCAAGTTTGATTGATGATTGTGACACATCCATGAGGTCTATGCTATTAATTCATGTTGCATACTGTTAAGCATCATGTCTACTTCAATGCTATGCATTCACATGTCATATTTGCCTGCTGCATGATGTTTGTTTCATCACCCAAAGTAGCTACCCTGCTGTTAGTGTGCTGATGTTTACATAAACTTGCTACTTTGCTTCCCTATATCCTTTTAACCGTGCATCCTATTGAGCATTGCAATATGTCATTTTGATCTACGCCATGTCAAATTTCATTATATGTATTGAATTGTCATGTTTCCATTCCTGGTCATAGTTATGTTTCAGCTCCAAGTTGCTATGCTACTGTTTTTGACAGCCACCTCTGTTTTTTCACTAAGTGTGTAACTTTCCGATGCCATGTTGCATGCTTAATATCTTTTGATCTATGATGCCTATGACCTTGATTCTTGTTTTTACCTGATCATCATCATGCCTACTCCATGCGCATATATTGCTATGTCATGTTGTTGCAATTTTGCATATAGCTTTAATCCTATTTATACAACATGAATATAACAGTTTCTGCCCTATTTTCCTGATTTTCACTAAGTCCTTGACCAGTAATGTTTTATAGCTTTTCGTGTTGCTTATATCTAGTGAACCATGATGCATATTTGCATGATTCCTTTTGCCATGACTTGCCTGCAATGTATACTTTAGTTGCATATCATTTTTGTGCATGTTTACAACCTTTTGCTTGTTTGTTCATTGCTCTAAAGTGTGCTTCCTGATGTTGGCAGATTGTGTGCATAACTTGTATTGCCTGTATCATTTTAACCGTAACTCCGTTTGGAGTGTTCTTTATATGTAACTTGATTATAATTTCATGTACTTTGTGTTTATTCTATTGTTTGCTTTTGTTAACCAACCTAAAATATGGTTTAGGTCATAACAGTACAAAATTCAATAATTTGCATGGGGTCAGTAATAATTTACCATGTATAGGTTTTATCCCCACTTAAAGTGACCAGAGTAGATAGATTTCTTATGCTTCACCTCTTGCCATGTTTGTGTGATATTCCATGCTTGAGTGTGATGCCATATTAACAACCTTTACTCATGTTGTGTAGCTAAACAACTTGAACCTTTATAAATGTGCGGTATCGTCGTGTGTGACGAGTACTAAACTTAACCTTTTAGTAACCGCTCTCGACGATAGATGCGGTCGTGTTGCGTTTTCTGGTGTTTCCTTCTTGTTGTTGCTTGATCGTGATTGCTTCGTAGTAATATATGCTTGCTCATCGATTGCCTTTTCCAGTGTTTCCTTCTTGTGTGCTTTCGCGGGTACCTCTCGGAGACGATGAATACTTGCGATCGACTACACCTTCGGTTTCGTCTTCTCATCAGGTAAGGGGGAGCATATGTCATGATTATAACTTTTAGCTCACTCGCGCCTAGGTGTAGGATAGAACGATTGCTTGATTCTAACACTTCATATTCATGCTTCTCAAATAAACCCAAACAGCCATGTACTCCACATCCCAGCAAACCTTGTTCGGGTATGTTACTATTTCTCGCTGCTCAGCCACTGCTTAGTATGCATGCTAGGATGTTATCAACTGTTATCCTGTTACTCCTTGGATTCGGCTATCCCATTATTATATTGTTGTGGATGATATGATTATTATAATTGTTGACTATATTCGACGAAGGATGGAAGGTCTAGGTAATCCCGCCCCAACGCTTTGTTCCATTCGAGTCACCTAGGACCCAAGTTCCGGGTATTTTGTCTCTTGACGAGCGTGCCTTACGGCGTGTGGGATTCTATGGGGTCCCCTCTTCTTACCTACCTAGCTTCAAACATTTCTAGTAGTGGCCCAAGCTGATTTACCATTTGAAATCGTATGTGTGTCTGTCAGGTTGCTCCTAGCAGAATTTCTTTAAACAAACCCGGACCAGTGGGGACATGGTTTCCTTATTGGTCCAACTTTGACCGGCGAGGGCCCGGGACCTCACGTGAGGTGTCCCGTCAACCCAAACCCTGTTGAGACGGAAGAGGCCGATCCGAGGGCGCGACCGACTTTTGAATTGGATGTCGACTCCCCGGGGGCCACCCGGATTTGTTTGTTGTTAGCTAGAGGGACCTCTCTTTTTGGATCTCTCGGAACTAAATCATAAAATGCCTGGCTGTGATGGGTAGAAACTGAGAGAGACGGGCGTGTGTGCGGAGCCTTGTAATGGGCAGTTGATACACCCCTGCAGGGTTAAATCTTTTCGAGAAGCCATGTCCACGGTTATGGACGACTTGAGACCTACTCCTTGTTCATAGAAAACAACAACTGAGATAATCCTAATAATTTGATTCAACGTGTGTGTGCCTTGACTGCTTCTTCTTCATCGGGATGCAAAGAGGAGGAAAAGGATAGGATAGGTGTTATGTTTGCGCAAGTTGTTGATAGCAAGACTTGTTGGAGGCGATTCCTCCTCGAATGCTTGGTTCTCATCTTACTCTAAAATAGACCATTAGCCACTCATATATTGCTAGTGCGTCTGCAACCTCACCACTAACCCCATCTTACCCGTGAGAAGTTAGTTACAAGACTTTTGATGTATTCTCACCTCTTGCTTCTCTTTTCCATTTTATTGTTTTGCCTGATTGGCCGCTGCAGTTGATTACTACCTCCACTCTTCTTCTGGACACCTTCGCGGAGAATCGAAGACGACTAGTTAGGCGGATCCCGGCGGAGAGCCTGGACCCGTGTGGTTACGGGAATGGTGTGTTTTACCTTTGCCATTAGGCATTTGATTGTAGTCTGTACCCAGACATGTAACTTCCGATGATGTAATGTAATTAAGGCAGTTGTATGCCGATTGTATGATATGTTGTACCCTTGTAGCTGTAATGTTGTAATATCATGTTGGAAATCCGGGGCATATGGGTTTGTCATATGTCGCGGTGGGACGGATATGTGCTTCGTCCCCGGATCTGGATGGAAACATCTAGATCTGGAATAGTACTGCATATCGGGCCTTACAACTTGGTATCAGAGACTTACCGACCGTAGGATCCCTTTTCTGGACGAAGTCGAGTCTAGACAAAAACTATTTTGTAGTTACTAAGTTAGTTATCGGAGAGTAGGAATCCTTTTACTCCTTACCTTTTCTTTGGTCAGGACAAGTGACATAAGTGTTTTATTCTCGTCTTATCCCCTTCAAACTTTAGGATCTCGAGGTGTGGAGTTTCGGAATCGTTACAATTCCTTGCTTGCAGCGTATTGTCCCGATTTTCTGATCTCAGGTTGGGAAATCCTGTAGTACCTTTAGTTCTTCCGACTCTTGTTAGACATCTTGGTCGTCCGTTGACCCCATTCCTCTTGCCCAGTATCCTCGCTATTTGAGTGAGAATGATTCTCTTGATCGTAGATTGGTCTATTGTTCTTCCTCTTGATCTCCAATGGTGTCATTTTCCGACGTTGCCATCTCTCTGCGGAAATTATCTCGACAGAAGTTCGACGTCGACATGGAGCAGAGTCCCTTGTGGGTGGTGTTAAAGATTGTCGACTCTCTTTTCTCTCCCCCTTCCCCTCTCCCCCGGATCGTCCAGGATCTCGGGACATGATCCCTTGTTGGTGGTGTTGTATTGTAACAGCCCAGATTTCACAAAAATTAAAAATTTTGTTTTCGGTGTGAATTGATTGATTGTCTGATTAGTTTGCGATGTTTGCATCCCTGATTTATTGATCGGCGATTATTTTTCCCCCCTCTTATCTCGTACTGGATGGAGACTGACCTTTGCCACGCTAACACTCGACCTTTGCGACACCAGGTTTCACTCGATCACCGTCGTGAAAACGCGCACCAGACCAGTCGTAGCCAACGGAACGAAAACCCCGTTTAATAAGTAAATGGGATATTTTTATAGCGCACCAGAAAGTGTTCTCGGAACGGTTCCAGCGCGAGGTGAACGCCGTCGGCTCGATGCGCTGATCGCGAAGTTCGAAGTTTTACCCAAATCTGATGTCTTGCGGACCCCCGGTGGCCAGAAACGTAAGCACCGCGCGCGCGAGAGGAAAACCGGGGATGTTTTTGCAAACTGACAGCCACCTGGGCTATATAAAGACCACCACTCTCCCACCCCTTTCTAGGGTTTCCCCTAAGCCAAAATTGCAGCCACCCCTCCACTTTGCCCAAAAATTAGCCCCAATTTCGTCCAAACCCTAGTCCAGATCTAGATTTTGCCACCCAAGCCATCTGGACTATCAATTCTCGCGATCCGATGACCCAGAGGCCGCCACGTCAGCACCCAGCCTCCACCTCTCCTCTCTCCTATCTCCTCCCACAGCCGCCGCCAACCCGAGCCGCGGGCTCACCGCCGTCGCCGGCTGCCGACCACCGCGTGCCCGCGGTCGCCTCTTCTCTGCGCCCTCCCTCTCTCCTTCCTCCTCTCCTTTCCCTGTCCTCACCACCCTCTCCTCCCTCGCAGGAAGAACGGAGATCCCCGCCCGTGCCATGGACAGGAGGTCCCGAAGCTTCAAGCTCGCCGCACCATGCTTGGGACGCCGCCCCGCACAGATGCAGCGGCCACCGGCGAGATCCGGCCGTCGCGCCTCGTCAGCCGCCGGATCCGCACCGCTCCTCGCCGCCTCCCTGCCTTGATGCGCCGTCGCCGGAGGCTGGCACCCCGCCGCCGCTCGGGTCTCGGCCGAGAGGAGATTGGCCAGGCCAGGCCAGGCCGGCTGCCTCGCCCAGCCCAGTAGCATCAGCGGCCCAGCCGCTAGCGCCAAGGCCCAGCCGCCAGCCGGTCCAGATCCAGCCCAGGAAGATTTGGGCCGAGGCCCAGGGTGAGAGGCCCGTACCTCTTGTTTTTTTTCTCTGGCTAGCCCTTGTAAATTTTTCTATGTCTGGAAGTATTGTGCTCCTGATTACGTTTTGCAGTGAAGTTTGCGAGTAAACCGTAGGTCGGATCACGTTGCTCCCAAAAGGAAAATTGTTTAGATTTGTGTGTACTTCAGTTCATCTTTTGTGAGCATTTTGATTTGAGGCCATCTTGATGTTGTTAATCATTGTTGAAGTGGGCACCAGACTGTTAATTGCTGCTAATTTCTGTTATGTGCTGCTGCTGTTATTTTATTGCAAGTTTGATTGATGATTGTGACACATCCATGAGGCCTATGCTATTAATTCTTGTTGCATACTGTTAAGAATCATGTCTACTTCAATGCTATGCATTCACATGTCATATTTGCCTGCTTCATGATGTTTGTTTCATCACCCAAAGTATCTACCCTGCTGTTAGTGTGCTGTTGGTTACATAAAGTTGCTAATTTGCTGCCCTATATCTTTTTAACCGTGCATCCTATTGAGCATTGCAATATGTAATTTTGATCTATGTCATGTCTAATTTCATTATATGTATTGCATTGTCATGTTCACATTCCTGGTCATAGTTATGTTTCAGCTCCAAGTTGCTATGCCACTGTTTTTGACAGCCACCTCTGTTTTTTCACAAAGTCTGTAACTTTTCGATGCCATGTTGCATGCTTAATATCTTTTGATCGGTGATGCCTAAGACCTTGATTATTGTTTGTACCTGATCATCATCATGCCTACTCCATGCTCATATATTGCTATGTCATGTTGTTGAACTTTTGCATATAGCTTTACCCCTGTTTATACAACATGAATATAACAGTTTCTGCCCGGTTTTCCTGATTTTCACTAAGTCCTTGACCAGTAATGTTTTATAGCTTTTTGTGTTCCTTATAACTAGTGAACCATGATGCATATATTCATGATTCCTTTTGACATGTCTTGCCTTCAATGTCTACTTTAGTGGCATATCATTTTTGTGCATGTTTACAACCTTTTTCTTGTTTTTTATTGCTCTAACGTGTGCTTCCTGATGTTGGCGGATTGTGTGCATAAGTTGTATTGCTTTTATCTTTTTAACCGTAACTCCATTTGGAGTGTTCTTGATATGTAACTTGATTAGAATTTCATGTACTTTGTGTTTATGCTATTTTTTTCTGCTGTTAACCAACCTAAAATATGGTTTAGGGAAGAAAAGTTCCAAATTCAATAATTATTGCGGGGTCAGTAATAGTTTGCCATGTATAGGTTTTATCCCCACTTAAAGTGACTAGAGTAGATAGATTTCTTATGCTTCACCTCTTTCCATGTTTGTGTGATATGCCATGCTTGAGTGAGATTCCATGTTAACAACCTTTGATCATGTTGTGTAGCTAAACAACTTGAACCTTTCTAAATGTGCAGTATCTCATGTGTGACGAGTACTCCACTTAACCTGTTAGTAACCGCCCTCGACGATAGATGCGATCGTGTTACGTTGTCTCGTGTTGCCTTCTTGTTGTTGCTTGATCGTGATTTCTTTGTAGTAATAGATGCTTGCTCGTCGATTTCCTTTTCAAGTGTTTCCTTCTTGTGTGTTTCCGCGGGTACCTCTCGGAGACGATGCGAGCTTGCGATCGACTACACCTTCGGTTTCGCCTTCTCATCAGGTAAGGGGGAGCATATATCATGCTTATAACTTTCAGCTCACTCGCGCCTAGGTGTAGGATAGAACGATTGCATGATCCTACCACTTCATATTCATGCTTCTCAAATAATCCCAAACAGCCATGTCCTCCACATCCTAGCAAACATTTTTCGGCTATGTTTCTATTGCTCGCTGCTCAGCCAGTTCTTAGTATGCGTGCTAGGATGTTATCAACTGTTATCCTGTGACTCCTTTTATTGGGCTATCACATTATTATATTGTTGTGGATGATATGATTATTATAAATGTTGACTATATTAGACAAAGGATGGAAGGTCTAGGCTATCCTGGCCCGACGCTTTGTTCCATTCGAGTCACCTAGGACCCGAGTTCTGGGTATTGTGTCTCGTGACGAGCGTGCCTAACCACGTGTGGGATGCTATGTGGTCCCCTCTTCTTACCTACCTAGCTTCAAACATTTCTAGTGGTGGCCCAAGCTGATTTACCATTTGAAATCGTGTGTGTGTCTATCGGGTCGCTCCTAGCAGAATTTCCTTAAACCAACCTGGACCAGTGGGGACATGGTTTCCTTATTGGTCCACCTTTGACCGGAGAGGGCCCGGGACCTCATGTGAGGTGTCCCAGCAACCCAAACCCTGTTGAGACGGAAGAGGCCGACCCGAGGGTGCAAACAGTTGACTAGAGGGACCTGTCGTTTCAGATCTCTCGAAACTAAATCATAAAATGGCTGCCTGTGATGGGTAGAAACTAAGAGAGATGGGCATGTGTGCGGAGCCTTATAATGGGCAGTTGGTACAACCCTACAGGGTTAAATCTTTTCGAGATGCCGTGTCCAGGTTATGGCCGACTTGAGACCTACTCCTTGTTCATAGACAACAACAACTAAGATAATCCTAATAATTTCATTCAACGTGTGTGTTCCTTGACTGCTTCTTCTTCGTCGGGATGCGAAGAGGAGGACACAGATAGAATAGGTGTTATGTTTGCATAAGTAGTTGATAGCAAGACTTGTTGGAGGTGATTCCTCATCGAATGCTTGGTTCTCATCTTACTCTAAAATAGACCGTTAGCCACTCATATATTGCTAGTGCGTCTGCAACCTCACCACTACCCCCATCTTACCCGTGAGAAGTTAGTTACAAGACTTTTGATATATTCTCACCTCTTGCTTCTATTTTACATTTATTGTTTTTCCTGATCGGCCGCTGCAGTTGATTACTACCTCGACTCTTCTTCTGGACGCCTTCGCGGAGACTCGACGACGACTAGTTAGGCGGATCCCGGCGGAGAGCCTGGACCCGTGTGGTTACGGGAACGGTGTGTTTTACCTTTGCCATTAGGCATTTGATTGTAGTCTGTACCCAGACATGTATCTTTCGCTGATATAATGTAATTAAGGCAGTTGTATGCCGATTGCATGAGATGTTGTACCCTTGTAGCTGTAATGTTGTGATATCATGTTGGAAATCCGGGGCATATGGGTTTGTCATATGTCGCGGTGGGACCGATATGTGCTTCGTCCACGGATCTGGATGAAAACATCTAGATCTGGAACAGTACAGCATATCGGGCCTTATAATTTGCAAAGGATCAAACGCACGGTGGAAATGGTTATGGTGATTGCAACTGAAAGGAAATAAAGAAGTAAAGAGTTGAGGTGTAAACAATGGTGGAAATATGGACCGGGGTGCCATGATGTTCACTAGTGATGTCTCTCTCCCAAAATATGATAAACCAGCTAAGTTGGGTGAACAAATTACAGCTGGAAAATTGACATAATTATAATCGCACCGCTATGCTAATTATGCTGCAAGAAAGTTGGAGGCTCAAGAGTATGGGCAGTACGCCAAGACAAGTAGACCGTTTATCCATCAACATCTACTTACTAATCATCCACCTTGAGATATCTATCACGGTGGATAAAGCTCATGGTGGTGGATAAAGCCCCCGGAGGTCAATCCTCCCTCCGGCAGGGTGTTGGGAAGAGGTCTTCTGGTGCTCCCTCTTTTGGAAGCGCGGCGGCGGAACAAAGGTGAAAATTGTGATGCGGGGTTCATCTTGAGGGTTTCTGGAACGGGGTGTAAATATAGGCCAAAGGGGGTCACCAGGGGGTGGCCCCTCCCCCCAGGATCCCTGTTGGCGCGACCTAGAGTGCGGCCACGCCAGCTGGCCTCCTGGGAGGGGGGTGGCCCCCTCCAGCCCTCATTCGGTCTTTCGGAAGCTTTTGGCACGCTGTATTTTTTATAATTTTATTGGGATTTTTTGGGCTCTGTAAACATGGGTAAAAACCTACAATTCACATACATCAGCAGATAGAAACTGGCACTACGTGCACTGAGTTCGTAGGTTATTCCAAATATGTGTAAAAAGGTATGAAAGTGTAGTAAAACACATAGCAATGTCACCCAGATGAACATGGAAGAAGCAGAAATTATAGATACGTTTGGGATGTATCAGTGCCCCATCGGTTGATGCAAATCTGGTACCCGCCGAAGCTAGATCGACGCATGTGCATAGATCTGTGAAGGCAGACTGCAAGATCGGATGATGCGCGATGAAGCCGAGGGATGTGAACAGGTCTGATTTTGTACGAGTCATGGATGCGTCGAGTGTTGATGAAGTTGCCGAGTTTTCGACTGCTACTGACGGAACCACCGAGATCATGATTCCAACCTGTGTCTTCCCCACGGTAGGCGCTGATACGTCCAAAATTCAGCACTATTTTATATAGTAATTCTTTCCTATTCATTGATATATTTCATGTTATAATGTTATTCTTATGTTTTTTATTCTTGTTTTACACAGTTTGCAACTTTCTGATGCCGAAGCAGCAGACGCAGGATTCAGTGGTAAAAAGTGGACGATGAGTTGCTGAAACAGAAGACCTACAAATTACCTGAAAATCGACGGAGGGAATTTTCCAGAAGGATGACAAGGACACGCAAAACGGAGACCTGAGGGGGGCCACCAGGAGCCCAGGCACCCCCCCTGGCGCGGCCCCACCCCTAGCCGCGCGGGGTGGCTGCCTGGACCCCTGGGGCCACCCCAGGCTCCCCCCTTTGGCCTATTTATCTCTCATCGTCCGAAAACCCTAAAAAGATAGGAGTTTCGCGAGTTCCGCCACCGCTCTGTGTCTGAAACCAACAAAGGAGGAAAGAAATCTCCGGGGGGCAGACTCCGCCGGGGAGAACACCTCCCGAAGGGGAGATCATCGCCATCGTCATCACCATCATCACGGGCATCATCGAGATCATCATCAACATCATCCCCAATATCAGAACCATCTCCATCTTCATCTCATATCACCTCACAAGTTCAACTTGTGTTGTAATCCGTACTAGCTATCCTCTCTACTCTACAAGTGTTGATTACTGCCGTGTGATGAATGCTATTGAGTTTTGTTGGAGAAATATCATTGTGTCTAGATGTTTATCATCTACTTATCCCCTCTGATCATGATCTCTTTTATTTCTTGTGAGTAGTTACCTTAGTTTTGAGGACATGGGAGAAGTCTAGTTGTTAGTAGTCATACGAAGTTGAAGTAATATGTGTTCTTTGATATTTAAGTTGTGTTGTTATTTTCCTAGTGGTGTTGTGTGAGTCGAACACTCAAAACTTCTCCTTATTAAGGACATAGGGGAATGCATTGTGGTGCTATAATAGATTGTGGTAGACCTTTCCTCGGCACTTGTGGTGCTATAATAGATTGCAAAAAAGGTAAAGTTTCTGTTGAAATGAATGGTGAGCCATATGAATTTAACTTTTCTAAGTTCTCCAAGCAGCCTCATGGTACTGATTTACCTAGTGATGATAAAATCATTGTTCGAAATATCGGCCGATAAGCCGATTTATCCCCCGATTTATCGCTTATCAGGGTGTCAACGATAAGATAAACACTTATCGTCCATGTTTATCGTTTTGGTCGATTTATCTGTCCGACAAGCGATTTGTCGGCCGATATTCCGATTTTTCAATGCTAAATCATGGGATTAATGATATCCATCTTTAAAAATTTCAGTATTATAGAAAATAATATATATATGTATATAGTCGGAGCTAGCTCGGGTGCAAAAATTCAAGTTAATACTTCCCAATATTTTTATGTGTATAATATAGCATATTTTACATTATTTTGATTAAGAAATCTTGAGATTTATAAAAAACTTGCCGATAAATGGTCGACCGATAAAATCGATAAATCGGCAGATAAGCTGATTTATCTCTTATCGTGGGTCGACCGATACGGTAACGAGAAGCGATATCCCAAACATTGGATAAAATTATTGAAAATATTGTTTCTATTGCTATTCCTCCTAATGATCCTTTGCAGCAATATATGTAAGACCACGAGAATGATATGCATATGCAGGAGAGAAATGGGTTAGACGAAATACTCACAAGACAAACTGCTATCCTGAAGCACAACCTCCTGGTTGAACCTTTAGGAATCCTAGCACAACCAAAAGAAGACCCGGAGTTTGACCTCAAACCACATCCCGACATGCTCAAGTATGCTTATTTAGATAAAAATAAAATATATCATGTTATTATCAATGCTAACCTTTCAGGATTCGAAGAAGAGCTATTATTGGAGACACTTCGCAGACACCGTGGTGCCTTGGGCTATACCCTTAATGACCTTAAGGGGATTAGTCCATCGATTTGCCAACACACTATCAATCTCAAGCCCGATTCTAAGCCAGTTGTTGATAATCAACGACGGCTGAACCCAAGGATGAAGGATGTGGTTAGGACGAACATTTTCAAGAAATGTCACGACAGTCCCTATGGAGGACATCACGTCGGTGAGAGGACCGCACATAAGGTTCTCCAATCAGGTTTTTATTGGCCTACTCTCTTTAAAGATGCTAGAAATTATGTTTGATCTTGTGATAAGTGTCACAGATTCGGTAATATTAGTAGGAGGAATGAGATGCCTATGAACTACTCTCTATTGATCGAGCCTTTTGATTGCTGGGGTTTTGATTTTATGGCGCCTTTTCCTCCCTCACACAAGTACACTCACTTCTTAGTGGCTGTTGATTATGTAACCAAGTGGGTGGAAGCAATCCCCACTGAGAGTGTTGATCACAAGACATCTTTGAAAATGCTCAAAGATGTAATTTTCCCTAGGTTTGGTGTACCTAGTGATAGGGCATATTTCCCCGTGATTGGTTTTAGTGATTGATGACAATACATTTGCGGATTAACCGGGTGCGATGAGCATTTCAGATAATTATTTTCATGGCACAAGACGGTTATTGCCCCCTCGGTGAATGAAGCGTGAAGACGGAGTTTTCCTTTCGATTTCCTTTTTGGTAAATTGAATCGTAGGAAAACCGTAATATTAAGAGGGGATCCACTATGGAATGGTGGGTGGAATCATCACACACTCTCACTTGCTGCACCCACATTTTGCCCATGCGTCGTGGAGGTGTGAAACTTGGTGGCAATGGCTCCCTGGTTCTGCCAGGGCGGTACTACCGGTGCCAGTACCTCACCCACTACCGGAATCCCTCTAGACGCCATGGTGGTGGGCACGGTACTGACCCTCGGAAGTACCGTTGGCACGGTAGTACCGCAGCTGGTACGGTAGTACCGCGTCAGGAGCAGTACTACCGTGGTTGGTGGGCTGCCAACAGCTGCATCTGTGCCCACCTATAAAAGGGGGTCTTCTTCCCCATTGAGACTGACCTCATTTATTGCTCTCACCTCCATTGACGCCCAAGCTCCATTCTTGCCCGATCTCCCTCCTTAGCCATCAAAACTTGTTGATTCTCTAGGGTTTGCAAGAGGAGGCCCCGATCTACACTTCCACCAAAGACGATTTGATTCCCCCCATTAATCCCGTGTGGATCTTGTTACTCTTGAGCGCGTTGGTGACCTATACGGAAGAGGTCACCTCGAAGCCATATTCCATTGTGGTGAAGCTTCATGGTTTAGTTGGGAGCCTCCAATTAAGTTGTGGAGATTTCCCCAACCTTGTTTGTAAAGGCTGCCCGTTCTCCCGACATATTTGGCATGATGTGTTATCTTGGTGCAGGGCTACCATCGGCGCTCCTGTCGGCCATGAGGACTTCCTCCCCTGGTGCGCGTCATCGATCGCCAATTCCCCCCTGGGTAGCGCAAAGGGATCGCTTCACTCACCATCCTCACCGCTTGGTCCATCTGGTGCCATCGCAACCGATGCGTTTTCGACGAGGAACAACCCTCCGCCTCACGCCAGGTTGCGGCCATCCATGACGAAGCCAGGGCCTGGGCGAGCGCCGGCGCCCGTGGACTACATGCCTTTGCCTTGTAATACTGTCTTTGTTGCTGTAGGGCTGAGCATCCCATTCTGTCTGCTCCGGTAGGCTAGGCATTCGGCCTCGTCTCACCCCCCACCCTCTCTCTTCAACCTATCAATGAAATGATACGCAATTTTTGCGTATTCGCGAAAAAAAAGGTTTGGTTGCCACCTTCAAGGCCGCCTAATAGTGGATCATGGCATCTTGCATTGGTAAGAGCGTGAGGAGAAATAGGGTGGCCCTCGTTGGCTTCGTGTGAGCATTGTGCTCCTCACCATTTCCAAACAGAGACGTACTTCTCGAAAGAGAAGGAACTTCGGCAACATATCCTTGTCTCCCGTGTTCCCCTTTACCCTTACTTTGTGCAAGTTATTTTCATTGCTTATTTCTTGCTTTCTAGTTGTGTTGTAGGTGTTGGCATATAGGTTGCTCACGTAGTTCCACTTCTAGACAACCTATATTCATTGTTGAGCCTAATTTGTTAAGAAGAGCTTAGAAATTATTAGTCGCCTATTCACCCCCCCTCTAGTCGACATTCCGATCCTTTCAATTTGTATCAGAGCCTTGTCTCTTATTAAGGGCTTTACCACCTTAAGAGGATGTCGCAAGGGGATAAACCGAAAGATGTTGAGTTACTAGGAGATACTTCGAACCCTTCCCCTTTGGAAAGGGTTCCAAGTACCGAGGGCTTCACGAATACGTTCACGAAGGATGACTCATCATCTATCTCTCGACATGAGTACAATGAAGGCATGTCCGCCATTAAGGCTCACATGAATCAAGTTACTGATATGCTTAGTAGTCTCATGTCGAGGATGCCCACGGAGGGCAACCCCACCATCAGCCCCAACATTCCAACGTTGGGTGGAGGAGATGTCATCTCCCAACCTGGTGATGATGCTAGGAATGATAACCGTTCCATTCCTCGTCAAGGGAATGGATTGGGTATTCATTCCGCGGTTGCTCCCCCCGTTACCTATAACTCACTACCAACGAAAAAAATAGCGCGCTATTTCGGCCCTAATAACGTGTTATAGCATATTTGGAGAGGCCACATTACGTTTAGCCAAAAATGTTCGCTACAGCGCTAATCGCGTTTTATACGCGCTAAACCACACTAAATGTGTTAACGTTATAGCGACGCAATTTTTTCCTAGAAAATAGCGTGAGCCCACTGGCCCATACTTTTCCAACACGCGCAGGCCTCCCCATAGAACCCACTCGGTCACTCGCTCACTCTCCAGTCTCCATACCCTAACCTAACAAAATCCTCCATCTCAACTGTTCATGGGAGCGGTGGCGGAGGCTGTGGCTGGATGAGTTACAGCGGCGACGGGAAAATTTCTTCCACCGGCAGATCGAGTTGACGCGGCGACGGCGGCATCTGGTCGACTTGCAGCGGGGTGGAGAACTTCCTCCATCGGCGGATCGACCTTGCTTCTTCCTTCACCTCGAGTTTCAGTGGCGACGGCTTCTGTTCTTCATCTTGCTCAAGCTCTACCATCAACGACAGCTTCCTCTAACCGAAAGGATTCAAGGACAAGATGTCCTCACCGCCGGCAAGTCAGCCACCAACGGGTAAGAACGAAAAACTGCTGACACTACTATCTCATTTGAGGTCAAGACATCTTTGTGTTTGGCAGTACGAACTTTTGGGGAGAAAGGATTTTCCATTCACCATGTTTAGGGGGAGCAGGAACGACCATGACCTGAGCTAGAGCATGAATGGATTCATGATTTCCTATATACATTTTGTTCATGATGTCAGTAGTCAGTTGGAGAAGAAATTTGTAAACTGCTTGTTTATGCAGTAGCCACTTGTTCCTTTGGTTTTAGGCTTTCAGCTTTTAGGTAGTAGTTATTTGTAAACTTGTATATTGCAAACTGCTTGAGAAGACAGTAGCCTTTAGGCATTGTCCAAGCTTGTAATTTTTAAATTGGTTTAATTTTAGGTTGTAGCATTTAGAAAGTGCCATGCTTGTAATTTGTAAATTTATAAACTTGAATATGGATGTTTCTTGCTGTCTGAATAGTTTTAAGATTTAAGACATGCATGTTGCTTCAGTTTTAGGTTGTACCTATTATTTTTAGTAGCCAGTAGCAACTTGTTAAGTGAATACTGAATATTGATGTTTCTTGCTGCCTTGCTCTTCGATTTTAGGTGTTGGCGTGTCAAGCACAGCATCAACGGCACAAGGAGTAGGTAATTCTGTGAAGTAAAAAGACCCAGGATGGAAATATTGCAGTTTCTCGGACAGCAACAAGAAGAATTCGTTGAGTTGCACTTTCTGTCAGAATGTGTACACCAATGGAATTACTCGAATCAAGTTCCACCTTGCACACATTCCATGTTCTGGTGTGAATCCTTGTGAAAAGGTTCCAACTGATGTAAGAGATGAAATCCTTCAATTTCTAACAAAGAAGGGTGACAAAAAGGCATTGAAGATTAATGAGAAGAAGAGAAAAAGAAGCGAAGTGGACGTGAGCCACTCGGAGTGGGAGGGGGTAGGTTCAAGTGAAGATGGCACAAACAATTCTGTTGTTGTGCTTAAGTCATCGAGAGGCGCAAAATCTAAATCCACAAGTGGTCCTATGGATATTTTCTGTCAATTAAAACAAGTTGCCTTAAGACTTTGATGATGGATTTATGCCACTTATTTGTGACTCTATGCCATGGATTTGGCCCTTTACTTTTATATTTGGTTGACTGGTTATGCACTTAAGCACTTATCCTTAATAGTTGTGTATTGCACTATTGTTTGCTTCTGGAGTTTGGACAAATATTTACTTATTTACTATTGAAATCCTTAATATTTGGGTTATATCTAGCTTTTTTCATGAAACGCTATTTAAAATTTAGCTCGCTATAGCCCGCTTTAACTTGTATAGCATCTGGAGAAGGGTCACGCTATTTTTGATAGCACACTATTTTTTTCATTGCTCACTACCTCTTCCCGAGCCTCATTTTGCACATGCAGGCATTATTACCATGCTTAACAAAGATGCTTATCCGGTTTGGGCTCATCGCATGAAGAGACACTTGAAAGGGTCCTCGGTGGAACTGTGGCGCATCGTTGAGGAGGGATTCAATCCTCGTGACCTCCACAACATGACCCAAAGAAAATATCGGGACAACATCATCAACAGTCATGCTTTTCTTGTGATAGGAAATGGGTTGAAGGAAGAGCAAGATAATCTTGTCCGGAAGTGTGAAACGGCCAAAGAGATGTGGGATCTTCTTGATAAGACTCTCATGGGAAGCTCTATCATACGATGCTCGAAGTTTGACAAGATCCAAGATCAAGCCGACCACTTTGTCAGGAATGAAGGGGAGTCTTCCGAGGATGTCCATCAAAGGTTAGTGGCCCTTGCCAACTCCATGACGGATCATGGGAGAATGGACACCGATGATGGATGGATAAAAAGAAAGTTCATCACGGCTATGCTCCTACACAAGAAGCATATCACCAAGGTCATTCGTCAAATGCCCGACTTTCATGAGTTGAGTTCAAACCAAGTCTTGGATGAATTTGTTGCCATGGAGATCTTGGACTCCACGGCCGAGTTGAAATTGCCTCGCCAAAGTGTCACCAAGATGCCGTCTCTCTCCTTGAAGGCCAAGGAAGTTCAAATTGAGGAAGATGAAGATGAAGAGGATGTTGGTCCGGAGGACACCAAGTATGCTTACAATGAGCACATGGCTCTAGCCTTAACACAATTTTGGGGCAACAAGAAGAACTTCAAGTCCAACATAAGTAGCTTCAATCCAAAGGGCCAAAGGACAAGGACTTGCTTCAATTGTGGCAATGTTAGTCATTTTGTTGCGGATTGTCCATATGAGAAGAGAGAAGATCGCGGTGGCAAGCTCATCCGTAAGGACAAGAACAAGTCACCATTGAACAAGAACTTTGTGAAGAAGAAGCCACAACGTGTGTTGATGGCTCAAGAAGAATACTACTCCGATGATAAGGATGATGAATAAAGTGGTGAGATTGTGGCAACCGCCACCGTTTCTATCGCCATCGAATCCCCCTCATCAATGTCTCTCTTCAACTCCCCCAACGAGAACCCTCACATCATACACAAGTGCCTTATGGCCAAGAATACCTCGGTAACTCCTCACTCTAAACCTTTTACTCCCACTAACCCATCTTTTTTGGATTGTGTGGAGGAAAATGAGGAGCCCAAGGCACAAGAAGAAAATGAATTCGAGATATTCATGTCCAAACTCAAAGGTGAAGCCAAGAGACACTTTGTGGCTCTCCTGGAACAACTAGGTGAAGTCCATGCTCACATTGAGCAACTTGATGAGACTATCACCGAGTTGCAAGGCCATAGTCGCGACTATGCGGATGAGAAAGGGGAGCTATCTCATTCTCTTGAAGAAGAGCGTGAGCTTAAGTTGTCTCTTGATGAGACTTATGCTAGTGATATCTCTAAGCTAAAACTTGATCTTAAACATTCTAATGCCATTTCTTGTGATATCAAGACTAAAAATGACGAACTTGTTGAGGCTCATGAAATACTTCTTGTGGACCATGAGAAAGTCGAAAAGAACCACAAGTCCTTAAAGCACGAACTCATGGCTCTCAAGAAGGCACATGAGGAAATTAGTATTCAACTCACTAAAGAGATTAATACCTTTTCTCCTATTATTGTGGTAGAGAAACCTAGTTCCTCTAATTCTTGTTGTGAGCATGTTCCTCTCATTCAGTAAAACGCTAGGTTGAAGGCACAACTCGAGAAGGGACTTGTTTCGTGCATTCAAGGAGAGAAGAAACTTAATGATCTCTTGAGTTCCCAAAAGGAGGTCATTGGAAAGGAAGGCATTGGTTTTGGTGCAAGCTCATCAAAGAAGAAGAACAAGAAGAGGAAGAACAAAAAGAACAAGGGCAAGGCCCCTTCTCCTTAACAGGAAGTCACCTTTTTGAAGGAAGGGGAGAAGCCTCAAGAAAAGGTGGCAAAGGGCATTGAGGGTGGAGTGACCAAGAGGAGTGGTGCCATCCCCAATGACTTTGCCGGACCAACTAACTCTTATGTTCTTTGTTGCACTAATTATGGGCATGTTTATGCCAAATTTGTTGGTTCTTTTGATGAGTATATTGCATGGTCATTTTGGTGCCTAAGACCCTTGTTACTAACGCGAGAGGACCAATTCGAGAATGGGTACCTAAATCCTAGCATTGATCTCATGTAAGTGGCGGCTTCCGGTGGAGGTTCATTGATACTTGATAGCAGGGCTACAAGTCATATGATCGGAAGCAAGGAGATGTTGGTGGACATTGATTTTGGACCATCTCGAGCCACCCGTGTCCAATTTGGTGGCGCAAACACATCAAAGGTATTAGGTCTTGGCGAATTAATAATTTCTCCAGACTCGTCCATTGAGAAAGTATTACTAGTTGAGACTTGTGCCTTTAATTTACTATATGTTCGTCAACTTTCCATGATGGGCCTTTGCACTTTCTTTGATAAAGACATGGTCACCTTTATGTGGAGAAAAACACTTAAAGTGGCCTTTGTTGGACACGTGGAGGACGGTATGTATGTGGTGGAATTTTCAAAAGTCCCCACCAAAACTGCCATGTGTCTAATGGCTAAAGTT
This sequence comes from Bromus sterilis, assembly GCA_950022295.1. Taxonomy (NCBI): domain Eukaryota; kingdom Viridiplantae; phylum Streptophyta; class Magnoliopsida; order Poales; family Poaceae; genus Bromus; species Bromus sterilis. The sequence continues at coordinate 210,904,708 of OX465598.1, read as the reverse complement.
GATGTGGAATGGCTTTGGCACCGCCGACTAGCCCATGTCAATATGAGGTCTTTTCAAACACTTATCAAGGGTGAGCATGCCATTGGACTAACAAATGTTAGCTTTGCCAAAGATCGTGCTTGTAGGGCATGCATTGAAGGGAAGCTACATGAGAATAAACATCCCGTCAACAATATCATCTCCACCAAGAGGCCTTTGGAGCTCCTTCACATGGATCTCTTTGGTCCTCCCTCATATGATAGTCTTGGCGGAAAGAAGTATTGCTTGGTTATTGTGGATGACTACTCAAGATATACATGGGTTTATTTCTTCAAGAAGAAAAGTGAGACCCAACAAACCGTCATCGAGTTTGCCAATGAAGCTCAACGTCAACACAACTCAAAGATTTTGGCAATTAGAAGTGACAACAGCACCGAGTTCAAGAACTACACCTTGGATGAATTCCTTGCAGATGAGGGGATCAAACATCAATATTCCGCTCCATATACCCCTCAACAAAATGGTGTTGCGGAGAGGAAGAATCGCACTCTGATTGATGCGGAAAGGAAAATGATGGCGGAGTTCAAGAGTCCATACAACTTTTGGGCACAGGCCATCAACACTTCTTGTCATGCAACCAACCGTATTTATCTCCACAAGATCTTGAACAAAACTCTGTATGAAATCATCACTGGGAAGAAGCCCAACATTAAGTATTTTCGGGTCTTCGGGTGTAAGTGTTTCATTCTTAAGAAGGGTGCTCGTTTCTCTAAGTTTGAGTCTAAGACAAATGAGGGCATATTTGTTGGTTATGCTTCAAACTCCCACGCCTATAGAGTCTACAACAATTATTCCGGACTTGTTGAAGAATCTAGAACCGTGGAGTTCGATGAACATAATGGCTCCGCAGTGGGGCAAAGTGATCTTAATGATGTAGGTGATGAAATTTCTCCTCAAGTCATAAGAAGAATGGGTGTGGGTCATTTTCTACCCGTTGAGGAACCCCTTGTGGTGGAAGGAGAAGGACAATGCTCTACGCATGTGGAGCCATCACCTCCTCAAGGTCAACAAGAAAACCAAGAACAAGATGAAGGCCCTCCCTCGCCCGAACAAGGTCAAGGTAAATATCCAATCATTGATGATGGTGTTGCACCAAATGTTGACCAAGATCAAGTTCTCGTTCAAGGGCAAGCTCAAGATGATGAGCAAGTCCTTGAAGGTGCTCCTTCTTCCGAAGATGGTCCTCTCGAGCCATCTCAAGAAACTTTGGAAGAAGAAAGAGTTCGCCGAGCACTCAAGATTGCATCCTGGTTAAAATCACAAGATCTTTCGGTGGATCAAGTTCTCGGAAGCATCCAAAATGGGGTAACAACTTGTAGTCAATTGAGAAACTTTTGTTCCCATAATGTGTTTGTTTCTTGTGTTGAACCCCAAAAGGTAGGTGAGGCGTTTGAAGACCCGGATTGGCTTGAGGCCATGCATGATGAACTCAATAACTTCAAGCGCAACAAGGTCTGGTCATTATTGGAGAGACCCAAAGGTGATCATAATGTTATTGGGACCAAGTGGATATTCAAGAACGAGCAAGATGCGCTTGGTATTGTCATCTAGAACAAGGCAAGGTTGGTGGCACAAGGTTTCTCCCAACTCGAAGGTATTGACTTTGGTGAAACGTTTGCCCCCGTGGCTCGTCTTGAGTCCATTCGTATTGCTCTTGCTTATGCTTCAAATCATAACTTCAAGTTATATCAAATGGATGTGAAGAGTGCTTTTCTCAATGGTCCCATTAATGAGTTGGTATATGTCAATCAACCCCCCGGGTTCGAGGATCCCTAATCAGGTCTATAAACTCGACAAGGTGCTCTATGGCCTTAAGCAAGCACCACGCGCTTGGTACGAGCACCTTATCGAGTTCTTAGTCAATTATGGGTTTGAAATTGGGAAAATCGATCCCACTCTTTTTACTAAGAGGGTTGGTGGAAAATTGTTCATATGCCAACTATATGTTGATGATATTATCTTTGGTTCGATTAACCAATCTTCTAATGAATAATTTTCTAAGCTAATGACCAACAAGTTTGAGATGTCTATGATGGGATAGTTGGAGTTCTTTCACGGTTTTGAAGTAAACCAATTGTCAAGAGGAACTTTCATCAACCAAGCCAAATACACTCAAGACATGCTCAAGAGGTTCAAGTATGATGGTCTTAAAGGAGCCAAGACCCCCATGCCACTCAAGTGTCAACTTGACCTTGACCCGAACGGCAAATAGGTAGACCAAAGGGAGTATCGTTCCATGATTGGTTATTTGTTGTATCTTTGTGCATCTAGGCCGGATATCATGTTGAATGTGGGCATGTGTGCAAGATTTCAATCCGCACCAAAAGAGAGTCACGTAGTGGCTGTCAAAAGAATCTTTCGACATTTGGTTCATACCCCAAACTTTTGGTTGTGGTATCCTAAAGGCTCAAGCTTCAACATCGTCGGGTACAGGGAATCGGATTGGGCGAGAGACAAGGTGGAGAGGAAGTGCACTTCCGGAGGATGCCAATTCCTTGGTAGGTCTTTGGTGAGTTGGTCATCCAAGAAGCAAAATTTTGTTTCCTTCTCTACGACCGAAGCCGAGTACATTTCCGCCGCAAGTTGTTGTGCTCAACTTTTATGGATGAGGCAAACTTTAAAGGATTATGGTGTCACTTGTGACAAAGTCCCTCTTTTATGTGACAACGAAAGTGCTAACAAGATCGCCTACAACCCCGTTCAACATAGCAAGACGAAGCATATGGAGATTCGTCATCATTTTTTTCGAGATCATGTGAAGCGGGGTGATATTGACCTTTCATATGTGTGAACCGGAGATCAACTTGCGGATATCTTCACGAAGCCCTTGGATGAAGCAAGGTTCCGAGAGTTAAGGCATGAGCCAAATATCATTGATTCAAGTAATTCGGTTTGAAGACTTGCCCACACACCCTATCTCAACATGGAGTCTAGCTTGGATGTAGGCACGGACATAGGGGGAGTGTTTATTAACTCATAGGCAACCACTCCACCTATTATGCGGAAAGAGATAAAATTCTTTCACAATGGTCACCTTCGGCGGCTATCCTAGTCACCCTAAGTGACAACGGTGCTTCAAAGAAGAGCATTGGCAATGAACCCAAGATACATCTTTGTGGTGTCATACCAAATGAGCTCAAACATGGTGGCTTCGGCCACCGCCCCTCCCCTTGGGAGGGTTGGTTCGTTCTTTTTTTGTGTTTATTTCTTTTGTTTGGGTTGCATTTTGATCCCTCCGAGATTGCTCGTGCCTTTTCTTGTTGACTTTAATCTCGGAGTGTTCTCATCCCGTTGTTTTTTTTCTAGTCTACCCAAGCCCTTCCCCCTAAGACATTTGATGCAATTGCCCCCGTTCTCTTGTAAGCTGGGTGGGCTGTCTGCTGCTAGCAGTACTACTGCTCTAGGTCACGGTACTACCGTACCAGGAGGGGTACTACCACTGTCTCGAGAGGGTGTTTAATCGAAGGGGTACGGGGAGTTCCTCCCCATACCCCAATTCAGTTTCCCCTTTCTATCTCTGAAGCAGCGGCGCCCATCCCGGCGCCTACTCCTCGTGTGCCACCTCCGTGCCATCTTTCTTCGTTCTCCTCCGGTGGGATCGATCCCACCCTACCCGAGTGCCATGGACACAGGTATTGCCACGTTTCCCTCTTCCATTGGTTCAGTTTCTTGAACTTAGTTGCTAGGGAAATACTTGTAGATCTACTAGATTTTTGGCTATGCCTAGGCACTTTGAGAACTTGGATAGATTGCTACATAGGAATGAAGTAGATGTGTTGCATTAGTTTGAGTATTTGAAATCTCGGTAGTACCGGATCTCAGATCCGTGCCCTCTGCACCAGGAAGGTACTACCGCTGGTCCCACTGCGGTACTGCCTTAGCAAGAGCGGTACTACCGTGATTCCTGAATCTGACACTTATCCAACAGATCCGCTTTGTTCACCTGTGTCCGGGCTCTTGCATCTCATGTGTTCTTGTTTTCTGGTTCTCTCTATTGGTGTTGGTCAGGTGATGGCTCTCGTCGGAATCCCAAGCGCAAGGCCTCTCTCCAACCCGGTGTTTCCTTCAAGAGGACTGCTCAAAAGAAGAAGGAACTAGTCAAGCCTGTATTAGAAATTCAACTTCCCGAGTACAAGGCATACCATGATGTCAATCCGTACAACCAGGATCAAGATCGAGAGTTGGTTGGCACTCAATTATAGAATAAGACTCAGAGGGATGTGTTCCACATTATTCTGAAGCACAAGAATAACAAGTATGTTCCACATGTGAAGTTTGTCCAACTAAGGCATATGCGGGCTCACCCCGAGTACTTTGGAGAGGCTTATGCTTTATGTGAGCGGTTTGGGATTCTGGATATCATCTCCTTCAACAAGAGGTTCGATGCCGAGCTGCTTGCCCAGTTCTATGCCATTGTGTACTTCACCAACCGTGAAGATCGGACGATCATTTGGATGTGCAAGGAGGAGAAGGTGAGCTGCGCCTAGGGGGATTTCATGAGGGCTCTACACATTCCCGTCTCCACTAAGGATGGGCCAGTGGGCGTTCGTCCGCACACCGAGGGGAATGCCAAGAACAAAAGCTTATTTGGTCCGTATCAGACATCTATTCCCTATAATGATGAAAAGGGAAATCAAAAATACAGAGTGGTTCTCTGCCCGTTCTTGGACATCATGCACCGCATCTTCAGGACATCTCTGTTTCCCCGGGTGGGCAATCTTGACATGGTTCACAGTTACCTGGTGAAGATGCTTCTCCTCTGTGTGGAGTGCAAGGGCACCACGCAGACCTTGGATGTATGTGACATCATGTGGGAGGAGCTCTATCTTGCTATGATGGAACGAAAGGTTCCAATTTATGGCCCATATCTGCAGGTACTCTTCGAGATCACTTGGGAAGCTACCTTTGAGGCGGAGGAACTTCCCGTTGGGCCTCTGACTGCTCACGAGGAGGTCCAGCTGCACATCAAGGACAACTGGGTTGGAAGTCATGGTCCTGCTCATGACTCTCCACCTCCAGCCGGATCAGATGAGGAGGTTCAGGAGGAGCCGGAGGCAGGTGGCTTTGAAGTGGTCAACTGGAAATCACAGTGTCACGCCATCCTTGGCCGACCAGCCTTCGCACGCTTCATGGCAGTACCACACTACGCCTACCTCAAGCTCAAGATGTCAGGCCCACATGGCGTCATCACAAACAGCGGCAGCTTCATCAGGTCCGATCGCTGCGACAGAGAGTTCCACAAGATATCAGAAACCTTTGGAGCACTTCGAAACCGCGGAACCGCCCCACAAGAAGAAGCACTCCCCTAGAGGTCAAATCAGCAACCAGAGGACTCGCGGGCATCACAAGCTCAAGACATCTTCGCAGAAACTTTACTTCCTTAGGGCTATCAAGCCACCGACCCAAATAAAAGGTTGTCTTCAACAGCCCGCTCGTGTAAGAACAACAGGAAAGATACTACAAATATTCTTCCAAAAAATTGCTTACGCGACTTAAAAATTGGCACTCGGGGATCGCTCGCAGAAGCCACCCCGAGGCGTTATTCGCTTACGCGACTTGAAAATTGGCACTCGGGGGATCGCTCGCAAAAGCCACCCCCCGAGGTGTTATTCGCTTACGCGACTTGAAAATTGGCACTCAGGGGCTCGCTCGCAGAAGCCACCCCCCGAGGCGTTATTCGCTTACGCGACTTGAAAATTGGCACTCGGGGGCTTGCTCGCAGAAGCCACCCCCGAGGCGTTATTTGCTTACGCGACTTGAAAATTGGCACTTAGGGCCTCACTCGCAGAAGCCACCCCCTGAGGCGTTATTCGCTTACGTGACTTGAAAATTGGCACTCGGGGGCTCGCTCGCAGAAGCCACCCCCCGAGGCGTTATTCGCTTACGCGACTTGAAAATTGGCACTTGGGGGCTCGCTCGCAGAAGCCACCCCCGAGGCGTTATTCTCTTACGCGACTCGAAAATTGGCACTCAGGGGCTTGCTCGCAGAAGCCACCCCCCGAAGCGTTATTCGCCTACGGAACTTAAAAATCAGCACTCGGGGGCTCGTGCGCCACAGCCACCCCCAAGGATTTACTCGCCGAAGACTTGAAAACCGACAAGACCCGCCTGTACCGCTTGGGATCCATTCATAAAAGATAAAGCAAAATAAATCAAAAGGGAACAACGGCACACGCTGTCCAGCAAAATAAGACAACCTACAACTCAAAAGAATAACCTACACCAAGCAAAGCCTAATATCCAGGCTCTGATTTCACTTTACACAGAGATCCCAGACGACGGTCATTCTCCTCGACCACCCACTTCACAACATGGCTCGCAGGCTCATCCGCCACGGCATAATAGTCACACATAGGATGAGCTCGACCACCAGGAGGACCTCGAGCCGCCAACATAATGTCCACACCAGGCCAATGACTATGGAAAAAAGCAAAAGCACATCGGGCCCCTGCGTGAATCTAGTGATTTACTACGTGACGAAGCTCCGCAGGCTGAAGAACACCCGACACAGCCTCTCAAGAGACGATGGAACAGGAACCAGCGGATAAAATTCAGAGAAAATCCCACCAAGCACCCTGCAACAGTACCCAAGAACCTGCGGCACCCTTTCAACCCGCCGTCGATAAATGGCGAACACTCGAGCTCGCGACCTATCCATCCAAAAGGGATTGTTCGCCTGCACGACTGGGTCATCCAGCCTCAACAACTCCGACTGCACGACCTCCTCCTCCTTGCGAGATCGCCCAGCCAACACTTCGCAAACAGAGCAATAATCAGAACAAAGCACAAGGAAAATACCTCACACAGTCGAGCAGTGGAAGGAAGACAAACTCACCCTTTAGAAGATCAGACAACTTCACCACCCAAGCAGCCAGGCCATCAACAACAGCTTCAGCACGTTCAAGTTTGGAGCGCTGAACAACGATAGCACCCTTGAGACGTACAATCTCACGCTCAACATCTTTCAGCCTCAAACAAACGGATTCATAGGCACCCTCGCGAGCATCTTCCTTCAACAAATTCCAAGCCCGAGAAACGCCCGGGGTGACCCACCGCAAAGGAGAACAAGTCAAAAGAAAAAAGGGGGAGCAACACAAAACGGACAAAGCAGTTTTCACCGCATAAAAGATTCACCATCCCGCGGGAAGTTCATTACAATTTAAAGTCCCAAGACAGGGCACCAAAAATAAGTTCACCCTACTCCTCTCCCTGAGAATTATGGTTATCAGCCTCAACAACCAGCTATAGTTGGCGGGCAAGCCGAGTGGCTCGAGCACTATGCTCATCTGTATAATTAGGCAAGATAGCCACCATGGAATTCTCAATGAGGACACCATGCCCCAGAAGAACAACAATAGACGTGGCAAGCTCAGTCACCACGTTCTCGCGAACCAAGCCCTCCGGCTGATCACCGTCCGGCCCGAAGGCAGCAACCTGAGAATCAAGACCCTCTGGCCTCTTCTCCTCATCCGGAAACATATGCTCATGAAGAAGCTTCAGGAGAGTCGAAGCCCGAGCGCAGACATCCCCCACAGCTACAGCAGCACCCGAGACAGCATCCACAGCACCACAAAGAGTGCTTGATCCTGCAGAAGCCACCTCTACCGCCCCAATACCCGCGGAGCCTGCAAGAAGCAAAAAGATTCAGTACTCAGAAATTCAAGAGAAGAGAAAACCCCAAAGAAAGGAAGAAAGGAACAGTCCACGCACCAGCCAAAGAGCCTGCCAAGTCCTGCAGGCGCTCGCACTCACATTTCTCCACCAGGAGAAATTGATCCTCCACTCGCCGCAACCGCTCGATCTCGCCATGTTGTGCCTGTAGGTCCCTTTCCTTGGATTCCAAAATGGCCCGAAGCTCAGTGAGTACTTTTTTGAAGCCCCTGCCCGCTTCTCAGCACTCTTCTTGCGACCTGCGGAAAGGACATCAGTAAGGTAACTAAGTAGCAGCGGAAATAAAGACCAAGAATCAAGATCTCACGTCTCATAGTGGTCAAGCTCCCCTGGACCGAGTCATGAGCACGTCGCTACCAATCAGCATCAGTTAGCACACGCTCACATATCTGGAACAACGGTTGAATTCAAGTAAAATGCACAAGTGAAAGCCAAGGAAAGGAGAAAATCAAGTCCAAAGACTGCAACCAATCACACATGATTGCTTGCAGCCTCGGGGGCTACTCCCATTGGGAGCACTGCCGTGCCCCCAATGTCAAACAAAGATCAACAAAAGAGAAAGACCCAAGCTAAAGACTGCAACCAATCACAAATGATCGCTTGCAGCCTCGGGGGCTACTCCCATCAGGAGTGCTGTCGCGCTCCAATGAAGTTCAGAAGGGAGAGGAATTCCATACCTGCTCCGCCATACGATCAAAAAACTTTGCCTTATCCTCAGAAGAAAGATCCCTCCGCCCCAAGTAGTGCTCCTCAGGAACCGCAGGTTTCGCCTCTCGAGGAGAGGCTTCCCCAGTATCAGCAGCAGATCCCCTGGAAAGAACAGTCGTAGGAGTCGTCCCCGCACCCGAAACCGCAGGAGTCGCCGAAGGAACTGGCCGATCAATCGCCGCACCTGAGTCACCCGGCAGAGTAGCAGCCGTACCAGAACAGGATGACTGAAAATCAGCCGCATCAGTACTCGTAGAAGAGACAGCAGGAAAAGGAGCAGTACTGCAGAATGACACATCATCAGAACAAAAGCCGAAAAACAAGAAACAAAGCCACGCAAGGAAAGGTATACAAACCCGGCAGGTGCAGCACGCGGACGCAGCAACATCCCAAACTTGCGCCTGTTTGGAGCAGCCGAAGGAGGACACGGTACAGCAGAGGGCATGGCCGGAAGCAAATCATCAGCACCACCCGTCGCATCGCGGCCACTTGCACTCGAGGAACGAGCACGCTTGACGCGTAAAGGACTCGAATCCCTAGAGTCCTCAGCAGCCGACGGATTCCCACCCTTAGACTCGCTAGCATCAGCACCGGAAGTGCCCCCATCACCCGCAGGCACGGGACCAACATCAGCCACACCAGGCTCATCAAGTATTTCCACATCCTCAGGTTTCGGCGGATTGTTCAACAAAGGAATATGACTCTGCAGATCAGAACAACATCAGTAATCAACAGACACAATTCAAAATTACAAAAGAACCTCAAGAAAAGTACCTGGGGAAGAGGCAATTCAGCAGCGTAAGGACGAACGAGGCTCTCCTCACCAATACTCGTACACTTCGTGACTTGCTGGACCCGATTCAAAAGGTCACCATCAGAGAAATCCTCGAGCAAACACCTGGTCGAGTTATCGGGCCCAGTTTATTGCCACATGGGACGCACCCGATGCAGAAGCGACTAAACGCGTCTCCTCACAAACACAGAGATAAGTTGGCCGCCAGTCAATTCATCCTTCAAAGCGGAGACCTTTTGCAATGGCTCAACAAGAGACACCAAGCGAGCTGACAAAAGATTTCCCCACGAAGACCGCTTAACCGCTCGCACAACAGGATCAAAAGGTGCAAGACCAAATTGTTGCCCCTCAACGTGCCGATCCTTTAGATAAAACCAACTCTTCCGCCATGTATAGACGGAATCCAGCTTTTCTAGATCAAAGTAGGCAGCCTTATCTTTAATGGAAATACCCACACCCCCAATGGAATATTCAGAGTTCGTCCTCTTCAAATTGAAAAGATGTTTCCAGAGCCCCCAATGGGGATAGATTCCCAAAAAACCCTCACAGAGCGTGATAAAGTAGGCAATGTGAAAAAGCACATTAGGGGTCAAGTCATGTAGTTGCAATTGATAGGAAAAAATCAACAACCGGAGGAAAGGATGAACAGGAAGCGCAAACCCACGAGGTAAGAAGCTCTGAAAGCATACCCGTTCATCTGCACGAGGCGCAGGAACCTCCTCATCCACAGGAATCCAAGCGGCACCATTTACCACCATGTCGTCCGCTACCAAGTCATTCAGATCTGCGGCTCTGAAAGCAGACCGCTCCCACCTACCAGTCATCCTCGCCGACTCCTGCGCTGCACTGCGAGGGTGCTTGGACATGGATCGCACCACGAAACCGCGCAAAGAGAAGAGGCGGGAGGAAAAGAATGAAGAAGGAAGAAGAAGGACAAGCAGGAGAAGGCAATGGCTGGGTGAAAACCTAAAACCACCAGACTGCCCGGTATTTAACCAACATCAGGGGCACGCATAATCACCGTTAATCTTGGAACTCAGCGGACGTGGCACGATCCCACGATAGCCGAGAAACATGGAAAACTCAACTGGCGCATTAACCATACCGCCCACTACGCGCGGAAAACGAGGGCCATCATCACACAGTGAGAAATTTTTGGTCAGCAGGGCGTCAAGTCATTTCCATTCACACGCCACGGCAACCCAACCTGTCAGGCGGGCCAGCAACGTCACATCTCAGCAATGCGTATTAAGTACGCATCCTCGGTCAGAATCCCACTCCTCACAAGTTTTTTTATATTATTCTAAAATCTTTTACTCCCATCGGGAGTACCTTTACTCGAGTTCGGGTGCTCCCTCACCTAGAAGGAAAAGACGTGCTCGAGTGGCCACTCGCACCAACAAGTAATCACGACATTAATAGAGTTCGGGTGCTCCCTCACCCAGAAGGCAGACACGTGCTCGACTGATCACTCGCACTAGCAGAAATAAACGTACTTTTAGAGTTTGGGTGCTCCCTCACCCTGAAGACAGTAAAGCATTCGAGTGACTACTCGTAAGGACTCCACAAAGTATTTGACACTATGATCTACTCGCTCACTCGACGACCTTCCGAGTGGGAGCTTTCTTATTTTCCTCGTCTAAGCTCGCAAAAGTTCTGCGAGTGACCACTAATAGCTCACTTGATTGTTTATTCCAAGTTGGTGCATCTCTATTTTGGCTCCGCACCTCTACAAAAAATGATGCATGGGCTGCGACTTGCTGTACCCAGATGCCACGCAAGCTTAGCGTGTAGGTAAGACCCCGCTGCACAGACGGCCGGGCCGGGACTTGCCACAGCGCGACTTCATTCCCAATATTTTCCATGCGCTCTCATGATTGAGAGATGAGCCGATAACGGACTAGTTAAGGCTATTTACTGGGACCGGCGGCATTGATCCTATAAGACCTGCAGCGGCATGAACTTTTCTAGACACTGTTCATTCCCAAGTTCGTGTCGAGGGACACGGGCTTGATTGGGCTACTGAGGTATTTCCCACTAGCGCAATTCACCGAGGCTCGACCATTCGACTACCTCGGGCCGTTTCATCTTAGCATATCTCGAATTAAACATTTGTCATGGCTAAAGCTGCCAGCGACTCGCAGCCGCGCTGCGCAAAGCGAACAAGGATGAATTCGAGTCCCTGCGCGACTCTTCGAGTCCCCCAGGCACTCGGGGGGCTACTGACGAGGGGGTGACCCCACGACTCTTGCGTGTGAGGATACCTGGTGCATACAAGGACAAGAGGCCCGCTGGAAGCTTCAACAGGCCCACGACTGGCCCGTTCCAAACACCGACGTAGGAGTCCTCGATCAATATGGAAGTCACGAGTTGGCATTTAAGTCAAGGATAGAATGAGGTAAACACCTCTGTAAACCTGAGACAGACTCTCCGAGACATAGCCTAGTATATAAAGGCTGGGAGGGGGACGTCTCAGGACATCCAATCTACAATCATCACCACTAGTCTTGCGTGAACTCGCCTAGACTCCCACCGTAATCGCCCCCTCGCATAATATTATCGAGAAGGAAGTTCTTCTCCTGTTAGCCGACGAGTATCACCAACCTGTTGTCTCTACGATCTAACCCAGGATCCCTGACCATGGGATTTTCCGAGGTTGATCCTCGTCAGCAGTGTTCCCCGAACTCGCTCTAGTGCGAGCTTTGGCGTTGGTGGTTCATCTTCTGCACAGGGCCCCGAGCAGCCGGGATGGGCTGCCAAGCTCACCAGGAAGGTGAAGAAGCTCTTTTTCCTTCAGACTGACATTCAACACCGCATGTATGAGGCCCACAGGAGGGAGAATGAGAACCGGCAACTGTAGAAGGCATTCTACAGGCAGCAGGGTATGACGGTAAAGGACGGGTCCGAGAAGAACAACACTCCAAAACATAAGTGGATCTCCAAGTTCAGCGAGTGGGACCTCTCTTATGATGTGCCTGGCCCTTCGTCCACCGCTCAGCCGCCAGCTATTGAAGATCCCGAGGCCAAAGGCTTTTGATGAGGACGACGACAACGACTGTGACGAGGACGTCGAGTAGTCCATCACCTTGGGGCGCTAGGTCGCTCTCTGCCTTTTTGGCGTCTCGATGCCAAAGGGGGAGAGATTTTTAGGATTCCGATTTGCATCTTCTCAGGGTTGGGCGAGTCACAAGCATGTTTTTGTTGTTTCATTTGCTCCGCTTGAGAACTCCGTTTATTTGTTTTGGTTTTCAGTCCGTCTTGTGAGGCTTCCGTGATATATGGTGTGAGACATATGCTATCCTATGTTCATACTCTTATTGTCTGGTTATTTGATGCTATGTTATGACTTATTATCTTTATGATCACATATTCGTTATTTCTAGCTAAGTATGGCCTATTTTATAAAATATAGGGTGAGTGTCTTCCTTATGTGTGTGTCTTGCATTCCAAAGGCATATCTAAATTGATGCACACATCTAGGGGGAGCCTGTCTATATTTTGTAAATAAATGGCATGTTTAAAATTCCCTATTGTTTTATTGTGCAAATCTTGTGTTGTCATCAATACACCAAAAAGGGGGAGATTGATAGGGCATATTTCCCCGTGAATTGTTTAGTGATAGATGAAAATACATTTGCGGATTAACCGGGTGCGATGAGCATTTCAGATAATTATTTTCATGGCACAAGACGGTTATTGCCCCCTCGTTGAATGAAGCGTGAAGATAGAGTTTTCCTTTCGATTTCCTTTTTGGTAATTTGAGTCATAGGAAACCATACTATTAAGAGGGGATCCGCTATGGAATGGTGGGTGGAATCATCACACACTCTCACTTGCTGCAGCCAAATTTTTCCCATGCGTCGTGGAGATGTGAAAGTTGGTGGCATTGGCTCCCTGGCTCTGCCAGGGCGGTAGTACCGCTCTAGGAGTGGTAGTACCGGGACCCAGTACCGCACCCACTACCGGAATCCCACGAAACTCGACGGTAGTGGGGACGGCACTAGGGCTCGGTAGTACCACGGAGAGGTAGTACCGCTCCCCTCCACGGTAGTATCGTAGACCAGTACTGCACCCACTACCGAGATCCCTCTGGACTCCGCGGTAGTGGGCACGGCACTGGCACTCAGCTGTATCGTGGGGCGGTAGTACCGTGATCAGTACGGTAGTACCGCGCACCGGTCGTACTGGGGCCAGTACCGCACCCACTACTGGAATCCCTCTGGACTCCACGGTGGTGGGCACGTGATACGTACAAAATGCATCACTATTTTATATAGTAATTCTTTCCGATTCATTGATATATTTCATGTTATGATGTTGTTCTTATGTTGTTTTGGCTTATTTTACATAGTTTGCAACTTTCCAATGCCGAAGAAGCAGACGCAAGAATCAGCTGTAAAAAGTGGACGTTGAGTTGCTAAAGAAGAATACCTCCAAATTACCTGAAAATCGACGGACAGTATTTTTCAGAACAATGACGAAGACACGCCGAAGAGGGGCCACAGGGGGGCCACAGGGTACCTAGGCGGCCACCTGGCGCGGCCCCCACCCTGGCCGCACCGGGAGTGCGCCTGGACCCCTGGGGCCACTCCCGGCTCCCCCCTTTGGCCTATATATCGCTCATATATCAAAAACCCTAAAACAGAGAGATTTTCCGGAGTTCCGCCGCCGCTCCGTGGCGGAAACCTACAGAGAAGAAAAGACATCTCCGGCGGGCAGATTCCTCCGGGGAGAACACCTCCCGTAAGGGGAGATCGTCGCCATCGTCACAGGCATCATCGAGATCATCATCAACATCATCCCCAACTTCAGCACCATCATCAACACCATCCAATCTCACCTCACAAGTCCATCTTGTGTTGTAATCCGTACTATCTATCCTCTCTACTCTACCGGTGTTGATTACTACCGTGTGATGAATGCTATTGAGTTTTGTTGGAGAATTATCATTGTGTCCAGATTGTTTATCATCTATTTATCCCCACTGATCATGATCTCTTTTATGTCTTGTGAGTAGTTACTTTCGTTCTTGAGGACATGGGAGAAGTCTAGTTGTTACTAGTCATATGATGTTGAAGTAATATGTGTTGTTTGATATTTAACTTGTGTTGTTATTTTCCTAGTGGTATTTTGTGAGTCGAACACTCAACACTTCTCCTTATTAAGAACCTAGGGGAATACATTGTGTACAAGGTATGCTTACAGTTGGCTGCCGGAGTAACAGAAACCTGAACCCCAGTTTGCACGCTTTTGCACAAGGGAACAATGGATCATCGATCGTATTGCTATGGTTAGGCTTTTTCCTTAATTAGTATCTTGTATTTGCGGATGCTTGCAAGATGTTTAATCATAAGAGTGCACTTATCTTAGTCTAGAAGGTGCATTAGCATAGATCCACCCACTCAACACTTATCAGCACAGCACATAGTAACGATACGGAATATGGCGAAAGCATGTGACTATTTCTCCCGTGTGTCCTCAAGAACACTTTAGCCTTTATAAGTTCAGTTGCTAGGACTCTCCTTTGCTCAAAATGATTGGGCCACTCGTTACTCCTCAGTGCCCTTGAATTTTCTTGCTTCTACCTTTTTTTGCTTATACCAAAAACCCCTAAAAAGTTATCTTTCAGTTCCTGCAGCTATTTCTTTACCAAAGTCAGTTACCAATACGTTCCGCTCCTCGTTGGTTCGACACTCTTATTTATCGAAAACTCTACAAATGATCCCCTATAGTTGAGGGTCATCAAGTACTGTTTTCTGGCACCGTTGCCGGGGAGCGTAGCGCTATTAGTAAGTGAAGCTGGTAAGGAAGTTTTTATATTTCTGTTTTTATTTTGTCGTTGCTGCTTTTGTCCTTATGGACACCTCTACTCTTGGATCGTTGTTTATGGGGAAACGCCCCACAACTGTGGTGGTCACTCCTACCCCTACTGAAATTGTGCCTTGCAAAATACCATCTGGTATTATCAATTATGTCTTATCTAATCGTTATGCAGGAGATAGACATCCAGGTGAACACTTGCTATATTTATCACAACTATGTTAATTATTTAAGCTTGCAGGTGTGTCACTAGAGTTCCTCATGAAGAAATTATTCTTCGTATCACTTATAGGCAAAGCTTCAGATTGGCATAAGCTCCTCGATAACTCACATCTACTTAATTTGGAAGAGCTTATGTCTCTCTTTTATACAAAGTTTAACCCTCTTCATGAAATTCATCGAGACTGGAATTACATCTACAACTTTTGGTGTCGCGACGGAGAGAGCATCGCTCAAGCTTGGGGGAGACTTAAATCCCTAATGTTCAAATGTCCTATCCACGAACTCCCCAAAGAAATTATAATTACATTTTTTTATGCCAGGCTCTCTCGTCAGGATAAGGAGATGTTGGATGCCTCCTCTAGTGGGCTATTCCAAACAAGAAGTGTTGAAGAAAAGTGGGATCTCCTCGAGAGGATCCAGAAGAATATTGAAGACTGGGAAATCGACAAAGGTATTGAACCTGCTATAGATTATGGGCACGATTATATTCAGAGCTATGTGAAAACTCATTACTTTAATACCTTTTGTTCTAATATTGGTCTTGATTCCCATCTTATGATTGATTTCTGCAATAACTTTGCCTCTCACATTGACTCTTCGAAATAAGAGAAGGCTCAGTACCATAAGCCCTTTAAAGAATTACCTGTTGATATACATGTGGCTGACCCTATTCTGCCTACAGTTTTTTATGAAAATCTCCCTTTTCCTACAAGGATGGGGGAGCACTCTTTTGTGTCAGGCATAATAAATAAAAGTGGGAGAAGAATTGACGAACCTGAGGACCTGATCAAGGTCGATCCTCAAGTTGCGATGGTTAAAGATTTAGTTACTAATGATGTTTCGGATTCCAAGATAACTTTTTGTGTTGTTTCAACTAACATTGTCACAGCTAAGAATAAGAGCCCTATTTTAGGTACACCAGTTGTATCTGTCAAGATAGGAGATCACAACTATTATGGGCTTTGCGATCTGGGATCCAGTGGTAGCGCTATTCTTTATTCACTCTATCAGGAGATCATGGGTGAGATTTCACCCTGTGACCTTGAAGAAGTTGATGTTACCATTTATCTAGCAAACAAAGAAACTATCTCTCCCATTAGAATTGTGAGAGATGTTGAAGTCCTATGTGGAAAGGTAAAGTACCCTACCGACTTTCTCGTACTTGGTTCAGTGGAAGATAGTTTTTGCCCAATTATCTTTGGTAGAACTTTCCTCAGCACTTGTGGTGTTGTTATAGATTGTAAAAAAGGTAAAGTCTCTGTTGAATTCAACGGTGAGCCGTATGAATTTAACTTTTCTAAATTTTCCAAGCAACCTCATGGTACTGATTTACTTAGTGATGATAAAATTATTGAAAATATTGCTTCTATTGCTATTCCTCCTAATGATCCTTTGCAGCAATTTATGGAAGACCACGAGAATGATATGCATATGCAGGAAAGAGATGAGTTAGATGAAATAATCACAAGAAAAACTGCTATCCTGAAGCACAACCTTCCAGTTGAGCCTTTAGGAATCCTAGCACAACCGAAAGAAGACCCGGTGTTTGACCTCAAACCATTGCCCGATACGCTCAAGTATGCCTATTTAGATGAAAAGAAAATATATCCTGTCATTATCAATGCTAACCTTTCAGGATTTGAAGAAGAGCGATTTTTGGAGACACTTTGCAGACACTGTGGTGCCTTGGGTATACCCTTGACGACCTTAAGGGGATCAGTCCATCGATTTGCCAACACTATATCAATCTCGAGCTCGATGCTAAGCCAGTTTTTGATCATCAACGATGGTTGAACCCAAGGATGAAGGACGTGGTTAGGACGGAGATTCTCAAGCTTCTAGCTGCAGGTATCATCTATCCTATAGCTAATAGTAGGTGGGTAATTCCAGTTAATTGTGTTCCTAATAAAGGAGGTATGACTGTTGTTCCTAATGATAAAAATGAACTAATACCTCAAAGAGTTGTTATTGGATATAGAATGTGTATTGACTACAGGAAGTTGAACAAAGCGACCAGGAAGGACCACTACCCGCTGCCCTTTATTGATCAGATGATAGAGAGGTTGTATAAAACACCTACTTTTCCTATCTTGATGGGTACTCTGGCTTGTCTCAAATTCATGTCAACACTGCCGACCAAGAGAAGACCACTTTCACGTGTCCTTACGGTACTTATGCTTACAGGCGTATGCCTTTTGGCTTATGCAATGCACCTGCTACTTTTCAGAGATGTATGTCTGCTATTTTTCATGGTTTTTTGTGAGGAGATTGTGGAAATCTTCATGGACGATTTCTCCGTCTATGGAACTTCCTTTGACCACTGTCTCCACAATCTTAATAAAGTTTTGCAGAGATGCGAGGATACAAACTTAGTTCTAAATTGGGAAAAATGACACTTCATGGTTAACGAAGGGATCATGCTTGGACACAAGATTTCCGAGAGGGGAATTGAAGTGGACAAGGCGAAGATTGAAGCTATTGAAAGGATTCCCTATCCAAGGGACATTAAAGGTATTCGTAGTTTTCTCGGTCATGCTGGTTTCTATAGAAGATTTATCAAAGACTTTTCTAAGACCTCGAGACCCCTCACTAATCTTCTCCAGAAGGATGTTCCTTTTGTATTTGATGACAATTGTAAGGAGGATTTCGAAGTTCTTAAGAAAGCTTTGATAACTGCTCCTATAGTACAACCACCTGACTGGAAATTGCCCTTTGAAATTATGTGTGATGCTAGTGATTTTGCTATTGGAGCTATTTTAGGACAAAGGGTTGATAAGAAATTGAATGTTATACATTATGCTAGCAAGACCCTTGATAGTGCTGAAAAGAATTATGCTACTATTGAGAAGGAATTCTTAGCACTAGTGTTTTCTTGTGATAAATTTAGGCCTTATATTGTTGATTCAAAATTTAGTATTCATACTGACCATGCTTCTCTTAAGTACCTTATGAAAAATAAGGATGCCAAACCAAGACTCGTCAGGTGGGTACTCCTTCTTCAAGAATTCGATTTACAGATTGTTGATAGAACATGACCAGACAATCCGGTGGCGGACAATCTTTCAAGATGGAAGATATAATGCATGATCCCATCCCAGTCAACGACAGTTTTCCAGACGAACAACTTGCCGTTGTAAAAGTACAATTTCTCTCCGATCCTTGGTTTGCAGATTATGCTAATTTTATCGTTGCAAAGTATTTGCCTCCAGGTTTAACATTTCAGCAGAGGAAGAAGTTCTTCCATGATTTGAGGCACTACTTTTGGGATGACCCTCATCTTTTCAAATAAGGTCCCAACGGGATCGTGAGAAGATGCACAACGGAACATGAGCAGAAAGAAATTCTCAAGCAATGTCACGACAGTCCCTATGGAGGACATCACGCCGGCGAGAGGACCGCACATAAGGTTCTCCAATCAGGTTTTTATTGCCCTACTCTCTTTAAAGATGCTAGAAATTATATTTTATCTTGTGATAAGTGTCAGAGAGTTGGTAATATTAGTAGGAGGAACGAGATGCCTATGAATTACTCACTAGTGATTGAGCCTTTTGATTGCTAGGTTTTCATTTTATGGGTCCTTTCCCTCCTTCAAACAAGTACACTCACATCTTAGTAGTTGTTGATTATGTGACCAAGTGGGTTGAAGCAATCCCCACTGAGATTGCTGATCACAAGACATCTTTGAAAATGCCCAAAGATGTAAGTTTCCCTAGGTTTGGTGTACCTAGGTATCTTATGACTGATGGAGGATCACACTTCACGCATGGAGATTTTAGAAAAGCTCTAGCAAACTACGATGTCAATCATAGAATTGCTTCGCCGTACCATCCTCAAACTAGTGGGCAAGTTGAGCTCACCAATAGAGAGATTAAGCTGATCTTGCAAAAGAAAGTCAACAGTTCTAGAAAGGACTGGTCAAATAAGTTAGGAGATGCTTTGTGGGCATATAGAACTGCTTACAAAAACCACATGGGCATGTCCCCGTATAAGATGGTCTATGGCAAGGCTTTCCATTTTCCATTAGAATTAGAACTTAAAGCTTTCTGGGCTGTTAGAGAGCTTAATGCTGACCCAAAGTTAGCCGGTGAAAAGCGTCTCATGAACTTGACTTCTCTAGATGAGTGGACAAGTGAAGCTTACGAGAGTGCTAAAATGTTCAAAGAAAAGGTAAAGAAGTGGCATGATAGAAGGATTCTGAAACCTGAATTTAATGTTGGTGATAGAGTTTTATTGTTTAGATCCCGTTTCAGGTTCTCTCGAGGTAAATTACTTTCCATATGGGAAGGGCCATTTCAAATGGAAGAAGTTTACCGGTCAAGTGCAATTAAGATTAACAATTTTTATGGCACCAAACCTCAAGTTGTGAATGGGCAAAGACTCAAGCATTACATGGCGGGAGATCCCGTCAACGTTGATGTAAATATAATACACACAACTACTCATGAAGATTATGTTGTAGCCCCATTTCAGACACCAGCAGAAGCAGAATAGGAAAAGGTATGTGTTACAGTAAGGAAACATCAAGAACCGCCATAAAAGTTCCAGATTACGCGTTTTTGCAAAATATAGAAAATTCAGAGCCTAATTGGAGCCGGAGAGGAGCTCCAGGGTGCCCAGGTGCCCCCCTGGTGCGGCCTACCTCCTGGCCACGCCGGGAGGCCGCCTGGGCATCCCGAAGTCCGTCTTCGACTCCACTTTGGCTCGTTACCTTCCTATTGTTGCAGAAATTTTTGCTATATATTTTCCCAGATAGCCCCGGCACCGTATCTCTCGGTTTCGCATGTTTTCTTTTCGAGATGTTTCTGCCAAGACTAAAAGTTGATTATTGGAGATGTCTTCTTGTGGCTCGAGCAGGGAGGACTTCTTCGGATGGCACTTACGACAAGTCTAGAAGGATCTCAATCAAGGGAAGCACATTGATTGGGCTACAGAAGAAGAAATTGCAGCAAGACAAGCGGAGATGGAGCGCTCCATGAGAGAGGAAGTCAAGACTATCACCGCCTAGCAACAAGGAGGACCAAGCAATCCCATCATGGTGGGATATGTCCAACCTCACTATGATCTTTCTCTTAACCTTTCAGGGCCTCCAACTTCACTTGAGGATCAACGTACGATCTCCACTATCTCCGAGGCTTACCGCATCACCAACCAACTTTGTGAAGATTTTAGTGTACCGAAAGTACAAGTGGAAGTCTTGGAATCAGAAAATCAAACCCTTCGCCGTGTCATTAGGGATCTGAAGAAACAACCACAAAAAGAATGAGGAGTAAATCTCCTTGGGTAATGGCATCCCCCCAGCTTGTTCCAAGCTTGGGGGAGTGCCCGGTATCTTGATCTTGATCTTAGTCTTTTAGAGTCAAGTAGAGTCGTATCATGTCTAGGGATGTTATTATTTGAAATAGGTGTTTGCATTGAGGTCTATCACTCCTTCTGTGGAGAATTTGTATCCGCGAGTGTGGAGTCATCTATGATGGAATATTAATGAGAAGTCTATTGGTTCCTTCGCTGCACTCGGTATCCTCTTCATGCAATCGACCTTATATGATGATTCTTATGGGGAGTATTGACCTTATATCAGGTATGGCTTTGAAAACTTTATTTAATTTTGGAAAATATAGCTTTGGTCTTGACAACATGCATATTTTCCCAAGTAGCGACATAGCCAAATCCTTTATGTTATTATGCTTGAAGTGTTATGTTGAGAAGAAAGACAACTTGATGTGTTATGCTTACCTTAATGTTTATGCTTTATATGTTTTGCATCTAAGTTAGCATCAGCTATCTGTTCTCTCAAAGCCTTTTCTAGCCAAACTCTTTGCCTAGCAGATTTCTGCTTGTGCATCCATACCTTGAAACCAATACCTTCCATTTGAGTCCACCATACCTTCCTATTCGTGGTATTTCCCTACCACTCTTAGAAGTATAGAATTTATGTGTTATCCTTAAATGTTCAAAATCTTCTGTTTTGTGCCTATTGTTTAGCTCATGAGGAAGTAGTAGGTAATTCATGATCTTCTTAAGTTGGACAAGTTTTACCCCGGGATTGCATGTCTAATCTGCAAACCCACAATACGAGAAGGAACTGGCATGAGTGCGCCTAGCTCGAAACATAATATAACAAACAAACCCTCCTTCACGCTTGGTCTATGAGAAATCAGAAACTTTGGCAGTGATAAACAAAGGAGATTAAGGGGATGTGATCGTCCCCACTTGGGAGTTGTTCCTCGAAACTTGTCCATCTTGAGAAGTAATTGAGCTATCTATTAGCATTCGTTGACAAACTATGCACCGCCCAAAATATAGTTTCATTCCGTTTGGTTTAAAGATAGCACATGAGTTTTCCCTGGTTGCCTTTCCTTTACTTTTATGTTGAGTCAGCTTTCCTACTTCTTTCTTTTCCCAAAGAGAACAGACACTTGATGCTGATGATGATTCATCCTTATAATGTTGCATTAAGTTTTGCCATGCCACATCATTGTTGACATTATCTTTTGATATGTAAGTTGTTTGCGAAAGCTTTTGCCAAGCAAACATCTTCCTTTGTGTTAGCATTTGCACTTCATGACTGATAACATGTTCTTTCAAATCTTCAATTTGTTTCATCTTATTTGGAAAGAGCAAAAGTTAAAGTTATTAGTTGTCCTTTGACCAAGGATATGTTTGCCATAATTCGATGAGTTTTCTCAACCCTACTTTTGATTATGATTGTTATTATTTTCTCATAAGGACCTTATGAGTTGAGGTTGTTGTTGAGGATGCTTGAGTTTGGTGAAGAAACTTTGATGCTTCTTGTCCGTATTCTATTTATCAACACTTAACTCTCTAAACTTGTGGACAGGTTTACCGAGCTCAGTATTCGCTTGGGGACAAGCGAGGTCTAAGCTTGGGGGAGTTGATACGTCCAAAATGCATCATTATTTTATATAATAATTCTTTCTTATTCATTGATATATTTCATGTTATGATGTTGTTCTTATGTTGTTTTGGCCTATTTTACACAGTTTGCAACTTTCCGATGCCGAAGCAGCCGAGCGCAGGAATCAGCGGTAAAAAGTGGACGCTGAGTTGCTCAAGAACAATACCTCCAAATTACCTGAAAATCGACGGAGAGTATTTTTAAGAAGAATGACGAAGACACGCCGAAGAGGGGCCAGAGGGGGGCCACAGGGTGCCCAGGCGGCCACCTGGCGCGACACCCACCCTGGCCGCGCCGGGAGGGCGGCTGGACCCCTGGGGCCACTCCCGGCTCCCCCTTTGGCCTATATATCGCTCATATATAAAAAAACCTAAAACAGACAGAGTTTCCAGAGTTTCGCCGCCGCTCCGTGCCGGAAACCTACAGAGAAGAAAAGACATCTCCGGAGGGCAGATTCCGCCGGGGGAGAACACCTCCCGGAATGGGAGATCGTTTCCATCGGCATCACCATCGTCACGGGCATCATCGAGATCATCATTAACATCAGCACCATCACCACCACCATCCAATCTCACCTCACAAGTCCAACTTGTGTTGTAATTCGTACTATCTATCCTCTCTACTCTACCCGTGTTGATTACTATCGTGTGATGAATTCTATTGAGTTTTGTTGGAGAATTATCATTATGTCCAGATTGTTTATCATCTATTTATCCCCACTGATCATGATCTCTTTTATGTCTTGTGAGTAATAATTTTAGTTCTTGAGGACATGGGAGAAGTCTAGTTGTTAGTAGTCATATGATGTTGAAGTAATATGTGTTGTTTTATATTTAAGTGGGTTGTTATTTTCCTAGTGGTCTTGTGTGAGTCGAACACTCAACACTTCTCCTTATTAAGGACCTAGGGGAATACATTGTGTACAAGGTATGCTTACGGTGGGTTGTCGGAGTGACAGAAACCTGAACCCCAGTTCGCACGCTTTTGCACAAGGGAACAATGGATCATCGATCGTATTGCTATGGTTAGGCTTTTGACTTAATTACTATCTTGTATTTGCGGATGCTTGCAAGATGTTTAATCATAAGAGTGCACTTATCTTAGTCTAGAAAGTGCATTAGCATAGATCCACCTACTCAACACTTATCAGCACAACACATAGTACCGATGCAGAATATGGCGAA
The DNA here is from genome assembly GCA_950022295.1 of Bromus sterilis. NCBI lineage: Eukaryota > Viridiplantae > Streptophyta > Magnoliopsida > Poales > Poaceae > Bromus > Bromus sterilis. Next base: position 210,881,355 of record OX465598.1, on the reverse strand, counting down.
AGCACGTGACTATTTCTCCTGTGTGTCCTCAAGAACACTTTAGCCTTTATAAGTTCAGTTGCTAGGCCTATCCTTTTCTCAAAAGGATTGGTCCACTCGTTACTCCTCAGTGCTCTTTACTTTGCTTGCTTCTACCTTTTTGTTGCTTATACCAAAAACCCCTAAAAATTTATCTTTCAGTTCCTTCAGCTATTTCTTTACCAAAGTCACTTACCAATACTTTCTGCTCCTCGTTGGGTTCGACACTCTTATTTATCGAAAACGCTACAAACGATCCCCTACAGTTGAGGGTCATCACCACGGTACTGACCCTCGGCGGTACCGTTGGCACGGTAGTACCGTAGACGGTACGGTAGTACCGCACCGCGGTAGTACCACGTCATGAGCGGTACTACCGTGGTTGGTGGGCTTCCAACGGCTGCATTTATTCCCACCTATAAAAGGGGGTATTCTTCCCCATTGAGACTGACCTTATTTATTGCTCTCACCTCCATTGACGCCCAAGCTCCATTCTTGCCCGATCTCCCTCCTTAGCCGTCAAAACTTGTTGATTCTCTAGGGTTTGGAAGAGGAGGCCCCGATCTACACTTACACCAAAGAAGATTTGATTCCCCCCATTAATCCCGTGTGCATATTGTTACTCTTGGGCGCGTTGGTGCCCTAGACGGAAGAGGTCACCTCAAAGCCATATTCTATTGTGGTGAATCTTCGTGGTTTCGTTCGGAGCCTCCAATTAAGTTGTGGAGATTTACCCAACCTTGTTTGTAAAGGTTTGGTTGCCACCTTGAAGGCCGCCTAGTAGTGGATCACGGCATCTTGCATTGGTAAGAGCGTGAGGAGAAATAGCATGGGGAGAATTATCACTATGTCCAGATTTTTTATCATCTATTTATCTCCACTAATCATGATCCCTTTTATGTCTTGTGAGTAGTTATTTTAGTTCTTGCGGACATGGGAGAAGTCTAGTTGTTAGTAGTCATATGATGTTGAAGTAATATGTGTTGTTTGATATTTAAGTTGTGTTGTTATTTTCCTAGTGGTGTTGTGTGAGTCGAACACTCAACACTTCACCTTATTAAGGACCTAGGGCAATGCAATATGTATAAAGAATGCTTATGGTGGGTTGCGGGAGTGACAGAAACCTGAACCCCAGTTCACACACTTTTTCACAAGAGAACAATGGATCATCGATCGTATTGCTATGGTTAGGCTTTTGACTTAATTACTATCTTGTATTTGCGGATGCTTGCAAGATGCTTAATCATAAGAGTGCACTTATATTAGTCTAGAAGGTGCACTAGTATAGATCCACCCACTCAACAATTATCAACACAGCACATAGTACCGATGCGGAATATGACGAAAGCACGTGACTGTTTCTCCCGTGTGTCCTCAAGAACGCTTTAGCCTTTATAAGTTCAGTTGCTAGGCCTTCCCTTTGCTCAAAAGGATTGGGCCACTTGTTACTCCTTAGTGCCTTTTACTTTGCTCGATTTTAACTTTTTGTTGCTTATAACGAAAACCCCTGCAGCTATTACTTACCAAAGTCACTTACCAATGCCTTCTACTCCTCGTTGGGATCGACACTCTTATTTATAGAAAACGCTATAAACGATCCCCTACAGTTGAGGGTCATCAGGCGCGAATTAACGAGGATCGGTCTTGGCAAATCCCATGGTTAGGAACCCTGGGTTTAGATCATAGAGAGAGGAGTGCAGGTTGGCGATGCTCGTCGGCTAAGAGGAGATAGGGATTTACCCAGGATCCGGGCCCTCGATCGGTAAAACCCCTACCTCCTGCTCTGTTGTATTATATGGTGGAGGTGAGTACAGCGGAGATCTCGGCGAGAGTGCTCTTTCCGAGGGTGGAGCTATGCGAGATTGGATGTCCTAGACGTCCCCTCTCCCATCCTTTACATACTAGGTTGGCTCGAAAGGAGTTTGTCTAGGTTTACAGAGGTGATTGCCTAATCTAGCTAGTCTTGGTGGGCACGCCTTGGATTCCAAACCGCCTCGGACTCCATGTAGGCGCAGTCGTCGGTTCTTTGGGTGGGCTGATCCTGGGCCAGCCGAAGCTTCCAGTGGGTCTTCTGTCTGAACACGCACCAGGTACCAAATTTTAGCTCATTCCCTCAAAGAGAAAGGAAAAAGCTTAAGCTTAACAATATCTCGTTCTACTTCTTTATACTTTTGCATATCACAGAGTTCAACAAAATTATTTAAGTGTAAAGCAGCATCATCTCCAACACCGAAGAATTGATCTCTCATAACAAGGTTCAGCAAAGCAGGTTTAATTTCATAAGAGGTTGCTAAAGTAGCAGGTGTAGCAAGAGGAGTGCAGATAAAATCATTGTTGTTGTGACTAGTGAAGTCACACAACTTGGTGTTTTCAGTTGTAAGCATAGTAGCATAAAACAGGACAAGCAAAAAAATTGGTTTTTGATAAAGGACACTAAAGAAAGAACTGAAAGGTAAACTAACAAAAACTAAAAAGAAAAGATAAAATATAGCGTGCAACTCCCCTATCTTGAAGATTGGAGTCCCCGCAACGGCGCCAGAAATAGCTTTGATGGCTTATCGCCCCTCGTTGTTTACCCAAAGTGGAAGGTATGAGATGCGGCACAACAGCAAGTTTCCCTCAGTGAAGATACCAAGGTTTATGTCTCCAGTTCCAACGGCAGCAAGTAGGTGACAACGGCTCTAGAAATCTATCACGAGTTGACGTGGACCTACGCACATCAATAGATAACTTTGCTCCCAACGAGTACAGAGAGGTTGTCAATCTCTCCGGTCTTGTTGTTTACAAAGGGTCAAACGCAAGAGATAAAAGATAGTGATAACTGCAACTAGAAAGTAAAAGAAAGAAGTAAATTGTGGGTGTAAACAGTGGTGGAAATATGGACCGGGGTCCCATGATGTTCAATAGTGATGTCTCTCTCCCAAAAGACGATAAGAGAGTTATGCAAGGTAAACAAATTATAGCTCGGCAATTGACAGGATTACGGGCGCAAACCAATGCTAACTATGCTAAAAAAGAAAGGAAGAGGATCAAACTCATGGGAGGTACGCCAAGATAAGTAGACCGAAATCCATCTGCATCTACTACTAATCATCCACATTGAGATATCTATCCAGAACATCTCACTGGTATTAAGTTGTGAGCCCCACCCAAAGCAACAGACAACTTCATTAAAAGAACTTTGCGTAAAGTAAACAATCCTTGCAACCGCGGTTACAAGCACTGTTGTTTTCTCCGTTGTGGCAACAGCACATCCCCTAGACTCATGTTTCTGTCACTCAAGCTAGTCATCAGGGGGCATGAACCCACAATCAAGCATAATTCTCCCTCTTGGAGTTACTACCTACTACTTGGCCAAAGCAATAAATAGCAACGGAGAACATGCAAGAATTACTCAAGAACACAAATATAAAAGAGAAGAACCAAATATATTACTCATCACAATCTGAACATAATCTGATAATCCATCAGATCCTAGCAAACTCAACATAAAACAGCAGAAAGAATTACATATGTGCCTTGATCATGTAGGGAAGGTCACAAGGTCTCATCCATGAAGAACAAAGAGGGGAGGAGAACATCACATAGCTACTGATCATGGACCCATGGTCCATGGTGGACTACTCACGGATCATCCGGGAAGTGTCCATGGGGGTGGACAAGCTCCCGGAGGTTAACCCTCCCTCCGGCAGGGTGCCGGGAAGAGGTCTTCTGGCGCTCCTGATCTTTGAAGCGCGGCGGCGGCGGAATAGAGTCGAGATCACGAAAAAGGAATCTGTCTTCAGAGGTTTCGACGAGAGACAAATATATAGGAGAAGGGGGGCAGCCGGGGGGCACCATGGAGTGCAGGCGCCCACCTGGCGTGGCCTAGGGTGGGGTCGCGCCCCTTGGCCACCTAGGCATAGGGTGCCCCCCCTGGTTCTCCTTCGGGACTCTGGAAGGTTCCCGTACGCTGATTTTTTATCGGATTTTTCCGGAATTTTTGGAGCACTTTTAATACGGGGGAAATCTGAAATAAAAAGACAGTATAAAATAGGAACTGTCACTGGGGTGCACTGAGTTAATAAGGTAGTCCAAATATGATCAAAAGTGTATGAAAGTGTATCAAAAGCATAGCAATATCACACAAAACATGCATGGAGCAAGCAGAAATAATAGATACGTTTGTGACGTATCAACGTCCCCAAGCTTAATTCCTGCTCTTCCTCGAGTAGGTAAATGATAATAAGCATAATTTCTGTGGTGACATGATACCAACTATATAAGAACTTTTTAAGTAAAGTAATCAAGGTATGTAATTCAATTCAAGTCATAACAAGCAAGGGTCTATATTAGCATTGAAACAAGCAACATAAGAACATAAAGGTGCAAGAGCTCTCATTGTCCGTGACTCGAATGTCTCCAAATGGTGTTTGCGTGCAAGAATTGGGAGATGGGAATACGAGAGAGAGAAATATTTATTTGGTGAGCACTCAATCTACTAAAGTTTCACACTTAGTCTTCTTTGGAATCTTATCTTGACTGGTCCCCAGACCACTAGCCAGGTACAAGTCAACTTGATCCTGTCCCTTTCGATATTTTGAGCACTCATGCAATGGATGAGCGTAAGCACGAAAATTGACACTCAGGATGGCAAAGAGAGAGATATGGTGGAGGAGGAAGACAAAAAGGTGTGAAAGGCTCACATCAATGAGGACAATCATAGGCGAGAGAAAGCCAAATGATAGATATGATGTGAGGAGTAGGGATTTCCATGCAACGAATGCACATACGATCTATGGAAAGCTCTCGAATGGAACTAGTGGGGGTGCATCCAACTTGCTTGCTCACGAAGACCTAGAGCTCATTTGAGGAGGCTCATCATTGGAATATACAAGCCAAGTTCTATAGTGTAGAAGGTCCCCACATAGCTATATGCATATATGATCATCTCTATGGATCACAAGGTATAAGATGGAGTATGACTGTGGATCTCTCAAAAGGAATAGTAGTGTTTCCCCCGTCTCTCTTTTTATTTTATTTTTCTCTTTTTTTCTATTTTTTTCTATTTTTTGGTAGCCTCAATAGCTCTCTCTATTTCTCTTTCATTTGTCCTCTTTGGGATGTTATAAATTTGTCCTCTTTGTGATCTTTTCCTCACTTAAGGGCAACACTCTATTTTACAAGGAGTATAGGAGATCTTTCACACTTTACAAAAGTACTCAGCATAAAGAAGATGAAGATATCATGATGTATGCAAATGTATGCCTCTACCAGTGTAGCAGGAACATGTATGACATGAAGATCAAGTCATGAGAAAGTGGATGTTTCATGGCAATATATCTTGGAAAGGCTATGGAAATGCCTTGATAGGTAGGTATGTTGGCTGTTTTGAGGAAAGATATAAGGAGGTTTATGATGATAGACCGTATCATGCCAAGGGTTTGGATGCACCAGCGAGGTGGACGCCAACTCTCGGAGTGAGAAGAGGGCAATGCACGGTACCGAAGAGGCTAGCAAATATGAGGAGGTGGAAGTGTCAACTTTCAATACTTACATTAGTCCGAAGAACTCATGCACTTATTATCGGTAACTCTCAATCTAGTCAGGAGTTTCACAAAGAGACAATTACCCCGAAGAGGAGTGTATGGAGGTTTGTTTATCCTTGCGCATCCCCGACTCATGGTACATGACTGTACGCTAATAGCTGATCCCTCCAAATATTAGTGATCCATCTAGTAGCTAGAGTTCTCAACTAGTTTTTGTAGGTTTTTTAAAATAAACACGGATTGCCCAAAATACGACATCTATCACAAATAGGCTAGAGCTCTTGACACCAAAAGTTCAAACATTACTCACAACAATACCTCAAAACTATTGCAAGTTACTACTACAATTGAATAGCAACCTCAATTACCTAATTCAAGTCAAGACACAACTCAGTGCAACAAGCCAACTCTCTAAACAAGATAAACATGAAAAATCAAGAGAGTTCCAGCAACAAACTCAACAAAACCTCTTGAAAAAGATAAACATGAAAACTAAGATCTAAACATGACAGCAGCTACGAAAAGATAAAGAACACACAACAAAAATAAAGATAAGCATGAAAATCCTATGATGTGTTCTAGTTTAAAGTGGAGCATGTTTCTCTCCCACACAAAGAAAACTAGGTTTTAACTTGATATGAACAGAAAACAAATCTAAAGAAAACTTAAAAGAAAACTAAAGAGCAAGACGCTTCAAGCATAGCACATAACGCATGAAGTGAAAAAAATATAGTGGAACGGAGGACGAACTGATGATTGTTGATGGAGAAGGGGATGCACGGGGGGCATCCCCAAGCTTAGACGCTTGAGTCTCCTTGAATACTTATTGGGGATGCATGGGGGCATCCTCATGCTTGAGCTTTTGACACTCCCGGATCTTCTTTCATGATCTTCCCTCGCACACTTGAAAACTCCCTTCATACATAACTGATCATAAGATGATTAGAGAGGTTAGTACCCATAATAATATAATTTTCCACTACTCGAAATAAAGATTTTCTTGAAGGGCTACTGTTTCTCAAGATTGCCAAAAAGTTTTTGTAAAGAAAAAGCTAGCTCAAGACTTGAAAAACTGAGGAAAGGAAAAACGTGGCAGAATCTGTGAAAAACACACCAGCAGGTAGTAAATAATTTTTTTGGGGTACTTCTGCAACTCAAATAAAAAAACTCAGAAACGATGCCCGAAAGCTAATTGTATAGAGCATGCTGTCAGAAAAATTTAGATAAAAAATTTGATCTGGTGATTCATCGTGAATTTTTCCGTCCAAGGACAGAATCTGTTTTCTGGAAAGCATGTCACAACTTTTGAATTTCTTGCAATCGGCAGCTAAACTTGGCACAAAGCTTGAAAATAAAGATACAATGATGTTGCTAAAGTAGTAACAATCATCAAACCACTAAAATAGAAGTAAAAACATCTTGGGTTGCCTCCCAACAAGCGCTTTCTTTTACGCCTTTAAGCTAGGCAAGAAGGAAAAATAAGAATCAAGTTTTATCAAGAGAAAGAGAATAGCTAGCCCGTGTAACGGACTCAAAAGGTAACTTGATTTTCTTCCTAGGGAAGTGTGCCATCCCCTTTTTGAGAGGGAATTGAAATTTTATATTCCCCTCTTTCATATCAATGATGGCACCAACGGTGCGAAGAAAAGGACGTCCCAAAATAATTGGACATAAAGGCTCACACTCAATGTCCATAATAGTAAAATCAGCGGGAACATAATTGTCATTGACAATGATAAGAACATCGTCAATCTTCCCCAAAGATTTCCATACGAAGAATCAACAAGACGTACACCAAAAGAACAAGGATCAAAAGGTTTCAATTCAAACATATCATACATTCTTTTGGGCATAACGGAGGTACTAGCTCCATACATCGCATAAGGCATAGCAAGAGAAGTTATTCAATTTAATTTTTATCGTAGGATCCCAACCATCTTCTAGCTTCCTAGGTATGGATACTTCTACTCTAAGCTTCTCCTCCCTAGCTTTAATGAGAGCATTAGTGATATGCTCCATGAAGGCAAGATTTAGTGTGCTAGTGTGGGGGTCTCTAGACATTTTTTGTAACAAGCTAATAACTTCAGAAAGGGTGCAACAAGCAAAATCAATGTCATTACTATCAAAGGTGGTAGTGGTGTCATCTAGGCTCACTTGTTGGAAGGCCTCTATGTTCATAGGAGTTTCTTCTTCTACGGTTGAGGTAATAGCATCACCATTAATAAGTCCAATGGGACTAGGAGTGTGTTAGGTGCTAAAAGTTTGAGTATCCTCAACAAGTTGGATAGTAGCTACGGTGTGGTGTGTAGGAAGGCTCTGAATTCTATCTTCTTCCTCCTTTCTCTAGCCCATATTTCTTTAAGTTTAGCCATCATTCTAATATTTTCATTAATTTGCACTTGAATAGCATTAATAGGAGTGGCCTTCCTCTCCTCGAGGGGAGAAGTTCAAATTTTAAGCATCTCAATATCAAGGGATAACTGCTAAGTTGTCTACCTTCAAAGAGAGGTTATCTAATTTGTCTAATATTTCCTCTACACTCTTGTTGAAGGCTTTTTGGGTAGTGATAAATTCCTTAAGCATGCTCTCTAATTCAGAAGTGGAGTTCTTGTTGCTAGGATAAGTGTTGTTGTTCCCATAGTTGTTGGATGGGAACGGTCTAGGATTGCTAGCAAAATTACTCCTATAAGCATTATTGTTGAAGTTGTTTCTAGAGATAAAGTTCACATCAACTTGTTCTTGAGAAACCAAGGAATTTAAAGGAACGTCGTGAGGGTCTATATGGGCTTCCTTGGTAAGTAAAGACATAATTAAGTCAACTTTTTCATTTAGGGAGGAAATCTCCTCGACAGAGTTTACCTTCCTACCTGTTGGAGCTCGTTCTGTGTGCCATTGGGAATAGTTGGTCATCATATCATCTAGTAGTTTTGTGGTAGCACCAAGTGTTGTTGACATAAAGGTTCTTCCCGCGGCCGCATCTAACAGGTTCCACGAGGTAAAGTTCAAGCCTGCATAAAAAGTCTGGATAACCAACCAAGTAGTCAAGCCATGTGTAGGGCATTTCATAACAAGACATTTCATACGTTCCCAAGCTTAGGAAACGTGTTCATTATCCAATTGCTTAAAATTCATAATGTTATTCCTCAATTGGATAACTTTAGAAGGTGGGTAATACTTCCACATAAAAGCATCCTTGCACTTATCCCAAGAATCTATGCTATTCCTAGGCAAGGATTGAAACCAAATTTTAGCTCCTTCCCTAAAAGAGAAAGGAAAAAGCTTAAGCTTAACAATATATCCTTCTACTTCTTTATACTTTTGCATATCACAGAGTTCAACAAAATTATTTAAGTGTAAAGTAGCATCATCTCCAACACCGGAGAATTGATCATTCATAACAAGGTTCGGCAAAGCAGGTTTAATTTCATAAGAGGCTGCTGAAGTAGCAGGTGTAGCAATAGGAGTGCAGATAAAATCATTGTTGTTGTGACTAGTGAAGTCACACAACTTGGTGTTTTCAGTGGTACCCATAGTAGCATCAAACAAACAAACAATTTTTTGTAGTTTTTGATAAAGGAGACTTGTCGGGACCCGGGGTTTGCATATGTAATTCCAGTCACAATTCAATCATATGGAGAGCCGAGAGCCATACCCACTTTTCTAAGCAGACAAGGCCAAGTACAAGACAATCTCGGAAAGCTCGAACGTGAGGGGCATCCAAGCCAGGGCGGATGATCAACTGAGATGAGTCCTCATCGCCCGCTCACAAGTCTAAATGATTATGGGTGGTGAAATCCCATACTCATAGACAAGTCGCCTCAACCATATTATCGATTGAATCATAACACTTACATAAACAGACTCCAGCCCGATCTCTTAGTCGGGGTCTCGGGCGGGCTCGATCGTACAACGAAGTGTGCCACGTGACGGAGTCACGAGCAATCGCATCGCGATGCCCCAAGATGCGCAAATCTAAGGGCCACTTGGTGTATGAAAGACCGCCGGCAAGAACTCAACTAAGGTATTGAATCCTACACTAAGACATGCACGTTATAATCATACACGCAGCATACATGTCTAGTGTAAACAGCAGGTAACACAACATGAACTCTACAACTCAAAGTCGGATTGCATCCGCTATATAGAGCAGATATAGTAGTATTACAAGCAGAGATCACATAACTGTGACCCAACATTACATCATACAACAACGGAAGCAAATTATGTCTTAGTAAAGACAAGGTTAACAAATGGCTTAAGAAGCCTTTAAGAAAACACAACGACCCTCCAGAGGGACCAGGCTGCTGTCTGGGACTACATTACTTCGTCAGCGTCGAGCTTGAGGGGAAGGCCACCATCAGGTTTAGTGGTCTCGTCTCTAAAACATAGAATAAGAAAATGTGAGTACAAAGTCGTACTCAGCAAGACTTACATCAGAACTATAATACTCATTCTCAGGTATCAAGGTAAAGGCAAGTGGGGTTGTAATACAGAAAGCTTTGACTTGGATATCCTGTACTACGACTACATAGAGTTGAGATGAGAGGCGCACACAAGTCCATCTAATCTTGATCACCACATCAATACACCACCATGGATCCTTCCTCGACTTCCCCACGAGGAAGAAACCCAAAGCACTCACACTTATCTTGAGATTTTTAGAGTATCCATTTGAGTTGTCAAATAATTAAGTAAAGATCTCCAAGTAGTCCATAACCGCGGACACGGCTATTCGAATAGTTCATTAACCCTGCAGGGGTGTACTTCTTCACATACGTAGCTACCACTTACCGCCTAGAACTCGTCACCTTCAAGCGGTGTCGGCGAGGATAGTACCACGACACTTACCTCACGGCTCCAACTGTAGTCCAGGGGGATCGCCTACCTGTACCCCAATCGGGAATCCGGCCGGGGTTTCCGTTCAGGACCTAGACGATGTATGGACGGTTCGACAAGCCCACCTCGACGGATGGTGCTGCACTTTCCTAAAGCCGTGCTACGTTATGAAATCAAATAGAAAAACAATTAACCCATGCGAATCCTGGACCATAGTCGGGGTGAGTTAATAGGTCGAGAGGGGTCAATGAGACCAACATGTGGTAATAATCTGTGTCTTGGATCACAACACAAGAACTCGGGGCGTAGGGAAGTGTAAATGAGACAATCCACCGTGTACTCCTACACAACCTCTCATTGTTCACTTATATTAGGGTGACTTCATCAACACGTTACCACCTTGTTGCATTTGTTAACTACCATCCCGAAGCATCACCCAGATGGACCAACATCAAAGTAATCACTCTAGCATGGCATAGCATAACATGGATGAAGGGCCACATGATGAACACAAACAAACTTGTATCTGCTAGGTTGAGGTTTGCTTAATACTGTGGGAGCAATGATAGGTGATGAAAAGGATGGGTTCAACTAGCGGTAGAACGGTAACATGTGAATCACCTAATCATGCATAAGAGAACAAGAGGGAAACTGGGTTTTTATAGATATGATCAAAGGGGGTTTGCTTGCCTTATTGTCGAGACTCGGGGGTGCCACTCTTTGGATTAAACAGGAACTACGTCCGGCAATGGATCTATCGAGAAGAAACAAACACCGAGACACAAGTATGAACATCACATTGCAATGCACATTCAAGAAATGAATCATGGCATGGTATTTATGTGATCTAGGTTCAATTTGTCACATGTTAATTGAAGTTGATTTGAATAAGAAATTCAAATTCAAACTTCGAATGTTGTTCAAATTAGCCAAAGTTGCATTTGCTAATGTTTGGTCTTTGTAAACTATGTTGTCATGTGTATGATATGCCTCTGATGTTCATGTGACAAGGTTGGCATTGCAAAGATTTAATTTGAAATGATTTAAACATTTATTTTGAATTATTCCAAATATCCCAAATAGCTAAATGCTACTGGTCCATCATCATAGATGTGTTTTTCATCTATGAAAATATGATATTTGGAATCCTTGCATTTTCCTGATGATTTTTCATATAAAACACTTTTAATTTGGAGTTACAAATAATTTTCTATGAATTTCTGAAGATTTAATCAATTTCTGGAATTTCCTGGAATTAAATTAAACAGAGAAAATCACTTATTGCATCAGCATGATGCAATGCTGATGTCACCAGGGGGCTGACATGTGGGCCAGCACTGTCAGTGACTGTGTTAATTTTCGTTTTAATTAAACGTTAACAGAAGATTAGGGGGGCAGGGCCCACCTGTCATTGACCCATGGGGTCAAATGACCAGGGGTTAGCCCCCTAATCGCCCTGCCACGTTGGCCTCACCGGAGGGAGGCCGCTGGTGAGCTCTGGACGCGTCGGCGGCCGCTGTAGCCGATGAATCCGGGCACAGGAGGCCACGTCAAGGGCACCAGAGCGTGCCCCTTGCACGTGCGCACCCAGGGGAGTCGTCGCGCGCACCGGAGGGGGCTGGAGGCCACGGCGGGGTCGAGCTCCCGCGGCGGTCGAGCTCTGGCTCCAATGAGCTCATCGACAGGGGAACGCCGGAGAGGAACGGAGGGATGGGGAGGAAGCAGAAGCTCACCCTGAGCGTGAGCAGGTGGTCGGGGAGGCTGTAGAGGCGAAGGTGGCGGAGGAATTCCTCGCTGGCAAGCGACGTCCGTGGCGGAGGAAGAAGGTCGCGACGTCGTTGTTGAAGCCGCTCCGCTCAAATGGAAGGGACGGGGAGATGAGGATCTCCACGGTGGACGTCTGGGACAAGGTGGCGCGGCGGGAGCAGGCCGGTGGCCGCGTGGAGGAACGACGGCGAGCTCGCAGCGCTTCGGGTCTTCGTGGGGATCCACCGGAGACGAATGAGAGGAGGGCCAGGCGAGGGGTAAATGGAAGGGGGAGAAGCCCAAGTCTCCACGGCGCCACTAAAGGGGGCAGGGGCAGGCAGGTAGCTGTCTGGTTCCCATGTCGTGCCCGCCGGCGAGCTGCGTGCCTGCCTGGCCTGGGAGGAAGACGCCCTTTCCCCTTTGGGCTGGGCCTCCTCTGCTGGGCCAGGTAAGTGGGACTTGGCCCCTTTTCATATTTTCTTTTTATTCCTTTCTGTTTTATTTGTTTTGCCTAGGAAAAAAATACCAAAGCATTTTTATAAAATCCCAAAATATTTTATTTGGACTTATGTGACATATAGCTAGTCACTCCCAAGATTTGAAGATTTTTGAAATTCAAAACATTTGAATTTCAATTCAAATAGAATTTAAATTTAATTTCCAAGCCTCTGTTTGAATTTTTGAAAAATCTTGGAGCATGCAGTGGGACCCACAACACATGAAATGTGATCATGCCCATTTTTAGAGATTTTCAAAATCATCAGAGGATTTTTGGAAAAAGATTTTTCTCTGGCCTTTTATTTAAATTCATTTTGAGGCTTTTCCAAATCCCCAATTATTAAATAAAGGAAATTTAAACATGTTGCCTTATTCTAGTAATAAAAGCACATACCAAAACTAGGGTTGTGACAACACTAAAGCAAGAACTGAAAGGTAAACTAACAAAACTAAAAATCAAAGATAAAAGATAGCGTGCAACTCCCCTATCTTGAAGATTGGAGTCCCCGGCAACGGCGCCAGAAATTGCTTTGATGGCTTCTCGCCCCTCGTTGGTTACCCAAAGTCGAAGGTATGAGATGCGGCACAGCAGGAAGTTTCCCTCAGTGAAGATACCAAGGTTTATGTCTCCAGTAGGACTCCAACGACAACAAGTAGGTGACAACGGCAGTAGAAATCTAGCATGAGTTGATGTGGACCTGCAAACAACAACAATAACTTTGCTCCCAACGAGTAGAGAGAGGTTGTCAATCTCCCCGGTCTTGTTGTTTACAAAGGGTCAAACACAAGAGATAAAAGACTGTGAGAACTGCAATTAGAAAGTAAAAGCAATAAGTAAATTGAGGGTGTAAACAGTGGTGGAAATATGGACCGGGGTCGAATTATGTTCACTAGCGCTGTCACAACCCAAGTTTAGGTATGTGCTAAGGTTCAAGTGCTCCTTTGCATCATGCAAAAATTTCAAAAGAAATCCAATTGGGGAAAAAAGAAAATCCCTAAGAATTTAATTCAAATGGCCAGACAAAAATTTCTTCCAAAAATTCCTCTGTTATTTTTGAAAAGTCTTATAAATATGCATGATCACATATAAAGTGGAGTGGGTCCCACTTCATGCACCAAGATTTTTCAAAAATTCCAAACAGGGCTTGGAAATTAAATAATACCCCTATTTGATTTGAAATTTAAATTATTTGAATTTAAAAAATGCCCAAAACTTGTGAGTGGCTAGCTATGTGTCTAGTAAGGCCACATAAAATATTTGGGAATTTATAAAAATGCTTTGCTATTTTATCCAGAGCAAAACACAAAGCATAAATAGAAAACAGAAACAAATACAGAATAAATTAGAAAAAAGGAAAACAGCCCACCCCGGCCAGGCCGTAGGCCCAACTTAACGCACACGACCCAGGCTGACCCCCAGCACCTTGTCGTCTTGCCTGGCATCGGTAAGCACCTTCGTGGAGAGCTCGCCGCCGCGCACGCCACCGAGGCACCTCTAGGCCACCTGGGGCGTCATCTGCACGCCACGGAGACGCCCAGAGAGGCCCCTGTCATCTCCCTCTCTCACCGTTCGCCCTTCCCCTCTCTCTCGCCGGTTAGCCGTGCACCAGAGAGCTTGCGTCGCCGCCGGTAGTGCACACATGTGGCCAACGGCGACAGGAAGACACCCGGCCATGTCCTACCTCCTCCCCGCCGTCCTCTATGTCTCCGCGCAGAAGATCCAGTGCTAATTCCCCCTCGAGCCGTCGCATTTGTCCTCGACAACTCGCCGGAGCCGAGGAAGGCCGCCGTCAAATACGTCGCCACCGAGCCCTCCCAGCCTTCACCGTTGCCTCCGCTGGAATCACGGTGAGGCTGCGACCTTTTCCCCCCAATCCCCGCTCGTTCCCGTGCACCAAGTCGCCGTCGCCGTTCTCTAGAGCTCTGGCCGCCGCGCCATTTGAAGTTGTAGTCGCCCTAGTGCCCCTGGCAACCCCCTGCTTGCTCCCCTCGACGCGGGAGAGCACGGGGCACCTCCCCGTCCAAGTCCCGTGCCAAACAAAGGCCAAGACGCAAAGTCCGGCGAGCCCTCCACCATGGTTCTGGTCGCCTTCGATGAGCCCTGCCTTTAACCCACTAATTACCTAGCTAATCACCCCCTAACAGAGACAGACAGGTGGGCCCTGCCCCCTTAACCCCCTCTCTGTTTATTTAAACAGAGAGGTTAACATATGAGCCATTGATCACAAGGCCCCACCATTCAGCCCCCACGTCATGCTGATGTCAGCATGACGCCATAAATTGAATTTTAAGTTAAAAAAAAATGAGGTAATTGCAAAAAATCATTTAAAGTTTGAAAATTCATAGAAAAATCATACTAACTCCAAATTAAACAAATAATATATGAAAAATTATCAGAAAAATGCAAGGATTATGAATATGCAATTTTTTTGTATGTTTGACCATTTTAAAATGGGTGAACAGAAGCAAATGTGTATATGGAATAATTTGAATTTGAATTTGGAGTTTGAATTTGCAAATTCTTTGCAATACACTTCAATTAAATGGAATGTGCCACAAACCAGTACCCTATGCCTCATGTCACAACATTAACATGTTCTTGAGAATTGTACTTTATTTGTTGCCCCCATTTGTGGATGATTGTTCCGGTAACAGTGTTTCCGAGACGGAGGACACCCCCTAAAGAAGAAATTCGATAAACAGTGTATTCGTCAGCAAGGCAAGCAAACCCCATTGATCATGTCTATAAAATCCTACTTTCCTCTCAGTCTCTCTGATGCATGTTTAGGAGATCACCGAGAAACGTTCTTTCGCATAGTTGAACCCATTCGGATGCATGACCTATCATTTTGTCACCGTATTAAGCAAACCACAATCCTAGCAGATATAGGAGTTGAATGATGAGCATGTGGCCCCTGCAACTGTCACTGCTTATTGCTGCTTAGTGATACAATGAGGTTACATTGTTTGTGACTCAGGATGGATATTCATAATTGTGCTGATAATAACGTGTTGGTGAATCCACCCTAAACAAAGGTGAACGATGAGAGGCTGTGTAGGAGTACATAGTGGGTTGTCTCGTTGAACACTGCCCTAGGCCCCGAATTCCTATTTTGTGATCCAAGAAAAAGAGTATGACCACATGTAGGGTTTATGGGAGCCCCGTTTGGCTTCTTTACGTACCCGATCCGGTCCAGGAGTCACAATAGATTCGGGTTTTCCATTTGGCATGTGCATAGAAAAAGAATGAAGGAAATGTTGCATCATATAGATATGTGGGTGGACCTGTGAGGTAGCGAAACCATCTGTCACAGGAGGCGTCTCGGTCCCTTGCATTATCTGAGTCCGTTTCGTTGAACCGGCCGGACTCTCGAGCGGTGACAAACTCAGGTAGTCGACTCCTGGATTAGAGAAGGTGATGTGAGGGTAGTGCCTTGGTTTCATCCACGTCCGACACCCGCTTGAAGGGTGACAAGAATGAGGCGATAAGTGATGAAACGCGTGTGAAGATGTTCACCCCTGCAGGGTTAATAAACTATTCGAACAGCCGTGTCCGCGGTTATGGACTACTTGGAGACCTCTACTTGATTATTAGACAACTTGAATGGATACTTATAAAACTCGCAAGATAAGCGTGAGTGCTATGGTGGGCTTCCTCGTGGGGAAGTCGAGGAAGTATCCATAGTGGTGTATTGGCTGGAGACTTGGTAGTGGACTCGTGTACGCTTCTTACCTCAAGTCTGGTACTCGTAGTACAGGACTAGCCAAGTCAAAGCTGGCACTTCTGCATTGAAACCCCACCTCCCTTTACCTTGATACTTGAACATGAGTAGTATAGTTCTGATGTAAGTCTTGCTGAGTACGACTTTGTACCCACGTTTGCTTATTCTATGTTTTAGATGAGAACCCAGCCCTCGATGGAGTCACCTTCCTGAAGCTCGACGTTGACTAAGTTAGTATAGTTCCAGACAGCAGTCTGGTCCCTCGTGGAAGGGCATGTATGTTGAACAAGGCTTCTCTAAGACATTTGTTAAACTTGTCTGTACTCACACCTAATTTGCTTCCGTTGTTTGATTTAATGATGGATCATAGTCATACGATCTTTGTGCACTCTATGTAAGTCAATAAAGATATACTTTGTAGAGTTCATGCAATGTGTACCTGCTATTTACACTGGACATGTATGTTGCGTGTATGATTATAACATGCATGTCTTAGTGTGGGGTTCGATAGCTTAGTTGTGTTCTTGTCGGCGGTCTTTTATACACCAAGTGGTCCTTAGATGTGCGCAGCTTGGGGCATTGCGATGCGATTGCTCATGACTCTGTCACGTGGCACACTTTGATGTATGATTGAGCCCGCCCGAGACCCCGACTAAGTGATCGGGCTGGAGTCTGTTTATGTAAGTGCTATGATTCAATCGATAATATGGTTGAGGCGACTTGTCTATGAGTATGGGATTTCACCACCCATAAGCATTTAGACTCGTGAGCGGATGATGAGGACCCATCTCAGATGATCATCCGGGCCTGGATGGGATGTCCCTCACGTTTGATGCTTTCCGAGATTGTTCTGTGTTTGGCCTTGTCTGCTTAGACAAGTGGGTACGACTCTCGGCTCTCCATATGATTGTGTTGTAACAGGAATTACATATGCATATTCCCGTTCACGACAGACATGGTATCAGAGCAGGATTTTCTGTAGGATTATCAAACCCTTGGTCGAAGTCGAGTCTAGCATTCTATAGTTATATAGTTACTTTGGTATAAACGGAACCACGTAAGGATTCTTTTTTCTCCTTAACCTGATCGATCTGAGTTCTGAGTCACCCTCATCTTTTCTACGGGAAGATAGGACTAGGCTCATCTATGTCTTACTATAACATCTCGTTGTTTGCTTCCTTGTAGCCGTAGGAAAGTTGTGTTCGGTTGTCTAGAGTCTTTGTGCTTCATGTTCTGAACTTCTTATGTAAGTGATGTTGAAATGTTGTGAGGATTTCCATTTCTCTTGCAATTACATCCATTATGCTATCCGAGTCATTCCAGGTTTCCTCATAATCTGGTGCATTTGCAAAATCCTTCTCTCTATTTCGGATGTCTTTCCAAACGATTTGTTAGGTGGCATACCCGACAGTTCCATTGAGTTTGCTGTAGGTTTTCTTCTAGAAACCGATGTTGATGCATTTGCAGTTCTTCCTCCCAGTTTAGATGTCTTCTATCCAGGATAACCACACTAACCATCATGTTAGGGTACTTTGTTACTCTGACATATCTGTTGTAACCCCTAGTAATCCATGGTCATCCTCTAGGAAAACTACCCAGTAACCCAACTCCTTAAATCTACTCACCCGACAGATGTGTAGAATTCATAGTCGATCTTATGCCAGGCACCGCCCCAATTTCTAGACGCCCATACAAAATGGCCCCACGTGAGTTAGCTGAGCTGAAAATCCAACTCGAAGCTTTGTTAGCAAAAGGCTTCATCCTCCTTAGCTCATCACCATGGGGTTGCCCTGTTCTGTTCGTAACGAAGAAAGATGGAACAGAAAGGATGTGCGTAGACTATCGTCCGCTAAATCTAGCGACGATAAAGAACAAGTATCCACTTCCCAGGATCAATGATCTTTATGATCAACTTGCTGGATCCTCGGTCTTCTCCAAGATGGATTTGAGATTAGGCTATCATCAAATCAAAATCCGAAACGAGGACATTCCAAAAACGGCTTTCACTACTCGTTATGGTCTTTACGAGTACACAGTCATGTCCTTCGGTTTAACCAATGCCCCTGCTACTTTTTCACGCATGATGAACTCGATCTTCATGGAGTATTTGGACAAGTTCGTCGTGGTTTACCGCAACGACATCCTTATATACTCGAAGAACGAAGAAGAACATGCCGAGCATCTTAGGCTGGTATTGATGAAACTTCGAGAGCATCGCCTATATGCCAAATTCTCAAAGTGTGAATTCTGGCTACCAGAAGTGACCTAATTAGTCCATGTGATTTCTGTGAAAGGTATTGCTGTCAATCCCGACAGAGTTCAGGCCGTCCTTGACTGGACTCCACCTGAATCGGTTAAGCAAGTTAGAGTTTTCTTGGCTTAGCAAGCTATTGTCGCCGCTTCGTTGAGAACTTCTCCAAAGTTGCAAAGCCTCTTACTGAACTCCTCAAGAAAGATAAGAAATTCGAATGGACTCCCAAGTGCGAGAAAAGCTTTCAAGAGCTAAAAAGAAGATTGACTTATGCACCCGTACTTGCACCTCCACACACCAAAAAGGATTTCGAGATCTATTGTGATGCTTCACGGCAAGGGTTAGGATGCATACTTATGAAAGAAAGACATGTGGTAGCTTATGCTTCACGCCAGTTGCAGCCACATGAAGAGAACTATCCTACCCATGATCTTGAACTTGCTGTCGTAGTTCATGCCTTGAAAACATGGCGACATTACCTCCTTGGTAATCGTTGTGAGATCTATTTTGATGTCAGAACCCTCTTGTAGGTATGTTCTAGGATTTAGCATCAACATGCATTCATGTTAAAATTTTCAAATGAAATTGAAATGGGAGAAGAAAACCCCCAGATGAATTTAATTCAAATGTCCAGAATAAAAGTTGCTCCAAAAATCCCTTTTGGATTTTTGAAAAGTCTCATAAATGAGTGTGATCACATATCAAGTGATTTGGGACCAACCCCATGCTCATGGATTTTTCAAATATTCAAACAGGAGCTCGGGTTTAAATAAATAACCCTATTTGAATTAAAGTTCAAATTTTTTGAATTTAAAAAATGTTCAAACTTTACAAGTGGCTAGCCTATTATATTGTGAGGCCATATAAAAAGTTTCAGCATTTTATAAAAATGTCTAGCTATTTAATTAGCTAAGACAAACAAATGTCAGAAAACAAAACAGAAAGAAAAATAGAAAAGGAAACTCACCTGCTTTTGTCCCAACTTATTCCCCAGCCGGCCCAGCCCACCCAGCCATGTCGTCTACCCCCGGGCACGAGCACACAGTTGCGTGCCAAGCATGCCGACGCCGGCGAGTAGTTGCTAGCCTGCCTGGCCCTCCCCCGAGCCTTCTAACCGCACCACGTCCACGCTGGAGACGCCGTGCATCCTTTCCCCCCCTCCTGGATAGCTCCCGCTCTCTTTGCTGCCCGTTCCCACCGACACCCGAGCGCCACCGCAGTTCATCGTCGATCGAAGACGTAGCCACCGTGAACTAGAGGCCAAGCCACCGCGTCTCCGCAGAAGATGGCGCCGTGATTTGGACTCGAGCCGCCGCAATCGCCCTCTAGCTCTCGCTCCGCAGCTCGTCGTCGTCCAATACTCCGGCCACGCTTCATCCCCGCCTCTGACGTCTGCTCCATCGAGTTCCTGGTGAGCAGTAGCCCTTTTCCCCCAACTTGGCGCCTCCCCATTCGATCTCTAGCCCAATCAGCCATAGGAGCCGAAGCACCTCGCCGCCACGGTCGTCATCGGCGAGCCCCCGCTACGCAAACGACCTCGCGGCCTTGTCTATCGCATGCGCCTTTTAGCGCCTCGTAGAAGAATCCACCTCGCAGCCGTGGCTCCGCCGCCGCAAAGCTTGACGCCGGTGAGCCTACAGAGCACCCCCGCCCTTGTTCTTGGTCCAGATCGATGCGCGACGACGAGAGCTCCCTCCTGGTGGTCTTGGCGCTTCAAGAGGACCACGGGAACGCCATCACGGAGGACACCGCCGTCTCGGGTGGTTGCCGGAGACACGTCGCCGGCGAGCTGACGTGTCCGGCGAGGTTAACCACCTTTGCCCGACCTGCAGTGTCACTGACCAGTGGGCCCAACCCCTGTTAATCCCTCTGGTTAGTTTAAACTAACCGGGATAATTAACCCAGTCACTGACATCCTTGGCCCACATGTCAGCCCCCCCCCTTGTGTCAGCATGACACCAGCATGACGCAATAAACTCTTTTCCAATTAAAAGAAAATCAAGAAAAATCCAGAAAATAGAATAAACTTCGGAAATTCATAACTAATTCATTTTAACTCCAAATTAAACATATAATATATGTAAAATTATCAGAAAAATGCAAGGATTCTAAATATGCAATCTGTTTTCATGTTTGACCAAATCAAATTGGGTGAACAGTGGCAACATTGCATATGAACCCTTTTTAAATTAAAATTGGAGTTTGATTTTGCATTTCAAATCCAATACAGTCATTTTAATTAGAATAACTCACACATCAGTGACACATATATCAAGTTTCAACCTTCAACTCATTTGTTTGAGAATTGTCTTATTATTTTTTCGATGTTTGTGTTGTTTGTCGAATAGAGGTGGAGCCGGAACCCGAGATCAACCCCTCCGTTGAAGATACCGTGTACGACCCTCGTCAGAAAGGCAAGCAAACCCCCATTGATGATGTCGATAAAATCCCACTTCCCTCTCAGTCTCGCTTATGCATTGTTTAGGATGTTTACCATGCTACGTTTCTACCGCATAGATGAACCCATTCCTTTGCATGACCTATCATTTGTCACAGTAGTAAGCAAACTACAATCCTAGCAGATGTAGGAGTTGATTGATATCATGTGGCCCCTGCAACTGTTACAGATTATTGCATGCTTAGAGTGATACAATGTTGATACTGTTATGTGAGTCGGGATGGTAGCAATCATGTTGATGATGGTAGAAATGTGTTGGTGAATCTACCCTAATACAAGGTGAACGATGAGAGGCTGTGTAGGAGTACACAGTGGGTTGTCTCGTTGAACACCTCCCTAAGCCCGAGTTCTTGTGTGGTGATCCAAGACGAAGAGTACTACCACATGTTCGGCACATGGACCCCCGCTACACCTACTAACTCACCCCTCCTCAGTTCAATGAGTCGCAGTAGTTCGGAGTTCTGGTAGGTTGTGGCATGACTACAAAGTGAGAGAACGGCTCACCGAGACCGGCTTATGCACCACACACACATCTTCTGGGACCACTTTGGTAAACCGGCCGGGTTACAAATGTGGAAACCATCTCAGATAGGCGTCTTCATTGAACCTGAGTTGGTTGTGAGATAAAAGTTGTGGAAATTATCCTCGCCGACACCCTCTTGAAGGGTGACGAGATTCCAACGGTAACTGGTAGTTTCATGAGTGTAGCAGTACACCCCTGCAAGGTTAATAAACTATTCGAATAGTCCCGTCCGCGGTAAGGGACTACTTGGAAAGTTTTGCCTGATTATTAGACAACTTGAACTAGATACTTATAAAACTTGCCAAGATAAGCGTGAGTGCTATGGGGTTCTTTCTCGTGGGAAGTCGAGGAAGGCAACATAGTGGTGTAATTGGTTGGAGACATGTAGTGGACTCGTGTACGCTTCTTACCTCAAGTCTGGTACTCGTAGTTCAGGACTAGCCAAGTCAAAGCTGGCACTTCTTCTTATGAACCCCACCTCCCTTTTCCTTGATACATGTGCATGAGTAGTATAGTTCCTACGTAAG
Source organism: Bromus sterilis (assembly GCA_950022295.1). Classification (NCBI taxonomy): domain Eukaryota; kingdom Viridiplantae; phylum Streptophyta; class Magnoliopsida; order Poales; family Poaceae; genus Bromus; species Bromus sterilis. Next base: position 210,859,248 of record OX465598.1, on the reverse strand, counting down.
TCTTGCTGAGTACGACTTTGTACTCACGTTTTCTTATTCTATGTTTTAGATGAACCCACTGACCCCGAAGGTGGATTCTTCCTGGAGCTCGAGAACTGATCAAGCTAGTGTAGTCCCAGTCAGACGACTGGTCCCTCGTGGAAGGGCTTGTTTATAAATAAGGCTTCTCTAAGCCATTTGTTAAACTTGTCTGTAATCAGACCTACATTGATTCCGCATTTTTGATGTAATGTTGGATCACGGTCTCGTGATCTATGTGTGCACTTTGTAAGAGTTATTAATAAAGTTGTAAACTTTGTAGAGAATTGCAATGATACCTGCTGTTCATACTAGACATGTGTGTTGCGTGTATGATTATAACATGCATATCTTGGTATGGGTTTTCGAGACCTTAGTTGTGATCTGGTTGGCGGTCTTTTATACACCAAGTGGCCCTTAGATGTGCGCAGCTTGGGGCATCGCGATGCGATTTATCGTGACTCCGTCGCGTGCACAGTTTGATGTATGATCGAGCCCGCCCTAGACCCCGACTAAATAATCGGGCTGGAGTAAGTCTATGTAAGTGTTATAATACAATCGAGAGTATGGTTGAGGCGACTTGTCTAGGAATATGGGAGTTCACCACCCATACCATTTAGACTTGTGTGCAGGCGATGAGGACCCATCTCAGTTGATCATCCGGCCTGGATGGGATGCTCCTCACGTTCGATGTTTTCCGAGAGCGTCCTGTGCTTGGCCTTGTCTTCTTATACAAGAGGGTGCGTCTCTCGTCTCTCCATATGATTGTGTTGTAACGGGACTTGCATACGCTAACCCCGGGTCCCGACATCCGACCACCAAAGTCTCAAATACATATTCACCCTGTCGGATCTTAATTTGTCACAACCCCAATTTTGGTATGTGCTAGGGTTAGCTTAGGCATTTTCATCATGTTAAAAATTTGAAAATAAATTGAAATGGGAGAAGAAACCCCCCCCCCCTAGTTGAATTTAATTCAAATGGCCAGAATAAAAATTGCTCCAAAAATTCCTTTTACATTTTTGAAAAGTCTCATAAATGAGTCTGATCACATATAAAGTGATTTGGATCCAACCCCATGCTCATGGATTTTTCAAATATTCACACAGCAGCATGGATTTAAATTTAAACCCCTATTTGAATTAAAGTTCAAATTATTTGAATTTTAAAAATGCCCAAACTTTATACGTGGCTAGCTTTATGCATTAGAAGTCCATATAAATATTTGAGGAATTTAATAAAATGCCTAGTTATTTTTTTAGCAAGGCACAACAAATTACAGAAAAGAAAATAGAAAGGAAATAGGAAAAAGGAAAGAAGCCAACCTACCTTGGGCCCCAGGCCCAACGTACCTCCCCACGGCCATCCTTATCGCGCCAGAGAGACGTCGTGGACGACCTCTTCCCTTTCCCCCTCGCAGAGCCCAGCTCCCCTTTGTCCTCCGCGCATTTTTCTCGCGCCGCAAACCCTAGAAGAGCGCACCGCCGTGAACCGCCGCGGCCACCATGGCCTAGAGCTCGCGCTAGTTTGTCCGTCGTGCTCCCCGGGCCCCGCTTCGTCGTTCTATTCTCTCGAATTGAGCCCAGCGCCACTGGAGGAGACGCCCGCGTCATGAGTACGTTGCCGGCCGCCGAGCTCGTCCCCGAAAATTCCACCATCACCTCGCGTCCTCCGGCTACCCCGAGCTCACCGTTGCGTTTAGGGTGAGGAGCTCTCCGTTTCCCCTCTCTCCGCTGTCCTTTTCGCGTCCTGTAGCTAGATCCCGGCGAGAGAGTGCTCCGGCCGCCGCCATGGACGAAGCTACCGTGCTCTGGAGCACGCCAGTGAGCCCCCAATGGGTCCACTGGACGCGTGGGATCATGAGCTGCGTGCGGGTGCTACCTGATGGCTTCTCGCCCTTCGTTGGTTACCCCAAGTGAAGGTTTGAGATGTAGTGCAGAAGAAGTTTTCCCTCGGTGAAGATACCAAGGTTTGTCTCCAGTAGGACTCCAGAGATGATAAGTAGGTGTCAGCGGCGCAACTGACGCGGACCTGCACACAGACACAGATAACTTTGTTCCCAACGAAGTTCAGAGAGGTTGTCAATCTCTTCGGTCTTGTTGTTCACAAAGGATAAAACGCAAGGGATAATGATAGCAAATAAAAGAAGTAAAGTAAATATAGCTGGGAAATAATAATGAGGATATGGACCGGGATACGTGATGTTCACTAGTGATGTCTCTCTCCCAAAAGACGATAAAACTGCTATGCGAGGTAAACTAATTTCATAAGGGCAATTGACAGGATTATGAACGCACTGCAATGCTAACTATGCTACAAAAGAAAGGAAGAGGCTCAAAAGCATGGGCAGTACTATATGGCCCGATATGCGGTACTGTTCCAGATCTAGATGTTTCCATCCAGATCCGGGGACGAAGCACATATCGGTCCCACCGCGACATATGACAAAGCCATATGCCCCGAATTTCTAACATGATATCACAACATTACAGATACAAGGATACAACATCTCATACAATCGGCATACAACTGCCTTAAATACAATACAACAGCGGAAGATACATGTCTGGGTACAGAATACAATCAAATACCTAGTGGCAAAGAGAAAAACATTGATCCCATAACCACACGGGTCCAGGCCCTCCGCCGGGATCCGCCTAACTAGTCATCGTCGAGTCTCCACGTGAAACATCGAACACCGTACCTGTTGTCGATCGAGAACCCTGAAAAGAGTTTGGGGGGTAGTATCATGAGTACAGAGCTACTCAGCATCCAACTGTAGTGGTCATCTGACCCAGCAAGGACTTCATCACTCATCATTCTAGGACAACTAGTACTTTACGGTAAGGAAGGGGTAAGTGGTGAGGTTGCTGCCGCACTAGCATTTATGAAGTGGCTAACGATCTAGAGAGTAAGGTAAGAAGCCAAGCATTCAATGAGGAATCGCCTCCAACAAGTCTTGCTATCAACTACTTACGCAAACATAACACCTATCCTATCCTGTCCTCCTCTTCCCATCCCGACGAAGAAGAAGCAGTCAAGGCACACACACACATTGATCAAATTATATTAAGATTATCTTAGTTGTTGTTGTCTATGAACAAGGAGTAGGTCTCAAGTCGTCCATAACCGTGGACACGGCTTCTCGAAAATATTTAACCCTGCAGGGGTGTACCAACTTCCCATTACAAGGCTCCGCACGCACGCCCATCTCTCTCAGTTTCTACCCATGGTAGGCAACCATTTTATGATTTATTCCCAAGAGATCCGAAACGACAGGTCCCTCTAACTAACAACGCATAAATCCGGGTGGCCCCCGGTGAGTCGACATCCAACTCAAAAGCCGGTCGCGCTCTCGAATCGGCCTCTACCGTCTGGATGAGGTCGGGTTAGCTACCCAAACATATGTGGTCAGCCCCCTAGCTCCCTGGGGTGGACCAACAAGAAACCATGTCTCCGCTGGCCCAAGTTATTTTAAAGAATATCTGCCAGGAGCGACCCAATAGACACACACACGGTTTTCAAATGGTAAATCAGCTTGGGCCACCACTAGAAATATTTGAAGCTATGTAGGTAATAAAAGGGGACCCCATAAAATCCCACACGCGGTTAAGCATGCTCAGTCTTAAAACCAATAACCGGAACTCGGATCCTAGGTGACTCGAATGGAACAAAGCGTCGGGGCGGGATAGCCTAGACCTTCCATCCTTCGTCGAATATAGTCCACATTTATAATAATCATATCATCAACAACAATAGTAATAATGTGATATCCCAAACCAAGGAATAATAGGGTAACATCGTAGCATCCTAAGCATGCATACTAAGCAGGGGCTGAGCAACGAGCAATATTAACATAGCAGTACAAGGTTTGCTGGGAGGGGACATGGCTGTATCGGTTTGAAAGAGGTTGTAAACATGTGGTAGGATCAAACATCAAACCTAACCTAGACTAGCATGCAAACCTCTGGTTGAAATAGAATGGATCATAATTAATGTATAGTCCTTGCCTGTTGATAAGTCGGGTTCCGAAGGTGTAGTTCATCGCAAGCTCGCATCGTCTCCGAGAGGTACCCGCGATAGCACACAAGAAGGAAACACTGGAAAGCAATCAACGGTGCACCACTATTACTACGGAGAAATACAAGATCAAGAAGACATCACACGACACGGCGACGCGACATGGACCTATCATCGAGAACGGTTACTAACTGTTTAAGTGGGGTATCGGTCACACACGACGAATACCGCACGTTTACGGTGGTTCAAGTTGCTTAGCTACAGGTGATCAACCAACAGTTATTAACATGGCAACTCAAGCAATCATGGCATAGCACACAAACATGGCAAGAGGTGAAGCACAAAGTAAACTATTTATGCTAGTCAATTTAAGTGAGGCACATCCTAAACATGGCATAACACTAAGTGCCGCACGATGATTAAAACATTTGGTACTTTTCTGTCCTAAACCATATTTTAGGTTAGTTAACAACAGCAAACAATAGCATAAACACAAAGTACACGAAAAACTAATCAAGTTACATATAAAGAACACCCCAAACGGAGTTACGGTTAAAAAGATATAAGCAAAACAAGTTTGGAACACAATCTACCAACATCAGGAAGCACACTTTAGAGCAACGCATAAACAGGAAAATCAATGCAAACATGCTCACAAATGATATGGAACTAAAGTAGACATGATGCTTAACAATATGCAATTGGAATCACTCAAATCCGATAAACGGTTGCGAAGCAATCGTCACCCGAAGTTGCAATAAAATAATAACAGCAGCACTTAACAGAAAAAAAGCAATTAACGACCTGATGCCCACTTCAATGCAGAATTAAACTATCTAGACGGCCTCAAACGGAAAAACTTTCTACATACGAACGCTAGAGCATGCAAAACTGAGCAACTTTCATTTTGGGCGCAACGCGATCCGAGCTACACATCAACGGGAAATAACGTTGCAAAAACGTAACAACAACAATAACCTCCAGAATTAGCAAAAATTGAGCAATGGAAAAAATAAAGAAAAAATAAAAAAAGAAAAAAAAACGAGCTCACCCCTGATGGGCTCGGCCCAACAGGCCAGAGGAGGTGGCAGTGGGCCGCTGGTGACCTCGCGGGCCCAGGCGCTGGAGGCCCAGCCGGGCGGCGGCTCGGGGCTGCGCTCGTCCCCGTCCCGCTTGGGACATGCCATGGCGGCGAGGTGGAGGGGAGGCCAGGCTGGCCGCGGTGGCCTGGATCCGGCTGGATCCGGTCCGGGCGACGGCCGACGACGGCCTGTGGGGCGCGGGGCCGAGCTCCCCTCGGCCTAGCCATGGTGGTCGGCGGCGGCTCCGTCGGTTCCTGCAGGGAGGCGAGAAGGGGGCGGTGAGAACAGGGAGGAGGAGAGGAAGAGGAAAGGGGGCGTGGGGAGAGGTCGTGGCGCGGCGGCCTGGCTGCTGCCGGCGCGGCGCATGCGGCGGCCGGAGGCGGGGATGGCCGGCTCGGGCGAGCTCCATGGGAGGTTGCGGCTTCCCGAGCCCAGATCGGGCCCGGCGGCGGCGGAGGCGGGCCCGCGCGGCCCGGGTGCGGCTGTGCTGCGGTGGAGGCGACGTGGAGCTCATCTGGGCCATCAGATCTCAGATCTGATGGTCCAGATTTGAGGTAGGGCTTGGGTTTCGGGATAGAGGGGGTTTTGGACGAAAATTTGACCCAGATCTGGGGGTGTGGCTGCAATTTTCCATTAGGGTAAACCCTAATTGGGTGGTGGGAGGCTGGTGGTCTTTATATAGGCAGGTTGGCTGCCTAGTTTACGCAAACGTCCCCAGTACCTCTCTCGCGCGTCCGGTGATCGCGTTAGTGACCGCCGAGACTCCGTACGGACTCCGATTCCGACGAAATCTCGAACCACGCGCTCAGCGCGTCGAGCCCGTCGATCGTACCTCATTGCGGTGTCATTCCGAAAACATTTTTTGGCGCCCCATAAAATAATCCGTTTATTAAATAAACGGGGTTTTCGATCCGGTGGCGATGGCGGGACTTGTGCCGGTTGCGACGGTGCTCGGGTGAAACCCTAGTGTCGCAAAGTCGTGTACCGTTGGGGAAAAGGTCGGTCACGCATCCGATACAAGAATATGGGGGAGAAATATTCACCGATTATTATTTCGGTGAAGCAAACACTGCAAACAATACAGACAATCAAACAATTCACGCAGAAAACCAAAATTTTAATTTTTGTGAAAACTGGGCTGGTACAACTACGCCAAAATAAGTAGACCGAAATCCATCAGCATCTACTACTAATCATCCACCTTGAGATATCTATCCAGAACATCTCGCTGGTATTAAGTTGCGAGCCCCACCCAAAGTGTAAACCCAAAGCAACAGACAACTGCATTAAAAAGAACTTTGCGTCAAGTAAACAATCCTTGTAACCGCGGTTACAAGCACCGTTGTTTTTTCCCTTGTGGCAACAACACATCCCCTAGACTCATGTTTCTGTCACTCAAGCGTGTCATCGGGGGGCATGAACCCACAATCTAGCACAACGTTCCCTCTTGGAGTCACTACCTACTACTTGGCCAAAGCAATAAACAGCAATGGAGACCATGCAAGAATTACTTAGGAACAAAAATATCAGAGATAAAAACCAAATATATTACTCTATCACAATCTGAACATAATCTCATAATCCATCAGATCCCATCAAACACAGCATAGCAACAGCAGAAATATTACAAAGGTGCCTCGATCATGTAGGGCAGCTCACGACGTCTAAACAATGAAGATCAAAGAGGGGAGGAGAACATCACATAGCTACTGATCACGGACCCATTGTCCAAAGAAAACTACTCACGAGACATCCGGGGAGCATCCATGGTGGAGAGGAGACTCTCGGAGGTCAATCCTCCCTCCGGCAGGGTGCCAGGAAGAGGTCTTCTGGTGCTCCCGATCTTGGAAACGCGGCGGTGGCGGAACAGAGGCAAGTTTGCGGAATAGGGTTCTTCTTTTGGAGTTTCCCCGTGACGGAGAATAAATAGGCGAAGGGGGGCCCCCAGAGGTGGACCAGGGGCCCCAGGCGCCTCCCTGGCGCGGCCAGGGGTGGGGCCGCGCCGGGTGGCCGCCTGGGCCCCCTGGCTCCCCTCTGGCCCCTCCCGGGCTCTTCTCGAAGCTTCCTGTACGCTGATTTTTTCTGTATTTTTTCCGGAATTTTTCTGACACTTTTTATATGGGGGAAATCTGAAATAGAAAAACAGCAGAAAACAGGAACTGGCACTGGGGTGCACTGAGTTAGTAGGTTAGTCCAAATATGATCAAAAGTGTATGAAAGTGTATCTAGATCATAGAAATATCACACAAAACATGCATGGAGCAAGCAGAAATTATAGATACGTTTTGGACGTATCAACATCCCCAAGCTTAATTCCTTCTCGTCCTCGAGTAGGTAAATGATAACAACATAATTTATGTGGTGACATGCTAGCAACCATATAACAACTTTGAAAAGTAAAGTAATCAAGGTTAGAGATTCAATTCAAGTCATAACAAGCAAGAGTCTATATTAGCATTGAAACAAGTAACAAAAGAACAAAAGGTGCAAGAGCTCTCGCTGTCCGTGACTCGAATGTCTCCAAATTGTGTTTGCGTGCAAGAAAGGGGGATAGGGAATATGAGAAAAAGTAATTTTTTGTGTTGAGAACTCAATCTACTAAAGTTTCACACTTGGTCTTCTTTGGAATCTTATCTTGACTCGTCCCCAGACCACTAGCTAGGTACAAGTCAATTTGATCCACTCCTTTTCGATATTTTGAGCACTCATGCAATGGATGAGCGTAAGCACGAGAGTTGACACTTGGGATGGCACAGAGAGAAATATGGTGGAGGAGGAAGAGAAAAAGGATGAGAAAGGCTCACATCAATGAGGACAATCATAGGCAAGTTATTCGTCCAAAATGTATCTATAATTTATGCTTGCTCCATGCATGTTTTGTGTGATATTGCTATGATCTAGATACACTTTGATACACTTTTGATCATATTTGGACTAACCTATTAACTCAGTGCACCCCAGTGCCAGTTCCTGTTTTCTACTGTTTTTCTATTTCAGTTTTCCCCCATATAAAAGTGCTAGAAAAATTCCGGGAAAAATACAGAAAAAATCAGCGTACACGAAGCTTCGAGAAGATCCTGGGAGGAGCCAGAGGGGAGCCAGGGGGGCCAGGCGCCCCCCCGGCGCGGCCCCACCCCTGGCCGCGCCAGGGGGGCGCTTGGGGCCCCTGGTCTACCTCTGGCTGCCCCCCTTCGCCTATTTAATCTCCGTCACGGGGAAACTCCAGAAGAAGAACCCTATTCCGCAAACTCGCCTCTGTTCCGCCGTCGCCGCGCTTCCAAGATCGGGAGCACCAGAAGACCTCTTCCCGGCACCCTGCCAGAAGACCTCTTCGCCGTCGCCGCGTTTTACTTGGACCATGGGTCCATGATCAGTAGCTATGTGATGTTCTCCTCCCCTCTTTGATCTTCATTGTTTAGACCTCGTGAGCTGCCCTACATGATGGAGGCACCTTTGTAATATTTCTGCTGTTGCTATGCTGAGTTTGATGGGATATGATGGATTATGAGATTATGTTCAGATTGTGATAGAGTAATATATTTGGTTTTTATCTCTTATATTTTTGTTCCTAAGTAATTCTTGCATGTTCTCCATTGTTGTTTATTGCTTTGGCCAAGTAGTAGGTAGTGACTCCAAGAGGGAACGTTGTGCTAGATTGTGGGTTCATGCCCCCCGATGACACGCTTGAGTGACAGAAACATGAGTCTAGGGGATGTGTTGTTGCCACAAGGGGGAAAACAACGGTGCTTGTAACCGCGGTTACAAGGATTATTTACTTTACACAAAGTTCTATTTAATGCTGTTTTCTGTTGCTTTGGGTTTACACTTTGGGTGGGGCTCGCAACTCAATACCAGCGAGATGTTCTGGATAGATATCTCAAGGTGGATGATTAGTAGTAGATGCAGATGGATTTCGGTCTACTTATTTTGGCGTACTACCCGTGCTTTTGAGCCTCTTCCTTTCTTTTGTAGCGTAGTTAGCATTGCGGTGCGTTCATAATCCTGTCAAATGCCCTTCTGTAATTTGTTTACCTCGCATAGCTGTTTTATCGTCTTCTGGGAGAGAGACATCACTAGTGAACATCACGTATCCACACTACTAGGGAATAGCCTTTTAGTGGCGTCCTTTTTTTGCGTTTAGTGGCGCATTTCAAATGCGCCACTAACGACAAGCCACTAATAAGGCGTTAATAGTGGCGCATTTCAAATGCGTCACCCCTAAGAATCTTATGCGTGGCGCATTTCGAAATGCGCCACCTATAAGCCCAAATGCGCCACCCATAAGAGTCTTAGGGGTGGTGCATTCTGAGAATGCGCCACTATTAAATTTTGTGAAATTTTGAATTTTGAATCTGGATCTGGATCTGGAAAACAATTTTTTTATTTTTTTTATCTTTTTAATTTTTCTTAATCTCAGGTTAGTATGCTTAATGCCCTATCACTATGCTTAATCTGAGGTCAAACTAACCTCCGTGGTCAAACTTCCCCGAGGGTCACCCATCCTAGCACTACTCCAGCCCTAGCACGCTTAACTTCTCGGTTCTATTCAACTCTCACTCCAGCTCACCTAGCAGGCACTTGTTGATATATCTAACATATAAATCCTATTAAACCATGTTGATGTCTCGGACCTTGTTAATGTTTATGGGTGTGCTAAATTTTTCAACATTTTTTTGAAACTTTCTCGATGGGACCATTAGCATATTTTGAACTTTAAAAAAATTGATTTTTTTTAAAAAAAAATTAAATTTAAATTTTTTTTAATGTTACTATCTAAAATTTTCAACTTTTTTTAACTTCCGATTTGTCCTCTAGCCTATTTTTGAATTTAAAAAAAAGTAAAAAAAATATTTTTTTTAAAAATTCAATTTTTTTTGTTAGTAGTGGCGCATTTCATACAAAATGCGCCACTACTAAGTTCAATTTTTTTTCAATTTTTTCTCTTTTTTTGGGCCTCCAGATCTTCAAACGCCCGTAACTTTTTTTCTGTCAGGTTTTTGAGGATTCTAAAAATGTTCAACGGGTTACACCCAATTGAATTTGGATATAACTTTTCGAGTAGATGATTTTTCATATAAAAAACTTTTTCATCGGAGGTCGTATGCAAAAGTTAAGCCCATTTTACGTAATTCTCGGGAGATTTTGCAAAAAAAGTCGAATTCATATTTGTAAATTTTCCTAACAACTAGACCACATATCATTTGGAAAACTTATTTTCTTTTATTTTTTTTCAAATTGAAAAGGCGGTCCACGGGGGGGGGGGGGGGGGGTGTATTTGGGAATTTTCCCGCCCTGTTTTTTGTTATTAGTGGCGCATATGGGAAATGCGCCACCCCTAAGAGCTTATGGGTGGCGCATTCTGGATGCGTCACTAATTATTCCTTAGGGGTGGCGCATTTCCAGAATGCGCCACCCCTAAGCTCTTAGGGGTGGCGCATTTCCAAAATGCGCCACCTATAAGGTTCTTAGGGGTGGCGCATTTCTCCAAATGCGCCACGTATAAGGGGATCCAGGGCTGGCCCACTCTTAGGGGTGACGCATTTTGGAAAATGCACCACCTATAAGGGCTTATAGGTGGCGCATTTTTTACCAGTGCGCCACCCCTTACAACATAGTGGCGCATTACATATAAAATGCGCCACTAATAAGCTTTCCATGTATAGCTATTTCCCTAGTAGTGCCAGGTCCATATCCTCATTATTATTTCCCAGCTATATTTACTTTATTGCTTTTATTTGCTATCATTATCCCTTGCTATTTATCCTTTGTGAACAACAAGACCGGAGAGATTGACAACCTCTCTGAACTTCGTTGGGAACAAAGTTATCTGTGTCTGTGTGCAGGTCCGCGTCAGTTGCGCCGCTGACAACTACTTATCATCTCTGGAGTCCTACTGGAGACAAAACATGGTATCTTCACCGAGGGAAAACTGCTGCTGAACTACATCTCAAACCTTCACTTGGGGTAACCAACGAAGGGCAAGAAGCCATCAAGCAAATTTTTCTGGCGCCGTTGCCGGGGACTCCGAGTGCTAAGATAGGGGAGTTGCAGACTACCCTTTACCTCTGTTTTTTTAGTCTTGTTAGTTTATCTTTCAGTTTTTATCTTTGTGTCTTTTATCAAAATTTACAAAAAAATTATTTATCTTGCTTTTAGTAGTCCTCCTTGTTTAGATGAACATGTTAGGACTAGGTGCTTTACGGGAATCGGAAGTTCTCGATTTCCGTCAAAGAGATGGAGAAAATATGAAGAAGGCATGGGACAGAATTTCTGAAGCACATAAAAGAATTATGCCTTGGATATCTATAAAAATTGTGCTTAGAAATTTTTACCATGGTCTTTTTAAGTGGTGTAAACACTCTCTTGACATTATAGCTGAAGGAGATTTTCTAGAGTGTGATGAAGATAGGACTCTTGATATTTTGCATAGTCTATCTAGTTATTTTGTTTATGATCGTAGTGTTGATACTATCATAGATAGACTTTCCACTATTGAAAAAAGATTGGATGCTCTATACTTGAGTAAAGTAGAGGAACTTAAGCCCAACAAGAAAGAAATGTTGGAGATAGATGATGATTGGGAGCCCTTTGTTAGGATTAGCATCTCTAACCAAGGCTTCCTTGCTCTTTGTGATATTGGATCCATAGTTTCTACTATGCCAAAAATAGTTTATGATTCTTTGAAGCTAGATATGGATAAATTATCATCTTATCATGAACATTATAATGGAGATATTTCAGAGATTAAAGGAAAGGTAAAAGAAGTCCAAGTTGCATTCCTTCATAGGGCTGCACCAATGGATTTCTTCATCATGGAGCCAAACCAAAGTAACATTGTGCTCGGAAGAGACTTCCTCCGTGCTATGAAAGGCTTCATTGATATTGGTAATAGGCACATATGCTTACGCGGTATGGAAAAAGGTAAGTATATCTTTCCTAGTAAGAAGAAGAATGAGCCTATTGAAAATCAACTTGAAGGTCTTTATGATTCTGATCTTGGATACCCTTGATTCTTCTTTTGCATTAAGCCTAGCTAATGGCTTTAAAGAAGCGCTTTCGGGAGGCAGCCCGCAATGAATTTAGGTGTTTTATTTTTTCTTTTGTTGTGTCTTGATGATTCTTACTTCTGTAGCAACATCATTGTATCTTTATTTTTCAGATTTGTGCCAAGTTATAGCCTCTTACAGCAAGGGAAGTAAAAGTTGTGACATGCTGTCCAGAAAACAGATTCTGTCCTCGTGACCAGAAAAATTCCAGAAAAATCGCAGTTCATCTTTTTGAGCTGAAACTTTTACACAGTATGCTCTATACAATTACGAAACTTCCGTATGTTCTGATTTTTTTTATTTGAGTTGCAGAAGTGCCCCTAAAAAATTCTTTACTATCTGCTGTTCTTTTTTTCATAGATTCTGCCACGTTTTGTCTCTCCTAACTTTTGCAAACCTTAAGCTTGCTTTTTCTTTGCAAAAACTTTTTGGCACTCTTGAGAAACAGTATCTCTTCAAGAATATCTTTATATCCAGTGGGAAAAATTATTTATTAAGGGTACTAACCACTCTAATCAACTTATGATGAGTTATGTATGAAGGGAGTTTTCAAGTGTGTGATGGAAGATGATGAAAGAAGATCCAGGAGTGTCAAGCACTCAAGCTTGGGGATGCCCCCATGCATCCCCAACAAATATTCAAGGAGACTCAAGCGTCTAAGCTTGGGGATGCCCCCGTGCATCCCCTTCTCCATCAACAATCATCAGTTCGTCCTTCGTCTCACTATATTTTTATCACTTCATGCGTTATGTGCTATGCTTGGAGCGTCTCACTCTTAGGTTTTGTTTTTAGTTTTATTTAGCTTTGCTTGCTGTTCGTAACAAGTTAGATCCCTTCTTACTTTGTGTGGGAGAGAAACACACTCCACTTTCAAAATTTAGAACACATAATAGGATTTTTCCTGCTTATCTTTTTGCTGTTGTGTGTTCTTTATCTTTTCATAGCTACTGCCATGTTTAGTTTTAGTCTTAGTTTGTCGTTATCAAGAGCCTTGGCTTTTGTTTAGTTTGTTGCTGGAACTCTTTTTAGTTTTCATGTTTATCTTGTTAAAGAGAGTAGGTGGTTGCACTGAGTTTTGTCTTGTCTTGAGAGTAGGTAATTGAGGTTGCTATTTAATTTTAGTAGTAACTTGCAATAGTTTTGAGGTATTGTTGTGAGTAATGTTTGAACTTTTGGTGTCAAGAGCTCTTGCCTATTAGTGATAGGTGTCATATTTTGGGCAATCCGTGTGTATTTTCAAAACCTACAAAACTAGTTGAGAACTCTAGCTACTAGATGGATCACTAATCTTTGGAGGGATCGAATATCAGAGAACACTCACGTACCATGAGTCGAGGATTTGCAAGGATAACCAAACCCCCATACACTCCTCCTCGGGGTACTTGTCTCTTTGTGAACCTCCTTATTAGATTGAGAGTTACCGATAATAAGTGCATGAGTTCTTCGGACTAATGTAAGTATTAAAAGTTGACACTTCCACTTTCCCATATTTTGCTAGCCTTTCCCGTGTCGTGCATTGCCTTCTTCTCACTTCGAGAGTTGGTGTCCACCTTCGCCGGTACATCCAAACCCTTGGCATGATACGCTCTGTCATCATAAGCCTCCTTATATCTTTCCTCAAAACAGCCACCATACCTACCTATCAAGGCATTTCCATAGCCTTTCCGAGTTATATTGCCATGCAACTTCCACCTCTTCATGACTTGATCTTCATGTCATACATGTTCCTTCTACATTGGCAGCGACATACATTGCATACATCATGATAGCTACATCTTCTTTATGTTTTGAGTACCTTGTAAAGTGTGAATGATCTCCTTTACCTTCTTGTAAAATAGAGTGTTGCCCTTAAGTGAGGAAAAGATCCCAAAGTGGACACATTAAAAGATCCCAAAGAGGACAAATGAGAGTTGAATAGAAAGAGCCTTTGAGGCCACAAAAAAATACAAAAAAATGGAAAAAAGAGAAAAAGAAATAAAAAGAGAGAAAGGGGCAACACTACTATCCTTTTGAGAGATCCACACTAGTACTCCCTCTATATCCTTGTACTCCATAGAGATGATCAGTATGCATATAGCTATGTGGGGATCTTCACACTATAGAAATTGGCTTGCATATTCCAAGGATGAGCCTCCTCAAACGAGCTATAGGTCTTCATGAGCGAGCAAGTTGGATGCACCCCCACTAGTTCAATTGGAGAGCTTACCTTAGCTCATATGTGCATCCGTTGCATGGCAATCCCTACTCCTCACATCATATCTATCATTTGGCTTTCTCTTGCTTATGATTGTCCTCATTGATGTGAGCCTTTCTCAACCTTTTTGTCTTCCTCCTCCACCATATTTCTTTCTTTTCCATCCCAAGTGTCAACTCTCGTGCTTATGCTCATCCATTACATGAGAGCTCAAAATATCGAAAAGGAGTGGATCAAATTGACTTGTACCTGGCTAGTGGTCTGGGGACGAGTCAAGATAAGATTCCAAAGAGGACCAAGCGTGAAACTTTAGTAGATTGAGTTCTCAACACAAAAAAATTACTTTTTCTCGTATTCCCTATCCCCCTTCTTGCACGCAAACACCATTTGGAGACATTCGAGTCACAGACAGCGAGAGCTCTTGCACCTTTTGTTCTTTTGTTACTTGTTTAAATGCTAATATAGACTCTTGCTTGTTATGACTTGAATTGAATCTCTAACCTTGATTGCTTTACTTTTCAAAGTTCTTATATGGTTGCTAGCATTTCACCATAGAAATTATGTTGTTATCGTTTACCTACTCGAGGACGAGCAAGAATTAAGCTTGGGGATGTTGATACGTCCAAAACGTATCTATAATTTCTGCTTGCTCCATGCATGTTTTGTGTGATATTGATATGATCTAGATACACTTTCATACACTTTTGATCATATTTGGACTAACCTATTAACTCAGTGCACCCCAGTGCCAGTTCCTGTTTTCTGCTGTTTTTCTATTTCAGTTTTCCCCCATATAAAAAGTGCTAGAAAAATTCCGGGAAAAATACAGAAAAAATCAGCGTACAGGAAGGTTCGACAAGATCCCGGGAGGGGCCAGAGGGGAGCCAGGGGGGCCCAGGCGGCCACCCGGCGCGGCCCCACCCCTGGACGCGCCAGGGGGGCGCCTGGGGCCCATGGTCCACCTCTTTCTGCCCCCCTTCGCCTATTTATTCTTTCTCACGGGGAAACTCCAGAAGAAGAAGCCTATTCCGCAAACTCGCCTCTGTTCCGCCGCCGCCGCGCTTCCAAGATTGGGAGCACCAGAAGACCTCTTCCCGGCACCCTGCTGGAGGGAGGATTGACCTCCGGGAGTCTCCTCTCCACCATGGATGCTCGCCGGATGTCTCGTGAGTAGTTTTCCTTGGACCATGGGTCCGTGATCAGTAGCTATGTGATGTTCTCCTCCCCTCTTTGATCTTCATTGTTTAGACCTCGTGAGCTTCCCTACATGATCGAGGCACCTTTGTAATATTTCTGCTGTTGCTATGCTGAGTTTGATGGGATCTGATGGATTATGAGATTATGTTCAGATTGTGATAGAGTAATATATTTGGTTTTTATCTCTTATATTTTTGTTCCTATGTAATTCTTGCATTTCTTCGTTGCTGTTTATTGCTTTGGCCAAGTAGTAGGTAGTGACTCGAAGAGGGAACGTTGTGCTAGATTGTGGGTTCATGCCCCCCGATGACACGCTTGAGTGACAGAAACATGAGTCTAGGGGATGTGTTGTTGCCACAAGGGGGAAAACAACGGTGCTTGTAACCGCGGTTACAAGGATTGTTTACTTTACACAAAGTTCTTTTTAATTCAGTTGTCTGTTGCTTTGGGTTTACACTTTGGGTGGGGCTCGCAACTCAATACAAGCGAGATGTTCTGGATAGATATCTCAAGGTGGATGATTAGTAGTAGATGCAGATGGATTTCGGTCTACTAATTTTAGCGTACTGCCTGTACTTTTAAGCCTCTTCCTTTCTTTTGTAGCATAGTTAGCATTGCGGTGCGTTCATAATCCCGTCAATTGCCCTTCTCTAATTTGTTTACCTCGCATAGCAGTTTTATTGTCTGTTGGGAGAGAGACATCACTAGTGAACATCACATATCCCGGTCCATATCCTCATTATTATTTCCCATCTATATTTACTTTACTGCTTTTATTTGCTATCATTATCCCTTGCGTTTTATCCTTTGTGAACAACAAGACCGGAGAAATTGACAACCTCTCTGAACTTCGTTGGGAACAAAGTTATCTGTGTCTGTGTGCAGGTCCGCGTCAGTTGCGCCGATGACACCTCACAAGTAGAAAAAGGCCCATTTGTCCCGGTTCTAGAGGCTCATTTGTCCCGGTTTTGGAACCGGGACTAAAGGGTCGTTACTAATGCCCAAAACCTTTAGTCCCGGTTTGCCCACGAACCGGTACTAAAGGTCCTCCACGTGGGCTGTTGTGGTGCACTGGGGCGGAGGACCTTTACTCCCGGTTGGTAACACGAACCGGTACTAAAGGCCTCCACGGGAAAAAAAAATCATTGAAATATTTTCTTCTTTCTTTTTTCTATTTTTTTCAAAAATTATATTATTTCCATTATTTGACCAGTTTTTTTTCACACTTTTTTTTATATATTTTCACAATTTCTATTATTTGAGTTATTTAACTAGTTTAGTCTCTAACTACCCTTAATGTCTAGTCAAATTACTTAGTCGTAGTCAAACTTCCCGATCGATCACCCATCCTTACACTACTCCAGCAATAGCACGCTTAACTTCTGAGTTCCTTCCGTCTCCACTTCCAACTACACCTCGCACATGTTGTTGCTATTACTATCATATCAATCCTGTTAACCTCTTGATTACAATGTCACACTTATATATTGTTTTAATTCCAAATAATCTTTTTAATAAACAAAAGTAATGAAATAATAATAATCTTCAATAAAAATAAAATATATTTTTTTGCAAAACCTAAAATTTGAAAATTTTCATATTTCCCTCAATAGTAGTCAAAAAACCCTTATTTCATATTTCCCAATTTTAAATTTCTATCCCAACTTTTGTTGAATTATTTTATTGAGGAGAATAATGAATTCGTAAGTGGATGGGTGCCCTTTTAAATTTCTATGCCAACTTGTTTGAATTATTTTTCCTCCAAATCTTAAAAGCATCATAACTTTTTTTCTGTTTGGTTTTTCTGTTTCATACAAAAAACCTCTTTCATCGGCGGTCGTATGCAAAAGTTATGACCATTTTTCAAATTCTAGATAGATTTTGTAAAAAATGTCAAAATACATGCTTGTTAATTTTGCAAAAAAATCATTAAATGCATGAAAAATTAACAAATGAAGTTAGAAAGGATTGAAATTTGAGGATGTGGCTTTGAATGGTGCATATTGAATGCACAAAAAGTGTGGAGTTGAAATAAGTTAAAAAAAGAAATGACTTCATAACAAATGAATTTTCTTCCAAAACCCTCATACTTCGAAGGAGATGGTCCAGTTTGTACAGGAAATGCATCCATTTTTGTCGTAATCCTCTCAAATTTTTAGCATATGCTATGTGGGTGAAATGATGACACAATGCCAATTTTCAACCTTTTCAGAGTTTATTTGTACTATTTTTTAATTTCATGGTCATTTAGCGCAAAACATCATTAAATGCATGAAAATAGCAAATAAAGTTCGAAAGGGTTGAAATTTGAGGATGTGGCTTTGAATGGTGCATATTAAATGCACAAAATTTTTGGACATGAAATAAGTTAAAAAAAATTCTTTTTAACATATGAGTTTTCTTCCAAAACACTGAAACTTCGAAGGAGATGGTCCAGTTTGTACACGAAGTACATCCAGTTTTTGCCGTAATCCTTTCAACTTTTTAGCATGTGCTATGTGGGTGAAATTTTGATACCATGCCAAGTTTCAACATTTTTAGAGTTCATTTGTAATGGCTTTTCAATTTTAGGGTCATTTAGCGCAAAGAAATCATTGAATGCATGAAAATAACAAATGAAGTTAGAAAGGGTTGAAATTTGAGGATGTGGCTTTCAATGGTGCATATCGAATGCACAAAAATTCTGAAGTTGAAATAAGTTAGAAAAAAGAAATGCCTTTGTAACAGATGAGTTTTCTTCCAAAACCCTCATACTTTGAAGGAGATGGTCCAGTTTGTACACAAAGTACATCTAGTTTTTGCCGTAATCCTCTCAAATTTTTAGCACATGCTATGTGGGTGAAATGATGACACAATGCCAAGTTTCAACCTTTTCAGGGTTCATTTGTACTACTTTTCAATTTCATGGTCATTTAGCCCAAAAAATATATAAAATGCATGAAAAATAGCAAATGCAGTTAGAAAGGGTTGAAATTTGAGGATGTGGCTTTGAATGATGCATATTGAATGCACAAAAATTCTGGAGTTGAATAAGTTAAAAAAAAGAAATGCCTTTGTAACAAATGGGTTTTCGTCCGAAACCCTCATACTTCGAAAGAGACGGTCCAATTTGTACACGAAGTGCATCCAGTTTTTGCCGTAACCCTCTCAACTTTTTAGCACATGCTATGTGGGTGAAATGATGATACCATGCCAAGTTTCAACCTTGTAGAGTTCATTTGTACTGTCTTTTCAATTTTAGGGTCATTTAGCGCAAAAAAATCATTAAATGCATGAAAAATAACAAATGAAGTTAGAATGTGTTGAAATTTGAGGATGTGGCTTTTAATGGTGCATATTAAATGCACAAAAAGTTTGGAGATAAAATAATTTAAAAAAAGAAATTTCTTTTTAACGTATGAGTTTTCTTCCAAAACCGTCATAGTTCGAAGGAGATGGTCCAATTTGTCCACGAAGTGCATCCAGTTTTTGCCGTAATCCTTTCAACTTTTTAGCATGTGCTATGTGGGTGAAATTATGATACCATGCCAAGTTTCAACATTTTTAGAATTCATTTGTACTGGCTTTTCAATTTTAGGGTCATTTAGCGCAAAGAAATCATTAAATGCATGAAAATAACAAATGAAGTTAGAAAGGGTTGAAATTTGAGGATGTGGCTTTGAATGGTGCATATTGAATGCACAAAAAATCTTAAGTTGAAATAAGTTAAAAAAGAGAAATTCCTTTGGAACAGATGAGTTTTTTTCCAAAACCCTCATACTTCGAAGGAGATGGTTTAGTTTGTACACGAAGTACATCTAGTTTTTTCCGTAATCCTCTCAAATTTTTAGCACATGCTATGTGGGTGAAATGATGACAAAATGCCAAGTTTCAACCTTTTCAGGGTTCATTTGTACTGCTTTTCAATTTCATGGTCATTGAGCGCAAAAAATTCATAAAATGCATGAAAAGTAGCAAATAAAGTTAGAAAGGGTTGAAATTTGAGGATGTGGCTTTGAATGATGCATATTGAATGCACAAAAAGTCTGGAGTTGAATAAGTTAAAAAAAGAAATGCCTTTGCAACAAATGGGTTTTCGTCCAAAACCCTCTTACTTCGAAAGAGATGGTCCAATTTGTACACGAAGTGCATCCAGTTTTTGCCGTAACCCTCTCAACTTTTTAACACATGCTATGTGGGTGAAATGATGATACCATGCCAAGTTTCCACCTTTTTAGAGTTCATTTCTACTGCCTTTACAATTTCGAGGTCATTTATCGCAAAAACAATCATTAAATGCATGAAAAATATCAAATGAAGTTAGAAAGGTTTGAAACTTGAGGATGTGGCTTTGTATGGTGCATATTTAATGCACAAAAAGTCTGGAGTTGAAATAAGTTAAAAAAAGAAATGGCTTGTAACATATGAGTTTTCGTTCGAAACCCTCATAAAGAGTTAAGTAGAGTCTGGGTTTGATTAAAACACCTACTTAAAATATCCTAAAAATTCCCATATTGAACATATTGTAAAACATACTAATATTAAACAACAGGAAAAATAATCACTCAAAAATCTATTTTTAAACTAAAGTTATTCACACACTAGTGATTGACACAAATTTCAAAATAATTCAAGTTTAAACTATTTAAGTTTGAAAACTACTGGCACTAACAGAAAGTTTATAATTTTTTTGACCTAAAGAAAAAAAATCATTCAAAAACTCTAAATATTCTAACAGTTATTCAAAATCTAAAAACAAAAACTCTTCTGTTTAGAAAAAGAAAAAAGAAAAAAATAGACCTTTAGTACCGGTTGGTGTCTCCAACCGGGACTAAAGGTCCTACCTTTAGTACCGGTTCAAGACACCAACCGGGACTAAAGGTTGCGACACCCTTTAGTCCCGGTTCGTGTCTGGAACCGGGACAAAAGGGTCCAGACGAACCGGAACCAATGCCCCACGAGGCTCGGTCGCCCCCCTGGGCGCACGAACCGGGACGTATGCCCCCATGTAGGGCTTGACGAAAAGCTCGTTACTCGCGAGCATAATGAGCGCTCGGAAACTCGGCACGTTAAGGCTCGTGCTCGTTAGTTAATGAGCCAAGTTGAACAACATTTTTAGCTCGTTAATATTAATGAGATTAACAAGCTCGCTCATGAGTTTCGTGAGCAGCTCGTTTAGCTTGTTTCTTTAATCACTAAGTTTTTAGTTTGTTTTATTTAAGGCAAAATCCTAGTTTATTTAGGGTGTTCACTGCTCAGTCACTCTGGCCTCAGCCCGGCCCAATTGATCCCACCTCCTCCTTTCCAGCACACCTCCTCTCTCCAACACGAACAAAGAATAGAAGGCCAGAATGCACAGAAGGGGATCGACGGATCGTGACTCACGCGAGAAGGAGAGATAAGGTTACTATTTGAATTTTGAATATTTAAATTATGCTAAGGTACCGCTTTGCTAAATTATGTTGTTGTGAATTTGCTGATGAATGCTTCTATAGTCAATTATCATTTATTATCTTAACGAGCACTCGTGAACACTCGCGAGCTTCACGAGCTCTTAACGAACCAAGCCAAGCACGAGTTTTTGCTCGTTAATATTAGTGAGCTTAACGAGCACAAGCTTAACGAGCACGAGCTTAATGAGCACGAGCTTAACGAGTTGAGCAACTCGTTAATCCAGCCCTACCCCCATGGGTCCCGGTTCGTAACTAAACCGGGACTAATGGGCTAGCCAGGCCTGAACCAAAGCCCTGTTTTCTACTAGTGCCTACTTATCATCTCTGGAGTCCTACTAGAGACAAACCTTGGTATCTTCACCGAGGGAAAACTGCTGCTGCACTACATCTCAAACCTTCACTTGGGGTAACCAACGAAGGGCGAGAAGCCATCAGCAAGAGATGCCAAATGATAGATATGATGTGAGGAGTAGGGATTGCCATGCAACGGATGCACATATGAGCTAAGGTAAGATCTTCAATGGAACTAGTGGGGTGCATCCAACTTGCTCGCTCATGAAGACCTAGAGCTCCTTTGAGGAGGCTCACCCTTGGAATATGCAAGCCAAGTTCTATAGTGTGAAGGTCCCCACATAGCTATATGCATAATGATCATCTCTATGGAGTAAAAGGATATAGAGGGATTACTAGTGTGGATCTCTCAAAAGGATAGTAGTGTTGCCCCTTTCTCTCTTTTTATTTCTTTTTCTCTTTTTTCTATTTTTTTGTACTTTTTTGTGGCCTCAATGGCTCTTTCTATTTAACTCTCATTTGTCCTCTTTGGGATCTTTTAATGTGTCCACTTTGGGATCTTTTCCTCTCTTAAGGGCAACACTCTATTTTACAAGAAGGTAAAGGAGATCTTTCACACTTTACAAGGTACTCAAAATCATAAAGAAGATGTAACTATCATGATGTATGCAATGTATGTCGCTGCCGGTGTAGCAGGAACATGTATTACATGAAGATCAAGTCATGAAGAGGTGGAAGTTGCATGGCAATATAACTCGGAAAGGCTATGGAAATGCCTTGATAGGTAGGTATGGTGGATGTTTTGAGGAAAGATATAAGGAGGCTTGTGATGACAGAGCATATCATGCCAAGGGTTTGGATATACCGGCGAAGGTGGACACCAACTCTTGGAGTGAGAAGAAGACAATGCACGGCACGGGAAAGGCTAGCAAAATTTGGGAAGGTGGAAGTGTCAACTTTCAATACTTACATTAGTCCGAAGAACTCATGCACTTATTATCGGTAACTCACCATCTAATAAGGAGGTTCACAAATAGACAAGTACCCCGAGGAGGAGTGTATGGGGGTTTGGTTATCCTGTCGCATCCTGGACTCATGGTACGTGAGTGTACTCTAATATTCGATCCCTCCAAAGATTAGTGATCCATCTAGTAGCTAGAGTTCTCAACTGGTTTTTTAGGTTTTGAAAATAAACACGGATTGCCAAAAATACGACACCTATCACTAATAGGCTAGAGCTCTTGACACCAAAAGTTCAAACATTACTCACAACAATACCTCAAAACTATTGCAAGTTACTACTAAAATTAAATAGCAACCTCAATTACCTACTCTCAAGACAAGACACAACTCAGTGCAACAACCAACTCTCTTTAACAAGATAAACATGAAAACTAAAAAGAGTTCCAGCAACAAACTAAACAAAAGCCAAGGCTCTTGCTAAAGACAAACTAAGACTAAAACTAAACATGGAAGTAGCTATGAAAAGATAAAGAACACACAACAGCAAAAAGATAAGCAGGAAAAATCCTATGATGTGTTCTAAATTTTGAAAGTGGAGCGTGTTTCTCTCCCACACAAAGTAAGAAGGGATCTAACTTGTTATGAACAGCAAGCAAAGCTAAAGAAAACTAAATAAAAACCTAAGAGCGAGACGCTCCAAGCATAGCACATAACACATGAAGTGATAAAAATATAGTGAGACGAAGGACGAACTGATGATTGTTGATGGAGAAGGGGATGCACGGGGGCATCCCCAAGCTTAGATGCTTGAGTCTCCTTGAATATTTATTGGGGATGCATGGGGCCATCCCCAAGATTGAGCGCTTGACACTCCTGAATCTTCTTTCATCATCTTCCATCGCACACTTGAAAACTCCCTTCATACATAACTCATCATAAGATGATTAGAGAGATTAGTACCCTTAATAAATAATTTTTCCCTACTGGATATACAGATATTCTTGAAGAGCTTCTGTTTCTCAAGAGTGCCAAAAAGTTTTTGCAAAGAAAAAGCAAGCTTAAGGTTTGCAAAAGTTAGGACAGACAAAACGTGGCAGAATCTGTGAAAAAAAGAACAACAGTTAGTAAATAATTTTTTAGGGATACTTCTGCAACTCAAATAAAAAAAACTAAGAACATACGAAAGTTTCGTAATTGTATAGAGCATGCTGTGTAAAAATTTCAGCTCAAAAAGATGAACTGGAATTTTTCTGGAATTTTTCTGGTCACGAGGACAGAATCTGTTTTCTGGACAGCACGTCACAACTTTTACTTCCCTTGCCTTAAGAGGCTATAACTTGGCACAAATTTGAAAAATAAAGATACAATGATGTTGCTGCAGTAGTAACAATTATCAATACACAACAAAAGCAAAAATAAAAACCTAAATTCGTTGCGGGCTGCCTCCCGAAAGCGCTTCTTTAGAGCCATTAGCTAGGCTTAAAGATTATAAAAGATGCTCTCACAAGAGAATGGGAATTTTAGCAAAAGAGAGCATTAAGAAGCAAATTTGAAACACATTTAAGCCTAACCCACTTCCTATGCATAGGCATCTTGTAAGAAAATAAATCAAAGAAGCACAAAGTGACATGCATAGGAAGGTGGAACAAGAACAACTTCGAAAGTTTCAGTTTAGAGAGAGGCGTTGTTGTCGCATGGAAGTTTCTATAACCAAACTTTCCTCTCTCAAAGTAATTTTTAGTAATATCATGAACAACATCAAGAATATAACTATCATATAAATCATATTGTTCATGACCTACAAGCACACGTGTATTGTTTTCAACACGGTTTTTAGGATCATAAGATAAATGCAACCCATCACATTGAGCTTTGATAAGAGGAAAATTCTCCGGAGTTGGAGATTTTAAAAGGATAATAGGACACTCAAGTGTGGGTGCGATAGCAAAAATTTCATGCTTAATATGAGGAACTATAGCAAGTTCATCTCCGTAAGCATCATCCATAGTGGCATCACGGCCATAAGCATAGAAGGCATCAACTTCATCAAAAAGGGATATTTCAAAAGAATCCATAGGATCATAATACTCATATAAGGTGAGAGTCAAAGAGTTACTCTCATTAGAAGGTAGACATGGATGGATCCATTCTTCCTCCTTTTGTTCGTCACTCTCCTCCTCTTCTTCATCCAAAGAGCTTTCAGGTTCAGTAATTTCTTCTTCTATAGAGTCCTGCAAAACATTAGTCTCTTCCTTTTGGGGAGAGATTCTCTCAAGATGATCAGTAATATAATAATTTGCATCATAATTTTCCAAACAATAGTTAAGTATAGCAAGACTCTCAGATTTGTAAGGGGCTTCATCAATATTTTCAAGAAAAGAAGTAATTTCATAGGCACCCTTAAAAGCAACAAATTCTTCTATTTGTTCTGCATCATAAAAATCATAATTTCCCTTAGCATAAGAAGCTAAGGTTTCATACTCATTGTACTCACATTGGAAAGCAAGGTGTTTGTGCCTCATAAAGCAACAAGATTCATCCCTTCAGAAAGATATATTATATATTGAGCACAAGTTTTTATCATACTCATACGATTGATGTATGAGTTTCCATAAGTGTATCCCTTTTTGAGACAAGCGATATTCCTTGTAATATTCTTGTTGATCCTCGGTGAATCCTCCATGCCAATAAGATCTAGTTTCAAAGAAGTTAGACATTGATTGGCAAGTAAGGAACTAGACATACTATATATATTTTTTGATTTTTGATAAAGGACACAAAGATAAAAACTGAATGGTAAACTAACAAGACTAAAAAAACAAAGGTAAAGGGTAGTGTGCAACTCCCCTATCTTAGCACTCGGAGTCCCCGGCAACGGCGCCAGAAAACTTTGCTTGATGGCTTCTCGCCCTTCGTTGGTTACCCCAAGTGAAGGTTTGAGATGTACTGCAGCAGCAGTTTTCCCTCGGTGAACATACCAAGGTTTGTCTCCAGTAGGACTCCAGAGATGATAAGTAGGTGTCAGCGGCGCAACTGACGCGGACCTGCACACAGACACAGATAACTTTCTTCCCAACGAAGTTCAGAGAGGTTGTCAATCTCTCCGTTCTTGTTGTTCACAAAGGATAAAACGCAAGGGATAATGATAGCAAATAAAAGCAGTAAAGTAAATATAGCTGGGAAATAATAATGAGGATATGGACCGGGATACCTGATGTTCACTAGTGATGTCTCTCTCCCAAAAGACGATAAAACAGCTATGCGAGGTAAACAAATTACAGAAGGGCAATTGACAGGATTATGAACGCACCGCAATGCTAACTATGCTACAAAAGAAAGGAAGAGGCTCAAAAGCACGGGCAGTACGCCAAAATAAGTAGACCGAAATCCATCTGCATCTACTACTAATCATCCACCTTGAGATATCTATCCAGAACATCTCGCTGGTATTAAGTTGCGAGCCCCACCCAAAGTGTAAACCCAAAGCAACAGACAACTGCATAAAAAAGAACTTTGCGTAAAGTACACAATCCTTGTAACCGCGGTTACAAGCACCGTTGTTTTCCCCCTTGTGGCAAAAGCACATCCCCTAGACTCATGTTTCTGTCACTCAAGCGTGTCATCGGGGGGCATGAACCCACAATCTAGCACAACGTTCCCTCTTGGAGTGACTATCTACTACCTTGCCAAAGAAATAAACAACAACGGAGAACATGCAAGAATTACTTAGGAACAAAAATATAAGAGATAAAAAACCAAATATATTACTCTATGACAATCTGAACATAATCTCATAATCCATTAGATCCCATCAAACTCAGCATAGCAACAGCAGAAGTATTACAAAGGTGCCTCGATCATGTAGGGAAGCTCACGAGGTCTAAACAATGAAGATCAAAGAGGGGAGGAGAACATCACATAGCTACTGATCACGGACCCATGGTCCAAGGAAAACTACTCACGAGACATCCGGGGAGCATCCATGGTGGAGAGGAGACTCCCGGAGGTCAATCCTCCCTCCGGCAGGGTGCCGGGAAGAGGTCTTCTGGTTCTCCCGATCTTGGAAGCGCGGCGGCGGCGGAACAGAGGCGATTTTGCGGAATAGGGTTCTTCTGTTGGAGTTTCCACGTGACGGAGAATAAATAGGTGAAGGGGGGAAGCCAGAGGTGGACCAGGGGCCCCAGGCGCCCCCCTGGCGCGGCCAGGGGTGGGGCCGCGCCGGGTGGCCGCCTGGGCCCCCCTGGCTCCCCTCTGGCCCCTCCCGGGCTCTTCTTGAAGCTTCCTGTACGCTGATTTTTCTGTATATTTTCCCGGAATTTTTCTGGCACTTTTTATATGGGGGAAAACTGAAATAGAAAAACAGCAGAAAACAGGAACTGGCACTGGGGTGTACTGAGTTAGTAGGTTAGTCCAAATTTGATCAAAATTGTATCTAGATCATAGCAATATCACAAAAAACATGCATGGAGCAAGCAGAAATTATAGATACGTTTTGGACGTATCACTACCCCCTTGGCCTCCCGGGCCCTGCAGAAGAACTCCGGCGAGGCGCCGCTGTCTGGAAGCTCACCGGCGTCGAACCCACGATTAACCCCTAACCCCCACGCCTAATCACCTAACCCTGGGCCACTGACAGTGGGCCCAGGCCCCTAATCTAATTACAGATTAATTCAAACAGAGGGATTAACCCCACTAGCCACTGACTGGTGGGCCCCTGCTGTCAGCAGCCCCCCCCCCACGTCAGCTTTGCGTCAGCATGACGCAATAAATTGTTAAATGATTAAAAATAATCCAAAAAAGGCAGAAAATTGATTAAACGTTGGAAAATCATAACTAATTCATTTTAACTCCAAATTGGAAAAATAATATATGTAAAATTATCAAAAAAATACAAGGATTCTGAGTATGCACTTTGTTTCCATGTTTTCCCATTTTAAAATGGGGGGGGGGGACAGAAGCAAACATGCATATGAACCCTTTTAAATTCAAATATGGAGTTTGAATTTGCAACTCAAATGCAGTACACTCCATTTAAATGGAATTGGCAACACATCAGCACCCCTTGCACCATGTTATAACACTTGATCATGTGCTTGAGAATTGTATTTATATTTATCCCTTGATTGCTTTGTTTGCTCGATAGAAGTGGAGCCAGAACCGGAGGCCACCCCCTTCATTGAAGACACTGTGTTTGAACCTCGTCAGCAAGGCAAGCAAATCCCCATTGATCATGTCGATAAAATCTCACTTCCCTCTCAGTCTCGCTTATGCATTGTTTAGGATGATTACCATGATGCGCTTCTAGCGCATAGTTGAACCCATTCCTTTGCATGACTTATCATTTTGTCACAGTAGTAAGCAAACCACAATCCTAGCAGATGTAGGAGTTGTTTGATATCATGTGGCCCCTGCAAATGTTACTGCTTATTTCATGCTTAGAGTTACAATGAGCTTACTCTTTTGTGAGTCGCGATGGTAGTAATCATGTTGATGATGGTGGAAATGTGTTGGTGAATCTACCCTAATACAAGGTGAACGATGAGAGGCTGTGTAGGAGTACACAATGGGTTGTCTCGTTGAACACCGCCTTCAGTCCGAGTTCTTGTGTGGTGATCCAAGAAGAAGAGTGCAACAACACATTGGGCTCACTGACCCCTCTCAACCTAGTACCTCACCCCGTTCGAACCCCAAAAGTCGCATTAGTTCGCAAGTTCTGGTAGGGTTGTGGCACGGTCTGCGAAGTGGAAGAACGGCTATTCAGACCGGCTTGGGACCCTGCACACATCATTTGAGGTTGTACTGGAACCTCGGCCGGACTTCCATACGGATCCCCCTCAGATAGGCGATTCTCTGGACTAGAACGGAGCTGTGGGCGAAGTGTCGTGGCAACATCCTCGCCGATACTCGCTTGAAGGGTCCCACTCCCAGGCAGTAACTGATGCGTGTGTGTGTGTAGTGGTACACCCTTGCAGGGTTAACAAAACTATTCGAATAGCCGCGTCTGCGGTTAAGGACTGCTTGGGAAATTGTGCCTGATTATTAGACAACTCGAACTGGATACTTATAAAACTTGCCAAGATAAGTGCGAGTGCTATGGCGTGCTTTCTCGTGGTGAAGTCGAGGAAGGCACCATAGTGGTGTAATTGGTTGGAGACATGTAGTGGACTCGTGTACGCTTCTTACCTCAAGTCTGGTACTCGTAGTTCAGGACTAGCCAAGTCAAAGCTGGCACTTCTGCTTATGAACCCCACCCCCCTTTGCCTTGATACATGTGCATGAGTAGTATAGCTCTAAGTCTTGCTGAGTACGACTTTGTACTCACGTTTGCTTATTCTATGTTTTAGATGAACCCACTGACCCCGAAGGTGGATTCTTCCTGGAACTCGACGACTGATCAAGCTAGTGTAGTCCCAGTCAGACAACTGGTCCCTCGTGGAAGGGCTTGTTTATAAATAAGGCTTCTCTAAGCCATTTGTTAAACTTGTCTGTACCAAGACCTACTTTGCTTCCTCATGTTTGATGTAATGTTGGATCACAGTCTCGTGATCTCTGTGTGCACTCTGTAAGAGTTATCAATAAAGTTGTAAACTTTGTAGAGAATTGCAATGATACCTGCTGTTCATACTAGACATGTGTGCTGCGTGTATGATTATAACATGCATGCCTTAGTATGGGTTTTCAAGACCTTAGTTGTGATCTGGCTGGCGGTCTTTTATACACCAAGTGG
The DNA here is from genome assembly GCA_950022295.1 of Bromus sterilis. Classification (NCBI taxonomy): domain Eukaryota; kingdom Viridiplantae; phylum Streptophyta; class Magnoliopsida; order Poales; family Poaceae; genus Bromus; species Bromus sterilis. Next base: position 210,830,278 of record OX465598.1, on the reverse strand, counting down.
CCCTTAGATGTGCGCAACTTGGGGCATCGCGATGCGATTGCTCGTGACTCTGTCACGTGCACACTTTGTTGTATGATCGAGCCCGCCCTAGACCCCGACTAAGTGATCGGGCTAGAGTAAGTCTATGTAAGTGTATAATACAATCGATAGTATGGTTGAGGCGACTTGTCTATGAATATGGGAGTTCACCACCCATATCATTTAGACTTGTGTGCTGACGATGAGGACCCATCTCAGTTGATCATCCGGCCTGGATGGGATGCCCCTCACGTTCGATGCTTTCCGAGAGTGTTCTGTGCTTGGCATTGTCTGCTTAGACAAGTGGGTACGACTCTTGGCCCTCCATATGATTGTGTTGTAACGGGACTTGCATACGCTAACCCCGGGTCCCGACAGACTTGGTATCAGAGCAGGACTGACTGTAGGATTATCATCCTGGGTCGAAGTCGAGTCTAGCCTTCTATAGTTATATAGTTACTCTGGGTATATAAGGGAACAACGTAAGGCTTCTTTTTTCTCCTTACCCTCATCTTTCTGAGTTCTGAGTCACCCTCATCTTGTTCTACGGGAAGATAGGACTAGGCTCATCTATGTCTTACTAGAACATCTCGTTGATTGCTTCCTTGTAGCCATAGGAAAGTTATGTTCGGTTTGCTAGAGTTGTGGTGCTTCCCGATTTCTTACATCATATGTAAGTGTTGTTTCTATGTTGTAAGAAATTGTCTTCTCTTGCAATTACATCCGTTATGTTGTCCGAGTCATTCCAGGTTTCTTCATAATCTGATGCATTTGCAAAATCCTTCCCTCCATTTCGGTTGTCTTTCCATAAGAATTATTAGGTGGGATGCCCGACAGTTCGCTAGAGTTTGTTGTAGGTTTTCTTTTAGAAACCTATACTGATTCATTTGCAGTTCTTCCTCCCACTTTAGATGTCTTCTATCCAAAATAACCACACTGACCATCGTGTTGGGGTACTTTGTTACTCTAACATATCTGTTGTAGCCCCTAGTAAGCCATGGCCATCCCCTAGGAAAACCATCTAGTAACCCAAATCCTCAAATCTTGTCACCCGACAGATGTGTAGAGTTCATAGTGGATCTTATGCCAGGAACCGCACCAATTTCCAGACGCCCATACAAAATGGCCCCACCTGAGTTAGTTGAGCTTAAAATCCAACTTGAAGCTTTTCTGGCCAAAGGCTTCATCCGCCCTAGCTCATCGCCATGGGGTTTCCCCGTTCTGTTCGTAACGAAGAAAGATCGAACAGAAAGGATGTGCGTAGACTATCGCCCGCTAAATCTAGCGACGATAAAGAACAAGTACCCACTGCCCAGGATTAATGATCTTTATGATCAACTTACTGGATCCTCTGTCTTCTCCAAGATGGATTTGATATTAGGCCATCATCAAATCAAGATCCGAAACGAGGACGTTCCCAACACGTCTTTCACTACTCAATATGGTCTTTACGAGTTCACCGTCATGTCCATCGGTCTAACCAATGCCCCCGCCACTTTCTCGCGCATGATGAATTCAATCTTCATGGAGTATTTGGACAAGTTCGTCGTGGTTTACCTCGATGACATCCTTATATACTCGAAGAACGAAGAAGAACATGCCGAGCATCTTAGGTTGGTATTGATGAAATTTTTAGAGCATCGCCTGTATGCTAAATTCTCCAAGTGTGAATTTTGGCTACCAGAAGTGACCTACTTAGGCCACGTGATTTCTGCCAAAGGTATTGCTGTCAATCCCGAGAGAGTTTAGGTTGTCCTTGACTGGATTCCACCTGAATCGGTTAAGCAAGTTAGGAGTTTTCTTGGCTTAGCAAGCTGTTGCCGCCGCTTCATCGAGAACTTTTCTAAAGTTGCAAAGCCTCTAACTAAACTCCTCAAGAAAGATAAGAAATTCCAATGGACTCCCAAGTGCGAGGAAAGCCTTCAATAGCTAAAAAGGAGATTGACTTCTGCACCCGTACTTGCGCCTCCAGACACCAAAAAGGATTTCGAGATCTATTGTGACGCCTCACGGCAAGGGTTAGGAAGCATACTTATGCAAGATAGACATGTGGTAGCTTATGCTTCACGCCAGTTGCGTCCACATGAAGAGAACTATCTTACCCATGATCTTGAACTCGTTGCAGTAGTTCATGCCCTGAAAACATGGCGACATTACCTCCTTGGTAATCGTTGTGAGATCTATTCCGACCACCAAAGCCTCAAATACATATTCACCCAGCCAGATCTTAATCTCTGGGAAAGACGCTGGATAGAGTTGATAAAAGATTATGACTTAGGAATTTCTTTCACCCCCAGGAAAAGCCAATGTCATGGCTGATGCACTAAGTCGTAAGTCGTATTGTAACAACCTCATGTTACAACAGTTTCAACCACTTCTTCATGAGGAATTTCGCAAGCTCAATCTTGAGATTGTCCCTCATGGCTATCTTTCTACTTTGGTGGCGAAACCAACTCTTGAGGATCAAATCATAGTTGCCCAAAGGCGTTCACGAGGTGTTCGCCGGATCAAGGAGAACATTGCTAGCGGAGATGCTTAATGTTTCTCCATAGATAGCAAAGGAACGGTATTCTTTGAAAATCGTTTGGTAGTACCTAAGAATAAGAACCTAGGGCAACTCATCCTCAAAGAAGCCCATGACACACCCCTCTCGATTCATCCCGGTAGCACAAAAATGTACCAAGATCTACGCCAGAGATTTTGGTGGACCAGGATGAAGAGAGACATTGCTCGATATGTTGCGGAATGTGATGTTTGTCGTCGCATTAAGGCAGAACATCAAAGACCTGCTGGTACTCTTCAACCTTTGACTATCCCGAGTGGAAATGGGACAAAGTCCGTATGGATTTCATCACTGGCTTTCCAAAACCCCAGAAAGGAAATGATGCCATCTTCGTTGTCGTGGATAGAATTTCCAAAGTTGTTCACTTCCTTCCCGTTCGCGAGTCTATAAATGCTAGCCAGTTAGCGGACTTGTATGTCTCTAGAATTGTGACTCTTCATGGTGTTCCTTTGGAAATCAATTCTGATCGTGGTAGCCTTTTCACCTCTAGATTCTGGGGAAGCTTTCAGAATGCTATGGGAACTCATCTCTCCTTTAGTACAGCTTTCCATCCTCAGTCTAGCGGTCAAGTTTAAAGGGTTAACCAAATTCTTGAAGACATGCTCAGAGCTTGTGTTATCTCATTCGAAAAGAATTGGGAGAAGTCCCTTCCATTCGCCGAATTTGCTTATAACAATAGTTTCCAATCTAGTCTGAACATGGCTCCTTTTGAACTCCTCTTTGGACGAAGATTTCGAACACCCCTAAACTGGTCAGAAACCGGTGAAAGACAATTGGTCCGAACCGGATATGATCATGGAAGCAGAAGAGCAAGTTCGCATTGGTCGTGATCAATTGAAAGCAGTCCAGTCTCGTCAGAAAAGCTACTATGATCGTCATCATAGGCAAGAAAGCTACAATCTGGATGAGAAGTCTTACCTTCGGGTTACTCCTCTGAAGGGAACCCACCGCTTCGGCATCAAAGGCAAGTTGGCCCCATGTTACATTGGACCCTTTCCGCATTCTTGCTAAACATGGAGAAGTTGCCTACCAACTTGAACTACCCCCGCACCTTTCCCGAGTACATGATGTATTCCATGTGTCACAACTCAGGCGTTGCTTCAAGGACCCCATTGATACGTCCCAAACGTATCTATAATTTCTTCTTGTTCCATGTGTTTTGTGTGACTTTGCCATGTTTTGCTTGAACTTTCATACACTTTTGAGAATATTTGGACTAACCTATTAACTCAGTGCAACCAGTTGCCAGTTCCTGTTTTCTGCTGTTTTTGTATTTCAGGTTTTCCGGCCATTAAAAGTGCTCCAAAAATTTCAGAAAAATTATATAAAAAATCAGCGTCCCGTAAGCCTCCAGAAACACCAAGGAAGGAAGGGAGGGCCACCACCAGGACTCCAGAAGGGTCCATGGCGCGGACCAGCCCTAGGCCGCGCCAGGCACCCTCTTGGCTGCCTGGTGGCCCCTCTCGGTGCCCCCTTTGGCCCCTATTTTTACCCCCGAGGAGGAAATCCCTAATATCGAAGTACTTTTTCCAGAAGCGATTCCGATCTCCGCCGCCATCGAAAACTAGCTTCGGGGGTCACCAGGATCCTGCTCCGGCACCCTGCCGGGGAGGGCCTTGGCCCCCGGGGCCATATTCATGAACTCTTCTTCCCCCATGATGCTTCTTGAGTAGTTCCTCCTTGGACTACGGGTTCTTGGCAGTAGCTATGTGATATTATCTCCCCCTAGATCCTCAATACAATGTTCTCATGAGCTTCCCTACATGATTGGGATCCATATGATGTAATTGGTGTTGTGTTTGTTGGGATCCGATGAATTGTTACCTTGTTCAGTCCTAAGAGGTTTATGAATTATTTTTGCTGCAATTTTTTGTTCTTAATGCTTGTTACTAGTGCACGAGTAGCATGATCTCAGATCTGAGAACGTTATGGTTGCATGATTATAATTGTTGTTCTAGATCTTATCTACGGTTGTATGCACCTATTATAGTCCGGAACCGGCGATCCCAATGGTGAAAGCTTGGGACACCAAAGGGGATGGGCTATAATTTGAGGATCACATGTGTTCATGGAGTGTTAATGCTTTGTTCTGGTGCTCCGTCGCAGGAGCACCTTAATCTCCATAAGTTCCTTAAGTGGCCCCGTTCGTAGAGGGATGGTAGGACAAAAGATGTTGTGCAAAGTTCTTATTGGAAGCACGTACAACTACATACGGAACACATGCCTACGTTTGGTTCTTAGACTAGGATGCTCTAGTTTGTTCTTTGGCTAGAGTTGGTGCAATTCTGTCATTTGCCCAACTGTAATTTGTTCACCCAACACCCTGTTCCTTTGCTTGAGAGGTACCACTAGTGAAACCTTGAACCCCGGTCCATCTTTCACCTTCATTGCCTTCGTTGTTAGTTTTACTTTCTTTGCTGATCCTACTACTTTGTTACTACTTTGTGGTGTTGGTGATTGGGGAAGCCTTAAAGGCTACACCCGTCAACACACCGTTGCTACTTATATCTTGTCTAGTGCTTTTTCAGGTGTGGTTGAATTGACAACTCAACTGCTAAGGCTTATAACTATTCTTTGGCTCCCCTTGTGTCGAATCAATAAATTGGGTTATTCTTACCCGCGAAGACTGTTGCGATCCCCTACACTTGTGGGTTATCAAGACTATTTTCTGGCGCCGTTGCCGGGGAGCATAGCTTTACTTATAAGTTCACTTGATAAATACACTTTTTCTTATTACTCTGTTTGCTACTAATGACTACTTTATTTGAGACTAGATCTTATTGGCAAGGCGGATTCACGGAGGATCAACAAAAATATTACAAGGAATACCGCTTGTCTCAAAAAGGGATACACTCATGGGGACTAATACAGGAGTTGTATGACTCTGCTAGAAACTTGTGCTCAATATATAATAAATCTTTTTGCAGGGATGAATCTTGTTGCTTTATGAGGCACAAACACCTTTCTTTCCAATGTGAGTACAATGATGATGAAACCTTAGCTTCTTATGATAAGGGAAACTATGATTTTTATGATGCAGAACAAATAGAATAAGTTGTTATCTTTAAGGGTGCCTATGAAATTGCTTCCTTTGTTGAAAATATTGATGATGCCCCTTACAAATCCGAGGGTCTTGAAATACTTAATTATTTCTTTGAGTATTTTAATGACAATTATTATATTATTGACCATCTCAAAAGGTTCTCTCCACAAGAGGAAGAGACTAATGCTTTGCAGGACTCTACGGAAGAAGAAATTGCTGAAACTGAATGCTCCTTGGATGAAAAAGAGGAGGAGAGTGATGAACAAAAGGAGGAAGAATGGAGTAGCTACCCATCTCTACCTACTAATGAGAGTAACTCTTTGGCTCTTACTTTATATGATTTCCCTCCATGTTCACCAAAGGAGGATGAATGCTATATTGATTGCTATGATCCTATGGATTCTTTTGGAATATCCCTTTTTGATGAAATTGATGCTTGTGGCCACGATGCCCCTATGAATGATACTTGCAAGGATGATTTTGCTACTGTTATTTATGATAACCCTTGCTATCTTGACGAATCTTACGATAAACCTGTATTTTTTTCTACTATGGATGTTCTTAATGATGATGAGGTTTGCTTAGAAAGTCTACATGATTATGTGCTAGTAGATCATGAAAAACATGCTTTGTGTGATAATTATATTGTTGAGTTTGTTCATGATGCTACTGAAAATTATTATGAGAGAGGGAAATATGGTTATAGAAATTTTCATGTTAAGAAAACACCCCTCTCCATGTTGAAAATCTTGAAGGTGCTCCTGTTTTACCTTCCTATTCTTGTTGCTTTGTGCTTCATTTATTTATTTTGTTTCAAGTTTCCCATGCATAGGAAGCATGTTAGACTTAAATGTGGTTTTTCTTTCCTCTTTTGATGCTCTCTTTTGCGCTTCAACTCTTATTCTCTTGTGTGCATCGTTACACTCATGCCTAGCTAATGGCTTTAAAGAAGCGCTTTCGGGAGGCAGCCCGCAACGAATTTAGGTTTTTCTTTTTGATTTTCTTCTGTTCTTAGTGGTCTTGATGATTGTTACTACTGTAGCAACATCATTGTATCTTTACTTTTCAAGCTTTGAGCCAAGTTTAGCCTCATACGACAAGGGAAGTGAAAGTTGTGACATGCGGTCCAGAAAACAGATTCTGTCCTCGTGACTAGAAAATTCAAAGAAAATCCCAGTTCATCTTTTTGAGCTGAATTTTTTACACAGCGTGATCTATACAATTAAAAATCTTTCGTATGTTCTGAGTTTTTTTATTTGAGTTGCAAAAGTGCCTAGAAAAAATTCTTTTCACTCTATTGTTCTGTTTTTCTCAGCTTCTGTCCCTGTTTTCTTTTGGCAGTTTTTCAAACCTTAAGCTTTCTTTTTCTTTGCAAGAACTTTTGGGCAGGCAAGAGAAACAGTAGCCCTTCCTGGAAATCTTTATTTGCAGTAGAGGAAAATTATTTTTAATAGGGTACTAACCTCTCTAATCAGCTTATGATGAGTTATGCGTGAAGGGAGTTTTCAAGTGTGCGATGGAAGATGATGAAAGAAGATCTTGGAGTGTCAAAAGCTCAATCTTGGGGATGCGCCCGGAACCCCCAAGAAATATTCAAGGAGACTCAAGCGTCTAAGCTTGGGGATGCCCCCATGCATCCCCTTCTTCATCAACAATCATCAGTTCGTCCCTCGTTCCACTATATTTTTATCACTTCATGCGTTATTTGCTATGCTTGGAGCGTCTTGCTCTTTACTTTTCTTAGTTCTTTTGTTTTGTTTTCTGGTCATTACAATGACGGAACCTAACATGCTTGATTGGGAGAGATACACGCTCCGCTTAAACTAGAACACCCCATAGGATTTTCATGCTTATTCTTTGCTGTGAGTTGTTCTTTATCTTTTCTTAGCTGTTGCCCTGTTTAGTTCATGTGCTTTAGAGTTTTCTTCTAGAGCTTTTAATTGGTTCAGGCTTGAACTTTCTATAGTTTGCATCCTTATCTTGTTTAGAGAGTTTGCATGTTGCACTGAGTTTTGTGTCTTGACTAGAAAGTAGGTAATTGAAGTTGAAATTCTCTCTGTAGTACTAACTTGCAATAGTTTTGAGGTATTGACTTAAGTAATGTTTGAACTTATGGTGTCAAGAGCTTTAGCCTATTAGTGATAGATGTCGTATTTTGGGCAATCCATGTGATTTTCGAAAACCTAAACCCTGTTGAGAACTCTAGCTACTAGATGGATCACTAATCTCTGGAGGGTTCGAATATTAGAGTACACTCACGTACCATGAGTCGAGGATGCGCAAGGATAACCATTCCCCCATACACTCCTCCTCGGGGTACTTGTCTCTTTGTGAACCTCCTGATTACATTGAGAGTTACCGATAATAAGTGCATGAGTTCTTTAGATTAATGTGAGTATTCGAAAGTTGACACTTCCACCATCCATATTTTTCTAGCCTCTTCGGTACCGTGCATTGCCCTTTCTCACCTCGAGAGTTGGCGCATACTTCGCCGGTGCATCCAAACCCTTGGCATGATATGCTCTGTCATCATAAGCCTCCTTATATATTTCCTCAAAACAGCCACCATACCTACCTACAAGGCATTTCCATAGCCTTTCCGAGATACATTGCCATGCAACATCCATTGTTCTTCATGTTCATATTACTTATCCTTCATTGTCATATTTCCTTGCATGATCTCATAGCCTTCATGTAGTTGGGCTTTGCCCGCTATTCATATTTTTTTTGCATGTTGCGCTTGATCATTGCACATACTGCTACACTGGCAGAGGCATTCATATAGAGTCATTAATTTTTGATTCAGAGTTGTAAGTAGATAAAAGTGTGTTGATGTTCTTCTAGAGTGTTTCCCCTACAGTGAGGAAAGGAATAAAAGATCCCAAAGTGGACAAAATACAAAAAAATATCCCAAAGAGGACGAAAGAAAAAAAAAAGAGAGAAATAAAGAGCCATGGAGGCCACCCAAAATCAGAGAGAGGGGGGAACACTACTATCCTTTATTCCACACTTGTGCTTCAAAGTAGCACCTGTACTTCAGTTTGTAGAGAGTTTTCATGTTGTACTTGCTTAACTAAGTGGGGATCCTTACACTATAGAACTTGGCTTGCATATTCCAAGGATGAGCCTCCTCAAAAGAGCTCTAGGTCTTCATGAGCAAGCAAGTTGGATGCACCCCCACTAGTTCCATTGGAGGGCTTTCATACACTTATAGCTCTATGTGCATCCGCATGTTGCATGGCAATCCCTACTCATCACATCATATCTATCATATGGCTTTCTCTCGCCTATGATTGTCCTCATTGATGTGAGCCTTTCACACCTTTTTGTCTTCTTCCTCCACCATCTTTCTATTTCGCCGTTTAGGTGTCAACTTTCTTGCTCACACTCATCCATTGCATGAGTGCTCAAAATATCGAAAGGGAGTGGATCAGTTTGACTTGTACCTGGCTAGTGGTCTGGGGACGAGTCCAGATAAGACTTCAAAGGAGACCAGGTGTGAAACTTTAGTAGATTTAGTTCTCAAAAAAAAGTTTTCTCTCTCGTATTCCCAAATTCCCCTTCTTGCACGCAAACACCATTTGGAGACATTCGAGTCACGGACAGTGAGAGCTCTTGCACCTTATGTTCTTTTGTTGCTTGTGTCAATGCTAATATAGGCTCTTGCTTTTTAAGACTTGAATTGAATTTCATGCTTTAACAGCTTTACTTAAAAGTCCTTATATGATTGTGTGCCATGCCACCACAGAAATTATGCTTGTTATCATTTACCTACTCGAGGACGAGCAGGAATTAAGATTGGGGATGTTGAGACGTCCCAAACGTATCTATAATTTCTGCTTGTGCCATGCATGTTTTGTGTGACTTTGCCATGTTTTTCTTGAACTTTCATACACTTTTGAGCATATTTGGACTAACCTATTAACTCAGTGCACCCAGTGGCCAGTTCCTGTTTTCTGCTGTTTTTGTATTTCAGGTTTTCCGGCCATTAAAAGTTCTCCAAAAATTCCGGAAAAATTATATAAAAAATCAATGTCCCGAAAGCCTCCGGAAACACCAAGGAAGTGTAACGACCCGATTCACTACAGAATCCAAGTCTCTGTGCATTCTGTGCTAGTCCCTGGATCAATAACTAGCACACACAGTACATGATGTAATGTCACAACCCCAAGTTAGGTGTGTGCTAGGATCAAGTGCTACTTTGCATCATGTGAAAAATTTCAAAAAGAAAATCAAAAATGGGGAATAGAAAAGCCCTGAGAAATTAAATCAAATGGCCAGATAAAAATCTTTTTCCAAAAATCATTTGAATGTTTGGAAAATTCCTATAAATGCTGCTGATCATTTTAAAAGTGGTTTGGGATCAAATCCCATGCACATGGAATTTTCTAATATTCAAAAGGTGCTCTGGAAATTAAAGTTTACCCCTATTTGAATTGAAATTCAAATGTTTTGAATTTCAAAAATGTCCATATTATTTATGTGACTAGCTACTGGTCACCTAGGATTTATAAAAGTATTTGGACATTTATTAAAAATGCCTAGCTATTTTAAATCTAGGCAAAACAAATGAAACAGAAAAATAAAAAAGAAAAGAGAAAGGGAGAGACCTACCTGTCGCCCAGGGGCGAAGGCCCACTTACCTGGCCGGCCCAGCCCACCAGGGGACCTCCTCTGTCGTCTTCCTCCCCGCCCCTCCAAGCAGCTCGCTGGAGGCAGGGGGCACACCGCGACGCCACCGCGACGTCTCGCAGATTCCAGGCCATCTAGGCCTCCTCCTCACGCCTCTGAGTCGCCCAGCAAGCCCCGCAACCATTCCCCCCATCCCTGCCTCCTCCACCTCCTTCCCCGGGGAGATCTCGCGGGTTCCCGAGCGCGTGTCGTCGCCGCCGTCACGCGCCACCGCGGCCATCGAGCTCGCCTAGCCGCGCAAAGTTGTCCAGGAGCGCTGCAGACGTCGTCTTCATCGACTCCCCCGGTCAATTTGAGCACGGAGGCCCCGGAGACGACGCCCACCTCAAGGACTCGCCGCCGGCCGCCATGTTTTCCGACGACAAATTCGCCACCTTCTGAAGCTCCCCAGCGACGCAGACGCCATCTTCAAGCTCTTGGTGAGCTCCTCTACGTTTCCCCCCTATTCCCACCTCCTCCCGAGCCCTCTCGCGCAGTTCCGGCGAGGTCCGAGCCCAGCTGCCGTCGCTCGTCGACGTAGTCGCGCACCAGAGCGCCCCCTTGAAACCCCGATTGCTCCAGAAGACGTGCGCAAGCCCCAGCTACTCGCCAGTACTCTCCACTCCCTCTCTCGTGGCCGTTAAACCAAGTCCGGCGAGCACAGTGGCCCGGCCACCGCCGCAGTTGAGCTAGCCGAGCTCCAGAGCTTCCCCAAGACCCCCTAGTGGCGCCGTTGGATGCGCAAGCCTACGGGCTATGCGCCCGTCCCCTCCTCAGCCGCCCCCGTGCACTCCGGCGAGGCGCCGCCGTGGCCAGAGCCACCGGCGTCAAGCCGGCGCCATTAGGAGTCTAACCAGAGCCCTAAACCTCTCCCCTCTCTCACTGACAGTGGGCCCCAGGCCACCCCTAATCCCCTCTGTTAGCTAAACTAACAGGGATTAAACCCACAGAGACAGAGACAGGTGGGCCCCTGTTGTCAGCCCCCCCCCCCCCACATCACTGTGACGTCACGCCTACGCAATAAATGAATTTCCAATTAATTATTTAATCAGAGAAATTCCAGAAAATGCTATAAACTTTGGAAATTCATAATTAATTCATCCTAACTCCAAATATAGCAAATAATATGTCTAAAATTATCAGAAAAATACAAGGATTACGAATATGAAATTTGTTTTCATTTTTGACCATTTTAAAATGGGTGAACAGTAGAAAACATGCATATGAATCCTTTTCAAATTCAAATTTGGAGTGTTTTTGCAATTGATTTTGCAACACCCTTAATTCCAATGGTTTCATCCACACATCAGAAGCTTTACTTCAACTATACCACATCACTTCATGATCAACAAATTCAAATGAACTTTCATGCATTCAAATGCATTTGAAATTCATCGATAAATCAAATGGAGTTTGAATTTTCATTTCAAATGCAATATACTCCTTTTAAATGGAATGCTCAACACATCAGTACCTTGAACATCACCATTAAAATCCTATTCATGTGATTGTGCATTGTACATTATGTTGATCCTATGATTGTCATGTTGCTGATAGAAGTGGAACCGGAGCAGGAGGTTACCCCCTTCGCTGAAGATCCAGAACCCGAACCTCGTCAGCAAGGCAAGCAAACCCCCATTGATCATGTCGATAAAATCCCACTTACCTCTCATGTCTCGCTTATGCATTGTTTAGGATGATCACCATGATAACGTTTCTACCGCATAGTTGAACCCATGTCCTTTGCATGACCTATCATCTTGTCACAGTAGTAAGCAAACCACAATCCTAGCAGAGTAGGAGTTGGTTGATATCATGTGACCCCTGAAACTGTTACTGCTTATTGCATGCTTAGTGGTACAATGAGGTTGCTTATGATGTGAGTCGGGATGATGATAAACATGGTGTTGATGAAAGTGAAATGTGTTGGTGAATCTACCCTAATACAAGGTGAACGATGAGAGGCTGTGTAGGAGTACACGGTGGGTTGTCTCGTTGAACACCGCCCTAACACGAGTTCTTGTTTGGTGATCCAAGATGAAGAGTACAACCACACATTGGGCTCACTGACCCCTCTCGGCTTACTAACTCATCCCCTTCGATGTCCAGATGTCGCAGTAGTTCGGATTTCTGTAGGTATTGTGGCCTGGTAGCCAAGTGAGAGAACGGCTCATCCGAGACCGGCTTGCGCTCCACGCACACATCGTCTGGGTCCACTTTGGTAAACCGGCCGGGTTCACGATAGTGGCAGACAACCCAGATAGGCGGCTTTCATGGACTAGATCGGCTATGAGGTAACGGTTGTGGTGGCATCCTCGCTGTCATCTCTTGAACGGTGACACGCAAAAGGCGGTAACTGATGGCACGTGTGTGTAGCGGTACACCTCTGCAGGGTTAACAAAACTATTCGAATAGCCGCGTCCGCGGTTATGGACTGCTTGGAAAGCTTAGCTTGATTATTAGACAACTTGAACTGGATACTTCTAAAACTCGCAAGATAAGCGTGAGTGCTATGGTGTGCTTCTCGTGGGGAAGTCGAGAAAGTAACCATAGTGGTGTAATTGGTTGAAGAGATGTAGTGGACTCGTGTATGCTTCTTACCTCAAGTCTGGTACTCGTAGTTCAGGACTAGTCAAGTCAAAGTTGGCTCTTCTGCAAGTGAAACCCCACCTTCCTTTACCTTGATACATGTGCATGAGTAGTATAGTTCCTACGTAAGTCTTGTTGAGTACGACTTTGTACTCACGTTTGCTTATTCTATGTTTTAGATGAACCCACCGATCCCGATGGTTGCTTCTACCTGAAGCTCGAAGGATGAAGACTCAGACAAGGACCAAGCTAGTGTAGTCCCAGTCAGACGACTGGTTCCCTCGTGGAGGGCTTGTTTTTAGATAAGGCTTCTCTAAGCCATTTGTTAAACTTGTCTGTACTCAGACCTACTTTGCTTCCGCATGCTTGTTGTAATGTTGGATCACATGCTTGTGATCTCTGTGTGCACTCTGTAAGAGTTACTAATAAAGATATTTACTTTGTAGAGAATTGCAATGATACCTGCTGTTCATACAAGGCATGTGTGCTGCGTGTATGTTTATAACATGCATGTCTTTGTATGGGTTTTCGAGACCTTAGTTGTGATATGGCTGGCGGTCTTTTATACACCAAGTGGCCCTTAGATGTGCGCAGCTTGGGGCATCGCGATGTGATTGTTCGAGACTCTGTCTCGTGCACACTTTGATGTATGATCGAGCCCGCCCTAGACCCCGACTAAGTGATCGGGCTGGAGTAAGTCTATGTAAGGGTTATAATACAATCGATAGTATGGTTGAGGCGACTTGTCTATGAGTATGGGAATTCACCACCCATATCAGTTAGACTTGTGTGCGGACGATGAGGACCCATCTCAGTGGATCATCCGGCCTGAATGGGATGCCCCTCATGTTCCATGCTTTCCGAGAACATTCTGTGCTTGGCCTTGTCTGCTTAGACAAGTGGGTATGGTTCTCGGCTCTCCATATGATTGTGTTGTAGCGAGGCTAATATACGCTAACCCCGGGTCCCGACAGACTTGGTATCAGAGCAGGACTGACTGTAGGATTATCAGCCTTGGCCGAAGTCGAGTCTAGCCTTCTATAGTTATATAGATACTCTGGGTATATAAGGGAACAACGTAAGGCTTCTTTTTCTCCTTACCCTCATCGTTCTGAGTTCTGAGTCACCCTTATCTTTTCTACGGGATGATAGGACTAGGCTCATCTATGTCTTACTAGAACATCTCGTTGATTGCTTCCTTGTAGCCGTAGGAAAGTTGTGTCCGGTTTCCTAGCATTGTTGTAATGCTGATTTCTTACATCGTATTATGTAAGTGCTATATCTACATTGAAAGAAAATTGTTTTCTTGCGATTACAGCCGTTATGCTGTCCGAGTCATTCCAGGTTTCTTCAAAATCTGATGCAATTGCAAAATTCTTCCCTCCTTTTCGATTGTCCTTTTAGAAGAACTTCTAGGTGGCATGCCCGACAGTTCCATAGAGTTTGATGTAGTTTTTCTTCTAGAAACCTATAGTGTTTCATTTGCAGCTCTTTCTCCCACTTTGGATGTCTTCTAGCGAGAAGAACCACACTAACTATTGTGTTGGGGTACTTTGCTACTTTGGCATATCTGTTGTAGCCCCTAGTAAACCTTGGTCATCCTCAGGAAAACCATCCAGTAAACAAAATCCTTAAACCATGACACCCGACAGATGTGTAGAATTCATAGTGGATCTTGCCCCAGGAACCGCACCAATTTCTAGACGCCCATATAAAATGGCCCCACATGAGTTAGCTGAGCTTAAAACCCAACTGGAAGCTTTGTTGGAGAAAGGCTTCATCCGCCCTAGCTCATCGCCATGGGGTTTCCCCGTTCTGTTCGTAAAGAAGAAAGATGGAACAGAAAGGATGTGCGTAGACTATCGCCTGCTAAATTTAGCGACGATAAAGAACAAGTACCCACTACCCAGGATCAATGATCTTTATGATCAACTTGCTGGATCCTCTGTCTTTTCCAAAATGGATTTGAGATTAGGATATCATCAAATCAAGATCCGAAACGAGGACATTCCCAAAACGGCTTTTACTACTCGTTATGGTCTTTACGAGTACACCGTTATGTCCTTTGGTTTAACCAATTCCCCCGCCACATTCTCACGCTTGATGAATTCGATCTTCATGGAGTACCTAGATAAATTTGTTGTGGTTTATCTTGATGATATTCTCATCTACTCGAAGAACGAAGAAGATCATGTCGAACACTTAAGGCTGGTATTGATGAAGCTTAGAGAGCATCGCCTGTACGCTAAATTCTCCAAGTGTGAATTCTGGCTACCAGAAGTGACCTACTTAGGCCACGTGATTTCTGCAAAAGGCATTGCTGTGAATCCCGAGAGAGTTCAGGCCGTCCTTGACTGGACTCCACCTGAGTCGGTTAAGCAAGTTAGGAGTTTTCTTGGCCTAGCCAGCTATTGCCGTCGCTTCGTCGAGAACTTTTCTAAAGTTGCAAAGCCTCTAACTGAACTCCTCAAGAAAGATAAGAAATTCTTATGGACTCCCAAGTGCGAGGAAAGCTTTCAAGAGCAAAAAAGAAGATTAACTTCTGCACCCGTACTTGCACCTCCAGACACCAAAAAGGATTTCGAGATCTATTGTGACGCATCACGGCAAGGGTTAGGATGCATACTTCTGCAAGATCGACATGTGGTAGCTTATGCTTCACGCCAGTTGCGGCCACATGAAGAGAACTATCCTACCCATGACCTTGAACTCGCTGCCGTAGTTCATTCCCTAACAACTTGGCGACATTACCTCCTTGGTAATCGTTGTGAGATTTATTCCGACCACCAAAGCCTCAAATATATTTTCACCCAGCCAGATATTAATCTCAGGCAAAGACGCTGGATTGAGTTGATAAAAGATTACGACGTAGTAATTTCTTACACCCCAGGAAAAGCCAATGTCATGGCTGATGCACTAAGTCGTAAGTCGTACTGTAACAACCTCATGTTACAGCAGTATCAACCACTTCTTCGTGAGGACTTTCGCAAGCTCAACCTTGAAATTGTTCCTCATGGCTATCTTTCTACCTTGGTGGCAAAACCAACTCTTGAGGATCAAATTATAGTTGCCCAAAGGCGTGCACGAGGTGTTCGCCGGATCAAGGAGAACATTGCTAGCGGAGTTGCTAAATGTTTCTCCACAGATAGCAAAGGAACGGTATTCTTTGAAAATCGTTTGGTAGTACCTAAGAATAGGGAACTAAGGCAACTCATCCTCAAAGAAGCCCATGAAACACCCCTCTCAATTCATCCCGGTAGCAGAAAAATGTACCGAGATCTACGCCAGAGATTTTGGTGGACTAGGATGAAGAGAGACATTGCTCAATTTGTTGCCGAATGTGATGTTTGTCGTCGCATTAAGGCAGAACATCAAAGACCTGCTGGTACACTTCAACCTTTGTCTATTCCCGAGTGGAAATGGGACAAAGTCGGTATGGATTTCATCACCGGTTTTCCAAAAACCCAGAAGGAAACAATGCCATCTTCGTTGTCATAGGTAGGCTTTCCAAAGTTGCTCACTTCCTTCCGATTCGCGAGTCTATAACTGCTAGCCAGTTAGCGGACTTGTACGTCTCTAGAATTGTATCCCTTCATGGTGTTCCTTTGGAAATCAATTCTGATCGCGGTAGCCTTTTCACCTCTAGATTTTGGGGAAGCTTTCAGAATGCTATGGGGACTCATCTCTCCTTTAGTACATCTTTCCATCCTCAGTCTAGCGGTCAAGTCGAAAGGGTTAACCAAATTCTTGAAGACATGCTCAGAGCTTTTGTTATCTCATTCGGAAAGAATTGGGAGAATTCTCTTCCATTTTCTGAATTTGCTTATAACAATAGTTTTCAATCTAGTATGAACATGGCTCCTTTTGAACTCCTTTATGGACGACGATGTCGAACACCACTAAACTGGTCTGAAACCGGTGAAAGACAATTCTTTGGACCGGATATGATCAAGGAAGCAGAAGAGCAAGTTCGCATTGTTCGTGATCAATTGAAAGCAGCCCAGTCTCGTCAGAAAAGCTACTATGATCGTCATCATAGGCAAGAGAGCTACAATCTGGATGAGAAGGCTTACCTTCGGGTTACTCCTCTAAAGGGAACCCAACGTTTCGGTATCAAAGGCAAATTGGCCCCACGTTACATCGGACCTTTCCGCATTATTGCTAAACGTGGAGAAGTTGCCTACCAACTTGAACTACCCCGCACCTTTCCCGAGTACATGATGTATTCCATGTGTCATAACTCAGCCGTTGCTTCAAGGACCCCATCCGCGAATTCGACCATGAAACGCTTGATCTCCAAGATGACATTTATTATCAAGAATACCCCGTTCGTATTCTTGATTCCGCAGAGCGTGTCACTTGTCGTCAGAAGATTAGGTTTCTGAAAGTGCATTGGTCACACCACTCAGAGAAAGAAGCCACGTGGGAAAGAGAAGACCGTCTCCGTGCAGAGTACCCCTCCTTCCTTCCGCAGACTTCTGAATCTCGGGACGAGATTCTTTTGAGTGGGGTCGAGTTGTCACAACCCCAAGTTAGGTGTGTGCTAGGATCAAGTGCTACTTTGCATCATGTGAAAAATTTCAAAAAGAAAATCAAAAATGGGGAATAGAAAAGCCCTGAGAAATTAAATCAAATGGCCAGATAAAAATCTTTTTCCAAAAATCATTTGAATGTTTGGAAAATTCCTATAAATGCTGCTGATCATTTTAAAAGTGGTTTGGGTTCAATCCCATGCACATGGAATTTTCTAATATTCAAAAGGTGCTTTGGAAATTATAGTTTACCCCTATTTGAATTGAAATTCAAATGTTTTGAATTTCAAAAATGTCCAAATTATTTATGTGACGAGCTACTAGTCAACTAGGATTTATAAAAGTATTTGGACATTTATTAAAAATGCCTAGCTATTTTAAATCTAGGCAAAACAAATGAAACAGAAAAATAAAAAAGAAAAGAGAAAGGGAGAGACCTACCTGTCGCCCAGGGGCGAAGGCCCACTTACCTGGCCGGCCCAGCCCACCAGGGGACCTCCCCTGTCGTCTTCCTCCCCGCCCCTCCAAGCAGCTCGCCGGAGGCAGGTGGGACGCCGCGACGCCACCGCGACGTCTCGCGGATTCCAGGCCATCTAGGCCTCCTCCTCACGCCTCTGAGTCGCCCAGCCACCCCCGCAACCATTCCCCCCATCCCTGCCTCCTCCACCTCCTTCCCCGGCGAGATCTCGCGGGTTCCCGAGCGCGTCTCGTCGCCGCCGTCACGCGCCACCGCGGCCACCGAGCTCGCCTAGCCGTGCAAAGTTTTCCAGGAGCGCTGCAGACGTCGTCTTCATCGACTCCCCCGGTCAATTTGAGCACGGAGGCCCCGGAGATGACGCCCACCTCAAGGACTCGCCGCCGGCCGCCATGTTTTCCGACGACAAATTCGCCACCTTCTGAAGCTCCCCAGCGACGCAGACGCCATCTTCAAGCTCTTGGTGAGCTCCTCTACGTTTCCCCCCTATTCCCACCTCCTCCCGAGCCCTCTCGCGCAGTTCCGGCGAGGTCCGAGCCCAGCTGCCGTCGCTCGTCGACGTAGTCGCGCACCAGAGCGCCCCCTTGAAACCCCGATTGCTCCAGAAGACGTGCGCAAGCCCCAGCTACTCGCCAGTACTCTCCACTCCATCTCTCGTGGCCGTTAAACAAAGTCCGGCGAGCACAGTGGCCCGGCTACCGCCACAGTTGAGCTAGCCGAGCTCCAGAGCTTCCCCAAGACCCCCTAGTGGCGCCGTTGGATGTGCAAGCCTACGGGCTATGCGCCCGTCCCCTCCTCAGCCGCCCCCGTGCACTCCGGCGAGGCGCCGCCTTTGCCAGAGCCACCGGCGTCAAGCCGGCGCCATTAGGAGTCTAACCAGAGCCCTAAACCTCTCCCCTCTCTCACTGACAGTGGGCCCCAGGCCACCCCTAATCCCCTCTGTTAGCTAAACTAACAGGGATTAAACCCACAGAGACAGACAGGTGGGCCCCTGTTGTCAGCCCCCCCCACGTCACTGTGACGTCACGCCTACGCAGTAATTGAATTTCCAATTAATTATTTAATCAGAGAAATTCCAGAAAATGCTATAAACTTTGGAAATTCATAATTAATTCATCCTAACTCCAAATATAGCAAATAATATGTCTAAAATTATCAGAAAAATACAAGGATTATGAATATGCAATTTTTTTTCATGTTTGACCATTTTAAAATGGGTGAACAGTAGCAAACATGCATATGAATCCTTTTCAAATTCAAATTTGGAGTGTTTTTGCAATTGAATTTGCAACACCCTTAATTCCAATGGTTTCATCCACACATCATAAGCTTTACTTCAACTATACCACATCACTTCATGATCAACAAATTCAAATGAACTTTCATGCATTCAAATGCATTTGAAATTCATCGATAAATCAAATGGAGTTTGAATTTGCATTTCAAATGCAATATACTCCTTTTAAATGAATGCTCAACACGTCAGTACCTTGAACATCACCATTACAATCCTATTCATGTGATTGTGCATTGTACATTATGTTGATCCTATGATTGTCATGTTGCTGATAGAAGTGGAACCGGAGCAGGAGGCTACCCCCTTCGCTGAAGATCCAGAACCCGAACCTCGTCAGCAAGGCAAGCAAACCCCCATTCATCATGTCGATAAAATCCCACTTCCCTCTCATGTCTCGCTTATGCATTGTTTAGGATGATCACCATGATAACGTTTTTACCGCATAGTTGAACCCATGTCCTTTGCATGACCTATCATCTTGTCACAGTAGTAAGCAAACCACAATCCTAGCAGATGTAGGAGTTGGTTGATATCATGTGACCCCTGCAACTGTTACTGCTTATTGCATGCTTAGTGGTACAATGAGGTTGCTTATGATGTGAGTCGGGATTATGATAAACATGGTATTGATGAAAGTGAAATGTGTTGGTGAATCTACCCTAATACAAGGTGAACGATGAGAGGTTGTGTAGGAGTACACGGTGGGTTGTCTCGTTGAACACCGCCCTAACACGAGTTCTTGTTTGGTGATCCAAGATGAAGAGTACAACCACACATTGGGCTCAATGACCCCTCTCGGCTTACTAACTCATCCCCTTCGATGTCCAGATGTCGAAGTAGTTCGGATTTCTGTAGGTATTGTGGCCTGGTAGCCAAGTGAGAGAACGGCTCATCCGAGACCGGCTTGCGCT
Source organism: Bromus sterilis (assembly GCA_950022295.1). NCBI lineage: Eukaryota > Viridiplantae > Streptophyta > Magnoliopsida > Poales > Poaceae > Bromus > Bromus sterilis. Next base: position 210,810,179 of record OX465598.1, on the reverse strand, counting down.
CCACGCACACATCGTCTGGGTCCACTTCGGTAAACCGGCCGGGTTCACGATAGTGGCAGACAACCCAGATAGGCGGCTTTCATGGACTAGATCGGCTATGAGGTAACGGTTGTGGTGGCATCCTCGCTGTCATCTCTTGAACGGTGACACGCAAAAGGCGGTAACTGATGGCACGTGAGTGTAGCGGTACACCCGTGCAGGGTTAACAAAACTATTCGAATAGCCGCGTCCGCGGTTATGGACTGCTTGGAAAGCTTAGCTTGATTATTAGACAACTTGAACTGGATACTTCTAAAACTCGCAAGATAAGCGTGAGTGCTATGGTGTGCTTCTCGTGGGGAAGTCGAGAAAGTAACCATAGTGGTGTAATTGGTTGAAGAGATGTAGTGGACTCGTGTACGCTTCTTACCTCAAGTCTGGTACTCGTAGTTCAGGACTAGCCAAGTCAAAGCTGGCACTTCTGCAAGTGAAACCCCACCTTCCTTTACCTTGATACATGTGCATGAGTAGTATAGTTCCTACGTAAGTCTTGCTGAGTACGACTTTGTACTCACGTTTTCTTATTCTATGTTTTAGATGAACCCACCGATCCCGATGGTGGCTTCTACTTGAAGCTGGAAGGATGAAGACTCAGACCAAGACCAAGCTAGTGTAGTCCCAGTCAGACGACTGGTTCCCTCGTGGAGGGCTTGTTTTTAGATAAGGCTTCTCTAAGCCATTTGTTAAACTTGTCTGTACTCAGACCTACTTTGCTTCCGCATGCTTGTTGTAATGTTGGATCACATGCTTGTGATCTCTGTGTGCACTCTGTAAGAGTTACTAATAAAGATATTTACTTTGTAGAGAATTGCAATGATACCTGCTGTTCATACAAGGCATGTGTGCTGCGTGTATGTTTATAACATGCATGTCTTTGTATGGGTTTTCGAGACCTTAGTTGTGATCTGGCTGGCGGTCTTTTATACACCAAGTGGCCCTTAGATGTGCGCAGCTTGGGGCATCGCGATGCGATTGTTCGAGACTCTGTCTCGTGCACACTTTGATGTATGATCGAGCCCGCCCTAGACCCCGACTAAGTGATCGGGCTGGAGTAAGTCTATGTAAGGGTTATAATACAATCGATAGTATGGTTGAGGCGACTTGTCTATGAGTATGGGAATTCACCACCCATATCAGTTAGACTTGTGTGCGGACGATGAGGACCCATCTCAGTGGATCATCCGGCCTGAATGGGATGCCCCTCATGTTCGATGCTTTCCGAGAACGTTCTGTGCTTGGCCTTGTCTGCTTAGACAAGTGGGTACGGTTCTCGGCTCTCCATATGATTGTGTTGTAGCGAGGCTTATATACGCTAACCCCGGGTCCCGACATGTAATATCAAGAATAAACCACATGTCATATATATTACATCGAAGATCCATTATTACAATAAAGCATACCTGCATAGCTCAAGGCTAGCGTACAAATAAAATACAGCAGAAAACAATAAAAGCTTCATGGCGTCCACCAACTCCACCGGCATAGTTGAGTATAGACATCGTAACCCTACATCGCATCACTTACTCGACGTATACAATCCTGCAACACCGAAGGTTACAGCCCGACAACGGGTCAGTACATCTGATTTGTACGGCAAGTCACACGAAAAATTATATACTAGACCTATCGCTACATGCAAGGATAAGTCAAAGGAAAGGCTTATGGTTTATTTTGCAGAAAGATGATTTTTCCCTCACATACTACAACTAATCAAAATTTTATATTATCTTGCTAGTCCTAAGTATGGTTAAATCGGGCTACACCAATTCCAACCATCCCTTTATTAAAAGTTCCCACTCAAGATTCTTATTAATGGTGAAATATCTGTCAAGACCATCCAACAGCAATAATGCCCAGTTGCTCAAAGTTGTCCGTAACCGTGGACACGGCTAATCATGATCAGTTTTTACACTCTGCAGAGGTTTGTACACTTTCCCCACTGGACTCAACCCGAAGATTGAGACATAGTCTTTCAGGAGAGGTTGCCTCCACCCTTTGGTAGCCGGTACACCTATCATATCTACATCAGCTAGCTACCAGGGCCAGGTTCCCCACAACTTACTCATCTAAGCCAGAGCCCATATAGCTAGTGGTTGTACAGGAAGCTACTAGTCACACTGTCTGTCCGATCTTTTTGAGCCTGTACGGCGCCCACTGCATTCAGAGGGTAGTCACCATGACGCACCCGGTTTCCCACTAAAACAACCATTCGGGAAGCATTTAGCCCTGGTCCCTCCTTATCCAAGGCACGAGCCCCAGGATGTATTCCCTGCCCGCCCAGAGGTGATTTCTATTTAAGTTTGCTAGTCAAGTCATTAATCCTCACATAGCTCAATGATAACTCAACCAATCCCCGTCCACAAAGCAATAGCAATATATAACAACCACGATCCTAGGGAGACAATGAAATACAAGTTTAGAGCATATGGCTATCCTACTAGGTTTAAATTATAACTAATACATAATCCTACACATGCATAGAGTGATAATTTTCTACATGCATAATAAAAAATATAGGTTGAGGTATGCTCAAAGTGTAACTTGCCTTATACATTCGATGAAGTTCTTCGCTCTCCCGGTCCAGTCAACTCTACTCGTCACACTCCGAGTAAATCTATCGCAAACGAAGGACCTCGAATAAGCAATCACATCTCAACGAGACACACAAAAGATCAACAAACAAACACATAGGGTTTTAGCAACAAAACAACAGGCTTGACACGGTACAAGTGTCGATGTGCTCGAAGGTGATCAGTGGAAGTGAACTCGAGAGAGTCAACAGATAAAGATTCATCGGTAAGTAGTTGTGATCATGGACATTATGAATTCAAGGTGAATATCATGCCCACAAGAAAAGTGTGTGAAACTTACCGATAACATGTCTCAAGTGATCCGTTATGCAAAAAGAATCATGTGAAACGGAATACTACAACACAGGACATAGCAAGTGCAAAATTGAATTTAAACCGATCAATAAACTTGTGAATTTTTGTGTACACTTGATATAGACAGAAAGTACATGACACGAGTAATCTAACGCAAAAAGAATCACTCGATTTGGATCAACGGTTTAAAAGATACAGCCATCGGAATTTGAATTTAAATTTGAAATAAATTCAAATTCAAAATTGTTAAAAAGTTTGAAAAGTTTATTCTGAGCTAAAGTACAGAACAACACGAGCATGTAGGAAAAATTTTCACCTCAATCTGACTTACGGTGTAGAAGATATTGCGGACGCGAGAACGGGGGGTTTTCTGCCAAAAGGACTGATCCGCAATTAAAATTCTTCCCGAAAACGCGATCGGGTCCCTAGCGGCGGATCTGACCGGAGTTGACTCCGGCGAGGTTGCGCGGGGCGGCGCGGCACAGCTGCGGTGGCCGACGGCCACGGGAGGCGGCGCGCGGCACGGGAGGCGTCCGGGACGCAGCAGGCGTGGCGTCCGCGACGTGGGCGGCGCTGGCAGCTCGGCTGGCCGTGGCACAGGGGGCGGCGGCGCCGGCTCTGGCGTGGTGGCCGTGCCGGCGCTCCGGCCCGGGAGAAGGCGGCTGGTGAGGCGGCGGCATACGGCGCAGGGCCGGGGTGGCACGGCCGGCGGCGTGCGGCGCTCCGGCGACGCGGACGGCGGCGGCGCGGGGCGGCCCGACGGCGGCGTTGACGTGGCGGCGGCGGGGACCGCTAGGTTTTCCAAAAAACCAAACAAAAAAAGAAAACGAAAACTATATATAGCCAGAGAGAAAAAGAAAAAAAAACGATCCGAGTTGGGCTCTAATTGCGGCCGCGAGCGGAAAACAACTACTGGGCCGGCTGGGTCCGAGTTTCTTTTTTCATTTTTAAAATCACCAACTTCAAACAATTGTAGAAAAATAAATACGCATCGGAAAAATGAGAAATAAATTTCTAAATTCATCAAATAATACAAAGAAATTTATTTAACGAATACATTTTCCAAAAAGTAAAATAAAAATGAAAACATTTTCTAAGTAATTTATTTAAATATAAAATACTTTTCATGAAGCAAATACAATCCAGTAAATTATTAAATATATTATTATTTGCTCAAAAGCATTGACAAACTATTTCTAAATAATAAAATATAAATTTTAAAAATGTTACACCAATAAATAATTTTGTAAAATAAAAATATCCCATTGGGATACTTTTTCAACTCTTCTAAAATATTTAATAAATCATTTTAATGAAATAAAAACTCTCTTAGCATTATGAAATCCCTAAAATAATTTTGAGTTATTTATAATACTCATAATAAATTTTAAAAGCCTTAAAGTAATATTCTAAATATTTTCCAACTTTATTAGAAAGGGGATGAGTTTCCTTGAGTTGAAAAATATTTTGAATATTCAGAAGAATTCCAATAATGATTTAAAACATTTTACAACCTTTTAATATGTTGAAGGAGTCATATTACCTTCTCTCATTTTGTTTTGTTGGATTCGTTTTAAATAATAAATTCCAAAAACACCTATTATGAATATTAGGGAAAGTCCTTTTATTCCCTCTCTTTTCTAATATTCAATAAACTCCAATAAGTTTTAAATCCCAGAGAAAATCAAACACATCAAGCAAACAATCAATATCTATTTAATTTTATTAACATTCCAAAATTCGAGAATTTTGGGATGTTACACAGTACCACCCTTAAAAGGAATCTCGTCCTCGAGATTCGAGAAGGCTAGAAAGAAAGGTTAGGGTTCGGGTCTTCAAGGCAATCCTTTGATCCTCCGAAGGTCTAGGGTACTACCACCCTTAAAAGGAATGCGACATGGTCTTCAAAATCTTAATCCATCGAGGACATCCTTCGTACATTTCTCGTACTCCTTGGAGATCTTGAGTCTTTAGCAAGAGGAGAGTCTTCCATTTACTGAACCTTAATGGCTGACAAGTCAGACGCCCATACTAAGCTACTATCGATCTCTCATGGTGGTCATCAAGAATACTTTTACGGGATACCTGCAGGAAATGGTCTTGGTCTATACTCACTGTATAACACAAACGGTAATCTCCTACAGGGTTCACACATCGTACCATTCTATGGTCCAGGCTTTGACATCATCATCTCTCCAACATAGGTAAGTCACTCAAGATTTACTATCCCGCATAGCAAGAGCAAATAATAAGAGTAGTCGTCATGGCGGCCAATCCATTACGCACCCAAATCATTACCTTGTATATGGTTTAGAGAATCTCGAAGTCTAACACTCGGTCATCCTCACAAGCATTGCAGAAAGTTCCTCCTGATAATGAACCGGGTTCAGATAATTCCATTTCTCTGCAAGCCAACAAACATCTAGCGTTTCTTAACAACTCTTAGGTTTACGAAGACTACTGTAAAGCGTACACTTGCGAACTCCAACTTCCTCCGGGGTTCCAACTTCGGCAAGTTTGTGCTTCATTTTTGTAAGATCCTTGCACATGCGGTTTAACTTTGAACTCGGTACTAAATTGCATCCATCTTTATCCTTGTCTTGACATTAGCAGCCATTGTAGTAGCTCCTTCAGCGTAGGGTTTGAGATGAGAGGGAACGGACAGTAGAGAGATACAGATACCCATACAAACACCACACTAGTTTTGAAAGTATAAGTTTTGATGTGTAGCTGTCACTAAAAACAAGAAATGGCAGCTCACAGAAACGATCTAACGGTAGAAATGTTGATCTTCCTGGTCTTCAAACCTTCAGGTCTTCAAGTCTTCAATGACGGTAGCTTCAGTTTTGCATTGTCGAATAAATCTTCATATACTGTTGTCACTTGTCGAGTTATTCTCCTTGTTGATGTGTCTTCTTCAGTCTTGAAGCATACTCAATAGATGAGGGGTCTAATGAATCGTAAACTTATTGTACTCGCATAGAAGAAACACAAAGGACAACACACGACATCAATCAAATACATAACAGGGTCACAGGGCACAAGACAAAACTTAACAAATGAATCATGACATAAAACATCTAGTTCATCAACAACAAAACATGCATCGAACCACAACTCCAGCTAACAATGAAAAGGTAACAACGTACACTTAGTGCACACCTACGAACGTCTGTCCTCAAATTGCCAAACATGAGCTTCTCCAAGTCAGCATCGTTGCTTCCACGTTCACAACTTCTTCTCTCCCTTCAATTCTGGACACACGTTGGCGTAATGTCCCATATTCTTGCACCAATAACACTGAATTTCGCTAAGATTTTTCCTTCACACACGAAACATGTGACTTGTGCAGTGGGGCATTCTTCACCCCAGTGAGTTTTTTCACAATAGGTGCATCCATCTTGGTGTCCTTCGTAGGAGTGTCCTGTTTCTCCGCAAATTGTGCAGGCACGGGGCCTCTTAAGGTTTACCGTCCCTTTCGTTGGGGTGACGAGGAGGGATCCCAACAAAATCCTTGTGAACTCCTTCCAAGTAATCTTCCTTCATGATTCGTCAATTGCTTGGTGCATTCTCCACCAAGTAGCTGTCTCTTCTACCAAGTACTTAACAGCATAGGGGACCATGTCCTCACTTCCAACCTGGTTTATCTTCATGTGGTCCTCCATACTACGAATCCATTGCGCCACCTTCAGTCTCGACATCACCCTAGAAAAGGCGAGTCCTACTTCATACTCCATCTATTAAACCCATACGGCAAGGGTAATGGCATAGCTATAACACCGACAAGACAACAACTAATGATAAAACCAAACATATGCACTCAAACAAGAAAGAGGAAAAAACACCTACGTTCAACAGCAACACATAACAACAAAACAATACAGTCACAAAAGTCAAAACACACAAACAACACCTAGAGTAAGGTCATATGTGCAAGACATACGATCTGATCATACTATGCGAAATTCGTTCATCTAACTTCACCTAAAGGTGGTGGTCTGATTCTAAGCTTCATCCTTCTCAGCTAAGCTGATCTTAAAGTGTCCTCTCGTAGTTCCGTAACTTATTGATCACCATAGGGTATTCTTCTGGTTCTTGTGATCATAACTTCAATTGATCCACGAGGTTGATGATGCACCTCTCAAATGTCTTGTCTTCAGGGGCATAAGCAATTCAGAGGGGTATTTACAGTAAAACAAGATGAGGAGTTTTAAAAGATGAATAATAGATGAGAGATACTAGTCAAGAGAGTAAGTGATCAAGGAGTGATAAAATACTTTTGTTCCTATGGCTTTTCCTATCCGTTTTCTAGGGTCACGACCTACAGTCAACATGGGCTCTCATACCATCTGTAACGACCCGATTCACTACAGAATCCAAGTCTCTGTGCATTCTGTGCTAGTCGCTGGATCAATAGCTAGCACACACGATACATGATGTAATTGTCGGGACCTGGGGTTAGTGTATGCAAGCCTCGCTACAACACAATCATATGGAGAGCCGAGAACCGTACCCACTTGTCTAAGCAGACAAGGCCAAGCACAGAACGTTCTCGGAAAGCATCGAACGAGAGGGGCATCCCATCCAGGCCGGATGATCAACTGAAATGGGTCCTCATCGTCCACACACAAGTCTAAATGATATGGGTGATGAACTCCCATACTCATAGACAAGTCGCCTCAACCATACTATCGATTGTATTATAACCCTTACATAGACTTACTCCAGCCCGATCACTTAGTCGGGGTCTAGGGCGGGCTCGATCATACATCAAAGTGTGCACGAGACAGAGTCTCGAACAATCGCATCGCGATGCCCCAAGATGCGCACATCTAAGGCCACTTGGTGCATAAAAGACCGCCAGCCAGATCACAACTAAGGTCTCGAAAACCCAGACTAAGACATGCATGTTATAAACATACACGCAGCACACATGCCTTGTATGAACAGCAGGTATCATTGCAATTCTCTACAAAGTATACATCTTTATTAAATAACTCTTACAGAGTGCACACAGAGATCACAAGCATGTGATCCAACATTACAACAAGCATGCGGAAGCAAATTAGGTCTGAGTATAGACAAGTTTAACAAATTGCTTAGAGAAGCCTTATCTAAAAACAAGCCCTCCACGAGGGAACCAGTCGTCTGACTGGGACTACACTAGCTTGGTCTTGGTCTGAGTCTTCATCCTTCGAGCTTCAGGTAGAAGTCACCATCGGGGTCGGTGGGTTCATCTAAAACATAGATTAAGCAAACGTGAGTACAAAGTCGTACTCAGCAAGACTTACGTAGGAACTATACTACTCATGCACATGTATCAAGGTAAAGGGAGGTGGGGTTTCACTTGCAGAAGTGCCAGCTTTGACTTGGCTAGTCCTGAACTACGAATACCAGACTTGAGGTAAGAAGCGTACACGAGTCCACTACATCTCTTCAACCAATACACCACTATGGTTACTTCCTCGACTTCCCCACGAGAAGCACACCATAGCACTCACACTTATCTTGGTGTGTTTTAGAAGTATCCAGTTCAAGTTGTCTAATAATCAAGCTAAGCTTTCCAAGCAGTCCTTAACCGCGGACGCGGCTATTCGAATAGTTTTGTTAACCCTGCAGGGGTGTACCGCTACACACACGTGCCATCAGTTACCGCCTTTTGCGTGTCACCGTTCAAGAGATGACAGCGAGGATGCCACCACAACCGTTACCTCATAGCCGATCTAGTCCAAGAAAGCCGCCTATCTGGGTTTTCTTCCACTATCGTGAACCCGGTCGGTTTACCGAAGTGGACCCAGACGATGTGTGCGTGGTGCGAAAGCCCGTCTCGGATGAGTCGTTCTCTCACTTGACTACCAGGCCACAATACCTACAGAAATCCGAACTACTGCGACATCTGGACATCGAAGGGGATGAGTTAGTAAGCCGAGAGGGGTCAGTGAGCCCAATGTGTGGTTGTACTCTTCATCTTGGATCACCACACAAGAACTCGTACTAGGGCGGTGTTCAACGAGACAACCCGCCGTGTACTCCTACACAGCCTCTCATCGTTCACCTTGTATTAGGGTCGATTCACCAACACTTTTCTACCAACATCAACATGATCATTCCCATCCCGACTCACATCACAGTAACAACATGGTATCATACTAAGCATGAAATAAGCAGTAACATTGCAGGGGCCACATGATATCAAACAACTCCTACATTTGCTAGGATTGTGGTTTGCTTACTACTGTGACAAAATGATAGATTATGCAAAGAATGGGTTCATTTATGCGGTATAAACGAATCATGGTGATCATCCTAAACAATGCATAAGCGAGACATGAGAGGGAAGTGGGATTTGATCGACATGATCAATGGGGGTTTGCTTGCCTTGCTGACGAGGTTCAGTCACGGGGTCTTCAACGAAGGGGGTGACCTCGGAGTCCGGATCCACTTCTATCAGCAACATGACAATCATAGGATCAACATAATGTACAATGCACAATCACATGAATAAGATTGTAATGGTGATGTTCAAGGTACTGATGTGTTGAGCATTCCATTTAAAAGGAGTATATTTCATTTGAAATGCAAATTCAAACTCCATTTGATTTATCGATGAATTTCAAATGCATTTGAATGCATGAAAGTTCATTTGAATTTGTTGATCATGAAATGATGTGGTATAGTTGAAGTAATGTTTCTGATGTGTGGATGAAACCATTGGAATTAAGGGTGTTGCAAAATCAATTGCAAAAACACTCCAAATTTGAATTTGAAAAGGATCCATATGCATGTTTGCTACTGTTCACCCATTTTAAAATGGTCAAACATGAAAACAAATTTCATATTCATAATCCTTGTATTTTTCTGATAATTTTAGACATATTATTTGCTACATTTGGAGTTAGGATGAATTAATTATGAATTTCCAAAGTTTATAGCATTTTCTGGAATTTATCTGATTTATTAAATCGATTTAAAACCTTTATTGCGTCAGCCTGGCGTAGTGCTGACGTCAGGGGGCAGCTGACGAGTGGGGCCCTTCTGTCAGTGGGGGGGGTTCAAACCCGGTTAGGGGTTAATTAGTGGACTTGGGCCCACGGGTCAGTCTCGTCAGGGGGTTCATTAGCACCTAAACTAAACCGCCCACCGGCGGTTAACCAGCGGCGGCCACTGTGCACGGCGGCGACACGCCGGGGTGGCCTTCCGGCCACGGTTTGGCACGGGGGAAGCACGGGGAGGCACCCCTTGCTCGTCCGCATCAAGCCATGGGCTCGGGGAAGGCTGGGAGTGGCCGGAGTTGACGCCGGCGTCGATTTGCGCGGCGGCCGGTCTCGGGCTCAGTTAGAAACGGCGACAGAGGCCAAGGGGAGAAGAAGTGAGGGTATGGGCGTGCAGCTCTCGGTCGTCCGCGACGGATGGAGTAGGCAGGGTTCAAAGGCGTGGCCTCAGGCCACGGCTACGTCGTCGGGCGCGGCGGCCGGACTACTGTCGATGGCGACCAGAAGAATTCGGGCACGGGAGAGGCTGGGGATAGGGGCGTTCGAACGAGGAGCTCAGCCTGGAGCCAACGGCGTAGACGGCGGAGTTGGAGGGGGCTTGACTGCGGCGAATTTGAGCTCGATCTCCTCTGCGGCCGGCGGCGACTCGGCGACGAAGGCGTCGGCTCCAGAGCTTCAAGACTCGATTGGGTGCGCGGAAAGACGAAGGCGATGATTCCGGTGCTCCTGGACATGTCATCTCGGCGAGAGGAGGCCGTTGGCCACGACTGGGCGGCGGCGGCGCTCTGCGGGGTGCTCGGGTTCTTCACAGGGACCCGCCGGAGAGAGAGGGGGAGGGGTTTAGAGCGAGGCAGGGGGTGTGGGGGGGTTGTGGCGACGCGAGACGCAAGAGAGAGGGAGGGGGAGGCCTAGAAGGGCCAGGGCGTCGCCGTGGCGTCGTCGCCGCGCTCTGCCTCTCCAGCGAGGTGCTTGAAGGGGCGGGGAGGAAGACGACAGCGGCTCGGTGGGCTGGGCCTCGCCTGTGGCGCCAGGTAAGCTCTCTGCTTTCTTTTCTTTTTATTATTTCTACAATATGTTTGACCTAGCTAATAAAAATAGCTAGGCATTTTATAAAATGCCACATTTTTTTATATGGCCTCATAAAATAGAGAGCTAGCCACTTATAAAATTTGAGCATTTTTGAAATTCAAATAATTTGAACTTCAAATCAAATAGGGTTTTATTTAATTTCCAAAGCCACTGTTTGAATATTAGAAAATTCCATGAGCATGGGATTGCTCCCAAACCATTTTTAAAATGATCAGTACCATTTATAGGAATTTTCCAAACATTCAAATGATTTTTGGAAAAAGATTTTTATCTTGCCATTTGATTTCATTTCTCAGGGCTTTTCTATTCCCCATTTTTGATTTTCTTTTTGAAATTTTGGCATGAATGCAAGGTACCTCTGATCCTAGCACATACCTAACTTGGGGTTGTGACAACTCGCCCCACTCAAAAGAATCTCGTCCCGAGATTCAGAAGTCTACGGGAGGAAGGAGGGGTACTTGGCATGGAGACGGTCTTCTCTTTCCCACGTAGCTTCTCTTCCAGAGTGGTGTGACCATTGCACTTTCAGAAAACTAATCTTCTGACGACGAGTGACACGCTCTGCGGAATCAAGAATACGAACGGGGTATTCTCGATAAGAAAGGTCATCTTGTAGATCAAGCGTTTCATGGTCGACTTCGCGGATAGGGTCCTTGAAGCAACGCCTGAGTTGGGACACATGGAATACATCGTGTACTCGGGAGAGGTGCGGAGGTAGTTCAAGTTGGTAGGCAACTTCTCCACGTTTAGCAATAATGCGGAAAGGTCCGATGTAACGTGGGGCCAACTTGCCTTTGATACCGAAACGTTGGGTTCCCTTCAGAGGAGTAACCCGGAGGTAAGCCTTCTCATCCAGATTGTAGCTCTCTTGCCTATGATGACGATCATAGTAGCTCTTCTGACGAGACTGGGCTGCTTTCAATTGATCACGAACAATGCGAACTTGCTCTTCTGCTTCCTTGATCATATCCGGTCTAAAGAATTGTCTTTCACCGGTTTCTGACCAGTTTAAAGGTGTTCGACATCATCGTCCATATAGAAGTTCAAAAGGAGCCATGTTCAGACTAGATTGAAAACTATTGTTATAAGCAAATTCAGCAAATGGAAGAGACTTCTCCCAATTCTTTCCGAATGAGATAACACAAGCTCTGAGCATGTCTTCAAGAATTTGGTTAACCCTTTCGACTTGACCGCTAGACTGAGGATGGAAAGCTGTACTAAAGGAAAGATGAGTTCTCATAGCATTCTGAAAGCTTCCCCAAAATCTAGAGGTGAAAAGGCTACCGCGATCAGAATTGATTTCCAAAGGAACACCGTGAAGGGATACAATTATGGAGACGTACAAGTCCGCTAACTGACTAGCAGTTATAGACTCGCGAACTGGAAGGAAGTGAGCAACTTTGGAAAGTCTATCTATGACAACAAAGATGGCATCGTTTCCTTCCTGGGTTTTTGGAAAGCCGGTGACGAAGTCCATACTGACTTTGTCCCATTTCCACTCTGGAATAGGCAAAGGTTGAAGTGTACCAGCAGGTCTTTGATGTTCTGCCTTAATGCGACGACAAACATCACATTCGGCAACAAATTGAGCAATGTCTCTCTTCATCCTAGTCCACCAAAATCTCTGGCGTAGATCTCGGTACATTTTTGTGCTACCGGGATGAATTGAGAGGGTTGTGTCATGGGCTTCCTTGAGGATGAGTTGCCTTAGTTCCCTATTCTTAGGTACTACGAAACGATTTTCAAAGAATACCGTTCCTTTGCTATCTGTGGAGAAACATTTAGCAACTCCGCTAGCAATGTTCTCCTTGATCCGGCGAACACCTCGTGCACGCCTTTGGGCAACTATGATTTGATCCTCAAGGTTTGGTTTCGCCACCAAGGTAGAAAGATAGCCATGAGGAACAATCTCAAGTTTGAGCTGGCGAAAGTCCTCATGAAGAAGTGGTTGATACTGTTGTAACATGAGGTTGTTACAATACGACTTACGACTTAGTGCATCAGCCATGACATTGGCTTTGCCTGGGGTGTAAGAAATTACTACGTCATAATCTTTTATCAACTCAATCCAGCGTCTTTGTCTGAGATTAAGATCTGGCTGGGTGAAAATATACTTGAGGCTTTGGTGGTCGGAATAAATCTCGCAACGGTTACCAAGGAGGTAATGTCGCCAAGTTGTTAGGGCATGAACTACGGCAGCGAGTTCAAGGTCATGGGTAGGATAGTTCTCTTCATGTGGCCGCAATTGGCGTGAAGCATAAGCTACCACATGTCGATCTTGCAGAAGTATGCATCCAAACCCTTGCCGTGATGCGTCACAATAGATCTCGAAATCCTTTTTGGTGTCTGGAGGTGCAAGTACAGGTGCAGAAGTCAATCTTATTTCTAGCTCTTGAAAGCTTTCCTCGCACTTGGGAGTCCATAAGAATTTCTTATCTTTCTTGAGGAGTTCAGTTAGAGGCTTTGCAGCTTCAGAAAAGTTCTCCACGAAGCGACGGCAATAGCTGGCTAGGCCAAGAAAACTCCTAACTTTCTTAACCGATTCAGGTGGAGTCCATTCAAGGACGTCCTGAACTCTCTCGGGATTCACAGCAATGCCTTTTGCAGAAATCACGTGGCCTAAGTAGGTCACTTCTGGTAGCCAAAATTCACACTTGGAGAATTTAGCATCCAGGCGATGCTCTCTAAGTTTCATCAATACCAGCCTTAGGTGTTCGGCATGTTCTTCTTCGTTCTTCGAGTAGATGAGAATGTCATCGAGATAAACCACAACAAATTTATCTAATTACTCCATGAAGATTGAATTCATCATGCGTGAGAAAGTGGCGGGGGCATTGGTTAAACCAAAGGACATGACGGTATACTCGTAAAGACCATAACGAGTAGTAAAACCCGTTTTGGGAATGTCCTCGTTTCGGATCTTGATTTGATGATAACCTAATCCCAAATCCATCTTGGAGAAGACAGAGGATCCAGCAAGTTGATCATAAAGATCATTGATCCTGGGCAGTGGGTACTTGTTCTTTTTCGTCGCTAAATTTAGCGGGCGATAGTCTACGCACATCCTTCCTGTTCCATCTTTCTTCGTTACGAACAGAACGGGGCAACCCCATGGCGATGAGCTAGGGCGGATGAAGCCTTTCTCCAACAAAGCTTCCAGTTGGGTTTTAAGCTCAGCTAACTCACGTGGAGCCATTTTGTATGGGCGTCTAGAAATTGGTGCGGTTCCTGGAACAAGATCTATTACGAAATCTACACATCTATCGGGTGGCTAGGTTTAAGGATTTTGGTTACTGGATGGTTTTCCTGAGGATGACCAAGGTTTACTAGGGCTACAACAGATATGTCAGAGTAGCAAAGTACCCCAACACGATGGTTAGTGTGGTTCTTTTGGCTAGAAGACATCTAAAGTGGGAGGAAGAACTACAATTGAATCACTATTGGTTTCTAGAGCAAAACCTACATCAAAACACCATAGAACTGTCGGGAATGCCACCTAGAAATCTTCTAAAAGGACAACCGAAAGGGAGGGAAGGATTTTGCAAATGCATCAGATTATGAAGAAACCTGGAATGACTCGGACAGCATAACGGCTGTAATTGCAAGAAAACAATTTTGTTTCAATGTAGATACAGCACTTACATAATACGATGTAAGAAATCAGCATTAAAACAATGCTAGGAAACCGGACACAACTTTCCTACGGCTATACGGAAGCAAAAAACGAGATGTTCTAATCAGAAAGAGGACAGCCTAGTCCTATCTTCCCGTAGAATAAGATGAGGGTGACTCAGAACTCAGAACAAAGGGGGTAAGGAGAAAAAAGAAGCCTTACGTTGTTCCCTTATATACCCAGAGTAACTATATAACTATAGAAGGCTAGACTCGACTTCGGCCAAGGCTGATAATCCTACAGTCAGTCCTGCTCTGATACCAAGTCTGTCGGGACCCGGGGTTAGCGTATGCAAGCCTCGCTACAACACAATCATATGGAGAGCCGAGAACCGTACCCACTTGTCTAAGCAGACAAGGCCAAGCACAGAACATTCTCGGAAAGCATCGTACGAGAGGGGCATCCCATCCAGGCCGGATGATCAACTGAAATGGGTCCTCATCGTCCGCACACAAGTCTAAATGATATGGGTGATGAACTCCCATACTCATAGACAAGTCGCCTCAACCATACTATCGATTGTATTATAACCCTTACATAGACTTACTCCAGCCCGATCACTTAGTCGGGGTCTAGGGCGGGCTCGATCATACATCCAAGTGTGCACGAGACAGAGTCTCGAACAATCGCATCGCGATGCCCCAAGCTGCGCACATCTAAGGGCCACTTGGTGTATAAAAGACCGCCAGCCAGATCACAACTAAGGTCTCCAAAACCCATACTAAGACA
Source organism: Bromus sterilis (assembly GCA_950022295.1). NCBI lineage: Eukaryota > Viridiplantae > Streptophyta > Magnoliopsida > Poales > Poaceae > Bromus > Bromus sterilis. The sequence continues at coordinate 210,794,772 of OX465598.1, read as the reverse complement.
TGCATGTTATAAACATACACGCAGCACACATGCCTTGTATGAACAGCAGGTATCATTGCAATTCTCTACAAAGTATACATCTTTATTAAATAACTCTTACAGAGTGCACACAGAGATCACAAGCATGTGATCCATCATTACAACAAGCATGCGGAAGCAAAGTAGGTCTGAGTACAGACAAGTTTAACAAATGGCTTAGAGAAGCCTTATCTAAAAACAAGCCCTCCACGAGGGAACCAGTCGTCTGACTGGGACTACACTAGCTTGGTCTTGGTCTGAGTCTTCATCCTTCGAGCTTCAGGTAGAAGTCACCATCGGGGTCGGTGGGTTCATCTAAAACATAGATTAAGGAAACAAGAGTACAAAGTCGTACTCAGCAAGACTTACGTAGGAACTATACTACTCATGCACATGTATCAAGGTAAAGGGAGGTGGGGTTTCACTTGCAGAAGTGCCAGCTTTGACTTGGCTAGTCCTGAACTACGAATACCAGACTTGAGGTAAGAAGCGTACACGAGTCCACTACATCTCTTCAACCAATACACCACTATGGTTATTTCCTCGACTTCCCCACGAGAAGCACACCATAGCACTCACACTTATCTTGGTGTGTTTTAGAAGTATCCAGTTCAAGTTGTCTAATAATCAAGCTAAGTTTTCCAAGCAGTTCTTAACCGCGGACGCGGCTAATCGAATAGTTTTGTTAACCCTGCAGGGGTGTACCGCTACACACACGTGCCATCAGTTACCGCCTTTTGCGTGTCACCGTTCAAGAGATGACAGCGAGGATGCCACCACAACCGTTACCTCATAGCCGATCTAGTCCAAGAAAGCAGCCTATCTGGGTTGTCTTCCACTATCGTGAACCTGGCCGGTTTACCGAAGTGGACCCAGACGATGTGTGCGTGGTGCGAAAGCCGGTCTCGGATGAGCCGTTCTCTCACTTGGCTACCAGGCCACAATACCTACAGAAATCCGAACTACTGCGACATCTGGACATCGAAGGGGATGAGTTAGTAAGCCGAGAGGGGTCAGTGAGCCCAATGTGTGGTTGTACTCTTCATCTTGGATCACCACACAAGAACTCATACTAGGGCGGTGTTCAACGAGACAACCCACCGTGTACTCCTACACAGCCTCTCATCGTTCACCTTGTATTAGGGTCGATTCACCAACACTTTTCTACCAACATCAACATGATCATTCCCATCCCGACTCACATCACAGTAACAACATGGTATCATACTAAGCATGCAATAAGCAGTAACATTGCAGGGGCCACATGATATCAAACAACTCCTACATTTGCTAGGATTGTGGTTTGCTTACTACTGTGACAAAATGATAGGTTATGCAAAGGAATGGGTTCATCTATGTGGTAGAAACGAATCATGGTGATCATCCTAAACAATGCATAAGCGAGACATGAGAGGGAAGTGGGATTTTATCGACATGATCAATGGGGGTTTGCTTTCCTTGCTGACGAGGTTCAGTCACGGGGTCTTCAACGAAGGGGGTGACCTCGGAGTCCGGATCCACTTCTATCAGCAACATGACAATCATAGGATAAACATAATGTACAATGCACAATCACATGAATAAGATTGTAATGGTGATGTTCAAGGTACTGATGTGTTGAGCATTCCATTTAAAAGGAGTATATTGCATTTGAAATGCAAATTCAAACTCCATTTGATTTATCGATGAATTTCAAATGCATTTGAATGGATGAAAGTTCATTTGAATTTGTTGATCATGAAATGATGTGGTATAGTTGAAGTAATGTTTCTGATGTGTGGATGAAACCATTGGAATTAAGGGTGTTGCAAAATCAATTGCAAAAACACTCCAAATTTGAATTTGAAAAGGATCCATATGCATGTTTGCTACTGTTCACCCATTTTAAAATGGTCAAACATGAAAACAAATTGCATATTCATAATCCTTGTATTTTTCTGATAATTTTAGACATATTATTTGCTACATTTGGAGATAGGATGAATTAATTATGAATTTCCAAAGTTTATACCATTTTCTGGAATTTCTCTGATTTATAAAATAGATTTAAAACCTTTATTGCGTCAGCCTGGCGTAGTGCTGACGTCAGGGGGCAGCTGACGAGTGGGGCCCTTCTGTCAGTGGGGGGGGTTCAAACCCGGTTAGGGGTTAATTAGTGGCCTTGGGCCCACGGGTCAGTCTCACCAGGGGGTTCATTAGCACCTAAACTAAACCGCCCACCGGCGGTTAACCGGCGGCGGCCACTGTGCACGGCGGCGACACGCCGGGGTGGCCTTCCGGCCACGGTTTGGCACGGGGGAAGCACGGGGAGGCACCCCTTGCTCGTCCGCATCAAGCCATGGGCTCGGGGAAGGCTGGGAGTGGCCGGAGTTGACGCCGGCGTCAATTTGCGCGGCGACCGGTCTCGGGTTCAGTTGGAAACGGCGACAGAGGCCAAGGGGAGAAGAAGTGAGGGTACGGGCGTGCAGCTCTCGGTCGTCCGCGACGGATGGAGTAGGCAGGGGTCAAAGGCGTGGCCTCAGGCCACGGCTACGTCGTCGGGCGCGGCGGCCGGACTACTGTCGACGGCGACCAAAAGAATTCTGGCACGGGAGAGGCTGGGGATAGGGACATTCGAACGAGGAGCTCACCCTGGAGCCAACGGCGTAGACGGCGGAGCTGGAGGGGGCTTGACTGCGGGGAATTTGAGCTCGATCTCCTCTGCGGCCGGCGGCGACTCGGCGACGAAGGCGTCGGCTCCAGAGCTTCAAGACTCGATTGGGTGCGCGGAAAGACGAAGGCGATGATTCCGGTGCTCCTGGACACGTCATCTCGGTGAGAGGAGGCCGTTGGCCACGACTGGGCGGCGGCGGCGCTCTGCGGGGTGCTCGGGTTCTTCACAGGGACCCGCCGGAGAGAGAGGGGGAGGGGTTCAGAGCGAGGCAGGGGGTGCGGGGGGGGGGGGGGGGGGGGAGGGGGGGTTGTGGCGACGCGAGACGCAAGAGAGAGGGAGGGGGAGGCCTAGAAGGGCCAGGGCATCGCCGTGGCGTCGTCGCCGCGCTCTGCCTCTCCAGCGAGGTGCTTGGAGGGGCGGGGAGGAAGACGACAGCGGCTCGGTGGGCTGGGCCGTGGCCAAGGCAAGGTGGGCCTCGCCTGTGGCGCCAGGTAAGCTCTCTGCTTTCTTTTCTTTTTATTATTTCTGCAATATGTTTGACCTAGCTAATAAAAATAGCTAGGCATTTTATAGAATGCCACAATTTTTTATATGTCCTCATAAAATAGAGAGCTAGCCACTTATAAAATTTGAGCATTTTTGAAATTCAAATAATTTGAACTTCAAATCAAATAGGGTTTTATTTAATTTCCAAAGCCACTGTTTGAATATTAGAAAATTCCATGAGCATGGGATTGCTCCCAAACCATTTTTAAAATGATCAGTACCATTTATAGGAATTTTCCAAACATTCAAATGATTTTTTGAAAAAGATTTTTATCTTGCCATTTGATTTAATTTCTCAGGGCTTTTCTATTCCCCATTTTTTATTTTCTTTTTGAAATTTTGGCATGAATGCAAGGTACCTCTGATCCTAGAACATACCTAACTTGGGGTTGTGACAGTAATATCAAGAATAAACCACATGTCATATATATTACATCGAAGATCTAGTATTACAATAAAGCATACCTGCATAGCTCAAGGCTAGCTTACAAATAAAATACAGCGGAAAAACAATAAAAGCTTCATGGCGTCCATCAACTCCACCGGCATAGTTGAGTATAGACATTGTAACCCTACATCGCATCACTTACTCGACGTATACAATCCTGCAACACCGAAGGTTACAGCCCGACAACGGGTCAGTACATCTGATTTGTACGGCAAGTCACACGAAAAAGTATATAACAGACCTATCGCTACATGCAAGGATAAGTCAAAGGAAAGGCTTATGGTTTATTTTGCAGAAAGCTGATTTTTCCCTCACATTCTACAACTAATCAAAATTTTAAATTATCTTGCTAGTCCTAAGTATGGTTAAATCGGGCTACACCAATTCCAACCATCCCTTTATTAAAAGTTCCCACTCAAGATTCTTATTAATGGTGAAATATCTGTCAAGACCATCCAACAGCAATAATGCCCAGTTGCTCAAAGTTGTCCGTAACCGTGGACACGGCTAATCATGATCAGTTTTTACACTCTGCAGAGGTTTGTACACTTTCCCCACTAGACTCAACCCGAAGATTGAGACATAGTCTTTCAGGAGAGGTTGCCTCCACCCTTTGGTAGCCGGTACACCTATCATATCTACATCAGCTAGCTACCAGGGCCAGGTTCCCCACTACTTACTCATCTAAGCCAGAGCCCATATAGCTAGTGGTTGTACAGGAAGCTACTAGTCACACTGTCTGTCCGATCTTTTTGAGCCTGGACGTCGCCCACTGTGTTCAGAGGGTAGTCACCATGATGCACCCGGTTTCCCACCAAAACAACCATTCGGGAATCATTTAGACCTGGTCCCTCCTTATCCAAGGCACGAACCCCAGGATGCATTCCCTGCCCGCCAAGAGGTGATTTCTATTTAACTTTGCTAGTCAATTCATTAATACTCACATAGCTCAATGATAACTCAACCAATCGCCGTCTACAAAGCAATAGCAATATATAACAACCATGATCCTAGGGCGACAATGAAATACAAGTTCAGAGCATATGGCTATCCTACTAGGTTTAAATCATAACTAATATATAATCCTACACATGCATAAAGTGATAATTTGTTACATGCATAATAAAAAATATAGGTTGAGGTATGCTCAAAGTGTAACTTGCCTTATACATTCGATGAAGTTCTTCGCTCTCGCGGTCCAGTCAACTCTACTCGAAACACTCCGAGTAAATCTATCGCAAACGAAGGAACTCAAATAAGAAATCACATCTCAACGTGACACACAAAATATCAACAAACAAACACATAGGGTTTTAGCAACAAAACAAAAGGCTTGACGCGGTACAAGTGTCGATGTGCTCGAAGGTGATCAGTGGAAGTGAACTCGAGAGAGTCAACAGATAAAGATTCATCGGTAAGTAGTTGTGATCATGGACATTATGAATTCAAGGTGAATATCATGCCCACAAGAAAAGTGTGTGAAACTTACCGATAACATGTCTCAAGTGATCCGATATGCAAAAAGAATCACGTGAAACGGAATACTACAACACAGGTCATAGCAAGTGAAAAATTGAATTGAATCTGAATTTAAACCGATCAATAAACTTGTGAATTTTTGTGTACACTTGATATAGACAGAAATTACATGACACGAGTGATCCAACGCAAAAAGAATCACTCGATTTGGATCAACGGTTTAAAAGATACAGCCACCGGAATTTGAATTTGAATTTGAAATAAATTCAAATTCAAAAGTGTTCAAAAGTTTGAAAAGTTGATTCTATGCTAAAGTACAGAACAACACGAGAATGTAGGAAAAAGTTTCACCTCAATCCGACTTACGGTGTAGAAGATATTACGGACGCGAGAACGGGGGGTTTCTGCCAAAAGGACTGATCCGCAATTAAAATTCTTCCCAAAAACGCAATCGGGTCCCTGGCGGCGGATCTGACCGGAGTTGACTCCGGCGAGGTCGCACGGGGCGGCGCGGCACGGCTGCGGTGGCCGGCGGACACGGGAGGCGGCGCGCGGCACAGGAGGCGTCCGGGACACGGCCGACGTGGCGTCCGCGGCGTGGGCCGCTCGGCTGGCCGTGGCACAGGAGACGGCGGCGCCGGCTGCGCCGTGGTGGCCGTGGCGGCGCTCCGGCCCGGGAGGAGGCGGCGGCATACGGCGCAGGGCCAGGGTGGCTCGGGCGGCGACGCGGTGAAGGCGCTGCCGGGACGCGGCGGCGTGCGGCGCTCCGGCGACGCGGACGACGGCGGCACGGGGCGGCCCGGCGGCGGCGTTGACGTGGCGGCGACGTTGACGTGGCGGCGGGGCCCGCTAGGTTTTCCAGAAAACCAAAAAAAAAAAAGAAAACGAAAACTATATATAGCCAGAGAGAAAAAGAAAAAAAAACGATCCGAGTTGGGCTCTAATTGCGGCCGCGAGCGGAAAACAACTACTCGGCCGGCTGGGTCCGGGTTTTCTTTTTTTATTTAAAATCACCAACTTCAAACAATTGTAGAAAAATAAATGCTCATCGGAAAAATGTGAAATAAATTTCTAAATTCATCAAATAATACAAAGAAATTTATTTAATGAATACATTTTCCAAAATGGAAAATAAAAATGAAAACATTTTCTAAATAATTTATTTAAATATAAAATTCTTTTTCAAAAACCAAATACAATCCAATAAATTATTAAAAATATTTTTATTTGGTCAAAAGCATTGACAAACCATTTCTAAATAATAAAATATAAATCTTAAAATTGTTACACCAATAAATAATTTGGTAAAATAAAAATATCCCATTGGGATACTTTTTTAACTCTTTTAAAATATTTAATAAATCATTTCAATGAAATAAAAACTCTCTTAGCATTATAAAATCCCTAAAATAATTTTAGATTCATTTATAATACTCATAATAAATTTTAAAAGCCTTAAAGTAATATTCTAAATATTTTCCAACTTTATTAGAAAGGGGATAAGTCACTTTATATCCTCTCAAATGAATTTCCTTGAGTTGAAAAATGTTTTGAATATTCAGAAGAATTCCAATAATGATTTAAAACATTTTACAAACTTTTAATATGTTGAAGGAGTCATATTACCTTTTATTTTGTTGCATTCGTTTTAAATAATAAATTCCAAAACCAATTATGAATATTAGGGAAAGTCCTTTTATTCCCTCTCTTTTCTAATATTCAATAAACTCCAAAAAGTTTTAAATCGCACAGAAAATCAAACACATCAAGCAAACAATCAATATCTACTTAATTTTATTAACATTCCAAAATTCGGAGAATTTTGGGATGTTACAGGAAGGAAGGGAGGGCCACCATGATGTGGGAGGTAATGATAGTGATTTCTCGCCCTTCGTTGGTGAGCCCCAAGTGGAAGGCGTGATGTAGCACAGCAGCAAATTTCCATCAGTAAAGATACAAAGGTTTGTCTCCAGCAGGACTCCAGAGATGATAAGTAGGTGTCAGCGGCGCAACTGACGCGGACCTGCACACAGACACAGATAACTTTGTTCCCAACGAAGTTCAGAGAGGTTGTCAATCTCTCCAGTCTTGTTGTTTACAAAGGATAAAACGCAAGGGATAATAATAGCAACTTCAAAGTAAATGCAGAAAAGTATATATAGCGTGGAAATAATGATAAGGATATGGACCGGGATACGTGATGTTCGCAAGTGATGTCTCTCTCCCAAAAGACGATAAAATTGCTATGCGAGGTAAACAAATTACAGAAAGGCAATTGATAGGATTAAGAACGCACCGCAATGCTAATTATGCTACAAAAGAAAGGAAGAGGTTCAAAAGCACAGGAAGTACGCCAAGGTAAGTAGACCTAAATCCATCTGCATCTACTACTAATCATCCATCTTGAGATATCTATCCAAAACATCTCGCTGGTATTAAGTTGCGAGCCCCACCCAAAGTGTAAACCCAAAGCAACAGACAACTGCATTAAAAAGAACTTTGCGTAAAGTAAACAATCCTTTTAACCGCGGTTACAAGCACCGTTGTTTTCCCCTTGTGGCAACAGCACATCCCCTAGACTCATGTTTCTGTCACTCAAGCGTGTCATCTAGGGGCATGAACCCACAATCTAGCACAACGCTCCCTCTTGGAGTCACTACCTACTACTTGGCCAAAGCAATAAACAGCAACGGAGAACATGCAAGAATTACTTAGGAACAAAAATATAAGAGATAAAAACCAAATATATTACTCTATCACAATCTGAACATAATCTCATAATCCATCAGATCCTATCAAACTCAACATAGCAATAGCAGAAATATTACAAAGGTGCCTCGATCATGTAGGGCAGCTCAAGAGGTCTAAACAATGAAGATCAAAGAGGGGCGGAGAACATCACATAGCTACTGATCATGGACCCATGGTCCAAGGAAAACTACTCACGAGACATCTGGGGAGCATCCATGGTGGAGAGGAGACTCCCGGAGGTCAATCCTCCCTCCGGCAGGGTGCCAGGAAGAGGTCTTCTAGTGCTCCCGATCTTCGGAAGCACGGCGGCGGCGGAACAGAGGCGAGTTCGTCGAATAGGGTTCTGCTTCTGGGGTTTTCCCGTGACGGGGGATAAATAGGCGAAAGGGGGCAGCCAGAGGTGGACCAGGGGCCCCAGGAGCCCCCCTGGCGCGGCCAGGGGTGGGGCCGCGCCGGGTGGCCGCCTGGGCCCCTCTGGCTCCCCTCTGGCACCTCCCGGGCTGTTCTCGAAGCTTCCGTCACGCTGATTTTTTATCTGAATTTTCCTGAATTTTTCTGGCACTTTTTATATGGGGGAAAACTGAAATAGAAAAAAAGCAGAAAACAGGAACTGGCACTGGTGTGCACTGAGTTAATAGGTTAGTCCAAATATGATCAAAAGTGTATGAAAGTGTATCTAGATCATAGCAATATCACACAAAACATGCATGGAGCAAGCAGAAATTATAGATACGTTTTGGACGTATTAACATCCCCAAGCTTAATTCCTGCTCGTCCTCGTGTAGGTAAATGATAACAACATCATTTCTGTGGTGACATGCTAGCAACCATATAAGAACTTTGAAAAGTAAAGCAATCAAGGTTAGAGATTTAATTCAACTCATAACAGGCAAGAGTCTATATTAGCATTGAAATAAGTAACAAAACAACATTAGGTGCAAGAGCTCTAGCTATCCGTGACTCGAATGTCTCCAAATGGTGTTTGCGTGCAAGAAGGGGGATAGGGAATACCAGAAAAAAAAGTATATTTGTGTGAAGAACTCAATCTACTAAAGTTTCACACTTGGTCTTCTTTGGAATCTTATCTTGACTCGTCCCCAGACCACTAGCCAGGTACAAGTCAATTTGATCCACTTTTTTCGATATTTCGAGCACTCATGCAATGGATGAGCGTAAGAACGAGAGTTAACATTTAGGATGCCAAAGAGAGAAATATGGTGGAGGAGGAAAACAAAAAGGATGAGAAAGGCTCACATCAATGAGGACAATCATAGGCAAGAGATGCCAAATGATAGATATGATGTGAGGAGTAGGGATTGCCATGCAACGGATGCACATACGAGCTAGGAAGCTCTCCAATGGAACTAGTGGGGGTGCATCTAACTTGCTCGCTCATGAAGACCTAGAGCTCTTTTGAGGATGCTCATCCTTGGAATATGCAAGCCAAGTTCTATAGTGTGAAGGTCCCCACATAGCTATATGCATAATGATCATCTCTATGGAGTACAAGGATATAAAGGGAGTACTAGTGTGGATCTCTCAAAAGGATAATAGTGTTGCCCCTTTCTCTCTTTTTATTTCTCTTTCTCTTTTTCTATTTATTTTTGTATTTTTTTGGTGGCCTCAATGGCTCTTTCTATTTAACTCTCATTTGTCCTCTTTGGGATCTTTTGATGTGTCCACTTTGGGATCTTTTCCTCACTTAAGGGCAACATTCTAATTTACAAGAAGGTAAAGGAGATCTTTCACACTTTATAAGGTACTCAAAATCATAAAGAAGATGTAACTATCATGATGTATGCAATGTATGTCGCTGCTAGTGTAGCAGGAACATGTATGACATGAAGATCAAGTCATGAAGAGGTGGAAGTTGCATGGCAATGTAACTCGGAAAGGCTATGGAAATTCCTTGATAGGTAGGTATGGTGGCTGTTTTGAGGAAAGATAAAGGGAGGATTATGATGACAGAGCGTATCATTCCAAGGGTTTGGAAGTACCGGCGAAGGTGGACACCAACTCTCGGAGTGAGAAGAAGGCAATGCACGGCACGGGAAAGGATAGATAAATATGGGAAGGTGGAAGTGTCAACTCTCAATACTTACATTAGTCCGAAGAACTCATGCACTTATTATCGGTAACTCTCAATCTAATAAGGAGGTTCACAAAGAGACAAGTACCCCGAGGAGGAGTGTATGGGGGTTTGGTTATCCTTGCGCATCCTCGACTCATGGTACGTGAGTGTTCTCTGATATTCGACCCCTCAGAAAAGTAGTGATCTGTCTAGTAGCTAGATTTCTCAACTAGTTTTGTAGGTTTTAAAAATAAACACGGATTGCCCAAAATACGACACCTATCACTAATAGGCAAGAGCTCTTGACACCAAAAGTTCAAACATTACTCACATCAATACCTCAAAACCATTGCAAGTTACTACTAAAATTAAATAGCAACCTCAATTACCTACTTTCAAGACAAGACACAACTCAGTGCAACAACCAACTCTCTTAACAAGATAAACATGAAAACTAAAAAGAGTTGCAGCAACAAACTAAAACAAAAGCCAAGGCTCTTGCTAAATAAAAACTAAAACTAAGACTAAACATGGCAGTAGCTATGAAAAGATAAAGAACACACAACAACAAGAAGATAGGCATGAAAAATCCTATGATGTGTGCTAGATTTTGAAAGCGGATCTTGTTTCTCTCCCACACAAAGTAAGACAGGACCTAACTTGTTATGAACAGCAAGAAAAGCTAAAGAAAAATAAAACCTAAGAGCGAGACGCTCCAAGCATAGCACATAACGCATGAAGTGATAAAAATATAGTGAGACGAAGGACGAACTGATGATTGTTGATGGAGAAGGGGATGCACGGGGGCATCCCCAAGCTTAGACGCTTGAGTCTCCTTGAATATTTATTGGGGATGCATGGGGGCATCCCCAAGCTTGAGCGCTTGACACTCCTGGATCTTCTTTCATCATCTTCCATCGCACACTTGAAAACTCACTTCATACATAACTCATCATAAGCTGATTAGAGAGGTTAGTACCCATAATAAATAATTTTTCTCCACTGGATATAAAGATATTCTTGAATAGCTACTATTTCTCAAGAGTGCCAAAAAGGTTTTGCAAAGAAAAAGCAAGCTTAAGGTTTGCAAAAGTTAGGAGAGACAAAACATGGCAGAATCTGCGAAAAACAGAACAGCAGGTAGTAAAGAATTTATTAGGGCACTTCGGTAACTCAAATCAAAAAACTCAGAACATACGGAAGTTTCGTAATTGTATAGAGCATACTGTGTAAACAAATCAGCTCAAAAAGATGAACTGGGATTTTTCTGGAATTTTTCTGGTCACGAGGACAGAATCTGTTTTCTGGACAGCATGTCACAACTTTTACTTCCCTTGCCGTAAGAGGCTATAACTTGGCACAAATCTGAAAAATAAAGATACAATGATGTTGCTACAGAAGTAACAATCATCAAGACACAACAAAAGAAAAAAATAAAAACCTAAATTCGTTGCGGGCTGCCTCCCGAAAGCGCTTCTTTAAAGCCATTAGCTAGGCTTAATGCAAAAGATCAAGTTGTATCAATCGAATCATTATCAAGATCATCAAAAAGCTCTTCTATTGTACAACTAGTCTTAAGAGGTCTTTCAAATAAAGGCCTAATGAAGATACTTCTAGGGAGAAAACCAAAAAGCGGAAAATCAATGGAAGATTCATTTATAAAATTATCAAAGAGAGGTATTTCTTCCAAAGTTTTCACGGTTTCAACTTCTTTGGCAATAGGTGGCTTATTATTAGGTCGGGGAACCTTAGGGACATAATTGAACTTAGGTTACCTTCTTGCCGAGGTCTCAACCTTTTTTGGTTTAATTGAGGAGAAAGTAGTTCCTAGAGTATTAATGATTTCCTCAATCTAATCTATCCAAGAAGGATCCGTATCACGGGATTTGATGACCTCCAAGGTTTTAATAATTTTAAGCATGGAGATATCAAGCCTATTCAAATTCCATTGAATCTTGCAATCCAACTCATTTATCCTAGTTATACTTGGTATTTCTAACTCTATCTTTTCAAGTTTCTTCATAATATGTGATAGAGTTATATCTTCTTGCATGCTAGCAATAGGGAGATTTCCAACAAGATTTTCAATAACATTAAGAGACTCCCAAGTAGGGGCTTCTAGAAAATTCCCATTGATAGCAGTATCTAATATGAACCTATTCCAAGGAGTAATCCCGACATAAAAATTTCTAAGCAGGATAGTAGTGGATTGCTTCTTGGTGGCTTTTCTATGACAATCATTAATTCTATACCAAGCATCTTTTAAACTTTCTCCACCTTTTTGCTTAAAGGTGAGAACCTCTGTCTCAACAAAGGCAGAAGGGCCAGACATAATAACAACTAGCAAGATAAATAAATTTTTTGTAAATTTTGATAAAAGACACAAAGATAAAAACTGAAAGATAAAGTAACAAGACTAAAAAACAAAGGTAAAGGGTAGTGTGCAACTCTCCTATCTTAGCACTCAGAGTCCCCGGCAACGGCGCCAAAAATTTGGCTTGATGTGCGAGGTAATGATAGTGATTTCTCGCCCTTCGTTGGTGAGCCCCAAGTGGAAGGCGTGATGTAGCACAGCAGCAAATTTCCCTCAGTAAAGATACCAAGGTTTGTCTCCAGCAGGACTCGAGAGATGATAAGTAGGTGTCAGCGGCGCAACTGACGCGGACCTGCACACAGACACAGATAACTTTGTTCCCAACGAAGTTCAGAGAGGTTGTCAATCTCTCCGGTCTTGTTGTTTACAAAGGATAAAACGCAAGGGATAATAATAGCAACTTGAAAGTAAAAGCAGAAAATTAAATATAGCGTGGAAATAATGATAAGGATATGGACCGGGATACGTGATGTTCGCTAGTGATGTCTCTCTCCGAAAAGACGATAAAATTGCAATGCGAGGTAAACAAATTACAGAAAGGCAATTGAAAGGATTAAGAATGCACCGCAATGCTAATTATGCTACAAAAGAAAGGAAGAGGTTCAAAAGCACAGGCAGTACGCCAAGGTAAGTAGACCGAAATCCATCTGCATCTACTACTAATCATCCACCTTGAGATATCTATCCAGAACATCTCGCTGGTATTTAGTTGCGAGCCCCACCCAAAGTGTAAACCCAAAGCAACAGTCAACTGCATTAAAAAGAACGATGCGTAAAGTAAACAATCCTTGTAACCGCGGTTACAAGCACCGTTGATTTCCCCCCTTGTGGCAACAACACATCCCCTAGACTCATGTTTCTGTCACTCAAGCGTGTCATCGGGGGGCATGAACCCACAATCTAGCACAACGCTCCCTCTTGGAGTCACTACCTACTACTTGGCCAAAGCAATAAACAGCAACGGAGAAGATGCAAGAATTACTTAGGAACAAAAATATAAGAGATAAAAACCAAATATATTACTCTATCACAATCTGAACATAATCTCATAATCCATCAGATCCTATCAAACTCAACATAGCAATAGCAGAAATATTACAAAGGTGCCTCGATCATGTAGGGCAGCTCACGAGGTCTAAACAATGAAGATCAAAGAGGGGAGGAGAACATCACATAGCTACTGATCACGGACCCATGGTCCAAGGAAAACTACTCACGAGACATCTGGGGAGCATCCATGGTGGAGAGGAGACTCACGGAGGTCAATCCTCCCTCCGGCAGGGTGCCGTGAAGAGGTCTTCTGGTGCTCCCGATCTTCGGAAGCGCGGCGGCGGCGGAACAGAGGCGAGTTCGCGGAATAGGGTTCTGCTTCTGGTGTTTTCCCGTGATGGGGGATAAATAGGCGAAAGGGGGCAGCCAGAGGTGGGCTAGGGGCCCCAGGCGCCCCCCTGGCGCGGCCAGGGGTGGGGCCGCTCCGGGTGGCCGCCTGGGCCCCCCTGGCTCCCCTCTGGCCCCTCCCGGGCTTTTCTCGAAGCTTCCGTCACGCTGATTTTTTATCTGAATTTTCCCGAATTTTTCTGGCACTTTTTATATGGGGGAAAACTGAAATAGAAAAACGGCAGAAAAAAGGAACTGGCACTGGGGTGCATTGAGTTAATAGGTTAGTCCAAATATGATCAAAAGTGTATGAAAGTGTATCTAGATCATAGCAATATCACACAAAACATGCATGGAGCAAGCAGAAATTATAGATACGTTTTGGACGTATAACACCACCAGGACTCCAGAAGGGTCCATGGCGCGGCCCAGCCCTAGGCCGCGCCAGGCACCCTCCTGGCTGCCTGGTGGCCCCTCGGTGACCCCTTTGGTCCCTATTTTTACCGCCGAGGAGGAAATCCCTAATATCGAAGTACTTTTTCCAGAAGCGATTCCGATCTCCGCCGCCATCGAAAACTAGCTTCGGGGGTCACCAGGATCCTGCTCCGGCACCCTGCCGGGGAGGGCCTTGGCCCCCGGGGCCATCTTCATCGACTCTTCTTCCCCCATAATGCTTCTTGAGTAGTTCCTTCTTGGACTACGGGTTCTTGGAAGTAGCTATGTGGTATTCTCTCCCCCTAGATCCTCAATACAATGTTCTCATGAGCTGCCCTACATGATTGAGATCCATATGATGTAATTGGTGTTGTGTTTGTTGGGATCCGATGAATTGTTACCTTGTTCAGTCCTAAGAGGTTTATGAATTATTGTTACTGCAATTTGTTGTTCTTAATGCTTGTTACTAGTTCACGAGTAGCATGATCTCAGATCTGAGCACGTTATGGTTGCGTGATTGTAATTGTTGTTCTAGATCTTATCTACGGTTGTATGCACCTATTATAGTCCGGAACCGGCGATCCCAATGGTGACATCTTGGGACACCAAAGGGGATGGGCTATAATTTGAGGATCACATGTGTTCATGGAGTGTTAATGCTTTGTTCTGGTGCTCCGCTGCAGGAGCACCTTAATCTCCATAAGTTCCTTAAGTGGCCCCGTTCGTAGCGGATGGTAGGACAAAAGATGTTGTGCAAAGTTCTTATTGCAAGCACGTACAACTACATACGGAACACATGCCTACGTTTGGTTCTTAGACTAGGATGCTTTAGTTTGTTCTTTGGCTAGAGTTGGTGCCATTCTGTCATTTGCCCAACTCTAATTTGTTCACCCAGCACCTTGTTCTTTTGCTTGAGAGGTACCACTAGTGAAACCTTAAACCCCGGTCCATCTTTCACCTTCATTGCCTTCGTTGTTACTTTTACTTTCTTTGCTGCTCCTACTACTTTGTTACTACTTTGTGGTGTTGGTGATTGGGGAAGTCTTAAAGGCTACACCCGTCAACACACCGTTGCTACTTATATCTTGTCTAGTGCTTTTTCAGGTGTGGTTGAATTGACAACTGAACTGCTAAGTCTTATAAGTATTCTTTGGCTCCCCTTATGTCGAATCAATAAATTGGGTTATTCTTACCCGCGAAGACTGTTGTGATCCCTACACTTGTGGGTTATCACACATCTGCGAAGTCGACCATGAAACGCTTGATCTCCAAGATGACCTTTCTTATCGAGAATACCCCGTTCGTATTCTTGATTCAGCAGAGCGTGTCACTTGTCGTCAGAAGATTAAGTTTCTAAAAGTGCAATGGTCACACCACTCTGAGAAAGAAGCCACGTGGGAAAGAGAAGACCGTCTCAGTGCCGAGTACCCCTCCTTCCTCCCGATGACTTCTGAATCTTGGGACGAGATTCTTTTGAGTGGGGGCGAGTTGTCACAACCCCAATTTTGGTATGTGCTAGGGTTAGCTTAGGCCTTTGCATCATGTTAAAAAATTGAAAAGAAATTGAAATGGGAGAAGAAACCCCCCCCCCTAGTTGAATTTAATTCAAATGGCCAGAATAATTATTGCTCCAAAAATTCCTTTTACATTTTTGAAAAGTCTCATAAATGAGTGTGATCACATATAAAGTGATTTGGATCCAACCCCATCCTCATGGATTTTTCAAATATTCAAACAGGAGCATGGATTTAAAATTAAACCCCTATTTGAATTAAATTTCAAATTATTTGAATTTTAAAAATTCCCAAACTTTATAAGTGGCTAGCTATATGCATTAGAAGTCCATATAAAATTTTGGGGCATTTAATAAAATGCCTAGCTATTTTTTTAGTCCACCTACCTTGGGCCCCAGGCCCAACTTACCTCCCCGCAGCCCAGGCCTGCCTCCCCCGCTTGTCGTCTTCCCCGGCGCGGCAAGCAGCTCGTTGGAGCGCATGCCAACGCCGGCGGCAGTTGTCTGCCTTCCTGGAGGCCTCCCTGCATCCTTATCGCGCCAGAGAGACGCCGTGGATGACCTCTTCCCTTTCCCCCTCGCAGATCCCAGCTCCCCTTCGTCCTCCGCGCATTTTTCTCGCGCCGCAAACCCTAGCAGAGCGCACCGCCGTGAACCGCCGCGGCCACCATGGCCTAGAGCTCACGCTAGTTTGTCCGTCGTGCTCCCCGGGGCCCGCTTCGTCGTTCTACGCTCTCGAATCGAGCCCATCTCTACTGGAGGAGACGTCCGCGTCACGAGTTCGTCGCGGGCCGCCGAGCTCGTCCCCGACAAATTCCACCCCCACCTCGCGTCCTCCGGCTACCCCGAGCTCACCGTTGCGTTCAAGGTGAGGAGCTCTCCGTTTCCTCTCTCTCTCCGCTGTCCTTTTCGCGTCCCGTAGCTAGATCCCGGCGAGACAGTGCTCCGGCCGTCGCCATGGCCGAAGCTACCGTGCTCTGGAGCACGCTAGTGACGCCCCAATGGGCCCACTGGACGCGCGGGAGCATGAGCTGCGTGCTGGTGCTACCCCCTTGGCGTCCCGTGCCCTGCAGAAGAACTCCGGCGAGCCGCCGCCGTCTGGAAGATCGCCGGCGTCGAACCCACCATTAGCCCCCTAGCCCTCGCGCCTAATCACCTACCCCTGGGCCACTGACAGTGTGCCCAGGCCCCTAATCTAATTACAGATTAATTCAAACAGAGGGATTAACCCCCCTAGCCACTGACTAGTGGGACCCTGCTGTCAGCAGCCCCCCCTCCCCCACGTCAGCCTTGCGTCAGCATGACGCAATAAATTGTTAAATGATTAAAAATAATCCAGAAAAGGCAGAAAATTGATTAAACTTTGGAAAATCGTAACTAATTCATTTTAACTCCAAATTGGACAAATAATATATGTAAAATTATCAAACAAATACAAGGATTCTGAATATGCACTTTATTTCCATGTTTACCCATTTGAAAATGGGGGACAGAAGCAAACATGCATATGAACCCTTTTAAATTCAAATATGGAGTTTGAATTTTCAACTCAAATGCCTCCATTTAAATGGAATTGGCAACACATCAGCACCCCATACACCATGTTATAACACTTGATCATGTGCTTGAGAATTTCATTTATACTTATCCCTTGATTGCTTTGTTTGCTCGATAGAAGTGGAGCCAGAACCGGAGGCCACCCCCTTCGTTGAAGACACTGTGTTTGAACCTCGTCAGCAAGGCAAGCAAACCCCCATTGATCATGTCGATAAAATCGAACTTCCCTCTCAGTCTCGCTTATGCATTGTTTAGGATGATTACCATGATGCGTTTCTACCACATAGTTGAACCCATTCCTTTGCTTGACCTATCATTTTGTCACAGTAGTAAGCAAACTACAATCCTAACAGATGTAGGAGTTGTTTGATATCATGTGGCCCCTGCAACTGTTACTTCTTATTGCATGCTTAGAGTTACAATGAGCTTACTCTTTTGTGAGTTGGGATGGTAGTAATCATGTTGATGATGGTGGAAATGTGTTGGTGAATCTACCCTAATACAAGGTGAACGATGAGAGGATGTGTAGGAGTACACAGTGGGTTGTCTCGTTGAACACCGCCTTAACTCTGAGTTCTTGTGTGGTGATCCAAGAAGAAGAGTGCAACCACACATTGGGCTCACTGACCCCTCTCGACCTAGTACCTCACCCCGTTCGAACCCCAAAAATCGCATTAGTTCGCAAGTTCTGGTAGGGCTGTGGCACGGTTTGCGAAGTGGAAGAACGGCTATTCAGACCGGCTTAGGACCCTGCACACATCGTTTGAGGCTGTACTGGAACCTCGGACGGACTTCCATACGGATCCCCCTCAGATAGGCGACTCTCTGAACTAGAACGGAGTTGTGGGCAAAGTGTCGTGGCAACATCCTCGCCGGTACTCGCTTGAAGGGTCCCACTCCCAGTCGGTAACTGATGCGTGTGTGTGTGTAGCGGTACACCCCTGCAGGGTTAACAAAACTATTCGAATATCCACGTCTGCGGTTAAGGACTGCTTGGAAAATTGTGCCTGATTATTAGACAACTCGAACTCGATACTTATAAAACTTGGCAAGATAAGTGTGAGTGCTATGGCGTGCTTTCTCATGGGGAAGTCGAGGAAGACACCATAGTGGTGTAATTGGTTGGAGACATGTAGTGGACTCGTGTACGCTTCTTACCTCAAGTCTGGTACTCGTAGTTCAGGAATTGCCAAGTCAAAGCTGGCACTTCTGCTTATGAACCCCACCCCCCTTTGCCTTGATACATGTGCATGAGTAGTATAGCTCCTACGTAAGTCTTGTTGAGTACTACTTTGTACTCACGTTTTCTTATTCTATGTTTTCGATGAACCCACTGACCCCGAAGGTGGATTCTTCCTGGAGCTCGACGACTGATCAAGCTAGTGTAGTCCCAGTCAGACGACTGGTCCCTCGTGCAAGGGCTTGTTTATAAATAAGGCTTCTCTAAGCCATTTGTTAAACTTGTCTGTACCCAGACCTACTTTGCTTCCGCATGTTTGATGTAATGTTGGATCACGGTCTCGTGATCTCTGTGTGCACTCTGTAGGAGTTATCAATAAAGTTGTAAACTTTGTAGAGAATTGCAATGATACCTGCTGTTCATACTAGACATGTGTGTTGCGTGTATGATTGTAACATGCATGTCTTAGTATGGGTTTTCGAGACCTTAGTTGTGATCTGGCTGGCGGTCTTTTATACACCAAGTGTCCCTTAGATGTGCGTAGCTTGGGGAATCGCGATGCAATTGCTCGTGACTCTATCACATGCACACTTTGTTGTATGGTCGAGCCTGCCCTAGACCCCGACTAAGTAATCGGGTTGGAGTAAGTCTATGTAAATGTTATAATACAATCGATAGTATGGTTGAGGCGACTTGTCTATGAATATGGGAGTTAACCTCCCATATCATTTAGACTTGTGTGCTGACGATGAGGACCCATATCAGTTGATCATCCGGCCTGGATGGGATGCCCCTCACGTTGATGCTTTCCGAGAGCGTTCTGTGCTTGGCCTTGTCTGCTTAGACAAGTGGGTACGGCTCTCGGTTCTCCATATGATTGTGTTGTAACGGGACTTGCATACGCTAACCCCGGGTCTCGACATAATCTCAGGCAAAGACGCTGGATAGAGTTGATAAAAGATTACGACGTAGGAATCTCATACACCCCAGGAAAAGCCAGTGTCATGGCTGATGCACTAAGTCGTATTGTAACAACCTCATGTTACAACAGTATCAACCACTTCTTCATGAGGAATTTCTAAAGCTCAACCTCGAGATTGTTCCTCGTGGATCTCTTTTCAACTTGGTGGCGAAACCAACCCTTGAGGATCAAATCATAGTTTCCCAAAGGCGTGCACGAGGTGTTCGCTGGATCAAGGAGAACATTGCTAGCGGAGTTGCTAAATGTTTCTCCACAGATAGGAAAGGAACGGTATTCTTTGAAAATTGTTTGGTAGTACCTAAGAATAGGGATCTAAGGCAACTAATTCTCAAAGAAGCCCATGACACTCCCCTCTCAATTCATCCCGGTAGCATGAAAATGTACCGAGATCTACGCTAGAGATTTTGGTGGACCAGGATGAAAGGTGGCATTGATCAATTTGTTGCCGAATGTGATGTTTGTCATCGCAATAAGGCAGAACACCAAAGACCTGTTGGTACTCTTCAACCTTTTCCTATTCCCGAGTGGAAATGGGACAAAGTCGGTATGGAATTCATCACCGGCTTTCCAACAACCCAGAAAGGAAATGATGCGATCTTCGTTGTCATTGATAGGCTTTCCAAAGTTGCTCAATTCCTTCCAGTTTGCGAGTCTATAACTGCCAGCCAGTTAGCGGACTTGTATGTCTCTAGAATCGTGTCTCTTCATGGTGTTCCTTTGGAAATCAATTCTGATCGTGGTAGCCTTTTCACCTCTAGATTTTGGGAAAGTTTTGAAAATTCTATGGGAACTCATCTCTCCTTTAGTACAGCTTTCCACCCTCAATCTAGCGGTCAAGTCGAAATGGTTAACAAAATCCTGGAAGACATGCTCAGAGCTTGTGTTATCTCTTTCGGAAATAATTGGGAAAATCTCTTCCATTTGCCGAATTTTCTTATAACAACAGTTTCCAATCTAGTCTGAACATGGCTCCTTTTGAACTCCTCTACGGACGAAGATGTCGAACACCCCTTAACTGTTCAGATACCGGTGAAAGACAATTCTTTGGACAGGATTTGAACAAGGAAGCAGAAGAGCAAGTTCGCATTGTTCGGAATCAATTGAAAGCAGCCCAGTCTTGTCAGAAAAGCTACTATGATCATCATCATAGGGAAGAGAGCTACAATATTGATGAGAAGGCTTCCTTCGGGTTACGCCTCTGAAGGGAACCCAACGCTTCGGTATCAAAGGCAAGTTGGCCCCACGTTACATCAGACCTTTCCGCATTCTTGCTAAACGTGGAGAAGTTGCCTACCAACTTGAACTACCCCCGCACTTTTCCCGAGTACATGATGTATTCCATGTGTCACAACTCAGGCGTTGCTTCAAGGACCCCATCCGCGAAGTCGACCATGAAACGCTTGATCTCCAAGATGACCTTTCTTATCGAGAGTACCCCGTTAGTATTCTTGATTCCATAGAGCGTGTCACTCGTCATCAAAAGATCAGGTTTCTGAAAGTGCAATGGTCACACCAGTCCGAGAAAGAAGCCACATGGGAAAGAGAAGACCGCCTCCATGCCCATTACCCCACCTTCCTCCCGACGACTTCTGAATCTCGGGATGAGATTCTTTTGAGTGGGGGCGAGTTGTCACAACCCAAGTTTAGGTATGTGCTAGGGTTCAAGTGCTCCTTTGCATCATGCAAAAATTTCAAAAGAAATCCAATTGGGGAAAAAAAGAAAAGCCCTAAAGAATTTAATTCAAATGGCCAGACAAAAATTTCTTCCAAAAATTCCTCTGTTATTTTTGAAAAGTCTTATAAATATGCATGCTGACATATAAAGTGAAGTGGGTCCCACTTCATGCACCAAAATTTTTCAAAAATTCCAAACAGGTCTTGGAAATTAAATAATACCCCTATTTGATTTGAAATTCAAATTGGGTCCCACTTCATGCACCAAGATTTTTCAAAAATTCCAAACAAGGCTTGGAAATTAAATAATACCCCTATTTGATTTGAAATTGAAATCATTTGAATTTCAAAAATGCCCAAAACTTGTGAGTGGCTAGCTATGTGTCTAGTAAGGCCACATAAAATATTTGGGTATTTATAAAAATGCTTTGCTATTTTATCCAGAGCAAAACACAAAGCAGAAATAGAAAACAGAAACAAATACAGAAGAAATTAGAAAAAAGGAAAACAGCCCACCCCGGCCAGGCCGTAGGCCCAACTTAACGCCCACGGCCCAGGCCCACCCCCAGCACCTTGTCATCTTGCCCGACGTCGGCAAGCACCTCGGTGGCGAGCTCGCCGCCACGCATGCCACCGAGGCAACTCTAGGACACCTGGGGCCTCATCTGCCTGCCACGGAGACGCCCAGAGAGGCCCTTGTCATCTCCCTCTCTCACCGTTCGCCCTTCCCCTCTCTCTCGCCGGATTCTCCCCGCACCAGAGAGCTCGTGTCACCGCCGGTAGTGCACACCTGTGGCCAACGGCGATAGGAAGCCACCCGGTCGTGTCCTACCTCCTCCCCGCCGTCCTCTACGTCTCCGCGCAGAAGATCCAGGGCTAATTCCCCCTCAAGTCGTCGCATTTTTCCTCGACAACTCGCCGGAGCCGAGGAAGGCTGCCGTCAAATACGTCGCCATCGAGCCCTCCCAGCCTTCTCCGTTGCCTCCGCTGAATGACGGTGAGGCTGCGACCTTTTCCCCCCAATCCCCGATCCTTCCCGTGCACCAAGTCGTCGTGGCCGTTCTCCAGAGATCCGGCCGCCGCGCCATTTGAAGTCGTCGTCGCCCTAGTGCTCCTGGCAACCCCCCGCTTGCTCCCCTCGACGCGGGAGAGCACGGGGCACCTCCCCGTCCAAGTCCCGTGCCCAACAGAGGCCAAGATGCCAAGTCCGGCGAGCCCTCCTCCCGTGCCCAACAAATAATATATGAAAAATTATCAGGACATTGCAAGGATTATGAATATGCAATTTGTTTTTATGTTTGACCATTTTAAAATGGGTGAACAGAAGCAAATGAGTATATGGCATAATTTGAATTTGAATTTGGAGTTTGAATTTGCAAATTGTTTGCAATACACTTCAGTTAAATGGAATGTGCCACAAACCAGTACCCTATACCTCATGTCACAATATTATCACGTTCTTGAGAATTGTACTTTATTTGTTGCCCCCCTTTGTTGATGATTGTTCCGGTAATAGTGTTTCCGAGACGGAGGACACCCCCTAAAGCAGAAGTTCGATAAACGGTGTATCGTCAGCAAGGCAAGAAAACCCCATTGATCATGTCTATAAAATCCTACTTCCCTCTCAGTCTCGCTTATGCAGGTTTAGGAGATCACCGAGACATGTTCTTTCGCATAGTTGAATCCATTCCGATGCATGACCTATCATTTTGTCACCGTATTAAGAAAACCACAATCCTAGCAGATATAGGAGTTGAATGATGAGCATGTCGCCCCTGCAACTGTTACTACTTATTGCTGCTTAGTGATACAATGAGGTTACATTGTTTGTGAGTTGGGATGGATATTCATAATTGTGTTGATAATAACGTGTTGGTGAATCCACCCTAAACAAAGGTGAACGATGAGAGGCTGTGTAGGAGTGCACAGTGGGTTGTCTCGTTGAACACTGCCCTAGGCCTCGAGTTCCTGTTTTGTGATCCAAGACAAAGAGTATGACCACATGTAGGGTTTATGGGTGCCCCATTTGGCCTCTTTACCTACCCGATCCGGTCCAGGAGTCCCAATAGATTCAGGATTTCCATTTGGCATGTGCATAGAAAAATAATGAAGGAAATGTTGCATCATATAGATATGTGGGTGGACCTGCGAGGCAGTGAAACCATCTGTCAAAGGTGGCATCTCGGTCCCTTGCATTATCTGAGTCCGTTTCGTTGAACCGGCCGGACTCTCGAGCGGTGAAAAACTCAAGTAGTCGACTCCTGGATTAGAGAAGGTGATGTGAAGGTAGTGCCTTGGTTTCATCCACGTCCGACACCCGCTTGAAGGGTGACAAGAATGAGGCGATAAGTGATGACACGCGTGTGAAGATTTACACCCCTGCAGGGTTAATAAACTATTCGAATAGCCGTGTCCGCGGTTATGGACTACTTGGAGACCTCTACTTGATTATTAGACAACTTGAATGTATACTTATAAAACTCGCAAGATAAGCGTGAGTTCTACGGTGGGCTTCCTCGTGGGGAAGTCGAGGAAGTATCCATAGTGGTGTATTGGTTGGAGACTTGGGAGTGGACTCGTGTACGCTTCTTACCTCAAGTCTGGTACTCGTAGTACAGGACTAGCCAAGTCAAAGCTGGCACTTCTGCATTGAAACCCCACCTCCCTTTACCTTGATACTTGAACATGAGTAGTATAGTTCTGATGTAAGTCTTGCTGAGTACGACTTTGTACTCACGTTTGCTTATTCTATGTTTTAGATGAGAACCCAGCCCCCGATGGTGTCACCTTCCTGAAGCTCGACGTTGACTAAGTTAGTATAGTTCCAGACAGAAGTCTGGTCCCTCGTGGAAGGGCATGTATGTTGAACAAGGCTTCTCTAAGCCATTTGTTAAACTTGTCTGTACTCAGACCTAATTTGCTTCCGTTGTTTGATGTAATGATGGATCATAGTCATATGATCTTTGTGTACTCTATGTAAGTCAATAAAGATATACTTTGTAGAGTTCATGCAATGTGTACCTGCTATTTACACTGGACATGTATGTTGCGTGTATGACTATAACATGCATGTCTTAGTGTGGGGATCGATAGCTTAGTTGTGTTCTTAACGGCGGTCTTTTATACACCAAGTGGCCCTTAGATGTGCGCAGTTTAGGGCATCGCAATGCGATTGCTCGTGACTATGTCACGTGGCACACTCTGATGTATGATTAAGCCGCCCGAGACCCCGACTAAGTAATCGGGCTGGAGTTTGTTTATGTAAGTGCTATGATTCAATTGATAATATGGTTGAGGCGACTTGTCTATGAGTATGGGATTTCACCACCCATAAGCATTTAGACTTGTGAGCGGATGATGAGGACCCATCTCAGATGATCATCCGGGCCTGGATAGGATGTCCCTCATGTTCGACGCTTTCCGAGAGTGTTCTGTGCTTGGCCTTGTCTGCTTAGACAAGTGGGTACGTCTCTCGGCTCTCCATATGATTGTGTTGTAACACAAATTACATACACATATTCTGGGTCCCGACACGCGCCCCTTGGCCGCCTAGTCATAGGGTCCCCCCCCCCCCCCGGGCTCTCCTCCGGGGCTCTGGAAGGTTCCTGTACGCTGATTTTTTATTGGATTTTTCCGTAATTTTTGGAACACTTTTAATACGGGGGAAACCTGAAATAAAAAGACAGCAGAAAAAAGGAACTGATATTGGGGTGCATTGAGTTAATAAGTTAGTCCAAATATGATCAAAAGTGTATGAAAGTGTATCAAAAGCATATAAATATCACACAAAACTTGCATGGAGCAAGCAGAAATTATAGATACGTTTGGGACATATCAAAGGCCCAGAAGGAGTATCTGCTTGGGGCCGGACACGTCATCATGAAGCTACAAGACCGTAGAAAGAAATAGATTTACCTTGTATAATAAGGAAACTATGTTGTAGAACTAGACTAGGACTCCATCTCGTGTGAGAGACGGATTCATGTATACAAGGGACCCGACACCTATATAAGCCGCCCCCCTTGGACAAAACACGACAACTCAACTTAGATCATATCGAGACATAGGCACCGATTATGCACCTTTGTACTCGAGAAGTCGACACCCCATAATAGAAAAGCAGGAGCATAGGCAGCGTTGCGGTCATTTTTTAACGTAAAGAAGAGGGCAAGGAGCATCCCCTCCAGAGACCGGTTTACTATGTCAGCGAGGTCTTGACATCATCCAAGAAAATATATCCTCAATGGAAGAAGCTAGTCCTGGGAGTATTTATGGCAAGTCGGAAGCTAAAGCACTATTTTCAGGAGCATCCGATCACAATAGTCAGCTTAGCACCACTCTTCAGCATTATCCAGAATTGAGAGGCTACTGGGCGAATTGCCAAGTGGGCTATCGAACTAGGATCCTATCACATCAAGTACGAGCCACGAATAGCTATCAAATCCCAAGCATTGGTCGACTTTATCAATAATTGGACTGAATTCCAGGCACTTCCTGAACAACCAACTACTAAGTACTGGAAAATGCACTTTGATGGAAGTCGGCAGCTTCAGGGCTCAGGAGCCGGAGTCGTTCGCACTTCTCCGAGGGGGGACAAATTTTGTTATCTCTTACAACTGCAATTCACCTGCACCAATAATGCGGCTAAATACGAAGCCCTACTCCATGGCCTTCGATAGGCACGTGAGATGAACATAAGCCAGATCCAATGTTTTGGTGACTCTGACCTTGTTTCCCAGCAAGTATCAGGGACATGGGATTCCAAGGACCCCTTATGGCAGCTTACAGGAGAGAAGTCTCGAGGCAAGATGGATTCTTCACCGGCTACCAAGTGGACCATGTGCATCATAGAAAAAATGAGGCAGCCGACGCATTGTCCAGACTAGGTTCTCAACGGATGCCGGTCCCACCAATGTTTTCCTTGACGTCCTGTCACATCCATCTCTACGGCTCCCCACAGAACAGGATATTGCAATACCAGACCCAGAGTCATCTCTAGTAGCCGCAATACATGCCAATCCCTCGTGGGTCATGCCGTTTTTGGACTACAAGACTAGGGGCATCCTTCCCACTAATGAGTTATTGTCCAGACAAATCATCAGGCGAAGAAAATATTTTGTGATTATCAATGGAGAACTAGATAGGCTCAGTCCTACCCAAATATTCCAGAGATGCGTTTCGCCAGAAGAAGGATGAGACATATTAAACGTAATACATTTTGGAGACTGTGGTCATCACGCCGGCTCCCACTCACTATTAGCCAAATCTTATCGTCATGGATTCTTCTGGCGCACGGCTCATGCAGATGCATAGGATATAGTTAAGAAATGCGATGGTTGCCAGCGGTATGCCAAG
Organism: Bromus sterilis; assembly: GCA_950022295.1. NCBI lineage: Eukaryota > Viridiplantae > Streptophyta > Magnoliopsida > Poales > Poaceae > Bromus > Bromus sterilis. The sequence goes on along the minus strand of OX465598.1, from coordinate 210,768,359 downwards.
CAAGATCACGTGCCAGCTCAAGAACTTAGGATGATTCCAATCACTTGGCCTTTTGCAGTCTGGGGGCTTGATATGGTAGGGCCTTTTAGGCGATCCAAGTGCATAAATACTCACCTCTTGGTTACGGTAGACAAATTCACCAAGTGGGTCAAAGCAGAGCCGGTCAGCAAATGTGACGCAGCAACAGAACTCAAATTTTTGAAGAAAATCATCTCAGATTTGGTTACCCCCACAGTACAATCACTGGCAATGGAAGAAATTTTTCAGAGGGTGAGATGGAACATTTCTGTGGAAAGGAGCACATACGGCTTGATCTTGCATCTGTAGCTGACCCGCAGTCCAATGGACAAGCTGAGAGGGCTAATGAAGAACTATTGCGTGGCATCAAACCCCGACTCCGTGTTCCTTTAATAAGAACGCCGGGTTGCTGGGTTGAGGAGTTATGCTCTGTGCTTTGGAGTATCAGGACTATGCCCAACAGGTCAACTGGTCTTACACCTTTTTCCTTGTTTATGGAGCAGAAGCCGTCCTCCCAAGTGACATGCGTCACGACTCACCTTGAGTTACTGCATACGTGGAGGCTGACAATGAACAAGAAAGACAGGACGCTTTGGATCTCCTCGATGAAGAACGAGACTTAGTGGCAGCTAGGTCGGCTATCTACCAACAAGATCTGTGATGATACCATAGTCCATGCATTAAGAGTCAGACCTTTCAAGAGGGGGACTTAGTGCTCCGCCTGATACAAAAAAGGAAAAGGATGCACAAGTTATCTCCGCCTTGGGAAGGGTCGTTGGTGGTAAGAAAGAATCTTTACAATGGATCCTACTACTAGGTTGATATACGCGAGCCAACTTCCACGCGCAAGTCCGAAGAAGAGACTCTCAGGCCGTGGAATATAGCCCAACTCCGTCCCTATTAAACTTAAGTAGTCAGGAGTGCTATTGTAAGAAAGTATAGATATCAACAATAAAACCTACTTGTTTTTCCTTTTTCCGATTTGTGTTTTCCTTCTTTTCAAAGTTGATTTATTTGTCTACTGATTTCTTTTATACTGCATTGCATTATATTCTTGCATTTAAATTTTCTGGAACCAGGAAGGACTGATCATCTTTCCCTGGAACCTGGTGTGTATATTGTTGTATTCAGAGACCCTAGGGGTTTTAAGGTCTTTTATCTTCAAATCTTCAACTAGGGACTCGGCATATACATGAAATTAGCCTAGCATGAACTATTTTGCATGTAAGCTGATGCAAACTCGTACTTATATGATCTACGTGACCCGTTATAGACTAAACATTAGCAAACCATATAAGGGGTTTACCGAGTTTTAATCTATCAACAGAGAACACTAGAATAAGTAATGTGATGCTTGCTTACAGAGAAGCTTTGACTCAAGCGCAAATTAAGTGGCCAACATTTCTTTTCTACGAGACAGACAGAATCCTCCTTTTCGAGGTGTTTGTTTTGGGCTGATCTTGTATTTCTAAAGGATGTTGAGACAGTCACGCGTACGGCCGACTTCTATATGAGTTGTTTACATCTTTTGCATTTCATAAGCATACCTTTTTTACTTTTTCAACATATACAAGTATATTAATATTTCCCTCCATCAAAAATTGACTTTATTAAACATCATAAGAAGAACTAAAAGTCGGTACTTGGGGGCTACAGGTCGACTCTACTATGAATCGGCATATACATATATTCTTCATACCAATCCATGGGGGCTACACCTTGATTTCAAAACAAAAGTAAGACATGTTGATTCTAGTATGACTTGGTACGACATAAATTGATCATAACGACGCATGGGGAGTACATTTTGATTTTATCATAATTTGGCACTACATGCAGATAAGTCATCCCGACTCATGGGGGCTACATATTGATTTTATCATAATTCGACACGACATGCAGATAAGTCATCACGACTCATGGGGCTACATATAGTGATACTGACTCTTCGAAAAAACTATTTCGAAATCAGTATAAGTCGGTTATGGAAAAAACTGCTAATCGAGACACTACAAGAACTATTCAGGGCACTTCACTGAAATCACAAATTATTTTTATTCCAATATGTCTTCAAAAGACAAAGCATTACAGACATGATCAACACTTAAAATAAAAACTATCATAAAAACACTATGATCGAGTTTCTTCAAACTTCATCATCAGTATTGGAAACATCATTATCATCTAGTGATGGCTTTTCTCCATTATAGAACTCACAATCACTACTACTAGAGCTCTCCATGCATCACTCCATGCGATCCACATCAGAATCAAAACACCTTGCCCAAAAGGTATCGCCTCCATCATACTTGAAGACAATGCTATCTCGCTTCTTAAGGCTTCGGGAGCGGATGAAGGTTTTCCAACCTTTCTCCAGGAACATGGAGCCATTGCTTGAAAAACTTGTGGTCGCCCAGATAGGTCCATGAGGACAACCATCCGAACGAAGCCACAAGCCAGGAGGCTTAGAATCTTCAATGACCTCTACAAATGTGATGAGAAGCCGAACCCATCGATGGGGCTTGGGGCGAAGCACTATGATAAATTCATGGCTAAGTGCTCATTCATGGAAAATACCACGAGAGGAAGAAGAAAATCCCCCGCGGGATTCACGGGCTTGTACACCACGACCACCTTTACTGCCTCGACCTCGACCTCGGTCGCGACCTCTACCACGACCACGACCATGGGTAGTTATGTTGCCCTGATCAATGGGGTCCATCCCATCGTTGGCTACGGGATCACGGTTGCGGAGCTTAGCCGCCATGGGCAAGCAAGATCGCAGAGGAGAAAGAATAAGAGGGAAGTGTGTATTTTCCTCACCACATGTTTAGCTATATATATATCCGAGGATTTGAAGGGAAAACACCAGTCAACATAATTATGATCATGCGGATTACCAATGTCAGGCGGCATTGACGGAAAAGACTCTTCAACTTTTACAAATCACATAAATGAGACATTTAATAGGAGACGCCTCGTCTCTTGAAAACATTTAAAGAAGGTACAGATAAGGAGGTAACGGCTCTTTCAATAAAATCAGCAGAAGGTCGGCTCGCCGAAGGAAGCCAAATTATTTTGATGAAGTTTTTGAAGATATGAAGAGTCGTCATTAGAAGTTGCAGAAAGAATCCAGGAAGGATCGCCGAGAAGCTAAAGTGTCGCGTCAATCTTGGGGGCTAATGTCGGGGGGATGGCCCAGTGTCATGACCCGGCATAAGGAAGAACCAGGCTGACTCAGTAAGGAGAAGGCGCAGAAGGAGACTCGGCTTGGGCCAAGACACGTCATTGCGAAGATACAAGACCGTAGAAGGAAATAGATTTACCTTGTATAATAAGGAAACTATGTTGTAGAACTAGACTTGGACTCCATCTCGTGTGAGAGACGGATTCATGAATACAAGGGACCCGGCACCTATATAAGTCGTCCCCCTTGGACAAAACGGGACAACTCAGCTTAGATCCTCTCGAGACATAGGAAGCGATTCCGCACCTTTATATTCGAGAAGTCGACACCCCATAAAAGAAAAGCAGGAGTAGGTCTTTACCTTACGAGGGGCCGAAACATTGGTAATCTCGTGTTTTGTGTTCTCACCGACTCACCTCCTCGAAACCTCCTCGCAGCAAAGATCCCACACTAAGTTCTCTAATGAGTACATCTGGTGTGACTTTCCCACGACACCACACCCTGGCCAGGAGATCACAGGGTACGGCAAGGGCCTGGCCGCTCCAACTGGCCATCTCGTCGGGTGGGACCAGCACTGGTGCCCCCCTTGGGCCTATATTTACACCCCGTTCTGAAAACCCTCGTAGAGGACTCTTTTTCGCCATCTATGCCACTGTTCTGCCGCCAACGCAATCCCAAAATCAGGATCAACAGAAGTTCCTGTCCCGACACCCTGCCGGAGGGAGGATTGATCTCTGGAGGCCTCTGTATCACCATTCTTGCCTCCGGAATGCATCATGAGTAATACCTCCTTGGACCATGGGTCCATGGCAAAGAGCTAGATGATGTCATCTCTCCAATCTTGTCCTTCATTGATTAGACCTTGTGAGCTTCCTATCCTGATCAAGGCATATTTTTTATAGTTTCTATGTTGTTATGTTGCTTTTGTTGGGATCCGATGGATTATGAGATTATGTTCAAATTGTGGAAGTAATATATTTTGATCTCTTTTGTATTGTGTTCTTGACTAGTCATGCATGTTCTCTGTTATAACTTGTCGCTTTGGCCAAGTAATAAGTTGTAACTGAAAGAGGGAGTGTTATGCTAGATAATGGGTGAATGCCTCCGGATGTTCGGCTTGAGTGACAGAAACATGGGACTAAGGAATGTTGTGTTGCCATTGGGTGTAAAATAGGGGTGCTTATGACCGCTTGTCATAAGGATTGCTTACATTACCCATAGCGTTAATGCAGTTGTTCATTGCTTTGAGTTCGTAACATTAGTTGTGGCTTGCAACTTAATACCCGCGAGATATTCTGGATAGATATCTCAAGGTGGATGATTAGTAAGCAGATACTGCTGAATAAATGATCTACTTGTTTTGCTGTAATGCCCATGCGGTTGAACCTTGCAGTCTTTGTTAACATAATTAGCATTGCGGTGCGTTTATAATCCTTTCAATTGCCCAGCTATAATTTGTTCACACAACATAACTATTTACCGTCTTTTGGGAGAGAGGCATCACTAGTGAGCGGTGATGGTGGTGATAGTCATCCCCCTAGTTGGATACCCCAAGTGGAAGGTTGTGATGTAGATAGAAGCAATTTCCCCTAACTTGAGAGGATAGGGTTTGTCTCCCGTAGGATTCCTAAGACAACAAGAAGGTGGTAAAGAAATCAACGCGCCATCTGAAAAGATATTACTTGCTTGACCTAGGCCTTCACACAAGACACAAAAACCTTTTCTCCCAACGAGTACAAAGAGGTTTTCAATCTCTCTGGCCTTGTTGTTTACAAAGGGTCAAACACAAAGCGGAAATAGTAATGCAACGGAAAGGAAAAGTAAAGCAGTAAATGTTGGCGGTGTAAACTATGATATGAATATGGACCGGGGTACCATGATTCTCACTAGTAGTGTATCTCTCCCAAAAGACAGTAAATAGTTATGTTGGGTGACCAAGTTACATCAAGGAAATTGACAGAATTATAAACGCACTACAATGCTAATCAAGCTACAAGAAAGTAAATGACTCAATCGTATGGGCATTACACCAAGCCAAGTAGATCATTTATTCATCAGTATATACTCACTAATTATCCACCTTGAGATGTCTATCCAGAACATCTCTTTGGTACTAAGTTGCGAGCCAAAACTAATGTTGCAAGCTCAAAGCAACGGAGAATACCTTAACACACTATGCGTAATGTAAGCAATCCTTATGACACGTAGTCATAAGCACCGTTTTTTTACCCCTAATGGCAACAACACATTCCCTAATCTCATGTTTCTGCCACTCTAGCTAGACATCGAGAGGCATGAACCCCTCATTTAGCATAATGCTTCCTCTTGGAGTTGCAATCTACTACTTGGCCAAATATAATAAACGGCAACCGAGAACATGCAAGACAAATCAAAAACAAATATTTAAAGGTAACCAAATATATTAATTTCACAAACTGTACATAATCTCATAATCCATCGGATCCCAGCAAAGACAATGTAACACAGAAGGAATCATGACATAGGTGCCTTGATCAAGATAGGCAGATCACAAGGTCTAAACATTGAAGCACAAGATTGGAGAGAAGACATCTACTAGCTAATGATCATGGAGCCATGGTCCAAGGGGACTACTCACGGAGAATCCCTTAGGAAATCATGGTGATGGAGGAGCCTCTAGAGATCAATCCTCCCTCTGGCAGCGTGCCGGGACAGGAACTTCTGCTGATCCTGATCTCGGAATCGCGGCGGCAGGGGAACAATAGGGTATTTTTGGTCACGGGGTCCTCCCTGAGGGTTTTCGGAGTACAAGGTAATTATAGGCCAAAAGGGGCACCGGGGGTGGCCCCACCCGTCCAGGTGACCAGAGGGCGCGCCCCCTCTGGGCGCGCTGTCGGGCCTTCTAGATAGAGGTTGGCCGCCTCTTGCTCCCCTTCGGGATTCTGGAGTCTTCTATTAAATAAGAATTTTGGGAACTATTCTGGATTTTTTCGGGAACTTTGATATTTCACCTTTTACTGCACTACATGGACAAAAACATACATAAACTGGCACTGGGCACTAGGTTTGTAGGTTAGTCCCAAATATGTTATAAATGATATGAAAGTGCATCAAAACATATAGAAATATCACCAAAATAAGCATGAAACAAGCAAAAAGTATGGATACGTTTGGGATGTATCAAGCGCCATGACGCCTCGGTCCATATTGTCATGATAGCTTGCACCGCTATTACTTTTGTTTTCTTTTTTCTTTTTGTTATATTATCATTATCACTCATGTTTTAATCTTTGTAAACAACAAGGCCATAGAAATTGACAACCTCTTTGTACTCGTCGGGAGCAAAGTTTGTTGTGTTTGTGTGCAGGTCCAGGTCAAGTAATTTCAAGCACCAGAGAAATTACTAGCCACCTTCTTGTCATCTTAGGTATATTCCTGGTTCGATAAACCTTACAGTCCTCACTTAAGGGAAATTACCGCCATCTGAAAAGATATTACTTGCTTGACCTGGGCCTTCACACAAGACACAAAAACCTTTACTCCCATCGAGTACAGAGAGGTTGTCAGTGTCTCCGGCCTTGATGTTTACAAAGGGTCAAACACAAATGGGAAATAGTAATGCAACAGAAAGGAAAAGTAAAGTGTGAAATGTTGGCGGTATAAACTATGATGTGAATATGGATCGGGGTACCATGATGCTCACTGGTAGTGTATCTCTCCCAAAAGACCGTAAATAGTTATGTTGGGTGAAAAAATTATAGCTAGGCAATTGACAAAATTATAACCGCAACGCAATGCTAATTAAGCTACAAGAAAGTAAAAGGTTCAATCGTATGGGCATTACACCAAGGCAAGTAGATCATTTATTCATCAGCATCTACTCACTAATCATCCACCTTGAGATATTGATATGTCCCAAACGTATCTATAATTTCTTCTTGCTCCTTGCATGTTTTGTGTGATATTGCTATGATCTAGGTACACTTTCATACACTTTTGATCATATTTGGACTAACTTATTAACTCAGTGCACCACAGTGCCAGTTCCTTTTTTTTCTATTCCGGGTTTCCCCCATATTAAAGGTGCTCCAAAAATTCGGGAAAAATCGTATAAAAAAATCAGCGCAACGGAAGCTTCCGGAACCCCGAAGGAGGGCCGGGGGGCCACCACCAGGGACCCAGGCGCCCCCCTGGCGTGGCTGGCGCGGCCTTTCATCTGGTCGCGCCAGGGGGGCGCCTGGACTCCTGGTGGCCCCCCTAGCTGCCCCCTTCGCCTATATATTTCCCTTGACGTGAAACTTACCAGGAGAGAACCCTTTTCCGTGATCTCGCCTCTGTTCCGCCGCCGCCGCGCTTCCATGATCGGGAGCACCAGCAGACCTCTTCCCGGCACCCTGCCGGAGGGAGGATCGACCTCCGGGAGCTTCCCCTCCACCATGGATGCTTCCCGGATGTGTCGTGAGTAGTTTCCTTTGGACCATGGGTCCGTGATCAGTAGCTATGTGATGTTCTCCTCCCCTCCTTGTGCTTCATGGTTTATACCTCGTGAGCAGCCCTACATGACCGAGGCACATATGTAATCTTTCTGTTGTTTCTATGTTGAGTTTGATGGGATCTGATGGATTATGAGATTATTTTCAGATTGTGATAGAGTAATATATTTGGTTCTTATCTTTTATATTTTTGTTCCTAAGTAATTCTTGCATGTTCTCTGTTGCTGTTTATTGCTTTGGCCAAGTAGTAGGTTCTCTGTTTATTGCTTTGGCCAAGTAATTCTTGCATGTTCTCTGTTTATTGCTTTATTGCATGTTCCTAAGTATATTTTTGTTCCTAGGGCTTGGCCGCGCCAGGGGGCCCTCTGGTTCCCCCCTTCGCCTATATATCTCTCGTGACGTGAAACTTCCAAGGACAGAACCCTTTTTCTCGATCTCGCCTCTGTTCCGCTGCCGTGCTTCATAGATCGGGAGCACCAGCAGACCTCTTCCCAGCACCCTGTCGGAGGGAGGATCGACCTCCGGGAGCTTCCCCTCCACCATGGACCCTTCCTGGATGTTCCATGAGTAGTTTCCTTTGGACCATGGGTCCGTGATCAGTAGCCATGTGATGTTCTCCTCCCCTCTTTGGTCTTCATGGTTTAGACCTTGTGAGCTCCCCTACATGATCGAGGCACATATGTAATCTTTATGCTGTTTCTATGCTGAGTTTGATGGGATCTGATGGATTATGAGATTATGTTCATATTGTCATAGAGTAATATATTTGGTTCTTATCTTTTATATTTTTGTTCCTAAGTAATTCTTGCATGTTCTCCGTTGTTGTTCATTTCTTTGGCCAAGAAGAAGGTACTAACCCCAAGAGGGAACGTTATGCTCGATTGTGGGTTCATGCCCCCTGATGACACGCTTGAGTGACAGAAACATGAGTCTAGGGGATGTGTTGTTGCCACAAGGGGGAAAACAACGGTGCTTGTAACCGCAGTTGCAAGGATTGTTTACTTTACGCAAAGTTCTTTTTAATGCAGTTGTATGTTTCTTTGGGTTTACACTTTGGGTGGGGCTCGCAACTTAATACCAGCGAGATGTTCTGGATAGATATCTCAAGATGGATGATGTAACAGCCCAGATTTCATAAAAATTAAAAAATTTGTTTTCGGTGTGAATTGTTTGATTGTCTGATTTGTTTGCGGTGTTTGCATCCCCGATTTATCGATCGGCGATTATTTCCCCCCCCCCCCTCTTATCTCGTACCGGATGGAGACTGACCCTCGCCACCCTAACACTCGACCTTTGCGACACCGGGTTTCACCCTATCACCGTCGCGAAAACCGCACGAGACCAGCCGCAGCCAACGGAACGAAAACCCCGTTTAATTAAACGGGTTATTTTTATAGCGCGCCAGAAAGTGTTCTTGGAACGGTTCCAGCGCGAGGTGAACGCCGCCGGCTCGACGCGCTGATCGCGTAGTTCGAAGTTTTACCCGAATCGGAGGTACTGGGGACCCCCGGCGGTCAGAAACGTAAACACCGCGCGCGCGAGAGAAAAACCGGGGATGTTTTTGCAAACAGCCAGCCACCTTGGCTATATAAAGACCACCACACTCCCACCCCTTTCTAGGGTATCCCTAGTCCAAAATTGCAGCCACCCCCCCTCACAATAGCCCAATTTTCGCTGTTTAGTTCATTTTTGCCCGAAACCCTAGCCACCAGAAAATCTCGTCGTTGATCTGAGGGATCTGTGGCTCAGATCAAGCCAGCAGCCGCCCCAGCCGGATTCGGGCCGCGCCGGGCCCCCCTCCGCCGTCGTGGGCCCGTGAAGCCCGGATCTCGCGCCGCCGCCTGTCCCGTGGGCGTCCCGATCATGAGCAGCCAGCCGCCGCCCTCGCGTCTCCGGCGAGCTGTCGTCGAAGCCCGCGCCCCGGTGAGCGCCGCGTCTCCCTCCTTCTCTTCCCCCTTTCTTCTCCTTTTCCTCTCTCACCCGAGCTCTCTTTGCCCGCCATGAACGAGTCGGAGCTCGCCGCGCCATGGCTAGGGGGCAGCCGAGCCCGAGCTGCGCCGCCCGCCACGCCGCGTCACCATGGCCACCGGAGGACATCGCCCCGCCACGGATGCGCGCCCTCCTCTCGCTCCTCACAGCCGCCACCCGCTGGCCGGAGCTGCTCACCGGCGTCGAGCCATCCGCCGGCCGCCGCGTCCTGGTCGGGAGGCGCCCCGATCCAGCGGCCTCCCACCAACCGCCACCACGACATGGGCCGGCCTCCCCTCCTTGGCCCAGCCGGCCACCACTCCTGCCAGTGGGCCAAGGCACACGGTGAGCGCCCCCCTTTTTTTCTTTTTTCTTTTTCCTGTTTAGGCCCAGTAGCTGTTTAGTCCTTTTTTTCTCTCTATTAGGCAGATTGTATTAGTTTTTTTTTCGATGTGCGTATCATTGCAACCGTAGCTCGGATCGCAAAGAGTAAAACATGTAATTTGCTTAGAATTTTGTGTAGGTTCATAAAATGTGCTCCTTTGCATGTTTGACTTTTTTTACCTGTTGTTTACCTGCTAATTAGAACTGCTTTCCACTGTAAACTGTAATTGCCATAACTTTTTAACCGTCGCTCGGATTAAAATGTTTCTTATATGTAACTTGAATAGAATTGCATGTAGATTGTGTTTATGCTGCTCTTGCTTGCTAATAAAAATAATAAAATATTGTTTAGGGCAAAACAGTACCAAATTCCATTTTTATCGAGGGTCCGCAATAGTTGCCATGTCTAGGATTTCACCCCACTTAAATTGACAAGCTTAGGTAGTTTATTTATGCTTCACCTCTTGCCATGTTTGTGTGATATGCCATGCTTGAGTGAGATGCCATCTTAATAACTTGTGTTCACCTTGTGTAGCTACACAACTTGAACCTTTCCAAATGTGCGGTATCGTCGTGTGTGACGAGTACTCCACTTAACCTGCTACTAACCGCTCTCGACGGTAGGTGCGATGTCTCGTGTTACCTTCTTGTTGATGCTTGCTCGTGTTTGTTTCGTAGTAATAGATGCTTGCTCGTTGATTGTTTCCAGTGTTTCCGTCTTGGGTGCTTCTGCGGGTACCTCTCGGAGACGATGCGAGCTTGCGACTACACCTTTGGAACTCGACTTATCAACAGGCAAGGACTATACATTACTTATGATCCATTCTATTTCAACCAGCGGTTTGCATGCTAGTCTAGGATATGTTCGATGTTTGATCCTACCACATGTTTACAGCCTCTTTCAAACCGATACAGCCATGTCCCCTTCCAGAAAACCATGTACTGCTATGTTACTATTGCTCGTTGCTCAGCCCCTGCTTAGTATGGATGCTTAGGATGCTACGATGTTACTCTGTTACTCCTTGGTTTGGGCTATCACATTATTATATTGTTGTTGATGATATGATTATTATAATGTTGACTATACTCGACGAAGGATGGAAGGTCTATGTTATCCCTCCCCGACGCTTTGTTCCATTCGAGTCACCTAGGACCCGAGTTCCGGGTATTGGTTTTAAGACTGAGCGTGCCTAACCACGTGTGGGATTTTATGGGGTCCCCTTTTCTTACCTACCTAGCTTCAAACATTTCTAGTGGTGGCCCAAGCTGATTGACCATTTGAAACCGTGTGTGTGCTGGTCGGTCGCCAGTAGTTTTCAAACCAACCTGGTCCAGTGAGGACATAGTTCCCTTGCTGGCCCACCTTGTTCGGCTGAGGACCCGGTTTCCCATGTGTGATCAACCGGCTATCCAAACCCGAGACAGACGGTAGAGACCGATTCGAGAGCGCGGCCGTCTTTTGAGTTGGATGTCGACTCACCGGGGGCCACCCGGATTTGTTCGTTGTTAGTTAGAGGGACCTGTCGTTTCGTATCTCTCGGAACTAAATCATAAAATGGTTGCCTATGATGGGTAGCAACTGAGAGAGATGGGCGTGCGTGCGGAGCCTTGTAATGGGCAGTTGGTACACCCCTGCAGGGTTAAATCTTTTCGAGAAGACCTACTCCTTGTTCATAGACAACAACAACTGAGATAATCTTAATATAACTTGATCAACGTGTGTGTGTGCCTTGACTTCTCCTTCTTCGTCGGGATGCGAAGAGCAGGACAAGGATAGGATAGGTGTTATGTTTGCGTAAGTAGTTGATAGCAAGACTTGTTGGAGGCGATTCCTCATCGAATGCTTGGCTTCTTATCTTGCTCTCTAGATTGTTAGCCATTTCATAGATGCTAGTGCGGCAGCAACCTCACCACTTACCCCTTCCTTACCGTAAACTACTAGTTGTCCTAGAATGACGAGTGATGAAGTCCTTGCTGGGTCAGATGACCACTACAGTTCGATGCTGAGTACCTCTGTACTCATGATACTACCCCCAAAACTCTTTTTAGGGTTCTTGATCGACAACAGGTATGGTGATCGATGTTTCACGTGGAGACTCGACGACGACTAGTTAGGCGGATCCCGGCGGAGGGCCTGGACCCGTGTGGTTATGGGGATCGATGTTTTTATCTTTGCCGGTAGGCATTTGATTGTAGTCTGTACTCAGACATGTATCTTCTGTTGGTGTATTGTATTAAGGCAGTTGTATGCCGATTGTATGAGATGTTGTATCCTTGTATCTGTAATGTTGTGATATCATGTTGGAAATCCGAGGCATATGGCTTTGTCATATGTCGCAGTGGGACCGATATGTGCTTCGTCCCCTGATCTGGGTGGAAACACATAGATCTCGAACAGTACCGCATATTGGGCCTTACAACTTGGTATCAGAGCCTTACCGACCGTAGGATCCCTTTTCTGGCCGAAGTCAAGTCTAGACAAAAACTATTTTGTAGTTACTAAGTTAGTATCGGAGAGTAGGAATCTTGTTACTCCTTACCTTTGCTCGTGTTAGGACAAGTGCCGTAAGTGTTTTAATCTCGACTTATCCCCTTTCAAACTCTAGGATCTCGAGTAAGTGGAGTTTCGGAACCGTTACAATGCCTTTCTTGCAGCGTATTGTCTCGATTCGGATCTCAGGTTGGGAAATCCTGTAGTACCTTCAGTTCTTCCGAATCTGGGTAAACATCTTGGTCGACCGTTGACCCCATTCCTCTTGCCTAGTATCCTCGCTATTTGAGTGGGAATGCTTCTCTTGATCGTCGCTTGGTCTATTGCTCTTCCTCTTGATCTCTCGATGGTTTCGTTTTTTCGACGTTGTCGTCTCTCTGCGGAAATTTATCTCGGCAGAAGTTCGACGTCGACATTGAGCAGAGTCCCTTGTTGGTGGTGTTGAAGAATCGTCGACTCTCTTTTCTCTCTTCCCCTCTCCCCCGGATCGTCCTAGATCTCGGGACGAGATCCCTTATTGGTGGTGTTGTATTGTAACAGCCCAGATTTCATAAAAATTAAAAATTTTGTTTTCGGTGTGAATTGGTTGATTGTCTGATTTGTTTGCGGTGTTTGCATCCCCGATTTATCGATCGGAAATTATTTTCCCCCCTCTTATCTCGTACCGGATGGATACTGACCCTCGCCACCCTGACACTCGACCTTTGCGCCACTGGGTTTCACCCGATCACCGTCGCGAAAACCGCACGAGACCAGCCGCAGCCAACGGAACGAAAACCCCGTTTAATAATTAAACGGGTTATTTTTATAGCGTGCCGGAAAGTGTACTCGGAACGGTTCCAGCGCGAGGTGAACGCCGCCGGCTCGACGCGCTGATCTCGTAGTTCGAAGTTTTACCCGAATTGGAGGTACTGCAAACCCTCGGCGGTCAGAAACGTAAACACCGCACGCGCGAGAGAAAAACCGGGGATGTTTTTGCAAACTGCCAGCCAACTGGGCTATATAAAGACCACCACACTCCCACCCCTTTCTAGGGTTTCCCTAGTCCAAAATTTCAGCCACCCCCCTCACAATAGCCCAATTTTCGCTGTTTAGTCCATTTTTGCCCGAAACCGTAGCCACCAGAAAATATGGTCGTTGATCTGAGGGATCTATGGCTGAGATCAAGCCATAAGCCGCCCCAGCCAGATTCGGGCCGCGTCGCCCCCCCCCCCTCCGCCGCCGCGGGCCCGCGAAGCCCGGATCTCGCGCCAGCGCTTGTCCTATGGGCATCCCGAGCCTGAGCAGCCAGCCGCCGCCCTCGCATCTCCGGCGAGCTGCCGTCAAAGCTCGCGCCCCGGTGAGCGCCGCGTCTCCCTCCTTCTCTTCTCCCTTTCTTCTCCTTTTCCTCTCTCACCCGAGCTCTCTTTGCCTGCCATGAACGAGCCGGAGCTCTCCGCGCCATGGCTAGGGGGCAGCCGAGCCCGAGCTGCGCCGCCCGCCACGCCACGTTACCACGGCCACCGGAGGACCTCACCCCGCCACGGATGCGCGCCCTCGTCCCGCGCCTCACAGCCGCCACCCGCTGGCCGGAGCTGCTCACCGGCGTCGAGCCAGCCGCCGGCCGCCGTGTCCTGGTCGGGAGGCGCCCCGATCCAGCGGCCTCCCACCAACCGCCACCACGACATGGGCCGGCCTCCCCTCCTTGGCCCAGCCGGCCACCACTCGAGCCAGTGGGCCAAGGCCCACGGTGAGCGCCCCCCTTTTTCTTTTTTCTTTTTCCTGTTTAGGCCCAGTAGCTGTTTAGTCCTTTTTTCTCTCTATATTAGGCAGATTGTATTAGTTTTTTTTTGCGATGTGCGTATCTTTGCAACCGTAGCTCGGATCGCAACGCGTAAAACATGTAAATTGCTTAGAATTTTGTGTAGGTTAATAAAATGTGCTCCTTTGCCATGTTTGACTTTGTTTACCAGTTGTTTACCTGCTAATTACAACTGCTTGCCACTGTAAACTGTAATTGCCATAACTTTTTAACCGTTGCTCGGATTAAAATATTTCTTATATGTAACTTGAATAGAATTGCATGTAGATTGTGTTTATGCTTCTCTTGCTTGCTAATAAAAATAATAAAATATTGTTTAGGGAAAACAGTACCAAATTGAATTTTTATTGTGGGGTCCGCAATAGTTGCCATGTCTAGGATTTCACCCCACTTAAATTGACTAACTTAGGTAGTTTATTTATGCTTCACCTCTTGCCATGTTTTTGTGATATGCCATGCTTGAGTGAGATGCCATGTTAATAACCTTTGTTCACCTTGTGTAGCTAAACCACTTGAACCTTTCCAAATGTGTGGTATCGTCGTGTGTGACGAGTACTCCACTTAACCTTCTATTAACCGCTCTCGACGGTAGGTGCGATGTCTCGTGTTGCCTTCTTGTTGATGCTTGCTCGTGTTTGCTTCATAGTAATAGATGCTTGCTCGTTGATTGTTTCCAGTGTTTCTGTCTTGTGTGCTTCCGCGGGTACCTCTTGGAGACGATGCGATCTTGCGATCAACTACACCTTTGGAACCCGACTTATCAACAGGAAAGGACTATACATTACTTATGATCCATTCTATTTCAACCAGCGGTTTGCATGCTAGTCTAGGATAGGTTCGATGTTTGATCCTACCACATGTTTACAACCTCTTTCAAATCGATACAGCCATGTCCCCTCCCAACAAACCATGTACTACTATGTTATTATTGCTCGTTTCTCAGCCCCTGCTTAGTATGGATGCTTAGGATGCTACGATGTTACTTTGTTACTCCTTGGTTTGGGCTATCACATTATTATATTGTTTATGATATGATTATTATAATGTTGACTATACTCGACGAAGGATGGAAGGTCTAGGCTATCCCGCCCCGACGCTTTGTTCCATTAGAGTCACCTAGGACCCGAGTTCCGGTTATTAGTTTTAAGACTGAGCGTGCCTAACCGCGTGTGGGATTTTATGGGGTCCCCTTTTCTTACCTACCTAGCTTCAAACATTTCTAGTGGTGGCCCAAGCTGATTTACCATTTGAAACCGTGTGTGTGCTGGTCGGCCGCCAGTAGTTTTAAAACCAACCTGGACCAGTGAGGACATAGTTCCTTTGCTGGCCCACCTTGTTCGGCTGAGGACCCGGTTTCCCATGTGTGATCAACCGGCTATCCAAACCCGAGGCAGACGGTAGAGACCGATTCGAGAGCGCGGCCGGCTTTTGAGTTGGATGTCGACTCACCGGGGGCCACCCGGATTTGTTCGTTGTTAGTTAGAGGGACCTGTCGTTTCAGATCTCTCAGAACTAAATCATGAAATGGTTGCCTATGATGGGTAGCAACTGAGAGAGATGGGCGTGCGTGCGGAGCCTTATAATGGGCAGTTGGTACACCCCTACAGGGTTAAATCTTTTCGAGAAGACCTACTCCTTGTTCATAGACAACAACAACTGAGATAATCTTAATATAACTTGATCAACGTGTGTGTGTGCCTTGACTTCTCCTTCTTCGTCGGGATGCGAAGAGCAGGACAAGGATAGGATAGGTGTTATGTTTGCGTAAGTAGTTGATAGCAAGACTTGTTGGAGGCGATTCCTCATCGAATGCTTGGCTTCTTATCTTGCTCTCTAGATCGTTAGCCATTTCATAGATGCTAGTGCGGCAGCAACCTCACCACTTACCCCTTCCTTACCGTAAACTACTAGTTGTCCTCCAATGAAGAGTGATGAAGTCCTTGCTGGGTCAGATGACCACTACAGTTCGATGCTGAGTACCTCTGTACTCATGATACTACCCCCAAAACTCTTTTTAGGGTTCTTGATCGACAACAGGTATGGTGATCGACGTTTCACGTGGAGACTTGACGACGACTAGTTAGGCGGATCCCGGCGGAGGGCCTGGACCCGTGTGGTTATGGGGATCGATGTTTTTATCTTTGCCGGTAGGCATTTGATTGTAGTCTGTACTCAGACATGTATCTTCTGTTGGTGTATTGTATTAAGGCAGTTGTATGCCGATTGTATGAGATGTTGTATCCTTGTATCTGTAATGTTGTGATATCATGTTGGAAATCCGAGGCATATGGCTTTGTCATATGTCGCAGTGGGACCGATATGTGCTTCGTCCCCTGATCTGGGTGGAAACACATAGATCTCGAACAGTACCGCATATTGGGCCTTACAACTTGGTATCAGAGCCTTACCGACCGTAGGATCCCTTTTCTGGCCGAAGTCAAGTCTAGACAAAAACTATTTTGTAGTTACTAAGTTAGTATCGGAGAGTAGGAATCTTGTTACTCCTTACCTTTGCTCGTGTTAGGACAAGTGCCGTAAGTGTTTTAATCTCGACTTATCCCCTTTCAAACTCTAGGATCTCGAGTAAGTGGAGTTTCGGAACCGTTACAATGCCTTTCTTGCAGCGTATTGTCTCGATTCCGATCTCAGGTTGGGAAATCCTGTAGTACCTTCAGTTCTTCCGAATCTGGGTAAACATCTTGGTCGACCGTTGACCCCATTCCTCTTGCCTAGTATCCTCGCTATTTGAGTGGGAATGCTTCTCTTGATTGTCGCTTGGTCTATTGCTCTTCCTCTTGATCTCTCGATGGTTTCGTTTTTTCGACGTTGTCGTCTCTCTGCGGAAATTTATCTCGGCAGAAGTTCGACGTCGACATTGAGCAGAGTCCCTTGTTGGTGGTGTTGAAGAATCGTCGACTCTCTTTTCTCTCTTCCCCTCTCCCCCGGATCGTCCTAGATCTCGGGACGAGATCCCTTATTGGTGGTGTTGTATTGTAACAGCCTAGATTTCATAAAAATTAAAAATTTTGTTTTCGGTGTGAATTGGTTGATTGTCTGATTTGTTTGCGGTGTTTGCATCCCCGATTTATCGATCGGAAATTATTTTCCCCCCTCTTATCTCGTACCGGATGGATACTGACCCTCGCCACCCTGACACTCGACCTTTGCGCCACTGGGTTTCACCCGATCACCGTCGCGAAAACCGCACGAGACCAGCCGCAGCCAACGGAACGAAAACCCCGTTTAATAATTAAACGGGTTATTTTTATAGCGTGCCGGAAAGTGTACTCGGAACGGTTCCAGCGCGAGGTGAACGCCGCCGGCTCGACGCGCTGATCTCGTAGTTCGAAGTTTTACCCGAATCGGAGGTACTGCAAACCCTCGGCGGTCAGAAACGTAAACACCGCACGCGCGAGAGAAAAACCGGGGATGTTTTTGCAAACTGCCAGCCAACTGGGCTATATAAAGACCACCACACTCCCACCCCTTTCTAGGGTTTCCCTAGTCCAAAATTTCAGCCACCCCCCTCACAATAGCCCAATTTTCGCTGTTTAGTCCATTTTTGCCCGAAACCGTAGCCACCAGAAAATATGGTCGTTGATCTGAGGGATCTATGGCTGAGATCAAGCCATAAGCCGCCCCAGCCAGATTCGGGCCGCGTCGCCCCCCCCCCCCCTCCGCCGCCGCGGGCCCGCGAAGCCCGGATCTCGCGCCAGCGCTTGTCCTATGGGCATCCCGAGCCTGAGCAGCCAGCCGCCGCCCTCGCATCTCCGGCGAGCTGCCGTCAAAGCTCGCGCCCCGGTGAGCGCCGCGTCTCCCTCCTTCTCTTCTCCCTTTCTTCTCCTTTTCCTCTCTCACCCGAGCTCTCTTTGCCTGCCATGAACGAGCCGGAGCTCTCCGCGCCATGTCTAGGGGGCAGCCGAGCCCGAGCTGCGCCGCCCGCCACGCCACGTTACCACGGCCACCGGAGGACCTCACCCCGCCACGGATGCGCGCCCTCGTCCCGCGCCTCACAGCCGCCACCCGCTGGCCGGAGCTGCTCACCGGCGTCGAGCCAGCCGCCGGCCGCCGTGTCCTGGTCGGGAGGCGCCCCGATCCAGCGGCCTCCCACCAACCGCCACCACGACATGGGCCGGCCTCCCCTCCTTGGCCCAGCCGGCCACCACTCGAGCCAGTGGGCCAAGGCCCACGGTGAGCGCCCCCCTTTTTTCTTTTTTCTTTTTCCTGTTTAGGCCCAGTAGCTGTTTAGTCCTTTTTTCTCTCTATATTAGGCAGATTGTATTAGTTTTTTTTGCGATGTGCGTATCTTTGCAACCGTAGCTCGGATCGCAACGCGTAAAACATGTAAATTGCTTAGAATTTTGTGTAGGTTAATAAAATGTGCTCCTTTGCCATGTTTGACTTTGTTTACCAGTTGTTTACCTGCTAATTACAACTGCTTGCCACTGTAAACTGTAATTGCCATAACTTTTTAACCGTTGCTCGGATTAAAATATTTCTTATATGTAACTTGAATAGAATTGCATGTAGATTGTGTTTATGCTTCTCTTGCTTGCTAATAAAAATAATAAAATATTGTTTAGGGAAAACAGTACCAAATTCAATTTTTATTGTGGGGTCCGCAATAGTTGCCATGTCTAGGATTTCACCCCACTTAAATTGACTAACTTAGGTAGTTTATTTATGCTTCACCTCTTGCCATGTTTTTGTGATATGCCATGCTTGAGTGAGATGCCATGTTAATAACCTTTGTTCACCTTGTGTAGCTAAACCACTTGAACCTTTCCAAATGTGTGGTATCGTCGTGTGTGACGAGTACTCCACTTAACCTTCTATTAACCGCTCTCGACGGTAGGTGCGATGTCTCGTGTTGCCTTCTTGTTGATGCTTGCTCGTGTTTGCTTCATAGTAATAGATGCTTGCTCGTTGATTGTTTCCAGTGTTTCTGTCTTGTGTGCTTCCGCGGGTACCTCTTGGAGACGATGCGATCTTGCGATCAACTACACCTTTGGAACCCGACTTATCAACAGGAAAGGACTATACATTACTTATGATCCATTCTATTTCAACCAGCGGTTTGCATGCTAGTCTAGGATAGGTTCGATGTTTGATCCTACCACATGTTTACAACCTCTTTCAAATCGATACAGCCATGTCCCCTCCCAACAAACCATGTACTGCTATGTTATTATTGCTCGTTTCTCAGCCCCTGCTTAGTATGGATGCTTAGGATGCTACGATGTTACTTTGTTACTCCTTGGTTTGGGCTATCACATTATTATATTGTTTATGATATGATTATTATAATGTTGACTATACTCGACGAAGGATGGAAGGTCTAGGCTATCCCGCCCCGACGCTTTGTTCCATTAGAGTCACCTAGGACCCGAGTTCCGGTTATTAGTTTTAAGACTGAGCGTGCCTAACCGCGTGTGGGATTTTATGGGGTCCCCTTTTCTTACCTACCTAGCTTCAAACATTTCTAGTGGTGGCCCAAGCTGATTTACCATTTGAAACCGTGTGTGTGCTGGTCGGCCGCCAGTAGTTTTAAAACCAACCTGGACCAGTGAGGACATAGTTCCCTTGCTGGCCCACCTTGTTCGGCTGAGGACCCGGTTTCCCATGTGTGATCAACCGGCTATCCAAACCCGAGGCAGACGGGAGAGACTGATTCGAGAGCGCGGCCGGCTTTTGAGTTTGATGTCGACTCACCGGGGGCCACCCGGATTTGTTCGTTGTTAGTTAGAGGGACCTGTCGTTTCAGATCTGTCAGAACTAAATCATGAAATGGTTGCCTATGATGGGTAGCAACTGAGAGAGATGGGCGTGCGTGCGGAGCCTTATAATGGGCAGTTGGTACACCCCTACAGGGTTAAATCTTTTCGAGAAGACCTACTCCTTGTTCATAGACAACAACAACTGAGATAATCTTAATATAACTTGATCAACGTGTGTGTGTGCCTTGACTTCTCCTTCTTCGTCGGGATGCGAAGAGCAGGACAAGGATAGGATAGGTGTTATGTTTGCGTAAGTAGTTGATAGCAAGACTTGTTGGAGGCGATTCCTCATTGAATTCTTGGCTTCTTATCTTGCTCTCTAGATCGTTAGCCACTTCATAAATGCTAGTGCGGCAGCAACCTCACCACTTACCCCTTCCTTACCGTAAACTACTAGTTGTCCTAGAATGACGAGTGATGAAGTCCTTGCTGGGTCAGATGACCACTACAGTTGGATTCTGAGTACCTCTATACTCATGATACTACCCCAAAAACTCTTTTCAGGGTTCTTGATCGACAACAGGTATGGTGATCGACGTTTCACGTGGAGACTCGACGACGACTAGTTAGGCGGATCCCGGCGGAGGGCCTGGACCCGTGTGGTTATGGGGATCGATGTTTTTCTCTTTGCTGGTAGGCATTTGATTGTAGTCCGTACTCAGACATATATCTTCCGCTGTTGTATTGTATTAAGGCAGTTGTACGCCGATTGTATGAGATGTTGTATCCTTGTATCTGTAATGTTGTGATATCATGTTGGAAATCCGGGGCATATGGCTTTGTCATATGTAGCGGTGGGACCGATATGTGCTTCGTCCCCGGATCTGGGAGGAAACACCTAGATCTGGAACGGTACCGCATATCAGGCCTTACAGATGATTAGTAGTAGATGCAGATGGATTTCGGTTTACTTATTTTGGCGTACTGCCCATGCTTTTGAGCCTCTTCCTTTCTTCTGTAGCATAGTTAGCATTGCGGTGTGTTTATAATCCTGTCAATTGCCCATCTGTAATTTGTTTACCTTGCATATCAGTTTTATCGTATTTTGAGAGAGAGGCATCACTAGTGAACATCGAGGGACCCCGGTCAATATTCTCATCACTGTTTACAGGCTCATTTAATTTTCATCTTTTACTTTCAGTTGCTATCATTATCATTATCCCTTGTGTTTGATCCTTTGTAAACAACAAGACCGGAGAGATTGACAACCTGTCTGAACTTCATTGGGAGCAAAGTAGAACGATTGCTTGATCCTACCACTTCATATTTATGCCTCTCAAATAAACCCAAACAGCCATGTCCCCCACATCCTAGCAAACCATTGTTTGGCCATGTACCATGCTTGCTTAACCACTGCTTAGTATGCATGTTTAGGATGTTATCAATTGTTCCCCTATTACTCCTTGGATTTGGCTATCACATTATTATATTGTTGTGGATGACATCATTATTATAATGTTGACTATATTCGACGAAGGATGGAAGGTCTAGGCTATCCCGCCTCGATGCTTTGTTCCATTCGAGTCACCTAGGACCTGAGTTCCGGGTATTGTGTCTCTTGACAAGCGTCTCTAACCGCGTGTGGGATTTTATGGGGTCCCCGTTTCTTACCTAACTAGCTTCAAACATTTCTAGTGGTGGCACAAGCTGATTTATCATTTGAAAACCGTGTGTGTGTCTGTCGGGTCGCTACTAGCAGACTTTCTTTTAAACAACCCGGACCAGCGGGGACATGGTTTCCTTGTTGGTCCACCCTTGGCCGGCGAGGGCCCGGGACCTCATGTGAGGTGTCCCAGTAACCCAAACCCTGTTGAGATAGAAGAGGCGAATCCGAGAGAGCAGCCGGCTTTTGGATTGGGTGTCGACTCCCCGGGGGCCACCCGTATTTTTTCTTTGTTAGTTAGAGGGATTATGACGTCCGGTTCTCTCGGAACAACTCTTCAATGACTGTCTTTAACAGGCCCGACTGAGAGAGATTGGCGTACGTGCGGAGCCTTGTAATGGGAAGTTGGTACACCCTTACAGGGTTAAATCTTTTCGAGAAGCCGTGTCCACGGTTATGGACGACTTGAGACCTACTCCTTGTTCATAGACAACAACAATTGAGATAATCTTAATAACTTGATCAATGTGTGCGTGCCTTGACTACTTCTTCTTCATCGGGTGATGAAGGGGAGGACAAAGATAGGATAGGTGTTATGTTTGCGTAAGTAGCTGATATCAAGACTTGTGGGAGGCGATTCCTCATCGAATGCTTGGCTTCTCATCTTATTCTGAATAGAACGTTAGCCACTCATATATTGCTAGTGCGGCTGCAACCTCACCAGTACCCCCATCTTACCGTGAGAAGTTAGTTACTAGAGTTGTTGATATAGCTCACCCCTTCTTTTCTCTTTTACGCACGTTATGCAATGATCTTGGACTTCAGAGGAGCTCGACGACCCTTCTTCTGGACGCCCTCGCAGAGACTCAACGATGACTAGTTAGGCGGATCCCGGCGAACAGCCTGGACCTGTGTGGACGTGGGAATGGTGTGTTTTACCTTTGCCACTAGGCATTTGATTGTAGTCTCTACTCAGATGTATATCTTCCGCTGATGTATTGTATTTTATTCAGGAAGTTGTATGCCGATTGTATGAGATGTTATATCCTTGTATCTGTAATTTTTTGATATCATGTTGGAAATCCGAGGCATATGGCATTGTCATATGTCACGGTGGGACCGATATGTGCTCCGTCCCGGGATCTAGATGGAAACGTCTAGATCTGGAACAGTACCGCATATCGGACCTTACAACTTGGTATCAGAGCCTTACCGGCCGTCGGATCCCTTCTCTGGCCGAAGTCGAGTCTGGACAAAAAACTATTTTGTAGTTACTAAGTTAGTTATCGGAGAGTAGGAATCTATTTACTGCTTACCCTTGCTCTCGACAGGACAAGTGATGTAATTGCTTTAGTTCTCGCCTTATCCCCTTCGAACTTTAGGATATCGAATTAAAGGAGTTTTGGAATAGTTACAATGCCTTGCTTGCAGAGTATTGTCTCGATTCTGATCTCAGGTTTGGGAAATCCTGTAGTACATTTAGTTTCTCCGACTCCGGTGTCATCGTGGTCATTCATTTCCCTCCAGCCTCTTGCGTAGTGTCTTCACTATCACGAGTGGGAACACTATCATTTTGATCCGGATCTCTCTGTTGTTCTTCCTCTTGACACCTAATGGTTTTGTACCCACCTTTTCCGTCTTTCTGCGGAAATTTTTCTCGACGGCAGGTCATTGTACGACATGGAGCAGATTCCCTTGTTGGTGGTGTTGAGGAACGTGGACTCTCTTTTCTCTCCCCTCCTATCCCCCGGGTCGTCCAGGATCTCGGGACGAGATCCCTTGTTGGTGGTGTTGTATTGTAACGGCCCGGGATTTTCATCCAAATTAAAAAAAAATGTTTCTTGCGTTGTTTTGTTGCTTGCCCGTAATTGTTTGCAGTGTTTGCTTCGCCAAATTATTACTAGATGAATATTTTCCCCCTCTTTCTCATATCGGATGCATGACCGAGCCTTTCCACAACGACACATGACCCTTTGCGACACCGGGTTCACCCGAGCACCGTCGCAACTTCCGGCACAGGACCAACCATCGCCATCGAAACGAAACCCACGTTTATTTAATAAACGGATTATTTTATTGGGCATCGTAAAATTTTCTCAAAACGGTATCGAAGTGAGGTAGAACTGACGGGCTCGCCGCGTTGAGCGCATGGTTCGAGATTTCGTCTGAATCGGAGTCTGCACGGAGTCTCGGCGGTCACAAACGTGCGACGTAGGATACGGGATATAAATGGGGGTATTTTCGTCTTCTGTCGGACCACCTACCCTATATAAGGACCCCTCACCTTCCCCCAACTCATTTGGGTTTCCCTCCCTAAAAAATTGAAGCCACCCCTCTCCAAAATCCCAGATCTGCCCAAATTGACCCCAAAACCCCAAAACCTAGTCATCTCATCGTTTTTGGCTGTAAGATCTGGAGGCAGACGCTCCAGATCGCACCACGTCGCCCCAACTTCCCTCCCAGCCAGCACGGGCCCCACAGGGCCGGGATCCCGCCGCCGCGGCCCGCTCGGGCCCGAACCAGGCAGCCGGCCAGCCTCCGGTAGTCGCACCGCCACCACGCCAGTGAGGAGCTTCTCCCGCGCCTGCCTCCTCCTCTTGCCCTCACCTCCCTCTCTCTCTCTGCTCCGCAAGTAGAGCCGCGTCGCCGCGCCATGGAAGGCCGAGCCGGAGCTCGCACCCTCCCGCCTCGGATCTCGTCGTCGCCGCTTGCCAGCGCCGGATCCGGCCGCCCCTGGACAGCCGCGCCCTTCCTCCGCCACGCCATGGCCTCCCGGCTCCTCTCCGCCTCGCCAGAGCTCCGGTAGCTGCCCTGCGCCGCCGCCATCGATCCAATCGGGATCGGGACGGCTACCAACTGCCACCGCCACTTGGCTGGGCCAACGTGGGCATGTCTGGCCTAGCTAACCGTCCAGCCACCAGCAGGACAGCGTGCCCTCGGCCCAGTCCGCGTGGCCCATGGACATTCACCGCCTGGGGCGCACGCAGCGCTATCCTCCGCCGCCCTGCCAACTTGGGCCGAGCCCAGTAGGTGAGGCGCTCCCCTTTTCTTTTTATTTATTGTTGGTGCTACTGTTGGGCCGACCCGTGTACGGCGTAGCTCCTGGGCGATGATTAGTTAGGTTGTGCTCGTGTATTAGGCCCAGTAGCGTGTAGTTTCGGCCCAAGGATGTTTAGTATTATTTCTTTGGTGTATTAGTATGGTCGTATTTTATTTAATGGCGATGCTTATATCTTTTTCACCGTAGCTCGGATCACGACGTGTTCTACATGAAAGTTGCTCCATTTTTCGCATATATTATTAAAATGTTGTTGTTTGCCATGTTTGAACTTGTTTACATGTTGTTTTCCTATTATTTACATCACATGCCACCGTAAATGTAATAGGCCGTAACTTTTTAACCGTTGCTCCGTTCAAAATGTTCTTTATATGTAACTTCACTAGACTTTCATGTACTTTGTGTTTATGCCATTGTTTGATGTTGTTAACCAACCTAAAATGTTATTTAGGGCAGAAAAGTACCAAATGATTTAATTGTTGTGGGGTGCTTAGTGTTATGCCTTCTTTAGGGTGTTGCCTTAGTTAAATTGACTAGCATAGATAGTTTACTTTATGCTTCACCTCATGCCATGATTGAGTGAGATGCCATGGTAACAAAATTTGCTCATGTTGTGTAGCTAAACAACTTGAACCCTTCTAAATGTGCGGTATCGTCGTGTGAGACGAGTAATCCACTTAACATGTTAGTAACTGCTCTCGACGATAGATGCGATATTGTAGTGCGTTGTCTCGTTTTGCCTTCTTGTTGATGCTTTCTCGTGATTGCTTCGTAGTAATAGATTCTTGCTCGTCGATTGCCTTTTCTAGTGTTTCCTTCTTGTGTGCTTTTGCGGTTACTCTCGGAGACGTTGCGAGTTTGCGATCGACTACACCTTC
Source organism: Bromus sterilis (assembly GCA_950022295.1). Lineage (NCBI taxonomy): Eukaryota > Viridiplantae > Streptophyta > Magnoliopsida > Poales > Poaceae > Bromus > Bromus sterilis. The sequence continues at coordinate 210,742,722 of OX465598.1, read as the reverse complement.
GGCTTCGTCTTCTCATCGGGTAAGGGGGAGAATATATCATGCTTATACCTTTCAGCTCACTTGTGCCTAGGTATAAGATACAACGATTGCTTGATCCTACCACTTCATATTTATGCCCCTCAAATAAACCCAAACAGCCATGTCCCCCACATCCTAGCAAACCATTGTTTGGCCATGTACCTTGCTTGCTTAACCACTGCTTAGTATGCGTGCTTAGGATGCTATCAACTGTTCCCCTATTACTCCTTGGATTGGGATATCACATTATTATATTTTTGTGGATGACATGATTATTCTAATGTTGACTATATTCAACGAAGGATGGAAGGTCTAGGCTATCCCGCCTCGATGCTTTGTTCCATTTGAGTCACCTAGGACCCGAGTTCCGGGCATTGTGTCTCTTGACTAGTGTGCCTAACCGCGTGTGGGATTTTATGGGGTCCCCTTTTCTTACCTACCTAGCTTCAAACATTTCTAGTGGTGGCCCAAGCTGATTTATCATTTGAAAACTGTGTGTGTGTCTGTCGGGTCGCTCCTAGCAGACTTTCTTTTAAACAACCCGGACCAGCGGGTACATGGTTTCCTTGTTGGTACACCGTTGGTCGGCGAGGGCTCGGGGCCTCATGTGAGGTGTCCCGGTAACCCAAACCCTGTTGAGACGGAAGAGGCTGATCCGAGAGCGCGGTCGGCTTTTGGATTGGGTGTTGACTCCCCCCGGGTTAACCCGGATTTGTTCTTTGTTAGTTAGAGGGATGATGAAGTCCGGTTCTCTCGGAACAACTCTTCAATGACTGTCTTTAATGGGCCCGACTGAGAGAGCTTGGCGTACGTGCGGAGCCTTGTAATGGGAAGTTGGTACACCCCTGCAGGGTTAAATCTTTTCGAGAAGCCGTGTCCATGGTTATGGACGACTTGACACCTACTCCTTGTTCATAGACAACAACAATTGAGATAATCTTAATAACTTGATCAATGTGTGCGTGCCTTGACTGCTTCTTCTTGGTGATGAATGGGAGGACAAGGATAGGATAGGTGTTATGTTTGCGTAAGTAGCTGATAGAAAGACTTGTGGGAGGCGATTCCTCATCGAATGCTTGGATTTTCATCTTATTCTGAATAGAACGTTAGCCACTCATATATTTCTAGTGCGGCTGCAACCTCACCACTACCCCCATCTTACCATGAGAAGTTAGTTACAAGACTTGTTGATATAGCTCACCCCTTATTTTCTCTTTTACGCACATTATGCAATGATCTTGGACTTCATAGGAGCTCGACGACCCTTCTTCTAGATGCCCTCATGGAGACTCGACGACGACTAGTTAGGAGGATCCCGACGGAGAGCCTGGACCGGTGTGGACGTGGGAATGGTGTGTTTTACCTTTGCCACTAGGAATTTTATTGTAGTCTATACTCAGACGTATATCTTCCGCTGATGTATTGTAATTTTTTCAGGCAGTTGTATGTCGATTGTATAAGATGGTGTATCCTTGTATCTGTAATGTTGTGATATCATGTTGGAAATTCGGGGCATATGGCATTGTCATATGCCGTGGTGAGACCGATATGTGCTTCGTCCTCGGATCTGGACGGAAACATCTAGATCTGGAACAATACCGCATATCGAGCCTTACATCTCATTTGCTTCAACTCCTATTCTCTTGCGAGCATCTTTTATAATCCTTGTGCCTAGCTGAAAGGTATTAAAGAAAGCTCTTATTGGGAGGCAACCCAAAATGTTTTTACTTTTTTTGTTTTAGTTTGTCTTGGTGCTTGTTACTACTGTAGCAACACCATTGTATCTTTATTTTCAAGGTTTGTGCCAAGTTTTAGCCTCTAATGATGGTGAAAGAAAAAGTTGTGACATGTTGTCCAGAGAACAGATATGTTTGCTTCATTGGAAAAATCTTTAAACATCACCAGATCATATTTTTTATCTGAATTTTTTACACATCATGCTGCATATAATTTCCTTCCTTTCATTAGTTTTGAGTTTTTTTTATTTGAGCTATAGAAGTGCCCCCAATAATTCAGATTCCACATGATGTTTTGTTTTCCTAGATTTCTGCCTTATTTTGCTTTTTCATCTTTTGGGAAATTTGTTCATGGTTTTTCCTTGCAAGAACCTTAAAATTTTTGGGAAATACAGTAGTAAATAATGTTTAAATTAAGTGTTCCAATGTGTTCCAACAATACCCATTTGAAACTTTATTATCATTGGCACTAACTACTCTTATTAGTTTATGAGAAGTTTCGTGTGAAGGAAGTTTTCAAGTGTTACAAAGGCGGATGATGAAAGAAGATCCAGGAGTGTCAAAAGCTTAAGCTTGGGGATGGCCCCGTGCATCCCCATCTCCATCAATAATTATTAGTTCGTCCTTCCAAGTGCTATTTTTTTATTGCTTCACATGTTATGTGCTTTGCTTGAAGCGTCTTGCTCTTTAGTTCTCAGTTCACTTTTGTTTTGTTTTGTTTGTTGGTCATAACAAGTTGGACCCTAGCATGCCTTGTTTGGGAGAGAAACACTCTCCACTTTTTCCTAGATTGCTCATGATTTTCACTTCTATCTTTTTTAGTGTTCATTTTTATTTCTAGTTGTTGCCATGATTAGCTCTTGTTTTTCATGTTTATTTCTTTCTAAGAGCTGAGAATTAGAATTTCTAGAACTCTCTTGAGTTTCATGTTTATCTTGTTAAGAGAGTTGGCCTTGTTGTACTAGGTGTATCTTAATTTGAGTAGGTAATCAAGATTGTTAAATTGAGTACAGTAGTAACTTGTAATAGTATTGAGGTGTTGATACAAGTAATGAATGAACTTTTGTGTGTTAAAAGGTCAATCCAATTAGTGATAGGTGTTGTATTTTGGCTCAACGTGCTTATTTTCAAAAGCTACAAAAATTAGCTAAGAACTCTAGCTACTAAAAGGACGATCACTCATCTTTGCGGGATTGTAAAAGAGTACCCTCACGTATCATGGGTCGAGGATGTGCAAGGATAACCAAACACCCAAACACTCCTGTTAGGGTGCTTGACTCTTTGTGTATCTCCTGACTAGATAGAGAGTTACCGATAATAAGTGAATGATTTCCTTTGACTAATCTGAGTATTCGATTGTTGGCACTTCCACCATCCTTATATTTTGATAGCCTCTTCGGTACCGTGCATTTCCCTTTCTCATCTTGAGAGTTGGTGCAAACTTCGCCGGTGCATCCAAATCCTTGGCATGATACGCTCTGTCATACATAAGCCTCATTATATCTTCCTCAAAACAGCCACCATACCTACATCTCAAGGCATTTCCATAGCCATTCCTACATACATTGCCATGCAACATCCATATTTCTCATGACTTCATGTTATTCTTCATCGCCATATTGTTTTGGCTTGATCATAGAGCCTCATGATAGTTGGGCTTTGCCCTTACATCTTTTTGCTACGTGCGCTTGTATCATTGCATATCCTGCTACACTGGCATAGGCATACCTTGCATACATCATGATATAGTTTCAATTTTATTATGAGCACCCTGTAAAAGTGTGTTGATCATGTTCATCTTTGTCTATATAGAGTGTTGAACTTATGGTACTAACCCTTGGATTTGTCCAAACTTCAGAATTTGGAGGTGGATCCACAAGAACATAAAGAACACGAAGGGGATCCATAAGAACACAAAGGGGCTTCACGGGGAAATCATCACAAGAGAGAAAGGGGCACGAGATCCATACAAAAGACACTCAAATCCACACACAAATACCATACATCACAAGATCCATCATCCACAAGATAAGGTGACTTGGTAGTTCCCTCTCCTTCTACTACTAGAAGAGGGGCCTTTTCTTCTATTACTAGAAAGAGGAAGGTGGGGGTAGGTATTTATAGTCCAAGGGAGGAAATGGGGATACATGGGCCGAGCCCAGCTTTATATGCTTAGACAGAGGATGACGGGAATAACTTCTCGCTCCCTCGTTGGTTACCCAAAGTGGAAGGTTGAGATGTAGTCAGCAGCAAGTTTCCCTTGGTGAAGATACCAAGGTTTATGTCTCTAGTAGGACTCCAAGTTCTTCAAGTAGGTGGAAAGACAACAATGGCATCGTTTACAACCCAAAGATTACTTACTTGACCTGGACCTGCACACAACAACAAATAACTTTGCTCCCAATGAGTTCAGAGAGGTTGTAAATCTCTCCGGTCTTGTTGTTTACAAAGGATCAAACTCACGGTGGAAATAATGATGGTGATTGCAACGAAAAGGAAATAAAAGCAGTAAATGATGGACTATAAACAATGGTGGAAATATGGACCGGGGTCACATGATGTTCACCAGTGATGTCTCTCTCCCAAAAGATGATAAAACAACTAAGATGGGTGAACAAATTACAGCTGGGCAATTGACGGAATTATGAATGCACCGCGATGCTAATTATGCCACAAGAAAGTTAGAGGCTCAAAAGTATGGGCAGTACGACAAGACAAGTAGACCGTTTATTCATCAGCATCTACTCACTAATCATTCACCTTGAGATATCTATCTAGAACATCTCGCTGGTCATAAGTTGCGAGCCCCACCCAAAGTGCAAACCCAAAGCAATAGACAACTGCATTAACAAACTTTGCGTAAGGTAAAAAATCCTTGCAACCGCGGTTACAAGCGTGGTTGTTTTCTCCCTGGTGGCAACATCACATCCCTAGTCTCATGTTTCTGTAACTCAAGCTAGACATCGGGGGGCATGAACCCACAATCAAGCATACCGCTCCCTCTTGGAGTTACTATCTACTACTTGGCCAAAGCAATAAAAATCAACGGAGAACATGCAAGAATTACTCAAGAACAAAATATAAAAGGAGAACCAAATATATAACTCATCACGATCTGAACATAATCTCATAATCCATCGGATCCCAGCAAACAAAGCATAGCAACAGCAAAAAGATTACATAAGTGCCTTGATCATGTATGGAAGCTCACTAGGGCTAAGAATTGAAGCACAAGATTGGAGAGAAGACATCACATAGCTATTGGTCATGGACCCATGGTCCAAGTGGGACTACTCACGGCACATCCGAGAAGCTCTCATGGTGGTGGAGAAGCTCTCGGATATACTTCCTCCCTCCGGCAGGGTGCCGGGACGAGGTCTTCTCGCGATCCCGATCTCGGGATCACGACGGCTGCGGAACAGAGGAGAATTTCGTGATGCGTGGTCTTTTTTGTGGTTTCTGTCCCGAGGGTTAAATATTGGCCGAAGGGAGTACCAGGGGAGGTTCCCTCCTCCCAGGCGGCCTCCTGGCGCGGCCAGGGGTGGGGCCGCGCCCACTGACCGCCTGGAGGGTGTTGGACCCCCTCCGGCTCTCCTTCGGTCCTTCGAAGTCTTACTCAACGCTGATTTTTTTATATTTTTCTTGGAATTTTTCTGGCAGTGGAAATATTGGTAAATACCTGCAATGCACAGACATCAGCAGAGAGAAACTGGCATTGGGTGCAGTAAGTTAGTAGGTTAGTCCAAATATGTGTAAAAAGGTATGAAAGTGTAGCAAGACACATAGCAATGTGTAAGACCCGATATGCGGTACTGTTTCACATCTGGACGTTTACGTTCAGACCTGAGGACAAAGCACATATTGGACCCACCGCGACATGCGACGAACAAAACACGAGCGCGGCGAGGTTACGGCCTACGGCTACCGTGAGAGGAGGGAAAGAGGAGGCGAGGCTCACGAGGGAGAGGGCGATGGAGTCCATCAGGGGATCGGGGACGCTTTAGGAGAACAGCGAGCGAATGGAGACGAGGAAGAAGACGATCTCGGGCTTGGTGAAGACACTCATGGAGGAAGCGATCGGGCGATCGTCGGAAAGAAGATGGCGGGGTCGACCTGGAGCTCCTCGGCTCCTCCGCTTGCGCGGGTCGACGAAGAAGACGAAGGAGAACCTTCCCTGGAAGCTCCTGGACGTCGAGGAAGAAGAAATTGAGTCCATGGACCTACTGTCCATGGCGTGCATGAAAAAAATAGAGAGGGAAGGGGAAGAAGAGGAGGCGGCGTTGGGAGAGGGAGAAGGGAACACGACTAGGGTTCTGGGGGCGACCGAGAGCGCTACATAAAGGGTCCGGGGAGGACGTGTGGTTGGCTGGGACGAGCTCCTCCTCCTCTCCATGGTCATGGCTATGAGAGGGAAAGGGGGGAAAGCAGAGGAGGAGGGGATGCAGGTGGGACCAGGGGGTGGAGTGAGGAAAAAAGGTGAAGGGCTCGACTGGGCTGCGGTTTTGGGGATGGGCTCATGAGATGGAGAGAATGAGGCCCAATGGCTAGGAAGATTTTTGCATTTATTCTTTTAACAAAAGATAGCAGAGAAACGGCAAAGGCTAGAAAAATAAAAATGAAAATAATCCTTTTATACAACACGAAAAATGCCATATGGATTATGACAAAGAATAAATGTGGAAATTTTCATCCCCAATGGAAAAAAAATATGCAATTTTTTCTGGATTTTTGTCAGTTTTGGGCTGTTACAACTCGCCACCACCAACAGAGGACTGTTGGAGATATGCCCTAGAGGCAATCATGTTATGATGTTATCTCCTTATGTATTCATGAGTTATTTGTATTGTCCTTGAACATCATCACTGATATGTATCAATAAGTATGTGACTTGTTTGTGAGACTATATATTCTATGACGATTGTTCTAATGGTCCCTAATTGATAAGGTTATGTGGACACATATCATTGACTAGTATATGATTTGATTGATGACTATGTTTCACAAGTCATGAGCATGGAGATGCTACCGATAGTATGGACTTAGTGATGGGATCACTGAGTTGGACAGAGACCCACTTTGAGACGCAGCGAGATATTGTCATATGTTAGTCTCAATACAATGTATATGACATGTCCTAGACCTGAGGTCCACGCATGTTCTTGCGATGAGGAATGACTCACTTAGGGACAATCAAACGCTACATCGTAACTGGGTAGTTATAAAGGTAGCTTACGGGTGAGTCCTGATACATGCCGCGAGACATGGTTGATCCAGATGGGATTTTCCCCTCCACTTTGGAGAGATATTCTCTGGGCCCTCTCGAGTGATAAGATTTAGAAATCATGGCCATGCGATATGGGTTAAGTGTTAACCGGTTCAGGAATCTGTATCACGGTTTCGAGAAGAGAGGTCAAGCTATCACAAGGGTGACAAGTACTCGCCTTGAGCTTGACAACATATATCGTGAGGCAAAAGGAATGTTGCATATGACACTTTGTAATGGTTCGTCTTATGACTTTGCGCATATATGGGAGTCGGAACGTTCTGCTAGGAACCTCTACCGACTATCGAACCGGATGTGATTCGGGACGTGTCCATGTGTACGTGAACCTATAGGGTCGCGCGCTTAAGAGGAAAGGAGCCCATTCGGATGTGATCCGGATGGAATATGGATGGAGGGTACGGATTGCCGCAAGGGTTGAGGCCATTCCACGGGGCGCCTATATAAGGGCTAGGGTGAACCCCGAAGGGGATAGGTCAGACCACAACCCTAGCCGCCACTCCACCTCCAGGCTGAGTCGCCGGACCTAGCAGTCCGACTCCCGGCGCTCCTCCTTGTACGTGGGCATCCCTTGGAGGCGCTGCACCTGTGGCGCTTGGATGAACTGTTCGCGGGATCGGATCGGGGGACTCCGTTCATGGGATCGGTACGAGGTATCAGTTCGAGGGATTCGAGTAGCAGCCGCCGACGCGCATCACCAACTCTTCTTCCGCTTCCGTGACTGCACGTCTAGTAGTAAACCCTAATCATGTAGTTCATCTCCAGTAGCAGTGATCTTGGTTGTGCGCGGTAGAAAATTTTGATTTAGCGCTAGCGTAGCGGACCGCATGCCCCAACAGTGGTATCAGAGCCTCTGCTATTTGGTGGTGAATTCATGATGGATTTGCATATAGAAATGTGTAGATCAGATCGGTTTTGCATGTATGTTTGATGTTCTTTATTTCATGATTTGTCCCGAGGCGCGAGCTACTTAGGTCGTGCCACAACTTATCCCTAGAGGTCGGTTATCCGCCATTGGGATAGACAGTGTGCCGTAAACCCTATTGTGGCATGCGGATGTCACTAGGTGATTGATCCGGGACACGGATCAGGACACAGCGTAGATATGATCTGCGTTGTCCAGAAATCTGTGAGCAGGTTCGGTTCAGAGGCCATATCTTGGTCATATGAACTCCGATTGAGCTCCGTGACCTACCAAACGATTCAGAATGAAAAGATATGCAAAATAATGTCTGTTTTTAGTTAATTAGGCGATTTTTCGCAGACCTAATTTGACTAGTGCTAAAAGAGGTTTAGACGGCGGTAGAACGTCTAACTTGGTTTTGCAGGGTATGAATGTGATTTGGTATAGCCCATTGTGTATGTTATTATTCATGGCCTGCGTGTCATGGTTTTGACAACCGGCTGCAACCATATGGTTGTATCATTATTGTATTAATGACCTATGTGTCAACTTGTGGAGCCATGTAATGTAATTTACTTTCATAGCTATTAGTTTGTAATAGCATAGTAACTTATGTAACACTTGGCGGTTGACACCATGGCGTGGCGATGGAGATCACCAAGAGGACAACCGTACATGGATATGGAGATGTTTTAAGTAGGATGATCCCTCAAAGAATATCTAGTAAAATTTGCCTCCCCAATTGCTGCACATCACATGTCATGTATGTTTAGTAGTAGGCCTATAAAATTAGGGTGCTGCTAGATCTCATTGGCGTGATGGGTTTGTGTCGGACACTTACACGCATAGCACTTGGTTAACTTGTCGAGGCTGTCAAAATAGTTCTGGGCTTCGGGGCATAGGTGTTGGTGTGTATGTGATGCACATCAACAAACAGGAGTCGTATGGTTGATGCGATTAGCAAGGAGTTGCTTACCGGTAGGTCGAGTCGGCTAGCAGTGATGCAAGAGCTCACTAGTCAATTCGCCCCATCGGATCCTGAATCACTTAGTGTCAACTAGAGGGATGTTGAACTTAGTGGGAGTAATTTTATTAAAGCGTTTAATATGAATTGCTCTTCATCAATACATGTCTTAGTATTTTGCATTTTATGTTGTAGATCAATGGCACCACCTGCTCCAGTTACCAATTTTGCGTTGAAATCTATCCTTGTGAAAGATAAACTGAATGGAACAAACTTTACCACCTGGTATAGAAATCTGAGAATTATTCTCAAGCATGAAAAAAAGGAAAATGTTCTAGAGGAACCGCTTCCAGAGGAACCGGCTGATAATTCCACCGCTGCTGCTAAGAATGCCTATCAGAAACTCAAGGATGAGTCTACTGAGATCAGCTGCCTCATGCTGGCTTCTATGGATCCCGAGCTGCAACAGCAGTTCTAAGACATTAGGGCTTTCGATATGATCGAGAGTCTTAAGGGCATGTTTCAGGTTCAGGCTAGGACCGAAAGGTTCTACGTCTGGCGATCCCTGACTGATTGCAAGCTGAAAGAGGGTGATCCACTGAGCCCACATGTCATCAAAATGATGGGATACATGCAAGCTTTTGATCGTCTTGGGCATCCGTTGACTCCTGAGTCAGCTACAGATACAATTCTGGGTTCTCTTTCGCCAAGCTATAACTCGTTCATTACGAACTTTCGTATGCATGGCATGGAAAAGAAGCCCACTGAATTGCATGGGATGCTTAAGATAGCAGAGCAGGACATTAAGAATGGCACACATCAAGTGTTGATGGTGCAGAACACGGCCAAGTTCAAGAAGTCATGGACCAAGAAGAAGGCTAACGCAAAGGGAAAGGACAAGGATATGATCCCGACTCCAACCCCGGCGCCTAAGCCTGGACCTGACGCGGAGACCATTTTCTTCTAATGCAAGGAGAATGGTCACTGGAAGAGGAACAGCAACAAGTGGCTCGCCAGCAAGGGAAAGAGCAGTGGGAGTACGTCTTCTACAGGTACACTTGTTGTATATGTTATAGACATTTATCTTGCGGATATTTCTAATAGTTCTCGGGTATATGATACCGGATCGGTTGTTCACATTTGAAACTCGATGCAGGGACTAAAAAGAAGTAGAGATGTCGCAAGTGGAGAAGTCGGCATTCGCGTCGGGAATAAAGCAAGAGTTGCTGCATTAGCCGTCGGCACCATGCAACTTAATTTACCTTTTGGCTTTGTAATGGAGCTTGATAATTGTTATTATGTTCCATCGTTAAGTCGAAACATTATTTCTGTCTCATGTTTGATGAGACAAGGTTATGAATTCATTATTAAGGACAATGGTTGTTCTATATATTTGAATAAGATGTTTTATGGCTTGGCGCCCACTGTGAATGGGTTATTCATTTTGAATCTTCAAGGTGAATCTGTCTATAATATAAATGCCAAGAGGCTTAAACCTAACGATCTGAATAAAACTTACTTTTGGCACTGTCGGCTTGGTCATATTAGTGAAAAGTGCATGAAGAAGCTCCATGATGAAGGACTTTTAAATTCGTTTGATTTTGAATAATTTGAGACATGCGAATTGTGCCTACTCGGCAAGATGACCAAGACACCTTTTGCAAAGAGTTGCGAGAGGGCATCCGACTTGTTGGAACTCATACATACTGATGTGTGTGGACCAATGAGCAGGACTCCTAGTAGTGGTTACCAGTACTTCGTGACTTTCACCGACGACTTGAGCAGATATGGATATATCTACTTGATGAGGCACAAGTCGGAAACCTTTGAAAAGTACAAGGAGTTTCAAAATGAAGTAGAGAATCAACTCGGCAAGACGATCAAACTTCTATGATCAGATCGTGGAGGTGGATATCTGAGTCAAGAGTTTGATGATCATCTCAAGAGTCGTGGAATAGTTCCACAACTCACTCCTCCTGGAACGCCTCAAAGAAATGGTGTATCGGAACGGAGGAATCGCACCTTGTTGGACATGGTTCGATCGATGATGAGTCAGTCAGATCTACCGTTGTCATTTTGGGGTCATGCTCTAGAAACTGCAGCTTTCACACTAAACAGAGTACCATCTAAATCCGTAGATAAGACACCACATGAGATATGGACTGGGAAGCGTCACAGTTTTTCTTTTCTAAAGATTTGGGGTTGTGAAGCGTTTTTCAAGCGACTTCAGTCGGACAAGCTCGCACCCAAATCGGATAAGTGCATATTCGTGGGATATCCAAGGGAAACCTTAGGGTATTACTTCTACAACTGACAGGAGGGAAAAGTGTTTGTCGCTCGACATGGTACCTTCCTTGAGAAAGAGTTTCTCACTAGGAAGGCTAGTGGGAGGACGGTGCAACTCGAAGAGGTTCGAGATAAACCACTCGGGGAAGACACGGCAAGTGATGCCATTATGGCAGAGCCAGTCAGTGAACCCGTGGTTGAAGTAGCACCCGCACCACGAAGGTCAGAAAGGCTGCGTAATGCAAGCAATGTATTGTTGTTAGACAACGATGAGCCTTTGACATATGCGGAAGCGATGGTGGATCCAGATTCCGAGTTATGGCTTGAGGCCATGAGATCCGAGTCCATGGATGACAATCAAGTTTGGAACTTGGTTGATCTGCCAAATGGTGCAAGAACCATTGAGTGCAAATGGATCTTTAAGAAGAAAACTGATATGGATGGAAATGTTCAAATCCATAAAGCTCGAATTGTCACGAAGGGGTTTCGACAAGTTCAAGGAATTGAATACAACGAGACCTTCTCGCCTGTAGCGATGCTTAAATCAGTTCGGATTATTCTAGCTATAGCTGCCTATTTCGATTATGAGATATGGCAAATGGATGTCAAAACAACTTTCCTTAATGGAATTCTAGAAGAGGACGTGTATATGATACAGCCTGAGGGTTTTGTCGATCCAGAGAATGCTAGTAAGGTATGCAAACTTCAAAATCCATTTGTGGATTGAAGCAAACATCTCGGAGTTGGAATATTCATTTTAAAGAGGTTGTCAAATCGTTTGTCTTCATAGAGAACGAAAAGGAACCTTGTGTGTTCAAGAAGTTTAGTGGGAGCTCAATCGTATTTCTAATCTTATATGTGGATGACATATTACTGATTGGGAATGACATTCCAATGCTTGAAGCTGTCAAGGACTCATTGAAAAATAGTTTTGCAATGAAGGACTTGGGAGAAGCAGCTTACATTTTGGGAATCAAGATCTATAGAGATAGATCAAGGAGGCTTATTGGATTAAGTCAGTGTACATATATTGACAAGGTGTTGAAAAGGTTCAACATGCATGAGGCTAAGAAAGGTTCTTGCCTATGACACATGGCATTCATCTAAGAAAGACTCAGGGTCCATCGACCCTGATGAGAAAAGACGCATGGATAAGATTCCGTATGCTTCGGCCATCGGGTCTATCATGTATGCTATGGTATGTACTCGTCCAGATGTTTCCTATGCTCTAAGCGCTACGAGAAGATACCAGGCTAATCCAGGCGAGAGCCACTGGACAGTAGTTAAGAGCATCCTAAAGTACCTAAAAAGGACTAAGGATATGTTCCTAGTTTATGGATGTGAGGATGAGCTCGTTGTAAAGGGTTACACCGATGCTAGTCTCCAAACCGACAAGGATGACTTTCATTCACAATCTGGTTATGTGTTCATTCTGAACGGAGGTGCAGTGAGCTGGAAGAGTTCCAAGCAAGAGACGATAGTTGATTCTGCAACAGAGGCCGAGTACCTTGCAGCTTCTGAAGCTTCAAAGGAAGGTCTTTGGATAAGGGATTTCATTACCCTACTTGGTGTGGTTCCAGACTCGGCAAACCCGTTGGACCTCTATTGTGATAATAGTGGTGCCATCACACAGGCCAGGGAGCCAAGGCATCACCAAAAATCCAAGCACATACAAAGGCGTTATCATCTCATACGACAATTCGTAGATGATGGTAATATAAATGTCTTCAAAGTACACACGGATGCAAACGTTCCAGATCCTTTGACGAAGCCTCTCCCGATGCCGAAGCATGAGGCGCACGTAAGAGCCATGGGCCTTAGATTCCTAACTGATTGACTCCAGTGCAAGTGGGAGGCTGTTGGAGATATGCCCTAGAGGCAATCATGTTATGATGTTATATCCTTATGTATTCATGAGTTATTTGTATTGTCCTTGAACATCCTCACTGATATGTATCAATAAGTATGTGACTTGTTTGTGAGACTATATATTCTATGATGATTGTTCTAATGGTCCCTAGTTGATAAGGTTATGCAGACACATATCCTTGACTAGTATATGATTCGATTGATGACTATGTTTCACAAGTCATGAGCATGGAGATGCTAGCGATAGTATGGACTTAGTGATGGTATCACTGAGTTGGACAGAGACCCACTTTGGGACGCAGCGAGATATTGTCATCTGTTAGTCTCAATACAATGTATATGCCATGTCCTAGACCTGAGGTCCTCGCATGTTCTCGGGATGAGGAATGACTCACTTATGGACTATCAAACACTACACCGTAACTGGGTAGTTATAAAGGTAGCTTACGGGTGAGTCGTGATACATGCCGCGAGACATGGTTGATCAAGATGGGATTTGCCCCTCCACTTTGGAGAGATATTCTCTGGGCCCTCTCGAGTGGTAAGATTCAGCAAGCATGGCCATGCGATATGGGTTAAGTGTTAACTCGGTTCAGTAATCTGTATCACGGTTTCGAGAAGGGAGGTCAAGCTATCACAAGGGTGATAAGTACTCGCCTTGAACTTGACAACATATATCGTGAGGCAAAAGGAATGTTGCATATGACACTTTGTAATGGTTCGTCTTATGACTTTACGCATATATGGGAGTCGACACGTTCTGATAGAAACCGCTACCGACTACCGAACCGGATGTGATTCGGGACGTGTCCATGTGTACGTGAACCTATAGGGTCGCACGCTTAAGAGGAAAGGAGCCCATTCGGATCTATGGATGGAGGGTACGGATTGCCTCAAGGGTTGAGGTCATTCCACGGGCGCCTATATAAGGGCTAGGGTGAACCCCGAAGGGGATAGGTTAGACCACAACCCTAGCCGCCAATCCACCTCCAGGCCGAGCCGCCGGACCTAGCAGTCCGCCGCCCGACGCTTCTCCTTGTACGTGTGCATCCCTTGGAGGCGCTGCTCTTGCGGCGCTTGGACGAACTGTTCGCGGGATCGGATCGCGGGACTCCGTTCGTGGGATCGGTACGAGGGATCAATTCGAGGGATTCGAGCAGCAGCCGCCGACAGGCATCACCAACTCTTCTTCCGCTGCCGTGACTGCACGTCTAGTGGTAAACCCTAATCATGTAGTTCATCTCCAGTAGCAGTGATCTTGGTTATGCGCGGTAGAAAAGCGCTAGCGTAGCGGACCGCGTGCCCCAACAAGGACCACGTCCCGAGATCCGGCATAACCCTGGGGAAGGGACAGAGATGTTCCAAGAAGAAACATCGAGTGAGAGGTGAAACTTCCCGACACCACCAATATAGGCTCTCCTCATCATGACAACGATGTTTGCTCCGTCAGGATCCAACTTGACTGGACATGCTGATACCGGAAAAGAAACTTCCAATGGTACTGGAAAGTGATCGAGAGCGAGCTTGGATTCAACGAGGGGATATCGCAACAAAAATGAATCCACTCGAGAAAGAAACTCTGGTTTTCCGGAATAATATTACCTAGGTGCTACCGAAAGCGCGAACATGAGAATCCGAATCGAAACAATACCATACCAACATTTCTACAATAACATCACACGGGAAGTTGCAAAAACCTGAACAACGAGACGAGACAGAGGAGGATCCACACACAGTGCCGACTCCAGCGGACAAAGGGGGACAGCCAAAGCGAGAGATTCAGAATCCAATAGTTGGATAATAACCAGGCAACCCGGTTCAACTATTTCACGTGGGCCCCGCATTTGTCGATGTAGAGCGACAAGCCCATGAGCCATGCTCAGCAAGTTCGAAGTACGCCGACCAACCCGCTGGTGATAAAGTATTGGTCCGACTGAAATCTCCTAAATGAGAACCTAAATTTGGTTTTTAAGAGGATAAGTCGAAGGAGAAAACATTATGTCGCACTTATATACCAGAGGGAGGGGATAAGGAGTCAAAAGAATCTTACTCTCCGATAACTAACTTAGTAACTACAAAATAATTTTTGGCTAGACTCAACTTCGACCAGTAAAGGGATCGTACAGTCGGTAAGGCTCTAATACCAAGTTGTAAGACCCGATGTGCGGTACTGTTTTAGATCTATACGTTTTCGTTCAGACCCGAGGACGAAGCACATATCGGACCCATCGCGACATATGACGAACAAAACACGAGCGCGGCGAGGCTACGGCCTATGGCTATCAAGAGAGGAGGGAAAGAGGAGGCGAGGCTCACGAGGGACGGGTCGATGGAGTTGATCAGGGGCTTGGGGAAGCTGCAGGAGAACAAAGAGCGAACGGAGACGAGGAAGAAGCAATCTCGGGCTTGGGGAAGATGCTCGGGGAGGAGGAGATCAGGCCGTCTGTCACACCCCAAAAATTATCGCATGTGATGTAAGCCACTAGTGGATGACCAAAAATTGAGGGCCAACAAAAACTTTTGTCTTGCAATGGTGTGATGTTGATTGGATGTTTGAATGTGTGTGTGTGTTTCGAGATGATCAAGGTCTTGCATGTAGTCGAATATGAACATGTGGTGAACTGGTGATCATGTTGTTTGTGGTGATGAGGTTGTTTGAATTTATTGCAAAGTAGAAAATCTTCCATGCAGTGTTGATCGTTTTGTGGTGCATATATAAACAAGTGATTGTGGTGAAGATCATCTCTCCACCATGTCTGCAAATCATCATAAGATGATCGCATCAAAATAAACATGATCAAACATAGTAATAAACCAAACCCTGGTATCATTAGCATTCTTGTACCACTTCACTTTATTATTGTGTTTGTCATTCTTGTTATCTTTTGCACTAGTTGCTACAAAAATATATGAGGAGTGTGAAACCTCATATATTGTAATTTTTTATTATTATTATCTTTTAGAATCACTAAAACCGTAGCATATATATAGCTAAAATGATCATATCATTTAGCTCCCTTGCACTCTCTTAATATATTCACTTGTGGTTTGTCTTGCATTTCTTTTGCTTTAATTTGTAAAGGATATAAAACCTCGTATATTTTCTATAGTATAATTATATCAATAGTAAATTTGACCACCACAAAGCCCTAAGGAAATAACTTTTGCTCGATGAAAAGAACTAAAAATAATGATCATTAAAAATCCTATGAATATATAAGACCTAATAAAATCCATACATGACCATAATCCACTAACCATATCCATAAAATTATAAAATTCAAATAGAAATTTCGTTTAAGCATTTTCACAAACACCTTGGATGCACTTTTTATATTTGCTTGAAATTGTTTGTAAATAAAAATTTAATCTGAGATAAACTTCCCTAGCTACCTCTAACCACCCTCCCTAATCTTCCTCTCCCCCGTAACCCCCCGTCTCTCACGTTTTCTCTCCCTCTCTCCACGTTCCCTCTCTCTCTTCCGATTCTCTCCCTCTCACCCGAGTCTCTCTTCCCTAACCAGCCCCTTCCCTAGAAGCACCTCCCTCACGCCAACCAACCTCCCCTCTCGCTCTGCGAGCCCTAGGGCATAAACAACTTCCCCATTGCCCTCCCAATTGGCCAAGCCAAGCAGCGCCTGCTACCCCAGCCTCTTGGCGCGCTCACGGGGAGCATCCCTGCAGCACGTCTCGCAAGCTCCCGAGGCGAGCATCCCGCTGCACGCCAGCCCTCCACTCTGACCACGCCACCTCCCGTGACCAGCCCAGGAAACCACCGTCCGAGCCAATGAATAGTACAACCGCCCGTGAAAAACCACTCCCGAGCCTTGCCCCAAACCTCCTCCTCTCTGCTGAGAAGCTCCAGAACCTTCCCTGCGTCCCCACCCATGGTGTTGCGCCCTTGGTTTTGCCCTAGCCTCCCGGTTGCCCCACCATTGCCCTAGTTTTTCCGCCAACGTACCCTCTCCCTCGTCCTATATAAACCCACCCCCATCACTCCCCTCTCCTCACTCCACTTCACCAGCGCCCAGCTCCCTCACCACCTCGCCACCCTCCCCCACTGCCTCGCTCCACCGTCCAGCCCGAGGGGAAAGAAAGAAGAACAGAGAAAGGAAGAAGGAGGAGGAAAGGAGAAGGGAAAGAAGGGGGAAGAGGAGGGAGAGGCCGGAGAGCCTCCCCTGCCTCTAGTCGGCCGCGACGCCGGCGAGGTCGCCACCCCAAGCCACTGCCCGGAACCTCCACGGCCGTCTCCGCCCTGAGAATCTACCCCACCAGCCGCTGCCATTCCGGACGTCCGACATCGCCTCCGAGCCCAAAAACGGGTTCCCCTCGCCGAGCCGCACCTCCGCCAACCATCCCCATCGTCCTCCGGCCACCGGAGCACCGCCGGTGAGCCACCCCTTCTCCTCCCGTGCACCATGGCCATGTGCAGGCCAACCTCCCTTTTCGTTGGGGAAGAAGGCCCCTGGCCGTCGGATCCGGGGAGATCTAACGGCCCAAGGAGCCCCATACCCCTTCGAATTAAGTAAAAAAAATAGAGCAGCGCTGTGCTAGGGCTCGGCCCACTGAAGAAAAATTACTAGTGCGCGCAGAATAGCCCGGGCCGGCCTTGTGAATCATTTTCGTTTTTATATATCTGCAGAAACAAATTTAATATTAGAAAAATAAGTGTAGCCTATAAAAATATAAAATAAATTGTGTTGTCATTGTAAAATTATGCTTTATTTTTCGGCATGTATAGAATTTTGGTTTTCTGAAATTAAATTATGGCCTTTATTATTATTTTGCTTGCTAGTTTAATTTCCATAAATTCATGTTAGTAATATTAATTTTTCACACTTTATTAAAAATCTCCTTTGGTCAGTAGATAATTTTGGTGCATTTTTTTAATAAAAATAAAATAACTAAAAAAATATTGTTGGAATAAAAGAAAGAATTGATATGAACTTTTCTTTTATGTGCATTATTATTCTTTAATCTTGTTGTTTGCTTTACTTGTTGCTTAGTTAGTATTATTAAAATTTTTGTTAATGATTTAGTAAAAATAAAAGTATTATCTTTGTTTAATATCTAATTAAGGTATAGTTTAATAATAATAATAATGATAATAATAAAAATATATAAAATACTTTATCTATAGTTGTTCACATTAATGCCTCATATACATTTAGTTAAATTGTTAATAATGAAATAAGTTAAATGTAAATTTCTACAATTATATTTCTAACCAGTAGCTTTTTGTTATGTTTATTAGATAATTGTGGTTCTTAAATTAGCAAGTTATTTATTTAAAGAAGTGTGTAAACAGAGTTGTTACACTGGCCCAACCCACTGTAGAAACTTACACCCTGATCAAATTATTAAACTGTACCAGTGTTGATCATCTTATCTTTATTTATATTGTATATAATTGTTATATTATTAGAAAAATAAATATTCATCAGAAAAATATGAAATAAATTTTGTTGTGATCCTCTGTTTATGCTTTATGTTTCTGTATAAGTGGAATTGTTGATTTCTTAAATAAAATCAGGACCATGTTATTAATATTGCTAGTATTTCATGCTTATGGTAATTTTAGTTTATTTTCTGTTAACAAATTAAATATGTTAACATTTTATTATGATTGTCACTGGACATTAGCTAATTATTGTATTGTTATTTAATTAAATTTATTAAGTAAAAACATGACCTAAGGCCATAAAAATAAGAATAAAAACTTGTGTAAACTCCTATGTAATGTGTTGCTTAATTGTTTGCTTAGCCCTATAAACTTGTTAAGCCACCATTAAAACTTCTGCCCACATGTGTTACTCTGATTATACTTGTTGGTATGACTCATGTGTTGTTTTGATTGAGTGTTAAATGATTGTTTTGTTGGTTGAATGTTGTGATTGCTTTGAATGATGTGATGGTAATTGTGTGCTATTTTTCGCAACGCGTAGGCGAGACGCTTGACGTTGCAGGTGAAGACTCCTCCCAAGCCAAAGACACCGTACCAGGAGACAGCGCCGAGGAAGGCAAGCCATCTTCAAAAAGTCAAACTTTTTTCCTACATTTTTACTTTCTTTGTACCATATTATATATCATGATACTATTATATCATTTTGGGGATGGGATTGTATTAGTTTATTAGGTGAAACACCACATACCTTGTAAGCCTACCTATTTGGGAGAAATAAATTAGACACCGATGATCTTGATCCCTAGCCTTGCTAAATAATTAATGATAACATAATAATTTGATTAATCTTGCACCACCCTAATGAATTGGCATACATCTAAGAAGATGTGATGGCCAAGATTGTGGTTGTTGGAAACATCGTTGGACATATTCAAAGTCTGGAGGGACTCTCTATAAGTGTCGTCGAAACCTAGTCTTACAGTACAACCACAAGACTCTGGTATGGGATAGGGCTAGTTGGAAGCTTGTTTATCTTAGTACGGGGGGTCTTATAACTACACATGGATGTTTGATTCCACGAATCTGATAGCCCTCGAAGTCGAGTGGTGAAATTCGCTAGGCTTGGCGTCAAAGGAAACCTTGGTGCTCTTCGACTACGGTGCAGGCTTGGGTCCAAGAGGAGCATGACCTGGCACGCGGACAGTCCATGTAGTACGCAAGGGGTAGATTCACCTGTACTAGGATAGACAAGGGGAAGACTACGGTCGATTATCCGAAAACCGTATACTGAGGAATGATGATCCGTGGGGACTCACGGCGGATGTATCAAATGTTGTGGGGACTCATGATGATGATGTTGGTATTATGAAGAGGGTTGGACATGATTAAATCAAATACATTTGTGGGATTAAAATCTGTCAAGATTAAAATATTGCCAACTTAATTAATAATGAGTAGTTAGGATTTCCCTTGATAAACTCCACCGTATAGCCATCCCATTATTTTCTTGTACAAAATCTTGTTCATTTCTTTAGGTGG
Source organism: Bromus sterilis (assembly GCA_950022295.1). Taxonomy (NCBI): domain Eukaryota; kingdom Viridiplantae; phylum Streptophyta; class Magnoliopsida; order Poales; family Poaceae; genus Bromus; species Bromus sterilis. The sequence continues at coordinate 210,722,721 of OX465598.1, read as the reverse complement.
TTTGCGAGTACTTTGTATGTACTCACGGCTTTGTCCCTGGTTATTCAATCGGCCAGGCTAGGAGGAACAGGTATTTGACGATGCCGCGACTGACGAGTACTAGGATGTTCTACGCTCTGAGCTTTGCCTGTGGATTGTGATGCTGCGATCTATCTTGCTTTTGCTTATTCCGCTGCCATTTGAGCCCGATGAAGCCGTGTAAGACTATGTTTATGTATGACTTTGTATTCGGTACTGTATGAACTTGTGACTGTGATATCCATTGTCGAGTTGTGCGTCATGCGACACTGATCATGGGAGCATGACGGTATGCATAGCTGGCCGCTTCGGACATAAAGCCCGGGGTGCCCACACCGTCGCCGGGGAAGAAGACGACGGGGTAGACCTGGAGCTCCTCCGGCTCCCCTTCTTGCGCGTCTCGACGAAGAAGACGAAGGAGAACCTTCCCTGGAAGCTCCTGGATGTCGAGGAAGAAGAAATCGAGGCCATGGACCTCCTGTCCATGGCGAGCATGAACAAAACAGAGAGGGTAAGGGGAAGAAGAGGGAGGCGGTGCTGGGAGGGGGATAAGGGAACACGGCTAGGGTTCTAGGGGCGATTGGGAGCGCTAGATAAAGGGTCTGGGGAGGACGCGTGGTTGGCTGGGACGAGCTCCTCCTCCTCTCCACGGTCATGGCTGTGAGAGGGAAAGGGGGAAAGCAGAGGAGGAGGGGACTACAGGTGGTACCAGGGGTGGAGTGAGGAAAAAAGGTGAAGGTCTTGGCTCGGCTGCGGTTTTGGGGATGGGCTCGGGAGAAGGAGAGAATGAGGCTCAATGGCAAGGAGAATTTCTGCATTTATTATTTTAACAAAAGATAGCAAAGAGACGGCAAAGGCTAGAAAAATAACAAATGAAAATAATCCTTTTATACAACACAAAAATGATTTGGCATTTTCCTGTCACATGGATTATGACAAAGAATAAATGTGCAAATTTTCATCCCCAATGGAAAAAATAAAAATGCAATTTTTTCAGGATTTTTGTCAGTTTTGGGTTGTTACAGAATATCACCCAAATAAGCATGGAACACGCGGAAATTATAGATATGTTTGGGACGTATCAACATCCCCAAGCTTAATTCCTGCTCGTCCTTGAGTAGGTAAATGATAACACAGATAATTTTTGTGGTGACATGCTAACACACATATAAGAACTTCAAAGTAAAGCAAGTAAGATATGCAATTCAAGTCAAGACAATAACAAGAAAAAGTCTATATCTAGTATTGAAACTATCAAAGTAAGAACATAAAGGTGGAAGAGCTCTCGCATTCAGTGACTCAAATGTCTCCAAATGGTGTTTGCGTGCAAGAAGTGGGAGAGATGGGTTAAGAGCTTAAAAATACTATATAGTTTAATTGAGAACTCAATCTACTAAAACTTCACACTTTGTCTCCTTCAGAATCTTATTTTGACTCGTCCCCAGACCCTAAGTCAGGAACAAGTCAAACTGATCCTCTCCCTTTCGACTTTGAGCACTCATGTAATGGATGAGCGCAAGCAAGATAGTTGGCACTTAGGATGGCAAAGAGAAAAATGATGGGGAAGAAAGACAAAAAGGTTTGAAAGTCTCACATCAGTGAGGACAATCATAGGCGAGAGAAAGCCAAATGATAGATATGATGTCAGGAGTAGGGATTTCCATGCAACAGATGCACATATGAGCTAAGATAAGCTCTCCAGTGGAACTAGTGTGGGTGCATCCAACTTGCTTGCTCAGGAAGACCTAGAGCTCATTTGAGGAGGCTCATCCTTGGAATATGCAAGCCAAGTTCTATAGTGTAAGGATCCCCACATAGTTATGCATGAATGATATGAAAGTCTCTATGAAGTACAAATATAATTATGGAGTACGAGTGTGGATCTTTCAAAAGGAATAGTAGTGTTGCCCCCTTCTCTCTCTTTTTTTCTTTTTTTGTATTTTTGTTGCCTCATTGGCTCTTTCTATTTATCCCTCATTTTTCCTCTTTGGGATCTTTTGATTTGTCCTCTTTTGGGATCTTTTATTTTGTCCTCTTTGGGATCTCTTCCTCACTTTAAGGGAAACACTCTATATTTTACAAGAATATAGGAAATCTCACACTTTACAAGAAGTACTCAACATAAAGAAAACTGGAAACTATCATGATGTATGCAAATGTATGCCTCTGCCAGTGTAGCAGGATATGCAATGGTACTAGCGCGTCATGTAGCAATGATAAGGGCAAGGCCTAGCTAGTATGCGGCTCTACAATCAACCAAAAGCATGTATGACATGAAGATCAAGTCATGAGATGATGGATGTTTCCTGGCAATGTATCTCGGATAGGCTATGGAAATGCCTTGACAGGTAGGTATGGTGGTTGTTTTGAGGAAGATATAAAGAGGTTTATGATGACAGAGCGTATCATGCAAAGGGTTTGGATGCACCGGCAAAGTTTGCACCAACTCTCAAGATGAGAAAGGGAAATGCACGGTACCGAAGAGGCTAGCAAAATATGGAAGGTGGAAGTGCCAACAATCGAATACTCGCATTAGTCCGAAGAACTCATGCACTTATTATCGGTAACTCTCTAACTAATCAGGAGGTTCACAAGGAGACAAGTACCCCGAGGAGGAGTGTATAGAGGTTTGGTTATCCTTGCGCATCCTCGACCCATGGTACATTAGGGTACTCTATATATATCAACCCTTCCAAAGGTTAGCGATCCATCTAGTAGCTAGAATTCTCAAATAATTTTTTGTAGTTTTCGAAAATAAGCACGGATTGCCCAAAATACGACACCTATCACTAATATGCTCAAACTCTTGGCACCAAAATTCCAAACATTACTCAAATCCATACCTCAAAACTATTGCAAGTTACTACTACACTTATAATAGCAACCTTAATTACCTACTCATGCAAGACACACAACTCAGTGCAACAGACCAACTCTCTTAACAAGATAAACATGATAACTCAAGAGAGTTCCAAAGGTAACAACCTAAATAAAAGCTCTTAAAAAGATAAGTATGAAAAACAAGAGCTAAGCATAACAACAGCTACTAAAAGATAAAGAACACACAATCAAAGATAAGCATGCAACCTATGTTGTGCTCTAGGGTGGAGTGGAGCGTGTTTCTCTCCCAAACAATGAAGGCTAGGGTCCAACTTGTTATGAACAGCAAGAAAAACTAAAAAAGGTAAAAAGTAAAGAGCGAGACGCTCCAAGCATAGCACATAACATATGAAGTGATAAAAATATATCATGGAGAAGGATGAACTGATGATTGCTGATGGAGAAGGGGATGCACGAGGGCAATCCCAAGCTTAGACGCTTGAGTCTCCTTGGATATTTCTTGGGGGTGCATTGGGGCATCCCCAAGCTTGAGATTTTGATACTACCGGAACTTCTTTCATCATCTTCTTTCGCATACTTGAAAACTCCCTTCATATGAAACTCATAATAAGATGATTAGAGTGGTTAGTACCCTTAAATAAATAATTTCTCTCTACTGGAAATAAATATTTTCATGAAGAGATACTGTTTCTCAAGATTTCCGAAAAGTTTTTGCAAAGAAAAAGAAAGCTTAAGATTTGCAAAACTAAGACAACGCAAAACGTGGCAGAATCTGTGAAAAACAGACCAGCAGGTAGTAAATAATTTTTTCGGGGCACTTCTGAAGCTCAAATCAAAAAACTCATAATAGAATATAGAAATCCAATTGTATAGAGCATACTGCCAAAAAAATTCAGGTCAAAAAGATGATCTGGTGATTTTTGGTGAATTTTTCCATCAAGCATACAGAATCTGTTTCTGGACAGCATGTCACAACTTTTGAACTTTCTTGCAATCGGAGGCTAAAACATGGCACAAAGCTTGAAAATAAAGATACAATGATGGTGCCACAGAAGTAAAAGCATCAAGACCACTAAAACTGAAAGTAAAAACATTTTGGGTTGCCTCCCAATAAGCGCTTTCTTTTATGCCTTTTTGCTAGGCATGATGCAAAAGGATCAAGTTTTATCAACTCCAAAAGAATAACTTGCCCGTGTAACGGACTCATAAGGTAACTTAATATTCTTTCGAGGGAAATGTTCCATTCCCTTTTTGAGGGATAATTGGAATCTAATAGTCCCTTCTTTCATGTCAATGATAGCACCAACGATGCAGAGAAAAGGACGTCCCAAAATAATTGGACATGGGGGATCACACTCAATGTAAATTACAAGAAAATCAACGGGAACATGATTATCATTGACAACAACAAGAACATCATCAATCCTCCCTAAAGGTTTCTTTAGGGAAGAATCAACTAGACGAACACCAAAATAACAAGGATCAAAAGGTTTCAATTCAAGCATAGCATACACTCTTTTGGGTAAAACAGAGGCACTAGCTCCAACATCACATAAAGAAGGTAAGAGAAATTATTCAATTTGATTTTGACCATAGGATCCCAAGCATCTTCTAGTTTTCTAGGAATAGAAACCTCTATCTTAAGTTCTCCTCCCTAGCTTTGATAAGAGCATTGGGAATATGCTCGGTGAAGGCAATGTTGAGTGAACTAGTGTGGGGGTCTTTGGCCATTCTTTGCAAAAAGGTGATAACTTCAGAAAGACTACAATTATCAAAATCAAGATCACAATCATTAATTAAAGTGGTGGTGATGTCATCTAAGATCATTCTCTTAGTATTCTCTAAGTTCATGGGACCTTCTTGTCCTATAGTTGACGTGTTAGCGTCACCATTGATAGGTCCATTGGGACTAGGGATGTGATGGGTGCTAAAAGTTTTGAGATTCTTAACAACTTGTATAGTAGCAATAGTACTGTGTGTAGGAAGGCTCTTAATTCTATCTTCCCCTTATTTCTCTCTAGCCCATCTATTCTTAAGTTTGGCTACCATTCTAATATTCTCATTAATTTGCACTTGAATAGCATTCATGGGTGTAGTTTTCCTTTCCTCAAGGGGAGAAGTTCTAACTTTAAGCATCTCTACATCATGAGTTATGTTGTCTACCTTCAAAGAGAGACTATCTAATATTTCTAATTTCTCTTCTACACTCTTGTTGAAGGCTTTTTGAGAAGTGATAAAGTCCTTAAGCATGCTCTCTAATTCAGAAGTGGAGTTTTTGGTGCTAGGATAATTAAGTGTTGTTGTTCCCATAGTTGTTGGATGGCAACGGTCTAGGATTGCTACCAAATTTACTCCTATAAGAATTATTATTAAAGTTGTTCCTAGAAATGAAATTAACATCTACTTGCTCTCCTTATTGAGCAACCAAAGAACTTAAAGGAACATCATGAGGATCAATAGGAGCTTGCTTGTTAAGTAATGACATGATCAAGTCAACCTTTTCATTTAAAGAGGATATCTCCTCAACAGAGTTTACCTTCCTGCATGTTGGAGATCTTCCGATGTGCCATTGAGAATATGTCATCATCTCGTCCAATAGCTTCGTGGCAACACCAAGTGTAGTTGACATGAAGTTTCCTCCCGCGCCCGAGTCCAACAGATTCCGCGAGGTAAAGTTCAATCCTGCAAAGAAAATCTGGATAACCATCCAAGTAGTCAAACCATGTGTAGGGAAATTCTTAACAAGAGATTTCATACGTTCCAAAGCTTGGGCTACGTGTTCATTATCTAGTTGTCTAAAATTCATAATGTTACTTCTCAACTGAATAATTTTAGTAGGTGGGTAGTACTTCCCAATAAAAGCATCCTTGCACTTATCCCAAGAATCTATGCCATTCCTAGGCAAGGATTGGAGACACTCCTTAGCTCTTCCTCTCAAAGAAAAAGGACAAAGCTTAAGTTTAACAATGTCACCATTTACTTCTTTGTACTTTTGCATATCACAAAGCTCAACAAAATTATTTAATTTCAAAGCACCAGCATCTCCAACACCGGAGAATTGTTCTTTCATAACAAGATTTAGCAAAACATGTTTGATTTCATAAGAAGGTGCTGAAGTGGCAGGTGGAGCAATAGGAGTGCTAATAAATTCATTGTTGTTGTGAGTAGTGAAGTCACACAACTTGGTGTTTTCAGTGGAACTCATAGTAGCAGCAGGAAAAAGCAAAGTAACTAACTTTTTTTGTGGTTGTTGGTATAAGACTCTAAAGCAAAAACTAGAAAGTAAACTAACACGATTAAAAAGAAAAGGTAAAAGATAGTGTGCAACTCCCCTATCTTGATGTCGTGACCCGGGGTTTGCGTATATAATTCCTGTTACAACACAATCATATGGAGAGCCGAGAGCCGTACCCACTTGTCTAAGCAGACAAGGCCAAGCACAGAACACTCTCGGAAAGCATCGAACGTGAGGGGCATCCCATCTAGGCCGAATGATCAACTGACATGGGTCCTCATCGTCCGCTCACAAGTCTAAATGATTATGGGTGGTGAAATCCCATACTCATAGATAAGTCGCCTCAACCACATTATCGATTGAATTATAACACTTAAATAATCAGACTCCAGCCCGATCACCTAGTCGGGATCTCGGGCGGGCTCAATCATACAACAAAGTGTGCCATGTGACAGAGTCATGAGAAATCGCATCGCGATGCCCCAAGCTGCGCACATCTAAGGGCCACTTGGTGTATTAAAGACCGCCGGCAAGAACTCAACTAAGCTATCGAACCCCACACTAAGACATGCATGTTATAATCATGCATGCAGCATACATGTCTAGCGTAAACAACAGATAACACAACATGAACTCTACAAACTCATAGCTTTATTGCATCTGCTAAACAGAGCAGATATAGTAGTGTTACAAGCAGAGATCACATGATTGTGACCCAACATAACATCAAACAACAACGGAAGAAAATTATGTCTTAGTAAAGACAAGGTTAACAAATGGCTGAAGAAGCCTTTAAGAAAACACAACGACCCTCCAGAGGGACCAGGCTACTGTCTGGGACTACATTACTTCGTCGGCGTCGAGCTTGAGGGGGAGGGCACCATCTGGTTCAGTGGTCTCGTCTCTAAAACATAAATTAAGCAAACGTCAGTACAAAGTCGTACTCAGCAAGACATACGTCAAAACTATACTACTCATGCTCAGGTATCAAGGTAAAGGCAAGTGGGGTTGTAATGCAGAAAGCTTTGACTTGTCTATCCTGTACTACGACTACATAGAGATGAGAAGAGAGGCGCAAACGATTCCATCTAATCTTGATCACCACGTCAATACACCACCATGGATCCTTCCTCAACTTCCCCACGAGGAAGCAACCAAAATCACTCACACTTATCTTGACGATTTTTAGAGTATCCATTTGAGTTGTCTAATAATCAAGTAAAGATCTCCAAGTAGTCCATAACCGCGGACACGGCTATTCGAATAGTTCATTAACCCTGCAGGGGTGTACTTCTTCACATACGTAGCTACCACTTACCGCCTAGTACTCGTCACCTTCAAGCGGTGTCGGCGAGGATAGTACCACGACACTTACCTCACGGCTCCAACTCTAGTCCAGGGGGTCGCCTATCTGAGTATGTACCCCAATCGGGAATCCGGCCGGGGTTTCCGTTCAGGACCCAGACGATGTATGGACGGTCCGACAAGCCCACCTCGACGGATGGTGCGGCGCTTGCCTAAAATCGTGCTACGTTATGAAATCAAATAGAAGACCAATTAACCCATGCGAATCCTGGACCATAGTCTGGGTGAGTTAATAGGTCGAGAGGGGTCAATGAGCCCAACATGTGGTAATAATCTGTGTCTTGGATCACAACACAAGAACTCGGGGCCTAGGGCAGTGTAAATGAGACAACCCACTGTGTACTCCTACACAGCCTCTCATTGTTCACCTTTGTTAGGGTGACTTCACCAACACATTATCATTGCATTGCATTGTTCTATACCATCCCGATACATCACCCAGATGGATCATCTTCATTGCATACAACTCTAGCATATCATAACATGGATGAAGGGCCACATGATGAACACAAACAATCTTGTATCTGCTAGGTTGAGGTTTGCTTAATACTGTGGCAGCAATAATAGGTCATGCAAAGGATGGGTTCAACTAGCGGTAGAACGGTAACATGTGAATCACCTAATCATGTATAAGAGAACAAGTTGGAAATGGGTTAGTATAGACATGATCAATGGGGTTTTCTTGTCTTGTTGACGATCACGAGGTGTCACTCTTCAGGGCAGTCGGAAACTACGTCTGGCGATGAATCTATCGAGAAGAGGCAAACACCGAGACAACAAAAATGTAAACATCACATTGTAATGCACAATCAAGATGCATAATATAGCATGGCATGGTACTGATGTGCTCTATGTTTATGTTTCAACATGTTAATTGAAGTATATTTGGAAAAGAATTCCAAATTCAAACTCCAAATGATTATTCAATTTTTTCCAAATTGCATTTGCTACTGTTTGATCTTTGTAAACTTTTTTTCATGCTTAAAAGTTACATATTTGGATTCCTTGCATTTTCCTGATAATTTTTCATATATTATTTGTTTGATTTGGATTTATGGTTTAAAAGTTATTCAATTTCAAAGATTTAATCACTTTTTGGAATTTTCTGGATTATCTGTAAAATGGAAAAGGCTTACTGCGTCATCAAGACGTCAGCATGACGCAAGGGGGGCTGACATGTGGGGCCCGCATGTCAGTGGCTCTGGGGTTAAGTCTCTGGTTAAATTAATTTGATAGGGGATTAAGGGGGGTTGGGCCCCACCTGCCGGTGGGTGTTTAGGGGATTAGGAGGGGGATTAGGCCCCTAATTAAGCCGGCAGGCCGGCGGTTAGCCGCCGGCGACCACTGGACGTGGCGGTGCCCACGCAGGAGGCGGCTCTGGGAACCATTCGCCGCGCCGAGGGCGTTGGGACGTAGCCCTCGAGCGTCTGCATCATCTGGGGCATGCGGGCGGGCCAGGGCTGGCCGGGGAGCACGCCGGCGAGCAAGGGGACGCGGCGGCCGAGCTCGGGCTCGACGGCGCTGATGACTGGAAGGGCGTGGAGGAGAACGGTATAGGGGGGAAGCAGCGCCATCTCACCTTGAGCTCGAAGGAGGGGTGTAGGAGGCCGGAGTGTCAGTGGTGGCGGCGTATTTCTCGCCGGAGAGCGACGGCCGTGGCGGAGGAGTTCGTTGCGGGTGTCGCCGTTGAAGCTCCTGGGCTGGAATTGAAAGGCCGGGGCGACGAGGATCTTCACGGCGGTCGTCTTGGACAAATTGGCGCAGCGAGGGGAGCCAGTGGTCATGGTGGCACACGACGGCGAACTGCGCAGCTCTCGGGAACCTTGCGGGTTCTCGCCGGGGAGAGAGGGGAAGAGGTCCAGGGGAGGGGGAAATGGAAGGGGAGATGCACGGGGCCTCCACGGCGCTGGATAAGGACGGGGGAGCAGCCAGGCAGCTGCCTAGCGGCCATGCCGTGGTCGCCGGCGAGCTTCCTGCCTGCCGGGCCATGGAGGAAGACGGCTATGCCCCTTTGGGCTGGGCCTGTCCTCTAGGCCAGGTGGGCTAGGTAAGTGGCTTTGGCCTTTTATTATTTATTCTTTTTTCTGCTTTTTGTTTTTCTCTGTAAAAAAATACCAAAGCATTTTTATAAAATCCCCAAATATTTTATTTGGACTTATGTGACATATAGCTAGTCACTCCCAAGATTTGAAGATTTTTGAAATTCAAAACATTTGAATTTCAATTCAAAAATCATTTAAATTTAATTTCCAAGCCTTTGTTTGTATTTTTGAAAATTCCATGGGCATGTGGTTGGACCCACAACACTTGAAATGTGATCATGCCCATTTATAGAGATTTTCAAAATCATCAGAAGAATTTTGGAAAAAGATTTTTCTCTGGCCTTTTATTTAAATTCTTTTTGAGGCTTTTCCAAATCCTCAATTATTAAACCAAATAATTAAACATGATGCCACTTATTTTTAGAATAAAAGCACATACAAAACTAGGTTTGGAAATCTCTATAAATGGGCATGATCACATTTCTTTGATGACGCGAATAACTTCTCGCCCCTTGTTGGTTACCCAAAGTGGAAGGTTAAGATGTAGTCAGCGGCACATTTCCCTTGGTGAAGATACCAAGGTTTATGTCTGCAGTAGAACTCCAAGTTCTTCAAGTAGGTGCAAGAAAACAATGGCACCAGTTACAACCCAAAGGTTGCTTACTTCTCCTGGACCTGCACACATCAACAAATAACTTTTCTCCCAACGAGTTCAGAGAGGTTGTCAATCTCTCCGATCTTGTTGTTTAGAAAGGATCAAACTCACAGTGGAAATAGTGATGGTGATTGCAACGAAAAGGAAATAAAAGTAGTAAATGATGGAGGTGTAAACAATGGTGAAAATATGGACAGGGGTCCCATGGTGTTCACTAGTGATGTCTCTCTTCCAAAATACGATAAAATAGCTAAGCTGGGTGAAAAAAATACTGAAAGCACAGTATATCGACCAGAGGCGGGTGAATGGGAGATTTTCAAATTTCTTGAGGAATTTTAATTTCCTCGGGACTAAGGCAATTCGAAATTGAGGAAACTTACCTAATGAGGAAATACAAAAACATCACAGAATGAAATCATGACTACAAAGCATCATATTGCAAGAGAAACAACTTTAATCAAGAGAGCTAAAGTGTAACAGATGCAATGCATGAGGAATTAGGGCTGAGGAAACTCAGAAGGGAAGGCATCAGGACAAGTCATCAGTGCATAAACATAAGAGTGGAGTTTGAAGAAATAGCACCAGGGCACTGAAGACATGGGTTTGATCGACCAGTTCAAGTTGCTGTGACAACTCTACATCTGGTTGGAGAGGCTGAGATTCAACTCAGAAGACATAGTCTCCACCTTATTCTCCTTGAACTAAAGTCCTCAGACTCCTTCCAATTACTCAGATGAGTCTTCAAGGTAGACTCCCGAAACCTTCACAGACTCCGTTCACTCAGGGAAGTCACAACTACATCTTGACTTCCTCAGAACGATGACATCTACACCGGCTGGAAGATCAAAGTCTTCAAGAGTAAAAAGCTTTGGATCACTCAAACCGACTTCCTCAGAAATTCTCAACTACTCAGGTTGGTGGTTTTCCTCACTTAGGTTCTTCAGGTTCCTCAGAGGTGGGTTGCTCTCAAATCACAAGTGACAGTTTTTCTATCGAAGCAGCCAACCCACAAATGGGGATGGGGCGGCTATTTATAGCCAGGGAGCAACCCTAGGTGAAAGGATATAAATGCCCATGCACGAAATGACCATCTTGCCCACCCTTCGGACCGTTGGCTGGACAGGTACCAGAACTCACCACGGGACACGTGGCACGGTCGAAACGTACTCTCTCTGTCTTCAGGTGAACTGCACTGGCAGTTTCCTGACTCCTCAACCGAAGAAAAATTCCTCAGTGTCCTGAAGAACAACGTCTCAGACACCCGAGGAACTGAACTTCTACTGCAGGAGATTTCTCTGGGTTTTCTTCAGGATATCTATTTGAGCACTTCTCCATAAATACAGAACTCATTTTCCTCAACCCCTCCATCAGTGATGTGTTTCCTATGACTCAAGAAGTATAAAATTCTTAACGTAGACTACACTTCAACTTTTGCTTCAGCGCGAGGTGCCTCAGGATCTTGAACAGCATCTTCAGCTTCAGCAGAATGCTTTAGGATCCTGTTTCCTCAGGATTTCGCGCCTTGCCAGTCTTCAGGAAACACACCGATTTCTTCAATGTTCCTCAACATTTTGGGGGGTCGACAACGGTGGTTAACCTCTTCTTCAGGGACTATTCTCCTATGTATACTCACAAACACATCAGTCCCTTAACCGTTTTGTCATCAAATACTCCAAAACCTCAAAGGGGCACTAGGTGCAGTTACAATCTCCCCCTTTTGGTGATTTGATGATAATCAGGTTAAAGCTTCAACGGGATTAAATAAGTAGGTTTGAGGAATTAAAACTTGAAGAAAACAATTCATTCTTTATGGATATGGAGATGCTCCCCCTGAGGATATGCATGTTTTGAAGACTTAGTGAATAATTTTTGAAAAACATGAAGAGCTCCCCCTATATCCAGAATTATCTGAAACAGTGCAATATATAGAATGATTGAAGAATAAACATAGCATTGAGTAAAGTGGTTGCTGAGGAATATCATGAGTATAAAATAAACTTGAGGAATATCATGAGGTAACTCAAAAGTATCAGACAACCACAAACAAAATATCAGTGTACAACTCGTTACAAAAATAGTCTGAAGAGCGAGAGTTGTAACTGAGGAACCCCATTTAGACCCGCTTGAAGACTAACATATTTCTCTTCCTTTGTCATTAAATAAGCAAAAAGGAGAGACTACGACTAACGACCCAAAAGGAATGCCTCGGGGCTAAGGTGAATCATGCCGAAGTCAAGCCGTTGCAGTGTGAGGACAAGCCGCAGTGTCTTCAGCTTCTTCAGGAGAGAGCTCGTGTTTCGAAGAGAAGGAGTCCATCGCCAGAGGTGGTTTTTTTCATCTATTGAACTGACGAGGAGGTCGAATCTCAGAGACTTGAGGCTGCTTGAGGCCGACCTTGGCGAGGTCTTCAGGCACAATGACTTCAGTGAGAAGAGCATCCAGTCTTTGATAGGTATGATGGGCATACGGATGAATCTTCTTTTGAGAGGTGTGCATACGCGCCATGTAGCTAAGGATATCGTCAATCTGACGCTTGGTCCAATCATGATTGCGATCGACCTTCTGAGCAGACTAATGAGAAGCTCTCGGTCGGCCATCACGCGAGCTTGAGTTGTGTCCTCAGTTGAGGCATGTGTGCGCTCCTCATGAGTAGTGCGGGACTGAGGTTGTCGTATATTTCAACCAAGGGAATTCTCAGGTAGAACTTCCTCATAGAAGACGCATTTGCCATTGGCATTTGAAGCCAGAGTATGTTGAAGCACTTCGATTGCAGGCAAATATGTGTGATGATTTGGCTGATCCGGCTTATATTTCATGCCAGTCTTCGCACAAATCAGCCTCATAATCCATGGGGCATATGGCTTCAGGATATGAGGATTCTGGGCAGCATCAACCATTGTCCTGACTAAGAAGTCTGAGACATTGATTGGCGCAGACATGCAGAGATTATACAGAATGTTCTTCATGATGTCGACAACTTCTTCAGCAGTGGATTCATACCCCCTTAATTAGGCAAAATGACTTGGCCATAATTCTGTACAGGGTGCTGGGCAGATACTGAAGCTCCGTCGCGAGGAACTTGGTACGGGGAGGAGCTTCAGGGGCTTGAGGCTTCATTAGCATGTTCATCAGATCATCCCTTAGAAGTGGAGCACCATAAGTGCTGGGAATTGAAGCATCAGAGGGAAGCAATTGAAGAATGCTAATGATCTCAAGTACTGAGGCAGTATAGTGTTGATGCTCAGTCATCCATTCGAGCACCCAAGTGTTGATGTCCTTGGGATCGCCTGAGACATATAATGTGGCATAGAACTGAAGCACAAGCTCTTCATTCCAATGGATGCACTCGGATCAGAACTGAAGCAGCTTGGCATGGAACAAGTCTTGCAGCGCATTGTTGAAGCAAGGAATGTCCTCCATATCTTGATGAGGAATGTGCTTATGAGGAAAGACCTTGTGCGCCATATAGAGAACTAAGGCATAGTAATTCTTCTGAGTTGCAGTCCAAAATCTCAGCAACTTGCTTGGTGGAGCAGAGTGATAGGGATTCTGAATCCCATCCTGAAAGAAGCTCATGGCGTTGAAGAATGCATCAGCATTGAAGCTGGGACGTGCATCAGCCTCAAGGTTGCGATAAAAAGGTTTCTTATGCTTAGGACAGAGAGAAAGAGCTGAGACTTTCTCCTGAGGAGCTGGTGAAGCTGAAGCAGATGGAGGTGCTTGTGGAGGAGCATTGGCTTCTACTGTAGCATCAGGTCCAGCTTTAGGGGAGGTAGTTGGGGCTGAGGGAGATGTAACCTGTCTTTCCGCAGAGCTGTCCTTTGCAGCTTCTGGTTCAGCATGTGTTTTGTGCTCTGCCTCAGTGTCATTTGCGGGTGGAGCAGTCTCAGGTTCAACAGTGGGAGTGGTTGTGTCATCAGTTTCATCAGTAGCAGCATTAGGAGCACTAGTGGCTTCCAGTTCCGCAGCATCAGAGGCAGAATGAGATGATGCACCAACTGAGTCTTCGGAGTTCTGAGTGGTATCAGGAAGCACTTCGGTCGCAGTGGGGGAGTGAGGCTCGAGTGAAAAAATTGTGTGAGTGGGGGAGTTCTCCAACTCATATTCCTCATCCATGATACAAGGAGTTCCAGTATCCTCAGTATCAACATCCATGTCCTCAATTTCAGTGATGATTGGAGGAGGAGGGAACTGCGGTGTGGGGATGAGTGGGGTGGCAGCAGCTGAGGCAAGTTCCTTGGATGGTGGGGTGAAGACAATGATGCTGCATTGAGGATTGGCAGGTGGAGTTGAGGCAGCAATGGGTGCTACTGTGGCATCATCTTCTTTTGAGGACGGAGGAGCAGACGAGAGTGGGGTAGCATCGATTGGCTCCTCAACACTGGCTTCCAGTGCGGGCCTCTTGGCCGCAGGTGGAGTGGATGGTGGTGCTTCAGGCATGCGCTTGAGGCGTTGTGAGGAGTCCGCATGCATGGCATCAGATTGCACTGGGGCAGCAGGAGGTACTGAGGATGATGGATGCCGAAGCTTCATTAAGTTGTTCATCTGCCTGGACATCCGTTCTTTTGACTTGCCTATGTAGGCACATTTTTCATCATATTCAGTGGTGAGTCGGTGAAATTCACACTGATACTCAATGAATTCCTGAGGAGTAACGTCAGTGAGAGGTTTCTTTTTGAATTCATTGTGGACATGCTTCAGTTGACGTTTGAACTGCTTCTGGAGGTCTCTGTGATGTATCTCATTGATGAGGAACTATTGAATGTAGAACCTGAGGTCCTTTGGTATATCCAAATCATCAAGAGGAGTATCAGGCTTTACTGACCAAATTTCAATATACTCCAAGATCTTCTTGGGATCAAGGAGAAGTGGGATTTCAGAACCTGATGCTTCAGCTTTGCATCTGGCTGCAGCATGCACATACTCAATCTTTTGTTCCTCAGTGGCCACAAAACCGGACAGATCTTCAAACTCATCTTCATCATCAGAGCTGAAGTTAGTCTGATGAATGGAACCGCGCATGGAAGTTTTCTTCGGAGAAGGTCTTGCGCCGCGTTGAAGAACCATCTTGGTCTTCAGCTGAGGCTGAGGCATTGTGGTGGAAGCCCCAGGTGCACTGCCAGACTCATCAGTGTGAAGCCTTGAGGCAGGAGCGGCTCCAGAAGTTCTCTGGCATGAGGAACTAGGAGCTTGAGGTTTTGGTTTGATGCCAGGAGTTTTTCTGCGAGGCTGACCAAAAGGCCGGGGCTGAGGCTGAGCAGCAGGCTGAGGCGGAATCTGCACTAAGGCAGCCAAGTCACGGGCCAGACTGGATGAAAGATGATCTGTCCTCTTGAGGTAGCGCTGATAAGCATCAGGAAAGTCATCGGGAGTCTTCAAGGTTGAGGGGTGAGGAGTGACACCCGGTTCAGGAGGAGGGTGAACCTTGATTCCCAAAGTCTTCAAGGGCGGATTGACCACAAACTTTTCCTCATGCTGAGGATTTATCCATTGGTATGCATCCCAACGTTTAGCCCATTCCCTCGTGATTTTCTGCACCCCTTTCTTGCGATCACCGCAGTTTCACGTTCGGGATCCTTCAGTTTTTCATAGAGCGCTAGGGGCAAATCACGAGCAGTATCAATGAGTTTGCGACGAGGAGCCATTTTCTTTAGTTGAGGAGACTGAGGAATTGTTCGTTCGAGTTGAGCTGCAAATGAAGTGAGACTATGAGAACCATAAGATTCCTCAGCAGACATGTACCTGTGACAGAATTAAGTTGTGAGGGAAGGGGCTATGGTTATATGTGTTCATGAGGAAAGTGGTGAGGAAATCAAATTGTTGAAGCATAGACTCAGTAAGATTTCAGTACTGCTGAGGATTTGGTTTGAAGAATCTTGAAAAATCGTGAAGAAAGTGCAGTACTGAGGAAGTAGTGGCTAAGTCATTTGCGTACCAGAAATGCGGCGAAATGCTGAAGAAACCCGAGTCGATCTTCTCCAGCGATGATGAACTCCAACGTCGACAGCGCAAGAGCTTGAGGAGCTCAAGGGCGGCGGCGTGAGAGGGAATGAGGTGTGGGGGAAAATGACCGCGGGGGTGGTGGCTATTTATAGAGGGGTAAAACTGAGGGGTCGCGATTTTTTTGGACAAGATTACCCCTGGAAGTTCAGATTTCTGTGGTTATCTCATTGATGTATATGCACAATGCGCGGTAAAAGCGCAATGATCAAGGGATAAGATTAATGTTAAATTGATGGTCCTCAACTTGAGGAAACTTAGCACAATGAAAGTTTTGAGGATACAATTAAAGCTTCAGTTTGAGGAACATGTGAGTTTCCAATGAACGCATACTTAAGATAGAAAGATTGGACAAGTGAGCACAGAGGGACGGGTCAGATCACATTCACCTAGATGAAGAAACAAATTCTGAAGAACAAAAGCTATATGTGAATGCTGTTGAGGACTAAACAGTAAGTATCAGGATGAAGACACAAATGAAGAAACTGAGGACTAATGATTCCTGAGGAATTTGGGCGGTAGCGCTACCCACCTTATAGGGAATAAGACACATGATGCCATACAATTGTCGTATGGATCTTGAGTCAATTCCACGTTAATTTCTTCACACTTAGCAAGGTAGTTCCTCGTGATTTGAGGAGTACGACGCATTGTGTGTTGTACATCAGGATTCTTCAATATTGTTTAAGAGTTAGGATGTGTGTCCATTCACTGGACATTTGAGGAATCTACGATATCTAGCTCACACCTCAGAGTGCTAAATCGCTTCTCATCCAAAGGCATAGTGAATATATCGGCAAGTTGGTCTTCATTCTTCACGTGGCTGATGACGATGTCTTCCTTCAACACATGATCCCGAAGAAAGTGATATCGAATCTCAATGTTCTTCGTCCTCGAGTGCTGGACAGGGTTCTGAGATATCTTGATGGCACTCTCATTGTCGCATAGCAGTGGTAATTTCTTCAGGTTGATGTCGTAGTCCTTCAGAGTTTGTTTCATCCATAGAAGTTGTGAGCAGATTGCACCAGTGGTGATGTATTCATCTTCAGCAGTGGAAAGGGAGACACAATTCTGCTTCTTCGATGACCAGCACACCAATGAGCGTCCGAGGAAGTGACATGTTCCTGAGGTAGACTTCCTATCCACGCGATCTCCAGGATAATCCGAGTCTGAGTACCCAACAAGATCCAGCTATGTGCCTTTTGGATACCATAAGCCTAGCGAAGGGGTGTGAGCCAAATATCGAAGAATTCGTTTCACCGCTTGGTAATGTGATTCCTTTGGTGCCGCTTGGAATTGGGCACACATGAAAACGCTCAACATTATATCAGGACTAGATTCACATAGATATACCAGAGAACCTATCATGGAGCGGTATACCTTTTGATCATATTCCTTGCCATTTTCATCAGGACCGAGTTGTCCATCTGTAGGCATCGGTGTCTTGATACCTTTGCAGTCTTGCATCCTGAATTTCCTCAGGCACTCCTTGAGTTAATTCTCCTGAGATATGAAGATGTCGTTGAGTTGCTGACGAATTTGAAGCCCTAAGAAAAACTTCAGTTCGCCCATCATGGACATCTGATACTGTACACTCATCAAGAAGGCAAATTCTTCACTGTATTTCTTGTTAGTGCATCCAAATATAATGTCATCAACATAGATTTGACATATGAATAAGGCATCATCATAGCATTTGGTTAAAAGAGTTGGATCGAGTGAACCAGATTTGAAGCCCTTGCTGATGAGGAAATATCTTAGTGTGTCATACCAAGCCCGAGGGGCTTGCTTTAGTCCGTAAAGAGCTTTCTTCAATCTGTACACCATGTCAAGATTCTTCGAGTCTTCAAAACTTGGGGGTTGAGCAACATATACTTCTTCCTCGATATTACCATTGAGGAATGCACTTTTCACATCCATTTGATATAACTTGATATTATGATGGTTAGAAAATGAAAGCATGATTTGAATGGATTCAAGTCTAGCAACAGGAGCAAAGGTTTCATCGAAGTCGATGCCCTCAACTTGTGTGTATCCTTGTGCAACAAGACGATCCTTGTTCCTAATGACTTGGCCATCTTCATCGAGTTTGTTGCGGTAGATCCACTTCGTCCCAATGACGTTGTGTACTCGAGGATCAAGACGTTTGACTAGTTCCCAAACATCATTCAGTTTGAACTGAAGAAGTTCATCTTGCATGGCCTGAATCCATTCCGCTTCTTGGAATGCCTCAGCAACTTTGGTGGGCTCTGAAATGGACACAAACAAAAAATGCCCACAAAATTTAGCTATTCGATTTTCTCTGGCACGAGTGAGAGGACCTGGTATGTTGACGTCGGCGAGGATTTTGTTGACTTGAACTTCATTTGTGACTCGTGGAAGACGAGGTCGATTGTCTTCAGGAGAATCATCATCACTGTCATCAGATTCATTAGCATCAACTTCAGGTGCTTCAGGGGTCTCAGGAGCCTCAGGATCAGGATCGTCATCAGGATCATTTGCTTTAGGATTTGGGTGTTTTTCACGAGCAGGGGGTATGTGTGTTTCGTCAGGATGGTCCACGGGAATGATGTCACCGGCACCCATCTTCTTGATTTGTTCATCAGGAGGAGCTTCATCTAGAACACGTGGCAGGTGCTCTCTTTGCGAGCTGTCAGATTCATCAAACCGCACATCTACAGTCTCAACAATTTTATGATGACTGATATTGTAGACTCTGTAGGTGTACGAGTTGATACCATAACCAAGCATGAAACCCTCACATGCCTTGGATGCGAATTTGGACTAGTGATGAGGATCACGAATCCAACATGGTCCACCGAATACTTTGAAGTAACTCACATTGGGTTTCTTACCGACCATTAGCTCATATGATGTTTTCTTGAAGAACTTATGAAGATACACTCGATGGACGATGTGGCAGGCAGTGTTGATTGCTTCAGCCCACCAAAAGAGTGGTGTGTTGTATTCAACCAGCATTGTTCGAGCCATCTCGATGAGTGTTCGGTTCTTCCTCTCAACAACTCCATTTTGCTGAGGAGTGTATGGTGCTGAGAACTCATGGGTGATGCCCAAGTCGT
Source organism: Bromus sterilis (assembly GCA_950022295.1). Lineage (NCBI taxonomy): Eukaryota > Viridiplantae > Streptophyta > Magnoliopsida > Poales > Poaceae > Bromus > Bromus sterilis. Next base: position 210,703,485 of record OX465598.1, on the reverse strand, counting down.
CGCAGAATTCTTCCACGCCTATGTTCTTGAACTCAGTGTCATTTTCGCTTCGAATGTGCTTGATCTTCAGGTTGTAGTTGTTCATGACTCGCTGGGCAAAGCGCTTGAAGATTGCTGGGGTTTCTGACTTATAAAGGAGAAAATGCACCCAAGTATATCGTGAGAAGTCATCAAAAATAACAAGACCATACATACTACCTCCAAAGCTTGAATACTTTGGAGGACCGAATAGATCCATGTGAAGCAGTTCCAGAGGTCTCGTTGTCTTCATGATGGTCTTTGCTGGATGCTTGGCCTTGGTCATCTTTCTAGCTTCACACGCGCCACATAACCTGTCCTTTGTGAATCTTATTTCCTCAATCCCGAGGACATGTTTCTTCAGGACCAGCTTCTAGAGGTTCCTCATCCTAACGTGTCCAAGTCTTCGATGCCATAGCCAACTTCTGAGGCTCGATCCATGAGGCAAGTAGCAACCTGAGGACCTTCAGAGAAATCTACAATATACAGGTCACCTTTTCTAACTGCCAGAAGACGGTGGAGTTATCACTTACCATTTGAACAACACATCCATATTTTCCAAATACGACAATAAGATCAAGGTCACATAGCATAGACACAGACATAAGATATTATCCAAGGGTCTCAACCAGCAAGACTTTCTCGATGTGTCGATATCATGAGATAGCAAGTCTGCCGAGACCCAATACCTTACTTTTACCTTTATCAGCGAAGGTGATGGTTTTCTTTGAGGAAGGACTCAGAGATGATTCCATGAGAAGGCTTCTGTCTCCAGTCATGTGATTCGTGCATCCACTATCCATTACCCATTCGATCTTCCCCTGTAAAGGAATTATTATCTCATACAACAGGTTATGAGCCAGTATCAGTTTGAAGAATTTATAATTCCTCAGAATTAATTCCACAGGATGTTCCTCAGGATTGATTCCTAGAAATCAGCTCGTATAAATTTTCATCAACTGAGTCAAGTAATATCGTCCTGGGCATATGATCAGCAACGTTTGTGATTGCCTCAGAACGAGTTCCTGCAAAGATGATTAGTTCTTCTTCACCACCCACATTCTAATGGGTGTCCTTGAAGCAATGAGGAACGATGAGAATGATGAGACCTAATGGGATGCTGAATGGTGGTGTCAGGATAAACAAATGAATAAGCATTCTTATGAGGGGCTTCCCTATGAACAAGATGGTTAGATGAGACATAGTTATAATCATTTCCCCTTGAGGTATTGTCCTCAGATAATATCCTTAGCTCATTTTCATCTGCATTCACAGGAAGGTTAGTGATGAGTTCCTTTTGAACCCAGATCTGCCTTACTGGTGGACCGTTCCCGTAGTTATTCCCGATGTACCTGGTGAATACCTCACCATTAACATCTTTAAATAGTTTATAGTTTGAGTCAAAGGACTCAATCACCAAATCTGAGGAAGCAATGTCATAACCAGATAAAGTATAGGGATCAGGAGGAGGCATTTTTGTCAGAACCCAAGTGGTCTTTGGGTATTGCTCTGGTTTCCAGTAAGAGCCATCAGCATTGAGGTTTCGGGTGAAGCCGACACCTTCTTTCCTCGGATTCCTGTTGAGGATCTGTTTCTTGAGGACGTCACAAAGAATCGGATGCCCTTTCAGACTCTGGAACATACCGGTTTCCAGAAGACTCTTCAACCTAGCATTTTCTTCAGCAATGTCTATGGTATCCTCAGATGAGGGGTTAGATACCACAAATTCAGTTGAAATAACAGATTCTGAAGATATTGAAGAACTAGGTACAGAACTAATACGGTCATGTTCAATGCACTTTAAACAAGGAGGATTAAATCCTTCTTGAGGCATAATGATCTGTTGGGAGATGAGTGAGTCGTTTTCTTTCCTCAGATCGTCATGAGACATCCTCACGCGTTCAAGTTCTTTCTTTCTCATGAGGAACTCATGAGACAGCTTTTCATGATCGGTGAGGAGTGCCTCATGACGACTGATTAAGTCATCAAACTTTGACTGGAGAATTTTTGATTCATCAGTCAATTTTTGAGTCTTCTTCATTTCCTCAACCAGCATATCATCACTCTTGTTTAATGATTTCTGAATTTTCTCAAGTGCACGTTGTTGCTTAGAGGAAAGTTTAGCAAGTTCAGCATAGTTTTCATCAGGTTCTTCATCTGAGGGATCATCACATGACGAGTAAGTAGATACCTTGGAGGCCTTGGCCATGCAGCAGAAGGCAGGAGAGGTATCTTCAGCTTCATCATCAACGTGGAGTGTGTCAGATTCCTCAGTGCTGAAGATTGACATGATTAATAGTGTTGTAGCAAGAGCGAGACCGGCCACACCCTCAGATTCTTCAGATCCTTCTTCCTCAACTTCAAGATCGGAATCAGATTCTTCAGAGTCCAATTCTTTGCCGAGATATGCGCGAGCCTTACGGGAGTTGTTGTTCTTGTATCCCAGAGACTTTGAGGATCTTGAGGATTTCTTCTTTGACCTTTCATCAGAACTGTCATCTTTCCCTTTCTTCTTCTTCTTCAGCTGAGCTTCCTTTTCCCAAAGAGGGCACTCAGCGATGTAATGGCCAGGTTTCTTGCACTTGTGGTAGACTCTTTTTCTTGTCTCAACTGAGTCATCATCTTTGCTTCTTCTTAAGGAAGATCTTGAGGAATTTATGAAGCCATTCTTCTTCATGAATTTTTGTAATTTCAGGTGAGGAGAGCCAGTTCCCGACTGAGAGTTTCAGGATCATCAAAATCAGCCTCAGACTCTTCATCAGAGGATACCTTTCGTGCCCTTTCTTTTAGCGCGCGGACTTTTGGGGTGGAGCCATATAAGTCTCGTTTCTCAGAGAGCTTCAGTTCATGAGCATTAAGGCGCTCAAGGATGTCAGCGGGATCGAGAGTCTTGAAATCAGGTCGTTCTTGAATCATCAATGATAGGACCTCGAATGAGTCATCCAGAGACCTCAGTAGTTTCTTCACCACCTCGTGATCTGTCATGTCAGGAGAACCCAGTGCTTGAAGTTCATTTGATATGTCAGTGAGCCTGTCAAAGGTTTGTTGCACATGTTCATTGTCCAGCCTCTTGAACCTGTTGAAGAGATTGCGAAGTGTATCAACTCGAGAGTCTCGTTGTGCGGAAACTCCTTCATTGACTTTTGACAGTCTTGTCCATATCTTCTTTGTTGTATCCAGACCGCTGATACGGTTGAACTGAGCCTTTTTGAGGTGGCCACCAATAATGCTTCAAGCTTTTGCATCAAGTTGCCAGTTTTTCTTGACAACATCAGAAGTCATCAGAGTAGGTTCAGGAATGCCTTGATCAACACTATCCCACAGATTCTTGTCAATGGCTTCAAGGTGCATCCTCCTTTTGTTCTTCCAGTACGGGTAGGCAGTATCGTCGAAGGTGGGGCAGTTTGAAGCAACGCTCATTGTACCTGAGATCGACATAGCTAAAACTCCAGGTGGTTAAACCGAATCACACAGAACAAGGGAGTACCTTGCTCTGATACCAATTGAAAGCATAGTATATCGAACAGAGGGGGTGAATGGGAGATTTTCAAATTTCTTGAGGAATTTCAATTTCCTCAGGACTGAGGCAATTCGAAATTGAGGAAACTTACCTAACGAGGAAATACAAAAACATCACAGAATGAAATCATGACTACAAAGCATCATATTGCAAGAGAAACAACTTCAATCAAGAGAGCTAAAGTGTAACAGATGTAATGCATGAGGAATCAGGGCTGAGGAAACTCAGAAGGGAAGGCATCAGGACAAGTCATCGGTGCATAAACATAAGAGTGGAGTTTGAATAAATAGCACCAGGGCACTGAAGACATGGGTTTGATTGACCAGTTCAAGTTGCTGTGACAACTCTATATCTGTTTGGAGAGGCTGAGATTGAACTCAGAAGACATAGTCTTCACCTTATTCTCCTTTAACTAAAGTCCTCATACTCCGTCCAATTACTCAGGTGAGTCTTCAAGGTAGACTCCCGAAACCTTCACAGATTCCGTTTACTCGGGGAACTCACAATTGCATCTTGACTTCCTCAGAACGATGACCTCTACACCGGCTGGAAGATCACAGTCTTCAAGAGTAAAAATCTTCGGATCACTCAAACCGACTTCCTCAGAAATGCTCAACTACTCAGGCTGGTGGTTTTCCTCACTTAGGTTCTTCAGGATCCTTAGAGGTGGGTTGCTCTCAAATGACAAGTGTTAGTTTTTCTCTCGGAGCAGCCAACCCACAAATGGGGATGGGGGCGGCTATTTATAGCCAGGGAGAAACCCCAGGTGAAAGGACATAAATGCCCGTGCACGAAATGACCATCGTGCCCACCCTTCGGACCGTTGGGTGGACAGGTACCAGCAACTCACCGCGCGACACGTGGCACGGTCAAAACGTACTTTCTCTTTCTTCAGGCGAACTGCACTGGCAGTTTCCTGACTCCTCAACCGAAGACAAATTCCTCAGTGTCCTAAAGAACAACGTCTCAGACACCCGAGGAACTGAACTTCTACTGCAGGAGATTTCTCTGGGTTTTCTTCAGGATTTCTATTTGAGCACTTCCTCAGAAATACAGAACTCATTTTCCTCAACCCCTCCATCAGTGCGGTGTTTTCCTATGACTCAAGAAGTATAAAAGTCTTAACGTAGACTACGCTTCAACTTCAGCTTCAGCACGAGGTGCCTCGGGATCTTGAACAGCATCTTCAGCTTCAGCAGAATGCTTCAGGATCATGTTTCCTCAGGATTTCGCGTTGTGCCAATCTTCAGGAAACATACCAATTTCTTCAATGTTCCTCAACATTTTGGGGGGTCGACAATGGTGGTTAACCTCTTCTTCAGGGACTGTTCTCCTGTGTATACTCATCAAAAAAATCAGTCCTTAACTGTTTTCTCATCAAATACTCCAAAACCTCAAAGGGGAACTAGATGCACTTACTAATACAGCTGGGCAATTGAAAGATTTATAAATGCACTTCAATGCTAATTATGCTACAAGAAAGTTTGAGGCTCAAAAGTATGGGCAGTACGCCAAGTCAAGTAGACCGTTTATTCATCAGCATCTAGCCACTAATTATCCACCTTGAGATATCTATCCAGAACATCTCGTTGGTATTAAGTTGTGAGCCCCACCCAAAGTGTAAACCAGAAGCAACAGACAGCTGCATTAACAAACTTTGTGTAAGGTAAACAAAACTTGCAACCGCGGTTACAAGCACCGTGGTTTTCTCCCTGGTGACAACAGCACATCCCCTAGTCTCACGTTTCTATCACTCAAGCTAGACATCGGGGGGCATGAACCCACAATCAAGGATAACGCTCCCTCTTAGGGTTACTATCTACTACTTGGCCAAAGCAATAAACCGAAACGGAGAACATGCAAGAATGAATAATCTATCGGATCCCAGACTGACTCCCTTCCACCTCCACGTCGCCACCCCTAAACCCTAGCCATTTCACCCAAGATCCTCGTTGATTGGGCCTCTACATCAACTTTTGGCTCCGATCATCGTCTCCGGCGTCTCCTCCTCGTTGCATTCATAGCCATCTCATGGAGGTTTATGAAGCCCTCCAGATGGGTTTGGATCTCGCTCCTGGTCAGGTGTTTTCCGAGGAGGTTCGACGCACCTGCTTCTCTACAGTTCATTCTAATCAACACTCTGGTCACTTCACCATGGTGGCGGCTTTTGGTCGTACATCTTTTAAGTTGACGGAAGATTCGGCTGCGGTGGCTCTAGAATCCATCACCGGCGGCCGATGTGATGCACTCAAAGTCTCCATTTTACTTGATCGCGTGTTCAGCTTCACGGTAGCCAATAAAAAGGTTAGATTTCTTTTCACCGATCGACGTAAATTTTTCTCTCCACAGTTTATCTGTTATTTCTATCTCTGGAATTATGGAGGGCCTCAATGGAGCTATGAGTTCAAGCTCTGGCAAAAACAGTGAAAGGAAGAATGGACTCTTGTTAGTCCTTCAAAGAAACGCGCTCAAGCTGGGATGAATGCCCTACGTTCTCTTCCCAAGAAATCAGCGATGAAGGTTGGCCCATCTAAGTCTAAATCTATACGCTTTGGTACTATCATTGACTATGATGCTTGTAAGAGTTACAATATGCGGGTGCAACCGGAGGTACATAATGATTTGCTTGAGGTTGGTTACGAGGTACTTTCTGATGAGTGTCCGCCGCCGTCACCGCCGCCGGTGGTTCACCGGACTACGGCCACTCCGGTGGTTCAATTTGGGACGGTTCCGGTTTCCATGGGTTTGTTAGCTGATCCCGGATCTTTAGGAACGAACAATGTGCAACGGGATATCCTTCCATCCTTGGATAAATGTGCCTCCCCACACGTGGCGGACCGGCTCCTAACAAAATCTAGGGTATCTCATCAACAGACGCAGCTGGATTCGGATCAGGCTACCACATCAGTTGTGCCTGCCATGGATGCCTTTGAAGCCATGGTGGATGCCATGGTGGCCCGTATCATGACCTGCTCCATATGCAATATTCAGGGCCACCTGTCATCGCCTTGCCCTACTACCTGGGTTTGCATGGCCTGCAACCGGGTGGGACACCGCCGACGGGACTGTGATGCGATAGCACGTAAGGAAGGACGCGTTTGGAGACCTGTTCACACGCAACTACGCATTGAGTCCACACCGGATTCACCACCTCTTATTGATTCTCGCGTCACCTCCTCATCTTGCCCTGTCGCTTCAAGCGTCTCCATCGAGAAAACCCTCCCTGCCGATTCCTCTTTGCCGCCCCAAATCGACCACAGTGCTCCGCTGAGCACCTGCTGCAAATCGCCCCTAGCTCCCATGGCGGTCTACAAGCTTGACCCCCTCCGCTTCCTACCCGCCGGCCACAACATCATCGATGGCGGTCCAACCCGTTTACCGCGCACCTTTGTCACGGCGGGCGTCAGGCCGGAGCGACGCCACGAGGACTTCATGGTGGCCGAGGTCATGCCCCCACCTCCACCTGCAGCTTTGGGGCAAACCAGAGAGGAAGTGGCAGATTTCCTCCAAGCCCGCGGTGTCATGGTCCGCACCGTGCAGCCTTGGTTCCTTGGCGTTGGGATGTTCCAAGTCCGCGATGCAGCCGTCAGGTACTCGCTCCCCCAGCATGCTCTCTTCGATCTTGGTGGAGATAGATTTGTTTGATTCTACAACCATGACCAAGGAGAAGGGTTTCGTGGTGCAGATGACTACCGTACGGGATGGCTTATGCTCATTGGGGTGCCGCTAGACTATAGGAACACCAAGAATTTGTCAGATGAAATTAACACTTTTGGAAAATTTCATTCGTGGAACTCTGAGGATCCCTATCTGGTCCATGGGGAGAGGATGCACACCCTGAGGATGCCCAGCCAGAACAACATGATGCTCTAGAACAAGATCAGTAGTCCATGGTCTTGGACCATCCTGACATGTCAGACTTGGTCGAGCAGCCGGTCCTGGAGGTCATTCATGTTCAGGATGATGAGGTGCAGGTTCAGCAGCCACCTGTGGTGGAGGAGCCTATACTGGCACTAGTTCCGTATGTTTCACCTCCAGTTCCCCCACAGCAAATTTATGTGGGGATGATCAAAATTGTTGTTGGCCCGGACCTCCCCCCGGAGATGGCCTGTAATAGAGCCTTTTCCCAACTGCTGCCTGAACTCTGCACTCTACAAGTTCCCAGGAATCTGAAGATCGGTCCGGTGCTGCCCCTGATCTGCTCCAAGAGGTCGTGGAGCATGGCCTTTGATGAAAATTCCTTGGAGATCTCCATCTCCTTCATTGAAGAGGAGGAGCTTGAAACTGGCCCTTCCAGCCTCTGTTGGAGCTCCCTCAGGAACTCACCTTCTCCAGCCCTCCTCTGGTGGAAGCGGCTAAAACCAGGCGCCGGAAAAGGGCTACTCCAATTGTGGACACCGCTGTCAGGCGCTGCACTCGCAACACGGCCAAGCGTGATGGTTTACAGGCGGTAAACTTCATGTTAGATATGTGCCCTAGAGACAAATTAATAAAGATATTTGTCACATATCCATTTTGTTCATAATAAGTTTTATACTGTGCTATAACTGTATTACTTGGAAATACTAATACAGGTGTAGTATAAAACATGGTCCGTAGTTTAACTCGGGTAAACTATCTCATTGGGCAATTGATTGATCAAGCTTTCCTGATCATGGCGACACTTAAGTCCATTGACAATGAGGTCATATCGTTAAGGGGAATGATGTGATGGACGTACACCCACCTAAAGTATTGCAATGTGATCGAGTCACATAGTTCAGCGTTGCTATGACTTTGTAACATATGGCTTAGTCCTTAGACCGTAATGATCATACGTAATTGTCATCTATGAGGAGACTTTGATTTGTATCCCACCGCCTGACTGAAATATGCTGGCTATAACGGTGCACTTTGGGTATTCCGAAATAGATGGTTGATGAGTATGTTAATAGATCAGAGCGGGATTTGTCAGTCCTTGTGACAGGACAGGTACTCTGGGCCCACTCGGTGATATTGCATGGATAGCTTGCAAGCAAGTGACTAGGTCACAAGAGATGCAATGATCATGGACGAGTAATTTTTTTTGTTGTGAACGAGATTTGAACACGGTATGTAGGATACCGACGATCAAACCTCGGACAAACAAAGTACCGCAGCACAAAGGGATTACGTCGTATCGTTAACGGTTTCCAAAAGCGATCGAAGTTCATTCGATGGAAGCGCAGGGGCTGTCAAGGATTGTAACCAGGTCCAACTGACGAGTCATTGGTCAATGAGAAGAGTCTCGACAATGTCTGTTGTTTCCCGGACCGTTAGGGTGTTACACTTAAGGGAAATTGATGCATAGGACAGTTACGGGATCAATCGGTGAAATAGGAGGAATCACCGGAATAGTTCCGGAGGAGGACGGAATGGTTTTCGGACATTTTGAATAGTTCAAAATAAAGTTTAGTTTTTTTAATAATGTTTTATTATTTAATTATCTGAATTAAATATTTAAAACATATTAAATAAATTAAAAAAATGGGAAAAAGTCTAAATGGGCCCATGGGGCCCATTAAGGGAGGAAGGGGTCTCCCCCCTTGGGCTTGGCGCCAAGGGTGGGGCCGACCACCCCCTTGGCCGGCGCACTCCCTCCCCCTTGGGAGTTTAGTCCCACATGGGGAAGGGGAGGAGGATAGCACCCCCCCCTTGGCCTATATAAGGAGGGGTAGCCCCTCCCCCTTTTTTCCAACACACCAAATCTCCTTCTTCCTCCTTCTCCTTCCCGGAAGTGGACTCCTGTAAGAGCAAAGTTATAACCCCATGAGTTTTGGATATTGTTGGTCAAAACAGTAGAGGAACTAACAAGTTTTCTAGTGTGAAACATATGGTTAGGTTCCTGAAGTTATAGGTTGGTGATAAAGCTTCAACGAAGATTTATACTTTTACTGAAGCACATCCTCTGGAGTGAAGCTCATCACGGAGGTCGACCCCTAAAAAGATAAGGAATCCTGAAGCTCGTCTCATCGAAGAAGATGATCAAGATGGCGCAAGACTTAGTTGTTTTTGCGTAGTTCTTTTTACCTCTTTGAGTCATAGGAAAAACCGTACTATCAAGAGGGGTTTAGTAAAAGTACTCCGAAGGTTATGATGAAAAGACTCAGATCGAATCTAAACCAGTGAGAAACCAGAGTTGAAGAAATCTCATGTGAGCTAGGTAATGCTTCACCAGCGAAGACTTTGTTCTTTCGGCTCTTGAAGCAGAACCAAGTCCGTGAGTCAGCTTTACTTGGACCTCAAGTAAAGTTGCGCCTTTGATTGGAAATATGACCGTTGGAGACAGGTGTCAAGCTGTCACATCGGGTCACTTCAGTCATTTCGCACCTAGGGATTGCCACCTATAAATACGCCACCCCAGCCCTCATTGGCGGGTTGGCTGCTCCAAGATTAATTCCTTATAGAGGAGAGAGAGAGAGCAAACCCCACCGAAGCAAAACCAAAACCCATCCACCGAAGCATAAGTCCTATTTGATCTGAGTTGATTCATTATGACTTAGGAAGAAGTTTGCTAGCCTTTTTATCTTGGAGAACTGCAATTCTCCTAGATGGTTAGAGAGTTGTTCTTCAGAGAGCGAAGAGTTATTGTCGCCTCGAAGTCCAGTTTGTCAAAGGTTTCGGTGATTTCCTCAATAATCAACCACGAGTGAAGAACTGACCAACCTCAAGGAGATTTGTGCAGTGGAGATACGGACGGAGAGAGGTTAGCTCCTGTGTTCAATCACAAGTCCCTCCAACCAGACGTAGCACTTTGCAGAGTGTGAACTGGTCGAACAAACATCGCCGAGTCAAGAGTTCGTTTTACTTTCCTCACTTACATTCAGTTTATCAATTGCTTCAGTGATATGCTTCAATGCAATTGATTCGATGCTTTTGATTCGCCATGCTATGCTTCAATCATGTTCTACTTCAATGTTTACCCTTCTGTTGAATCTCTTCGGTTACTGAGTTATGCTTCACTTCATAGTTTCATGTAAAATTTTGAAGTGATCATTCACCCCCTCCCCCTCTGATCACATACTTGGACTAACAATTGGTATCAGAGCTAGGAACTCTTTATTTGGATTAACCTCCTGGAGTGTTTTCAAGTATGTCTTCTAGTATGTCTTTTGCAGCTATTCGCTCTGGCGAACCTATTCCTATTTTCAATGGGAAGGACTACCCGTACTAGAAGGACAAGATGAAAAGAAATATCATGGCTATCAACTCAACTGCCTGGCAAGTTGTCTTGTATGGAGTCACTGTTGCTGATGAGAAGGAGATCACTCCTAAAGAAGCAACACTGATTGATCTTGATTCTGTAGTTTGGGTTTTCATCACCAATCACTTGACACCTGAAAAGTATCATGAAGTGAAGAATATTCCAACTGCCAAAGGTGTCTAGGACTATCTTGAGAAGATTGGTGAAGGTGTTTCTACCTAGAAAGATGCCAGAATTGACACTCTCCGAAGCAAATTCTATCGCTTCAAGAGAAACGAGGGTGAAAAAGTCAGTTCCATTTACAGCAGACTCACAACTCTTGCTAATGAATTGATTTCCCTCGGTGCTGATGACATTACACCTCACTCTATTGTGAGAACTCTGCTTCGCTCATTGGATGATTCGTTTGATCACATAGTGCTGATGATCAAGGAAAGGACTGATTTCAGACGTCTTGTTGCTGCTGATGTTCTTGAGAGACTCACTACCTTTGAAATGGAAGAAGAAGAGAAACGAGACATAAATGGTTCTCGAAGGAGATCCCATGCCCTGAAAGCAAAAGCTTCGCGTCATTATTCACCCGAAGTCAGTTCTGCTTCAGGTGTCGAATCAGATGATCCCTCAAGCATTGGAAAAGATTTAGCACTGATCATAAGACGCTTCAATCGCTTTCAAAGAAAAGGCTTTTCTTCACCCAAGAAGAGTTATCCTTCAAGAAGCTCAAGTCATTCTTCCTACCGTTTATCCTCTAAATGCTCTCCATCAAAGGACAATTGCTGTTACAAGTGCAAGAAACCAGGTCACTACATTGCTGATTGCCCTCTGTGGGAAGCTGAGAACAAATCGAAGCATTCACTCAGAGACTCTTCATCGAAGTCTCACAGATCCTCCAGAAGTCATGAGTCAAAGAGACATGATTCCAGTTCAAGAAGAGAAAAGAAGAAAGATTCTGATGACGATAAGAAGAAGAAGTATCATAAGAAGCGTGAGAGTTCTTCATCGAAGAATTACTCGTCTCGTCGAAGCAGCTCTCACCGTGCCAAGGCCTATCTAGGAAAGGAGATGAACTCAAAAGATGAAGCCTCTGGTTCCGAAGTTGAACAAGACTCAAGGTCTTCTTCAGGGTCTGAATCAGATGGTGTTGCTGGTTTGGCCTTTGCTTCGGCAGATGCTTCAGTCAATGCTTCGAGCTCATTCTTCACGAACAACAGTAGTGAAGATGAAACTCCTGCATATTGCTTCATGGCCAAGGCAAAGGTATCTTCATCCAAGTCAAACTATGATACTTCTGATTATTCATCATGTGAAAGTGACACAAGGATAAGCTATGCTAAACTTGCTAAAATTGCTTCAATTCAACAAGATGAACTTGATTCTCTAAGCAAAACCATTAAGAAATCAGAAACGTTGTTGATCGATGAGATTGAGAAAAGTCAAACTTTAACTAATGAGCATGCTTCTCTGAAGGAGAAGTTTGAAGAATTATCCTCTCGGCATGATCTTCTTTCAGTTGATTATGAGAAGCTCACCTATGAATTTCTTCAGAGGAAAATGGCTCTCGAAAAACTGACAGAGGCTCATGAAGAATTGTAAAATGTTAATCTCTCTCTCATGGCTCAACAAGGTTCTGAAGCAAATCATAAAACTGAATCACCTTGTTTGGATTGTTTGGAACGAAGCAAAACTGATTCCAAAGGGAAGGATCCTATTGTTATTGATGATACTAATGCCTCCGATGAGGAAAATCCTGCTATTACCGAGGAACTCCTCAGGTTGAAAAACTTATTTGAAACAAGCATGTTCAAAAGTGTGCAAGGACACCAATATCTCTGTGATATCCTTAGGAAGGCTCTCCTTCACAGGAATCCCAGGAATGAAGGTGTTGGCTTTGAAAGAAAGATAAATCCTGATGGCACATATTGGGAGCCTGAGCAGTATCCTAAGACTGTTTGGGTTCTAGCGAAGGAGAAACCCATTGATATTGCTAACCTTTCAGGTTTCGACTGCAAAATGAACAAAGTCATTGTGGATGAATCACTTGATTCAGACTACAAACTCATGAAAGATGAACAGGGAAAAGTTTCAGCTGAGTATGTAGGTATTCCACCAAAGAATGGATTCTATAAGAGGCAGATATGGGTGCAGAAAGCACTTGTGGAAAAACTTCCTGCTAACCATTCTATGCAGGGAAAGTCTTCGGTACCACCGAATCATTTCTACTCTCTTGAGACGAGAAATGATCCATTGGTGACCGAATCAAATGTTCCGCAGAAGCAATACTATCGTACTGGTCGCCACACGTATCGTCCTCATAATAATCATACTAAGATTGCATATGCTCATACTTATGCTAACCGTTCGCAGAGGACTTACATTTATGGTGTGCTTGATGGTTCACCGAAGCAATACACTCCTGTTCGATTTAATATTGCTTCGACCAGTGCTTCAACGTCTTCTCAGTCACCTGCTCGTTTGTGGGTGGTTAAGAAGAACTAATTCTTCTGCAGGGCTATGTCTCCGGTGGATCCGAATGGGTCATGGATAGCGGTTGTACAAATCATATGACCGGAGACAAGGAGTTATTCACCGAAGAAAAACTATCTCAATCTTCTCTGAAGTACATTACCTTCGGTGATAACAACAAAGGTAAAGTGTTAGGTTTGGGTAAGATTGCCATATCGAAGGATAAGCACATTGACAACGTTATGCTAGTCCAATCACTTGGATATAATCTTATGTCTATTTCAAAGTTATGCGATATGGGTATGCTTGTGTTGTTTTCTGCTTCACGTTGTGTTGTCTTTTCACAGGATGACTATTCGTTTGTCTTCGAGGGTTACCGAAAGGGAGATCTATACATTGTTGACTTTTCTTCGGGCCCTGCTGTTTCCACTTGCTTAATGGCAAAAGCTTCATCTGGTTGGTTATGGCATCGAAGACTTGGTCATGCAGGGATGAGAAATCTTCATAAATTAGTAAAGAAGAATCATGTTATCGGTCTTAGTGAAGTAAGATTCGATAAGGATCGTCTCTGCAGTGCTTGCGAAGCTGGTAAAATTACGAAGAAAGATCATTCAGCGAAGACCATCATGACAACCACTCGTCCTCTTGAATTGCTTCATATGGACCTTTTTGGTCCTCAAAATTATGCAAGCTTGGGAGGAAACAAATATGGTCTAGTTATTGTTGATGACTTCTCTCGTTATACTTGGGTTTTCTTTTTGGATGACAAGAGCAAAGTGGTTGAAATCTTCAAGTCATTCGCAAAGAGAGCTCAAACAGAATATGAATTATCTCTGAAGCATATCCGAAGTGATAATGGAACTGAGTTCAAAAATACTCATATTGAAGATTTTCTTGATGATCATGGTTTTACGCATGAGTTCTCTGCTGCCTATACACCTCAACAGAATGGTGTAGTTGAAAGGAAGAATAGAACTCTTATTGAGATGGCCAGAACTATGCTTGCTGAATACAAGACTCCTATTAGGTTCTGGGCCGAAGCAATCAATACTGCATGTCACATCATCAATAAGGTTTACCTTCACAAATTCTTGAAGAAAACTTCACATGATCTTATCACTGGTAACAAACCAAATGTCTCATATCTTAGGGTATTTGGTGCTCCATGCTTTATTAGAGATATGAATCATAGCTCCAAATTTGCCCCTAAGGCACATGAAGGTTTTCTTTTAGGTTATGGCTCAAACTCTCACACTTACAGAGTCTATAACTCTCACTTTGGGAAAGTTATGGAAACTGTGAATGTAAGGTTTGATGAAACTAATGGCTCTCAAAAGGAGCATTTGCCTCATGATCTAGATGAACCTCCTCTTGATGAAGTAATAAGGTCCATGGCTATTGGTGAGATTCGCCCTGTTGAAGCCAATCAACGTCAAGTTGTTAGGGATGATGATGGTCCAATGTTCCCACACATAGCCCGGGGCGCTGGAGATCAACATCCTGAAGCTAATGATGAACAGGACGAAGAAGGTCAAAGGAACGAAGGAAATGCTAATCCTGAAGGAAATGTTGAAGCTGAAGGTGAAGCTGATCCCGAAGCTGATGCAGATCCTGAAGCAGAAGATGAGCCTGAAGCATATGATACTACGTTATCACGAGTTCGAAGAAGAGTTGATGTGGATTCAATCCTTGAAGATATCAATCTATCAGGTCGTCCCACTACTCGATCTCGCACTCGCTTGGCTAACTTCTGTGGAAATTTTTCCTTTGTCTCCATGCTAGAGCCTTCAAAATATGATGAAGCCATGAAGGACCCTGATTGGTTATTAGCTATGATGGAAGAACTTCACCAATTTGAAAGAAACAAGGTCTGGTCACTTGTTGAAAGGCCAGATCCCACGAAGCACAACGTTATTGGCACAAAGTGGATATTTCGCAACAAGCAAGATGAAGATGGTATTGTGGTAAGAAATAAGGCTAGATTGGTAGCACAAGGTTACACTCAAATCGAAGGCATTGACTTTGGTGAAACCTATGCTCCAGTAGCCCGTCTCGAATCCATTCGTGTCATGCTTGCTTTTGCTAACCACAAAAATATATTTCTATATCAAATGGATGTCAAAAGTGCGTTTCTTAATGGTGAAATCGAAGAAGAAGTGTATGTTATGCAGCCTCCAGGTTTTGAAGACTCGAAGAATCCTGATATGGTGTACAGGCTTCACAAAGCTTTGTATGGACTGAAGCAAGCACCTCGTGCTTGGTATGAAACATTGAAGGGTTTCCTCCTGAAGAAAGGCTTCAAACCAGGAACAACTGACCACACTCTTTTCACTCGATCATATAACAATGATCCATTTGTGTGTCAGATATATGTAGATGATATTATATTTGGCTGTACTAACACTGAAATCAGCGAAGAATTTGCAAGAATGATGTCGAAGAAATATGAGATGTCTATGATGGGCGAATTGAAGTTTTTCCTTGGACTTCAGATTCGACAACAGAAGAATGGCACCTTTATTTCACAAGAGAAATACTTGAAGGATTGCCTGAAGAAGTTTGATCTTGCTGAATGCAAGACCATTAGAACTCCCATGCCTACTAATGGTTTTCTTGATGCAGATGAGAAAGGGAAACCCTTCGATCGGAAGAAGTTTCGATCTATGATAGGTTCACTCTTATACTTATGTGCTTCTAGACCTGACATCATGCTATCAGTTTGTATTTGTGCTCGTTTTCAGGCAAATCCAAAGGAATCGCATCATATAGCGGTGAAGCGAATTCTTCGATATCTAGCTCATACACCTTCTTTGGGACTTTGGTATCCCAAAGATACTCAGTTTAATTTGATTGGATATTCTGATTCAGACTGGGCTGGTGACAGGGTTGACAGGAAATCTACCTCAGGCACTTGTCATTTTCTTGGTAGATCTCTTGTGTGTTGGGCTTCAAAGAAACAGAACTGTGTCTCAATATCTACTGCTGAAGCTGAATACATTGCTGCTGGATCATGCTGCACTCAAAAACTTTGGCTTAAGAAGACGCTGAAAGATTATGGTATTTATGTGAAGAAAATCCCTCTGCTTTGTGACAATGAGAGTGCCATCAAGATTGCTCACAATCCTGTGCAACACTCTCGAACGAAGCATATTGATATTCGTCATCATTTTCTTCGAGATCATGTTCAGCGCGAAGACATTGAGATTAGCCATGTAAGAACTGAAGATCAATTGGCAGATATTTTCACGAAGCCATTGGACGAGAAAAGGTTTTGTGCATTGAGATGTGAGCTAAACATCTTAGACTCACACAATGTTCAGTAAGATCGAAACTTTTCACTGTATATATTCACCTTCGTTTGTGTTTCTTTTTGTTTAGTTTCGCTTGATTTTTCCTTCGTCCAAGATTCGCTTCGTTTGCCATTTGCTTTTTGTTTTTAGTTTGCTTTATTTATTCGTTTCTTTTGTCCCCTATGCTTATCACTTTTAGCTTCGTTGTTGTTCTTCGAAGTGATAAGTTTCGGACCCTACCCCTCCATTCTGTTTCGCTTCCAATCTTTTCTATCTTGAATGTTAAGCACAATTGAAACGGAAAGCATATTGCTTCGAATGTCATTGAGTTCCGAATCAAATGCTTCCAACATTATCGAAGATTTTTCTCTCGGTCGAGACTTATTCTTCGGCCGTTGAGTCCCCGTCTTTTTCGGGTCGTTGAGATTCGCTCGCGATACGCCACTTCATCTTAGCCGTTGAATCGGAAGAGTCAGTCGCTGTGAATCGTTCGATCTGATCTGGTAACCGCTCCAGGTCTGGCCTATTTAAGGCGTTCCCCCATCGAAACAGTTCACCCACGTTCATTCTCTCGGACTTCTCCGTCTTCCACCTCGAGCATCCGCAGAGCTCTCGTCCACGTCGTCGCCGTCGCCGCTTCACTGCCGGAACGCCGCCGCCGTGGACATTCACCGTCGACGTAGAGCACTTCTCCGCACCCCGTCGCCGTAGCCGCCTTGCAGTTAGGGTACGCACAGCCTTTTGGATCCAATCGTGTTCTCTGTGTTCTTCATCTAGGGTTTGGATCTAAGTTTTGTTAGGGTTTTTGTTTCTGTTTATAGGACTGTTTGATCCGTGTTGATCTTTGATCCTTGGGAAAGCTGTTCTTAGCATCAAAGTGATCCCATCTCCTCAGGTCAGTAGTTGAGACTCTATTTATTCTCTGGTTTGGATTGGGTTAGGTCCTGTTCTCGAACTGGTTCTAGCCAAATTCATAAACTGAGTTGCATCCAATCTTAGATTGATCTGGGCTCCTGTCAAAATTGATTTTTTTTTGGTCGAAACCTCTGCCTGTGCTTATTCATTCCCTCTCCTTGTTTCCCTCTTTTCTATACTTCTAATCACAGGATGTCTGACGAAGAGGCTGCAATAGGGAATGAGTCTCCGATTGTTGAAGGACTGGAAAATTACCCAGAGCCACCGAAGCAGAAGGGCAAAGGAGGCAAAACTAAGGAAGTAAATAATGCCCGAGGCATACCCGAAGCCATTCGCCTCAAGATGGGCTATGACACCCCGCCAGAAGAGACAGATCATGATAGAAAGATTCGACTGCAAAGGATTCGAAGATATTGGGCTATTCAGTGGTACAAGTACAAAAGTATCCCAACTTGGAAGTGGGCAATGCAATTTGCTTTCAGCCCACCTTATCGGTACACCACCGCCATGTGCGCTCAGTACACTGCACCCAACCGGAAGTAGTACTACCCGAAGCCTCCGGCTGTCCCGCACCCAAATTCACTCAAGACCCCGGATGATTATCCTGAAGAGCAAGAGAGGCTTGCTATTCTGGCTGAGAAGAAGAGGATCTGAGAAGAGAAAAAGGCCAAAGCTCTTGCTGCTGCAGGGCTTGATGAAGCTGAACAATCGAAGCCTAAGAAGAGGCGAAAGCTTCGGAAGCTGGGTGATTCACCCCCTCCTGCTTCAGAAGAGGAGGCTGAACACGAAGCCGATGACGAAGCTGATGCAGCTGCACAGCTTGAAGACTCGATCGATGAAGATCCTGCTGATGAAGCAGATGATGAGTCAGAACACTCTCCCATTCCCCCAAGTCCAAAGAAGAAACTGATTCGGATGCCTCTGAAGAAGAAGGCTGGAGCGAAGCCAACTGCTCCTAAAGGTGTTAAGTTTCAAGAACCTACTGAACCTCCTGCTCCCAAGAGGAACATAGATTTGACGAACTTGGTAGTTGAGGCACCCCTGTCCTCTAAGCCTCCTCGCCATCCAGTTCCAGCCGAGCAGAGGACCAAGGAACGGCATGACCCGAAGGCAAAGCCTGTGGCTAAGCCTACTGCTGTGCCCGAAGTCAAAGCTTCTGAGCATGCTAAAGCTCCGAAGCCGAAGGCATCTGTGGCTAAGCCTGGTCAGACTTTTGCCCAGGTTGGCACAAAGAAGCTGTCAGAAGCTGAATTGCGGAAGAGAGACCGCATCGAAGCTGAACGTCTACATACCGAAGCTCAAGCCAAAGCTAAGGCTGAGAAAGAAGCCAAAGAGAAACAGAAAGCTGATAGAGAAGCAGCTGATCTTGAAAAGAAAAGGAAGGAGTTGGCCGAGGCAAACTAGCAAGCTGAAGCGAAGCGCAAGCTAGCTGAAGCTAAAGCACAAGAGGCTAAGGCTGCCGCCGAAGCCAAATAGCTTAGCGAAGCTGAAGCCAAACGCCAAGCTTAGTTGGATTCTCTTCGCACGAAGAAAGCTGAGAAAGCTGCAAGGGCCGCTCAAAAGGAAGCCGTTGTGGACATGGCACCGAAGGACCTTCCCCCGAAGCCAGTCGCAGCTCCTGTCCCGGAAGCCCATGTTGAAGCTTAGCATAGTGAACACAATTTTCCAGATGCTAGAGAAGGTGAACTCTGGGACTGTTTGAGCCTGTATCAGGTATACTGTAAGCTTGCTGAAGCTGTATATCCCCAAGTTGTGGATATTGGGAATATCTACATTTCACCAAATCTTTCAGCCATGCTCGAAACTTTGTACAATCAGCTGAGAGATTTACATTCAAGGGACAGATCCGAAACTGCTAAGATTCTGAAATTCAATAAGAAAGCAGATGATGAGTCTGATGAGGATTTCAAGACCGAAGCCATAGCTGCTTCGAAGAAAATTGATGTTGTTAATGAACAAACGAAGCAAAATATTCAAGTCTTTCAAGACAAGTTAAAGTCTGCCATTGAATAATGTTGCAAGACTCACAATGCTTCAGCCATGGCTCTTGACTCAAAGAAGCGCGAAGCCATGCTCAAGCAATTAGCTTCACCACTTCCTATATTGCAACAAAGGAAGAGGCGTCTCATTGCTGACACTGAAGAAGCTGATGAGGTGAGCTCTCATCTGGCCAAGAAGGCCTCAAGAAAGGCATCGCCCCCTCGATGCAGAATCATCAAGCTTGGCAAACCCACGTCGAAGCCATCCGCCCCCGTCATCGCTCCACCCCGTGCTCCAACTCCTCCTCCACCTCAACCAGCTCCTCAACCGTCTTCTCAAGACAATTTTGCGCCAGAACCTTCTCCACCCCCTCAAGACATTCCTGAAAAGGATTACTCTTCAGCTCACTCTGCTGAGGAGTCTGAAGACAAACAAGGCGAAGCCCAAGATCAAGCTGTTAATGCTGAAGCCAATGCAGATGCAGAAGTCGAAGCTGAAGCCGAAGCAAATGAGTTGGCCATTGTAACTCAATCGCCAAGGCGAATCACAGATGCACGAAGGCATTGCATTCCTGCTCAAGACACACAGCTGGACTCAGTTTATCCCAGAGAGACTTTTCCCATATTCTTGGGAGAAGGATCTTCTTCAAGACATGGTCCTGAATTTGACATTGAAGTTCATCGCAAGAAGCTTCGATTCTTTGACACTAGTCCATATGATTCACCAAGAACTGCTGATGACCTTCGATTCTGGACCGCCGAACAGCAAATCCTGTACACGAAGCTTTACTGCCAGAAAGGTGTTCTGTTCAGACACAAGTACTTGGACATGCACAGCCTTTCATCTGCAACATGCTTCCAAAACATCATGGAAACTATCGAAGCACAGAATCTGACTAGATTGTTTGCTATGGAGACTCCCTTCAACTCAGAGCTAGTGAAGCAATTCTATGCCACACTATATGTCTCTGGAATCCCAGATGATACTAGCTCTTGGATACTTGAATGGATGATTCAAGGGAAAGTGTTCCGAATGCACTCAGATGAATTCATGGACATAGTGAACATACCAAGACACACAGGAGAAATTGCAAAGGTTCACATGTTACCAGATCCCACTGAAGCTGAATTTGCATCTCTACTGGATCCCGAAGTCACTGGAGATCACATGCCAGAAAACATTCGCCCGAAGCATCTGGTATTCATATCGAAGACTTGGTTTTATATCTTGTCAAACTCACTGATGCCTCTCAGTACTGCGAATGAAGAATCAAACATTCTCTATCCTACTCGTCATGCTTTAATGAAGCTCACCCATGGACATGTGTTTGACTTCGAGGATTGTTTTCTTTGATACATGGTACAAGCTACAGAATTGGTAAATCAACTGAAGCCATATGCCCCTTGGCTGCAAACCATTTGCAACCATGGACGCAGCGAATATTACACTGCGAAGCATCACCCGAAGTTGTTCTGCCCTCCGGTCCGCGATACCATGAATATCTTCAGGCGGCCAAATGATCCATTCGCCACATATGTTGGAGTCAGACAGCATGTCAATGATCGCAATATGTCGAAGCGTTTTCAAAAAGAAGTGTACCACTTTGAAGTTGCCATTCGGAACCAACAGCTGCTTGAAAACTTCATCGAAGGAAATCAGCGCCAGATGCAACATCTGTCAGATGAGATTAATAGAGTTGGAAACATTGCCCTGAACAACAACCAGTACTTGAAGGTGTTGAAGCGTCATTCTTGGAAAGGTTTATGGAAATTCAACTCAGTGAAGAAACTTGAAGCCGACCGGATTTTCAAGTAGTACCCACATCTGCAGCGGCACTTCTCCAGAAATGACTCGATTGATCGCCCCAACCCCAAGATTCCTTCACTGGACAAGATTGATGAAGTTCTCTTTGTCAACCCTGCTGAACAGATTCGCCCCGATACCTTCTCGGATGAAGACTCTCACACATCGAAGCACGAAGACGATCCTCTCGACGACAGCGACCTTGATTTGCTTCAAGCGCCGATGGACTTCGACGAGGAAGAGTCACCGGCTTCGACCGAAGGCGAAACTTCTGGAGATGCTTCTTCGTCAGGCGAAGACAATCAGCAGAGTCCCAGGGTTGCAGCTGACGCGTAAATGCTCTCGTTCTACCTCTCAACCTTTTGTCCAATTCTTGACAAAAAGGGGGAGAAAGTAGCATCGATTGAGTTTAGAATCGCTGCGGGGTTTTGGGTTTTGATTCGATATCTTTTGCATGTGTTAAGTTACGACAAACATTCCATTCACTTCGATTGGGTTGTATCTTAACGTTTTACTTCGGTTGTGAACTGTTTCATCGTATATGTTAATAACCCCGTGCTTGCAAGCTGCTTTCCTACATTTATCTTGCAGGTGGTTATTTTTCCTTAAGTTCACAGGTCATTGGATGATTGCATATTCTTCAAGCCAAATGATCTTTTTATTCAATTGATTCACTAAGATATGTGTTAGGCTTCCCATTGATGATATTCTTCAACAAGCATTTTTTCTTCGATTATACAAATCTTCAATGCTTGCATTCAGGGGGAGTCGTAAGCTTCATATCTTAGAGTTTGCTCTCAACTCAACTTAAACTCCGAATCTTTTTATCGATGCCTGTTTTGTCAACAGTAGTCCAAAAAGGGGGAGATTGTAAGAGCAAAGTTATAACCCCATGAGTTTTGGATATTATTGGTCAAAACAGTAGAGGAACTAACAAGTTTTCTAGTGTGAAACATATGGTTAGGTTCCTGAAGTTATAGGTTGGTGATAAAGCTTCAACGAAGATTTATACTTTTACTGAAGCACATCCTCTGGAGTGAAGCTCATCACGGAGGTCGACCCCTAAAAAGATAAGGAATCCTGAAGCTCGTCTCATCGAAGAAGATGATCAAGATGGCGCAAGACTTAGTTGTTTTTGCGTAGTTCTTTTTACCTCTTTGAGTCATAGGAAAAACCGTACTATCAAGAGGGGTTTAGTAAAAGTACTCCGAAGGTTTTGATGAAAAGACTCAGATCGAATCTAAACCAGTGAGAAACCAGAGTTGAAGAAATCTCATGTGAGCTAGGTAATGCTTCACCAGCGAAGACTTTGTTCTTTCGGCTCTTGAAGCAGAACCAAGTCCGTGAGTCAGCTTTACTTGGACCTCAAGTAAAGTTGCGCCTTTGATTGGAAATATGACCGTTGGAGACAGGTGTCAACCTGTCACATCGGGTCACTTCAGTCATTTCGCACCTAGGGATTGCCACCTATAAATACGCCACCCCAGCCCTCATTGGCGGGTTGGCTGCTCCAAGATTAATTCCTTACAGAGGAGAGAGAGAGAGAGCAAACCCCACCGAAGAAAAACCAAAACCCATCCACCGAAGCATAAGTCCTATTTGATCCGAGTTGATTCATTATGACTTAGGAAGAAGTTTGCTAGCCTTTTTATCTTAGAGAACTGCAATTCTCCTAGACGGTTAGAGAGTTGTTCTTCAGAGAGCGAAGAGTTATTGTCGCCTCGAAGTCCAGTTTGTCAAAGGTTTCGGTGATTTCCTCAATAATCAACCAAGAGTGAAGAACTGACCAAGCTCAAGGAGATTGGTGCAGTGGAGATACGGACGGAGAGAGGTTAGCTCCTGTGTTCAATCACAAGTCCCTCCAACCAGACGTAGCACTTTGCAGAGTGTGAACTGGTCGAACAAACATCGCCGAGTCAAGAGTTCGTTTTACTTTCCGCACTTACATTCAGTTTATCAATTGCTTCAGTGATATGCTTCAATGCAATTGATTCGATGCTTTTGATTCGCCATGTTATGCTTCAATCATGTTCTACTTCAATGTTTACCCTTCTGTTGAATCTCTTCGGTTACTGAGTTATGCTTCACTTCATAGTTTCATGTAAAATTTTGAAGTGATCATTCACGCCCTCCCCCTCTGATCACATACTTGGACTAACAACTCCCCTTGTTTGGAGTCTGCACCTGGTTGGAGTTCTCCACCATAAGGAAGGCCGTCGTTCTGCCGGAGTCGGGATCCGTAGCCGTCTTTCTTCCGCTGCTCGCCTGGTTCGGGGCCCGGGAGGAACATCGATTGTACCGTACGTGTATAATCTCTTCGAGGCACTACACCTGTGGTGCTACTTCGTCGCTGGAGGTTTACCGGGAGTCATCCTCGCCGGTGGTGGTCTTCTACACGACAGGGAGGTCGTAGTTCCGAGTCTACGCCAGCCATGTTCGCAAAAACGTTTCCCTCTTTCGGTCTTCAAAGGTATGAACACGGATTCCCTCCGTTACTTTACATCGCCATAGCATAGATCTTGGGTTCGGGTACCGTAGGTATGAAAAAATTGTGTTTTCTGCCCCGTATTCCAACACTTCACTGAACTCCCCCTGGATCTAAAGCGAAAGAAGCCCAGGTCCAAGCCCATCCCCATGGTGCTTCCAGATCCAACACCAGATGCATCCCAAGGCCTAGCACAGCAGGAGGTACCTGTTGTTCCCCCCACACCTATCAAGGTCATGCAGATGATCGGCACTGAGCTACAGATTGATCCTTTCCTGCTGACCAAGGAGAAGCTAATGGCGACTTCAACGTCTACTGATGCACAAGATGTTGATGTTGATGTTTAGTTTTCCATTATGCTTCAGGGTTTGGCAAGCCCCTAAATTGGCCAGTTGTATTACAATTGGGCAGTCCTTTTTTGGCCCATGGTTATACTTTTGGTTGTGGATGTTAGCTGTAATGTTTATAGTTATCTTATTACCTATCTTCTCTGTTTTTTATGGATCATATATCTACTACTAGAGATTGGAAAGTGCTTTGTTGGAATGTTCGAGGTCTTAATTCTACTACGAGACAACGAGCTGTTCGAGAGAATATTGAGGAAAACCAATGTGTCGTTGTTTGCTTGCAGGAAACTAAGTGTGAAAACATTGACCACAACTTTATCCGGTCATTTTGTCCCAGACGTTTTGACCAATTTGCTGTGGTTCCCACGAGGGGCACCTCTGGTGTAATTTTAACCATCTGGAATTCTAGCATTTTTTATGGACTGCTGGTGGATACAAAAGATTTTGGTCTGGTGATTCAATTCACCTCCACACATAATGCAGAATCCTGGACTTTGGTTAATGTATATGGCCCATGTGAGCAGCACAACAGGGATTTATTTGTGGATTGGCTTTATCACCTGAATATTCCTTTTGATGCTAACTGGCTGTTGCTTGGGGATTTTAACTTCATTAGGTCAATGGAGAACAGGAACTTACCTGGGGGTGATGTGAATGACATGTTCATTTTCAATGAGATAATTGGTCACTTCGGTCTTCTGGAGCTACTTCTGAAAGGAAGGAGATTTACTTGGTCCAAAATGCAGGATGATCCTTTATTGGAGCAATTGGACTGGTTTTTCACATCTGCAAATTGGATTTCCAATTACCCTTCCTCACAAGTGCTTCCATTGTCCAATAGTGCTTTTGATCATGTGCCTTGTGTGGTGGTCATCAATACCACTATTCCAAAGGCCAATATTTTCAGATTTGAGAACTTCTGGGTGGAGATGGCTGGTTTCATGGACTGTGTCAAAAACTCTTGGGAGGTACCATCCAACAAATCCCACCTTGTGGCAACCTTAGTGGACAAATTCAAGAGACTGAGAAGGGATATTAAGCACTGGCAGAAGAATTTATCCACTCCTAAAGTGTTGATATCCAAATGCAATAGGGTAATCTTCATTTTGGATTGTCTATAAGACATTAGAAGGCTTACTGTGCCTGAGTCCAATTTTAGGAAGATTGTTAAAATGCATCTAGAGAAACTCCTACAATGGAAACATCTGTACTGGAAGAAGAGATGCACACAAAGATATATCAAGGTGGGGGAGGAGAATTCCAAGTTTTTTCAAGCAATGGCCTCTGAGAGACACAGAATGAATTCTATTGCCTTTATGCAGTTGGCTGATGGTACTACATGCTCCAATCATGATATCCTGGCAGCTGCTTTCTGGGCTGCATTCAGAAACAGGATGGGAGTGGCCAAGGGCATTGTTATGTCCTGAGATTTGCATACTCTACTGGTTCTTGTGGAGGGACTGGAGCCCCTAGTGGTTCCTTTTGATAATAAGGGGATGGATGACACAATTAAATTCATGCCTTCTGATAAATATCCTGGACCTGATGGTTTCAATGGTAAATTCCTTAAGTCATGCTGGTCGCTGATATGTTCTGATTTTTACAGCCTTGCTGAGGATTTTCATAGTGGAGATGTTGATCTAGAGGGTCTCAATAGTTCCTTTATCACTTTGATCCCCAGGAAAAATAACCCTGAAAATGTGAATGATTTTAGACCAATCTCTCTTACTATTGTGGGCATCAAATTTCTCACCAAAATGGCAGCAAACAGGCTTCAGAAGGATATCAGAAGGTGTATTCATAAGAATCAGTATGGGTTCATCAAGGAAAGATCCATTCAGGTCTGCATTGCATGGACCCTGGGATACTTGCATCGGTGCCATCAATCCAAGAGACCTTTGATTTTGATCAAAATTGATTTTGAGAAGGCTTTTTATTCCATTGAACATGATGCCATTTTGGAAATTTTGAAACACAAAGGTTTCCCTCATAAATGGAGAAGGTGGGTGCAGCACCTTTTGGACAGTGGCTCCTCTATTGTTCTGTTAAATGGCATCCCAGGTAGACAGTTCAAGTGCAGGAGAGGGGTCAGGCAGGGTGATCCTTTATCTCCCATGCTCTTTGTTCTAGCTGCTGATCTTCTGCAATCAGTGGTGAATGATCTGCTTAGGAGAGGGTAGCCCAGTTTACCTATACCCTCTCATGACCCTGACTTTCCAATTGTGCAATATGCTGTTGACACCGATCTGGTGATGCCTGCTGAAGAGCAACAAGTGCTTAAGCTGAAAGAAGCACTAAGGAGTTTTTCTGAGTGCACGGGTCTGGATATCAATTATAACAAATCCTCCATGATACCTATCAACATTGATAATGATTCTGTGACTCAATTGGTTGTAACTTTTGGATGTCAAGTGGGGAAACTCCCTTCACATATTTGGGTCTGCCTGTGGGCACCACCAGGCCCAAGATTGTGGATCTTCTGCCCTTGGTTGACTGCATGGAGAGGCGAATTACTGCTAGCTCTTGTTTCCTTAATCAGGGAGGCAAACTTCAACTGCTCAATTCTGTTATCTCCTCCATGCCCATCTATTTCCTTTGCTCCTTGCACATCCCTGCTGGGATCATCAAACATCTTGAAAGGATTCAGAGATAGTGCCTCTGGAGAAAGTATGGCCAAGACTCAGGTAAATCTCTAGCTTCTTGGGAGCTAGTTTGCAGACCAAAGAATAAAGGTGGGTTGGGCATTCTCAACCTGCAGCTCCAGAATCAGTCCCTCCTGATGAAGCATCTGAACAAGTTTTATAATAAGGAGGATGTTCCTTGGGTTTCTCTGATATGGAACACTTATTATCATCAAAGGGTTCCCCATGAAA
Source organism: Bromus sterilis (assembly GCA_950022295.1). Classification (NCBI taxonomy): domain Eukaryota; kingdom Viridiplantae; phylum Streptophyta; class Magnoliopsida; order Poales; family Poaceae; genus Bromus; species Bromus sterilis. Next base: position 210,676,569 of record OX465598.1, on the reverse strand, counting down.
CTGAGCTCTGTGGCTCTTTCTGGTGGAAAGATGTGGCCAAGAATATGGACAGTTTTTTGGTTGTTTCCAGGATCAAAATTGGGTCTGGGGAGACAGTGCTTTTGTGGAATGACTTCTGGATTGACCACTCTAATGCTACTCTGTCACAGAAGTTTAGAAGATTGTTTTCCTTCTCTAAAGACCCACTCATCTCTGTAAAGGAGGCCTTGTCTACTCCAAACCTCACAGAGCTTTTCAACCTGCCACTGTCTTCTCAAGCTTTTCATGAGTTGAATGAACTACAGGATATCCTCCAGAATCATAGATCTGATGAAATCAAGGACTACTGGACCTGGAGGTTGGGCAATAAGGGGCAGTACACTGCTAAGAAATTCTATACTATGGTGCATGCTCCTATCCAATCGAACCCTCTCCTAAATTGGATATGGAAATCTTATTGCACCCTCAAGATCAAGGTCTTTGTCTGGCTGGTGATCATGGATCATATCAACACCAAAGATCTACTTCTAAGAAGACACTGGCATATTGAGGATGGCCCCGAATGTGTATTATGTCCCACCCAACACCTGGAGACCAGGGATCATTTGTTCTTTCAATGCAACTTCAGTGCTAGAGTCTGGTCTTATCTTGAAATCGATTGGACAAATGGAACAGACATGGTGCAGGTTGCCAAGGAGGCCAGGGAATCCTTTCTTAAACCCTTCTTTGCTGAAGTGGTGTTCACATCTTGGTGTAACATTTGGCTGGTTAGGAATGACAAATGTTTCAAGCATGAGAGGCAATCTTTTTCCAAATGGAGAGTAGGCTTCATTCTTGATCTCACACTGCTTAGTTATAGAATTAATCATGCATTTAAGGATGAGTTACTTAGATGGATAGACTTTCTGCCCCCTTGAAGGGGTATTTCTTTGAAGATTTGGTTGTACATTTGTAAATATTATGGCTAAAGTAATAAAATGCTGGGGGGTGCTTTACCCTTCAGTCTTAAAGCTTCAAAAAAAGAATTACTCAAGAACAAAATATAAAAAGAGAATTGAATATATAACTCATCATGATCTGAACATAATCTCATAATCCATCGGATCCCAGCAAACATAGCATAGCAACAGAAGAAAGAGTACATGAGTGCCTTGATCATGTAGGGATGCTCACAAGGGCTAAGAATTGAAGCACAAGATTGGAGAGAAGACATCAAATAGCTATTGGTCATGGACCCATGGTGCAAGGGGGGCTACTCACGACACATCCGAGAAGCGTTCATGGTGGTGGAGTGTCAGAACCCTCTGTTAGGTAATGTGCTAGGATCAAAGTAACCTTGCATCATGTCAAATTTTCAAAAGAAATCTTTGAAATCAAAATCAAAAGCAAAATGGGAGAAGGAACACCCCCCAGATGAATTAATTCAAAAGGCCAGATAAAAATCTTCTCCAAAAATTCATGTTAGATTTTTGAAAAGTCTTATAAATGAGTGTGATCACATATCAAGTGATGTGGGACCCATCCCATGCTCATAGATTTTTCAAATATTCAAACAGTGCCTTGGATTTAAAGAAATACCCCTATTTGATTTGAAATTCAAATCTTTTGAATTTTAAAAATGTTGAAACTTTATAAGTGGCTAGTCTATATATTTATGAGGCCATATAAAAGTATTCAGCATTTAATAAAATGTTTAGCTATTTTATTTAGCTAAACAGAACAAATGTCAGAAGAGAAAACAGAAAGAAAAAGAAAACAGGAAAGTGGCCCACTTACCGGGGCCACCTCGGCCCAACTCACCTCTCCCGCAGCCCAGCCCGCGAAACCCCCTTGTCGTCTTCTACCCCGCGCTGCCAAGCAGCTCAGTGGCGAGGCGCCGACGCCGTGGACGCCACCGCGACGCCTTCAAGCTTCCAGGCCTCCCCAAGCCTTATCTCTTCGTCTGGACGCATCCTGGAACCGCCCCAGTTCATTCCCCTCCCTCCAGGACCACCTCCCCTTCCTCTCTCGCCCGATTCGTCGCCGCCCGAGAAGCACGCCGGAGCGCCGTCGAGCCCCCGCGTAGCCATCAACGCCGAGAAGCCCCCGGAGCCTGTCCATCGTCTTCACCGCCGTCTTCTTCGTCGAGCAGTGCAAGGAATCGAGCCCGGAGCCCGCGTAGACGCCGGATTCTTCCTCGAGTTCACGCCGGCCACCGTGAAGAACTTCGTCAATTCCGTCGCCGTTGAGCCACCCCAGCCATCGCCACCACCTCTACTGAGTTCCTGGTGAGCTCACGACCGAAATCCCCAACTTTCCCCCTTCGATTGCTTCCTCTAGCCATGGCCGCCATGAGAGCCGAAGCTCCTCGCCGCCGGGTTCCATGGCGACGTCCAACCGCTACGAAATCGAACCCGCCATGTTGTCCATCATGTTCCCGGTGCTCCTCCTCTTCGAACCAGCCCAACCCCGCTTCAATCCGTGCTTTGTAGCGATTTCCCGATCACGGCCGTAGCTAGGTCGCCGCAAAAGTTGACGCCGGCGAGCGTACAGTGCACCCCAGCTCTTGGAATCGGTCTCATTCGACGCGCATCAGCAAGGGCTTCGATCTGGTGGTCTTGGCGCTCCAAATCGTCGACCGAATCGTGATCCCGTGCAGCGCCGCCGCGGCTCCAGTCGTCGGCGTTTAGCCGCCGGCGTGTCAACCAACCCCCCCCCCCCCCCTAATCACCCGGCTAATGACCCCCTGGGTCACTGACCAGTGGGCCCAGTGGCTTAATTAAGCCACTGAATTAATTTAACCCCACGGTTAATTAAACCCAGCCACTGACAGGTGGGACCCCCTTGTCAGCCCCCCCCCTGACGTCATCCTGGCGCAATAAATCATTTTAATGAATTTCCAGAGATTATTTGAATTAAAGAAATTCCATAAATTCCAGAAAATACCCCAAACTTTGGAAATTCGTAGAAAATTCATATTAACTCCAAATTGGACAAATAATATATGAAAAATGATCAGGAGAAAATTATCTTTCCAAATATGCAACTTTCAACTATGTTGGAGTTGATTTTAAAATGGGACCAGTAGCATATGTCATTTGAATTATTTGGAATTAATTCAAATTCAAATCAAATGATCTTGCAACTTGGACCATGGAATTATGCTACAATTTAACCACACTTCAAAGGCATATCATACACATTTGAAGAAGATTCAAAATGATCAAACAATGTCACATGCAACTTGGTTAATTTGAATTCAAATGTGGAGTTTGAATTTGCAATTCAATTTGCAATATACTCCATTTAAATGGGATTGCTTCACACATCAAATCATGTACATCAAGATTCAAACTTCCATCATGTGTTTGTACATCGTATTTACTTTGCTACTTTGCTTATTGTTTGTCGAGTAGAGGTGGAACCGGAGCAGGAGGCTGCCCCCTTCGTTGAAGACCCCGAGCCCGAACCTCGTCAGCAAGGCAAGCAAACCCCCATTGATCATGTCGATAAAATCCCACTTCCCTCTCATGTCTCGCTTATGCATTGTTTAGGATGATCACCATGCTACGTTTCTACCGCATAGATGAACCCATTCCTTTGCATGACCTATCATTTTGTCACAGTAGTAAGCAAACCACAATCCTAGCAAATGTAGGAGTTGTTTGATATCATGCGGCCCCTGCAAATGTTTATCGCTTATTGCATGTTTAGTATGATACCATGTTATTACTGTGATGTGAGTCGGGATGGTAGTGATCATGTTGATGTTGGTAGAAAAGTGTTGGTGAATCGACCCTAATACAAGGTGAACGATGAGAGGCTGTGTAGGAGTACACGGTGGGTTGTCTCGTTGAACACCGCCCTAGTACGAGTTCTTGTGTGGTGATCCAAGATGAAGAGTACAACCACACATTGGGCTCACTGACCCCTCTCAGCTTACTAACTCATCCCTTTCGATGTCCAGATGTCGCAATAGTTCGGAGTTCTGGTAGGCTTGTGGCCTGGATGCTAAGTGAGAGAACGGATCATCCGAGACCGGCTTATGCACCACGCACACATCACTTGGGTCCACTCCGGTAAACCGGCCGGGTTCACGATAGTGGTAGCCTATCCAAGTAGGCGGCTTTCTCGGACTAGATCGGCTATGAGGTAACAGTTGTGGTGAGCATCCTCGCCGACACTTCTTGAACGGTGTCGAGTACAAAGGCGGTAAATGATGATCATGTGTGTGTAGCGGTACACCCCTGCAGGGTTAACAAAACTATTCGAATAGCCGCGTCCGCGGTTATGGACTACTTGGAAAGCTTAGCTTGATTATTAGATAACTTGAACTGGATACTTCTAAAACACACCAAGATAAGTGTGAGTGCTATGGCGTGCTTTCTCGTGGGGAAGTCGAGGAAGGCACCATAGTGGTGTAATTGGTTGGAGAAAGTAGTGGACTCGTGTACGCTTCTTACCTCAAGTCTGGTACTCGTAGTTCAGGACTAGCCAAGTCAAAGCTGGCATTTCTGCAAGTGAAACCCCACCTCCCTTTACCTTGATACATGTGCATGACTAGTATAGATCCTATGTAAGTCTTGCTGAGTACGACTTTCTACTCACGTTTGCTTAATCTATGTTTGAGATGAGACCACTGACCCCGAAGCTGGCTTCTTCATCGAGCTGGACGACTGAAGACCAACTAGTCTAGTTCCAGTCAGACGACTGGTTCCCTCGTGGAGGGCTTGTGTTTAAATAAGGCTTCTTAAGCCATTTGTTGAACTTGTCTGTACTCAGACATAATTTGCTTCCGTTTGTGTTGTAATGTTGGATCACATGTTTGTGATCTCTGTGTGCACTCTATAAGAGTTATCAATAAAATTGTATACTTTGTAGAGAATTGCAATGATACCTACTGTTCATACAAGGCATGTGTGTTGTGTGTATGTTTATAACATACATGTCTTGTATGGGTTTTCGAGACCTTAGTTGTGATCTGGCTGGCGGTCTTTCATACACCAAGTGGCCCTTAGATGTGCGCAGCTTGGGGCATCGCGATGCGATTGTTCGAGACTCCGTCTCGTGCACACTTTGTGGTATGATCGAGCCCGCCCTAGACCCCGACTAAGTGATCGGGCTGGAGTAAGTCTATGTAAGAGTTATGAGATAGTCGATAGTATGGTTGAGGCAACTTGTCTTTGAATATGGGAGTTCACCACCCATATCATTAGGCTTGTGTGCGGACGATGAGGAATCATCTCAGTTGATCATCCGGCCTGGATGGGATGCCCTTCACGTACGATGCTCTCCGAGAACGTTCTGTGCTTGGCCTTGTCTGCTATCCCCGGGTCCCGACATGGAGAAGCTCCCGGAGATCAATCCTCCCTCCGGTAGGATGCAGGGATGAGGTCTTCTGGCGATCCCGATCTCGGGATCGCGGCGGCGGCTGAATAGAGGAGAATTTCGCGATGTGGGGTCTTTTTTGGGGGGTTTTGTCCTGAGGGTTAAATATAGGACGAAGGGGCACCAGGGGAGGTGCCCTCCTCCCAAGCAGCCTCTTGGAGCGGCCAAGGGTGGGGTCGTGCCCACTGGCTGCCTGGGAGGGGGTGGGGCCCCTCCGGCTCTCCTTCGGGCCTTCAAAGTCTTCTGGAACGCTGATTTTTTATATATGTTTCTTGGAATTTTTGTGGCACTAGAAATATTGGTAAATACCTGCAATGCACAGACATCAGCAGACATAAACTGGCACTTGGTGCACTGAGTTAGTAGGTTAGTCCAAATATGTGTAAAAAGGTAAGAAAGTGTATCAAAACACATAGCAATGTCACCCAAATAAGCATGGAACAAGCAGAAATTATATATACGTTTGGGACATATCAACAGGTATCGGACGTCCGATCATGAACGGACGTCCGTCGGGGCATGCAAATCTGCTGTGTCGGTGGCGTCGGATGTCCGGTCTGCGTTGGAAGTCTGAACCCTTGGATGTCCAAAGTCCATCGGACATCCAGCGTGATGTTTTGTAGGCGTACTGACTTCGTTGCACCCTCTTTCGGTAGTGGTCATACGCCTGATCCGTCGGATGTCCGAAGGACGTCGGACACCCGACGCGATGTGTAGGTTCTCTGTTCTCCTGGTGTTGAGGCTTCCTGTGTTCAAGTGTTCGATGTCGGACGTCCAGTTCCTAGGCTTATTCCATCTTCTCTTTCGCCTTGATCCTTGGTTTCGTCATTGTACCTGAGGGAGCATAGGGCTCTGCTTTGAGGTAGAAGCCATGTCTCATATGTATGGAATTGAATTTCAACGAGGAGCGAGTTCACCTTTGTTTCTATGGCACGTGTTTGAGCTCTTGTCAACGGCCCATGAGTAGGATATGTGTCCATGGTGATGTTCGTTGGATGCTCTGCATCATATCCAACCCCCCTTGGGGAAGATCCTTCCACGGATCAAAGTCTTCATCACCATGGTAAGGGGCGAGATCAGAGATATTGATCGTTTTTCTCACCGAGTACTAGTCCGTTGGAATGTCCACCGTGTAAGCATTGTTGTTGATCTTGGTTAGAAGTTAGAATCGTGAATGGACCGTCGACGCGAGGAAGGATCTTGGACTTGCGGGCATCCGGTAACGGTCTTTGCGAAGATGGATCCAAACAAGGTCACCCGGTCTAAATGTGCTTGGTTTCTTGTGTAAGTTCATGTTTTGTGCATGGACTTGGACTTCTTGATCGATAGTGGATCATGTATGTTCATGTAACTTCTTGAGGAAGCTTTCCCTTGCGCTAGAATCCATGTTGACGCATTCTTGGAGTGGGAGTGGAAGTATGTCCAATGGACACAATGGGTTGAATCCAAAGACCACCTCAAATGGCGTGCGCTTTGTCCTGGAGTGTCTTCGAGGTTGTAGGCAAACTCCACCACGGGGATATCATCTTCCCACTCCTTTATTCTCTTCTTGATGACCACGCAGAGAAGTGTGGATAGTGTGGTATGCGGGTGGTATGCCATGGAGAAGAGGAGTTTGATACCGAGCTTGGCACACAATGTCTTCCAAAAATAGCTTAAGAACTTGACATTGCGGTCGGAGTTTGATACCGTGGTATGCAAGGAAGGAAATGTGCCATCTTGGAGAACCTATCCACTACCACAACTATAGAATCTTTGCCATTCCTTGTGCGAGGTAAACCGAGGACAAAGTCCATGCTAATGTGTTCCCATGGAACATGAGGAATAGGTAAAGGCATATAAAGACCATGTGATAGAGATTTGGACTTAGCCTTTTGACATGTATGGCAACGCTGAACAAACCGTGCCACGTCACGTGACATCTTTGGCCAAAAGAAAATGGCGAAGAGTTTAGCATATGTCTTGTCACGACCAAAATGCCCCACGAGTCCACCGCCATGGGATTCCTGCAAAATAAGGAGACGCATGGAACACTCGGGAATACAAAGCTTGTTAGCGCGCATGCGATGGCCATTGTTCAGATAGTATATGTCCCAAATGGTATGGTGGATGCAATTTGCAAAGGGAAGAGCAAAGAAAGGATCATTCACATAGAGGTCTTTGATGTGTTCAAAACCCACCATGTCAAGTTCAAGCTTAGTAGTAGTGTCGTCGATATGTAACGGCAGATGCCATGGGGATGGCTAAAGAGGGGGACAGACCGAGGTTGGTGTCGCTGGTGCCGGAGGCGAGATTGGGAACACTGCGATGTACCCAGGTTCAGGGCTCTCCGTAGAGATAAAACCTCTACTCCTGCATGTCTGGACTATATGGTGGAATATCTGTACAAGGTTCCTCCTTGAGTTGTATCTGCTAACTACTCTGCTCCTGGCCGAGCTGATCTGCTACTCTTGGCTAAGCTACTACTACCCTGCTACTGCTACCCTTCTACTGCTACTCTGCTACTCTTCTACTCCTAGCCGTGAGAGGAGAGGAGAGCTCTTGATCTCTCTACTTGTGAGAGGAGGGGGAATGAGGAAGGAACCCCTCACCGTGGGCACCCTTGGTGCCTTTATATAGGAGGCCCAAGGGGACAAGGGGTGAGGGAGAGGGTACAAAGGGGACAACAAGTACAAGGGACAAGGGGACAAGGGGACAAGGAGGTGACCACTTGGACCAACTATACTATTCCCTTGGACCAATTTCACTATTGCCGATGTGACTAAAGATGTCATCTCTTGTCTTGTCTTGTCTTCTGTTGATTTCCGGGCAGACCGAACTACGGGCAACCGGCAGACGGCGGGCGAGCAGTCGGTCGGGTGCGCGGCGCAGTCGGCAGGCGCCGAGCTGGACTGAGGGCGCAATTGGTGCCCGATGTCTTCAAAAATATTTCGCCTTCTTGACCCTACCAGGGGGTTATTCCCCCGACAGTAGCATCCAAGCCTCCGGGTAACTCGAAGAGTCATCCGGGGGCTTCCTCCTTGTCGGTGCAGATGGCTGATGATTGCCCTTGGGGCAGCTTCTTTCCGGTGGGGGCGTGTTAGCGCACCCACTGGGTGTAGCCTCCGAGATTCGGGCCGAGTGCGTGCAGTCGGCTCGGATCTTCTCTTGCTTCTTTCCGGAGGGGGCGCGTCAGCGTACCCACTGGGTGTAGCCTCCGAGATTCGGTCCGACTGCGTGTAGTCGGCTAGGATCTTCTCTTGCTTCTGTTGTAGTCGATGTCGTCAAGGGTCTCAGCAGTTTTCCCCCGGAAACGAACATGCATAAGATAAATTTAGTCAGTACAGACATATCAAATCTTCACTATTTTTCTGAAGTATAGATTGTGCAGCGGGAGGCCGGCTCGGCTTAGCTCGAGCCCTTCAGACATTTTTCTATTCATTCCACCTGTTGGCTTTTGCTCTTGCCAGCATTACAGGCGACACGCGGTCTGCATCTGGATCGAAGAGTGGGCCGCGAGATAGAGTATACAGTACTTAGAATTTGGGGAGAAAACTCAACCGAGCCAACTTGTCAAAAGGAATGCGATCGGGTCGCCCAAGTTGTTCTCTCTTTGGATATTTTTTGCATGTGCGGTGACCTTCAGGTTTTGCTCTTACCAGCATTACAGCGGACCTGCGGTCTGCAGCTGGCTCGAAGAGTGGGCCTTCGGTATCCTACACACTACTAATCCATCTGTGGAAATAACGATTTGGGTTATCTGGTCTGCCCGGAGGCAGCCGATCCCGGCCGAGCATGCAGCCAACTAGAATTAACACGGAGATAACCCCCGAAGACTACTCAGGTTCATCCGGCATACTTGCTGTGATAAGCGCTATTGAAACTCACATTGGATTTTTTGGCGCGGCTGGCGCACCCACTGGGTGTAGCCTCCGGGTGACTTGGTGAGTCATCCGGAGAGTCTTCTGCTGTTGTAGCAGACGAGGCACTCGGCGGGCTCGTCCTCCGAGCCTCCGGGTGACTCGTCGAGCATCCAATAGGTGCAATCTCCGAGCCTCCGGGTGACTTGGTGAGTCATCCGGAGGGTCCTCTGATGTTGTAGCAGACGGGGCACTCGGAAGGCTCGTCCTCCGAACCTCCGGGTGACTCGACGAGTCGGGAAAATGATCTCCTGTGGGCGCTTCAGGCAGATGGCATGCTGTTTGGAACACAACCGCACACTTTTCAGCTTCTTTTCTGCAGGGGAATTACCAGCACAATCGGCCAATACAAAGGGCCAACCGGCTCTCTCTTTTTTTTGCAGTCGGATGGCCGGACATGCGCAAACGGGTGCAACTGCAGACTGGCGGGCGCAATCGGCCTGGCACCAGCCGAACCACTGAGCAATCGGCTCACACTTTTTTCTTGGTCGCAGCTGGTCCAACAGATCCCAGCCGGCCTTCTTTTCTCTTTTTTTCGAGCTGGTGCAATCGGACGGCCAAGCTGATGCAATCGGCACAACACTGCAGCCCAACTCCTCTTTTTTTCTGAACTGGTTCAATCGGATGGCCGAGCTGATAAAATCGGCACAATATTGCAACCCAACTCCTCTCTCTTTTTTTTCAATTGGCCTGACCCGAACTGGCGCAGTCTGCCCATGTTACTAGCCCAGTCGGACCAAACCAACCAGCACAGCTCAAAAATTTTAGGCCGAGCTGGGCGGTATCCTCTGAATCTTTTCTTTGATTCCTCTAAAACTACCACCAACCGGACGGGAAAACGCATCGCGCAAACGAGCTCGAAAGCGTGGGGCTGGTGTCGGCGGGGTGCGCAGCCGGCGTGGGCCGAACTGACGCAGCCGGAGGGGCGCCCGGCCGGCGCTGCCGAACTGGCACAGCCTAGCGCGGGCCGAGCAGTTTATATCTGAGTCTTCCTCTTTTCTCTGTCTTCTTTTCTTCAGTTCATACAGACACTCGGCTAGCAAGGCACGGAGATAGAGCGGCCAAGCAGACACAATCGGCTGGATGGTTGTATGAGGTCTTGAACGGCCAAACTCAAGGATATGTAGGGTGATTATTTGGCTGGTGTATGGCTTGTGTATGTAGGCTATCTGGCTAATAAATGGTTTCTTTTCTTCTTTGAATTTTCTATGCTTGTCTCAACTTTTTCACAGCCAGCGCACGGCCGAGCTGGGTGGACGCGTAGCAGCATGGAGTTCACGACCGTGGTAAGAGGGCGCGGAGGGGCAGTGTCGTGGATGTAAATCTAACAATGAGTATAGGGGTAAGAAAGGAGCTAAATGAATTTGTACGTAGAGTGAGTTGACACAAGAGGATTATACAGGTTAGGCCTCTCCGTGGAGATAAAAACCTTAGTCCTGTCCCAGGCTTACTGGGTGTTCTTTCTTCAGAATACTGAGAAGGGAAAAAGTGTGCGCGTGCCAATGCCAGAGGGGAGGGGGTGGCTTATATAGAGTGCGCCCCTACCTCCTTAACTCCCTGGCATAAATGGGTCTTAATTACAAGATTAAATACATACTTAATTACAAAACGGTCAGCCTGTTACTACTAATAAAGGGGGGAGAATGCCTGCAGCATTAAATGCCTCCTATCCGTTGCGTTTTCCATCTTCCGAGTAGTGGGGGACTCGCTGGCCCCTTCCGAGTATCGCTCTACTCGGAGCTTGCTGGGTTTCCGAGTAGTTGTCTACTCGGAAATGGCTTCTGGCTTCCGATTAACGTGTTACTCGGAAGCCGCCAATGCTTCGTGTTTTTTGGTCAGTCTTATTTTGCTTGATGTGTGTTTCCTGGGGGAACCCCAAGGCTTAGGGATACCCCTGGGTTTCCCTCCCCTAGGGGTATACCTTTAGTATTACCACGACAGTAGCCCCCAAGCGCTTTCGGGTGCTCGTAAGTGGGTTGACTGACATCTAGTCTTTCTGAGGTACGTGAATATTGAACTCAGTAAGAGGCCCGGAAGAGCTTTATTGATGTTCGAACTTTTCCCTCGAGTGGGAGTTAGGCAGGTTTAACGGAAAAATTTGGCGACACTCAAAACGTCTCTCGGAAGAGGTGGACTGGGGCCCCGGAAGGCGTGTCTCGGAGTAAAAGGCCTTAAACTCCATATGAACCAAATTTGTAAAGCTCAATGTCCTAGGACATCGTACCGAGTCCTAGGCCATGCCACGTGGGACATTGATTCTTTACCCCCTGCGCCGGGTCTTACCGGTGGCCTGGCATTCTACGTCAGAGACGGGCCGCCAGCGATTTTGTTATTCGGATTTTCGCCCGAGTAACCGGGTGCGGGATTCTTTGTGTTGCGAGGGATCTTCGAGTGGTTCCTTTCGCGGCACTTCTGAGTGACACCTTACTCGGATGCTGTAAGAGCCCTGCGTTTTCTTCCGAGTGATGGCATACTCGGAGAGTTTGGTTGTTTCCAGGCCCCGCTTCTTCCGAGTGGCCAGGGCGATTTCAAACTTTGGGTTGGAAACATATTTTGTTTTTCCCCAAAGGATCTTATCTTGTCAGGGAATCTTCTTGCCCAGGTGAGTGGGCGCACTGTTTGGGTTTGTCTCCTCGATTCTCGCGGCGGTTTCGTAGGATAATAATAATTAACGGCCTGCGGGGGGAGTGGCAGGGATTATGGGGAAGTGGGGCGATTTTTATGGGGAAGCGCAACCGGCAAACCCATTAGTGGGGTGCGGATCTGACGCGAGGCGGTTGCCATCCTGAGCTATAAAAAGGGGCCCCTCGCCTCGCGGCTTGGAACGTATCCACTCATTTCCCCCGCGCAGCCGTTCCCACTTCTCTCTCCTGCTCCGCCTCTTCCTTTGCCTGTTGAATCTCGCCGTCGAGACATCTCCGCCGGCCGCTCGAGGTCCATCCTGGGAGGTCGACATTCGTACTGCCCTTCTTCTGCCGCCGTGACCATGTCTGCCGGGGAGTGGCTGCCTTCGATTGTGACGGAGGACATGCTGTTGGGGTACCAGGACGCTGGCCTGGTTCCCCGGGAGGGTTGACGTCTTCCCGCGGCGGAGGAAGACGAGCCTGCGCCGCGGGATGGTGAGAGGGTAATTTTACTTTCGCATGTGGATCGTGGCTTTTCTCTTCCCCCACATCCCTTCTTCCTGGACTTCTTGTCTTTTACGGGCACTCAGCTTCACCACGTCGTTCCCAACGCAGTTACCCTTCTCTCCAGCTTTTTCACCCTTTGCGAGGGCTTTTTAGGCATAGAGCCCCATTGGCATCTCTTCCGTAGCATATACGCCATCAAGCCTCAGAAGGCGAAAAAGTCTGGGGAGGGCGGCGGCGTTGAGTTTAATCATCTCTGTGGCGGTCTGTTTTTGGCCAAAAAGCAAGGAGTGAAGTATTTTGCTTCTTGTGTTCCTGATTCTGTCAAGAACTAGCAGAATAGCTGGTTTTACTGCAAAGTAGCCGAGGAAACGGGGGTGCGTACCTTGCCTCCTTACTCGGACGTTAGGCTGACTAACTCTCAGGGCTGGAACCCCCGGCTCACCAATGCTGATAAGGAGCAAGTGCTCCCCCTGATGCGTGAAGTCATCCGGTTGAAGAAGAATGGTTTGGACGCCATAGATCTGATAGCTGCTTTCGTGATTCGGAAGATCCAGCCGCTCCAGGCCCGAGCTCGGGGGATGTGGACGTACTCCGGGTTGCAGGACGACACCCGTTACAGTAACACTGAGATGCCCTTGGATGAGTTTGAACTTCAGATGAAGATAATAACAAGCGTGACTCAGGGTCTTCAGGCAACTGGCCGAGTGAGGCCCCTCGGCATCGACAATCCTCCCACCTTGGTATGCCGAGTTGTATGTTTCTTGAATGTGTTTCCTTTGTTGGTTTTAACTCGAACCTCTTTGTTTCTTGCTTAGGATTTTACCCAGTTCCGCTGCCCTATTCCTCTGGCTCCGCAGTATCCTACCGAGGAAGACGAAGATAGTACTGCTAGCGCGGGGGTCGGAGTTGAGGTGGGGGAGGAGCTGGAGTCCGAGGTGGCTCGGGTTCAAGCAGCGTCCGAGCAGCGCTCGAAGAACAACCAGGATCGCGAGTCGGCGCGGGAGGGGCTTACTCGGACCCGAAAAAGGGCTCACACTCCGAGTGGTGAGGAAGACGGTGGGAAGCTTCCTCCCTTGGGCCTCAGCTCTGGGAAGGTAGCGCCCATGAAGAAGAAGAAACTTGTCACTCTTGGGGGCCGAGAGGCTAATCCCGCAGGAGGTGCTGCTGCCGAAAGGGCCAAGGGGGTTGGATCTAGTTCGGACAGGGTTGCTCCCCCGAGGCGAAGCTTGAAGACCGTTCACCCGTAATTCTGTTGCTTAACGCGTGCCTTTAAGGCTCTGTTAGTTTCTCGGACTCATCCTTAGCTGTTCTTTTTGCAGTGTTCGTCCGAGTGGTTCCGAGACGTTGCCCGGGATCGAGGAGGATCCCGAGGCTGAAGCTATGGAGGACGCTAGCACTTGTGAGGTGACTGATTTTCCTGGGATGGGTGCTATTCCAGAAGATACTGCGACTGTTGGTGAGAATTCGTCGTTGTTTTCTTTGTTGAGGCGTTTGTTGTTGTCGTCTTTCGCTTTTAATTGTTTGTTGTTTCTGCTGCAGACATGGATGTTGACCCTGCTGTTGATCCTCCTGAGGTGACTGCTCCTGAGGGAACAGTAGCCTCTGGGTTTGGTTCCCGAGCTGCCGCACCCGATGCTTCAGCTGGGGAGGCTGTCAAGGGGACCCCTGTCGCCTCGGTGACTGTTCGGGGGAGTGAGCCTGCTAGTTCAGGGGCCATCCCCGTCGGGGCCCCAGTGGAGAGTGCTATCATTGGCGGATTGAAGGAGTCTTTGGTCAAGGCGACCCAGTTTGAGTTGCGGCTGCGGGAGCTAGCGTCTGAGGCTGAGCTGGTGAAGTCCAACATGCACGTAAGTACTTACGTAAGTTTTCCTACCCGCTGGGTGTAGCCCCCAAGGCTCCGAGTAACTTTGCGAAGTTATTCGGAGTCTTTAGATAGGAGGTTTGTATTTTCGTGAACTTCCAGTGGGAGCACTTCTTAGTGCACCCAGTGGATGTAGCCCCCATGGCTCTGAGTAACTTTGTGAAGTTATTCGGAGTCTTTTGATAGGAGGTTTTTATTTTGATGAACTTCCAGTGGGAACACTTCTTAGTGCACACAATGGGTGTAGCCCCCAAGGCTCCGAGTAACTTTGTGAAGTTATTCGGAGTCTTTTTATAGGAGGTTTTATTTTGATTATGGTATTCCTCTTGTCTTCGTAGGAGGCATGCAAGCTTGGGTCGGCCTTCGTGAAGTTGCAGGGGGAAAGTGTTGCCACCAAGAGTGCATACGAAGCGCTTCTTGAAGAGCATAACAAACTGAAGAAACAGCATGCTGAGGATAATGGTAACAGTTCTTGAGTGTCCAAACTTCCATCGTTCTTCCTCTTGTTCTTGCGTCTGACGTTTTGTTTGCAGAGGCGGCGAAGAAGGCCTTTGATGCAAAAGTAAAGGAGAACGATGATTTTGTGGCCAAGATGAAGAAGGAAATAGACCAGGTTGAGAAGAGAGCCAAGGCTCACAAAGCTTTGGAGACCAGTCTCCATTACTATAAGCAGGAGGTGAAGGAGAATGAATCTTGCATCTCTAGGTTGGAGTCTGACTTGGAAAAGCTTTCCGAGCTGCGTGCCGAGGATGCGAAGAAACATGAAGCCGAGTTGGAAACCACTCGGAAAGCAGTGAAGGCGGCTGAAGAGTATTGCGCTGGGTGGTTCGCCGTTTTCAGTGAGACCTTGTCTGGTGAGTATTTTACTGTCCGAGCTGTGGTAAGGATCCAGATGCCGAGCGGGCGCGCATGGCTGACTTTGCTGAAATCATGAAGAGAGATAACTATTCTCCAATTACCACAGAATTTTCTTTGGCTTGGGGGTTGCTGACCATGAGGTGCGCCAAAGCGAAGAAATTTGCTGAGGAGGTTATGGGTGCTACCCTAGCTTTGAAGAGCAAGTTGTCGCCTGAAGAAGAGAGCAGAGTGAAGCTGGATACTGTTGTACCCGTTCTGCAGGAGGCTCCACACCAGGTGGCCCGCTGGAAACGCTCAGCGGCGCGGAGTGGTGCGAATTACGCACTGGCTTTGACCAAGGCGCATTTTTCGGAGCGGGTCCATAATATTGAGCGAGTTGGTGGTGGAGATCCGAAAGAAGGTGAAAGTTGCACCTCCTTCTTGCCGCGCTATGCTGAGACTGCTAGCCGAATCGCACTGATGCCCAATCTCGATTTCTTCGTTGAGTCAACTGGTGTAACCAGTGAGTCGGACGAGGCGGGCGAGGAATGAATGGATTGTCTTAAAAAAACAGTTGCTTGATATTTGCCTCGGTATGCCGAGTGGGTTTGTAATAAGGTGCACTTTGTGGTTGTGTCGTGACACTCCGTCGTTTGGGTGATGAGATCATGCTCTGTTTCTCTGCTTGGAATGAGTATTTCTTCCGACTTGCCTTTGTGAAGGTTCGAAGTTTTTATAGCTTTAAGCAGCCCCCAATCCTCTTTAGGCTTGAGAGTACTTAACGTTAGTTTTCTAAGTTCTCGTCTGAGCTGCGCACAGCTCGGATGGAAAACCTGATTGATAGTGTTCGTCCAAGCTGCTCGCAGCTCGGAAGAAAACCTATTTTTATAGCTTTAAGCATCCCCCAAGCCTTCTTAGGTTTGAGAATACTTAGAAAAAATTTCTATTGAAGATCTTGTATACAAGGTCCTCAATGCAGATGATGTTGGGCTTCCTCAATCCTTTGGGGCGTTGGTGAGCACTTAACATTAGTTTTCTAAGTTCTTGTCCGAGCTGCGCACAGCTCGGATGGAAAACCTGATTGATAGTGTTCGTCCAAGCTGCGCGCAGCTCGGAAGAAAACCTGTTTTTATAGCTTTAAGCAGCCCCCAGGCCTCTTGAGGCTTGAGAATACTTAGAAAAAATTTGTATTGAAGATCTTGTATACAAGGTCCTCAATGCAGATGATGTTGTGCTTCCTCAAGCCTTTGGGGCGTTGGTGAACACTTAACATTAGTTTTCTAAGTTCTCGTCCGAGCTGCGCACAGTTCGGATGGAAAACCTGATTGATAGTGTTCGTCCGAACTGCGCGCAGCTCGGAAGAAAACCTGTTTTTATAGCTTTAAGCAGCCCCCGGGCCTCTTGAGGCTTGAGAATACTTAGAAAAAATTTCTATTGTAGATCTTGTATACAAGGTCCTCAATGCAGATGATGTTGTGCTTCCTCAAGCCTTTGGGGCGTTGGTGAGCACTTAACATTAGTTTTCTAAGTTCTCGTCCGAGCTGCGAACAGCTCGGATTGAAAACCTGATTGATAGTGTTCGTCCGAGCTGCGCGCATCTCGGAAGAAAACCTGTTTTTATAGCTTTAAGCAGCCCACAGGACTATTGAGGCTTGAGAATACTTAGAAAAAATTTCTATTGAAGATCTTGTATACAAGGTCCTCAATGCAGATGATGTTGTGCTTCCTCAAGCCTTTGGGGCGTTGGTGAGCACTTAACATTAGTTTTCTAAGTTCTCGTCCGAGATGCGCACAGCTCGGGTGGAAAATCTGATTGATAGTGTTCGTCCGAGCTACGCGCAGCTCGGAAGAAAACCTGTTTTTATGTAATGAAAACGAATGGAATAAGGCGCGCTAGGCGTATAAGTAATTTTTATTCGTATCTTACAAGCTTGCTCATGCATAGAATCGGCGCAGTAACTGGGCGTTCCAGGCATGAGGCTCTTCTATCTTATTGGTTACATCATACAGGTGATAGGCCCCATTGTGCAGTACTCTGGAGATGATAAACGGGCCTTCCCATGGGGGAGCTAATTTGTGATCCGAAGTTTGCTTGATGCGAAGTACCATGTCGCCTTCTTGGAAGGAGCGAGCTCGGACGTGTCGGTCGTGATATCGGCGAAGGTCTTGCTGATAAAACGTCGAGCGGGTGAGAGCTAAATTTCGTTCCTCTTCCAGGAGGTCAACGCCGTCCTGTCGTGCTTCTTCGGCTTCAGCTTCTGTGTACTGGCTTATACGGGGTGCATTGTGCTTGAGGTCACTCGGAAGGACTGCTTCTGAGCCGTAGACGAGGAAAAAGGGGGTTGACCGAGTTGAGCGATTGGGAGTTGTGCGCAATCCTCACAAGACGGAAGGGAGTTCACCAACCCAGGCGCCCGCTGCTTCCTTTAGTTCCCGGAGGAGCCGAGGCTTGATTCCTTTGAGTATTAGTCCGTTGGCTCGTTCGACTTGGCCATTGGACTGTGGGTGTGCAACTGAGGCGAAGTTGACCTGGATGCCACTGGACCAACAGAATTTCTTGAATTCGGCTGAATTGAAGTTCGATCCATTATCAGTAATGATGTCATGCGGGACGCCGAACCGATGGATGATGCCCTGCATAAAGCTGACTGCTGTAGCGGAGTCTTGGTTCTTGATAGGCTTTGCTTCTATCCATTTTGTAAACTTGTCTACAGCGACCAGAATGTGGGTGAAGCCATTGTTGCCCGTTCGGAGTGGTCCGATCATATCCAATCCCCATACTGCAAATGGCCAGGCTAGGGGGATGGTCTTCACCTCGGAAGCTGGTTTGCGAGGCTGGTTGGCGTAAAACTGGCAGCCCTCGCAATGGTCCACGATGTACCGGGTATCGCTGAGGGCGTCGGGACAGAAGAAACTAGCTCGAAAAGCTTTTGCCACTAACGTCCGACTTGAAGCATGATGGCCACAATCTCCCGAGTGGATTTCTTGCAGTATGCAGCGGCCTTCTTCCTCGGAGATGCATCGCTGGGGGACATGAGTGATGTTGTTCCTGTACAGTTCTCCGCTGATCTCCGAGTAAGATTTGGATTTGCGGACTATCTGTTTGGCTTCTACCTCGTCGTCGGGAAACTCTTGTTTTTGTAGATAGTCAAGAATTGGGCGTGTCCACTCGGGGGGAATGACCTCCACATCAAACACCATGTCAACTACTGCGGGTATGTCTTCTTTGCTGGGGATGCTCTTGTCAGGCAGCATGTCTGGATCTGCCTCTAGGAAGGGATCTTCTTTGACTGTAGGGGAATGTAGGTGTTCCAGATAGATCCCTGGTGGGATCTGTCCGCGGGTGGAACCCAATTTGGCAAGGTCGTCTGCTGCCTGATTTTTAACCCTTGGGATGTGATGGAGCTCCAGCCCATCAAATGTTTTCTCCAATTTTCTCACTGCTACACAATAGGTTGTCATTGCTGGGCTTCAGATGTCCCACTCTTTCATTACTTGGTTGATTATCAAGTCTGAATCTCCGAATACCATAAGTCTCCTGACTCCGAGTGAGATAGCCATTCGGATGCCATACAGAAGAGCTTCATATTCTGCCTCGTTGTTTGTTGCTGGGAAATGGATTTGGAAGACGTATCGCATCTCATCCTTTCTGGGTGAGACTAGTACCACCCCTTCCCCTGCGCCATGTAGCATCTTGGAGCCATCAAAGAACATTGTCCAATGTTCTGGTGCTGTCTGTGGGGGGTGTTGGACTTCAATCCACTCGGCTAGGAAATCCACCAGTGCTTGTGACTTGATTGCTTTCTTAGCTTGGTAATTGAGGTCAAAGGGGAGTAGGTCCAAACTCCATTTTGCTATTCTGCCTGTTGAATATCTGTTGTTCATAATTTCTGCCAGGGGGGCTTTAGAGACCACTGTGATGGGATGATCCTGGAAGTAATGTGCGAGCTTCTGAGACGCCGGGTAAATCCCCATTGATATCTTCTGGTAGGGAGGGTATCTCTGCTTGGATGGTGTGAGGACTTCGGAGATGTAATACACCTGTCTTTGCACCTTCTGTGCTTTTCCTTCTTCTTCTCTCTCCACCACTATGGCTATGCTGATAACTCGGCTTGTGGCAGCGATGTACAGCAAGAGCGGCTCTTTTTCCTGAGGTGCTGCCAGGACTGGCCGAGTTGACAATTGTTTCTTGAGGTCTTCGAAAGCCATTTCAGCCTCTTCCGTCCAGACGAAATTCGGCGACTTTTTCATCAGTTGGTAGAGAGGTAGGGCTTTCTCTCCCAATCTGGAAATAAACCGACTGAGTGCTAAGAGGCAGCCTGTTAACTTTTGGACGTCTCGGAGCTGCTTGGGAGGTTTCATGTTCTGAATTGCCGCGATTTTTTCCGGGTTGGCTTCTATCCCTCGCTCGGAGACCATGAATCCGAGTAGCTTCCCTGCTGGCACACCGAAAACGCACTTTTCAGGATTAAGCCTGATGCTGTAAGCTCGGAGACTCTGGAAGGTTTCTGCTAGGTCTGCTAGCAAGATACTCCCTTTAGCCGATTTGATTACGATGTCGTCCACGTAGACCTCCACGTTCCTGCCAATCTGCCAGATCAGAAAATTCTACATCATGCGCTGCTACGTGGCGCCTGCGTTCCTTAGTCCGAATGGCATCGTGATGTAACAAAAACATCCGAATGGGGTTATAAACGCCGTTTTGAGTTCGTCTCGTTCATATAGTCGGATTTGGTGGTAACCCGAATATGCATCGAGGAAACATAATCTCTCGCAACCTGATGTGGAGTCCACAATCTGGTCAATACGAGGAAGAGGGAAATGAACTTTGGGGCAAACTTTATTGATATGGCGAAAATCAACACAAGTTCTCCAAGATTTATGCTCCTTTGGAACCATTACAGGATTTGCTAACCACTCGGAGTGGAAGATTTCCCTAATGAATTCGGCTGCTAATAGTCTAGCTATTTCCTGCCCGATGGCCTTCCTTTTCTCAGAGGAAAACCGTCAGAGGGACTCTTTTACCGGTCTTGCCTTCGGATCTACATGCTACTTGTGCTCGGCCAACTCCCTTGGGACTCCAGGAATGTCGGAGGGCTTCCACGTGAAAATGTCCCAATTCTCACGGAGGAAGTTGACGAGCTCGAGTTCCTATTGGGGATCCAGATCGGTAGCGATGTTGGTGTACTTGCCTTCATCTGTTGGGTCTATCTGCACCCTCTTGGTTTCTCCGGCCGACTCGAATGACGATGTCTTCTTTGGCTGCAGCAACTCGGACGAGTCGACGGCCTTCTTGTATTCGGCCAATTCGACTTCGGCCATCTGCTGATCAGCTATCAGGGAGCCTTTCTGCAGCAGGTCTTCAGCTTGCTTGTAGTCTCCTGAGACAGTGATCACGCCGTGAGGGCCGGGCATCTTGAGCTTCAGGTAGACGTAACAGGGGATGGCCATAAATTTTGCGTAGGCCGGCCTTCCGAGTAAAGCCTGATACGCACTCGGGAAGTCCACTACTTCAAAGGTGATCCTCTCTTTCCGGAAGTTACTCGGAGTACCGAAGACCACATTGAGGGAAATCATTCCGAGTGAGTATCTTTTGCGGAGTTTGGACATCGGGATGTTCATGCTCTTTAGAGTGCTTGCATACAGGATGTTAATTCCGCTGCCACCGTCCATCAAGACATTCCTGATCCTGAAGTTACCATTTTCCGTTTCTAGCAAAGGGTCCACGATCAGGGCGTGTCTTCCCGGGTGAGGAATGTGAGGAGGGTTGTAACAGCCCAGTTTTCACCCCGTTCTCCTCCTCCTCCTCCTCCCGTTCTCCCTCTCACCCCTCTCCTTTTTCTCCCCCACATGACACTCACGGGAGGCGTGCTACCGACCGCCATTGACGCCGCAGGGAGCTCGGCCCCGCGCCCAAGGCCGCCGCCAGCGCCTCCCTCTGCACCCTCCTCCGGCGACCCGCGCCTCCTCTGCGCCCCGCCACGGCCTCCAGCGTCCCCACCCCGCCTGACCTCCTCGCTCCAGCAGCCGGCCGCCGGCTGGCCTCGCCATGGCCGAGCCGCTCGGGAGCTCGAGGCCGAGCGCCTCCTCCTCGGCTGGGCGGGCTCCTTCCACCGGCCACGTGGGCCACGGTCCAGGCCCAGGCCAGCCCAAGCCCAGGCGCCAGATCCACCAGCCAGCCAGGCCAGATGGGCCAAATTTCGGCCCATGGTGAGAAGAGGCATTTCATCTTTTTTTTTTCTGAGTTAGAGCCTGCTGGAATTTTTGCTAAGTCCCTGAAATCGCTTGTTGTATTCAATTTTGCGTTGTAATTTCCCGTTAAATGGTAGCTCCGATGAACGTGCCCCCAAAACGAAAGTTTCTCAGTTTTGCGTGCTCTAGCATTCGTATGTAGAAAGTTTTTGCATTTGAGCTCATCTTGATTGTGTAATTGTGTGCTGAACAGGGCATCAGGCCGTTAAACTGCTACTTTTTCCTGTTTAGTGCTGCTGTTATTATTTTGTTGCAACTTTGCATGATGATTGTGACTCATCCATGAGGCCTATTGCATTGATTCCTTTTGCGTTGCGTTAAGAAATGTTTCTACTTCAGTTTCATGCTTTCACATGCCATATTTGCTTGCTGCATCATGTTTATATCTTGCTCCAAAGTGGTGATCCTGATGTTATTGTGCTGTTGTTGCTGAAACTGTTATTTTGTTGCAACTTCGAATGACGATTGCTTCGCAACCGTTCATCGGAATTGAGTGATTCCAGTTGCATATTGTTAAGCATCATGTCTACTTTCATCCCATGTATGGCTATGTCATGTTGCTGCACTTTTGCATATAGATTTACCCCTGTTTATACAGCATGTGTGCATAAATTGTTTTGCTTATATCTTTTTAACCGTAACTCCGTTTGGAGTGTTCTTTATATGTAACTTGATTAGTTTTTCGTGTACTTTGTGTTTATGCTATTGTTTTCTGTTGTTAACCAACCTAAAATATGGTTAGGGCAGAACAGTACCAAATCCTTTAATCATCGTGCGGCACTTAGTGTTATGCCATGTTTAGGTTGTGCCTCACTTAAATTGTCTAGCATAGATAGTTTACTTTGTGCTTCACCTCTTGCCATGTTTGTGTGCTATGCCATGCTTGCTTGAGTTGCCATGTTAATAACCGTTGTTTGGTCACCTGTAGCTAAACAACTTGAACCACCGTAAACGTGCGGTATCGTCGTGTGTGACGAGTACTCCACTTAAATTGTTAGCAACCGCTCTCGACGGTAGGTGCGATGTCTCGTGCTGCTTCTTGTTGATGCTTGCTCGTGTTTGCCTCATAGTAATAGATGCTTGCTCGTTGATTACTTTCCAGTGTTTATCGTCTTGTGTGCTTCCGCGGGTACCTCTCGGAGACGATGCGAGCTTGCGATCAACTACACCTTCGGAACCCGACTTATCAACAGGCAAGGACTATACATTACTTATGATCCATTCTATTTCAACTAGCGGTTTTCATGCTAGTATATGTTAGGTTCGATGTTTGATCCTACCACATGTTTACAGCCTCTTTTAAACCGATACAGCCATGTCCCTTCCTAGCAAACCTTGTACTGCTATGTTACTATTGCTCGTTCCTCAGCCCCTACTTAGTATGCATGCTTAGGATGCTACGATGTTACCCTGTTACTCCTTGGTTTGGGATATCACATTATTATTATTGTTGTTGATGATGATATGATTATTATAAATGTTGACTATATTCGACGAAGGATGGAAGGTCTAGGCTATCCCGCCCCGACGCTTTGTTCCATTCGAGTCACCTAGGATCCGAGTTCCGGGTATTGGTTTTAAGACTGAGCGTGCCTAACCGCGTGTGGGATTTTATGGGGTCCCCTCTTCTTACCTACCTAGCTTCAAACATTTCTAGTGGTGGCCCAAGCTGATTTACCATTTGAAAACCGTGTGTGTGTCTGTTGGGTCGCTCCTGGCAGATATTATTTAAAACAACTCGGACCAGTGAGGACATAGTTCCCTTGCTGGCCCATCATGACCGGCTGAGGACCCGGTTATCCCAATGTGTGATGAACCGGCAATCCAAACCTGGAGTCATACGGTAGAGACCAAATCGAGAGCGCGGACGGCTCCTGAGCTGGATATCGTCTCACCGGGGGCCACTCGGATTGGTTCGTTGTTAGCTAGAGGGACTTGTCGTTTCGGATCTCTTGGAACTAAATCATAAAATGGTTGCCTGTGATGGGTAGCAACTGAGAGAGATGGGCGTGCGTGCGGAGCCTTGTAATGGGCAGTTGGTACACCCCTGCAGGGTTAAATCTTTTCGAGAAGTCGTGTCCACGGTTATGGACGACTTGAGACCTACTCCTTGTTCATAGACAACAACAACTGAGATAATCTTAATATAACTTGATCAACGTGTGCGTGTGCCTTGAATGCTTCTTCTTCGTCGGGATGCGAAGAGGAGGACAAGGATAGGATAGGTGTTATGTTTGCGTATGTAGTTGATAGCAAGACTTGTTGGAGGCATTTCCTCATCGAATGCTTGGCTTCTTATCTTACTCTCTAGATCGTTAGCCACTTCATAAATGCTAGTGCGGCAGCAACCTCACCACTTACCCCTTCCTTACCGTAAACTACTAGTTGTCCTAGAATGACGAGTGATGAAGTCCTTGCTAGGTCAGATGACCACTACAGTTGGATGCTGAGTACCTCTGTACTCATGATACTACCCCCAAACTCTTTTCAGGGTTCTGATCGACAACAGGTATGGTGATCGCCGTTTCACGTGGAGACTCGACGACGACTAGTTAGGCGGATCCCGGCGGAGGGCCTGGACCCGTGTGGTTATGGGATCGATGCTTTTCTCTTTGCCAATAGGCATTTGCTTGTAGTCTGTACCCAGACATATATCTTCCGCTGTTGTATTGTATTAAGGCAGTTGTATGCCGATTGTATGAGATGTTGTATCCTGTATCTGTAATGTTGTGATATCATGTTGGAAATCCGGGGCATATGGCTTTGTCATATGTCGCGGTGGGACCGATATGCGCTTCGTCCCCGGATCTGAGTGGAAACACCTATATCTGGAACAGTACCGCATATCGGGCCTTACAAGGGTGGTCCGACTGATCGAAAGTGATGGGGACGTCGGCCCACTTCATGTAACTCGGAACTGCCGGAGCCGCCGAGTTGACTTCTCTGAACCTTATTTTTTCCACCCTCTTCGATTCTCGTCCTGCGAAGATGACCAACACTCCGTCCTCCCGCGAGAAACCTTCGTTGTCCAGTTCCGGGCTGGGTGCTTTCTTCTTCCCGGTCTCCTTGTCTTGCTGGGGGCCTGTTCTTGCATTCTGGGCTGGTCTCTTGATCGGGCGGCACTGCCGAGCCGTATGCTTTGGGATAACCACCTTTCCCTCGGCATCGCGGGTGGTGTGGAGAGGACAGGGCTGATCCAGAACTTCATCGTCATTGGACGGTTTTTTCTGCCTCGGTTGCCACTCCTTTCGTGCTTGACCCTTGCCATGAAGGCCCGAAGCATTTGCTGCCGCCACCAGCTCTGCGTCTGTTGGGGTGTCCTCCGCCTTTCTCTTGTTATTTGCGGTCTTCTGCTTCGGGTTCGGTGCCGAGCTGCCACCTCCTCTATGCTGCTGATTCTTCTGTCGGATTTCTTCCTCGCCATTAGCATACTTGTTTGCTATCTCCATCATCTTCCCGAGTGAGGTGATGTGCGGTGACCTTGCTAGCTTGAGACTTAATTCCTTGTACTTGACCCCCTGCTTGAAAGCGTGAATGGCCTGGAACTCGGAGACTCCTTCGACCGAGTTGTGGACTGTGATCCACCTCTGGATGTAGTCCCGAGTTGTCTCGGTGTTTCCCTGGACGCACAGTTGGAGCTCGGTCAGGCCTCCGGGCCTCTTGTAGGTGCCCTCAAAATTCTTGATGAATACTCTTTCGAGGTCTTCCCAAACCCAAATGCTACTTGGGGGTAGCTGATTCAGCCACGCCCGAGCCGAGCCCTCTAACATCAACGGCAGGTGCATCATGGCTATCTCGTCACCGCCCCCTCCGATCTGCACGACTATTCTGTAATCATCCAGCCATGTTTGGGGTTTAGCATCACCTCGGTATTTGTCCACCCCCTGGGGTATCCTGAAGTGTGGCGGAATGGGGGTAGACCGAATCCTTTCGCTGAAGCAGACCGGTCCTGTGGCCATTGAGGGCCGAGCCTGATCCTGACGATGAGTTCTGGCGCGGTCGACTCGGGTTTGAACAAGATGGCTTCGGGCGTCGTCTTCAATGTCGAAATAACGGTCGTCTCGGTGCCGCGGGAACTCCTCCCTCCGAGGTGCGGGCTGACCCATCCCACGGGCTTCTGTTCTTCTGAGGTCTTCATGCCGATATTGCTCTTGGCGATGATCTCCTCGAGGTTCATGTCCGCGTCGAGGCGAACTGTTTCTGTTCCTCCGTGCTTCCCCATAGGGCATGTGTACTGACAGTGACGTCCTTGCAGGGGGAACTTCGGAACGGATTCGCTGCTGTGATTGGCTGATAGCAGCGTTTTGATCGAATGCGGCTTGCAAGAGGAACGCCAGGTGCTGAATTTCTTCCGTTGTCGATCCACTGGGCTGCAGAGAGTTTGCGATCCGAGTTGCCGCTATGAGATTTTCGACTGGGGTGCCCATAGCTCGGAAAGGTTCTCGACCTGGGCCCCGCAGTTGACGACTGGTTCTGCTTTGTTTGAGCCGAGCTACTTTCCGAGCTTGGCGCTCGAGAGTGTTTTCCAGCTCGGCCAGACGCTCCCGCTCAGCCAAATTGGTTAGCCTGGCTGCCTCCAGGCCTCGCCCTTCTGGAGTGCTCGTGTCAATTGGGGTATTAAGCAGTCGCTCGGCCGCTTCTGCCTCTTCCCGCTCCTCCCGGGTAGGTGGACGAGGTTGCCGACTTGAATCTCCGAGCTCCAACCTTCGGAAGGCTGAAACACGTCGGGTCGGCTCCCGAGTGCCGGCCTTGGATGGACTGTTCGGTTCATCTCGGCCGTTAGTGTCCCGAGCTGGAGATGGTTGGGAGGGCGGAGTCTCGGCCATACATACTTCCGCAACCGCGACAGGGGTGCCGCTGCTGGCTTCTTGCTCGGCGCCTGACTCGGGGTCAGACGCTGCCATGCCTTCTTCCTCAACCAAGTCGAACAGAGGCAAGAGAGAAGCCGTGGAGCCTTCTCTTGCGATGAGTTCGTCCAAGGCCTTGTGGGCTGACTCCACCGAGTCAATGACTGCCACCTGCTGGACCTTGACTGAATTTCCACGATGGTGAGCGCGCGGACGGCCCGAGCGCTTCTTCTTGTGGCGAGCAGATAGCAGCGTGGGCGCTTGACGATGAGCCGACAGCTGGAGGCGCAGGGCCCCCGATTCGTCAGCTCGGAAGTGAACGCTGCCCCTTGAGGGAAGCAATTATGCCTGGAGCGAGGAATCCGCTAACCAAGCCGAATGGTCAGCTATGAAAGCTAGCGATCCAAAACAGAAAACCTCTCCGACGATGAGCTCAGAGCCGCGAGTCGACGAAAAGGATGAGGAAAATGCCATCTCTACGATTGCTGATCAACTCAGCCCCACGGTGGGCGCCAACTGTCGTGGATGTAAATCTGACAATGAGTATAGGGGTAAGAAAGGAGCTAAATGAATCTGTACGTAGAGTGGGTTGACACAAGAGGATTATATAGGTTAGGCCTCTCCGTGGAGATAAAAACCTTAGTCCTGTCCCAGGCTTACTGGGGTGTTCTTTCTTCAGAATACTGAGAAGGGAAAAAGTGTGCGCGTGCACATGCCAGAGGGGAGGGGGTGGCTTATATAGAGTGCGCCCCTGCCTCCTTAACTCCCTAGCATAAATGGGTCTTAATTACAAGATTAAATACATACTTAATTACAAAACGGTCAGCCCGTTACTGCTAATAAAGGAAGGAGAATGCCTGCAGCATTAAATGCCTCCTGTCCGTTGCGTTTTCCATCTTCCGAGTAGTGGGGGGCTCGCTGGCCCATTCCGAGTATCGCTCTACTCGGAGCTTGCTAGGTTTCCGAGTAGTTGTCTACTCGGAAATGGCTTCTGGCTTCCGAGTAACGTGTTTTTGCTTGATGTGTGTTTCCTGGGGGAACCCCAAGGATTAGGGATACCCCCGGGTTTCCCTCGCCTAGGGGTATACCTTTAGTATTACCACGACAGGCAGCTCGGCCACGGCAAGAAGGAGCTTGGCCTCGAAGGCGGAGGAGCATGGGGGAGCACACTCGGAGAAGGCAGATCGGAGTAGCGACACAGGAGGCGCGCATCGACAGATCAGTGCGGGGACATCCGACTCGGGCAGCCTCGGCGAGCTCGGAGGGCCCGGAGCACGGAGGGCTCGGGCCACAGGTCGGCACGAGGCAGATCGCGGGTGGAGCGGAGCTCGGGCCGCAGCACGACAAAGGGGAGCAGAGCGCGGTCGGAGCAGAGCGCAGCTCGGCGAAGGGGAGCTCGGCGGGGGAAGAGGAGGTCGGACGGGGCGGAGCTGCTCGGCGGGCGCGGAGGAGAGCTCGGGGAGGAGGCGCGCTCGGGCCGGCGGGGAGCTCGGGCGCGCAGCTCAGAGACTAGGTCCTGTAGGGACATGTTGGGCAATATACGGGGTAGTATATGGGGATTATCTGGCTTGTAGCTGTATGTAGTGTGTACGGATAATTAATGGATTGCATCCAAAACATATGGCTTGCATCTGGGTGGTCTGGGTTCTATAGCTTCTTGCTCCCTCGTTAGCAACCGGGAATGCAACACGGCGCAGCCGAACGGGGCAACAAGGAGGCCAAGGGAACGTAGCGCAGCCGTGGCAGGAACCACAGCCAGAGGCGCGGCGCAGCCGACGGACTCGCGGACGGCCAGGGGTCGGGAGCCTCAGCATGCGGGGATGAGCTCGGAGGAGAGGAATTTTCTGCTCGGAGAAAAAATTTGCTGCTCGGGCACTCTTTCAACTCGGAATTTTTTTTCCTCAGGCACTCTTTCAGCTCGAATTTTTTTTTCTGCTCAGGCACTCTTTCAGTTTGAATTTTTTTTCTGCTCGGCGATGAAATCCGATCTAGCAACCGAACCAAACACATTCGGGGCGAAAAACTTGCTCGGAGACGAAATACGACCCGACGGCCGAACTGGGCAACTCCGGAGCCGGTTGTGCAGTTGGCGATGCCCGGACGCGAAATGCAGCCTCCGGGCATCCAGCCTGCTGGATCCAGATCCAAAACTTGGCGCTGATGAAAATTGCTGATGAAGAAGAAACCGTCGATGAAGAGGATGGTCCCGTCCGGATCAATACTCCAGTCGACGCCTCGGCCCGCCCCACGGTGGGCGCCAACTGTCGTCGATATGTAACGGCAGATGCCATGGGGATGGCTAAAGAGGGGGACAGACCGAGGTTGGTGTCGCTGGTGTCGGAGGCGAGATTGGTAACACTGCGATGTACCCAGGTTCAGGACTCTCCGTAGAGATAAAACCCCTACTCCTGCATGTCTGGACTATATGGTGCAATATCTGTACAAGGTTGCTCCTTGAGCTGTATCTGCTAACTACTCTGCTCCTGACCGAGTTGATCTGCTACTCTTGGCTAAGCTACTGCTACCCTGCTACTGCTACTCTGCTACTCTTCTACTCCTAGCCGTGAGAGGAGAGGAGAGCTCTTGCTCTCTCTACTTGTGAGATGAGGGGGGATGAGGAAGAAACCCCTCACCGTGGGCACCCTTGGTGCCTTTATATAGGAGGCCCAAGGGGACAAGGGGGTGAGGGATAGGGTATAAAGGGGACAACAAGTAGAAGGGACAAGGGGACAAGGAGATGACCCCTTGGACCAACTACACTATTCCCTTGGACCAACTTCACTATTGCGGATGTGACTAAAGATGTCATCTCTTGTCTTGTCTTGTCTTCTGTTGATTTCCGGGCAGACCGAACTACGGGCAACCGGCAGACAGCGGGCGAGCAGTTGGTCGGGTGCGCGGCGCAGTCGGCAGGCGCCGAGCTGGACTGAGGGCGCAATCGGCGCCCGATGTTTTGAAAAATATTTCGCCTTCTTGACCCTATCGGGGGGTTATTCCCCCGACAAGTAGCATGCATCTATGTGACAAAGCATCTGCGATGACGCTGTCATTGCCCTTCTTATACATGATGATATATGGGAAATATTCAATATATTCACTCCAACTAGCGCGGCTACGATTCTATTTTGTCTGAGACTTTAAGTATTTGAGAGATTCATGGTCTGAATGAATGACAAACTCTCTAGGACGAAGGTAATGTTCCCAAACTTGCAACACACGAATCAAATCATAAAGTTCCCTATCATAGATAGGGTAGTTCAATTGGGCACTCGAGAGCTTTTAATTAAAGTAAGAAACTGGGTGTTTATCTTGCATTAGCACGCCGCCAATACCCGTGCCACTAGCATCACAATGTACTTCAAATGGATTGTCAAAATTTGGCAAGACAAGTAAAGGGGCATGTGTGAGACGGTGCTTGAGTTCATTGAAAGCTTTTTCTTGAGATGGGCCCCAAAGAAATGGGACATTGTTTTTATTTAGGGCATGCAACGTTGAGGCAATAGTGCTAAAGTCCTTAATAAAGCGGTGAAAGAAACTGGCTAGGCCAAGGAAACTACGAACTTGTGATAGTGTGGTAGGTTGAGTCCAAGTTTTAATAGCGTCCACTTTAGCTTCATCGACCTCAATGCCATTGGAAGAAACCACAAAACCAAGGAATATGAGCTTTGAAGTGCAAATGTGCATTTTTCAAGATTAGCATATAATTTTTCATCATGCAATACTTGGAGCACTTCATGAATATGACTAGAGTGATCCTCCAAGGATTTTCCATAAATGAGGATATCATCAAAGTAAACTACAACAAACTTGACAATGTGGTAGCGAAACACAGGAGTAGGGGATTCGAATAATCCGAATGGCATAACCAACCATTCATAGGGACCACTCTTGGTCTTGAAGGCGGTTTTCCACTCGTCATCGACTTGCATATGAATTTTATGGTATCCACTTTTAAGACCAATCTATAATACCTAAATAGTTCATCCCCACTAACCTATTTATCTTGACATGAAAGCTATCCACATCATCAAGTAGGTCCACCTCTTTTCCACTAACTCTTCATGCATATGTTTTCATTAAATCTACATGCACATGCAACCTATCACAAATAAGTATTAACTTTTTATGCACTAAGCATCATGATTTATAAGAGATTTTTTATAAAAATCAAATTATGAGTTACCTCGCATTTTATTTGTCTATGCAACATTTTTTATGAATACATATATGTAGTTGCCATCATTTATTTTTCTTTATCTAAGGGTGATGTCTCCACTCTCTT
The DNA here is from genome assembly GCA_950022295.1 of Bromus sterilis. Taxonomy (NCBI): domain Eukaryota; kingdom Viridiplantae; phylum Streptophyta; class Magnoliopsida; order Poales; family Poaceae; genus Bromus; species Bromus sterilis. Next base: position 210,646,114 of record OX465598.1, on the reverse strand, counting down.
CACTCAATGTTGTTTTCATCTCATACCGTCTTGCCGGTATATTCTCAAGGTAATAAATTAATAAAAAAATCACACTCATTTTTTTCAGCAATTTTTCTAGATTTTTACTCTAAACAATATTTATTTAAAAATATATTTAATAACTAAATTATACTAAGTTCCATAAATTTTCTCATATTTTAAAACATTAAATTATTTGCTAATAATTCTCAACGCAACGCGCGGGGTATCATCTAGTTTTAGTAAAAAAGATCGCACCGGAAAGCTCGTCAAGCATGTCGTCTAAGCGCCTAAGCGCATCTCTTGATGGAAAAGAATTTGATGGCTCACGTGGTTTGTAATTGGTTGTAGTTGCGGGAGGACGATTAGAAGAATGTGTTGGTGGTCTTGTGATGGAAGGGCCACCACTAGAGGGTGGTGCTCGGGTGTAAGGTGTGGTACTTGGAGGTGCTTGAAAAGTAGAGCTAGTACGTCGGGTGTTGGAGGACAAAACTTGGAGTACTTGGCATCTTCTTGGACTTGCCTCTCCGCCTTGGTGGCTTGGTGAACCAATTCTTCCAAATTATTGTATGATTGGAAATTGGTTATCTTCTTCACTTGATAGTTAAGGCCGTTGAGAAAATGAGTTGTTTGTTTTGCGGACCCCTTCACATTTGCTTGAATCATGGAAAATTATATTTCCTTATAGTATTCCTCCACCGTCTTGTAACGTTGTGACGAGGATTAGCCTCGGAAAATCCCATGGTTAGGAACCCTGGTTGATCGTAAGAGAAGGAGTGCAAGGTTGGCGATCTCGTCGGCTAACAGGAGACATGAATTTACCCAGGTTCAGGGCCCTCGATTGGCAAAACCCCTACTTACTGCTCGATGTATTATATTGTGGAGGCGATTACAGTGGTGATTCCGGTGAGATAGATCTGGCCGAAAGTATTGCGAGGATATTGAGTGCCCTAGACGTCCCCCGTCCCAGCCTTTATATACTAGGCTAGGTCTGGAGGAGTCCTTCTAGGTTTACATAGAGAATTTGCCTAATCTAGCTAGTCTTGGCAGCCACACTTTGGAATCCATGTCGGTTTGGACTCCCCGTCGGTGCATCCGTCTATGCTTCGGGTGGGTTGATCTTGGGCCAACCGAAGCTTCCAGTGGGCCGTCAGTCTTGACATGCACTAGGTACCCTCCCGTAGAGGATTCATGGGGAGATCCCCCTCGTCACGTTGCTTGAGGACTTGGAGTTTTTTATAGAGGTCACGGTGTAATGTTCTGGCACAAATCTTTCTCTCATCACTTGCTTCATCTCTTCCCAAGTACGCACTTGAGATATTCCTTGCTCGAGGTGGAGGTCTTGCACGTGCTCCCACCAAATGAGAGTGTAATCTTCAAACTCGAGTGATTCCATGGCCACCTTCTTGGATTCATCAAAATTGTGCACTCGATATATTTTGTCAACCTTCAGGCCCCATGAGAGGTAGTCCTCGGGGTCGGTGACACTCGAGAACTTGGGCATGGTGAATTTGAGCCTTCCAAAACGCTCTTCATTTGGTTGTTGATGACGGACCCGGAGATGGTCAAGTGGTGGCGGAGGTGGTCTAGCTCGCCGATCATGGTGTTGAAGATTGTCATTGTAGTAATCTTCATGGTCAAAAGGTGGCATGCGAGGGGCATTTGGGTGCCCATCCATGGTACGAAGAGTCGTCGAAGGGATGTCATCGTGTCTTCGAGGTGGTGGAGGTCTTGTTTGTTGGTCATCCCTATGCACGTGAGGTTGAGAGAGCTCTCCATGAAGGACCAGGGAAGCAATGTGATGGCCATGCTCTTGGTGAAAATGATGTAAAGCCATGTTGCCTTCTCCTTCATGTCTTGTTGTCCGGGCATTATATGTTGGTGCCTCTTCGTGTTGTTGTGGGAAGTGTAGGGATTCTTGCACTTGTCACTCAATGTGTTGGCGCTTCTCGCGCTCCATGACCCGGTCTTCTAGCTCCTTGCCATGACGAGTTCGGGTATGCTCAACAGGATCATTGTTGGACTTGGAATGACGAGAAGACCGGTGTGAAGAAGTGGATGAGGAAGAATGTGGTCACAATATTGCCTAACAAAGACTAATACTCGTGTTGCACAAGTACAAAAAGAGTCACTAGCTCGATTGCTCAACAGGGCTTGATTCGCACAAGTGAACCAACCTACGAATGAGTATAGCGAACTCTACGTGTCTTTGGTGGAAATATCTCTATTGCGCACTCTTTGCTTATAAGATTTTTATTTCTTTTTCTCTTCTCTCTTTTTTGTGTGATATAACTCTCTCGTGACCACGGAACTTGAGGCGCTATCAATTCCGATACAACTAGATGAGTAAGGCACGGAGTATAAATTTCATGGGGATATATGATTACTAAGGTGCACAAGATGCGAGAGCCGACAATACTCAAAGAGCTAGGCTCGATAGGACAATGATGGTATTTGCAAAAGGAAGATATGATCTCAAAGTTAATGGCACGGAGAGGGTGGCTAGGAAGGAATATATACCTCACGTCACCTTACCCTCGCGAAGAACTGTTGTACTGGCCTTGCTTTTGGTGTCGGCACGGGGGGATGGGTATCGGAGGTGAGGCAGTTGGTGTAGTCGTCGCGGACGATGGCCTCGGCGAGTGTCGTGAGTTGACGGTCTCCAAGAGTCGGACGTCCATCGATCACCAAATGTCCGTAGTGTCGGATGTTCGAAGGTGGTCGGATGTCCGGAAGGGCGGGATCCGGGAAGATCTCGGGATGAACGCAGAATCAGGTACGGGAAGAGAAAAAAAATTCAGGCGAAATCAGGGGGAAAATGGCCAATGAACGCAAAAGAGGGCTAGATCCACGAGTAGAACATCACATCCATGGACTAAAACCAACCAAATCACACAAAATCCAACAAGTTGACAATTCATGGGTGAGGCTATTTTTGGTGGGGATTTTCAAATTAGGTCAAGAAACAAACAAAAATTGGCTAGAAAGCGAGGGAAAGGGACTCCAAATTGTGGCAACCTTGCTCTTGATACCAAATGATATGGGACTAACCCTTTGGTTTGCCCAATCTTCTCAATTTGGAGTTGGATCCCCAAGAACACGAAGAACACAAAGGGGGTCCACAAGAACACAAAGGGGATTCACGAGGAAATCAACACAAGAGAGAAAGGGGCACGAGATCCATACAAGAGACACTCAAATCCACACACAGATACCATACATCACAAGATCCATCATCCATAAGATAAGGTGACTTGCTAGTTACCTCTCCTTCTACCACTAGAAGAGGGGTCTCTTCTTCTACTAATAGGAAGAGGAAGGTAGGGTTGAGAGAGGATGTAACAGCCTAGATTTCACAAAAATTAAAAAATTTGTTTTCAGTGAGAATTGTTTGATTGTCTGAATTGTTTGCGGTGTTTGCATCCCCGATTTATCAATCAGCGATTATTTTTTCCCCTCTTATCTCGTATCGTACGGAGACCGACCCTTTCATCCCTGACACTCGACATTTGTGACACCGGGTTTCGCCCGATCACCGTCGCGAAAACCACACGAGACCAGCCGCAGCCAACGGAACGAAAAACCACAATTAATAATTAAATGGGATATTTTTATAGCGCGCCGGAAAGTGTTCTCAGAACGGTTCCAGCTCGAGGTGAACGCCGCCGGCTCGACGCGCTGATCGCGCAGTTCAAAGTTTTACCCGAATCGAAGGTACTGCGGACCCCCGGCGGTCAGAAACGTAAACACTGCGCGCGAGAGAGAAAAACTGGGGATGTCTTAGCAAACTGTCAGCCACCTGGGCTATATAAAGAACACCACACTCCCACCACTTTCTAGGGTTTCCCTAGCCTAAAAATTGCAGCCACACCCCTAGATTTGCCCCAAAATTCTGCCCACAGCCCCCAGTTTTCGAAACCCTAGCCCTACCTCAAATCTGGACCATCAGATCTGAGATCTGATGGCCCCGATGAGCTCCACGTCGCCCCCAATGGACAGCACAGGGATTCGGGCCCCGCCGGGCCGCCGCCAGTGCCGCCACGGCCGCCTCGACGTGGGCACGCCGCCGCACTCCGGCGACCTCGCCGGCAGCCACCGCCGACGCACCGCCTCTCCTCCCGAGCTCCCCACTCCTCGCGCCCTCCTTTCTCCCTCGCGCCTCCCTCACCTCCTGTCCTCTTGGCCCCTCGCAGATCACTGCCATGGATGCCGGCGAGCTCGGGCTCGAGCGGTCGCGCCGATCCGCTCGCCCTGCCGCCTCCAGCCTCGCCGCCGACCCCCTCCGGTCCCGGATCCGCAGCAGAGCCGACCTCTGCCAGGCTAGATCCAGCCGCCGCCATGGGCCGAGCCCAATTGGGTGAGGCCCCTTTTTATTTTTTTCCTTGCCCTCTGTTTTTTTCCTAAGTCTGGAAAATTTGTACTGCTGTTTCATTTTTGCGACGTAATTTGCGATCAAATCGTAGCTCAGATGACGTTGCGCCCAAAAGGAAAATTGTTTAGAATTGTGTGTACTTCAGTTCATCTTTTTAGAGAATTTTTATTTGAGGCCATCTTGATGATGTTAATCTGTGTTGAAGTGGGCATCAGGCCGTTAACTACTACTAATTGCTGTTGTGTGCTGCTGTTGTTATCTTATTGCAACTTTAGTTGATGATTGTGACACATCCATGAGGCCTATTGCATTGATTATTTTTGCATATTGTTAAGCATCATGTCTACTTCCATTATATGTATTGCTTTTTCATGATATGCTTCCTGGTCATAGTTACTTTTAGCTCCAAAGTTGCTATGCCACTGTTTTTGACAGCCACCTCTGTTTTTCACTAAGTCTGTAACGTCCCCGATGCCATGTTGTTTGCTTAATATCTTTTGATCTATGATGCCTATGACCATGATTCTTGTTTGTACCTGATCACCATCATGTCTAGTTCAAGCTCATATATTGCTATGTCATGTTGCTGCACTTTTGCATATAGTTTTGCTCCTGTTTATACAGCATAAAAATAACAGTTTCTGCCTAGTTTTCCCGATTTTCACTAAGTCCTAGACCAGTAATGTTTTATTGCATTTTGCATGAGCTATAATTAGTTGTTCATGATGCATTTCTGCATGATTCTTTTTGCCATGCCTTCCCTGTCATGTTAACTTTAGTTGCATATCATTTGTGAGCATGTTTGCATTCATTACTCTGTTTATGCATTGCTCTAAAGTGTGCTTCCTGATGTTGGCAGATTGTGTTCCAAACTTGTTTTGCTTGTATCTTTTTAAACGTAACTCCGTTTGGAGTGTTCTTTATATATAACTTGATTAGTTTTTCGTGTAATTTGTGTTTATGCTATTGTTTGTTGCTGTTAACCAACCTAAAATATGGTTTAGGGCAGAACAGTACCAAATCATTTAATTGTCGTGGAGCACTTAGTGTTATGCCATGTTTAGGTTGTGCCTCACTTAAATTGACTAGCATAGGTAGTTTATTTCATGCTTCACCTCTTGACATGTTTGTGTGCTATGCCATGCTTTAGTGAGATGCCATGTTAATAACCTTTGCTCATCTTGTGTAACTAAACAACTTGAACCATCGTAAACGTGCGGTATCGTCGTGTGTGACGAGTACTCCACTTAACCTGTTAGTAACCGCTCTCGACGGTAGGAGCGATGTCTCGTGTTGCCTTCTTGTTGATGCTTGCTCGTGTGCTTCGTAGTAATAGATGCTTGCTCGTTGATTGCTTTCCAGTGTTTACCGTCTTGTGTGCTTCCGCGGGTACCTCTCGGAGACGATGCGAGCTTGCGATCAACTACACCTTCGGAACCCGACTTATCAACAGGCAAGGACTATACATTACTTATGTCCATTCTATTTCAACCAGCGGTTTGCATGCTAGTCTAGGATAGGTTCGATGTTTGATCCTACCACATGTTTACAGCCTCTTTCAAACCGATACAGCCATGTCCCCTCCCAGCAAACCATGTACTGCTATGTTACTATTGCTCGTTGCTCAGCCCCTGCTTAGTATGCATGCTTAGGATGCTACGATGTTACCCTCTTACTCCATGGTTTGGGCTATCACATTATTATATTGTTGTTGATGATATGATTATTTAATGTTGACTATATTCGACGAAGGATGGAAGGTCTAGGCTATCCCGCCCCGACGCTTTGTTCCATTCGAGTCACCTAGGATCCGAGTTCCGGGTATTGGTTCTAAGACTGAGCGTGCCTTACCGCGTGTGGGATTTTATGGGGTCCCCTTTTCTTACCTACCTAGCCTCAAACATTTCTAGTGGTGGCCCAAGCTGATTTACCATTTGAAACCGTGTGTGTGCTGGTCGTCCGCCAATTGTGTACAAACCACCCTGGGCCAGGGGGACTTGTTCCTTGGCTGGCCCACTTTGTCCGGCTGAGGACCCGGTTTCCCATGTGAGATTAACCGGCTATCCAAACCTGCGACAGACGGTAGAGACCGATTCGAGAGTGCGGCCGGCTTTTGAGTTGGGAGTCGACTCACCTGGGGCCACCCGGATTTGTTCGTTGTTAGCTAGAGGGACCTGTCGTTTCGGATCTCTTGGAAATAAATCATAAAATGGTTTCCTGTGATGGGTAGCAACTGAGAGAGATGGGCGTGTGTGCGGAGCCTTGTAATGGGCAGTTGGTACACCCCTGCTGGGTTAAATCTTTTCGAGAAGCCATGTCCACGGTTATGGACGACTTTAGACCTACTCCTTGTTCATAGACAACAACAACTGAGATAATCTTAATATAACTTGATCAACGTGTGTGTGTGTGTGCCTTGACAGCTTCTTCTTCGTCGGGATGCGAAGAGGAGGAAAGGGATAGGATAGGTGTTATGTTTGTGTAAGTAGTTGATAGAAAGACTTGTTGGAGGCGATTCCTCATCGAATGCTTGGCTTCTTATCTTACTCTCTAGATCATTAGCCACTTCGTAAATGCTAGTGCGGTAGCAACCTCACCACTTACCCCTTCCTTACCGTAAACTACTAGTTGTCTTAGAATGACGAGTGATGAAGTCATTGCTGGGTCAGATGACCACTACAGTTGGATGATGAGTACTTCTGGACTCATGATACTACCCCCAAACTCTTTTCAGGGTTCTGATCGACAACAGGTATGGTGATCGCCGTTTCACGTGGAGACTCGACGACGACTAGTTAGGCGGATCCCGGCGGAGGGCCTGGACCCGTGTGGTTATGGGGATCGATGTTTTTCTCTTTGCCAGTAGGCATTTGATTGTAGTCTGTACTCAGACATATATCTTCCGTTGTTGTATTGTATTAAGGCAGTTATATGCCGATTGTATGAGATGTTGTATCCTTGTATCTGTAATGTTGTGATATCATGTTGGAAATCCAGGGCATATGGCATTGTCATATGTCGCGGTGGGACCGATATGTGCTTCGTCCCCGGATCTGGATGGAAACATCTAGATCTGGAATAGTACCGCATATCGGGCCTTACAACTTGGTATCAGAGCCTTACCGACCGTAGGATCCCTTTTGAGGCCGAAGTCGAGTCTAGACAAAAACTATTTTGTAGTTACTAAGTAGTTATCGGAGAGTAGGATTCTTTTTACTCCTTACCCTTGCTCTGGTCAGGACAAGTGACGTAAGAGTTTTAATTTTTGCCTTATCCCCTTCAAACTCTAGGATCTCGAGTGTGTGTAGTATCGAAATTGTTACAATGCCATTCTTGCAGCGTATTGTCTCGATTCCGATCTCAGGTTTGGGAAATCCTATAGTACCTTTAGCTTCTCCAACTCCGGATAACGTCTTGGTTGTCTGTTGACTTCAGTCCTCTTGCCCAGTGTCCTCATGATTTACATGAGAATGCTTCCCTTGAACATCGTTTATCGCTATTGTTCTTCCTCTTGATCTCCCGATGGTTTCGTTCTCCGACGTCGCCATCTCCCTGCTGAAAGTTTCTCGACGGAAGTTTGACGTCGACATGGAGCAGAGTCCCTTGTTGGTGGTGTTTAAGAATCGTGGACTCTCTTTTATCTCCCCCTTCCCCTCTCCCCCGGATCGTCCTGGATCTCGGGACGAGATCCCTTGTTGGTGGTGTTGTATTGTAACAGCCCAGATTTCACAAAAATTAAAAATTTTGTTTTCGGTGAGAATTGTTTCATTGTCTGAATTGTTTGCGGTGTTTGCATCCCCGATTTATCGATCGGCGATTATTTTTTCCCCTCTTATCTCGTATCGGACGGAGACCGACCCTTGCCACCCTGACACTCGACATTTGCGACACCGGGTTTCGCCCGATCACCGTCGCGAAAACCGCAGGAGACCAGCCGCAGCCAACGGAACGAAAAAACCCCGTTTAATAATTAAACGGGATATTTTTATAGCGCGCCGGAAAGTGTTCTCGGAACGGTTACAGCTCGAGGTGAATGCCGCCGGCTCGACGTGCTGATCGCGCAGTTCGAAGTTTTACCCGAATCGGAGGTACTGCGGACCCCCGGCGGTCAGAAACGTAAACACCGCGCGCGCGAGAGAAAAACCAGGGATGTTTTTGCAAACTGCCAGCCACCTGGGCTATATAAATACCACCACACTCCCACCCCTTTCTAGGGTTTACCTAGCCTAAAAATTGCAGCCACACCCCCAGATTTGCCCCAAAATTCTGCCCACAACCCCCAGTTTTCGAAACCCTAGCCCTACCTCAAATCTGGACCATCAGATCTGAGATCCGATGGCCCCGATGAGCTCCACGTCGCCCCCAATGGACAGCACAGGGATTCGGGCCCCGCCAGGCCGCCGCCAACGCCTCCACGGCCGCCTCGACGTGGGCACGCCGCCGCACTCCGGCGACCTTGCCGGCAGCCACCGTCGGCGCACCGCCTCTCCTCCCGCGCTCCCCTCTCCTCGTGCCCTCCCTTCTCCCTCGCGCCTCCCTCACCTCCTGTCCTCTTCTCCCCTCGCATATCACCGCCATGGATGCTGGCGAGATCGGGCTCGAGCCGCCGCGCCGATCCGCTCGCCCTGCCGCCTCCAGCCTCGCCGTCGACCCCCTCCAGTCCCGGATCCGCAGCAGAGCCGACGTCTGTCAGGCCAGATCCAGCCGCCGCCATGGGCCGATCCCAATTGGGTGAGGCCCCTTGTTATTTTATTCCCTTTCCCTCTGTTTTTTTTCCTAAGTCTGGAAAATTTGTATTGTTGTTTCATTTTTGCGACGTAATTTGCGATCAAACCGTAGCTGGATGACGTTGCGCCCAAAAGGAAAATTGTTTAGAATTGTGTGTACTTTAGTTCATATTTTTTGAGCATTTTGATTTGAGTCCATCTTGATGATGTTAATCTGTGTTGAAGTGGGCATCAGGACGTTAACTGCCACTAATTGTTGTTGTGTGCTGCTGTTGTTATCTTATTGCAACTTTGGTTGATGATTGTGACACATCCATGAGGCCTATTGCATTGATTCTTTTTGCATACTGTTAAGCATCATGTCTACTTCCATTATATGTATTGCTTTGTCATGATATGCTTCCTGGTCATAGTTATTTTTAGCTCCAAAGTTGCTATGCCACTGTTTTTGACAGCCGCCTCTATTTTTCACTAAGTCTGTAACGTCCCGATGCCATGTTGTTTGCTTAATATATTTTGATATATGATGCCTATGACCATGATTCTTGTTTGTACCTGATCACAATCATGTCTAGTTCATGCTCATATATTGCTATGTCATGTTGCTGCACTTTTGCATATAGTTTTGCTCCTGTTTATACAGCATAAAAATAACAGTTTCTGCCCAGTTTTCTCGATTTTCACTAAGTCCTAGACCAGTAATTTTTATTGCATTTTTCATGAGTTATAATTAGTTGTTCATGATGCCTTTTTTCATGATTCTTTTTGCCATGCCTTCCCTGCCATGTCTACTTTAGTTGCATATCATTTGTGAGCATGTTTGCATTCATTACCCTATTTATGCATTGCTCTAAAGTGTGCTTCCTGATGTTGGCAGATTGTGTTCCAAACTTGTTTTGCTTGTATCTTTTTAACCGTAACTCTGTTTGGAGTGTTCTTTATATGTAACTTGATTAGTTTTTCATGTACTTTGTGTTTATGCTATTGTTTGATGTTGTTAACCAACCTAAAATATGGTTTAGGGCAGAACAGTACCAAATCCTTTAATTATCACGGAGCACTTAGTGTTATGACATGTTTAGGTTGTGCCTCGCTTAAATTTGACTAGCATAGGTAGTTTATCTTATGCTTCACCTCTTGACATGTTTGTGTGCTATGCCATGCTTGAGTGAGATGCCATGTTAATAACCTTTGCTCACCTTTTGTAACTAAACAACTTGAACCATCGTAAACGTGCAGTATCGTCGTGTGAGACGAGTACTCCACTTAACCTGTTAGTAACCGCTCTCGATGGTAGGTGTGATGTCTCTTGTTGCCTTCTTGTTGATGCTTTCTCGTGTGCTTCGTAGTAATAGATGCTTGCTCGTTGATTGCTTTCCAGTGTTTACCGTCTTGTGTGCTTCCGCTGGTACCTCTCGGAGACGATGCGAGCTTGCGGTCAACTACACCTTCAGAACCCGACTTATCAATAGGCAAGGACTATACATTACTTATGATCAATTCTATTTCAACCAGTGGTTTGCATGCTAGTCTAGGATAGGTTCGATGTTTGATCCTACCACATGTTTACAGCCTCTTTCAAACCGATACAGCCATATCCCCTCCCAGCAAACCATGTGCTGCTATGTTACTATTGCTCGTTGCTCAGCCCCTGCTTAGTATGCATGATTAGGATGCTACGATGTTACCCTGTTACTCCTTGGTTTGGGCTATCATATTATTATATCGTTGTTGATCATATGATTATTATAATGTTGACTATATTCGACGAAGGATGGAAGGTCTATGCTATCCCGCCCCGAAGCTTTGTTCCATTCGATTCACCTAGGATCCGAGTTCCGGTTATTGGTTCTAAGACTGAGCGTGCCTAACCGGGTGTGGGATTTTATGGGGTCCCCTTTTCTTACCTACCTAGCTTCAAACATTTCTAGTGGTGGCCCAAGCTGATTTACCATTTGAAACCATGTGTGTGCTGGTTGGCCGCCAATTGTTTACAAACCACCCTGGGCCAGGGGGACTTGTTCCTTGGCTGGCCCACGTTTTCCGGCTGAGGACCCGGTTTCCCATGTGAGATTAACCGGCTATCCAAACATGCGACAGGCGGTAAAGACCGATTCGAGAGCGCGTCCGGCTTTTGAGTTGGGTGTCGACTCACCTGGGGCCACCCGGATTTGTTCGTTGTTAGCTAGAGGGACCTATCGTTTTGGATCTCTTAGAACTAAATCATAAAATGATTTCCTGTGATGGGTAGCAACTGAGAGAGATGGGTGATACGTCCCAAACGTATCTATAATTTTTGCTTGCTCCATGCATGTTTTCTGTGACTTTGCCATGTTTTGCTTGAACTTTCATACACTTTTGAGCATATTTGGACTAATCTATTAACCTAGTGCACCCAGCTGCCACTTGCTGTTTTCTGCTATTTTTGTATTTCAGGTTTTCCGGCCATTAAAAGTGCTCCAAAAAATCCGGAAAAATCAGATAAAAAATCAGCGACCCAGAAGCTTCCGGAATCACCAAGGTAGCGGAGGGGGGCCACCACCAGGAGACCAGGAGGGTCCCTGGCACGGCCCCACCCTAGGCCGTGCCAGGAGGCCTCCTGGCTGCCTGGTGGGTCCCCTCGACACCCCCCTCCGCCTATATTTAGCCCTCGGGGTGGAAACCCCTAATATCGATCTCTTTCCGCGAACTCGCCTCTGTACCGCCGCCGCCGCCGTTTCAAGATCGGGGTTGCCTGGAGAAGCTGCCCCGGCACCCTGCCGGGAGGAGGAACCCCCTCCGGGAGACTATCCATAGCCATGGACGCCTCCCGGATGTGCCGTGAGTAGTCCCCCTTGGACCATGGGTCCGTGACTAGTAGCTATGTGATGTACCTCTCCCCTCTTTGTGATTCCACTTTCGAGACCTCGTGAGCTGCCTCACATGATCGAGGCACTTTTGTAATTTCTGCTGTTGCTATGCTGAGTTTGCTGGGATCTGATGGATTATGAGACTATGTTCATATTGTGATGAGTAATATATTTGGTTCTTCTCTTTTATATATTTTTCTTGAGTAAATTCTTGCATGTTCTCCGTTGCAGTATTTTTCTTTGTCCAAGTAGTTTGTTGCAACTCCAAGAGGGAGCGTTATGCTTGATTGTGGGTTCAGCCCCCTGATGTCTAGCTTGAGTGACAGAAACATGAGACTAGGGGATATGTTGTTTCCACCAGGGATAAAACAACGGTGCTTGTACCCGCGGGTGCAAGGATTGTTTACTTTACGCAAAGTTCTTTTAATGCAGTTGTCTGTTGCTTTGAGTTTACACTTTGGGTGGGATTCGCAACTTAATACCAGTGAGATGTTCTGGGTAGATATCTCAAGGTGGATGATTCGTAGTAGATGTAGTTGGATTTCGGTCTACTTACCTTGGCGTACTGCACATTGCTTTTGAGCCCTTCCTTTCTTTGCAGCATAGTTAGCATTGTGGTGCCTTCATAATTCTGTCAATTGCCCAGCTGTGATTTGTTTACCTCGCTAGCACTTTTATCGTCTTTTGGAAGAGAGACATCACTAGTGAAAATCACGGGACCCCGGTCCATCTTCACATTATTGTTTACACCCTTAGTTTACTTTCAGTCTTTACTTTTAGTTCCACTTTTATCTCTTGCATTGATCCTTTGTAAACAGCAAGGCCGGAGGAATTGACAACTCCTCTGTAGTCGTTGGGAGCAAAGTTATTTGTATCTGTGTGCAGCTCCACGTCAAGCGTTGTGACACCTACTTGTATCTCTTGGAGTCCTACTGGTTCAATACTCAACCTTAGCATCTTTTCTAAGGGAAACTTGCTGCTACACTGCATCTCACCTTCCACTTGGGGTAACCAACGAGGAGAGTTGCCACTCTGTATCAATGGGCGTGCGTGCGGAGCCTTGTAATGGGCAGTTGGTACACCCCTGCAGGGTTAAATCTTTTCGAGAAGCCGTGTCCACGGTTATGGACGACTTGAGACCTACTCCTTGTTCATAGACAACAACAACTGAGATAATCTTAATATAACTTGATCAACGTGTGTGTGTGTGTGTGCCTTGACTGCTTCTTCTTCGTCGGGATGCGAAGAGGAGACAAGGATAGGATAGGTGTTATGTTTGCGTAAGTAGTTGATAGAAAGACTTGTTGGAGGAGATTCCTCATCGAATGCTTGGCTTCTTATCTTACTCTCTAGATCGTTAGCCACTTCATAAATGCTAGTGCGGCAGCAACCTCACCACTTACCCCTTCCTTACCGTAAACTACTAGTTGTCCTAGAATGACGAGTGATGAAGTCCTTGCTGGGTCAGATGACCACTACAGTTGGATGATGAGTACTTCTGTACTCATGATACTACCCCCAAACTCTATTCAGGGTTCTGATCGACAACAGGTATGGTGATCGACGTTTCACGTGGAGACTCGACGACGACTAGTTAGGCGGATCTCGGCGGAGGGCCTGGACCCATGTGGTTATGGGGATCGATGTTTTTCTCTTTGCCAGTAGGCATTATATTGTAGTCTGTACTCAGACATATATCTTCCGTTGTTGTATTGTATTAAGGCAGTTGTATGCCGATTGTATGAGATGTTGTATCCTTGTATCTGTAATGTTGTGATATCATGTTGGAAATCCGGGGAATATGGCATTGTCATATGTCGCGGTGGGACCGATATGTGCTTCGTCCCCGGATCTGGATGGAAACATCTAGATCTGGAACAGTACCGCACATCGGGCCTTACAGAGGATCTCAAGGAGACCAATTTCACAAGGGGAAAAGGAGCTAAGCTCTCTTAGTTTTAGATATGTTCTTAGCTAACCCTAAAATGAGGTGAGGTAGGTATTTATAGTCCAAGGGGAAGAAAAGGGGATACATGGGCCGATCCCATCTCTCTATGCACAGACAGGTATCAGACGTCCGATCGTCAACGGACGTCCGTCGGGGCATGCAGATCTCATGTGTCGGTGGTGTCGGATGTTCGGTCAGCATCGGACGTCCGACCCCTCGGATGTACGAAGTGCATCTGTAACGACCCGATTCGCTAAGAATCCAAGTCTCTGTGCATTCTGTGCAAGTCCCTGGATCAATAGCTAGCACACACAGTACATGATGTAATATCAAGAATAAACCACATGTCATATATATTACATCGAAGATCCAGTATTACAAATAAACATACCTGCATAGCTCAAGGATAGCTTATAAATAGAATACAGCGGAAAACAATAAAGAGCTTCGTGTCATCCATCAACTCCACCGGCAAGTTGAGTATAGACATCGTAACCCTACATCGCATCACTTACTCGTCGTATACAATTGTGCAACACCGAAGGTTACAGCCCGACAACGGGTCAGTACATCTGATTTGTACGGCAAGTCACACGGAAAAGGATATAACAGACCTACATCTACATGCAAGGATAAGTCAAAGGAAAGCTTATGGTTTTATTTTGCAGAAAGCTGATTTTTCCCAATCTACCTAAATCAAATTTTAGTTTATCATACTACATAAGGTTGAACTGGGTTGCACCAGTTCCAACCCGTACCCTTTATTAAATCTTTTTCACTCAACTTTTATTAAGGTGTTTCATCTGTCAAGATCCTCCAATAACAGTAATGTCTAGTAGCTCAAGGATGTCCATAACCGGGGACACGGCTAATCATGATTAGTTTTTACTCTGCAGAGGTTAGTACACTTTTCCCGCTGGACTCAACCCGAAGATTGAGACGAAGTCTTTCAGAAGAGGTCACCTACACCCAACGGCAAGCCGGTACCACCTATCACATCTACATCTGCTAGCTTTGCACGGGAGAGGCTCCCTACATCGTACTCAACTAAGCCGGAGCTCATATGGCCAGCGGCTGTACATGGAAGCTTCTAGTCACCAAGTATGTATGATCTTTTTGAGCCTGGACGGCGCCTACTTACGTTCAGAGGGTAGATACCATGATGTACTGTCGACCACCAAAACCAACCATTAGGGGTACAACCTGGTCTCGCCTTAGATAAGGCACGAGCCCCCAGGAAGCACTCCCTGCCAGTCCAGAGGTGTATTCTAATTAAAGGTTGCTAGTCAAGTCAACTCCCTGCCTGTCCTTCGATAAGGTTGCTAGTCTCGCCTTAGATAGCTCAATGTAATCTCAAACCAATCCACTTCTACAAGCATAGCAAATATATAGCAAGCATGCGCTAGGTTGTCTAAGCAAACAGGATAAGATCATATGGCTACCCTACCAGGTTTGCAGCAATAATAATATAAAACTTTCTACACATGCATAGGGTGATATTTGCTACATGCATAAGTAAAAATATAGGTTGTGAAATGGTCAAAGTATGACTTGCCTTATACTTTCGATGAAGTTCTTCGCTCTCACGATCCAGATAACTCTACTTGTCACACTCCGAGAAATCTATCGTAATGGAAAGATACCACATAAGAAATCACGCACAAAGGAACCAAAAGATTAACAAATCAAACACAAAGGTTTTAGCAGCAAAACAAAAACAAAAAGGCTTGACACGGAACTAGTGTCGATGTGCTCGAGGGTGACAGGTGGAAGGTGAACTCGAGAGAGTCAACGGATAAAGAATTTTTACTACAAAAGATTATGACTAAATATACTAAGAACTAAAGATACATATCATGGCAACATGAATGGTGTGTGGGTATTGCCGATAGGATGTCTCATATGATCCAATATGCAAAAAGAATCACGTGCGACAGAACACTACAACACGAGTTATAGCAGGTTGAAGCTTGAATTAAATTTAAATTCAAACAGATCAAAAAGTATTTTAAGGTGGTGTATAAATGATGTGGACATAAAGTACATGTCACAAGTGATCCTATGCAAAAAGAATCAATTGAATTGGGTCAACGGTAAAGAAGATATGGCCTCCGGAAGGTTGAATTTTAATCTAAATAAATTCAAATTCAAATAGTTTCAAAAGTTGATTTGGTATGTTTAATTGATAGATAAGATCAAAAGATAAATTTAGGCTTTTGAATCACCTAAATCGGACTAACGGTGTAAAAGATATGGCTAATACAAAACTGAGGACTAATCTGTGAAAGACAGTACTGAATCGTGAATAAAAAAATAAACTTCATCGCAAACAGGTCCTTTTCGCTACAGGACGAAACTGCAGCTTACCGATGATGACATGGCGACGACCACGGAAACCGAGGGAGTGGCGGCACAGAAATCTAGGTTCACCGGCGGCACGGAAAATTGAGGTTGTCGGCACGGAAATCGAGATCGCTGGCGCGGTAATCGAGACAGTGCATCGTAGAAACCGAGGCTCGTCGACGGCGCGGATACCGAGGTTCGCCGGCGGTGGCACGGAAATCGAGGCGCGGACAATTAAGGGTTTCTAAAAAAAAATCGAAATCTTATATAGCCCGAATTATTTTATTTTATTTTAAATCCGTCTCGGGCTCAAATTTCGTCCGCGGCGAGAAAGGGCTACTGGGCCGGCTGGGTACAGTTTTTTTCTTTAAATCCGAAATTTCAAACAATATTACAAAAATAAATACACATCAGAAAAATATGAAATAAATTTTGAAATTAATCTAATAATCTAAAGAAAATTATGCAATGAACATATTTTCCAAAATAATAAATAAAAATAATGACATTTTTCCAATGACTTTATTTAGTTATAAAATATTTTAAAAATCAACAAAAACCTCAAATAATTATTTAAATAATTTCCACTCCATTTTTTTCTAAAGAAGTCATTTTATCTTCTCTCAAGTTATTATTATTTTTGAATGGAAAATTATTTAAATAACTCCAATTAAAATAAATAAAAATATATTTAAAACATTTCCAACTTTCTTTTATATTAAAGGAGTCATATTACCTTCTCCCATTTTAATTTTTTGTTGGATTTGTCTTAAATGATAAATTCCAAAACATCAAAATTGAATATTAGGGGAAAGTCCTTTTATTCCCTCTCATTTTTAATATTCAATTCAACTCCAAAAGTTTTAGTCTTACTGAAATTCAATCATATCAAGCAAACAATCATTATTATAATTAATTTATTAACATTCCAAAATTTGGAAAATTTTGGGATGTTACAGACTACCACCCTTAAACGGAATCTCGTCCTCGAGATTCGATAAGGCTAGAAAGAAAAGGTTAGGGTTTGGGTCTTCATGACAGTCCACCGATCCTCTGAGGGTCCAGGGTGCTACCACCCTTAAAAGAAATGCGACAGGGTCTTGATGAGTCTTGCTCCATCGATGACATCCTTCATAGAGATTTCACCAACTCCTTTGAGGTCTTGAATCCTTAGCAAAATAGCAATATTCCGTGTACTGAACTTTCATGGCTGACAGTCAGGCGCCAATACTAAGCAACTATCGATTCCCTCATGGTGGTCATCAGGAATACTTTTTCGGGATACCTGCAAGAACGGTCTTGGCTATACTCACCGTATAACTTACTATTATTAACGATAATCTTATACAGGGGTCAAGCATCGTACCATTTCTATGGCTCAGGTTTAACATCGTTGTTTCTCTGCTATAGGTAAGTCACTCAAGATTTACTATCCCGCATAGCAAGAGCGAATAATAAGAGTAGTCAGCATGGTGATCAATCCATTCCGCACCCAAATCATTACCTTGTATATGGTTTAGCGAATCTCACAATCTAACACTCGGTCATCCTCACCAGCATCGCAGAAAGTTCATCTTCATCTTGAACTGGGTTCAGACAAATCCATAGTTCTGCAAGACAAACAATACATCTATCGTTTCTTCACAACTCTCAGGTTTGCGCAGACTACTATATACGTGTACTAGGGAACTACAACTTCCTCCAGGGTTCTTCCTCCAGCAAGATTGGGCTTGCTTGTTGTATGATCCTAGCACATGTGGTTATCTTTGAACTCGGCATTAAGTTGCATCCATCTTTATCCCAGTCTCGGCATTAGAAGACATTATAGTAACTCCTTCAGGGTAGGAATTGAGTTGAGGGGGAATAGAATGTAGATAGAGTGGTAGAGAGAGATACCCATACAAACATCACACTAGTTTTGAAACTATAAGTTTTGATGTGTAGCTGTCGGTAAAATCAAGAAATGACAGCTCACAGAACGATCTAACGGTAGAAACTTGAATCTTCCAGGTCTTCAAGTCTTCGGGTCTTCAATGATGGTAGCTTTAGTTTTGCATTGTCGAAGAAATCTTCGTATCGTCGAGTCACTTGCCAACTTATTCTTCTTGTTGTTGTGTCTCCTTCAGTCTTGAAGCATACTAAATAGATGAGGGTCTAAGGTGATGTGTACTTATTCTACTCACGTAGAAGAAACGCCAGGCAAGACACACAACATCAATCAAAGACATATCAAGGTCAAAGGGCACAAGACAAAACTTAACAAAACAAAACATTTCATAGAACATCTAGTTCAACCACAGCAAAAACATGCATCGATCCATATCTCCGACTAACATTAAAAGGTACCACCGTACACTTAGTGCACACATAAGAATATTCTATTCTCCAATTGTCAAACATAAGCTTCAATATGTCGACATCTTTGCTCCCACGTTCACATCTTCTTTCTCTTCAATCCTGGACACATGTTGGCGTAGTGTCCCTTGTTCTCGCACCTGTAACACTCAACTTGGCTAAGGTCCTTCTTTTTCTTCTTCACGGGTGCTTCCCTGAATTCTTGGATAATTTTCTCCATTCCTTCCTTTTGATGCTGAGATACTTGTTGTGTCATGTGAAAAATTGACACTGAGCGGGGTAATGATTATTTCCTTCACACACGAAACATGTGACTTGAACAGTGGGACATTCTTCACCCAAGTGAATTTACTCACAATAGGGACATCCATCTTGGTGTCCTTCATAGGAGTGTCCTACTGTCACACCCCAAAAATTATCGCATGTGATATAAGCCACTAGTGGATGACCACCAATTTGAGGGCCAACAAAAAATTTTGTCTTGGAGTGGTGTGATGATGAATGAATGAATGATTGAATGTGTGTGTGTTTAGAAATGATCATGATCTTGCATGTAGTCGAAAGATGAACATGTGGTGATCATGTTGTTCGAACTGAATGCAAAGTAGAAAATCATGGATGTAGTGTTGATCGTTTTGTGGTGCATGTGCTTAGATAAACAAGTGATTGTGGTGAAGATCATCTCTCCACCATATCTGCAAATCATGTTAAGATGATCACATCAAAATAAACATGATCAAACATAGTAATAACTCAAACCCTAGTATCATTAGCATTCTTGCACCACTTCACTTTATTGTGTTTGCCATCCTTGTTATATTTTGCACTACTTTCCTAAACAAATATATGAGGAGTGTGAAACCTCATATATTTTAAGAAAACTAATTATTATAATAATCTTTTAAGACTCACTAAAACCCTAGCATATATATATATAGCTAAAACCATCATATCATTTAGCTCTCTTGCACTCTCTTAATATATTCGCCTATAGTTTGTGTTGCGTTCCTTTTTCTTTTGTTATGCATTTATATAAGGGATATAAACCTTATATGTTTTCTGTAGTATAATTTATTTTGACCACCACAAAACCCTAAGGAAAATAACTTTTTGTTCGATGAAAAGAACTAAAACAATGATCATTTAAAAATCCGATGAATATTATAAGACCTAATAAAAGTCGTACATGACCATGATCGACTCACCATATTCAGAAAATTATATAAAAACAATATAAATTTCATTTAGGAATTTTCACAAACACCTTGGTTGCACTTTCTATATTTTCTTAAAATTGTTCATTGATAAAATTCTAATCTAAGATAGACTACCCTAACTATCTCTAACCTCTCTCCCTAATCTCTCTCAACTCCCCTAACCTCTCCCCACGTAGAGGTTTCTGTCTCCCACGGTTCTCTCTCATGTAGAGAGAGCTCTCTCTCATGTTCTCTCCCTCTCTCTCTCCCCTGGACAACCCCTCTCCCTGAACCCATCCCCACATGTCAGCCTCCCTGCCCTTGTCCCAACCAGAGGCGATCCCGCAGATCGCTGGTGTGGCCTGACACCGCGCGCGTACCCCCAACCTTCGTCTGCGATGTGGCCGGAGACAGCCACGGTGAAACCTACCCATGCCCCTCCTCTCACGAGCTCTCCCACTGCCCTCACTGCCCAGTCGGGAGAGAGCTCGCGGATTTCCCCCATGGCACCCGTGACCTCGCCCTCTCTCCCGCCTGTTGCCGCGAACGCCCTCGTCCTCCCTCGCTCGCGCATATATAAGAAGAACCCCAGGAGCTCTCCACTCCACACCACCCAGCAGTACCACCCTACCTCAGCTCGTTCAGAAACAGAAGTGAGGAGAAGGATTAGCCGAGAAGGAGGAAGAAGGAAGGAGAAGAAGGGAGGGAAGAAAAGGGGAGGGGAGAATGTCGGCGCGCCCGCCCCTCTACCCCTCGCGACGCCCGGCGAGGCATCGCCAGGAGGACACCCGCATGAGCCTACGCCCTTCCCAAGCCGGACCACGACACGGCCGACTTCCCCGAGCCGTCGTTCGCCTAACCCGACGCCAAAAACTGAACGCCTCGGCCGCCCCGCACCTCCGCCGCACCTCACCGTTGTCAACCACCGTCCCGAGCACCTCCGGTGAGCGCCCCCAACCTCCCCTTTCCGCCATGAACGCCACCGGTTGCACACGTCGAGCGCCTCCGTTTTCGGGGAAAATGAAGCCGCCAAGCCGCGCTGCACCTCCTCCACCCATTCTCTCTGCCCCTCGCCGCCTGGAGGACCTCTGGTGAGCCGCCCTAGCCCCCCTGGTCGCCATGACCGCTCCCAGGCCTGAGTCCTCGTGCTCAGGGAGGAAGATGCCCCCTGGCCGTCCGATCAGTCCGGATCTAACGGCCAGGAGGCCCCCATACCCCTTCGCCCTCTAAAGAAAAAACAAGTTGAACCAGCGCCCCATATACAGGCCCAGCCCAAAAACAGTAAAAACGCCTTAGGCAGAAATAGCACTGGGCCGGCCTCTTTCTCCTTTTCTTTTTATTAACGAGCAAAGACTAAAATAGTATTATAAAAATAATTATACCTCGGAAAACTGTGAAACGAATTTTGTTGTGCTTCGTGATTTATTCATTATTTTTCTGTATTGTTAAATTTATTATTTGTAGATATATTATAGTGGTCATTTCTTTTATTATTATTGTTGTTTGCTTTACTTGTTGCTTAGTTAATATTGTTAAACTTTCTATTATTGATTTAGTAAAAAAAAGTATCATCTGTGTTTAATATCTAATTAAGGTATAGTTTAATAATAATAATAATGATAATAAAAATAAAAATATATATAATACTTTATCTATAGTTGTTCACATTAATATCTCATATACATTTAGTTAAATTGTTAATAATGAAATAAGTTAAATGTAAATTTCTACAATTATATTTCTAACCAGTAGCTTTTTGTTATGTTTATTAGATAATTGTGGTGCTTTAATTGGCAAGTTCTTTAAAGAAGTGTGTAAAAAGAGTTGTTACACTCGTCCAACCAACTGTAGAAATTTACACCCTGATCAAATTATTAAACTGGGCCAGTGCTGATCATCTTATCTTTATTTATATTGTACATAACTGTTATATTATTAGAAAAATAAATACTCATCAGAAAAATATGAAATATTTTTTTTGTGATCCCCTGTTTATGCTTTATTTTTTTGTATGAGTGGAATTGTTGATTTCTTAAATAAAATTCAGGACCATGTTATTAATATTGCTAGTATTTCATGCTTATGGTAATTTTAGTTTATTTTCTGTTAACAAATTAAATAAGTTAACATTTTATTACGATTGTCACCGGACAATAGCTAATTATTGTATTTTTATTTAGTTAAATTTATTAAGTAAAAAACATGACCTAAGGCCATAAAAATAAGAATGAAAAGACTTGTGTAAACTCCTATGTAGTATGTTACTTAGATGTTTGCTTAGCCCTATAAACTTATTAAACCACCATTAAAACTTCTGCCCACATGTGTTAATCTGATTATACTTATTGGTATGACTCGTGTGTTGTTTTCATTGAGTGCTAAGTGATTGTTATGTTGGTTGAATGTTTGCTTTGGATGATGTGATGGTAATTGTGTGCTATTTTCCGCAACGTGTAGATGAGACGCTTGACGTTGCAGGTGAAGACTCCTTCCAAGCCGAAGAATCCGTACCGGGAGACACCGCCGAGGAAGGCAAGCCATCTTCAAAAACTCAAACCCTTGTCCTACATTTTTTTACTTTCTTTGTACCATATTATATATCATGCTACTGTTATATCATTTTGGGGATGGGATTGTATTAGTTTATTAGGTGAAACACCACATACCTTGTAAGCCTACCTATTTGGGAGAAAGAAATTAGACACCGATGATCTTGATCCCTAGCCTTGCTAAAGAACTAATGACAACATAATAATTTGATTAATCTTGCTCCACCCTAATGAATTGGCATACATCTAAGAAGATGTGATGGCCAAGATTGTGGTTGTTGGAAACATCGTTGGACATATTCAAAGTCTGGAGGGACTCTCTATAAGTGCCGCCAAAACCTAGTCTTACAGAACAACCACAATACTCTGGTATGGGACAGGGCTAGTTGGAAACTTGTTTATCTTAATACGGGGGTCTTATAACTACACATGGATGTTTGATTCCACGAATCTGATAGCCCTCGAAGTCGAGTGGTGAAATTCTCTAGGCTTGGCATCAGAGGGAACCTTGCTGCTCTTCGACTATGGTGCAGGCTTGGGTCCAAGAGGAGCATGACCTTGCACACGGACAGTCCATGTAGTACGCAAGGGGTAGATTCACCTGTACTAGGATAGACAAGGGGAAGACTACGGTCGATTATCCGAAAACCGCATACTGAGGTATGACGAACCGTGGGGACTCACGGCGGATGTATCGAATGTTGTGGGTAAGTGTACAACCTCTGCAGAGTGAAAACTATTCGAGTAGCCGGAGTCCACAGTCATGGACAGCTAGTGAGGCCACACTTTGTGGGGAAATAGATGACAAATTCTGGTACTGAGATTATGGTTCACGATGATGTTGTTGGTATGATGAAAAGGGTTGGACATGATTGAGTAAAATATAATTTGTGGGTATAAAAGAAATTTCCAAGGATAAAATATTGCCAACTTAACTACTCCCTCCGTTCCAAAATAACTGTCTCAAATTTGTACTAGCTCTAGTATAAAATTATACTAAGGCCACGACAGTTATTTTGGAACGGAAGGAATAATATTGAGTAGTTAGGTTCCCCCATAATAAACTCCACCATATAGCCATCCCATTATTTTCCTATACAAAAGTCTTGTTCATTTATTTTAGGTGGTTTGCGAGTACTTTGTATGTACTCATGGCTTTGTCCCTGGTTATTACATCGGTCAGGCTTGGGGAGCAGGTATTTGACGATGATGCTACCGACGATTACTAGGACGTGCTATGCTCTGAACTGCCCTCTGGATTGTGCCGCTACTACATATCCTACTTTTGCTTATTCCGCTTCTATTTGAGCCCGATGAGGTCGTGTAAGACTTTATTGTTGTATGACTTTGTATTCGGTATTGTATGAACATGTGATATGATGTATCCATTGTCGAGTTATGCGTCATGCGACACTGATCATGGGAGCATGGCAGTATGCACAGCTGACCGCTCCGGGTATATAATCCGGGGTGCCTACAGACTTGGTATGAGAGCCTCTTTTCAGACTGTAGCAGCCTTGTTAGCATGGACGTTAGTTAGAAATATTTTGGTAATAAAAATCTCTTATACCTCTTACCCCTTTCAAAATGTTTAAAGTCAAATGGGATCCAAGATTAAGAGGGAATGGTGTCCCGAACATATACGAATTAGTGGAAGTATTGGTTTAGTGAGCCCCTACCCGATTGTGTGATCTTATGCGTGTTTGCATTGCAGTGTATAGTCTTAAGTTATAGTGACCCTAGCCCCCACTTAGGAAAAACTAACCTATGCGCAACAGCCATCAGGATGTTGGGAAGGAACACCCATGGCAAACTGTTTGGGTCCGGTAGCACGCCACCACCATCACCTTACACGAGCATGGTTCAGCTTATGCACATGTGCATGAAGGAAAAATAGAAGCCTAGCCTACCAAGCCAATACCACCGTTGTACAAAGAGGTTTTCGCACCAACGACGTTTTCACCACCACAACTTTACCTTGAATTATGACAAGGACCGATCAAGACCGCAAATACAACCACCTTCGGACGTATAGATAAACTGAGTTGTTATAGCTTAAGTAAACCCATATTCCGTGAGTATTAGGCCTACCTTGACACTAGAAGACACCTTAGTTTCATTAAGAACCGTTTGGAGGCATGTGTCGCTCGTGTCCCTCTTCGACGCCACGTCGCAACCACATCCTCATGTTTGTCTATTACAACCCTCCTAGTCCTTAGTGAAACGGTGTTGAGACCAATACTCAACCTAGGAGACATTTTGTGAACCCTCTCGGTACCTTTTGGGACGTAGCATGTGCTGAAACCTAAGAAAAATCTTTTGGACAAGGCTATAGGTAAATTAGCACTTTAGTGCAGGGTGAAAAGAAATTAGGCACCTGCTTTAATCGGAGTTAGCAATTCAGGTTAGCCATGGATTGTAGAACAAGAGGCTTATCCGAAACAAGTTTGGGACGTAGAAGTGCTTGCAATGCTCGAAAGGAAGACCCGGTATTAGAGCAACAAATTCACTAGAACATATACAAGGTAATGATTCGAGTGCGATATGGATTGGCCCCCATGACGAATACTCTTATTATTCGCCTTGCTATATGCAATAGTAAATCTATGCTAAGAGAACCGATGCCATCTAGATAATACCCTAGTAACATGTTGGCATACTCCTACGAGTTCAATGATTCCATTGGAGCATGTGAATTTGTAACTTCCCTACCCATGTGGGCAAAGTACGATGGAATCAAAACTTAAGGTGTTAGTGACAAAGGATGTTATGAAGGTTTTTCGCCATCATAATAGATTCAACAACCAAACCACACGGCATCCACTAATACTCACGAGAGATCCAGAAGTAGCCGAAGCCTTACCGAAGGATCGGTACCACCAAGCAGAAGCCACAATAGAAAGTGAAACCCCAACCGAGTTAACCATTTACTCGTGGACTCTTCGACGAGTGTGAACCCATCCCCACCCTTAGCTTAACCTATTCATATTAGAGGAAAAAAATCCTCAAAGAGAAACCAAGGAGCCCGAAGGCGAGAGCCGACCAAGATACTAAATTAACCCTTCAACTTGGATGAATCGGGGTAAAGACCTATGAAGGAAGTAGTTTCCACAGCTCTTCGCCACCACACCCAACAAACCACCCTGAACTACCTAGTGATACACGAGCATGCTATTAGTTAGTCTTTTGAACAACAAATTTGAGAAGTGGACTCTCGAGAAGAAATAGCCCATGAATCCCTTAACATCGATCCTTTACAAGGTTCAGGATCATGAAGGAGAATTTTCCTACC
The DNA here is from genome assembly GCA_950022295.1 of Bromus sterilis. Lineage (NCBI taxonomy): Eukaryota > Viridiplantae > Streptophyta > Magnoliopsida > Poales > Poaceae > Bromus > Bromus sterilis. The sequence continues at coordinate 210,620,483 of OX465598.1, read as the reverse complement.
AGCTAGAGCTACCCCTAGGAGTCCTCTGAAGTACACAACATGCTTTAGCCTCGAAAGTGTTCGGAAGTGCCCAACAAGCCCCATATTCTCGATTTTTTTTACCATGGATAGAAGTAAGGACCTGTCATGCCATAAGAAAACCCCCCTTTACCTCGTGGGTAAAGAAAACCTTACTACCCAACGATACAACCCCAAATACCTCAAGACCGATTAGAGAAACCGAGCAAGATGAATATCCCCGGAGCGACTTTCCTTGCTTCCTTATGCCTTAGCTTCGGAATCTCGGGGACGAGATTCTTTTTAAGGGGGGAAGGTCTGTCACACCCCAAAAATTATCGCATGTGATATAAGCCACTAGTGGATGACCACCAATTTGAGGGCCAACAAAAACTTTTGTCTTGGAGTGGTGTGATGATGAATGAATGATTGAATGTGTGTGTGTTTAGAAATGATCATGATCTTGCATGTAGTCGAAAGATGAACATGTGGTGATCATGTTGTTTGAACTGAATGCAAAGTAGAAAATCATGGATGTAGTGTTGATCGTTTTGTGGTGCATGTGCTTAGATAAACAAGTGATTGTGGTGAAGATCATCTCTCCACCATATCTGCAAATCATGTTAAGATGATCGCATCAAAATAAACATGATCAAACATAGTAATAACTCAAACCCTAGTATCATTAGCATTCTTGCACCACTTCACTTTATTGTGTTTGCCATCCTTGTTATATTTTGCACTACTTTCCTAAACAAATATATGAGGAGTGTGAAACCTCATATATTTTAAGAAAACTAATTATTATAATAATCTTTTAAGACTCACTAAAACCCTAGCATATATATATATAGCTAAAACCATCATATCATTTAGCTCTCTTGCACTCTCTTAATATATTCACCTATAGTTTGTTTTGCATTCCTTTTTCTTTTGTTATGCATTTATATAAGGGATATAAACCTTATATATTTTCTGTAGTATAATTTATTTTGACCACCACAAAACCCTAAAGAAAATAACTTTTTGTTCGATGAAAAGAACTAAAACAATGATCATTGAAAAATCCTATGAATATTATAAGACCTAATAAAAGTTGTACATGACCATGATCGACTCACCATATTCAGAAAATTATATATAAAAAATCAAATATAAATTTCATTTAGGAATTTTCACAAACACCTTGGTTGCACTTTCTATATTTGCTTGAAATTGTTCATTACTAAAATTATAATCTAAGATAGACTACCCTAATTATCTCTAACCTCTCTCCCTAATCTCTCTCAACTCCCCTAACCTCTCCCCACGTAGAGGTTTCTGTCTCTCACGGTTCTCTCTCACGTAGAGAGAGCTCTCTCTCACGTTCTCTCCCTCTCTCTCTCCCCTGGACAACCCCTCTCCCTGAACCCATCCCCACATGTCAGCCTCCCTGCCCTCGGCCCAACTAGAGGCGATCCCGTGGATCGCTGGCGTGGCCTGACACCGCGCGCGTACCCCCAACCTTCGACTGCGATGTGGCCGGCGACAGCCACGGTGAAACCTACCCACGCCCCTCCTCTCACGAGCTCACCCACCGCCCTCACTGCCCAGTCGGGAGAAAGCTCGCGGATTACCCCCGTGGCACCCGTGACCTCGCCCGCTCTCCCGCCCGTTGCCGCGAAGGCCCTCGTCCTCCCTCGCTCGCGCCTATATAAGAAGCACCCTAGGAGCTCTCCACTCCACACCACCCAGCAGTACCACCCTACCTCAGGTCGTTCAGAAACATAAGAGAGGAGAAGGAGTAGCCGAGAAGGAGGAAGAAGGAAGGAGAAGAAGGGAGGGGTGAAGGCCGGTGCGCCCGCCCCTCTGCCCCTCGCGACGCCCGGCAAGGCATCGCCAGGAGGACACCCGGACGAGCCTACGCCCTGCCCAAGCCGGACCACGACACGACCGACTTCCCCGAGCCACCATTCGCCTAACCTGATGCCAAAAACTGAACGCCTCGGCCGCCCCGCACCTCCGCCGCACCTCGGCGTTGTCAACCACCGTCCCGAGCACCTGCGGTGAGCGCCCCCAACCTCCCCTGTCCGCCATGAACGCAACTGGTTGCACACGTCGAGCGCCTCTGTTTTCGGGGAAAATGGAGCCCCCAAGCCGCGCTACACCTCCTCCACCCGTTCCCTCCGCCCCTCGCCGCCTGGAGGACCTCCGGTGAGCCTCCCTAGCCCCCTTGGTTGCCATGAACGCTCCCAGGCCTGAGTCCTCGTGCTCATGGAGGAAGATGGCCCCTAGCCGTCCGATCAGCCTGAATCTAACGGCCAGGAGGCCCCATACCCCTTCGCCCTCTAAAGAAAAAAAAAGTTGAACCAGCGCCCCATATACAGGCCCAGCCCAAAAACAGTAAGAAAACGCCTTAGGCAGAAATAGCACTCGGCCGGCCTCTTTCTCCTTTTCTTTTTATTAACGAGCAAAGACTAAAATATTATTATAAAATAATTATACCTCGGAAAACTGTGAAACGAATTTTGTTGTGCTTCTGATTTATTCATTATTTTTCTGTATTGTTAAATTTATTATTTGTAGATATATTATAGTGGTCATTTCTTTTATTATTATTGTTGTTTGCTTTACTTGTTGCTTAGTTAATATTATTAAACTTTCTCTTATTGATTTAGTGAAAATAAAAGAATTATCTTTGTTTAATATCTAATTAAGCTATAGTTTAATAATAATAATAATAATGATAATAATAAAAATATATAAAATACTTTATCTATAGTTGTTCACATTAATGTCTCATATACATTTAGTTAAATTGTTAATAATGAAATAAGTTAAATGTAAATTTCTACAATTATATTTCTAACCAGTAGCTTTTTGTTATGTTTATTAGATAATTGTGGTGCTTTAATTGGCAAGTTATTTAAAGAAGTGTGTAAAAAGAGTTGTTACACTGGCCCAACCAATTGTAGAAACTTACACCCTGATCAAATTATTAAACTGGGCCAGTGCTGATCATCTTATGTTTATTTATATTGTACATAACTGTTATATTATTAGAAAAATAAATACTCATCAGAAAAATATGAAATAATTTTTTTTGTGATCCCCTGTTTATGCTTTATTTTTCTGTATGAGTGGAATTATTGATTTCTTAAATAAAATTCAGGACCATGTTATTAATATTGCTAGTATTTCATGCTTATGGTAATTTTAGTTTATTTTCTGTTAACAAATTAAATAAGTTAACATTTTATTATGATTGTCACTGGACAATAGCTAATTATTGTATTGTTATTTAGTTAAATTTATTAAGTAAAAACATGACCTAAGGCCATAAAAATAAGAATAAAAAGACTTGTGTAAACTCCTATGTAGTATGTTGCTTAGATGTTTGCTTAGCCCTATAAACTTATTAAACCACCATTAAAACTTCTGCCCACATGTGTTAATCTGATTATACTTATTGGTATGACTCCTGTGTTGTTTTCATTGAGTGCTAAGTGATTGTTATGTTGGTTGAATGTTTGCTTTGGATGATGTGATGGTAATTGTGTGCTATTTTCCGCAACGTGTAGACGAGACGCTTGACGTTGCAGGTGAAGACTCTTTCCAAGCCGAAGAAGCCGTACCGGGAGACACCGCCGAGGAAGGCAAGCCATCTTCAAAAACTCAAACCCTTGTCCTACATTTTTACTTTCTTTGTACCATATTATATATCATGCTACTGTTATATCATTTTGGGGATGGGATTGTATTAGTTTATTCGGTGAAACACCACATACCTTGTAAGCCTACCTATTTGGGAGAAAGAAATTAGACACCGATGATCTTGATCCCTAGCCTTGCTAAAGAACTAATGACAACATAATAATTTGATTAATCTTGCTCCACCCTAATGAATTGGCATACATCTAAGAAGATGTGATGGCCAAGATTGTGGTTGTTGGAAACATCGTTAGACATATTCAAAGTCTGGAGGGACTCTCTATAAGTGCCGCTGAAACCTAGTCTTACAGTACAACCACAATACTCTGGTATTGGACAGGGCTAGTTGGAAACTTGTTTCTCTTAGTACGGGGGTCTTATAACTACACATGGATGTTTGATTCCACGAATCTGATAGCCCTCGAAGTCGAGTGGTGAAATTCTCCAGGCTTGGCGTCAGAGGGAACCTTGGTGCTCTTCGACTACGGTGCAGGCTTGGGTCCAAGAGGAGCATGATATGGCACGCGGACATTCCATGTAGTACGCAAGGGGTAGATTCACCTGTACTAGGATAAAGAAGGGTAAGACTACGATCGATTATCCGGAAACCGCATACTGAGGTATGACGAACCGTGGGGACTCAAGGCGGATGTATCGAATGTTGTGGGTAAAGTGTACAACCTCTGCAGAGTGAAAACTATTCGAGTAGCCGGAGTCCACGGTCATGGACAGCTAGTGAGGCCACACTTTGTGGTGAAATAGATGAGAAATTCTGGTACTGAGATTATGGTTCACGATGATGTTGTTGGTATGATGAAAAGGGTTGGACATGATTGAGTCAAATATAATTTGTGGGATTAAAAGAAATTGCCAAGGATAAAATATTGCCAACTTAACTAATATTGATTAGTTAGGTTCCCCCATAATAAACTCCACCATATAGCCATCCCATTATTTTCCTATACAAAAGTCTTGTTCATTTCTTTTAGGTGGTTTGCGAGTACTTTGTATGTACTCATGGCTTTGTCCCTGGTTATTCAATCGGCCAGGCTTGGAGGAGCAGGTATTTGACGATGATGCTACCGACGATTACTAGGACGTGCTATGCTCTGAAGTGCCTTGTGGATTGTGCCGCTACTACATATCCTACTTTTGCTTATTCCTCTTCTATTTAAGCCCGATGAAGCCGTGTAAGACTTTATTGTTGTATGACTTTGTATTCGGTATTGTATGAACATGTGATCTGATGTATCCATTGTCGAGTTGTGCGTCATGCGATACTGATCATGGGAGCATGGCAGTATGCACAGCTGGCCGCTTTGGGTATATAATCTGGGGTGCCTACACCTACTTCCCCGCAAATTTTGGAGGCACGAGGCCTCTTACGGGTTACCGTCCTTTGCATCGGGGTGACGAGGCGAGATCCCAACAAAATCTTTGTAAACTCCTTCCAAGTAATCTTCTTTCTTGATTCGTTAATCGCCTGATGCATTGTCCACCAAGTAGCAGCCTCTTCTACAAAGTACTTGACAGCATAGTGGACCATGTCCTCACTTCCAACCTTGTTATTCTCCATGTGCTCCTCCATATTATGAATCCATTTCTCCACCTTCAGTCTTGTCATCGCCTCGGAGAAGGTGAGTCCTACTTCATACTCCATCTATTGATCCCAAACGACAAGGGTTAGGGGCAACTAGGATACAGATAGGAAAACAAACCTAAAGGTAGCACCAAGCATAAGCACACAAACAAGAATAAGGCAAAACACCTACACGCAAACAACAACACATAACAACAATCACTCAAGTCGCAAAAATCAAACCACACAAACAACTCCTAAAGTAAGGTCATATGTGCAAGACATACGATCTCATCATACTACACGCAATTCGTTTATCTAACTCCATATAAAAGTGGTGGTTATCTAAGCTTCATCCTTCTCAGCTAAGCTGATCTTAAAAATCCTCTCGTAGTGTCAAAACTTATTGAACCCATAGGATACTCTTTCTAGTTCCTGTGGTTGGAACTTCAATTGATCACGAGGTTGATGATGTACTTCTCAAAGTCATGTCTTCAGAGGCATAACCCACTCGGAGGAGTATTTACATTAAAACAAGATAAGAAGTTTAGAAGATGAATAATAGATGAGAGATACTAGTGGAGAGAGTAAGTAATTAAAGAGTGATAAAATATTTTTATTCCTATGGCTTTTCCTATCCATTTTCTAGGGTCACGACCTACAGTCAACATGGCTCTGATACCATCTGTAACGACCCGATTCGCTAAGAATCCAAGTCTCTGTGCATTCTGTGCTAGTCCCTGGATCAATAGCTAGCACACACAGTACATGATGTAATATCAAGAATAAACCACATGTCATATATATTACATCGAAGATCCAGTATTACAAATAAACATACCTGCATAGCTCAAGGCTAGCTTATAAATAGAATACATCGGAAAAAAATAAAGAGATTCGTGGCGTCCATCAACTCCACCGGCAAGTTGAGTATAGACAATGTAACCCTACATCGCATCACTTACTCGTCGTATACAATCCTGCAACACCGAAGGTTACAGCCCGACAACGGGTTAGTACATCTGATTTGTACGACAAGTCACACGGAAAAGGATATAACAGACCTACATCTACATGCAAGGATAAGTCAAAGGAAAGCTTATGGTTTTATTTTGCAGAAAGCTGATTTTTTCCAATTTACCTAAATCAAATTTTAGTTTATCATACTACATAAGGTTGAACTGGGCTGCACCAGTTCCAACCCATACCCTTTATTAAATCTTTCCCACTCAAGTTTTTTAAGGTGTTTCATCTGTCAAGATCCTCCAATAACAGTAATGTCTAGTAGCTCAAGGATGTCCATAACCGGGGACACGACTAATCATGATTAGTTTTTACTCTGCAGAGGTTAGTACACTTTTCCCGCTGGACTCAACCCGAAGATTGAGACGAAGTCTTTCAGAAGAGGTCACCTACACCCAACGGCAAGCCGGTACCATCTATCACATCTACATCTGCTAGCTTTGCACGGGAGAGGCTCCCTACATCGTACTCAACTAAGCCAGAGCCCATATGGCCAGCGGCTGTACATGGAAGCTTCTAGTCACCAAGTATGTCTGATATTTTTGAGCCTGGACGGCGCCCACTTACATTCAGAGGGTAGATACCATGACATACTGTCGACCACCAAAACCAACCATTAGGGGTACAACCTGGTCTCGCCTTAGATAAGGCACGAGCCCCCAGGAAGCACTCCCTGCCCGTCCAGAGGTGTATTCTAATTAAAGGTTGCTAGTCAAGTCATTAAATCCTCACATAGCTCAATGTAATCTCAAACCAAACCACGTCTACAAGCATAGCAAATATATAGCAAGCACGCACTAGGTTGTCTAAGCAAACAGGATAAGATCATATGGCTACCCTACCAGGTTTGCAGCAATAATGATATAAAACTTCCTACACATGCATAGGGTGATATTTGCTACATGCATTAGTAAAAATATAGGTTGTGAAATGGTCAAAGTATGACTTGCCTTATACATTCGATGAAGTTCTTCGCTCTCACGATCCAAATAACTCTACTCGTCACACTCCGAGCAATCTATCGTAAAGGAAAGATACCACATAAGCAATCACGCACAAAGGAACCAAAAGATTAACAAATCAAACACAAAGGTTTTAGCAGCAAAACAAAAACAAAAAGGCTTGACACGACACCAGTGTCGATGTGCTCGAGGGTTACAGGTGGAAGGTGAACTCGAGAAAGTCAACGGATAAAGAATTTTTACTACAAAAGATTATGACTAAAGATACTAAGAACTAAAGATACATATCATGGCAATATGAATGGTGTGTGGGTATTGCCCGAATTATTTATTTATTTTGTAAATCCATCTCGGGCTCAAATTTCGTCCGCGGCGAGAAAGGGCTACTGGGCTGGCTGGGTACAGTTTTTTTCTTTAAATCCGAAATTTCAAACAATATTACAAAAATAAATACACATCAGAAAAATATGAAATAAATTTCTAAATTCATCTAATAATCTAAAGAAAATTATGCAATGAACATACTTTCCAAAATAATAAATAAAAATAATGACATTTTTCCAATGACTTTATTTAGTTATAAAATATTTTAAAAATCAATAAAAACCTCAAATAATTATTTAAATAATTTCCACTCCATTTTTTTTCTGAAGAAGTCATTTTATCTTCTCTCAAGTTATTATTATTTTTGAATGGAAAATTATTTAAATAACTCCAATTAAAATAAATTAAAATATATTTAAAACATTTCCAACTTTGTTTTATATTGAAGGAGTCATATTACCTTCTCTCATTTTATTTTATTTGTTGGATTTGTCTTAAATGATAAATTCTAAAACACCAAAATTGAATATTAGGGGAAAGTCCTTTTATTCTCTCTCATTTTTAATATTCAATTCAACTCCAAAAGTTTTAGTCTTACTGAAAATCAATCATATCAAGCAAACAATCATTATTATAATTAATTTATTAACATTCCAAATTTTGGAAAATTTTGGGATGTTACACCATCGGACATCCAATGTGATGTTGTGTAGGTGTACTGACTTCGTTGCACCCTATTTCCGGTAGCGATCGGACGTCCGATCCGTCGGATGTCCGAAGGGCATCGGACATCTGACGCGATGTGTAGGCTCTTTGTTCTCCTGGTGTCGAGGCTTCCTGTGTCCAAGTGTCTGATGTCGGATGTCCGATGGCAAACGGGCGTTCGGTTCCTAGGGTTGTTCCATCTTCTCTTCCGCCTTGATCCTCGGTTTCGTCATTGTACCCAAGGGAGCATATGCCACCGTTTTGAGGTAGAAGCCATGTCTCACAAGTATGGAATTGTATTTCAACGAGGAGCGAGTTCACCTTTGTTCCTATGGCACATGTTTGAGCTCTCGTTAATGGCCCACGAGTAGGAGATGTGTCCACGGTGATATCCGTTGGATGCTCCGCATCGGATGTGTTCTTGCCATGGTAAATAAAACATGTGTTGTGCGGCAAGTTTTGGAGTTTTGTTTATTAACCATGGAAAATTTACTTCATGTATCATGGAGTTCTTTAATAATTCATCATGGAAATTTTAGTAATTGACCATATCAATTTTTAGTAAATAACCATGGCAAATTTACTTCATGGATCATGTCAATTTTTAGTAATTCATCATGGCAATTTTAGTACTTTGATCATGGAATTTTTTAGTATTTGACCATAGCAATTTTTAGTAATTAACCATGGCAAATTTAGTGCATGGATCATGGCAAATTTTAGTAATTCACCATGACAGTTTTAGTTCACCGTTCGTGGCAACTTTTTGTTATTGACCATGTCATATTTTTTTAGTAATTGCTGATGGATTTTTTTAATTATAAACCATTTTAAAACTAGTCCATGGTAAAATTTAGTAATTCACCATGGCCATTTTTAGTTCTTTATTTTTACATCGTGGAAATTTTCTTTTTATCTTTGTAACATGGTAAAAGAATGGAAAATAATTACTTTTGTTTGACCTTGGCAATTTATAGCTTTTATGAGATCAGCTCAAATGTAGTCTACACATCACAATAATTTTGACCTTCTTAATTATGGTAAACAAATGTAACATGTCATAATTTACATTAAAATCTAGAATACAAAATAGTTGAAATATATCATGGCAACTTCAGTGTATACATCATGATAACTATAGTGTAAACATAATGTCAATTTTTGATAAAAAAATATCATTAAAACATATTGATAAGTTATCTAGTTTTTAAGATCTTATCGCAACAGATTTAATGATGAAAACAGATTCAAATCAGTTTTTTAATTTAAAAGATAAAACAATTTCGAAATAAAAAACTCAAAAGATTTCCATTAACATCATCTGTTTTATAATTTTTACATTCATACAATGAAGTGGCGCAATGGGGATTTTATTTTCTGTTTTGACCTTTGAACGAAAGTTTAACCCGATCTGACCCCCAATCCAAACTATTTTGAAATCTGACCTTTTCAGAGACGCTATCCTTCCTGGCGTTTTGGATACAACGGAGACGCCACACTCCTCGACGTTTCTTAACCCGGAACGTCGCCCTGCCCGGCGTTTTGAGACTGGACCCACAGTCTACTAATGACACCCCGTGACAAGTCCGAACGCCGTCGAATCCAGCGTTCCTACGTTTTACTAGAACTTCGCGGATTCAGCACGTGGATGTCATTAGCAGACTGTGGATCCAGCCTCAAAACACCCGAGGAAGGCGGCATCCCGGGTTAAGGAATGCCGAGGAGCGCGGCATTTCTGTTGTATTCAAAACGTCAGGAAAGATGGCATCTTTGAAAGGGTTAGATTTTAAAATTGTTTAGATTGGAGGTTAGATCGGATTAAACTTTGTTCCAGGGTCAAAACAGAACAAATTTCGTTGAGATCGTTCGGTTAATTTTTTTTGTCGGGTTCTCCGACACCACCGGGCATGGATGGATCAATCATCGAAACTTGATCTCCTCTTGTTCCTTTTCCCATCTCCATCAGACCAACTCACTGCTGCCACCACCACTGCTGCCACCACCTCCACCACCAACTGCTGCCATTGACGCGTCTCTTACCATTCCAGGGCGGAACGCCGCGCTCTGATGTGATCCGGCAGCGGGGCCACTTTGCTGCTCCCCTCGGTGCTTAATTACCTCAACTCTTTCAGAACCAGGAGCCGCCGATGCAAGGAAGGATGGAAGGGAGGCCTCGGCGGCGGGGCACCGGCACCGGCACTAGCACCAGCGCAAGCCCTGGCCGCAACAAGGTCTGGGTCGAGCCGCCGGGCAAGAGCCAGAACCATCCTCCGCGCCGCTCGCCTCCGCCTCCGCCGCCCCCGCCTGCGGGGAAGAGGGTGGCCGTCGTCTACTACCTCTGCCGCGTTCGCCACCTGGAGCACCCCCACTTCATCGAGGTGCCGCTCGCCTCCCCGGAGGCCGGCCTCTACCTGCGAGGTCAGTCCACTAACAAACGCACAGCCCACCCTTTCAAATTCACCTTTGGCGTGATGCGATTCCCGTTGATGGCGCCGTAGATGTGATTAACCGGTTCAACGTGCTGCGAGGGAAGGGCATGGCCGCCATGTACTCCTGGTCCTGCAAGAGGTACACACACCCATTGCTTGCTCTTGTTGAGGGTTAATTGTCCCTGTAACTTTCACCTTAGCTAGGTTGGTTTGATCGATCGCAGGAGCTACAAAAACGGCTTCGTGTGGCACGACATCTCCGAGGAGGATCTGGTGCTCCCTGCACAAGGCAACGAGTACATCCTCAAGGGCTCCGAGCTCCTGGACAGATCGCCGCCTGGTAAACTCTGCTTGGGTTCTTCATCAGATCTTGCTCCAATTTGCCTTGCTTGTCCTTGACCTTGTCTTGTTTCAGATTGGCAGCAGAATGGCCTTACCAACACCAAGGGTGAGAGTCCTAAGCACCCTCGACAAGAGTCTCGTCAGTGGCGAGGATCGCAAGAAGGGTGCTCCTCATCATCATCCCCGTCTGCTGTTACCAAAGAGGGCTCACCTCCAAGTCCTACTCAACAACCACAACAGCTGGCACAGTCTACATTTGTGCCATCATCATCTGCTTCCACCAACCACCAGGATGAACAATGCACGACTACACATTCTGGCTCATTGGGGAACCTGTCACCTGAACCAGCAGGAACTAATGTTCCATTATCAGAGCCAAGCTCCCCTGGACCTTCGGAGTACAGAGTTTGCAAACCCATCGGAGCACAGGATGCGTCCACACAAACCGATGATGCTGAGAGGGATGTTCCTGCTAAGCATGCTCGCACTTCAGGAGTCTGTAGAGAGGATGGTACATCAGATGCTGAAATTCAAGAGTGTCATGAAACAAGCACGCAACCATCGCTAAAGGGCTCTGTAATTGTTCAAGAATCACCACGGGTGTGTTCATGTGATGCTTCTCCTGGTGGCAGAGTTGAGACATTGGAGTCCCTGATAAGGGCAGAGGCCAGTAGGAGGAGTAGCTATAAGGTACTAGAGGAAGAGCATCTCTATGGCCCAATGGGTGTGAAGCTGAAGCCAGCCAATTTGCTCATGCAACTGATCACCTGTGGGTCTATCTCTGTTAAAGATCACCGTGGCTTTGGACTTATCCCAACATACAGACCACGGTTTACTCAAGTTGAATTCCCTTCTCCAATGTTCTCTACTCCTATGGCATTGCGGCACCTTGACAATGTTCCTTGTAGCGCAAGAACAGTCGCAATAAGAGTTCCTGAGTCAGAGCATTTAAGTGAAGGCTTGGTCGAGGGAAATAAGCAGGAAGAGTCAGGGAGAGGAGAAATACCCACACTCAAACACTCGTCATCTTATGATGAGGATAGGTATGTGATAACGTACATTGTTCTGATTGTTGGCCATCATGCTGGCACCATGGATTTTGATGCATGCTTATCTTGATAGTGAAGTTTAAGCTGCCTTTTTCTTTAGACTAGATTGTAAGGCCCGATATGCGGTACTGTTTCAGATTCGGATGTTTCCGCCCGAACCCGAGGACGAAGCACATATCGGACCCACCGCGACATATGACAAAGCCATATGCCCCGGATTTCCAACATGATATCACAACATTACAGATACAAGGATACAACATCTCATACAATCGGCATACAACTGCCTCAAATATAACACAACAGCGGAAGATATATGTCTGAGTACAGACTACAAGCAAATGCCTAGTGGCAAAGAGAAAAACAACGATCCCATCACCACACGGGTCCAGGCCCTCCGCCGGGATCCGCCTAACTAGTCGTCGTCGAGTCTTCACGTGAAACGTCGATCACCATACCTGTTGTCGATCAGAACCCTGAAAAGAGTTTGGGGGTAGTATCATGAGTACAGAGGTACTTAGCATCCAACTGTAGTGGTCCACTGATCCAGCAAGGACTTCATCACTCGTCATTCTAGGACAACTAGTAGTTTACGGTAAGGAAGGGGTAAGTGGTGAGGTTGCTGCCGCACTAGCATGTATGAAGTGGCTAACGATCTAGAGAGTAAGATAAGAAGCCAAGCATTCGATGAGGAATCGCCTCCAACAAGTCTTGCTATCAACTACTTACGCAAACATAACACCTATCCTATCCTTGTCCTCCTCTTCGCATCCCGACGAAGAAGAAGCAGTCAAGGCACACACACGTTGATCAAGTTATATTAAGATTATCTTAGTTGTTGTTGTCTATGAACAAGGAGTATGTCTCAAGTCGTCCATAACCGTGGACACGGCTTCTCGAAAAGATTTAACCCTGCAGGGGTGTACCAACTGCCCATTACGAGGCTCCGCACGCACGCCCATCACTCTCAGTTGCTACCCATCACAGGCAACCATTTTATGATTTAGTTCCAAGAGATCCGAAACGACAGGTCCCTCTAACTAACAACGAACAAATCCGGGTGGCCCCCGGTGAGTCGACATCCAGCTCAGGAGCGGGCCGCTCTCTCGATCTGGTCTCTACCGTCTGTCGCAGGTTTGGATACCCGGTTCATCACACATTGGGATAACCGGGTCCTCAGCCGGACAAGGTGGGCCAGCCAAGAAACTATGTCCTCCTGGCCCTGGTTGTTTTAAATAATATCTACCAGGAGCTAGCCGACAGACACACACGTTTTTCAAATGGTAAATCAGCTTGGGCCACCACTAGAAATGTTTGAAGCTAGATAGGTAAGAAGAGGGGACCCCATAAAATCCCACACGCGGTTAGGCACGCTCAGTCTTAAAACCAATACCCGGAACTCGGATCCTAGGTGACTCGAATGGAACAAAGCGTCGGGGCGGGACAGCCTAGACCTTCCACCCTTCGTCGAATATAGTCAACATTATAATAATAATCATATCATCAACAATAATATAATAATAATGTGATATCCCAACCCAAAGAGTAACAGGGTAACATCGCAGCATCCTAAGCATGCATACTAAGTAGGGGCTGAGCAACGAGCAATAGTACATAGCAGTACAAGGTTTGCTGGGAGGGGACATGGCTGTACCGGTTTGAAAGAGGCTGTAAACATGTGGTAGGATCAAACATCGAGCCTAACCTATACTAGCATGCAAACCGCTGGTTGAAATAGAATGGATCATAAATAATGCAAGTCCTTGTCTGTTGATAAGTCGGGTTCCGAAGGTGTAGTCGATCGCAAGCTCGCATCGTCTCCGAGAGGTACCCGCGAGAGCACACAAGAAGTAAACACTGGAAAGCAATCAACGGTGCACCACTATTACTATGGAGCAAACACGAGCAAGCATCAACAAGAAGCAACACGAGACATCGCACCTACCGTCGAGAGCGGTTACGAACAATTTAAGTGGAGTACTCGTCACACACGACGATACCGCACATTTACGGTGGTTCATGTAAATTAGCTACAGGTGACCAGACAACGGTTATTAACATGGCAACTCAAGCAAGCATGGCATAACACACAAACATTGCAAGAGGTGAAGCACAAAGTAAACTATCTATGCTAGTCAATTTAAGTGAGGCACAACCTAAACATGACATAGCACTAAGTGCCGCACGATGATTAAAAGATTTGGTACTGTTCTGTCCTAAACCATATTTTATCTTGGTTAACAACAGCAAACAATAGCATAAACACAAAGAACACGAAAAACTAATCAAGTTACATATAAAGAACACCCCAAACGGAGTTACGGTTAAAAAGATACAAGCAAAACAGTTTATGCACACATGCTGTATAAACAAGGGTAAATCTATATGCAAAAGTGCAGCAACATGACATAGCAAAACATGGGATGAAAGTAGACATCATGCTTAACAATATGCAACTGGAATCACTCAATTCCGATGAACGGTTGCGAAGCAATCGTCATCCGAAGTTGCAACAAAATAACAGTTTCAGCAATAGCAGCACAATAACATCAGGATAGCTACTTTGGAGCAAGAAATAAACATGATGCAGCAAGCAAATATGGCATGTGAATGCATGAAACTGAAGTAGAAACATTGCTTAACGCAACGCAAAAGGAATCAATGCAATAGGCCTCATGGATTTCTTACAATCATCATGCAAAGTTGCAACAAAATAATAACAGCAGCACAATAACAGGAAAAGTAGCAGTTTAACGGCCTGATGCCCACTTTAGCACACAATTACGCAATCAAGATGAGCTCAAATGCAAATGCTCACAAAATATGAATTAAAGTACACGCAATTCTGAGCAACTTTCGTTTTGGGGGCAACGTCATCGGAGCTACGGATTAACGGGAAATCGCAGTGCAAAACAGCATCAGCAGCACAATATCTCAGCACTTAGCAAAATTCCAGCAGGCTCAGGAAAAAAATAAAAAAATAATAATAAAAAAAAAGAATTCGGGCCCTCACCCAATGTGCTGGCCCAACTGGCCGGGCTGAGGAGGCGGCCTGGGCTGGCCTTGCGGGCTGCTGGATCTGGCGCCTGTGGGTCGTGGCCCACGCGGCCGTTGGAGGGGCTGGAGCCGTTCGGCTCGTCCACCCCGACGAACAGGACGGCGGCGGCTGCGGACCGGTGGCTCGCCGGCCACCGGCGAGGCGCAGCGGCGTAGGGAGGCGCGGGGAACGGCGAGCAGGAGCGGTGCAGGGCGCGGCCGCCGGCGGTGGTGTCCTGGCGCGCCGGCCATGGCGAGGAGGCGACCCGCCGGTCCCTGGCGGCGGCCGGTTTCCTGCAGGGGAGACGAGGGGCGGGGTCAGGGAGGAAGAGAGAGGGAGGAGAGAGAGAGGAGCACGAGGAAGGAGGAGAAGGGGTCGCCGGCGGTGGAGGCGCCCTGCCCGGGGCGGCTGCCGTGGCTGCTGCTGCCGACGAGCGCGGCGAGCGGCGGCCTGCCTGCGGGCGGCTGGACGGGAGGAGAGAGAGAGGAGAGAGACTGGAGGACGGGGAGCTCTCTGGGCCGTCAGATCGGGCGATCTGACGGTCCAGATCTGATCTGGCTAGGGTTTCAGATCTGAGGGGCTAGGCTGCGAAAATTGGGACTAATGTGAGGGGGGTGGCTGCAAAATGTGGCTAGGGAAACCCTAAAAATGGGTGGGAGTGTGGTGGTGTTTATATAGCATGGGTGGCTGGCAGTTTGCAAAAACATCCCCGGTTTTTACCTCGCGCGCACGGTGCTCACGTTTCTGACTGCCGGGGGTCCGCAGTACCTCCGATTCGGGTAAAACTTTGAACTGTGCGATCAGTGCGTCGAGCCGGAGGCGTTCACCTGGCGCTGGAACTGTTTTGAAAACACTTTTCGGCACGCTATAAAAATATCCCGTTTAATTATTAAACGGGGTTTTTCGTTCCGTTGGCTGCGGCTGGTCTCGCGCGGTTTTGCGACGGTGATCGGGCGAAAACCCGGTGCCGCAGAGTCGTGTGCCATTGGGGAAAAGGGTCGGTCACGCATCCGATACGAGAATAAGGGGGGAAATAATCGCCGATCGATAAATCGGGGATGCAAACACCGCAAACAAATCAGACAATCAGACAATTCATGCAGAAAACAAAATTTTTAATTTTTGTGAAATCTGGGCTGTTACATAGATGATACCCCGCGCGTTGCTGCGGGAACTAAAAACAAATTATGTAACATTTTAAAATATGAGAAAAATTATGAAACTTACTATAATTTAATTATTAAATCTTTTTTGAAAAAATATTTTTTAGAGTAAAAATCTATCAAAATTTTATGAAATATCTAAAAATGAGTGTGATTATTGTTTTATTAATTTATTACCTTGAGAATATACCGGTGAGATGATATGAGATTAAAATACGTTGAATGGAGAGAGTGGAGACATCACCTTTAGCTAAATCTAAAACAATGATGGCAACTACATATGTGCATTCATAAAAAATATCGTCGCATAGAAAAATAAAATGCGAGGTAACTCATAATTTGATTTTCTATAAAAAAATTGCTTCGAAATAGTGAGGCTTAGTGCATAAAAAAGGTTAATATATCTTTGTCATAGGTTGCATGCACATGGAAGCATGTGCATGAAGAGTTAGTGAAAAAGAGGTGGACCTATGATATGTTGCATGCACATGGGAATTTAATGGAAGCATATGCATGAAGAGTTAGTGGAAAAAAGATGGACCTACTTGATGATGTGGATAGCTTGCATATGATATGTTGCATGCACATGCGAATTTAATATATGGAAGCATGTGCATGAAGAGTTAGTGGAAAGGAGGTGGACCTACTTGATGATGTGGATAGCTTGCATGTCAAGATAAATAGGTTAGTGGGGATGAACTATGTAGGTATTATAGATTAACTTGTTTTTATGCGTATTGGATAGTTGAGGCTCACATTTGTTAGTAGCACTTCATGTTGGACATTTATGAGCGGAGACCAACCTAGCGCCGCCGCCGCTGCCGGTCGCTTCCTCACCTCCTCTCCCCTCCGCCGCCCCCCGCGCGGGCGGCCGAGGGGCCCCACCTAGACGCCGGTTTCTCCCCGTCCCATCTATCCCCTCCGCCACCGCTGAAGGAAGCCGCCGGGCAAAGCTCGGGCGGCTGACGACGGTGGCGGAGGAGTCTCTCCTTCTCGCATGCGAGGTGGCGCGCGGGCACCCTAACGAGCGGAAGTGCGCCTTCGGATCCGGGCATCTGCGGCGGTGGCGGCTCTCTTCCGTCGAAGATCGGCGGCGGGTGAATAGTGGTGAAGCTGCTGCTCCTTGCCGCGGTGCTGCGGCACCTCGGATCGGCGGCGGCGTGGAGAGCTTTGGTGGACGGGCCGGCTGCGCACATGGTCTGTACTCCGGTCAGATCTGAAGTGGCTTGCTAGCTCTGTGGAGATGGAGATCGGTGGAGATCCGTGCGCATGATGCGAGATGGAGGTTTTGAGTAGCTCCGGGTGAAAACCTTGCCCTCAGCTAGACGCCATGGCCGGCGATGACGGCGTTCTTCTGTGTCGTTTCCTTCTTGAAGGCATAGCTGTGGAGATGCTAGACACCGATATCCGCTAACTTCGGGGGAAACCCTAGATCAGTCGATCGGATGATGGCGGCTCTCTCGTGTCGTTCCCCCCTTGGGGGCATCAGTCTTGGAGGTGTGCATTGGATCGAGGGACAAGTGGACGGTTTCAGCGGTGGAGTGGCGTTTCATGTCACGAATCAAAGACGTTGAGTCATGGCAGCGTGGTGCAGCAGGGTCTCGGCGACGGATGCATGATGATGGACGCGTGAAGGGAGGTGGCGTCGTCTAGTGCTATGGTGGCATCGACGACAGGCCTGACGAGGTTGATGCATCAGTTCTGCTCTGAAGATGGACCGGTGGAAGATGGTGGTCACGACATCTACAGTGTGCACATGCGGTGCTCGTTAAGGGTGTGTCGGACCGGTGTGTGACCCAGTCCAGGCAATGCGGCTTGGTTGGGGCATCCGGATTTAGATGTTGGACTTTGGTGTGAGGTCTGGGTATGCATCCCCGACAATCTACACCCCTTCATCAAGAGGATAGGGATAACAACATTTGTTGTATAGTTGGTGGCTTCAGACTTATTGTTGTATGACTTTGTAAGGTTTTGTGGAATAATTAATAAAATGGCCGTATGCATCACTCTGATGCAGAGGCCGGGGGTCATCCTCCATTTCCAAAAAAAATGTTGGACATTTATGATCTCTCGTTGAGACTTTCTTTTTCTAGAAAAAGCAAAGCTTGTGTCTTAGTATATTGAGAAGACAAAAGAAATACAAAATCCCAAGAAGGGGTAGGGTACAAAATAAAGCAGGGCGCTTAGGATCAGTGGACATCCCACTCTATGATCTCTCGTAGAGACTTAGTCAATTCATTTCTTTTTGCGTTATAGTGCCCAATATTAGAGTTAGAATAGGTCAAAAGAGAAACAAATCATGTTTTTTTAAAGATCATAAGAGAATTGAACAATTAATAGCACTCATTCCACTTTGTAACTACAGCGAGTCACTGAATTTTGTCCTACCTAACTACCTAGAAATTGGCAAGAACTATCCCATTTTTAGTTGAAGAGGAGCCTTGGCGCAGCGGTAAAGCTGTTGCCTTGTGACCATGAGGTCACGGGTTCATGTCCTGAAAACAGCCTCTTGCAGAAATGTAGGGAACGGCTGCGTACAAAAGACCCAAAGTGGTCGGACCCTTCCCCACCCTGTGCAAGCAGGAGCTACGTGCACCGGGCTGCCCCTTTATCACATTTGTAGTTGCTACGTCACCCTGCTCCACAGTACCTTTCTTGAAATTATGGTTAGTATTTTCATTATCTATTGATATACTTTGCTGGTTACTCAGCATCTCCTCTGAATATGTCAGAGTGTACAGAGCGCCAGACTCTACAAGTGATATGGAAAGCTTGGCCGAGTCGGGTAGTTTCAGATGTCTCCCACAGACTATCAAAATGATATCATGTAAGCAATCCAGAAGCGGAACAGCATTCTCCCCAAACTCTGATGTGAGGTATAGCTCTAGTCGGCAAGAATGTAGTACTGCATCCTCACCACTTGGTTCATCGAGAAGTGCAAGCAATAGGACGACTGACCCACAGGGTAAACAATTTTCATCAAGGGGAGAGTCATTCCACGAGGAGAAGGGTAAAATGATCAAGATCGAAGAAAGGTCAGTTGGTTCTCATAATTATTATTCGTTGGCCCAGTTGTTTATCTGTTTCTGGAGATTAACCAAAACGACTTCATAACCACAGGCTTGCTTCTGGAGAGAGGGTTATAATCCAATCTGCACCCTTGTGTGAAGAAAGTGATGACAGCATCGAATCATTGTAAGGGGTTGTGTCACATTTTGCTGTGAACTTCAGTTGTTTGGAATTTGCTGCTTGTTTTGAAGTTGTTGGGGCAGCTTGAAAGTGCAATTTGATTCATTTTGTGACCAGTGTGATTCTTAGTCATTATTTTGTTACACCTTCAGGGAGAACTTCTCACTCCAGAGTGTACATACAATGTCTTACTCTGATATATTTGTCTCCTGTGTCTTGTATCATATTTTTGTAATTAAAAACCATGAAAGAGCTTACCGTTCCACTCAAATATTTAGAAACACGTAGAATTGAGTCACAATGTTCTTTTTACTATCTGTGGCTCAGGACCAGGCCACGGTAAATGCTAAATGCATCACTCGATAGCCTGTTTCTTCCTTAGAGCATCTCCAGCTGCGCCCCCAAGCTGACGCTATTTGCTTCGGACGGACGAAATTCGCCCAGTCGCGCCCCCAAGGGCCCAAATAGCGCCGGATTGGGCCAAAATTGAGTCCGGCGATCCCAAGCGAACCCGGCGTGTTGGGGCCGCTTGGGGGCGCAGGATGAAACGAAGAGCCGGATGGCCCACCGGCAGAGCAAACCGCCCCAAACACGACCGCCTCTCCCCCACCACCCCTGTCGCTGCCGGTGCCGCGCCGCTGCAAGGTAGCTGTTGCGTCGCCTCCAAACACGTCGTCGCTCCACCCCACCGCCCCCCTTTCCAAGCTTGCCTAGTACAACGGCGGTTGGTCGGCGCGATGCGAACAGCTGAGACCACCGACGGCTGGCCGCGACGACACCGCACCCCAAGTGTTCGGCGAATTGCCGCGCCGAGATGGACTCTGACGACGAGGCGCTCTTCGCCGCGCTGATGGAGGAGGAAGAGTCCGCCGCCGGCTCAGAGGACGACGAGCACCTGATGATGCTCGCCGCCTTGGCCGACCTGTTCGGCGCCAACACGGCGCCGCAGCGAGGCGGCTCCAAGATGGGCCGCCAGAAGGCAAAGGAGAGGCGTCGTTCGGAGGGCTATTGCTTGCTCTACTCCGACTACTTTGTCGATGTTCCCCTACATGGCGAGAAGACATTCCGGCGCCGGTACCGCATGGGACGAAAGTTGTTTCTTCGCATTGTCAATTCACTTCGAGAGTACGACAACTACTTCGTTTGCAAGAAAGATTGCACCCGCACAGTTGGATTCTCCACACTTCAGAAGTGCACAACGACAATGAGGATGTTTGCATACGGAGCTCCTGTTGATCAACAGGAAGACTATGCACGCATGGCCGAGTCCACCGCCCTTGAGTGTATGTACAAGTTTTGCAGAGCAGTGGTGGGCTGCTTTGGAGGATAGTACTTGCGAGCACCCAATGCTGAAGACACTGCTCGGATCCTAGCAGAGAATGGAGCAAAATGATTTCCTGAGATGCTTGGAAGCATCTATTGCATGCATTGGGAATGGAAGAACTGTCCATTTTCTTGGCAGGGGATGTATAAGGGCGCAAAAGGTCACTGCAGTGTGGTACTTGAGGCAGTTGCTACACATGATCTCTGGATTTGGCACTCCTTCTTTGGCATGCCAGGGACACACAATGACATCAACGTCCTGCAGTGCTCAAATGTCGTTGCCAGGCTTGTCGAAGTTCATGCTCCTCCGGTGAACTTCGAGGTCAATGGTCACCAGTACAACAAGGGATACTACCTAGCAGATGGCATCTATCCAAGATGGACGGTATTTGTGAGGACTATCTCAAACCCTGTGCCAGGAGGGAAGTACTCCCACTTTGCCAAGTGCCAGGAGTCTTGCAGGAAAGATGTCGAGCGGGCATTTGGGGTGCTCCAATCTTGATTTGCCGTTGTCCGGTACCCCGCTCAGACTTGGTCGAAAGATAAAATGTGGGAGGTGATGAATTATTGTGTCATTTTGCACATGATCATTGAGAGCGAGAAAGAGGATCCAGTATATGACTCTGAACCATATCTCAACAAGGGGCCTCTTGCAGTTGTTGATCACGAGATACCACCAGATTGGACATCCTATCTCAACATGCGCCAGGAGATCCGAGACCCGCACGTGCATCGTCAACTGCAGGAAGATCTAGTGGATCATCTATGGATACACAAAGGCAATGCCTAGTTTGATTTGTATTTGTATTTGTATTTGTGCCGAACTATGTGTTTGTATTCCACGCTGTGCGCCGAACTGTGACGATATTTCATGTTTTCTTGTTGAATTTGTGTCGAACTGTGCTGAATTTGCGTTCAAAAGATCAATTTGCGCCGTTTTGGGTCGAATCTGGAACGCAACTGCGCCCACTTGGGGGCCGCCTTGGAGCCGCGGCTGGGGGGGCGGTCGCCCCAAGCATGTTTTGCCGCCCGAGCGCCCACCAAGCGGCGCTAAAATAGCGCCGAAAACCGGCTTGGGGGCCGAACGGCTGGAGATGCTCTTAGTTGAAGTAACATGAACATGACAGGGTTTTGCTAGGTTGGTGAAACCATGACAATGATGGACCACATTTTAAAGTTTATTAGGCTCACATTCACCTGACAAACTCAATGCATAACTCGAGCCGTAGCCTCCAATTAGCTGTTGTTCATATACTAGTTGGATGCATGTGTGTTGTCATGGAACAGAACAATAAATAAAGGCAACAAGCAATTAAAATATGTTCCATCTATACACGCATCGTGTGTCATCCTCTCTTAAACTCTGTCAGGGCACTCCCAATGTACATGAAATATAAGAAAAATATCATGTACTATAGCGTACCATACAACCATTTATTAGTTTAGAAAAAGATTGTCTAATAGACATTAAGCCTAGTGATGTTCAACCCATCCTCTCTTAAACTCTGTCAGGGCATTCCCAATGTACACTAAATATCGTAAGTATAGGGAGCGAATGTTTGCTCCAGGGCATGGCAATTCCGAACGATTTGTATGGCAACTGCAGTACAAACGCATGGCAATTCACAGCACACGGTTGCCATAAAAACTAAAAAATGCAGCGAGTTGCCATGTGTTTGTATCGCAGTTGCCATGCGTTTGTACTATGAGTTGCCATAAAAATGTTCACGCTTGCCATGTCCTAAAGCGAACGCTTGCTCTAAATTGCCATCCTTAAATATAAGAAAAATATCATGTACTACAGCGTACCATACAACCATGTATTAGTTCAGAAAAAGATTGCCTAATAGACATTAAGCCTAGTGATGTGCAACAAAGATCACTCGACAAAATGAGTCACTAATACACAAACTATTTATCTGAAAAAATATGGCTTTATTTCAATATTATATAAAGGGAACCGAAGATTACATAAGGTTGGCTACAACTTATAAAAATAAAACAAAACAAGCAAATTGCACTAAGGAAACAAAACAACTTACAAGTTCTTCTCAAGCAGAGATACTTTTGCCATCCAGCAAAGCTATATAATAGCACAAATATAAATAGAAAAAAATAAGCAAGTTGCACTGCATAGAGAAGGAAACTCAATAAATTTCATGTTCATCTAAAACTGTGCTACTTTACCCTCCAACAAAATTATCTATGAACACAAGCAAGAGCATCAATAGTGTCGCAAGAGACCCTTCATTTCCTACCCCCGTCATTCGGTATTAACTGTCCCTAAAACAAATGTATCCATCACTAAAATATGTCTAGCGACCTCCTAGTGTTGAAGCTACCAGGAGTTGGGTTCAAGGTCAAGATCTTCTGCAAAGGAATTGAACCTCTACCATCTGATAGGTCCAATGCACAAGCCATGTTCCATCTACATAGTTGTTGTTGCTACTTTGTAGTATGTTGATGTTAGCGTGGTAATGAACTGATGGTCTTTTGTTCTCGAAGTGTATATTCTACCTAGGGTTTAACAACCCAGGGTTGCCATCAGTGGCATGGAAGGCTCTGATGTGGTGTGTTTAAACTATGACACTGTATAGTACTAGTAGGCTAGGAGTATTGTTTATTGTGTTGGTTGCTTATCTTTGATGCTTGCTTATGTGTGATGATTGCATAGATAGATCTGTGTTTCATATGTGTTGCCTGCTATGAGAAGTAAAATTATGGCTCCACAAGAAGCAAAAAGTGAAAAAAAATTGTGGTTGCATGTGAAGCAAAATATGTGACTGCACGATAAGCAAATCCATGGCTCCACGAGAAAAAAAAATGTAGAAAAAAACTGTGATAGATTTTAGTCACAGTTTAATATAGTTTTACGGTTTTAACCATGCAGTGATAGATTTCAATCACAAATTTCGCAGGAAAAAAGAAAAAAAAAGAAAAAAAGCAGTGATAGATTTTAGCTGCAGTTCATTATAGTTTTCAACCACATTTTGTAAAGTTTCCGGCCACAAGTTCGCCCAGAAAAGTAAAAAACAGAGAAAACAGTAACAAATTTCAGCCATAGTTAATTTTCAATCATAGTTTAGTACAGTTTTCAACCATAGTTCAATACAATTTTCATTCAAAAAAATTCATCGAAACCTATGAACATAGAATCTAGTTTTGAAGTTTTCGACGTAAGAAACACAACGGTAATAACCGTGATTTCAACGCACAATTCAAGAGATAAATTATTACAAAAAGAATCTACGAAACCACAAACATCCAACCTCCCATCCTCACACGTGAGATGAAAAGGCCATTCAAAACTTTCTAGTTGCGATAAATGACATGCATACGTCATCAAAATAAAAAATGACGTTTAAAATATGGAAAATTCAAAGAAGGGGCCAGACTCATATGCTCCTGTGAATAGTAAATTAAAAGTAATAGTAAATAAAAATATTATTTTGTGAAAATTTTAGGCATCCAAGTAGCTCATGTGTTAAAAGTGCGTGCAAATTTCATGGTGTTTAGATTCACGAGGAGCTCGTATAAAAAAGACAAAATCGGCTTCAAACAGTATTTTTTTATAGCTTCTAAAACATCCAAAATTTGTCTTACACGAGCTCTTCAGATTTTCAAACACCATAAGATTTTGCAAGCACCTTCTTCATATGAGCATTTTAAATGCCTAAATTTTTATCTTTTAAAATATTTTATTATTTATTTAAACACGCCTAGGTGTTTTTTAAAAAAAGTACGCAGAATCAACGCTCTTTTTAAAAGATACCCTAACTAGTTTGTTGTGGTTGCTGCCAAAAAAAGGCCAAACACTAGTTGAGGGGGTACCCCTCACGGAGGTCACTCGCGCGCGCTTTGCACGTGCCAAGTGTCGCGTTCTGGGGAATTTCGCGTTCGACACATGACGCCTTACGGATGCACAACCGCATGCACAGCCACAGGTCTAGCCACAGCCACATCCTGAGCCACAGCCCGAGCCACATCCACAGCCACAACCACAGGCGCAGTCACAGATACAACCACAGGTCCCGCGCAACCATAGATTCTGCGCAGCTACATATGCAGCCACAGGTGCAACCACAGTCCGTGCGCTGTCACGGTTGTTGCTTCGCACGGGCACAATCAAAACACGACATGTGGCAGCTGCAGAGCGCACAAAAAATAACCTCTACGGAAGCGCGCCACCCCTCAACTGTGATTCTCCAAAATAAAAAAGTGATGATGATGATCAAGGAACCGCGAGCAAAATGGGCCGGCCAGGTCGGGTTACTAACTTATTGGCCCGATCGGGTTTGTGAACACATTCCGAACTGGGCTGGTTTGGCGACGTTATTATTGGGGTTGTGCCTTGCGATAGAGTTCCTGTCTTTCTTGACACAAAAGAAGAAAGAGAATCATGGTGGTGAAGTGTTTGGGAGCGACGCCATCGGCATCACGATTTCATCGTCCCGTCGCCGCAGATGTCGCCGCCGTGCCCGACCCTCTACCGCCTTCTCGCGGCTAGCCTCAGCCTCCCTTGGCCCCGCCGGTTCATACCTCTACCTCGTCTCTCTCTCGCCGCGCACCGCGGCAGGGCCGTCGCTGCCAGGACCTCGTCATCCTATTCCTCGCCGGACTCCTCGTTTGGCTCCCGTATGGAGGACTCTATCAAGAAGACGCTCGCAGACAGCCCCGTCGTCATCTACTCCAAGTCATGGTGCTCGTAAGTACCTCCAGGACCTAAACTGATGTATAAACGTTGTAGCTCGGGAAGCACGAACATCACGTCCAACTCAACGAGATTAGCTTTCAAACTATTAGACATTCACTTGCAACGACATGGTTCAATGACAGGTGTGTGGGATGGTCGATATTATCATATTAATATTCATCACATTGAACGTATTACTATTTGGGGGTCGAGATTACATAGACTGAAGTGGTCTTGAGTCAAGCTTATTATCATTGAAGCATGTGGTATTTTTTCTCCCGTTGCAACGCACGGACATGTTTGCTAGTCTATTATTATCTACTACTAATATAAAAAGCACCAGAGGTGCTGATCCAAACAATCTTGTACGTCCATTGTCATCTATCCAACGAACCACATGTAACCCATTGTCGGGACCCGGAATATGCGTATGTAATTCCAGTCACGATGCAATCACATGGAGAGCCGAGAGCCGTACCCACTTGTCTAAGCAGACAAGGCCAAGCACAGAACACTCTCAGAAAGCATCGAACGTGAGGGGCATCCCATCCAGGCTGGATGATCAACTGAGATGGGTCCTCATTGTCCGCTCACAAGTCTAAATGCTTATGGGTGGTGAATCCCATACTCATAGACAAGTCGCCTCAACCATGTTATCGATTGAATCATAACCCTTACATAAACAAACTCCAGCCCGATCACTTAGTCGGGGTCTAGGGTGGGCTCGATCATACAACAAAGTGTGCACGTGGCAGAGCCACGAGCAATCGCATCGCGATGCCCCAAGCTGCGCACATCTAAGGGCCACTTGGTGTATAAAAGACCGCCAACCAGATCACAACTAAGGTCTCGAAAACCCATACTAAGACATGCATGTTATAATCATACACGCATCACACATGTCTAGTATGAACAGCAGGTATCATCACATAACTCTACAAAGTACCCTTTATTGATATACACATAGAGTATACAAAGATCACATGTCTGTGATCAACATTACATCATACAACGAAAGCAAATTAGGTCTGAGTACAGACAAGTTTAACAAATGGCTTAGATAAGCCTTGTAAACATACATGCCCTTCCACGAGGGACCAGACTGCTGTCTGGGACTATGCTAACTTAGTCAACGTCGAGCTTCAGGTCGGTGACTCCATCGGGGTCCGGGTTCTCATCTAAAACATAGAATAAGCAAACGTGAGTACAAAGTCGTACTCAGCAAGACTTACATCAGAACTACACTACTCATGCTCAAGTTTCAAGGTAAAGGAGGTGGGGTTCATCATGCAGAAGTGCCAGCTTTGACTTGGCTAGTCCTGAACTACGAGTACCAGACTTGAGGTAAGAAGCGTACACGAGTCCACTACAAGTCTCCAAACAATACACCACTATGGTTACTTCCTCGACTTCCCCACGAGGAAGCCCACCATAGCACTCACGCTTATCTTGCGGATTTTATAAGTATCCATTCAAGTTGTCTATGATCAAGTAGAGGTTTCCAAGTAGTCCATAACCGCGGACACGGCTATTCAAATAGTTCATTAACCCTGCAGGGGTGTACATCTTCACACGCGTATCATCACTTATCGCCTCGTTCTCGTCACCCTTCAAGCGGGTGTCGGACGTGGATGAAACCAAGGCACTAACCTCACATCACCTTCTCTAATCCAGGAGTCAACTACCTGAGTTTGGCACCGCTCGAGAGTCCGTCCGGTTCCACGAAACGGACTCAGATAATGTAAGGGACCGAGACGCCACCTCTGCCAGATGGTTTCACTGCCTCACAAGTCCACCCACATATCTATATGATGCAACCTTTTCTTCATTCTTTTTCTATGCACATGCCAAATGGAAAGCCCGAATCTATTGTGACTCCTGGACCGGATCGGGTACGTAAAGAGGCCAAACGGGGTTCCCATAAAACCCTACATGTGGTCATACTCTTTGTCTTGGATCACAAAACAGGAACTCGGGGCCTATGGCAGTGTTCAACGAGACAACCCACTGTGTACTCCTACACAGCCTCTCATCGTTCACCTTTGCTTAGGGTGGATTCACCAACACGTTATCATCAGCATCACTGTGTTCATTCCATCCCGACTCACAATCATAACATCCTCATTGTACCACTAAGCAGCAAAATAAGTAACAGTTGTAGGGGCCACATGCTCATCATTCAACTCCTATATCTGCTAGGATTGTGGTTTGCTTAATACGGTGACAAAATGATAGGTCATGCATCGGAATGGGTTCAACTATGCGAAAGAACGTGTCTCGGTGATCTCCTAAACATGCATAAGCGAGACTGAGAGGGAAGTAGGATTTTATAGACATGATCAATGGGGTTTGCTTGCCTTGCTGACGAGGTTTCGATAACGGTGTCTTCAACGAAGGGGGTGGCCTCCGATTCCGGTTGCACGTCTATCAACAACATGACAATCATAGGATCAACATAATGTACAATGCACAATCACATGAATAAGATTGTAATGGTGATGTTCATGGTACTGATGTGTTGAGCAATCTATTTAAAAGGAGTATATTGCATTTGAAATGCAAATTCAAACTCCATTTGATTTATCGATGAATTTCAAATGCATTTGAATGCATGAAAGTTCATTTGAAAATATTGATCATGAAGTGATGTGGTATAGTTGAAGTAATGTCTCTGATATGTGGATGAATCCATTTGAATTAAGGGTGTTGCAAAGTCATTTGCAAAATCACTCCAAATTTGAATTTGAAAAGGATCCATATGCATGTTTGCTACTGTTCACCCATTTTAAAATGGTCAAACATGAAAACAAATTGCATATTCATAATCCTTGTATTTTTCTGATAATTTTAGACATATTATTTGTCCAATTTGGAGTTAATATGAATTAGTTATTGAATTTCAAAGTTTAAAGCATTTTCTGGAATTTCTATAATTTCTTTTAAAATCAGAAATTGATTTACTGCGTCATGCTGACATCAGCATGACGTGGGTGGGCTCTGGCCAGTGGGGTCGGCCTGTCAGTCTCAGTGGGGGTTAATCCCCTATTTATAATTAACCCGAGGGGTTAATTAGGGCAGGGCCCCACCTGTCATTGGCCGTGGGAGGGGGTTAGGGGGTGATTAGCACGCTGGTTAGGGGGCCTAATGGCCGGCTTGACGCCGACGACTCTGCACGCGGCGGCGCTCCGCCGGAGTTGCGCTACAGGCCACGGGAGGGCACGGTTCTTGCGCCAAAACATCGCCCGTGATCGTCCGCAACGAGGGGTGCAGGTTGGGGGACTTGGGGAGGGTTGTGGCCACGGCGGCGTCGAAGTTTTGCGGCGGCCGGCCACTGCCTCTAACGAAGACGATGATGCAGCGCACGAGATGGAGCACGGATAGGCCGGGGTGGAAGGGAAGCTCACTAGGAGCGGTATGAGCAGCTCGGCGGGGCCAGAGAGGGCTTGGTGCCGGAGCAATTGCTCGCCGGAGGTCTCGGTAGCCGCGGCGAATCCTTGACGCTGGCGGTGGCTCCGGTTCATCTCGAGTTCGAGCGGTGCTTCAGCTTGACGAAGACGACCTCGGGGCGTCTAGTGGACAAGGTTGCGAAGCTCCAGGGGCACGGTGGCCACGCAAACGGTCGACGGCGGCGAGTTTGGTTTCTCGGGTGCGGGTGGGATCTCGCCGGAGAGCGACGGGGAGGAAGCAGCGGAGGGGGAAAGGTGTGGGCAGCTCCTATGGTGTCTCCGTAGCGCCGAGAGGAGCAAGGGGGAGGCCTCTAGACGTCTTTAGACGTCGAGGTGGCGACGGCGCGCTCTCAGGCCGCCAACGACCTGCTTGAGGAAGAGGACAAGGGAGGAGGAGGTGGGCTGGGCCGTGGTGCGGCTAGTTGGGCCGAAAGCCAGGTAAGCCCTCTTGTTTAATTCTTCTTCTTTTCTTTTTCTGTATTTTTTGTTGTGCCTAGAATTAAATACCTAGGCAATTTAATAAAATGACCAAATAATTTTATAAATCCTAGGTGACCAGTAGCTAGCCACATATAGAGTTTGGACAATTTTGAAATTCAATATATTTTGAATTTCAATTCAAATAGGGTCAAATTTAATTTCCAGGGCACCTTTTGAATTTTTGAATATTCCATGGGCATGGGAATGAACCCAAACCACTTTTAAAATGATGATCATCATTTATAGGAATTTTCCAAATATTCAAATGGTTTTTGGAAAAATATTTTTATCTAGCCATTTGAATTAATTTCTCAGGGCTTTCTTTTCCCCACTTTTGATTTTCTTTTTTAAATTTGTCACATGATGCAAAGGGAACTCAAACCCTAGTACTTGCATGTTTAGCGACAGCACAACACAACTCGATCCCGCAAAACGTACCCTTTCGTCACTAATCCATCCCGCCTGTCTTTCTCGCTCGCTCGGCCTTCCCCATCCTCGATGCCCTAACCCCTCCGCCGCCCCACCACCCCCTCCCCGCCGGCACCACCCCCTCCCAGCAGACCCTTGTCGCCGCCCCACCACCCCCTCCCTGCTGATAATGCCCGGGCGTTGTGCCATCCACGTGGAACGATCTATGGGGATGGCGACATATCCAGCACGTGGCGGATTTCATCTCCACCGGTGCGACCTCCTTCACTGAGCGACCATGTATCGACATCCTCAATCAGGTGGTAGGACGAATCCCTTTTGTTCTGATTTGGTTTACCCACATGCATTTTGGTTTACTTGCAGCCGGAATTTATGTGTGTCTCGTGGGCACATGTGAGGATCCACTCTGGTTTATGCCTTTCTGATGGCGCTGCAGATCTGCATACTACGTCACGTCGTTGTGCTTATCATCCAGAAGATGGACGATGTGAGGAACCCCCAAGGGCACCAACAAAGTAACTCAACTAGCACGGCCACGGGAACTGGAGCAGTGTGATAAGATGTGTAGGGATCATGGTTCGTTCATGGATCGGGACTAGAACCTGTGTACAGGTGAATGGGATTTTTAATTAACAATCTGTGTTGATTTGGGTGTGTTGCAGGCCTGATGCGTGCAGCAAGAGCTGCCGGCTTTGGTGAATTTGATTCATACCATAACTTATCACTAGCAATTTCAGATGAAAAATGGCTAAATTATATTGAGTTCCTAACTTCATTTTGTTTTGTTAGAACAATACGTTGAGGTAGAAAAATAAATAGTCTAATCTCCCAAGCTTTCCATGTACTGTTCATCCTGATTCTAGAAATATGGGCAGCTAGCGATGAGAGGTCAACACACAGGGATGAAGTTTTGAAAGTACTGTCTCAGTTTTACGTATGTTTATATTTTTTCACAGTGCAAGGGATGTCTTAATGGTTCTATAGGCTGCATTAAGTTTGGAATTTCGTTGCATTTTTTTTACATGTCAATGGAATCACAGGAGCTTTAAGTGTGAACACTTTAAGATCGTGTAAATTGAAAACATTTTAAAGCAACATTTTTGGACTCATTATTTTAAATAAAGTATGGTTTAAATTTTAAATTGATCTCCAAGAAATCGCGTACGTGTCTGATGAGAATAGTTCCTGACGCTTCAGTACTCCATAAGTTGCTAAGTGCTAATCATGTTGCTTGCCCTATAGGGAGTGTTTGGTAGTGGTCTAGGTTAATGTGTGTATGGCACATATGTAATTGGGTGTGTTTGAGATCTTCTTTGGAATTAATTAAATCTCGAAACAGCTATCTGCGCCAACTTAATCTGCACACATCAATCTCCTTTTTCTACACATGAATCCAGTGAGTTGTTTGGACTTTTTAACCTTGTGAAGACAGATAACTGTAGCTTGTGCCCTGTTTGCATGGGCTAGATTTTTGCACAACGTTATTGTTATATGTTGGACCCTTTTGGATTTTACTAACCTCATTAGTATCATATGCTTTCTTATCCTGTCAAAATATATAAGGCCATTTGATAGTTTATCTCATCGTTTCCTCGCAGAAGGATAACCAACCCGCCGCAGATATATATCATTCTATGGAGTGTACAAATTTTGTTGCTCTGGTTCACTCCAACCACCGGTGAGTTCTTCGTTTCTATCATTTTAGTGGTGCCTTATCCAATTTGTGCTTGTTCAGAATTGTTGGCTATAAACACCAGAATTATCTCCAATCATGTGTTGCAACTTCTTCCAAATGGTTGGGGAATCTGTATTTTTGTGAGATAAATTATGAACGGATCATGTATCCTCACCCAATTATTTGTTTCACTTACTAAACATCTTAAAATAAATTATGGCGCATAGCATATTAAGATATCTGTATTTGAGATAGTGAATAGTTTTTGAATATCATTAGAAAGGATGAACATAGAATTTTGTTAGTTGAGGGCACCTAGGTAATGTTTGAGATACTCTAATTTTTTCCCATATGTTTACTTTGATTATTGTCCAGATTTTGATGATCACGTGTAGAATCTTGGTTTCCTGCATCACTTCCAACGAGGCAGTCGGCGAACAAGCAGCAGGACACGTCGGCATCCCCATCGATGTGCGGTAGAGTAGGCGGGGGGGGGGGGGCACATGCATATGCAGAGGGGGGTGTTATGTGTGGGGAGGACGAAGAGAGAGTGATCCCGCCGCCGTTGGTTCCTTATGGATCCATGTAAGTATCTGTCTCCCCATGCGTTCCTTTTCATCCACGTACACCGAGCAACAAAGAGATGAGAATCAGAAGGTGATGTGACGATGAAGGCCACAACTACATCGTCATAGGTGAGTTCCGCCACCCCTAAATTATGACAAAGTTTGGGGAGCCAACCTGATTTTGGCTGATGTAATCTATAAAGAATGTTTTTTTGCTCAGGTTTTTCTGTATGTCTACTTCTTAATGTCACTTTTGTGTCTTCTTTGTTAGTAAATCTCTAATATGTGCTACTATGGCAACCACGTTGTACCCCCTCCCCCCCCCCTTTTTTATTATCTATACAGTCAAAACAAGTTCAGTCTACACACTTGTATATGCCTTTTTTATAACTCAATGTGTACAAGCATCAGGTTTAGGATACTTTTGAGTCTCTTCGCAAACAAATATTACTTTGAAAATAGTTCCATGTTGTTGCTATGCCAATCTAAGTATGAGGTGATATTTGTGCGGTTTTAGAGTTTATATATTCCATTAATTGCTTGTCCTAATTTTTAATATTTTAGTTCAGATTTACACTTAGGTACAAGCTGCTCAATAAAATTCTCCAATTTCCTGTTGCTAACAAAAAAAGATTGGGATGATGTGCCTCATGGGTAACTTAGAGTAGTTTGCGAGATACCAATTATTGGGCACTGGACATCTAAGTTCATATTCATTTTTATTACTCACATATTGTAGTGGTCATAGTAAATGTTTCCTGCTCTACATTGTTTCTTGTTTAAAAATTCCAGTGCAATCTATCATATCATACAACATCTTGTGAATTTCAATTTTTTTAATTTACAAAAGCTACTTTCTATCTAGGAATGCGGGCCGATCTAATTTAATTGAAATAAGCACTTGCTACTTGCTCATTGTGATGTATGTTTCTACATCCAATTTTTAATTTTAAATAATCACCATAAGAGTTCCATGAAGCAAGTTTGAGGAAAGAAAATTGTATACTTGGAGATAACCCTTACTTTCTTGTTTCATTCATATGAACTATGCTATTTTTAAATTCTTAAGAAATTATGTATAAAATCTCATTGTGCATTTATCACTCAAATTTAGATCTATGCAATCAAAATATTAAATGTGCATTTCAAAAAATATATAATGTTCTCAAATTGCTGAGCTTACTCTTCTAATATCGACCTTTTTTGTAGGCGATGCGTACTACATTGCTTCAGCTTGGACTTACATTTTGTTCATGTTTATACACTGATTCATCATCAGCTATGATATTGTCAAGCCATATGCATGTCCAACACTAGATATTATGGCAAAACTACAATTCATTAACTGTAAGAAACTGAGTTGTTTTGGTGCTCTTATTGGATTTGTTTGGAAGTGTGAATGGATCAGTGATGTAGACAGAATATGCATGGAACTTACAAGTTATGTTATTTTTTGTTACAATCTTATTTTCTTGTTATTATTTAAAGGATGTGCTATGCTTCAGCAAGTTGAGATCTTTTAATATTTATTCCACTTATATATTTTTCTCCTAGGATCAAAGCAATCCTTGAGTTGTAAGACATGACACAATCTTATTATGATTAAGCTCGTTGTGGTTATGTGTATTTTTTACAAAGTGTAAACATAGTTAAAATGATGCATGCTATTGCAAGATTGATTGTTTTCTTCATTTATTTATGCCTCATGATTTATGATTCTCATTAAAGTTGCATATGGTTGCTAAAAGTTGTGTTTTCTATCGATATTCAAGAACATATGGGTTTGATTTTTTGTATGTACCATGAAGAAATTTATAATGTCTTTATATTTATATTAGGTTGAAACTCTATTGCACGTACAATATTATTGCTTTCATAATTGCTTGCGGTAGTTTACCCGTGCGTTGCACGTGCAAGCTTACTAGTTAATATAAAAAGCACCAGAGATGCTGATCCAAACAATCTGATACGTCCATTGACATCTATCCAAGAAACCACGGTTGACCCATATTTAGCGGGGCACAACACAACTCGATTACGATCCCGCAAAACGTACCCCTTCCTCGCTAATCTAACCCGCTCGCTCGCACCTCCCCATCCCCACCGCCCTAACCCCGCCGACGCCTGCCGCCGCCCCACCACCACCTCCCCGACGGACCGGTGGCGGTACAACACGGCCTCCCCTACGGACCAACGACATTCCTCCACGGCTCGCAGCCACCAACGCCCGGTCTCCACAACTCGGCTGCCTGCTTCTCTTCGCGTCCAGGACTCTCCTGCCCGCCTCCCTTCGCCTCCGCCCACCCAGCCGCCTACCCTCAGCCGGCGACCGCAACTCGCCGCCGCTGCATGCGCCACTTTCCTCCCCGACGGACCGGCGGCGCTAGCGCCCAACCTCCCCGACGGACCGGTGGCGGCACAACACGGCCTCCCCTACGGACCGGCGGCGCCAGCGCCAGGCCTCGATGGCTCGCCGCCACCAGCGCCTGGCCTCCACAACTCGCTGCCGCCGCCGCCAGCACCACTGCCCGGCATTCTTTCCAGGTCAATTGGGTTCGAAGCTCCACGATGGCGTTCAACATGCATCCACCCGCCGTTGCTGATGGTGCTGAGCAAATGTGTGGTGCCTACTGGATGAGGACAGGATCATACTCCTTGATGTGACACCATTGATGCCTAGGTACGCCATGCCACAATGGACTTCACCCCCGTCTCTTGACACTTCTGGTTCTCAAATATGAGGGACTGTCACACCCAATCCCCAAATCTCATCCTCTTTTAAGGTCAAACCCAACCACTGCTTCACGATTGTTGTTATTTTTCCTCCAGTTTATCATTTATGTTGAATTCTTAATATTCTTAGATTTGCCTGTTCATATTGTACGGTATGCCTTTATCAAATTGTTACTTGTTTCCTTGATACGTTGTGCTGATTATGAATGTGCAGGTGTAGTTTTTCAGCGTTAGAACCACCCCTCCTTGAAGTAGTGAGGTGAACAATTGCTATGTTTCAGTGTCATCTCGTCTGAAAGAAGTATGTGGGATTATTATCGTCACCACAACATGTGGATGACCTTTAATATGCTTTTCCATTTTGATTTGCACTGAATTGGTTGTCCCACCGGTTTTCTCTGTGCATTTTAATCAAGTACACTAGATTATTCATGTTTGTAGTTCTGATATACTACCTTGTGGAACCAAGCATTTCTTCATCAATTTTATTAGAAACCAAATGCATAGAATTGGTGCTTCTAATTCTGTTATTTTCTTATGATTTTTCAAGTCATGTCACAAAAATATCACATCTTCATGAAACTCGGTACGTGATGATTGGTTACATATATTGATTGGTATTTATTTTGCAATGAGATAAACCGACACATACTTTAGTCACTTAGCTTCACATGTTTTCTCACAATGCATTCTAATCCTTTGATTTCATTTTCCCTCTTATAATATTTCCGATATCACTCTTTTCCTTGATTATCTTCTGATATGTTGTTAAATCATATTTGTTTGTGAAGTATCCACCTAGGTGTGGCTATCTAGGATGTGTTTGGTTCACAGGATAACCATCAATGGATATGGATAGCTAATTTAAAAGGGGATGCCACATGTTCGGTTCATTAGACATGAGGGATAGCCAGGGATAAGAGCAGCCGATATTCCAGGTATATTCGCTCGAAACTCGGTTCCGCGGCTCTGCCAAAATCTCGCGGATATGGTTCTCCCCGTTTTCTGCCTTGAATCGTTACGCAAGATTCCTCTCCCCCAACAGAGAAAGCTCAACCCCCACCTCTCTCTCTCTCGAAAGATCTGGAGAAAACCGTCGGACGCGATGAAGAAGACGACCAGGGCGGGGCTGTAGTGGACGATAGAAGTGTTGGTGCCAGAGACGAGCTCGCCTCGCCGGCGCGCAACTCTTGGCAAAGGGAATCGTCTAGAGGCGGCGAGCGGGAGCGGTTCGATGGCGGAGGCGCTTTGTGCGGGGGCGGCTGCTGCACGAGATCGCGATGACGGCAACGAAGCCATATCACGTGCGCCCGCCGTAACGGCTGATGGATCTGATGCTAGCTGATGGATCTGGTGCTAGCCTCGAGCTCACCACTGCAGCTATTTGCTTGATGCCTCACCACTACAGTTATTTGCGTGATGGTGCTAGTCCTATCCACCATTCATCCATCAAACCAAACATACATAAGGCTATCTTCAACCACTTGACATACCATACAACCAAACAAAAAATGTGGTTATCCCTAGCCAGGTGGTTGGGGATACCCACATCCATTTAATATATCCTGAGAACCAAACACACCCCTAGAGAATGCTATGGTACTGGGTGTGTTCATCCCTCCCCGTGTACATAAGTTCTTGATAAAACAATAGGTACACCTACTTACTGTTATTTTTTTACTGACATTTCAATGGATACAATGTCGCATAATTAAATAGTTAATTATGATGCCTTCTTTCAGATGATCAATTCAAAATGTTAATTTACTTCTGAATATTCTTTGGAGCCACACTACACAACACACACGCTAGGAAAAAAATTCATGTCTATGAACTGAACTAACAACCTTTAATTTTTTTAGTAAACACGTTTACAACTGTCGGGACCCGGGGTTAGCGTATGCAAGTCCCGCTACGACATAGTCATATGGAGAGCCGAGAACCGTACCCACTTGTCTAAGCAGACAAGACCAAGCACAGAACGTTCTTGGAAAGCATGGTACGTGAGGGGCATCCCATCCAGGCCGGATGATCAACTGAGATGGGTCCTCATCGTCCGCACACAAGTCTAATGATATGGGTGATGAACTCCCATATTCACAGACAAGTCGCCTCAACCATACTATCGACTATCTCATAACTCTTACATAGCCTTACTCCAGCCCGATCACTTAGTCGGGGTCTAGGGCGGGCTCGATCATACCACAAAGTGTGCACGAGACAGAGTCTCGAGCAATCGCATCGCGATGCCCCAAGCTGCGCACATCTAAGGGCCACTTGGTGTATGAAAGACCGCCAGCCAGATCACAACTAAGGTCTCGAAAACCCATACAAAGACATGCATGTTATAAACATACACGCAGCACACATGCCTTGTATGAACAGCAGGTATCATTGCAATTCTCTACAAAGTATACATTTTATTGATAACTCTCATAGAGTGCACACAGAGATCACAAGCATGTGATCCAACATTACAACAGACAAGCGGAAGCAAAGTAGGTCTGAGTACAGACAAGTTTAACAAATGGCTTAAGAAGCCTTATTTAAACACAAGCCCTCCACGAGGGAACTAGTCGTCTGACTGGGACTAGACTAGCTTGATCTTCAGCCGTCGAGCTCGATGAAGAAGCCACCTTCGGGTTCAGTGGGTTCATCTAAAACATAGAATAAGCAAACGTGAGTACAAAGTCGTACTCAGCAAGACTCACATAGGAGCTATACTACTCATGCACATGTATCAAGGTAAAGGGAGGTGGGGTTTCACTTGCAGAAGTGCCAGCTTTGACTTGGATAATCCTGAACTACGAGTACCAGACTTGAGGTAAGAAGCGTACACGAGTCCACTACTTTCTCCAATCAATTACACCACTATGGTGCCTTCCTCGACTTCCCCACGAGAAAGCACGCCATAGCACTCACACTTATCTTGGTGTGTTTTAGAAGTATCCGGTTCAAGTTGTCTAATAATCAAGCTAAGATTTCCAACCAGTCCTTAATCGCGGACGCGGCTATTCGAATAGTTTTGTTAACCCTGCAGGGGTGTACCGCTACACACACATGATCATCGGTTACCGCCTTTGTACTCGACACCGTTCAAGAAGTGTCGGCGAGGATGCTCACCACAACTGTTACCTCATAGCCTATCTAGTCCGAGAAAGCCGCCTACCTGGGTTGGCTACCACTATCGTGAACCCGGCCGGTTTACCGAAGTGAACCCAGGTGATGTGTGCGTGGTGCATAAGCCGGTCTCGGTTGAGCCGTTCTCTCACTTAGCAGCCAGGCCACAAGCCTACCAGAACTCCGAACTATTGCGACATCTGGACATCGAAAGGGATGAGTTAATAGGTTGAGAGGGGTCAGTGAGCCCAATGTGTGGTTGTACTCTTCATCTTGGATCACCACACAAGAACTCGGACTTAGGGCGGTGTTCAACGAGACAACCCACCGTGTACTCCTACACAACCTCTCATCGTTCACCTTGTATTAGGGTAGATTCACCAACACATTTCCACCATCATCACCATGATCACTACCATCCCGACTCACATAACAGTAACATCATTGTATCACTCTAAGCATGCAATAAGAAGTAACAATTGCAGGGGCCACATGATATCAATCAACTCCTACATTTGCTAGGATTGTGGTTTGCTTACTACTGTGACAAATGATAGGTCATGCAAAGGAATGGGTTCATCTATGCGGTAGAAACGTAACATGGTAATCATCCTATACAATGCATAAGCGAGACATGAGAGGGAAGTGGGATTTTATCGACATGATCAATGGGGGTTTGCTTGCCTTGCTGACGAGGTTCGGATTCAGGGTCTTCAACGAAGGGGGCCTCCTGTTCCGGTTCCACCTCTACTCGAC
Source organism: Bromus sterilis (assembly GCA_950022295.1). Taxonomy (NCBI): domain Eukaryota; kingdom Viridiplantae; phylum Streptophyta; class Magnoliopsida; order Poales; family Poaceae; genus Bromus; species Bromus sterilis. The sequence goes on along the minus strand of OX465598.1, from coordinate 210,581,773 downwards.
AAACAACAAACAAGGTAGCAAAGTAAATACAACACACAATCACATGGTTGAAGGTTGAAACTTGATGTATATGCTTTGATGTGTGAAGCAATTCCATTTAAATGGAGTATATTGCAAATTGAATTGCAAATTCAAACTCGAATTTGAATTCAATTTAGCCAAGTTGCACATGACATTGTTTGATCAAGTTAAAACATTTTGAAATGTGTATGATATGCCTCTGAAGTTCAGGTATAATGTGGTATGTTGCTATGGTTCAAAATGCAAAAGCATTTGAAATGAATTTGATTTAATTCCATTTAAACCAAATAGCAAATGCTACTGGTCCCAATTTAAATTCAACTCATACATGGTTGAAAGTTGGATATTTGGATAGATAATTTTCTCCTGATCATTTTTCATATATTATTTGTTAAATTTGGAGTTAATATGAATTTTCTATGAATTTCCAAAGTTTGGGCTAATTTCTGGATTTTCTGGATTTTTCTGATTTTATTTTAATCTGGAAATTCTTTTATTGCGTCAGCACTGAGTCAGCATGACATCAGGGGTTTTTGACCCAGTCAAACTGACATGGGGGCCCCATCTGTCATGGACTCAGGGGCTAATCCCCTCTCTGTTTAATTAAACAGAGAGGATTAGGGGGCCTGGGGCCCACTGTCAGCCTCACTAGGGGTGGATTAGGGGGTTAACTTAACCCGGCCACGTCGGACTTGCCGGCGGCTAGCCGCCGGTGACCAAAACCGCGGCGGCGCTGCTCGGGATTGCGCATCCGGCCACCATCTGGCGCGCTGTGACCACCAAAAGGCGGCCCGTGCACGCCCGCTTCACCCAGCACCAACGGGGAGGCTCGGGAGGGGCCGGAGCCTCGTCGGCGACGTGCTCGGGCGGCGGCCGTGGCACGGCTTTGAAGCAGACGACGGTGTGGTTCACGGGATGACGCCATAGATAGCCTGTTCGGATCCTGGAGGGCTCAGGAACGTGATGCACACCAAGACTCGGACGGGGAGGCACAGGAGCGAGCTCGAGCTCAACCATGGCGGGCTCGTGCTCGGCTCCCATGGCGGAATCGGCTAGAAAGGTTGCGGGGCGCTGCAAGCTTGGGGGAAACACGCAGTAGCTCACCGCGAATCGAACGGAAGCAACAACAAGCTCGGGGAGGCTTTAACGGCGGCGAATCGACGACGGCAAGCTCGCGGGTCCGACGAGTTCTCGGTGAAGCTTGCCTCTCGTCTGGTCCGAATTGATGCGTCTCCTTCTGCTAGTCGACGAAGCCGAGGACGGCGATCACGCTGGACATCTTGGATGGGCTCCTCGGCGTCGATGGCCACGCGGGGGCGCTTCGGTGCTCTGGCGAGTTCTTCTGTCGACGACGAACACGGCGAGGGAGGAGGGGGAGGTGGCTCTGGAGGGAGGGGAATGGAGCTGGGCGTCTCCCAGAAGTGCGAGGTGAACGGATAAGGGCTCGGGGCAGGCAGGCAGCTGCCTGTCGTGCCCACGGCGCTCGCCGGCGAGGTGCTTGCCTGCCTGGAGGGGAAGAAGACACATGTACCCCCTCCAGGTGGGCTGGGCCGGTTGAGGTGAGTGGGCCTCGCCCCTGGGCGAGAGGTAAGTCCTTCTCTTTTATTTTTCTGTTTTTCTTTTCTGTCATTTGTTTTGGCTAGCTAAAAAAATAGCAAACCAATTTATTAAATGCTAAAACTTTTCATATGGCATCACAAAATACTAGGCTAGCCACTTGTAAAGTTTGAACATTTTTAAAATTCAAATAATTTGAACTTTAACTCAAATAGGGGTTTTTGATTAATTCCAAGGCACCGTTTGAATATTTGAAAAATCCATGAGCATGGGGTGGGTCCCACATCACTTAATATGTGATCACACTCATTTATAAGACTTTTCAAAAATCTAACATGAACTTTTGGAGAAGATTTTTATCTGGCCTTTTGAATTAATTCGTCTGGGGGGGGGTTCCTTCTCCCATTTTGCTTTTGAATTTGATTTCAATGACTTCTTTTGAAATTTTTATCATGATGCAAGGTGACTTGATCCTAGCACATTACCTAACAGAGGGTTCTGACAACTCGCCCCCACTCAAAAGAATCTCGTCCCGAGATTCAGAATTCTGCGGGAGGAAGGTGGGGTACTCGGTACTGAGAGGGTCTTCTCTTTCCCACGTAGCTTCTCTCTCAGAGTGGTGTGACCATTGCACTTTCAGAAACCTAATCTTCTGACGACGAGTGACACGCTCTGCGGAATCAAGAATACGAACGGGGTATTCTCGATAAGAAAGGTCATCTTGGAGATCAAGCATTTCATGGTCGACTTCGCGGATGGGGTCCTTGAAGCAACGCCTGAGTTGGGACACATGGAATACATCATGTACTCGGGAAAGGTGCGGGGGTAGTTCAAGTTGGTAGGCAACTTCTCCACGTTTAGCAAGAATGCGGAAAGGTCCGATGTAACGTGGGGCCAACTTGCCTTTGATACCGAAACGTTGGGTTCCCTTCAGAGGGGTAACCCGGAGGTAAGCCTTCTCATCCAGATTGTAGCTCTCTTGCCTATGATGACGATCATAGTAGCTTTTCTGATGAGACTGGGCTGCTTTCAATTGATCACGAACAATGCGAACTTGCTCTTCTGCTTCCTTGATCATATCCGGTCCAAAGAATTGTCTTTCACCGGTTTCTGACCAGTTTAGGGGTGTTCGACATCGTCGTCCATAAAGGAGTTCAAAAGGAGCCATGTTCAGACTAGATTGAAAACTATTGTTATAAGCAAATTCGGCGAATGGCAGAGATTTCTCCCAATTCTTTCCGAATGAGATAACACAAGCTCTGAGCATGTCCTCGAGAATTTGGTTAACCCTTTCGACTTGACCGCTAGACTGAGGATGGAAAGTTGTACTAAAGGAGAGATGAGTTCCCATAGCATTCTGAAAGCTTCCCCAAAATCTAGAGGTGAAAAGGCTACCGCGATCAGAATTGATTTCCAATGGAACACGGTGAAGGGATACAATTCTAGAGACGTACAAGTACGCTAACTGGCTAGCAGTTATAGACTCCCGAACTGGAAGGAAGTGACCAACTTTGGAAAGCCTATCTATGACAAAGAAGATGACATCGTTTCCTTTCTGGGTTTTTGGAAAGCCGGTGATGAAGTCCATACCGACTTTGTCCCATTTCCACTCTGGAATAGGCAAAGGTTGAAGTGTACCAGCAGGTCTTTGATGTTCTGCCTTAATGCGACGACAAACATCACATTCGGCAACAAATTGAGCAATGTCTCTCTTCATCCTAGTCCACCAAAATCTCTGGCGTAGATCTCGGTACATTTTTGTGCTACCGGGATGAATCGAGAAGGGTGTGTCATGGGCTTCTTTGAGGATGAGTTGCCTTAGTTCCCTATTCTTAGGTACTACCAAACGATTTCCAAAGAATACCGTTCCCTTGCTATCTGTGGAGAAACATTTAACAACTCCGCTAGCAATGTTCTCCTTGATCCGGCGAACACCTCGTGCACGCCTTTGGGCAACTATGATTTGATCCTCAAGAGTTGGTTTCGCCACCAAGGTAGAAAGATAGCCATGAGGAACAATCTCAAGATTGAGCTTGCGAAATTCCTCATGAAGAAGTGGTTGATACTATTGTAACATGAGGTTGTTACAATACGACTTACGACTTAGTGCATCAGCCATGACATTGGCTTTGCCTGGGGTGTAAGAAATTCCTACGTCGTAATCTTTATCAACTCAATCCAGCGTCTTTGCCTGAGATTAAGATCTGGCTGGGTGAAAATGTATTTGAGGCTTTGGTGGTCGGAATAGATCTCACAACGATTACCAAGGAGGTAATGTCGCCAAGTTGTTAGGGCATGAACTACGGCAGCGAGTTCAAGGTCATGGGTAGGATAGTTCTCTTCATGTGGCCGCAACTGGCGTGAAGCATAAGCTACCACATGTCTATCTTGCAGAAGTATGCATCCTAACCCTTGCCGTGATGCGTCACAATAGATCTCGAAATCCTTTTTGGTGTCTGGAGGTGCAAGTACGGGTGCAAAGTCAGTCTTCTTTTTAGCTCTTGAAAGCTTTCCTCGCACTTGGGAGTCCATAGGAATTTCTTATCTTTCTTGAGGAGTTCAGTTAGAGGCTTTGAACCTTTAGAAAAGTTCTCGACGAAGCGACGGCAATAGCTGGGTAAGCCAAGAAAACTCCTAACTTGCTTAACCGATTCAGGTGGAGTCCAGTCAAGTACGGCCTGAACTCTCTCGGGATTCACAGCAATGCCTTTTGCAGAAATCACGTGGCCTAAGTAGGTCACTTCTGGTAGCCAAAAATCACACTTGGAGAATTTAGCATACAGGCGATGCTCTCTAAGTTTCATCAATACCAGCCTTAGGTGTTCGGCATGTTCTTCTTCGTTCTTCGAGTAGATGAGAATGTCATCGAGATAAACTACAACAAATTTATCTAAGTACTCCATGAAGATCGAATTCATCATGCGTGAGAAAGTGGCGGGGGCATTGGTTAAACCAAAGGACATGACGGTGTACTCGTAAAGACCATAACGAGTAGTAAAAGCCGTTTTGGGAATGTTCTCGTTTCGGATTCTGATTTGATGATAACCTAATCTCAAATCCATCTTGGAGAAGACAGAGGATCCCGCAAGTTGATCATAAAGATCATTGATCCTGGGTAGTGGGTACTTGTTCTTTAACGTCGCTAAATTTAGCGGGCGATAGTCTACGCACATCCTTTCTGTTCCATCTTTCTTCGTTACGAACAGAACGGGGCAACCCCATGGCGATGAGCTAGGGCGGATGAAGCCTTTTTCCAACAAAGTTTCCAGTTGGGTTTTAAGCTCAGCTAACTCACGTGGGGCCATTTTGTATGGACGTCTAGAAATTGGTGCGGTTCCTGGCACAAGATCCACTATAAACTCTACACATCTGTCGGGTGGCATTCCCGGCAGCTCTTCAGGAAAGACATCCGGGAAGTCACGAACCACCGGAATATCTTCAAGTTCGGGAAGGGGAAGCACATTCAAAGAATGCACTTGGGTTCTTGTTCTGGGTGAGGTGTAGTTGACGGTCTTGCCTGAAGGGTGGGTGAGTTTCACTGATTTGCCTCTGCAATCAAGGTAGGCATTTTGTCTTGATAGCCAATCCATGCCAAGGATGACATCAATGTCTGAAGACTTGACGGCCATGAGGGAAGCAAGGAATACTAAACCCTCAATTGCAATTTGATTACCATGGCTTACTCTATTAGTTTGCCATCTTGACCCTGGAGTTTGAATAATCATTGGGGTGGACAGTTCAAGAAAAGATAACTCATGACGAAGTGCATAACTTTCCGACATGAATGAATGAGATGCTCCTGGGTCGAAAAGAACGGAAGTAGGAACATAATTGACTGGGAGCGTACCAAGAATGACGTCAGTGGTGTCGTCAGTCTCTTCGGCGGCAATCTGGTTCACACGTCCACGAGTGGCGGGAGGAGCGGGTTTGGTGGTGTAGACCTTCTGGGGGGCTTGCCACAACCATTGTTGTTGCCTCCTGCACGGGGTGGAGCATTCTGATTCTGGAGCTGGTTCTGGGGACACTCACGGGAGTAGTGGCCTGCCTGACCACACTTGTAGCAGGCTCCAAAGACAGTGCGTGGAGCTGGGTTGTTTGGTGGAGCTGGGTGAAACTGAGCTGGGGGACGAGGCGCCACATAGGATGGCCTCGGTGGGTTGTTCTGGTGAAACATACTATTGGGGATCCAGATCTTGCGCTTCTGGGAGCCGGAACTGGATGAACCATCATCTCTAGGGTGTTTGCGGAAGTCGTTGGGGGTGTTCATGTCCTCTGCCTTAATGGCCTTATTGACAAGGACCTGGAATGTGGCAAAGTCATGCAGGTTGAGCTCACGCGGAGTCCAGAATTGAGTCCACGACGGAACCTCTCTTGCTTCTTTTCATCGGTGGAGACCTCTTCAGTAGCATAGCGAGCCAGTCGGTTGAACTCACGACTAAACTCGTCAACGGTCCTTCTGCCTTGGGTGAGGTTGCAGAACTCCTCACGCTTGCGGTCCATGAGACCCTTTGGAATGTGGTGCTCGCGGAAGGAAGTGCAGAATTCATCCCAAGATGCGGGCGGTCCAACGGGACGCATGTTCAGGAAGTTCTACCACCAAGAGCTAGCTGCACCCTCAAGGTGGTAAGTGGCATAGCTGACCTTTTCGCCATCTGCAACATGGCCTGCCTGGAGCTTCCTCTCGATGCTGCGAAGCCAGTCATCAGTGTCAAGGGGCTCGGTGGAGTAACTGAAAACCGGGGGATGAAGCCGGATGAAGTCGTTCAGAGACACAAACTCATTGCGCTGCTGAGTGGTGTTGCGGGCAATGACCTCCAGCAAATGGTGAGAGTCTCGGCGGTTCCTCTCAACCTCCATCAGAACCTGAGCCATCCTGGGTGAGGGTGGAAGGTTGCCTTCCTCCTGTTCATTCCCACGACCCTGGGCACGACCAAGCTGGCCACGGGTTCCTTGAGACATCCTGAAGGTGAAAACCAAAGTCAAACAGAGTTGAATGGAAGAGTCTAAACAAGGTATTGAAGTACTGGAAGGATTACAGAGCAAAGGAAGTAATCATCTTGACAACATGGTGATAAAAGCATACAAGCCATATATTCACAAGCTGCCATACAAACCACACATCGTTTTAGTACAAGCACCAAGCTAATACAAACGTGATGAAGATGATACATCCTTCAGAGGCACTCTGACTTCTTATACATTATTTATCTAAGCCTCTGGAACTTAGAACACCTTGCGTGCAATATACTAAGATACTACTACATCCTCACTAAGTAAGACCACAGGCGGTCTCACTCATCTCCATCTCCATAGTAGTCCTCGTAAAAGTTACCCGCGTATCCCGGTAGCTGAAGGTGACCATCGGAAAACACGGAGGCCTGTGGACCCTGATATCCATTTGGGCAAGGATGGGGCCTAGGTCCAGCGTAGGGTGGAAGCAGAGGACCACGGGGTGGAAAAATGCCTCCAATCTCGGGCCAAGCAACTCGAGAAGGCATCTGAGTCCTCACAGGGTAGATAGCATCATACCCGACTGATCCAACACTCACGAAGGGTGCCAAGAGTGTCAGTGCTCGATACAGACGAACACGGGTGGCGTGAAGCTCGAAACGGAGAGCGCGTGCATCACGATCTCGATCACAAGCAAACCTAGCATTCATCTGAAGCAAAGGGTCCTCCAAAGAGTGATCTGTGAACAGTCCGGTGTAATATCCCTCTTCTCCTGGAAGTGCAGCAGGGATATAGTGGAACGAGGTCTCTCTCAGCATAGTGTGCTCCTCTCTCAGCAGGGTAATACATGAGTATGCAGCATCCTGCACAGCCATGTTCTCAGTCATGCCAATGCCATGTCCAAAGTGGATAGGCTGAGTGACTCCATTGTGGTGCGGGTAGATCCTGACGATGCAGTGGATCTGGGTCTGGTTGAAGTCAAGGAACTGCTCCTCAACTGTGTACTCAGGGTACCATCGGTATCCAATGTAGGACATCCTCTCGATCAGCATGGCGGGATGGCCGCGCACACCGAGGCACCTAGTCAAATGAACAATCTGCCGAGGGGGAAGATCTGCCATCTGAAACAGAAAGAAGGAGTTTGCAAATGCATCAGATTATGAAGAAACCTGGAATGACTCGGACAGCATAACGGCTGTAATTGCAAGAAAAAGACAATTTATTACAACATGGAAACAGCACTTACATACGATGTAAGAAATCAGGAAGCACAACAACTCTAACGAACCGAACACAACCTTCCTACGGCTACAAGGAAGCAAACAACGAGACATTCTAATCAGACAGAGGTGAGCCTAGTCCTATCTTCCCGTAGAACAAGATGAGGGTGACTCAGAACTCAGAACGATGAAGGTAAGGAGAAAAAAGAAGCCTTACGTTGTTCCCTTATATACCCAGAGTAACTATATAACTATAGCAAGATAGACTCGACTTCGGCCAAGGCTGCTAGTCCTACAGTCAGTCCTGCTCTGATACCAAGTCTGTCGGGACCCGGGGTTAGCGTATGCAAGTCCCGCTACGACATAGTCATATGGAGAGCCGAGAACCGTACCCACTTGTCTAAGCAGACAAGACCAAGCACAGAACGTTCTCGGAAAGCATCGTATGTGAGGGGCATCCCATCCAGGCCGGATGATCAACTGAGATGGGTCCTCATCGTCCGCACACAAGTCTAATGATATGGGTGATGAACTCCCATATTCACAGACAAGTCGCCTCAACCATACTATCGACTATCTCATAACTCTTACATAGCCTTACTCCAGCCCGATCACTTAGTCGGGGTCTAGGGCGGGCTCGATCATACCACAAAGTGTGCACGAGACAAAGTCTCGAGCAATCGCATCAGGATGCCCCAAGCTGCGCACATCTAAGGGCCACTTGGTGTATGAAAGACCGCCAGCCAGATCACAACTAAGGTCTCGAAAACCCATACAAATACATGCATGTTATAAACATACACGCAACACACATGCCTTGTATGAACAGCAGGTATCATTGCAATTCTCTACAAAGTATACATTTTATTGATAACTCCCACAGAGTGCACACAGAGATCACAAGCATGTGATCCAACATTACAATAGACAAGCGGAAGCAAAGTAGGTCTGAGTACAGACAAGTTTAACAAATGGCTTAAGAAGCCTTATTTAAACACAAGCCCTCCACGAGGGAACCAGTCGTCTGACTGGGACTAGACTAGCTTGATCTTCAGTCGTCGAGCTCGATGAAGAAGCCACCTTCGGGTTCAGTGGGTTCATCTAAAACATAGAATAAGCAAACTTGAGTACAAAGTCGTACTCAGCAAGACTCACATAGGAGCTATACTACTCATGCACATGTATCAAGATAAAGGGAGGTGGGGTTTCACTTGCAGAAGTGCCAGCTTTGACTTGTCTAATCCTGAACTACGAGTACCAGACTTGAGGTAAGAAGCGTACACGAGTCCACTACTTTCTCCAATCAATTACACCACTATGGTGCCTTCCTCGACTTCCCCACGAGAAAGCACGCCATAGCACTCACACTTATCTTGGTGTGTTTTAGAAGTATCCGGTTCAAGTTGTCTAATAATCAAGCTAAGATTTCCAAGCAGTCCTTAACCGCGGACGCGGCTATACGAATAGTTTTGTTAACCCTGCAGGGGTGTACCGCTACACACACATGATCATCGGTTACCGCCTTTGTACTCGACACCGTTCAAGAAGTGTCGGCGAGGATGCTCACCACAACTGTTACCTCATAGCCTATCTAGTCCGAGAAAGCCGCCTACCTGGGTTGGCTACCACTATCGTGAACCCGACCAGTTTACCGAAGTGGACCCAGGTGATGTGTGCGTGGTGCATAAGCCGGTCTCGGTTGAGCCGTTCTCTCACTTAGCAGCCAGGCCACAAGCCTACCAGAACTCCGAACTATTGCGACATCTGGACATCGAAAGGGATGAGTTAATAGGTTGAGAGGGGTCAGTGAGCCCAATGTGTGGTTGTACTCTTCATCTTGGATCACCACACAAGAACTCGGACTTAGGGCGGTGTTCAACGAGACAACCCACCGTGTACTCCTACACAACCTCTCATCGTTCACCTTGTATTAGGGTAGATTCACCAACACATTTCCACCATCATCACCATGATCACTACCATCCCGACTCACATAATAGTAACATCATTGTATCACTCTAAGCATGCAATAAGAAGTAACAATTGCAGGGGCCACATGATATCAATCAACTCCTACATTTGCTAGGATTGTGGTTTGCTTACTACTGTGACAAATGATAGGTCATGCAAAGGAATGGGTTCATCTATGCTGTAGAAACGTAGCATGGTAATCATCCTATACAATGCATTAGCGAGACATGAGAGGGAAGTGGGATTTTATCGACATGATCAATGGGGGTTTGCTTGCCTTGCTGACGAGGTTCGGGTTCGGGGTCTTCAACGAAGGGGGCAGCCTCCTGTTCCGGTTCCACCTCTACTCGACAAACAACAAACAAGGTAGCAAAGTAAATACAACACACAATCACATGGTTGAAGGTTGAAACTTGATGTATATGCTTTGATGTGTGAAGCAATTCCATTTAAATGGAGTATATTGCAAATTGAATTGCAAATTCAAACTCCAATTTGAATTCAATTTAGCCAAGTTGCACATGCCATTGTTTGATCAAGTTAAAACATTTTGAAATGTGTATGATATGCCTCTGAAGTTCAGGTATAATGTGGTATGTTGCTATGGTTCAAAATGCAAAAGCATTTGAAATGAATTTGATTTAATTCCATTTAAACCAAATATCAAATGCTACTGGTCCCAATTTAAATTCAACTCAAACATGGTTGAAAGTTGGATATTTGGATAGATAATTTTCTCCTGATCATTTTTCATATATTATTTGTTAAATTTGGAATTAATATGATTTTTTTATGAATTTCCAAAGTTTGGGCTAATTTCTGGATTTTTCTGATTTTCTTTTAATCTGAAAATTCTTTTATTGCGTCAGCACTGAGTCAGCATGACATCAGGGGGTTTTGACCCAGTCAAACTGACATGGGGGCCCCATCTGTCATGGACTCAGGGGCTAATCCCCTCTCTGTTTAATTAAACAGAGAGGATTAGGGGCCCTGGGGCCCACTGTCAGCCTCACTGGGGGTGGATTAGGGGGTTAACTTAACCCGGCCACGTCGGACTTGCCGGCGGCTAGCCTCCGGTGACCAAAACCGCGGCGGCGCTGCTCGGGATTGCGCATCCGGCCACCATCTGGCGCGCTGTGACCACCAAAAGGCGGCCCGTGCACGCCCGCTTCACCCAGCACCAACGGGGAGGCTCGGGAGGGGCCGGAGCCTCGTCGGCGACGTGCTCGGGCGGCGGCCGTGGCACGGCTTTGAAGAAGAGGACGGTGTGGTGCACGGGATGACGCCATAGATAGCCCGTTCGGCTCCTGGAGGGCTCGGGAACGTGATGCACACCAAGACTCGGACGGGGAGGCACAGGAGCGAGCTCGAGCTCAACCATGGCGGGGTCGTGCTCGGCTCCCATGGCGGAATCGGCTAGAAAGGTTGCGGGGCGCTGCAAGCTTGGGGGAAACACGCAGTAGCTCACCGTGAATCGAACGGAAGCAACAGCAAGCTCGGGGAGGCTTTAACGGCGGCGAATCGACGACGGCGAGCTCGCAGGTCCGACGAGTTCTCGGTGAAGCTTGTGTCTCGTCTGGTCCGAATTGATGCGTCTCCTTCTGCTAGTCGACGAAGCCGAGGACGGCGATCACGCTGGACATCTTGGATGGGCTCCTCGACGTCGATGGCCACGCGGGGGCGCTTCGGTGCTCCGGCAAGTTCTTCTGTCGACGATGAACACGGCGAGGGAGGAGGGGGAGGTGGCTCTGGAGGGAGGGGAATGGAGCTGGGCGTCTCGAAGACGTGCGAGGCGAAGGGATAAGGGCTCGGGGCAGGCAGGCAGCTGCCTGTCGTGCCCACGGCGCTCGCCGGCGAGGTGCTTGCCTGCCTGGAGGGGAAGAAGACGCATGTACCCCCTCCAGGTGGGCTGGGCCAGCTGAGGTGAGTGGGCCTCGCCCCTGGGCGAGAGGTAAGTCCTTCTCTTTTATTTTTCTGTTTTTCTTTTCTGTCATTTGTTTTGGCTAGCTAAAAAAATAGCAAACCAATTTATTAAATGCTGAAACTTTTTATGTGGCATCACAAAATACTAGGCTAGCCACTTGTAAAGTTTGAACATTTTTAAAATTCAAATAATTTGAACTTTAACTCGAATAGGGGTTTTTGATTAATTCCAAGGCACTGTTTGAATATTTGAAAAATCCATGAGCATGGGGTGGGTCCCACATCACTTGATATGTGATCACATTCATTTATAAGACTTTTCAAAAATCTAACATGAACTTTTGGAGAAGATTTTTATCTGGCCTTTTGAATTAATTCGTCTGGGGGGGTTCCTTCTCCCATTTTGCTTTTGAATTTGATTGCAATGACTTCTTTTGAAATTTTTATCATGATGCAAGGTGACTTGATCCTAGCACATTACCTAACAGAGGGTTCTGACAACAACAAAATTAGGATTTTTTTTGTTCCTGTTTGGTCTGTAGACAATTGTCACATGATGCTCAACTTGGGTGCATTGTGGTACCAGCTTCATATGTTTGAATAATCCTTGTTCATTCTTTCCACTCCAAGACTACTCTCAAAAGTGGTATATCACGATCTCCTTTTCCAACCATTGTCTACTACTTAAATATTACATTTCTCAAATAGTTCATTCCTCATACTATATTTAAATATCTTGCATTTGCACAAAATGTGTATTAGAACTTCACGGCTTTAAGAAATTCAGTGAAATCTACTCTTGCAGGCTTTAAACCCAATCATTCATATTTGTTGCAGTTCACCATAGCAAATGTTATGTCATCACCTTAAAACTGAAAAGCAAGGACTTATATTTTGCATCATATCAGAAATTCCCGAGTAAGGCATCCATGTCTATACGTTTGCTTCCTGCTACCAGATGTGTGCTCACCTCAGAGGTGATATTTTAGACTATTTTTGGTAAGCATTCACTTTACAGTTCTCAATACCTTTTTCTTTTCTTAGAATGACCTAAGCACTCAGATTAAATGCATTCTTGCATATGATGTTCAGAGCAAGAGTATTATGATGTAATCTGTACCCAGCATTACAAGGTCCATGTTTTTTCCTTCGATGTTATATTTGTACAATTGTTGTTATTCAGATCTTTAATTCTCTTTTCTATTGTTATATTCAGCTACACTTATTTTGAAGATTTTAGAAATTTTTTCACATCTCTCTCCCAGTTATTTTAATTCATAAATTGTGTTCTAATTTGTTTTTTTGTTTTTCATGACTGTGAGTTGGGAATGTTTTTCTTTTTGATAATTTTGGTGGATGCATTTTGGGCTAATGGAAACTTGCTAAAATGGATTTTCCCTCATGGGAAGCACTTAGAATTTTCTGTACTACGTAAAAAGGCATCAACAAATCCAAGAGGAGCACGAGAGGGTGTAGACAAAGACGTTGATCTTAAGTTCTTGTATGTGTCCTTGTCTCGCTCAAATTTTCCTTTATTTTCAAAGGCAAGGAGGCTGACACGAATGAATCGTCAACAAAAGGAGCAGTTGTGTGGCAGTTTCAAGCAGCTTTCGAAACTACTACTTGTACTGCATAAATTGTACGATTTCTATACGATGAGTGATCTAATGGTGCCATTCACTTTGTTCCGAAGCATGAATGGTTTGATTTGCATTGTCAGACAGATATCGTGCAAAAACTATCATACGTATAACATTCTTGGAGTGACAAAGCATGGGCGACAACAGTGTCTTAGGCCAGAAGCAAGTCAAGGCAACAGAGTAGTGGCAAAGCAACCGCGACAATGCGGTGCCTCGACCTCTTTTAGAGGCATGACCACATGTGAATAGACCAGGACTCTGACATAGGGTGAATGATGTCGTGTAATATTTTTTAGGCTTGACTATATCATCAACATTACCAAAGTATTTATACCTGGAGGGATAGTGGGCTACGTATTTATCTTATGGCAGCAAAATTGTATCTTCTACATGATTGTTATACTTCTAATATTTTGATGGAATTTAGATGAGCTATTACAACTAAGTCTTATGAATTTTTTAATACGTGCGTTGCACGTGCAATATTACTATTACTAGTAATAATAAAGGAAGGTGGCTTTCTTAGTCCGTTTTAGCATATTTCTAAAAAAAAACCTTTAATTTTTGGGTAATCAACCCGCAATACCTTTTAAGTAGAAGAAAAATTGTTTTTCCCATGCAAAATTTTGTGTGCACTCCACCCCGCAGGCCGCAGCCCATAACTCCTTGAAAGCCATGGCTAATTGGGCCGAGGAGGCAAAAAGGAAGGACTGGGGTCGAACCCAACTCAAACAACTTTTGTTCTCACTAAATATGGGATTCGTTCTGATCAATAGTCCCACCCCGATCCTTCATATGATTAAAGGAGGGATACTAGAGTATGATTAAAGGAAGGAAGTATTAATATGCGGCTGGCATGCATGCATGATTTACTCAAAGAGCAAGTAACTAGCTAAGTTACTATAAACATCTCTCTCCTCATTAACTCATTGCCACATAAGCAAAATTGCTGAGTTGGACTCTATGTTACTGCTAAGTTACTCCCCATTGGGGCCAGCCTCACACATACCAAGACAATATGAGTCTATAATCTAATAAATGAAGTCTTATATGACACTACATATATGTTACTACCCATTGTGGAGGTAGTAACATAAACTCGTAATCCGTGTATGTTACTAGTCTAAGTTACTCCCCATTGTGACCAGCCTTAGTACTTCCTCCGTCACGGTTTAGAAGGCACGGTTAAACTTCACTCATGTATGCATGCATCTGATAACCCTCAACTGTAGGGGGTCGAGATAGTCTTCGCGGGCAAGATAACCTAATTTATTGATTCAACACTTGGGGACACAAAGAATACGTATAGGCTTTGACAATTGAGTTGTCAATTCAACCGCACCTGAAATAAACACTTGCTTGCACAAAGGTATTAGTAGCAACTGTGATACGGTGATAGTAGTGGTGGTGATAATAGTGGTGATGGTGGTGGTAAAACAGCAAAAGTAAAACAGCAAAAGTAAACAACTAGTAACCAGCAGGAAAGAAAACACTGTAGACTAGGGAGATGGATGGTTGGGCGCTGCTTGGATGAGAACAAACATGTAACAGATTCTAACACGGGCAAGGCTCACAGAAAAGAAAGGATCATCTAGGAAAATATCAAACATCAGGCATGTATCCCAGGGTAGTTGTGCGTGCTTGCAATAAGAACTTTGCACAACATCTTTTGTCCTACCCTCCCGCTACAAACGGGGCCAAAAGGAACTTAGGGGTATTAAGGTACTCCTGTCAAAGAGCACCGGAAAAAAGCATTAACACTTCATGGATACACGGAATCCTCAAATTATAGCCCATCCCCTTTGGTGTCCCAAGTTTTCACCATTGGGATCGCCGGTTCCGGACTATAATAGGTGCATACAACTCATAGATAGGATCAAGAACACCACAAACTCAAGAAACAAAAGGGTGATCAGATCTGAAATCACGTCACTCGGGCCCAAAGTGACAAGCATTAAGAGCAACAAGTTGTAACAGAGATGATAAACACCAAGTAGATGATAGGCAACATGCCCCCAACAATCTGATTGAACTATTACATGATCTAACTCATCCAATCCCTACCATCCCCTTTGCCTACAGCAGGGAATTACTCACACATGAGAGAGGAAGTTATGGAGGGGTGATGGAGAGGCGATGATGATGACGATGGTGATGATTTCCCCTCACCGGAGGCCAAAGCAGCCTCCAGATTAGCTCTCCCGGAGAAGAACAGAGGGTTGCGGCGGCTCCGCGACGTAGATTGGAAAAGCGACTTCTGTTCTGGGGTTTCTGCGTCGGGAGAATAAATAGGGCCAAAGTAGGGCACCAGGGGGTGTGGGACCCAGCCAGGAGGGCAGGTGGCGCGGCCAGGGGCTGGGTCGCGCCAGACACCCTCATGGCTGCCCCCTGGCTGCCCTATGGCCCCCCTTTGGACTTCCGGGAGCTTTCGGAACGCTGATTTTTTATATATTTTTTGGGATTTTTCCAGCGTACCTAAATATCCAGAAACCTGCACAAAAGAAAACAACACTGGTAGCTCTGCTGAAACAGTGTCAGTCCTGGTTAGTTTCGTTCAAATCATGCAAGAATGAAGCCAAAACAATAGCAAAAGTGTTTTGAAAAGTAGATACGTTTGAGACGTATCAGCATCCTCTCAATTCTTTGTTACTCACGCCCAATGAAATTGATGCATGCATGGTGTAAATATAATTAGTACTACTACTCCATTCATTTATCGATGCTATATCTACTACATCTCACAACAAATCGGTGATTACCTTGGTTCCATAGATTTTCCAAACGTGCCTTCTAAACCGTGACGGAGGGAGTACTGATCTCACTAAATGAGGGTATTAAATTGGGGATTTTGTGGGCTGCTGCATAATTTCATGTTTTGCTAAGTTGCTTTAATTTTTGGCTAGCTTTTGCTCTGGCTATATATATGTTTTTTATGCATTTATTCATCTTGCATTTGACACAAGATTTTATCAATTTGTATAGCCTATGTTGTCACAAAATAAACAAGCCATCTCTAAATTGGCTCTGCTTGATTACATGCATCCGTATGTCCCGATAAATGATGATGAATAACCAAAGTTGACATATACGCGCGGCGGCCACCACATTAGGTTTAGCATACTGTCTACAATGTCTATGACATGCTCGCAGGTCGCCGATGTAGTACTAATGTTCAAAGCGAAGAGTGGAGAAGTAATGCATAAATCAAGTCAACGCAAATTATCATTTTCTAGATTCACGATAACACTTATCGTTTGATGAATGATACCGCGACTAGCAAGGCTTACAAGTTGTTTCAACTTTGAGCCTACTACCAACTTTTGAAGGTGATGCATGTCCTCGGCCTTAGTGTGGCGTGGTTTCTGCATGCGATCATGGAATTTCTTTGATCCAACTCCAGCATGTTAGAAGTCTCAGAGGCGACCTCACTAAATCTTTAGCCATCTATGCAAAGATCCTTCCAAATCCAACGCTTACCTTGCTCACTCTACTGGTGCATGGTCTATAAGGTGTCACAGTATAACCATGACTAGAACAGTGAACTTGAAATCTCCTGCACTAGTAAGCCATGTCGACGATGAGGAACGTCAATATGAATGAGTCTTTGACTAGGGGCATGAGTGTGGGGATGGTGCATTCACCAAGTGTAGAAGACACAGGATGGTGCCCACCATTATTACGAGTATGTGCTGATACAATTTGGCGAAGTAAGGGACTCACGAAAGCGACATCCGGTGAAGTTTAATGATCAAGCTCATCACCTTGTGATAGCACACGTTCATCATCCATGTATACTTATTCTATTGAAACGCACAGACACTCACCTATTTAGGACAGTAAAAACGGACCTAAATCGAGCCCTCTCAGTGATTTGCGTTTCCAGCCGTTCGATTTTATGACCCAAACGTTCCTAGCCGTTAGATCTTCCTTCAATACAAATTTTTTCGCGAGTTGGGCTGGCTGTCCTAAAGGGGCAACTAATCCCGTAGGTTTTTTGGACCATTGAGGTTAACTGGGCTGATATTTGGTTGTGGCCCATTTCCTCTCTCGCCGACCTTTTTCGTTCTAGCGAAGCAAAATTTCCAACCTTGACTCCTCCTCTCCTCGACCTTTCCTCATTCTTTCCGCCCACGGGGATTGCGCCGGATATGCAACAGGATCACACGCGCTTCTCCGCCGGTGGGGCTTGCGCCCAAGCCTGGATAGGTGCTGCAGCGGGTGAAGTAGATTAGGTCAGAGCCGGCGGCTCCTAACCGCGCTTGAGGACCCGGATCACCTCCGTCACAATTCGTTGCTTGGGATTCTCCTGGTCGAGGAAGGATGCTTGTTGATACGTCCAAAACGTATCTATAATTTCTGCTTGCTCCATGCATCTTTTGTGTGATATTGCTATGATATTGATGAACTTCCATACACTTTGATCATATTTGGACTAACCTATTAACTCAGTGCACCCTAGTGCCAGTTCCTGTTTTCTGTTGTTTTTCTATTTCAGGTTTCCCCCTTATTTAAAGTGCCAGAAAAATTCCGGGAAAAATATAGGAAAAATCAGCGTACGGGAACCTTCCAGAAGAGCCAAAGTGCGGACCGAGGGGGGCCAGGGGGGCCCAGGCGGCCAGAGGGCACGGCCCAACCCATGGCCGCGCCAGGGGGCGCCTGGAGCCCCTGGCTCACCTCTGGCTGCCCCCTTTCGCCTATTTATTCCCCGTGACGAGAAACCCTACATGATCGAGGCACTTATGTAATCTTTCTGTTGTTGCTATGCTGAGTTTGCTGGGATCCGATGGATTATGAGATTATGTTCAGATTGTGTTTGAGTTATATATTTGATTCTCTTCTTTTATATTTATGTTCTTAAGTAATTCTTGCATGTTCTCCGTTGCTGTTTATTGCTTTGGCCAAGTAGTAGGTAGTGACTCCAAGAGGGAGCGTTATGCATGATTGTGGGTTCATGCCCCCCGATGACTAGCTTGAGTGACAGAAACATGAGTCTAGGGGATGTGTTGTTGCCACAAGGGGGAAAACGGTGCTTGTACTTGCGGGTGCAAGGATTGTTTACTTTACGCAAAGTTCTTTAATGCAGTTGTCCGTTGCTTTGAGTTTACACTTTGGGTGGGATTCGCAACTTAATACCAGCGAGATGTTCTGGATAGATATCTCAAGGTGGATGATTAGTAGGTAGATGCAGATGGATTTCGGTCTACTTGTCTTGGCGTACCACCCATCCTTTTGAGCCTCTTCCTTTCTTTATAGCATAATTAGCATTGGTTTGCGCACATAATCATGTCAATTGCCCAGCTGTAATTTGTTTACCTCGCATGGCTATTTTATCGTCTTTTGGGAGAGAGACATCACTAGTGAACATCATAGGACCCCGGTCCATATTTCCAATACTGTTTAAACCTTCAATTTACTTTCAGTATTTACTTTTCCGTAGATATCACTATCATTATTATCCCATGCGTTTTATCCTTTGTAAACAACAAGGCCGGAGGAATTGACAAATCCTCTGTACTCGTTGGGAGCAAAGCTATCTGTTGTGTGTGCAGGTCCAGGTGAAGTTAGCAACCTAGGTTGTAAACGGCGCCATTGTTCACTTCACCACCTACTTGTCAATCTTGGAGTCCTACTGGAGACAATCTAAACCTTAGCATCTTCGCTAAGGGAAATTTGCCGCTACGCTGCATCTCACCTTCCACTTGGGGTAACCAACGAGGGGCGAGTATTATCTCGTGTATCAAGCAAATTTCTGGCGCCGTTGTCGGGGACTCCACTCTGCAAGATAGGGGAGTTGCACACTATCTTTTATCTTTGCTTTTTAGTCTTGTTAGTTTACCTTTCAGTTTTTGCTTTAGTGTCTTTTATCAAAAATAAAAAAAAGTTATATTGCTTGCTGCTGCTATGGGTTCCTCTAAGAACACCAAGTTGTGTGACTTCACTAGTCACAACAACAATGACTTTATCTTGTCGGGGCCCGGGGTTAGCGTATGCAAGCCTCGCTACAACACAATCGTATGGAGAGCCGAGAACCGTACCCACTTGTCTCAGCAGACAAGGCCAAGCACAGAACGTTCTCGGAAAGCATCGAACGTGAGGGGCATCCCATCCAGGCCGGATGATCAACTGAAATGGGTCCTCATCGTCCGCTCACAAGTCTAAATGATATGGGTGATGAACTCCCATACTCATAGACAAGTCGCCTCAACCATACTATCGATTGTATTATAACCCTTACATAGACTTACTCCAGCCCGATCACTTAGTCGGGGTCTAGGGCGGGCTCGATCATACATCAAAATGTGCACGAGACAGAGTCTCGAACAATCGCATCGCGATGCCCCAAGCTGCGCACATCTAAGGGCCACTTGGTGTATAAAAGACCGCTAGCCAGATCACAACTAAGGTCTCGAAAACCCATACTAAGACATGCATGTTATAAACATACACGCAGCACACATGCCTTGTATGAACAGCAGGTATCATTGCAATTCTCTACAAAGTATAAATCTTTATTAATAACTCTTACAGAGTGCACACAGAGATCACAAGCATGTGATCCAACATTACAACAGACAAGCGGGAGCAAGTAGGTCTGAGTACAGACAAGTTTAACAAATGGCTTAGAGAAGCCTTATCTAAAAACAAGCCCTCCACGAGGAAACCAGTCGTCTGACTGGGACTACACTAGCTTGGTCTTGGTCTGAGTCTTCATTCTTCGAGCTTCGGTTATAAGCCACCATCGGGGTCGGTGGTTCATCTAAAACATAGATTAAGCAAACGTGAGTACAAAGTCGTACTCAGCAAGACTTACGTAGGAACTATACTACTCATGCACATGTATCAAGGTAAATGGAGGTGGGGTTTCACTTGCAGAAGTGCCAGCTTTGACTTGTCTAGTCCTGAACTACGAGTACCAGACTTGAGGTAAGAAGCGTACACGAGTCCACTACATCTCTTCAACCAATTACACCACTATGGTTACTTCCTCGACTTCCCCACGAGAAGCACACCATAGAACTCACGCTTATCTTGCGAGTTTTAGAAGTATCCAGTTCAAGTTGTCTAATAATCGAGCTAAGCTTTCCAAGCAGTCCTTAACCGCAGACGCGGCTATTCGAATAGTTTGTTAACCCTGCAGGGGTGTACCGCTACACACACACACTCATCAGTTACCGCCTGGGAGTGGGACCCTTCAAGCGGGTACCGGCGAGGATGTTGCCACGACACTTCGCCCACAGCTCCGTTCTAGTCCAGAGAGTCGCCTATCTGAGGGGGATCCGTATGGAAGTCCGGCCGAGGTTCCAGTACAGCCTCAAACGATGTGTGCAGGGTCCCAAGCCGGTCTTGAAAAGCCGTCCATCCACTTCGCAGACCGTGCCACAGCCCTACCAGAACTCCGAACTACTGCGACTTCTGGGGTTCGAACGGGGTGAGGTACTAGGTCGAGAGGGGTCAGTGATCCCAATGTGTGGTTGTACTCTTCTTCTTGGATCACCACACAAGAACTCGGACTTAAGGCGGTGTTCAACGAGACAACCCACCGTGTACTCCTACACAGCCTCTCATCGTTCACCTTGTATTAGGGTAGCTTCACCAACACGTTTCACTTTCATCAACACCATGTTTATCAACATCCCGACTCACATCATAAGCAACCTCATTGTACCACTAAGCATGCAATAAGCAGTAACAATTGCAGGGGTCACATGATATCAACCAACTCCTACATCTGCTAGGATTGTGGTTTGCTTACTACTGTGACAAGATGATAGGTCATGCAAAGGATATGGGTTCAACTATGCGGTAGAAACGTTATCATGGTGATCATCCTAAACAATGCATAAGCGAGACATGAGAGGGAAGTGGGATTTTATAGACATGATCAATGGGGGTTTGCTTTCCTTGCTGACGAGGTTTCGATAACGGAGTCTTCAACGAAGGGGGTGATCTCGAGCTCCGAATCCACTTCTATCAGCAACATGACAATCATAGGATCAACATAATGTACAATGCACAATCACATGAATAAGATTGTAATGGTGATGTTCATGGTACTGATGTGTTGAGCATTCCATTTAAAAGGAGTATATTGCATTTGAAATGCAAATTCAAACTCCAGTTGATTTATCGATGAAATTCAAATGCATTTGAATGCATGAAAGTTCATTTGAAAAGTTTGATCATGAAGTGATGTGGTATAGTTGAAGTAATGTTTCTGATGTGTGGATGAAACCATTGGAATTAAGGGTGTTGCAAAATCATTTGCAAAAATCACCCCAAATTTGAATTTGAAAAGGATCCATATGCATGTTTGCTATTGTTCACCCATTTTAAAATGGTCAAACATGAAAACAAATTGCATATTCTTAATCCTTGTATTTTTCTGATAATTTTCGACATATTATTTGCTATATTTGGAGTTAGGATGAATTAATTATGAATTTCCAAAGTTTAATGCATTTTCTGGAATTTTCTCTGGTTATTTTTAATTCTTTTTGATTTATTGCGTCAGCAGGGGGGGCTGACCAGTCAAACTGACTAGGGGGCCCCACCTGTCATCCACAGTGGGGTTAAACCCGGTTTAAATTAAACTTAATTTTGTTTAGAGGGGGCTGGCCCCACCTGTCAGTGGCCCAAGGCCTAACTAAACAGGGGTTAGCCCCCTAATTAATGTGCCTCGCCGGCGGCTAGCCGCCGGTGGCCACGGGCACGGCGGCGCTGCACGGGGAAGGCGTTCCCGGCCATCAATCGATGCGCCACGAGCACCAGAAGACAGCCCGTGCCCGCGCACGTCGACAGGTGCTGGAGAGGTCCACCGGGAGGCGCCGGAGGTTGGACGGCGACGAGTTCGGCGGCGACGGAGCCACGGGCGTGGGCGGCGCGACGACACAGAGCGCAAGAAGACGCGGGCGATAGCTCATTGCACTCCTGGAGAGCCCAGGAGCACGATGGACAGCCGGGGGTGGACGGAGGACGCACGGGGCGAGCGCATGGTCAACCACGGCCGTGACGGAGCTCGGCTCCCATGGCGGTCAACGGAGGGGGCTAAACGGGGAGGCGACCAGTTGAGGGAAACGGAAAGCTGCTCACCCTGGAGCTACTGGAGTGGACGGCGAGGTCGAAGAGGGTTCCACGGCGACGAATTTGGAGAAGTCCTTTGCGGTGGCCGGCGGTGAAGACTCGAGGCCCGCGTCGTCTTCGAAGGCTCCCGGCTCGAATCAAAGGTGCAGGGTGACGAAGTCGAAGGAGGGGAGGACGTTGGACATGGCGGCGGAGCTTGAAGGTCACGGTGGCCACGGGATCTCCTCGTCGGCGCTCCGGCAGGCTCTCGGGATGGCGCTGGACTCGTGAGGAGGAGAGGGGGAGGAGGTCCAGAGGAGGGGGAAAAGGTGCGGGAGGGCTCTGGCGACGCAGAGGCGTGAGGAAGGAGGCCTGGGTGGCCTAGAAGGCGGCCGGCGTCGTCGTGGCGCCGTGGCCTCGCTCTGCCCTCCACCGAGCAGCTTGGCTCGGCGGGGAGGAAGAAGACAAGGTGGCTCGGTGGGCTGGGCCGTGGACAAGGCGAGTGGGCCTTGCCTAGGGCGCCAGGTAAGCCTTGTTGTTTTCTTTTCTTTTTATTTTTCTGTAAGTAGGTTGACCTAGCTAATAAAAATAGCTAGGCATTTTATAAAATGCCACAATTTTTTATATGGCCTCATAAAATAGAGAGCTAGCCACTTATAAAATTTGGCACTTTTTAAAATTCAAAACATTTGAATTTTAAATCAAATAGGGGTTTATTTGATTTTCCAAGGCACTGTTTGAAAATTAGAAAATTCCATGAGCATGGGATTGCTCCCAAACCATTTTTAAAATGATCAGCACCATTTATAGGAATTTTCCAAATGTTCAAATGATTTTTGGAAAAAGATTTTTATCTGGCCATTTGATTTAATTTCTCAGGGCTTTCTTTTCCCCATTTTTGAATTGCAATTTGAAATTTTGGCATGAATGCAAGGTACCTCTGATCCTAGCACATACCTAACTTGGGGTTGTGACATATCTGCACTCCTATTGCTACACCTAC
The DNA here is from genome assembly GCA_950022295.1 of Bromus sterilis. Classification (NCBI taxonomy): domain Eukaryota; kingdom Viridiplantae; phylum Streptophyta; class Magnoliopsida; order Poales; family Poaceae; genus Bromus; species Bromus sterilis. The sequence continues at coordinate 210,558,428 of OX465598.1, read as the reverse complement.
TACTTCAGCACCTTCTTATGAGATTAAATCTGCTTTGCTGAACCTTGTTATGAATGATCAATTCTCTGGTGCTAGAGATGTTGCTGCTTTGCACTTAAATAATTTTATTGAGCTTTGTGATATGCAAAAGTACAAAGAAGTAGATGGTGATATTGTTAAGCTTAAGCTTTTTCCTTTCTCTTTGAGGGATGAAGCTAAAACCTTTCTACTTGATTGCTCAAGATCAAGTAGATGTGAACTTTATCTCTAGAAACAACTTCAACAACAATGCTTATAGGAGTAAATTTGGTAGCAATCCTAGATCGTTCCCCTCCAACAACTATGGGAACAACAACACTTATCCTAGCACCAAAAACTCCACTTCTGAATTAGAGATTATGCTTAAAGACTTTATCACTACTCAAAAAGCCTTCAACAAGAGTGTAGAGGAAAAACTAGACAAACTAGATAACCTCTCGTCGAAGGTAGACAATTTAGCCCATGAAGTAGAATTACTTCAAATTAGAACTTCTCCCCTTGAGGAGAGGAAGGTCACTCCTATGAATGCTATCCAATTGCAAATTAATGAAAACATTAGGATGATGGCTAAACTTAAAGAGAGATGGGCTAGAGAAAAGGAGGAAGAAGATATGATTAAGAGCCTTCCTACACACCATATTGTTGCTACTATCCAAGTGGTTGAGGATATCCAAACGCTTAGCACCCAATGCACCCCTAGTCCCATAGGACCTATTAATGGTGATGCTATGACCTCAACCGTAGAAGAAGAAATTCCTATGACTATTGAAGCTACCAAACAAGTGAGCCTAAAGGACACCACTACTACTCTACTTGATAGTAGTGACCTTGATTTTGATAATTGCACCCTTTCTGAAGTTATTCGTTTCCTTCACAAGATGTCTAGAGACCCCCACACTAGCACACTTAATCTTGCCTTCACGGAGCATATCACTAATGCTCTCATCAAAGCTAGGGAGGAGAAGCTTAGGGTAGAAGCCTCCATACCTAGAAAGCTAGAAGATGATTGGTATCCTATGATTAAAATTAAGTTGAATGAATTTTCTTGCTATGCTTTATGTGATGTTGGAGCTAGTACCTCTGTTATGCCCAAAAGAATGTATGATATATTTGAATTGAAACCTTTTGATGCTTGTTCTTTTGGTGTTCGTCTCGTCGATTCTTCCGTAAATAAACCTTTGGGGAAGATCGATGATGTTCTTATCATTGTCAATGACAATTACGTTCCCGTTGATTTTAATATTATGGACATTGAATGTGCTTCTTGTCCAATTATTTTGGGACGTCCTTTTCTTGGCACCGTGGGTGCTGTTATTGATATGAAAAAATGGATTATAAAATTCCAATTCCCTCTCAAGAAAGGATGGAACACTTCCCTAGGAAAAAGATTAAGTTGCCTTTTTGAGTCCGTCACACGGGCTAGTTATTTTCTTGAGAAGACTTGATCTATTTGCATTAAGCCTAGCTAATGGCTTTAAAGAAGCGCTTTCGAGAGGTAGCCCGCAACGAATTTAGGATTTCCTTTTTTTTTCCTTCTGTTTTTAGTGGTCTTGATGATTGTTACTACCGTAGCAACATCATTGTATCTTTACTTTTCAAGCTTTGTGTCTTTTATAGCCTCATACGACAAGAGAAGTGAAAGTTGTAACATGCTGTCGAGAAAACAGATTATGTCCCCGTGACTAGAAAAATCAGAGAAAAATTCCATCTCATCTTTTTGAGCTGAAGTTTTTACACAGCGTGCTCTATACAATTACGAAACTTTCGTATGTTCTGAGTTTTTTGATTTGAGTTGCAGAAGTATCCCTAAAAAATTCTTTACTACCTGCTGGTCTGTTTTTAACAGATTCTGTCCTGTTTTGCCTTTTCTTCGTTTTGCAAACCTTAAGCTTGCTTTTTCTTTGCAAAAACTTTTTGGAAATCTTGAGAAACAGTAGCCCTTCAAGATTATCTTTATTTCCAGTAGAGAAAAATATATTTTATTATGGGTACTAACCTCGCTAATCAGATTATGATGAGTTATGTATGAAGGGAGTTTTCAAGTGTGCGAGGGAAGATGATGAAAGAAGATTCAGGAGTGTCAAGCGCTCAAGCTTGGGGATTCCCCCATGCATCCCCAAGAAATATTCAAGAAGAATCAAGTGTCTAAACTTGGGGATTCCCCCGTGCATCCCCTTCTCCGTCAACAATTATTAGTCCGTCTCTCGTTTCATTATATTTTTATCACTTCATGTGTTATGTGCTATTCTTGTAGCGTCTCACTCTTAGTTTTTATTTTAGTTTTCTTTAGCTTTGCTTGCTGTTCATAACAAGTTAGAACCCAGCTTTCTTTGTGTGGGAGAGAAACACGCTCCACTTCCAAAATCTAGGACACAACATAGGAATTTTCATGCTTATCTTTGCAGTGTGTGTTCTTTATCTTTTCGTAGCTATTGTCATGTTTAGCTCTTGGTTTTCATGTTTATCTTTTCAAAGAGCTTTTTTTAGTTTATTTTTGTAACTCTCTTGAGTTTTCATGTTTATCTTGTTTAGATAGTTTGCCTGTTGCACTGAGTTGCGTGTCTTGACTTGAAGTAGGCAATTGAGGTTGCTATTCTTTTTGTAGTAGTAACTTGCAATAGTTTTGAGGTATTGTTTTGAGTAATGTTTGGACTTTTGGTGTCAAGATATTTAGCCTATTAGTGATAGATGTCGTATTTTGGGCAATCTGTGTTTATTTTCAAAAACCTACAAATTAGTTGAGAACTCTAGCTACTAGATGGATCACTACTCTTCTGAGGGGTCGAATATTAGAGTACACTCACGTAACATGAGTCGAGGATGCGCAAGGATAACAAAACCCCCATACACTCCTCCTCGGGGCCCTTGTCTCTTTGTGAACCTACTTATTAGATTGAGAGTTACCGATAATAAGTGCATGTCTTCTTTGGACTAATTTGAGTATTCGAAAGTTGACACTTCCACCTTCCCATATTTTTCAACCCTCTCCTGTGCCGTGCATTGCTTTCTTCTCACTCCGAGAGTTAGCGTCCACCTTCGCCGGTACATCCAAACCCTTGTCATGATACACTCTGTCATCATAAACCTCCTTATATCTTTCCTCAAAACAACCGCCATACCTACCTACCAAGGCATTTCCATAGCCTTTCCGAGATACATTGCCATGCAACATCCATCTTCTCATGACTTGATCTTGATGTCATACATGCTACTTCCTTGATCTATGAGCCGCATGCTAGTTGGGCCTTGCCCTAATCATTGCTACATGACGCGCTAGTATCATTGCATATCCTGCTACACTGGCAGAGGCATACATTTGCATACTTCATGATAGTTACATCTTCTTTATGATTTGAGTACTTTGTAAAGTGTGAAAAATCTTCTATACTTCTTGTAATTTATAGAGTGTTGCCCCTAAAGTGAGAAAAAGATCCCAAAGTGGACAAATTAAAAGATCCCAAAGAGGAAAAAATTAAAAGATCCCAAAGAGGACAAATGAGAAAAATTGAAAGAGCCATTGAGGCCACCAAAAAAATACAAAAAAATATAGAAAAAGGAGAAAAAGAAAATAAAAAAGAGAGAAGGGGGCACACTACTATTCCTTTTGAGAGATCCACACTCGTACTCCCTCTTATATCTTGTACTCCATAGAGATTATCATTCATGCATATAGCTATGTGGGGACCTTCACACTATAGAACTTGGCTTGTATATTCCAATGATGAGCCTCCTAAAATGAGCTCTAGGTCTTATTGAGTAAGAAAGTTGGATGCACCCCCACTAGTTCCATTGGAGAGCTTACCATAGCTCATATGTGCATCCGTTGCATGGCAATCCCTACTCCTCACATCATATCTATCATTTGGCTTTCTTTCGCCTATGATTGTCCTCATTGATGTGAGCCTTTCACACCCTTTTGTCTTCCTCCTCCACCATATTCTCTCTTTGCCATCCTAAGTGTGAACGTTCTTGCTTACGCTCATCCATTGCATGAGTGCTCAAAATGTCAATGTCAAAAAGGAGTGGATCATTTTGACTTGTACCTGGCTAGTGGTCTGGGGATGAGTCAAGATAAGATTCCAAAGAAGACCAAGTGTGAAACTTTAGTAGATTGAGTTCTCAACACAAAAAATACTTTTTCTCGTATATCCCTATCCCCTTTCTTGCACGCAAACACCATTTGGAGACATTCGAGTCACGGACAGCGAGAGCTCTTGCACCTTTATATTCTTATGTTGCTTGTTTCAATGCTAATATAGACTCTTCCCTGTTATGACTTGAATTGAATTACATGCCTTGATTGCTTTACTTAAAAGTTCTTATATGGTTGTTAGCATGTCACTGATACGGTGAGGATAGTTCTCTCACTCCTCGTTGGTTACCCCAAGTGGAAGGTGAGACGTAGCGTAGCAGCAAATTTCCCTCGGTAAAGATACCAAGGTTATCGAACCAGTAGGAATCCAAGAGATACAAGAAGGTGTCACGGTGATGTCTACGCACGCTTCTATTCTTGTAGACTATGTTGGGCCTCCAAGCGCAGAGGTTTCTAGGACAGCAGCAATTTCCCTCAAGTGGATGACCTAAGGTCTATTCTTGTTACTCCCCACATAAGCAAAATCCTTCTCATTAGTAATAGTGGGAGCAAACTCAACAAAATAGCTATCACATGAATCATTCTTATCATGATGCACTTGTAAAAATTTATTCTTTATAGCATAAGTGTCATCACAATAATCATCATAGATGGGATACAAAGTATCATCAAAATAAATTTCCTCTTCAAAACTTGGGGGCTAAAAAGATCATCTACATAAAACGTGGCATCCCCAAGCTTATAGATTTGCATATCATTAGGATCAAAGGTATTCAAAGAAGACATACTAGTAACATTAGAATCATGAAGTGAATGCAAATAAAGTTCCATAGGTTTTTTGGTTTTCTCTTCAAACACTTCATGACCCAATTCAAGGTAGAGCTCATAAAGCTCTCTCATTTTTTTGTTGTTTTCCATAAAGCCTAACTAGTGAAAATAAAAACAAGAAACAAAAGGAATTAATTGCAAGATCTAAAGATATACCTTCAACGCTTATCTCCCCGGCAACGGCGCCAAAAATAGCTTGATGTCTACGCACGCTTCTATTCTTGTAGACTATGTTGGGACTCCAAGCGCAGAGGTTTGTAGGACAGCAGCAATTTCCCTCAAGTGGATGACCTAAGGTTTATCGAACTCAGGGAAGTAGAGGTTGAAGATGGTCTCTCTCAAACAATCCTGCAATTAAGAAACAAGAAGTCTCTTATGTCCCCAACACACCTAATACAACTAGGAGTTGTATAGGTGCACTAGTTCGGCGAAGAGATGGTAAAATACGAGTGATAGGTGTGGCAAAGAAAGGTAATATAAATCTGTAATAAAAAGTGCAGCAAGAAAATATTTGACAAAAGTGAGCACAAACGGTGTAACAATGGTGGAAACAAGGCCTAGGCTTCATACTTTCACTAGTGGAAACTCTCAACAACATTAACATAGTCTAATTACATGATATTTCCCATAAAACATGCAATGGAGACGCACTCGGAGGTCATTCCTTTGTGGTCAAGAGAGGATGAGAATTATGTAGGGCTACAAAAGCACACCTCAAAGTTTGTAGTTCTCAATCTATGGATTTCCCAATGTCACCGTGGCCATCCAAAGAGAGCACCACAATTACCACAACATATCTCAAGGATAGTCAAAGACGGGCACCAAGAGACTCTCAATCTTCAATCAACACACAAAAGAGGAAATCACTCATGATATTATTCTTCTAACCCATGTCCAATAGACCGCTGTCACCTTGGTCTCGGGGATTATACTAGATAAGATCAATTGAGTACATCAATCCAATACATAGAGGAAGGGGAAATATCATGGGATCACCCTAGATTAACATAGCCTATGATCACAACAAAGATCACATCATGGGAGAGAGATAAGAACACATAGCTACTGGTAGAAACCTCAGCCCCGAGAGAGAACTACTCCCGCTTCATGGAGGAGGGAAGCAACAACGATGGAGATGAATCCGGGGGCACTTCCCCGTCCCGGCAGGGTGCCGGCACAGGAATTCGGTCCCCCCGAAACTTGATGGCGATGGCGGCGGAGATCGGAATTGCTTCTGGAGGAAAGGGGTCCAGATTCAGGGTTTCCTCCCGGGGGTAAAAATAGGGCCAAAGGGGGGCACCAGAGGGGCCACAGGGCAGCCAGGAGGGTGCCTGGCGCGACCTAGGGTGGGGCCGCGCCAGGGACCCTTCTGGAGTCCCTGTGGTGGCCCTCCCCTCCTTCCTTGGTGATTCCAGAAGCTTCTGGGACACTGATTTTTTTATATATTTTTTCCGGAATTTTTGGAGCACTTTTAATGGCAGGAAAACCTGAAATAGAAAAACACCAGAAAACAGGAACTGTCAACTAGGTGCACTGAGTTAATAGGTTAGTCCAAATATGCTCAAAAGTGTATGAAAGTTCAAGCAAAACATGGCAAAGTCACACAGAACATGCATGGAGCAAGCAGAAATTATAGATACGTTTGGGACGTATCAACATCCCCAAGATTAATTCCTGCTCATCCTCGAGTAGGTAAATGATAACAAGCATAATTTCTGTGGTGACATGCCACACAACCATATAAGGACTTTTAAGTAAAGCAATCAAAGCACGCAATTCAATTCAAGTCTTAACAAGCAAGAGTCTATATTAGCATTGACACAAGCAACAAAAGAACAAAAGGTGCAAGAGCTCTCGCTGTCCGTGACTCGAATGTCTCCAGATGGTGTTTGCGTGCAAGCAGGGGACTGGGAAAAAGAGAGAAAAAAGGTTGTTGAGAACAACTATCTACTAAAGTTTCACACTTAGTCTCCTTTGGATTCTTATCTGGACTCGTCCCTAGACCACTAGCCAGGTACAAGTCAAACTGATCCACTCCCTTTCGATATTTTGAGCACTCATGCAATGGATGAGCGTGAGCAAGAAAGTTGACACCTAAAAGGCGAAACAAAAAGAAGGTGGAGGAGGAAGACAAAAAGGTGTGAAAGGCTCACATCAATGAGGACAATCATAGGCGAGACAAGGCCATATGATAGATATGATGTGAGGAGTAGGGATTGCCATGCAACGGGTGCACATGTGAGCTAAAAGCTCTCCAAGGGAACTAGTGGGGGTGCATCTAACTTTCTTGCTCAAGAATACCTAGAGCTCTCTTGAGGAGGCTCATCATTGGAATATACAAGCCAAGTTCTATAGTGTGAAGGGTCCCCACATAGCTATATGCACGTATGATGATCTCTATGGAGTACAAGGGATAGAGGATGAAGTACTAGTGTGGATCTCTCAAAAGGAATAGTAGTGTGCCCCCTTCTCTCTTTTTATTTTTATTTTTTTCTTTTTTCTATTTTTTTGTATTTTTTTGGTGGCCTCAATGGCTCTTTCTATTTAACTCTCATTTGTCTTCTTTGGGATCTTTTGATTTTGTCCTCTTTGGGATCTTTTCCTCACTTTAGGGGCAACACTTTATATTTTACAAGAATATAGGAGATCTTTCACACTTTACAAAGGTACTCACATAAAGAAGATATAACTATCATGATGCAAATGTATGCCTTTGCCAGGATAGCAGGATATGCAATGATACTAGCGCGTCATGTAGCAATGATTAGGGCAAGGCCCAAATAGCATGCGGCTCATCGATCAAGCAAGTAGTATGTATGACATGAAGATCAAGTCATGAGAAGGTGGATGTTGCATGGCAATGTATCTCGGAAAGGCTATGGAAATGCCTTGATAGGTAGGTATGGTGGCTGTTTTGAGGAAAGATATAAGGAGGCTTATGACGACAGAGCGTATCGTGCAAAGGGTTTGGATGCACCGGCGAAGTATGCGCCAACTCTCAAGGTGAGAAAGGGCAATGCACGGTACCGAAGAGGCTAGAAAAAGTATAGGTGGGTGGAAGTGTCAACTTTCGAATACTCACATTAGTCTGAAGAACTCATGCACTTATTATCGGTAACTCTCAATCTAATCAGGAGGTTCAGAAAGATACAAGTACCCCGAGGAGGAGTGTATGGGGGTTTGGTTATCCTTGCGCATCCTCGACTCATGGTACGTGAGTGTACTCTAATATTCAAACCCTCCAGAGGTTAGTGATCCATCTAGTAGCTAGAGTTCTCAACAGGGGTTTTTGGTTTTAGAAAAACACACGGATTGCCCAAAATACGACACCTATCACTAATAGGCTTGAGCTCTTGACACCAAAAGTTCAAACATTACTCACATCAATACCTCAAAACTATTGCAAGTTACTACTAAAATTAAATAGCAACCTCGATTACCAACTCTCAAGACAAGATGCAACTCAGTGCAACAACCAACTCTCTTAACAAGATAAACATGAAAACTAAAGAGAGTTCCAGTAACAAACTAAACAAAATCCAAGGCTCTTGCTAAAGACAAACTAAGACTAAAACTAAACATGGCAGTAGCTACGAAAAGATAAAGAACACACAACAGCAAAAGGATAGGCATGAAAAATCCTATGATGTGTTCTAGATTTTGATAGTGGAGCGTGTTTCTCTCCCAAAGAAAGTAAGACAGGATCTAACTTGTTATGAACCGCAAGCAAAGCTAAAGAAAACTAAAAATAAAACCTAAGAGAGAGACGCTCCAAGCATAGCACATAACGCATGAAGTGATAAAAATATAGTGAGACGAAGGACGAACTGATGATTGTTGATGGAGAAGGGGATGCATGGGGGCATCCCCAAGCTTAGACGCTTGAGTCTCCTTGATTATTTATCGGGGATGCACGGGGGCTTCCCCAAGCTTGAACGCTTGACACTCCCGAATCTTCTTTCATCATCTTCCATCGCACGCTTGAAAACTCCCTTCATACATAACTCATCATAAGCTGATTAGAGAGGTTAGTACCCTTAATAAAATTATTTTTCCCCACTGGATATAAAGATATTCTTGAAGAGCTACTGTTTCTCAAGATTGCCAAAAAGTTTTTTCAAAGAAAAATCAAGCTTAAGGTTTGCAAAAGTTAGGAGAGACAAAACATGGCAGAATCTGTGAAAAACATGACAGCAGGTAGTAAAGAATTTTTTAGGGGTACTTATGCAACTCGAATCAAAAAACTCAGAAAAGACGCTCGAAATTCAATTGTATGGAGCATGCTGTCAAAAAAATCAGATCAAAAAGATGATCTGGTGATTTTAGGCTAATTTTTTCGTCCAAGGACAGAATCTGTTTTCTGGACAGCATGTCACAACTTTTGAACTTTCTTGCAATCGGTGGCTAGACTTGGCACAAAGATTGAAAATAAAGATACAATGATGTTACTAAAGTAGTAAAAATCATCAAGACCACTAAAAACTGAAAGTAAAAACTCAAACTAAAGATAACAAGGGTTGTCTCCCTATAGCTCTTTCTTTATAGCCATAAAGATAGGCTTAAGATTTTAATGATGCTCTCATAGGAATAAGGAATAAGAGTTGAAGAACAAAAGAGAGCATCAAGAATCAAATAACAAACACATTTAAGTCTAACATGCTTCCTATGCAAAGGGATCTTGTAGAGAAATAACTCATGGAAGCATAAAGATATTAACATAGGAAGGAAAAACAAGTGCAACTTCAAAACTTTCAACATTAAGAGAGGGAATTTGATATTATTGAAATATCTATGAGCATATGTTCCCCTCTCATAATAATATTCAGTGGGATCATGAATAAACTCAACAATATAAGTATCACATAAAACTTTCTTATCATGATCCACAAGCATAGAAAATTTGTTACTCCCCACATAAGCAAAATCCTTCTCATTAGTAATAGTGGGAGCAAACTCAACAAAATAGCTATCACATGAATCATTCTTATCATGATGCACTTGTAAATATTTATTATTTATAGAATAAGTATCATCACAATAATCATCATAGATGGGAGACAAAGTATCATCAAAATAAATTTCCTCATCAAAACTTAGGGTGCTAAAAAGATCATCTTCATAAAACGTAGCATCCCCAAGCTTATAGCTTTGCATATCATTAGGATCAAAGGTATTCAAAGAAGACATACTAGTAACATTAGAATCATGAAGTGAATGAAAATAAAGTTCCATAGGTTTTTTGATTTTCTCTTCAAACACTTCATGACCCAATTCAAGGTAGAGCTCATAAAGCTCTCTCATATTTTTGCTGTTTTCCATAAAGCCTAACTAGTGAAAATAAAAACAAGAAACAAAAAGAATTAATTGCAAGATCTAAAGATATACCTTCCACAATTACCTCCCCGGCAACGGCGCCAAAAATAGCTTGATGTCTATGCACACTTCTATTCTTGTAGACTATGTTGGGACTCCAAGCGCAGAGGTTTGTAGGACAGCAGCAATTTCCCTCAAGTGGATGGCCTAAGGTTTATCGAACTCAGGGAAGTAGAGGTTGAAGATGGTCTCTCTCAAGCAATCCTGCAATTAAGAAACAATAAGTCTCTTGTGTCCCCAACACACCTAATACAACTAGGAGTTGTATAGGTGCACTAGTTCGGCGAAGAGATGGTAAAATACGAGTGATAGGTTTGGCAAAGTGTAAGGCCCGATATGCGGTACTGTTCCAGATCTAGGTGTTTCCACCCAGATCCGGGGACGAAGCACATATCGGTCCCACCGCGACATATGACAAAGCCATATGCCCCGGATTTCCAACATGATATCACAACATTACAGATACAAGGATACATCATCTCATATAATCGACATACAACTGCCTTAATTACAATACAACAGCGGAAGATACATGTCTGAGTACAGACTACAAGAAAATGCCTAGTGGCAAAGAGAAAAACATCGATCCCATAACCACACGGGTCCAGGCCCTCCGCCGGGATCCGCCTAACTAGTCGCCGTCGAGTCTCCACGTGAAACGTCGATCACCATACCTGTTTTCGATCAAGAACCCTGAAAAGAGTTTGGGGGTAGTATCATGAGTACAGAAGTACTCAGCATCCAACTATAGTGGTCATCTGACCCAGCAAGGACTTCATCACTCGTCATTCTAGGACAACTAGTAGTTTACGGTAAGGATGAGATAAGTGGTGAGGTTGCTGCCGCACTAGCATTTATGAAGTGGCTAACGATCTAGAGAGTAAGGTAAGAAGCCAAGCATTCGATGAGGAATCGCCTCCAACAAGTCTTGCTATCAGCTACTTACGCAAACATAACACCTATCCTATCCTTGTCCTCCTCTTCGCATCCCGACGAAGAAGAAGCAGTCAAGGCACACACACGTTGATCAAATTATATTAAGATTATCTCAGTTGTTGTTGTCTATGAACAAGGAGTAGGTCTCAAGTCGTCCATAACCGTGGACACGGCTTCTCGAAAAGATTTAACCCTGCAGGGCTGTACCAACTGCCCATTACGAGGCTCCGCACACACGCCCATCTCTCTCAGTTGCTACCCATGATAGGCAACCATTTTATGATTTAGTCCCAAGAGATCCGGAACGACAAGTCCCTCTAACTAACAACGCACAAATCCGGGTGGCCCCCGGTGAGTCGACATCCAACTCAAAAGCCGGACGCGCTCTCGAATCGGCCTCTACCGTCTGGACGAGGTCGGGATAACCTACCCTCGCCGGGGCAGGCTCCCTAGCTTCCAGATTTGTACCCACAGGCCCGCTTTGTTTTAAATCCACTGGTTGCAGACCAGTTACGCACACAGTTTCTCAAATGGTAAAATCAGCTTGGGCCACCACTAGAAATGTTTGAAGCTAGCTAAGTAAAACAAGGGGACCCCATAGCATCCCACACGCGGTTAGGCACGCTCGGTCTTAAAACCAATACCCGGAACTCGGATCCTAGGTGACTCGAATGGAACAAAGCGTCGGGGCGGGATAGCCTAGACCTTCCATCCTTCGTCGAATATAGTCAACATTTATAATAACCATATCATCAACAACAATATAATAATGTGATATCCCAACCCAAGGAGTAACAGGGTAACATCGTAGCATCCTAAGCATGCATACTAAGTAGGGGCTGAGCAACGAGCAATAGTAACATAGCAGTACATGGTTTGCTGGGAGGGGACATGGCTGTATCGGTTTGAAAGAGGCTGTAAACATGTGGTAGGATCAAACATCGAACCTAACCTATACTAGCATGCAAACCGCTGGTTGAAATAGAATGGATCATAAGTAATGTATAGTCCTTGCCTGTTGATAAGTCGGGTTCCGAAGGTGTAGTCGATCGCAAGCTCGCATCGTCTTCGAGAGGTACCCGCGGGAGCACACAAGAAGGTAAACACTGGAAAGCAGTCAACGAGCAAGCATCTATTACTACGAGGCAAACACGAGCAAGCATCAACAAGAAGGCACCACGAGACAACGCACCTACCGTCGATAGCGGTTACTAACAATTTAAGTGGAGTACTCGTCACACACGACGATACCGCACATTTACAAGGGTTCAAGTTGCTTAGCTACAGGTGATCAACCAACGGTTATTAACATGGCATCTCAAGCAAGCATGGCATAGCACACAAACAGGTCAAGAGGTGAAGCACAAAGTAAACTATCTATGCTAGTCAATTTAAGTGAGGCACAACCTAAACATGGCATAACACTAAGTGCCGCACGACAAGTAAAGGATTTGGTACTGTTCTGTGCTAAACCATATTTTAGGTTGGTTAACAGCAGCAAACAATATCATAAACACAAAGTACACGAAAAACTAATCAAGTTACATATAAAGAACATTTTAAACAGAGCAACGGTTAAAAAGTTATTGCAGTTACAGTTTACAGTGGCAGGCAGTGTAATCAGCAGGTAAACAACAAGTAAACAATCTCAAACATGGCAAAAAAACAACATTTTAATAATCTACGCGCAAAACGGAGCAACTTTCATGTAGAAAGTGTCCCCATCGGAGCTACCGGCGAAAAGTTACGGGCGCCACAATAAAACAACACAATCTGCCTAAATAAATAAATAAAACCTAGCAAAAAAAACTAAACAGGCCGAAACTAGGCTATTTGGGCCCAAAAGAAAGAAAACAGAACTAATAAAAAAAATAAAAAAAGGTGCTGGGGCGCCTCACTAGTGGGCCTGGTCCATCTGGCCTGGAGGTGGGAGGCGCCGGCCTGGGCTGCTGGGCGAGCTGGGGGCCGCGCTGGCCAGCTGGGCCACGGCCCACGCGGCGTGCACAGCGGTTGGAGCCGGCTCCCGATCCCGTCGGGGCGGCCGCTGCCTCAACGCCGGCGAGGACGGCGGGCCCGGCGACGAGGGGAGGTCCAGGGGGGCGTGGGGCCGTAGGAGGGCGGCGCTGGAGGCGGGGGCCAGCGGCCAGAGGCGGCGGCGGCCTCGGTCAGGGGGTGCCGGGGGCTGGCAGAGCCCGAGCTCGGCTCGGCAGCCATGGCGAAGCGGCGGCTTCCCTGCAGAGAGAGAGAGAGGTGAGGAGAGGGAAAGTAGAGGAGGAAGGAGAGAGGGAGGAGGGGAGGCGCGGCAGGGGAAGAGGTGGCGCGGCGGCCAGTGTGGGCGGGCGGAGACGCATGCGGCGGTGGGAGCGGCTCCATGGGATGGAGGTGGAAGAGAGGTTGGTGGGAGCTCCCAGGCGCATCTGGGCCGTTGGATCGGCGATCCGACGGTCCAGATCGCAGGGAGGCACAATTTCGGGATTTGGGGATCTGGGAGGCAAAACTGGGCAAAGTGGAGAGGGGTGGCTGCAAATTTCCATTAGGGTAAACCCTAAAAATGGGTGGGAGTGTGGTGGTCTTTATATAGCCCCGGTGTCTGGCAGTTTGCAAAAACATCTCCGGTTTTTCTCTCGCGCGCGCGGTGCTCACGTTTCTGACCGCCGGGGGTCCGCAGTACCTCCGATTCGGGTAAAACTTCGAACTGCGCGATCAGCGCGTCGAGCCGGAGGCGTTAACCTCGCGCTGGAACCGTTCCAAAAACACTTTCCGGCGCGCTATAAAAATATCCCGTTTAATTATTAAACGGGGTTTTTCGTTCCGTTGGCTTCGGTTGGTCTCGTGCGGATTTCACGACGGTGATCGGGTGTAACCCGGTGTCGCAAAGGTCGAGTGTCAAGGTGGCAAGGGTCGGTCTCCGTCCGGTACGATATAAGAGGTGGAAAAATAATCACTGATCGATAAATCGGGGATGCAAACACCGCAAACAAATCAGACAATCAAACAATTCGCACCGAAAACAAAATTTTTTAATTTTTGTGAAAATTGGGCTGTTACAATACAACACCACCAGCAAGGGATCTCGTCCCGAGATCCAGGACGATCCTGGGGAGAGGGGAAGGGGAAAAGAAGAGAGACGACGATCTTCAACACCACCAACAAGGGACTCTGCTCCATGTCGACGTCGAACTTCGGTCGAGATAATTTTTTCCGCAGAGAGACGACATCGTCGGAAGAACGAAACCGTCAGTGCCAAGAGGAAGAACGACAGTTAAAACCTGGTCAAAGGGATAGTGCTTTTCGACGCATGTCGTGAAAACACCAGTAAAAGGATGGATGGCAATGGATGACCCAGATGATAACCGAAATTGGAGAAGCTAAAGTTACTATAGGAATTCCCAAACCTGAGATCGGAATCGAGACAATACGCTGCAAGCAAGGCATTGTAACTATTCTGATACTCCACACACTCGAGATCCTAAAGTTTGAAAGGGATAAGGCTAGAATAAAACCACTTACGTCACTTGTCCTGACCAGAGCAAGGGTAAGGAGTAAAAAGATTCCTACTCTCCGATAACTAACTTAGTAACTAGAAAATAATTTTTGTCTAGACTCGACTTCGGCCAGAGAGGGGATCCTACGGTCGGTAAGGCTCTGATACCAAGTTGTAAGGCCCGATATGCGGTACTGTTCCAGATCTAGGTGTTTCCACCCAGATCCGGGGACGAAGCACATATCGGTCCCACCGCGACATATGACAAAGCCATATGCCCCGGATTTCCAACATGATATCACAACATTACAGATACAAGGATACATCATCTCATACAATCGGCATACAACTGCCTTAATTACAATACAACAGCAGAAGATTCATGTCTGAGTACAGACTACAAGCAAATGCCTAGTGGCAAAGAGAAAAACATCGATCCCATAACCACACGGGTCCAGGCCCTCCGCCGGGATCCGCCTAACTAGTCGCCGTCGAGTCTCCACGTGAAACGTCAATCACCATACCTGTTGTCGATCAAGAACCCTGAAAAGAGTTTGGGGGTAGTATCATGAGTACAGAAGTACTCAGCATCCAACTGTAGTGGTCATCTGACCCAGCAAGGACTTCATCACTCGTCATTCTAGGACAACTAGTAGTTTACGGTAAGGATGAGATAAGTGGTGAGGTTGCTGCCGCACTAGCATTTATGAAGTGGCTAACGATCTAGAGAGTAAGGTAAGAAGCCAAGCATTCGATGAGGAATCGCCTCCAACAAGTCTTGCTATCAGCTACTTACGCAAACATAACACCTATCCTATCATTGTCCTCCTCATCGCATCCCGACGAAGAAGAAGCAGTCAAGGCACACACACGTTGATCAAATTATATTAAGATTATCTCAGTTGTTGTTGTCTATGAACAAGGAGTAGGTCTCAAGTCGTCCATAACCGTCGACACGGCTTCTCAAAAAGATTTAACCCTGCAGGGGTGTACCAACTGCCCATTACAAGGCTCCGCATGCACGCCCATCTCTCTCAGTTGCTACCCATGATAGGCAACCATTTTATGATTTAGTCCCAAGAGATCCGGAACGACAAGTCCCTCTAACTAACAACGCACAAATCCGGGTGGCCCCCGGTGAGTCGACATCCAACTCAAAAGCCGGCCGCGCTCACGAATCGTCCTCTACCGTCTGGACGAGGTCGGGATAACCTACCCTCGCCCGGGCAGGCTCCCTAGCTTCCAGATTTGGACCAACAGGATATACCATCCCACTGGCCCGCTTTGTTTTAAATCCACTGGCTGCAGACCAGTTACGCACACAGTTTCTCAAATGGTAAAATCAGCTTGGGCCACCACTAGAAATGTTTGAAGCTAGCTAGGTAAAACAAGGGGACCCCATAGCATCCCACACGCGGTTAGGCACGCTCAGTCTTAAAACCAATACCCGGAACTCGGATCCTAGGTGACTCGAATGGAACAAAGCGTCGGGGCGGGATAGCCTAGACCTTCCATCCTTCGTCGAATATAGTCAACATTTATAATAACCATATCATCAACAACAATATAATAATGTGATATCCCAACCCAAGGAGTAACAGGGTAACATCGTAGCATCCTAAGCATGCATACTAAGCAGGGGCTGAGCAACGAGCAATAGTAACATAGCAGTACATGGTTTGCTGGGAGGGGACATGGCTGTATCGGTTTGAAAGAGGCTGTAAACATGTGGTAGGATCAAACATCGAACCTAACCTATACTAGCATGAAAACCGCTGGTTGAAATAGAATGGATCATAAGTAATGTATAGTCCTTGCCTGTTGATGAGTCGGGTTCCGAAGGTGTAGTCGATCGCAAGCTCGCATCGTCTCCGAGAGGTACCCGCGGGAGCACACAAGAAGGTAAACACTGGAAAGCAATCAACGAGCAAGCATCTATTACTACGAGGCAAACACGAGCAAGCATCAACAAGAAGGCAACACGAGACAACGCACCTACCGTCGATAGCGGTTACTAACAATTTAAGTGGACTACTTGTCACACACGACGATACCGCACATTTACAAGGGTTCAAGTTGCTTAGATACAGGTGATCAACCAACGGTTATTAACATGGCATCTCAAGCAAGCATGGCATAGCACACAAACAGGTCAAGAGGTGAAGCACAAAGTAAACTATCTATGCTAGTCAATTTAAGTGAAGCACAACCTAAACATGGCATAACACTAAGTGCCGCACGACAAGTAAAGGATTTGGTACTGTTCTGTCCTAAACCATATTTTAGGTTGGTTAACAGCAGCAAACAATAGCATAAACACAAAGTACACGAAAAACTAATCAAGTTACATATAAAGAACATTTTAAACAGAGCAACGGTTAAAAGTTATTGCAGTTACAGTTTACAGTGGCAGGCAGTGTAATTAGTAGGTAAACAACAAGTAAACAAGCTCAAACATGGCAACAAACAACATTATAATATTCTACACGCAAAACGGAGTAACTTTCATGTAGAAAGTGTCCCCATCGGAGCTACCGGCGAAAAGTTACGGGCGCCACAATAAAACAACACAATCTGCCTAAATAAATAAATAAAACCTAGCAAAAAAAACTAAACAGGCCGAAACTAGGCTATTTGGGCCCAACAGAAAAAAAAACAGAACTAATAAAAAAATAAAAAAAAGGGGCTGGGGCGCCTCACCAGTGGGCCTGGCCCATCTGGCCTGGAGGTGGGAGGCGCCGGCCTGGGTTGCTGGGCGAGCTGGGGGCCGCGCTGGCCAGCTGGGCCACGGCCCACGCGGCGTGCACAGCGGTTGGAGCCGGCTCCCGATCCCGTCGGGGCGGCCGCTGCCTCAACGCCGGCGAGGACGGCGGGCCCGGCGACGAGGGAAGGTCCAGGGGGGCGCGGGGTCGTAGGAGGGCAGCGCTGGAGGCGGGGGCCAGCGGCCAGATGCGGCGGTGGCCTCGGGTCAGGGGGTGCCGGCGGCTGGCAGAGCCCGAGCTCGGCTCGGCAGCCATGGCGAAGCGGCGGCTTCCCTGCAGAGAGAGAGAGAGGTGAGGAGAGGGAAAGTAGAGGAGGAAGGAGAGAGGGAGGAGGGGAGGCGCGGCAGGGAAAGAGGTTGCGCGGCGGCCGGTGCGGGCGGGCGGAGACGCATGCGACGGTGGGAGCGGCTCCATGGGATGGAGGTGGAAGAGAGGTTGGTGGGAGCTCCCAGGCGCATCTGGGCCGTTGGATTGGGCGATCCGACGGTCCAGATCGCAGGGAGGCACAATTTCGGGATTTGGGGATCTCGGAGGCAAAACTGGGCAAAGTGGAGGGGGTGGCTGCAAATTGCCATTAGGGTAAACCCTAAAAATGGGTGGGAGTGTGGTGGTCTTTATATAGCCCCGGTGTCTGGCAGTTTGCAAAAACATCTCCGGTTTTTCTCTCGCGCGCGCGGTGCTCACGTTTCTGACCGCCGGGGGTCCGCAGTACCTCCGATTCGGGTAGAACTTCGAACTGCGTGATCAGCGCGTCTAGCCGGAGGCGTTCACCTCGCGCTGGAACCGTTCTGAAAACACTTTCCGGCGCGCTATAAAAATATCCCGTTTAATTATTAAACGGGGTTTTTTGTTCCGTTGGCTTCGGTTGGTCTCGTGCGGATTTCACGACGGTGATCGGGTGTAACCCGGTGTCGCAAAGGTCGAGTGTCAAGGTGGCAAGGGTCGCTCTCCGTCTGGTACGAGATAAGAGGGGGAAAAATAATCGCCGATCGATAAATCGGGGATGCAAACACCGCAAACAAATCAGGCAATCAAACAATTCACACCGAAAACAAATTTTTTTAATTTTTGTGAAAACTGGACTGTTACACAAAGCAAGGTAATATAAATCTGTAATAAAAAGTGCAGCAAGAAAATATTTGACAAAAGTGAGCACAAACGGTGTAACAATGGTGGAAACAAGGCCTAGGCTTCATACTTTCACTAGTGGAAACTCTCAACAACATTAACATAGTCTAATTACATGATATTTCCCATAAAACATGCAATGGAGACGCACTCGGAGGTCATTCCTTTGTGGTCAAGAGAGGATGAGAATTATGTAGGGCTACAAAAGCACACCTCAAAGTTTGTAGTTCTCAATCTATGGATTTCCCAATGTCACCGTGGCCATCCAAAGAGAATTGCTTCTGGAGGAAAAGGGTGCCGTCACAGGAATTCGGTCCCCCCGAAACTTGATGGCGATGGCGGCGGAGATCGGAATTGCTTCTGGAGGAAAGGGGTCCAGATTCAGAGTTTCCTCCCGGGGGTAAGAATAGGGCCAAAGGGGGGCACCAGAGGTGCCACAGGGCAGCCAGGAGGGTGCCTGGCGCGACCTAGGGTGGGGCCGCGCCAGGGACCCTTCTGGAGTCCCTGTGGTGGCCCTCCCCTCCTTCCATGGTGATTCCGGAAGCTTCTGGGACACTGATTTTTTTATATAATTTTTCCGGAATTTTTGGAGCACTTTTAATGGCCGGAAAACCTGAAATAGAAAAACACCAGAAAACAGGAACTGGCAACTGGGTGCACTGAGTTAATAGGTTAGTCCAAATATGCTCAAAAGTGTATGAAAGTTCAAGCAAAACATGGCAAAGTCACACAAAACATGCATGGAGCAAGCAGAAATTATAGATACGTTTGGGACGTATCACACGGCGCTTGACGTGGACCTGCACACAACAACAACTAACTTTGCTCCCAACGAGTACAGATGAGCTGTCAATTCCTCCGGCCTTGCTATTTACAAAGGATCAACGCAAGAGATAATAATAGTGGCAACTGAAAGTAAAGACTGAAAGTAAACTAAGGATGTAAACAGTAATGTAAAGATGGACCGGGGTCCCGTGATTTTCACTAGTGATGTCTCTCTCCCAAAAGACGATAAAAGTGCTAGCGAGGTAAACAAATCACAGCTGGGCAATTGACAGAATTATGAAGGCACCGCAACGCTAACTATGCTGCAAAGAAAGGAAGGGCTCAAAAGCAATGGGCAGTACGCCAAGGTAAGTAGACCGAAATCCAAGTGCATCTACTACGAATCATCCACCTTGAGATATCTATCCAGAACATCTCGCTGGTATTAAGTTGCGAATCCCACCCAAAGTGCAAAATCAAAGCAACAGACAACTGCATTAAAAGAACTTTGCGTAAAATAAACAATCCTTGCACCCGCGGATACAAGCACCGTTGTTTTATCCCTGGTGGCAACAACACATCCCCTAGTCTCATGTTTCTGTCACTCAAGCTAGACATCAAGGGGTTGAACCCACAATCAAGCATAACGCTCCCTCTTGGAGTTTCCACAAATCACTTGGCCAAAGTAAAATACGGCAACGGAGAACATGCAAGAATTTACTCAAGAACAAAATATAAAAGAGAAGAACCAAATATATTACTCATCACAATCTGAATATAGTCTCATAATCCATCAGATCCCAGAAAACTCAGCATAGCAACAGCAGAAATTATAGAAGTTCCTCGATCATGTGAGGCAGCTCACGAGGTCTCGAAAGTGGAAGCAAAAAGAGGGGAGAAAAGTACATCACATAGCTACTGGTCACGGACCCATGGTCCAAGGTGGACTACTCAGAGTACATACGGGAGGCGTCCATGGCTATGGATGGTCTCCCGGAGGGGGTTCCTCCTCCCGGCAGGGTGCCGGGGCAGCTTCTCCAGGCAGCCCCGATCTAGAAACGGCGGCGGCGGCGGTACAGAGGCGAGTTCGCGGAAAAGAGATCGATATTAGGGGTTTCCACCCCGAGGGCTAAATATAGGCGGAGGGGGTGTCGAGGGGACCCACACGGCAGCCAAGAGGCCCCCTGGCGCGGCCTAGGGTGGGGCCGCGCCAGGGACCCTTCTGGAGTCCCTGTGGTGGCCCCCTCCGCTGCCTTGGTGATTCCGAAAGCTTCCGGGTCGCTGATTTTTTATCTGATTTTTCCGGATTTTTTGGAGCACTTGTAATGGCCGGAAAACCTGAAATACAAAAACAGGAGAAAATAACAACTGGCAGCTGGGTGCACTGGGTTAATAGATTAGTCCAAATATGCTCAAAAGTGTATGAAAGTTCAAGAAAATCATGGCAAAGTCACACAAAACATACATGGAGCAAGCAGAAATTATAGATACGTTTGGGACGTATCAACATCCCCAAGCTTAATTCCTGCTCGTCCTCGAGTAGGTAAATGATAACAAGCATAATTTCTGTGGTGACATGCCACACAACCATATAAGGACTTTTAAGTAAAGCAATCAAAGCATGCAATTCAATTCAAGTCTTAACAAGCAAGAGTCTATATTAGCATTGACACAAGCAAAAAAAGAACAAAAGGTGCAAGAGCTCTCGCTATTCGTGACTCGAATGTCTCGAGATGGTGTTTGCGTGCAAGCAGGGGACTGGGAAAAAGAGAGAGAAAAGGTTGTTGAGAACAACTATCTACTAAAGTTTCACACTTAGTCGCCTTTGGGTTCTTATCTTGACTCGTCCCCAGACCACTAGCCAGGTACAAGTCAAACCGATCCACTCCCTTTCGATATTTTTAGCACTCATGCAATGGATGAGCGTGAGCAAGAAAGTTGACACCTAAAAGGCGAAACATAAAGAAGGTGGAGGAGGAAGACAAACAGGTGTGAAAGGCTCACATCAATGAGGACAATCATAGGCGAGAGAAGGCCATATGATAGATATGATGTGAGGAGTAGGGATTGCCATGCAATGGATGCACATGTGAGCTAAAAGCTCTCCAAGGGAACTAGTGGGAGTGCATCCAACTTGCTTGCTCAAGAATACCTAGAGCTCGTTTGAGGAGGCTTATAATTGGAATATACAAGCCAAGTTCTATAGTGTGAAGGTCCCCACATAGCTATATGCATGATGATGATCTCTATTGAGTACAAGGGATAGAGGATGAAGTACTAGTGTGGATCTCTCAAAAGGAATAGTAGTGTGCCCCCTTCTCTCTTTTTATTTTTATTTTTCTCTTTTTTCTCTTTTTTTGTATTTTTTGGTGGCCTCAATGGCTCTTTCTATTTCTCTCTCATTCGTCCTCTTTGGGATCTTTTGATTTTGTCCTCTTTGGGATCTTTTCCTCACTTTAGGGGCAACACTCTATATTTTACAAGAATATAGGAGATCTTTCACACTTTACAAAGGTACTCACATAAAGAAGATATAACTATCATGATGCAAATGTATGCCTCTGCCAGGATAGCAGGATATGCAATGATACTAGCGCGTCATGTAGAAATGATTAGGGCAAGGCCCAACTAGCATGCGGCTCATCGATCAAGCAAGTAGGATGTATGACATGAAGATCAAGTCATGAGAAGGTGGATGTTGCATGGCAATGTATCTCGGAAAGGCTATGGAAATGCCTTGTAGGTAGGTATGGTGGCTGTTTTGAGGAAAGATATAAGGAGGCTTATGATGACAGAGCGTATCGTGCCAAGGGTTTGGATGCACCGGCGAAGTATGCGCCAACTCTCAAGGTGAGAAAGGGCAATGCACGGTACCGAAGAGGCTAGAAAAAGTATAGGTGGTTGAAGTGTCAACTTTCGAATACTCACATTAGTCCGAAGAACCCATGCACTTATTATCGGTAACTCTCAATCTAGTCAGGACGTTCACAAAGAGACAAGTACCCCGAGGAGGAGTGTATGGGGGTTTGGTTATCCTTGCGCATCCTTGACTCATGGTACGTGAGTGTACTCTAATATTCGAACCCTCCAGAGGTTAATGATCCATCTAGTAGCTAGAGTTCTCAACAGGGGTTTTTGGTTTTCCAAAAACACACGGATTGCCCAAAATACGACATCCATCACTAATAGGCTCGAGATCTTGACACCAAAAGTTCAAACATTACTCTAGTCAATACCTCAAAACTATTGCAAGTTACTACTACAATGAGAATAGCAACTTCAACTACCTACTTCTAGTCAAGACACAAAACTCAGTGCAACAGGCAAACTCTCTAACAAGATAAAACATGCAACCTATAGAAAGTTCAACCTAAAACAAAATAAAAGCTCTAGAAAAACTAAAGCACTACAACTAAACAGAGCAGCAACTAAGAAAATAAAAAGAACAACTCAAAGCTAAAAGAATAAGCATGCAAATCCTATGAGGAGTTCTAGTTCAAGCGGAGCGTGTATCTCTCCCACACAAAAGAGTAAGCTGGGGTCTAACTTGTTATGAACAGCAAGCAAAGCTAAAGAAAACTAAAAACAAAACCTAAGAGCGAGACGCTCCAAGAATAGCACATAACGCATGAAGTGATAAAAATATAGTGCAACGAGAGACGAACTGATAATTGTTGATGGAGAAGGGGATGCACGGGGGCATCCCCAAGATTAGACGCTTTAGTCTCTTTGAATATTTCTTGGGGATGCATGGGGGCATCCCCAAGCTTGAGTGTTTGACACTCCAAGATCTTCTTTCATCATTTTCCATCGCGCACTTGAAAACTCCCTTCATACATAACTCATTGTAGACTAATTAGAGAGGTTAGTATCCATAATAAAAAAAATCCTCTACTGGAAATAAAGATAACCTTGAAGAGCTACTGTTTCTCAAGATTGCCAAAAAGTTTTTGCAAAGAAAAAGCAAGCTTAAGGTTTGCAAAACGAAGAAAAGGCAAAACAGGACAGAATCTGTGAAAAACAGACAAGCAGGTAGAAACAATTTTTTTAGGGGTACTTCTGCAACTCAAATAAAAAAACTCGGAACATACGAAAGTTTAGTAATTGTATAGAGCACGATGTGTAGAAATTTCAGCTCAAAAAGATGAAATGGGATTTTTCCATGATTTTTCTAGTCACGAGGACAGAATCTGTTTTTCGGACAGCATGTCACAACTTTCACTTACCTTGTCATATGAGGCTATAAAAGGCACAAAGCTTAAAAAATAAAGATACAATGATGTTGCTACAGTAGTAACAATCATCAAGACCACTAAGAAAAGAAAAACAAAAAATAAAAACCTAAATTCGTTGCGGGCTGCCTCCCGAAAGCGCTTCTTTAGAGCCATTAGCTAGGCTTAAGGATTATAAAAGGTGCTCTCACAAGAATAAGAAATTGAAACAAAAGAGAGCATCAAGAAGCAAATATGAAACACATTTAATCCTAACCCACTTCCTATGCATAGGCATCTTGTAAGAAAATAAATCAAAGAAGCACAAACTGACATGCATAGGAAGGTGGAAAAAGAACAACTTCAAAACTTTCAACATGAAGAGAGGTGTTTTAGTAATATGGAAGTTTCTACAACCAAACTTCCCTCTCTCGAAATAATTTTCAGTAGTATCATGAACAACATCAAGAATATAACTATCACATAAATCATGTTGTTTATGACCTACAAGCACACGTGTATAGTTTTCAACACGGTCTTTAGGTTTATAAGATAAATGCAACCCATCACATTGAGCCTTGATAAGAACACAATTCTCCGGAATATGAGTTGGAGATTTCAAAAATATAATAGGACAATCAAGTGTGGGTGAAATAGCAAAAATTTCATGCTTAACATGAGGAACTATAGCAAGTTCATCTCCGTAAGCATCATCCATAGTGGCATCACGGCCATAAGCATAGAAGGTAGCAACTTCATCAAAAAGGGATATTTCAAAAGAATCCATGGGATCATAACACTCATATAAGGTAAGAGTCAAAGAGTTACTCTCATTAGAAGGTAGACGTGGATGGCTCCATTCTTCCTCCTCTTGTTCGTCACTCTCCTCCTCTTTTTCATCCAAGGAGTTTTCAGGTTCAGTAATTTCTTCTTCCATAGAGACCTGCAAATCATTAGTCTCTTCCTTTGGGGGAGAGATTCTCTCAAGATGATCAGTAATATAATAATTTTCATCATAATTTTCTACACAATAATTAAGTATAGCAAGACTCTCAGATTTGTAAGGGGCATCATCAATATTTTTAAGAAGAGAAGTAATTTCATAGGCACCCTTATAAGCAACAAATTCTTCTATTTCCTCTGCATCATAAAAATCATAGTTTCTCTTAGCATAAGAAGCTAAGGTTTCATCATCATTGTACTCACATTGGAAAGCAAGGTGTTTGTGCCTCATAAAGCAACAAGATTCATCCCTGCAGAAAGATATATTATATATTGAGCACAAGTTTCTAGCATACTCATACAACTGATGTATTTGTTTCCATAAGTGTATCCCCTTTTGAGACAAACGGTGTTCCTTGTACCACTTTTGTTGATCCTTGGTGAATCCTCCATGCCAATAATATCTGGTTTCAAAGAAGTCAGACATTGATTGGCAAGTAAGGAACTAGACATAATATTATTATTTTTGGATTTTTTATAAAAGACACTAAAGCAAAAACTGAAAGGTAAACTAAAAAGACTAAAAAGCAAAGATAAAAGATAGTGTGCAACTCCCCTATCTTGTAGACTGGAGTCCCCGGCAACGGCGCCAGAAATTGGCTTGATACGGTGAGGATAGTTCTCTCACTCCTCGTTGGTTACCCCAGTGGAAGGTGAGATGTAGCGTAGCAGCAAATTTCCCTCGGTAAAGATACCAAGGTTATCGAACTAGTAGGACTCCAAGAGATACAAGAAGGTGTCACGGCGCTTGACGTGGACCTGCACACAACAACAAATAACTTTGCTCCCAACGAGTACAGATGAGTTGTCAATTCCTCCGGCCTTGCTGTTTACAAAGGATAAATGCAAGAGATAATAATAGTGGCAACTGAAAGTAAAGACTAAAAGTAAACTAAGGATGTAAACAGTAATGTAAAGATGGACCGGGGTCCCATGATTTTCACTAGTGACGTCTCTCTCCCAAAAGACGATAAAAGTGCTAGCGAGGTAAACAAATCACAGCTGGGCAATTGACAGAATTCTGAAGGCACCGCAATGCTAACTATGCTACAAAGAAAGGAAGGGCTCAAAAGCAATGGGCAGTACGCCAAGGTAAGTAGACTAAAATCCAACTGCATCTACTACGAATCATCCACCTTGAGATATCTATCCAGAACATCTCGTTGGTATTAAGTTGTGAATCCCACCCAAAGTGTAAACTCAAAGTAACAGACAACTTCGTTAAAAGAACTTTGCGTAAAGTAAACAATCCTTGCACCCACGGATACAAGCACCGTTGTTTTATCCCTGGTGGCAACAACACATCCCCTAGTCTCATGTTTCTGTCACTCAAGCTAGACATCAAGGGGCTGAACCCACAATCAAGCATAACGCTCCCTCTAGGAGTTGCAACAAATCACTTGGCCAAAGTAAAATACGGCAACGGAGAACATGCAAGAATTTACTCAAGAAAAAAATATAAAAGAGAAGAACCAAATATATTACTCATCACAATTTGAACATAGTCTCATAATCCATCAGATCCCAGAAAACTCAGCATAGCAACAACAGAAATTACAGAAGTGCCTCGATCATGTGAGGCAACTCACGAGGTCTCGAAAGTGGAAGCACAAAGAGGGGAGAGAAGTACATCACATAGCTACTGGTCACGGACCCATGGTCCAAGGGGGACTACTCACGGTACATACGGGAGGCGTCCATGGCTATGGATGGTCTCCCGGAGGGGGTTCCTCCTCCCGGCAGGGTGCCGGGGCAGCTTCTCCAGGCAGCCCCGATCTAGAAACAGCGGCGGCGGCGGTACAGAGGCGAGTTCGCGGAAAAGATATCGATATTAGGGGTTTCCAACCCGAGGGCTAAATATAGGCGGAGGGGGTGTCGAGGGGGCCCACAGGGCAGCCAGGAGGCCCCCTGGCGCGGCCTAGGGTGGGGCCGCGCCAGGGACCCTTCTGGAGTCCCTGTGGTGGCCCTGTTGGAAATATGCACTAGAGTCAATAATAAAA
Organism: Bromus sterilis; assembly: GCA_950022295.1. Lineage (NCBI taxonomy): Eukaryota > Viridiplantae > Streptophyta > Magnoliopsida > Poales > Poaceae > Bromus > Bromus sterilis. The sequence continues at coordinate 210,531,828 of OX465598.1, read as the reverse complement.
TGTTATTATATATATTTCCACGTTCGTAATTAATGTTTATATTTCTGTGCTATAATTGCAATGACCTTGACTATGAGATTCAGAAGAAAACTCACTTGCATGTGTGGAAATGTAAACACCAAGAGTTCCTGGTTTAGCCTCTAAGACCAGCTCATGTGCTAACTAATGATTACGTTTTCTTAATCATGGACATTGTTCTTGTAACAAGGATGTCACTAGCAATGGGAACATATTGTTAGCAGAACAATGATGTTGAACCGAACCCAGTATTGAATGATATACTTAGAGATCACATCGTAACAACGTTATAAGTCATATCATGAAATGTTATCATATACGTAATTCCTTAGACCATGAGAGTATCAAGTTGCTTCACACAGGAAGATGTGCTTTGGTTCTTAGATGAATCTTCCCGTTACTGGGAAGTAGTAAAATAAGTTCTGGGTACATTGGATAGTGTGTCTAGTAACTGTGATAGTTCAAGATTGGGATTTGCTCCATCACGATGAAGAAGATATTCACTTCGGGCCCACTCGGTATGACGGTATCCATTCTAGTCTGGCCAGACGCATTGTAATTTAATCACAGGGATACCGGAATACAATAACGAAAAATAGAGACAAACGAGCAAAGAGGATAACGAGTGGCTTGTGTTCAAGAAGTTGTTACGCATGGGTGCCAAACATCTCTCCTCTAACTTTTTCATATATCACGAAGCAAAGGGAATGGTACATGACTAAACATAATGGTTCACTCGAAGTTTCTTCGTGTATGTGCGGGAGTCAACATGGGTGTCCATGGCTCCGCTGTTGATTATTGGCTATTGACAAAAGGTTGTTGACCTATGTCCGGAAGATGTTCTGAGTCATGTCCGCATTATACAGAACCTATTGGGTCACACACTTAACGAGTAGTAGTCTGTTAGAATACTAGAATGGTAGAAGGTTTAGTGGAAGCAAAACGGAATAGTTCAAACGAGCACCGGAAGTAGTTCCGGATATTTATGGAATTGTTCATAAGGGCACCAGAAGAAGTTCTAGGTATTTAAAGATATGTCCGGATCACTCTGGAATAGTCCCAGGTGGTTTTGGAACATATGGGAATGGTACTGGGGAAGTCCCGGATGAACCGGAATAATTTCCGGTTAATCGGTGGACGTCCTGAAAACGACCGACGAACCGACGCAGGGCATCGGGCAGGCTAGACCGTAACCCGGATCGTCTCGGAACCTATCCAGATAGTTCCGGAACGTCCTAAAACGGTCCTAGAAGGTCTTGTAAGTGTTCCAGAAGGTTCTGGAATGTCCCGAAACCATCCCGGAAGGTCCCGGAATGGCCGAGAATGGTCCCGACGGGTCCTGGAAGGTCATGGAAGGTTCTGGAAGCTTCCGGAAGGTTCCACAAGGTTCCGGATAGTACCATATGCGCCACACCACCCTTAGACTTGGGGGGCAAGGCTCCCCATAGGGTCTGGCCGAAATTTGGCCCTAGTCCTATTAGGACTAGGCTTTCCAAAGTGGGAAGGACTCCTCACAAGGAAGGAGTCCTAGGGGAAAGTTTTCCCACCAAGGGAGGAGTCTTGGAAGGACTCCAACCCCCTTATTTTGGCCAAGGGCCCTCCTGTCCACCTATATAATGAGGGGAGGGGGTGGGGGGCGCAACACACTTGATCCCCAAGGCCTATGTGCCACCCTCCCTCCCTCTAAACCCCGTTGCTCCACAATTAGACCCCGGTTTAGACGCTGTTCTAGATCGGAATCCGTTAGGGTTTTCTCCCTCTAGTTTTCTCGGTGGCGTTCTTCTCTGGACGGCGGAACGCTGCTGGATTGCTGCTACGGGATGTGTGGATACCGGTAGAGGGATCATAACTTTGATCCTTCTTCGAGGAACTTCTTCTTCTTCTTCTTCCTCGGAGATCTGTTCGAGGGATTCGTTCGTGGGATAGATCGTGGGACGGATCGTGAGACGCATCACAAGATCTACTTCCACCCGCTTCATCAACTCTTCTTCCGCTGCAACCCTTGGTGAGCAATAGCCTAAACCTTGTATGCCATCTTTCTTGGATGATCTTGGGATCTTGATTCGTAGGCACGGATTTTTTTTTATTTTCTACTACGTTTCCCAACAGGCCCCCCTCCGCTGCCTTGGTGATTCCGGAAGCTTCCGGGTCGCTGATTTTTTATCTGATTTTTCCGGATTTTTTGGAGCACTTTTAATGGCTGGAAAACCTGAAATACAAAAACAGCAGAAAACAGCAACTGGCAGCTGGGTGCACTGGGTTAATATATTAGTCCAAATATGCTCAAAAGTGTATGAAAGTTCAAGCAAATCATGGAAAAGTCGCACAAAACATGCATGGAGCAGGCAAAAATTATAGATACGTTTGGGACGTATCAGTCACCACAGAAATTATGCTTGTTATCATTTACCTACTCAAGGACGAGCAGGAATTAAGCTTGGGGATGTTGATACGTCCAAAACGTATCTATAGTTTCTGCTTGCTCCATGCCTCTTTTGTGTGATATTGCTATGATATTGATGTACTTCCATACACTCTTAATCATATTTGGACTAACCTATTAACTCAGTGCACCCCAGTGCCAGTTCCTGTTTTCTGCTGTTTTTCTATTTCAGGTTTCCCCCTTATTTAAAGTGCCAGAAAAATTACGGGAAAAATATAGGAAAAATCAGCATACGGGAACCTTCCAGAAGAGCCAAAGTGGGGGCCGAGGGGGGCCAGGGGGGCCCAGGCGGCCAGAGGGCGCGTCCCCACCCCTGCATTTGCAGATTTACCTGCTTAATTTGATGAGTTCTGGAATGATTGTGTTTCTTTTGTCATCTCTTCTTTCGGAAAAGGAGAAACATGACTACATACAACTCAAAGCCTCATGTACAATGTTTACTTATCGTGCTTCTAAACGAATCATGAAATTCTTATGATTAGTTGACAAGAGAATAAAATTCTACAAGTATTTCGTAGTAGAAAATATTTCTTAACTAAAACTATTAAGTTTCCTTCCATGTACTATTGGTAATGTACATGAGATAGTATTAAGGATCGTGGGAGACATTTTCATTTGCTAAGAAATGGCAAGGTGCATTAGGCTGACATAATTCTTCTTTGTTTTCGAATATGGTGGCCCTTTGGTAAAGGCATGTGAAGATTTTATGTATGCACCATGTATACAATCTATTTCTTATTGCCCGTTGTATTTACCATCTATGCTATTTATGTTGGTTGAGTACTTTGTACTCACTCTTAATATTTATCCTTTTTTTCTTAGAGCAAAGCTTCTATGAGATTTCTACTAGACCAAGTGAAGAGAGTAGTAGTAATGGCTACTATTACTCAAAGGATCTTAATGTGAAACCAACTAATGATATGTATGACTTAGATGCAACTTATGAAGGTTATGATGAATAAGTATGTTATTATAAGGCTATGTAACCAAGCACTTTTACTGCCTTTTATGTAGTATAGCTTTTCAAACTCTTGTATATGTGAACCTTGCTCTAGGGAGTATATATGAGATTTTCTTGGATTACCGACTAATGTATGGTTATGTTTACGCAAATATAATATGTTTCATGTGGTCATATATTTTTGAAAATCCTATCATCTCATTATACAAATAGACGGGCGTAGCACGCCACCAATGATCTAGTACTACTTAAAAAGAACCTAAATGTTTGGTCTTTCACCCGATTTTCTTCCCACCACCCCTTTGTCCAACTTTTTAGTAATAATCATTAGGTAAATCATCCCTTAAGTTATTAATATATTTATATCCCACTGCAACACACGGACGCTGTCCTAGTAACCTCTACGGAAGCGCGCCACCCCTCAACTAGTGATTCTCCAAAATAAAAAGGGAAACGTTCTCCCCCGGCCGACCGGCGTGTCGCTTCCGCCGGCCGCTTTCCTTCGGCGTCAGAGTTTCCAAATCCAGCGATTCTCCGCCGGCCTTCAATCTGCAGTCATCGCCATGCTCGGAGCCCCGCCGTCAATTCCATGACCGCATCTCGCGGCGCGGCTTCCATCTCCGACGTCTATCTCCGGCAAGCATCAGATCCGCCATGCCCATGGCTCGAGGAGCTCGCCGTTGTGCTCCCGGGACCTGGCCGGCGTCCTCCCTCTGCCCAGATCCGGTGACTCCCCGACCACCCGCGCCCGTCCCGGTCCTTCTCCGGCGAGCCCACACCTCGTCGTGCCCCCACGTCGCCGGCCATGGCCATCATGGCCATGAACATCCATGTGCACAGCCATCATTTTTTTTCTGCTACAACCATATCATATTTTTGCTACAACCATATCATATTTTTGCTACAAAGGAACAAATTGGTGTTTTTGCTACAAACACACAATGTATAGGGGAATATCTGAGTATGTAATGTTGGAACTAGTGAACCATTTTGTTTCTACTGTTTTATGTTTTTGCTACTACCGTCCAAGATTTTTGCTACATCACCACTACGGAGCTACGACCTCGACGACGGCGACGATAAATTTTGTTGCAACCGTTTTTTTTCTGCTACAACCGTTGTATGTTTTTGCTACCACCGTTGTATGTTTTTGTTATGCACAATGTTGCAACCGTTTAAATTTTTTGCTTCCACCGTTGTGTATTTTTGCTACTACCGTTAAGAGTTTTTGCTACAATGAAAAAGTTATAAAGTGATTAGCGACGGCGGATTATGATTTTTTGTTGCAACCGATAGTAAAAAATGCTACCACCAGCGATTTAAAATTTGTTACCACAATTTTTTTTGCTGCAAAAAACACCAAAAATAAAAATGTTGCATCCGTGTATCAAAAAAGTTACGAAAGTACCGCAAATATTGCAAAGGTACCGTAAATGTTACAGTCAAAAACGAAAGGGTACGCATGAATCTGGACCGTTAAATCGCGGAGATCAGACCGTCCGCGTCTGACCGGCGCAAAAACTAGCGCCGGTCGACCGGCGCCTATCAGTGGCCAAATAAAAAGTGACGATGTTGATCGAGGAACCGCGAGCAAAATGGGCCGGCCAGGTCGGGGGTTACTAACTTATTGGCCCGGTCGGGTTTGTGAACACATTCCGAACTGGGCTGGTTTGGGGGGCTGTGGCTTGCGATAGCGTTCCTGTCTTTCTTGACGCAGAAGAAGAAAGAGAATCGTGGTGGTGAAGTGTTTGGGAGCGACGCCATCGGCATCAGGATTTCATCGTCGCGTCGCCGCAGATGCCGCCGCCGTGCCCGACCCTCTGCCGCCTTCCCGCGGCTAGCCTCAGCCTCCCTTGGCCCCACCGATCCATACCTCTCCCTCGCCTCGCTCTCGCCGCGCGCCGCGGCAGGGCCGTCGCTGCCAGGGCCTCGTCATCCTCTTCCTCGCCGGACTCCTCGTTCGGCTCCCGTATGGAGGACTCTGTCAAGAAGACGCTCGCAGACAACCCCGTCGTCATCTACTCCAAGTCTTGGTGCTCGTAAGTACCTCTAGGACCTAAACTCCAACACAACCAATTCGTTCCACGATTGTTCTCTGCTACGAATTCATGCGAGCCACTCGTTCGTCATATGCACTCGTGCTCATACCGCAGGTATTCAATGGAGGTCAAGGGTCTCTTCAAGAGGATTGGCGTGGATCCACATGTCATCGAGCTCGACCATCTCGGTTCGTCCTTCTTCTGCTCGTTTCTTTATCTATTGTCTATTGCTATTGGGGAAATCTCCTGTCGCTTGTCCAAACTTTTTTTTGTTGTTGAAAGGAATGCATTGTGTATTCCATAAATAACAGTGCTGGGCAAATCGCCCACTACATGGTTCAGTACAAATTCTGGGAGTTGGCCCAACCAAGTATCACGCACACCTGCTCCCAAATTTGTTCCATACGCACCTAATGCATGCACCACCATGTTACATGCCCGAGGGCAGGACACAGCGCTTGCAACTGAAAACCCCACGCAGCTGGAAAGAGTTCACTGCCCTCATCAGGTGCATTGAATCAGTTTCAAACATTACTTTCTCGCACCATCTGAATAGACATTTTAATAGCATACACCAATGCCAAGGCTTCCGAGTGCAGAACGTCGGAGATGTTTGCCAGTTTACCCTCACCTGAAGCCATCACGAATCCCCAGCCACCAGAGTTGGAGTCCCTGTGGAAAGCAGCATCAGTGTTAATCTTGAGAATCTCAGCCCGGCTGAGACCATTTGTGGTTCACTTGCTGTTTTTGCCCTTTAGCAGTCTTTTCCCTTTAGCAGTCTTTTTCGTCTTCATTACATTCATAAGATGATAATAAACAGAAGAGCAAACATCCTCAAGCAAGATAGGGCCTTCGCCTGAGTTTGCCTTGTTGTGTTCACGCCACCAGCGCCAAAGGAGCAAGCAAGATTTTATTTTATCCTCCTCTGATAAATTAAGGATCTAATTAAGGATCTGTTCTAGGGTGCTTATAACACCGCTACAGGCAGCTAAAAACAACCTGATATGATCCAGTTTTAAACTCCTCCACAACTCTTTGACTTTCTTCCACATAAAAAAGCAATGTCCTCCCTCTTCTACTAATCTGGAAAATACATGACAGCAAATATCTACCTCCATACCTATGCTTTGTAGCTTCACCCGTACTGGTATCCTGTTTGTAGATAGACGCCATTAGAAGTGAAGCACTTTATTTGGAGGGGGAGCAACCCTAATTTTGGCCAGTCAAATTCGCCGTGTTTCTCATCTGCACTCGAGGAGGATGTTTGACCTGTTCTGGATTCCAGTGCAGAACTATTTATTGCTACTCTATAGGCTGATTTAACAGAAAAAGTACGTCTTGTGTCATAATGCCAAGCTATGAAGTCATCCACGTGTTCTTGAATTGGAATTTGAAGTATGATTCTTGCATATTCTAGAATGGAAGTGCGCATCACTAAATCCTCATCCCAACTGTTGGTAATAGGATTAATCAGATCACTCACTCCAGTGAACATATTATTTTCCTTGTGGCTGATGACCTTTCTTGTGCTGTTCCTTGGAATCCACGGGTTGCACCATATATTAGGGCGTGTTCGGTAGTTCTTGGCTTCCAGTTTCTCTAACTCCGTGGTTGGAGTTGGGCTGAACGCCCTAACTCCGCGGAGTTGAGAAGAAGAAGCTGGCTGGTCGCGTAGTGTGAATTCGGAGGAGTTGGGGAGCTGGTGATTTGCATCTCTTAGAAATCAAAGAAGCTAGAGTTGAAAGAAATAACAGACAGAATGCCACCAGCAAGTGGCAAGTGGAAAACGGTTCGAGCAAATTAATCCACAACCCACAGCTCGTCTTTTTCCCTTCTTCACGTCCTTGTCAAAAACACTAGCCACCAGAAACAGACGGCGACATGGGGCACCGCCTGCCGCCCCACCCTGCATGAGTCATCCTCCGACACTGACCTTCCATACTCTGCCGCCACCCTCCCCATCCTCCCAGACCTTCTCCTCCGCGACCTCCTCCGCGAGTTGGCCTTCCTAGAATTTGCGACCGCTTGCTTTGTGAGTTGTCCTTTGCCGTTGGCCTTGCGGGCTCGATGCGTCTGGTTCCTCCATGCCTGGACGCAAGTCCACGTAGGTCGCCTGGCCGCTCAGTGGGTAGTTCATCAGTGGTAGGGGCGGATGGATCATCAGATCCCCGTCGACGAGTCATTTTCGTGCAGCTATGGCGCGGACGTGCTCTTCGCCGCCGTACTGGCCAGAGGTGGAGAACCTCCTTAGGCTTGTCATGGGCTCACGGAGGAGCAACAATCTCCATCTTCTGTATTTTTTTGGTATTGGTCTTCTGTATGGGGCTGTATGAGGTGCAGGTGGCCTTAGTTTTCTGTATGTTGTATGAGGTGCATGAGGAGGCTAGCCTCTTTTAGATGGGAATTGCTCCCTCCGTACCAAAATATAAGACGTTTTTGCAGCTTAAATTGAGCTACAAAAATGTCTTATATTATGATACAGAGGCAGTAGAAGCTATCGAGCTGAACAAATGATTGGTTTTGGGTTTTTCTAAGAGAAGTTGGCTGTTGGCTGAGGAGTTGAGAAATTTGAGGCCGAGGAGGATTACCGAACATGTCCTTAATATGGTCACCAGTGCCAACTCTCCAAATAATCCTCTTCTTCAAAAGTTCCACTCCCTTAAGAATACCGTGCCATGTATATGAGATGCCACAGGTTGGGACTGCCTCCGGTATTGAGCCATCTGGGTAGCATCTTGGTGAGAGAACTTGTGCATATAAAGAAGGGGTTTGAAGCAGCCGCCAGACCTGCCTTGTCAACATGGTAGGTGGAAAGCATGGAGCTCCCTGCAGTCTAGACCCCTTTGATGGGACGCGCACATTGGCAACGCCTAGGTACAACATCGTTATGTCGGTCCTTGTTCGCTTATGATGGGCGATGTGCGCTTGGTCGGTTGTACGCTGACACCCTCAACAGGTGTTACCAACTATTCATGTTCCCCTCGTCACGCTCTCCACCTCTCTCATTGGAAAAGGAGTCGACTCTGGCTCAAGGGTATAAAAGGAGGGACCATTTGTAACTAACGGATGAGGGGAGCTCGAGATATACATGAAGAATACATAAGTAGGAGTAGGGTGTTACACCTCGCCGATGGCTCGGACCTGGGCAAATCGCCTCGTGTGTTGTGTGAAGTGATTGGAGTGTTTTAACCCATGTTCGAACAATCTAGATGTTAGATCGTAGCTTCGATATCGATGATACCCATCGACATCTAGTGCGCTAGGTAGGGGGTTAAGACTCCAATCATCTCCGACGACCATGCTAGCAGAGGAGAGCATGCTGCAGCCGCCAATCCTACGACAACCGCCACCATCGACGTGGGTTGTCAGACCAGTAAGGCTTGCATGACGAGGACAACGACGCCCAGTCCAAGGGTGGCTCAGTCGATCACCAGACCGCTAAGGGAAGGCGGCCGCTGGCACGCCATCGCTTGATCTTTGGCGAGCCGGACCTGACGTCGACACTACACTCCATGTGCACGTTCCTTCGGTACCGTTGGAAGACGAACCCCACACATGTCCTTGGGTTCGGGAACTGTCGGGACGCGTCGAAACCACTAGCCTTCGTCCTTAGGGGCTCCCACGACACCTATTCGTGTGCACTCGGGAAATCTCCATGGTGGCACTCTAGAGCTGGGAGGGAGAGAAGGCTTGCTGAGCGGCGCAGGGGGCCATCGGGGAATCCGCCTTTGCTCGAGGGCGTAAGCCTCCTCGGCCTCCGTGCACACGTCCATCGTTGGATCGACCAATTCTGTTTCGTACGGTGCGGGCTGTCAAGTTGTCGTTTCGGAGATTCGCCCTGTTGTGAGGCCAGGGAAGTTTCGGCCCGATATCGCAGAAATTCGGTAGCTCTTGCGACCCTGCAGGGTTCCTCCAGATCTGCACCACTACCATCCAGGCAGCGAGATGGCCATGGCAAACTTGTTCCCCATGGCCCTAAAATGATATGTTAGTTCATGGCTCATGAACCTGCCTCCTACCTCTGTAGTCTCATGGGAAGACTTGTGTTGGCAGATTGTGGCCAACTTCCAAGGCACGTACGTGCGCCTCGGTACAAAAAGCGATCTCTATGCTGTCAAGCAAGGCCAAGGGAAGCCGCTAAGATAGTAAATCTAGTCTTTCGGCAACGCCCACAACTCCATTTCGAAGATCTCACCGCAGTCTATCATCATCGCCTTTCGCCACGACGTGCGCGATGACAGGATGCTAGAAAAGCTTGGTACCCATGAAGTTTCCACGTCGGCCGAGCTTTTCGCCCTGGAGGACAAGTGGCCAAGGCCACGGAGGCAAGTGATGACCCTCAACTGTAAGGGATCTATTGTAGCGTTTTCGATAAGTAGGAATGTCGATCCCAACGAGGAGCAGAAGGTATTGATAAGTGACTTTGGTAAAGGAATAAAAGCACTGAAAGATAGCTTTTTAGGGGTTTTCGGTATAAGCAACGAGAAGATAAAAACAAGCAAAGTAAAAGGTATTGAGTAACAAGTGGCCCAATCCTTTTGAGCAAAGGATAAGCCTAACAACTGAACTTATAAAGGCTAAAACGTTCTTAAGAACACAACGGAAGAGGTAGTCATGTGTTTTCGCCATATTCCGTATCGGTACTATGTTTTGTGTTGATAAGTGTTGAGTGGGTGATCTATGCTAGTGCACCTTCTAGACTAAGATAAGTTCACTCTTATGATTAAACACCTTGTAAGCATCCTCAAATACAAGGTAGTAATTAAGGCAAAAGACTAACCACAACAATACGATCAAGGATCCATTATTCCCTTGTGCAAAAGCGTGCAAACTGGGGTTCAGGTTTCTGTCACTCCGGCAACCCACCGTAAGCATTCCCCTAGGTCCTTAGAAAGGCGAAGTGTTGGGCGTTCGACTCACACAACACCACTAGGAAAATAACAACACAACTTAAATATCAAACAACACATATTACTTTAACATCATATGACTACTAGCAACTAGACTTCTCTCATGTCCTCAAGATTAAAGTAACTACTCAAAAGACATAAAAAAGATCATGATCAGTAGTGATAAATATACGATAAACAATCTGAACATAACAATATTTCTCCAACAAAACTCAATAGCATTCACCACAAAGAAGTAATCAACACCGGTAAAGTAGAGAGGATAGATAGTACGGATTACAACACAAGTTGCAATTGTGAGATGAGATAGGATGGTGGAGATGGTGCTGATGTTGGGGATGATGTTGATGATGATCTCGATGATGTCCGTGACGATGGTGATGACGATGGCGATGATCTCCCCTTCCGGGAGGTGTTCTCCCCGGCGGAATCTGCCCGCCGGAAATGTTTTTTCTTCTTTGTAGGTTTCGTCCACGGAGCGGCGGCGGAACTCGCGAAACTCCTCTTTTTAGGGTTTTCGGATGACGGAGGATATATAGGCCAGAGGGGGGAGCCGGGAGTGGCCCTAGTGGTCCAGGCGGCCTCCTGGTGTGCCCCTGGGCACCTGGTGGCCCCCCTTTGGCTCCCGTTTTGCGTGCCTTCGTCATTCTTCTGGAAAATAACCTCCGTCGATTTTCAGGTCATTTGGAGGTCTTCTGATTCAGCAACTCTGTCCACTTTTTACCGCTGAATTCCGTGTCTGCTGCTTCGGCATCGGAAAGTTGCAAACTGTGTAAAACAAGCCAAAACAACATAAAAATAACATCATAACATGAAATATATCAATGAATATGGGTGAATTACGATATAAAATAATGATGCATTTTTGACGTATTAGCAAGGGCTTTCCATCTTTCGCGGTTCAACCAGGCAAATATCGGAGGGGCTAACGCTGTAGACGCCTTGAGAGGGCGAAGAAATGCAAGACATAGCTCGTCTCGGCGGCGGAGCCACAGACTCGCCAGGCACCAATGGTTGGACCCAAAGCTGGCAAGGAGTAGGTAGAGGCCATCGACAATGGCATATGCAAGTGGTGCTCACTCCATCGCTCCAATGGACACAACCTCGAACAGTGCATTGAAGTGTAGAATTTCGTTGAAGATCAACGTCGGCGCCACGAAGGTGATCGTGATGATCGGGGTGGACGAGATCGCGAGGAAAAACGCGTTGGCCGAGGCGGCTGGGAGCGGGGGTCAAGACCAAAACCGCCCGCGCCAAGACGGTAGTGACGACTGCGGACAGCAAGGCTAGGACCTTGGCTTCCAAGAGCCGAACACCGTCTTATGATCGGGGACCCACTTGCTCAGCAGGAACGAGGCGCGTGACAGGCATCGACGAAACTTTTGGCAGTAAAACCAGGGTGCCCTGAGCTTCCCGTTATGTACATTCGAGGACTCCCTTATAACTCGTCACCGGGTGATTTGCTTACTACCCGATCTCCGGCCCGAACAAGCCCTCAACTATTGGTGCGTGGCGCGAGTGAGATTGCTCGCGCAATCGAACGCTTCCAATTTCCAAGTGCGTCATGTCTTCCCTATCTTTTCGGAGTCACCCTTTTTCCTATGTTGGCAAGGCCATGTTCCCGGTGACCGGAATGACCTCAGACGTGCAAGAATGAAACAGAAGGGTCAGGGAGGATTAGGCGCCTGGTCGCAAATGCGCTCTGGTTAGGGGATATAATGTCAGGGAGGATTACCTCAAGCATGTCTGTTCGACCTTGGAGATAAGTTTATACACCACATTACAATGGCTTATTGGCCTGAGGTCTTTTATTTTCATTGGATCAAAAAATTTCGGGATTAACACAATGAGTGTCATTCCATCCTTCAGGTATTTCACCTCCTCTCAGTGTGGAGCACTTCCTTCACTACTTGATTTCCAACAGTTTGCCAGAAGTTTTTGACCATTTGGCCCAGGAGCTTTTAAATCTCAAATGCAATTTACCGCTGTTCTAACCTCCCCTTCAGTATATTCCGCGAATAATATGCTATTCATCTACTGTATCACTTTTGGGTGCACAGGATGCATTATTTCTTCATTATTATTCTGTGCTCTGTGTCGGCGATGGCGGTAAAGTCGATGAAGACGGTGAAGATTCAAACGTGAGCGCCCCTTACCTTGCGCGCCAATGTGTGTGGACGCTAAGTGAGGGGTATGAGAGCAGACCCTTGTTTTGTCACGCCACATGAAGTGTCTTGCTCTTTAACCGCGACATGTCGGAGGCGAAGCGCCGCGTTCATGATAAAAGAGAGGTGAATCACCCTTGGCTTCACATTAGATCGACACGCGTCATCCCCCTTGTACGCCGGCTTGCCATGCGCTGTAGTAGGCCTTGCCAGTCGTACGTCTAGGCCCGCCGCTGTAGACCCAGCTCAACGGTAGCTATCACCGGGGATGACGGGTCTGGGCCTTGATGGGTTATGTTGTGGCTACTTGTTGCCGGGGTAGACGAAGCTTCTTCTTTAGGGTAGTCTTGTCCCATGAAGGTCTTCACAGAGATCTGCATCTTCAGGGTTGACGCTGCCAGGGATCTGTGCCCCGCCCCCTCCTTTGGATGTTGTAGTCAGCCTGGATACGGCCATACCCAAGCAGCCGGGAAGCAGCCTGGGCTTGACAGGAGACCGTCAATTAGCCATTGTGGCAACCAGAGCGTTGCCAGGATTCCTGTGCCGCGGGCCCGAGGGACCGACACCATTATTATCTGAATTCGTCCTCCAGGACAGAGCATCTGTCATTTGGGTCCCTGCTCCTGTCTTTCTCACTTGAAGTTCTCTTCCATAACTTAGCTTTAAGCCAGGGACCAAAATCCTGATTCGGTCCACAAAGCCGTTTATTTGCTCAAGCTCTGTCATTGTGGCCGATTATCCCACAACATTAAAAAATAATCAGGCAGGTATTCATACCTGAAAGTGTCCCTGCTCATTGAACCCATCGGAATATCATAGTCTTTGCCCAGATTGATGTGAACTTGAATTGATACTCATCCAGGGTCTTAGATGGCTTGAATTCTTCTAACACCAGCAGCTTTTTGTTAAACATCAGCGGACCTCCATCTAGTGCTTTCCTCTTCCCTGCTTCCTCTTGAAACACGAACAGAAACTTGTTCATGCCAAGGTCATCACATTCGATTCCTTTGAATGGGCACCAGATTCAGCCGAGCATAATTTCCAGGGCATCCGCTCGTGCAGGCCTATCGGACATCAGCTTTCCTATCACTTGTGGTGTCGCCTGTCCCTGTGAGTTTGCGCTCCTTTGCCCAATCCACATTCTCTTCTTCTCCGCATCGAGAGCTTCATAGTGTGCAGCTTCTCCCTCCATTAAAACGCCCCTGAGCGCTCCCACCTGAGATGGAGAGTGCCCACACCGCTGCCGGGCACCGCCCGCAGTCATGGACCGGACGGACGAACGAACGAGATGTATCCAAACTATTTGAAAGTACCGTAAGTGGCAACAGTTTGGGAATTTTAGATGGATATAAGTTTCTGCTACCCAAATTATTTGAAGTTTTTGTATGCTATGTTCCTGCTACATTCAATCAGTAACTTTAAGAGGTTTAGAGAATTAGCATTACACATGCCCCCAGGCTGCAGTTATACACCACGTTTGGCTTCGCTACCACATATTCACTCTATTTATTTTGGTCAATTTTTTTATTCTACTCTGAACCATAATTGTACCTTGCAAAAGTCACCTGAACTTCCAAAATCTATTCATGGCATGGTACTTTTTCTCCAGAATTCTTAGTTAAAGGACATGCGCACACACCAGCAGTCAAATAACAACTTAAATATCTGCATGTGAATATGTGCCCTATTGTGAGGACTTTTAAGTACTTTTGACCTTTCCATGGTTTTGGTGGTGCAAACTTAGCTGCTCATGTTAGCATATTGAAAATGGCATGGATCATCACTCATTTTATGTCTTTGTACTTTAAGAAGTTGCAACTGTGTTTTCTTTCCTAATTATCTAGCTACAAGAAAATGCAGTGTGTAGATTTTAGAAGGCAATGGTTTTGGATGTCAATGTGCATCGTATTCCCGTGCAACTGACAACGTTTGTCCTTTCAGGTGCTCAGGGACCACAGCTGCAAAAGATGTTAGAGAGGTTGACTGGACAGTCCACTGTTCCTAATGTTTTCATTGGTATGTAAAAAGAAAAGGAAAACCGACCTTGTATTTCTCCTTTGTTTATCACCTTAGTATCGTAAATACCTTGCGGTTTCTCCCCAAATTAACAAGGAATATCTCTAGTGGATGTGTTCAGTAAGCGTAGATAGATATGCACATTTGCCCTTTGCCTTGCCTGTTACAATTTGTTCTGTGCTGGAATTCACATACATACATGCTGTTATTTCAATTCACATGATGTGTGCAGATTTCTGACCAATTGTTTTATTTTGTTTCAGGTGGGAAGCACATTGGTGGTTGTACAGGTACTTATGCATGTGCTCTGTATTGAATGCTGATCAGTCTTTACAGTGATACCACAAATATGTCAAGTGATATCTGTGTGACTATAGATAGTTTGGATTATATTGTGCACTTCATGATATGTTCTGATGCTCCTAAGGCATTTTTGTGTTACTCCCTCTGTACCATATTAACTGTAGCTAAAATGGATGTATCTAGCATTAATATACGTCTAGATACATCCGTTTCAAAGACAACTAATATAGAACGAAGGAGTATGTGAAAAACGGACATGGTTCCTTTTCGTCCTTGCTGCTGCAATTGATTCATGAAAAACGGACATGGTTCCTTTTCGTCCTTGCTGCTGCAATTGATTCAATCGCAATTGCATATTCAGCTAGGGCGTGTTTGGTTACCTGCATGAGGTGAGTGAGCCAAACTCATCAAGGACGGGATGAGTGAAATGATGCGAAAAACATGTTGGGGTTGCTTGCATGGTTGTTGGTGGGGTTTGGTAGCATTCATGGCCTTTGTTTCGGCATGTGTTGTGAGAGGAGGATGCAGCGTGACACGGAAAAGGAGGTAATCTTTCCCACCTCGTGGTCCACGTGAGCGAGTGGAAACGTTCGTTCTTCCTCAGCCAAGCCCAATGCTGCTTTTAAGAAGCGTGGGGGAATCCAGTGCAACCCAGGCAAGCAAACATAGTGCAGATTATAAGATTCCTTCCTGATGCAGCCTACCTACTACCATGCCGGCAATCAAACACGCCCCTAGTGTTTAGAGTACGACCACACTGGAAGGATATAAAGTAGGTGATCATGAATCATGCTCTGTACAAGATTGCATTTTGATTTCATCATGCTGTACAGTATGCTTTGATTATGAATCATGCTCTGTAACTAGTTCCGCAAGATTTACATTTATCTGCTGACTATCTGCATTACGATGACACTGCCAATTAGCATCTCCCATCCCCTGTGTGGGGGGCTTTATCTTGGATACTGGGCTGCATCCTTTTTTGCGGAAGAAAACTTGAAATACCAGGATGGCATATTTCCTCACCAAGCAATGCATTTTGCTTGAAATTTCACTGTTAAATACTTGGTGCTCACATTGGATTTTTCCTTGTTTTGTAGATACCGTGAAGCTTTATCGCAAAGGGGAGCTGGCCACAATGCTGACAGAATTGGACGTCAAAGTGGATAACTCATCATGACAACATTGAACATGGCTAGCTTCCTAAAGTACCAGAGCGATATGGGTTTATTTGATTTGAGCCGTTATGTACCAAGATTGTTTGACTTGTGGTAAATTGGCTAGTGTATATCTGTTGCTAAAACTGTCTAGGAAGAAAACCCTATGAATGTGGAAAATTATTTCATCACTGATCTGAGTTCCCATACTGTCAAAGTGTCAAATACATATTCTGATTTGATTTCTACACTGAAATACAATAACATGACAGCAGAAGCAATAACCGGATGGAAAGGAACTCTTCCATTGATGATTGGTGTGTTGGCATGTGTGCATGCAGTTATTCGCTGATTTGTTTGAGTCGGGGTTTCTGTGGTATGCTGGGCTGGACAGGCAGGCAGCCATAAAGCCAAGACGCGGAGTCTTACAATTCGATTAAGGGTGTGTTTGGTTTCCATCTATCCATGAGCCTGCATTGCATAGGCTATTGAGTTGGGTTTGGTTGAGGATATACAGGTTAAAAACTATCATTTGCATCTAGTTTGGTTGTTCGCACCGACGATATGTTGTTTGGTTGTATGCATTGGCTTGGCACATGCAACTACACGATGTTTGGTTGCACATATACTGCAAGGTGTGCTAATCTTGTACCCTACGTGATGAGCTTATCAACTACACCTTACACATAATCACACTAGCACCACAACACTGCAATGGCGATAAACTAGAGGAAGATGATAAAGTTTTTCACCCTAAACTAACGATCACCTTGCCGTTTGCTGCATGCTTGCTTCAGAATGACATCAGAATAAGCATCTTATGTATCTTGCTTTATCTTGAACCTTCTATGACAGCTGTTCTTGAACCTAGACACTTGCATTGCATGCTTCCCACGAACTGTAAACCCCTGAAACCTATCATGGAACACTACATACCACTTGGCTTGCAAGAAATGGATAGTTCAAGCACCAATCAAACACACAAGAAGTAAGCATAAAAACAAAGGAAGCACACAAAGCAATGCAACATGAAAAGTATGCATGATCAAGTTCCACTCTACACTACTATGGTGTCATCCTACCATCACACAAAAGGGAGTGTCATCCAAGCACCCACTCCAAAAGTTCGTCATACCACTTTTTTGGAATCCTATAGCAAGACACTTGCTAAGCAAGTAAATTTTGTTCAAGAATGCTCGTGTAATCACATTAGATTGTTGGTTCTACTAGCCTAGCCCCGCCCGCCACTACGCCGCTGGGCACTCTGGCCCCGGCATCCACCCAAATCGTCCGTGCCGCCGGTGGTCACTCTGTCCCTGGCGTCCACCGCTTGGGTTGGGACGTTCTTGCTTTGTTCTAATGGCGTCGGGGCGTTCGAGCCCGGAGTTGATCTCGTATGCTTTTCCGTAGACGCGACCGATGGTCTCTGGCATGGGGATGTGCGGCTCTTTAGGCTCCGGTCGTTCGTCGTCAGCGGAGGGTGTGGTGCAGCCGTCGGCGCCGCCTGCCTTGCCTCGGCAGCCGGCCGCTCGACTACTCCGTCTCTCAAGACGCCCTGGCGTAGGAGGCGCGCGCTCCGTCGGCAGGCTGAGGCGGAGGCTGGGCCGTCCCGTCAGCGGTCTGGGTCGCCCTCTTCCTCGCAGGAGTGGCGCGAGTTCCCGGTGGATCTCCATGGGATTTTCTTTCGATGCTCTCGGGAGGGGCACCGGAAGAAAGCTTGCACCAACTTTCCGATGTGCATTCGATGTGGATGTGAGGGGCACGAATCTGGGCAGTGCAAGAGCCCCAGGCATCTGGAGTCGGAGACAGATTTGTGCTGTGATGCGCTGGCCAAGCTAGCGTGCCGGGCTTCGCCGTTTCCTCATGCTGCTCTGCCTCGCGCTACTCCGTCGTTGTGCGTACCTCAGGAGCCTGGACAAGCCGCGCCTTTGGCCCTCTCCTCGCCGGCTGTGAAGATGGTGCAACCATTGGAGGCGGTGTGGGGAGGGTCTGGGCTGGGGTGGGGGCGTGCGTGCTTCGCCGTTCACCGGAGTTGGACGAGTTGGAGAGGAGGTTTCAGCTGGCATTGGTGGCGTACATCGGGGGGGGGGGTCGGTGTCATGCATCGAGGCAACGGAGGCCATCACAGCGAAGTTCGTCATTCTTCGCCACCGATTCCCTGTTCACCATTTCAGCCTGAGGATTTCATTGTGCTGTTTGCGACGCCGTTCCAGGCCGTCGGTGTCATGCATCGAGGCAACGGAGGCCATCACAGCGAAGTTCGTCATTCTTCGCCACCGATTCCCTGTTCACCATTTCAGCCTGAGGATTTCATTGTGGTGTTTGCGACGCCGGAGTTGAGGAATAAGGTCCCGTCGGCTAGCTTGTTGGAGGTGGAGGAGTTCAAGCTCTACTTCAAGCTATGGCTGAGGCAGGCGCAGGCGAAATCCAAGCCGATGAGGATGAAGGTGGACATCATGATCGAGAGGATTCCGGTGCATGCTTGGTCCTGGGAGACGGCGACGGAATTGTTGGGCTTATCGTGTTTGATCGAGAGGTTGGCTCCGGAGACTAAGAGCAGAGAGGATTTGTCTCTGTTCAAGGTGCGCGCTTGGTGTGTGGACGATGAGGCTATTCTGATGGAGCGGGAAATCAGGGCCCCGGAGCCGCAGCGGAGGATGGCCACCGTGCCCGTTTTCGCCAGGTGTTGGAGTACGACACCCTGATCCATGTTGGCCGGAGATGGGATTTTCCCCACCGGATAACCGACGGCGCGATTCGGATCCAGACAGTAGTGGCCAAAGTGGTATTCCCTAGGAGGAGGGGTTTATTTCGTTGGTGGCGTGCTGGAGGTGTTGCCGTGGACTCGCGGCGTCAAGGATGGCCGGTGCGGTGCTCCGGCAACCAGCGGTGGAGTTGGTGGATCCTACCGGGCGGCGCTGCATGGGAGAGTGGGGCCCTCTGATTGGCGCATCCCGCCAATGGGGGAAGCGAGAGTGGAGGGGATGGGCCCCGGTGAGGCGCTGCCGTTGGCGTAGGTGGGGTCTAGTGGCCCCCGGCTCCTGTGGTGCAGTGGGTAGTGGGACTTGGGAGGAACGTTCGACATGAGGTTGCAAAGGATGGGTTGGATTCTCTACGCAGCGAGTTGTGTTGGGGTCCGGGGCAGAAAACAATAATTTTTCATAACCTACGAGTCCCGTACCCAAGACCTACGCTATCGTGATGCAAGTAACAGATGGAAATAGGTCACATACCAGTATGTAGTCCGTTAATCGGGAAACGTTCCCGCGTGAACGTGGTTGATGTAGTCGTACCCACCGATCCTCGATGTGGCGGAGATCCTCGACGACTCCAGAAGCCACCCTGGTCCTTGTAGACCGATGACGGGATTGCGTCCCCGTCGGAACATTGTCGGTGAAGACATCGCGATACGGCCACGACGATGAAGGAGCACCACAAGTGTAGCGCCTCGCGGGATTACACACTTACGGTGTACCCGACATCCCTCCGCACTCCGAAGCAGGCGAGCAGCGGAAAGAAGATTGATTTAGATCCCAGCAGCATGACGGCGTGCGTATAGTGGAGAAACCTCCAACCCAGTGTAGACTCTAAACAAGGGGAGTCCGCTCAAAGGAAGTTGAAAGGAGGAAGAAGAGAACTCAATTGGATGATGGAAAAAGGGAAACCCACCCCTCCTTATATAGGCCAAGGGGGGGGATGCCACCCTCCCTCAACTTCCCATGTGGTACTAAACCAAAGGGAGAGGGAGGGGGTGCGCCATAGGGGGTGGGCCCCTCCCTTGGCGCCATGGGCCAAGGGGGGAGGCTCCCTCCTCCCCTAATGGGCCTCTTTAGGCCCATATGCCTTTTCTTCCATTTTTTATTATATGTAATTATATTTTAATATTTAATTCTGTTAATTAAATAATAAAACATATTTAAACATTATTAAATAATATTTTGAACCTTTCAAAATATCCAGAACCATTTCTGGCCTCCATCGAAACAATTTCAGTGTTCTCTCTAATTTCTCCGGTGATCCCGAATCTATCCTTATTGCGTCGAATACCCTTAAGTGTGACACCCTACGGTCCGGGAAACAACACACATGATCAAGACAACCTCTTGATCAATGACCATCGGTCGGACCTGGTTACAATCCTAGATGGCCCCTGCGCTTCCATCAAATGAACTTCATCGCTGTGGGATCCGTTAACGTTGAGCCTGTTCCCTTTGTCATACGGTACTTTTTTTGTCCGAGGTTTGATCGTCGGTATCCAATACACCTAGTTCATCCTCGTTATCGACAAACAAGTTTACTCGTTCCCGTGATATTACAACCCCGTGACTTAGTCACATGATTGCAATCTTTATGATGTAATATCACCGAGTGGGCCCAGAGTACCTATCTGTCAATCGGATGGACAAATCTCACTTTGATCTATTTGCATACTCATTAGCGTGTCTATTTCGGAATACCTAAAATACACCTTTATGGCCAGCATATTTCAGTCAAGCGATGGATGTAAATTAAAGCATCATAATAGATAGTAATTACGTATGATCATTACGGCCTAAGGATCTGGTCACTACGTTATAGTAATCGCCATGTTGAACTTATGTGACTCGATCACATTGCAACACTTCTGGTGGGTGTGTGTCAATCATATCATTCTCCCAATTATACGACCTCATTGTCAGTAGGAGGTTCGTACCTCATGATCAGGAAACCTTGATCATCAATTGCCTAATGAGCTAGTATACTGGAGTTAACTAGGGACTTGGTTGTTTGTATACAACCCGTGTATTAAGGTTTCCGCTTAATACAATTATAGCATAGTATAAAACATATTATGAACTAATGGAATATGCTAAAAAACATATTTTATTTGCCTCTAGGGCACATTCGCAACAGTCTCCCACTTGCACTAGAGTACAAATAATCTAGTTGCAATTTTCTATGGATCATACTCCATATCATGTATATGGTTATTGATCATGCTTGCTTGTGGAAAAGGTTGTATCAACGGTCTGTACCATTCAAATCCTATGTATTTTGCAAATCGTCAATGTCACTTAGTTTGACATTACTTCATTATTCATTATGATGATGAGGTACATACATTTGGCGTTAGAGTGAGACTTCGTTTGTTGTGTTTCAGCAATGACATCCGTTGGGTCATGAGGCACTTCACTTAGTCATGCACATTGAATACTCACTTAATTAGAAGTCGAACTTCTTAAGCCAAATTATAACACTTTGGCACTTCTAGAGCAGCCTTATCATTATAGATTTTAATCTTAGTGCATTGTATGCAACTTTGATGTCTAACCATGTTTCCTTCAACTTAGGCATTTATTAGTATGATATCTCAATTTTCTAGGTTAGTGTTAGAACTTGAACCAGCGTAACTTTTATGGTCAAGTTCACTATGCTTTACAAATTAGAGATGTATCCCCAGTTCTCCCTAGACACTGAAGGATAAACTTAACTCTCTGTTCAATGATTTACTCATAAATCATATCACAACATGTTCTTCTTACTAAGAACTTGGCTCACATTACGCCGAGTACAAAACTCTGGTTTTATATGAAAGAACTTATGACAGAGGCATAGAGAATGTTGCTCATCCATTTCTTTCCTTCAACCATTGTTATTGTACTGAGATTAACTCGATTCTTCTCTTGTATATCCAAGTAAGAACTATCTTCTTGACTTGTCCCATTCTGAACTCCTTCAGAATCTATCCAGGAAAGTATTCCGAATCAATATTATTAAACGCATTAATCTATATTTAATATATTTTAATGTTTAATACTTATTCATCTTCATTTACGAAAGATTCAAATAATCATTAATACCAACTACACCATTCACAATATGTTATCCATATATGAGAATATTGTCATGCTCCCACTCAAATATGTCATGCACATATTAAGTTTAGGATAACACTCACATAGCTCCCACTCAAATATGTCAGTTACATATAAGGTAAGGATAACATCCACATAGCTCCCACTCAGATATGTCAAACACATATTAAGTATAGGATAATAACCACATGGCTCCTACTCAAATATGTCAGTTACATATAAGACTAGGATGACACTCCCATAGCTCCCACTCAAAATATGTCGTCCATATATCAAGTTTAGGAAACTATTCAGCTCCCACTCAATTTCATGCTGATGCATGTTTCCTCGATATCTTGGCTAAGCCCAAAATCCTTTGATCATCTATCAAAACGAGAATTCAGGTTACGAGATACTAGTATCCACACGTTTTCCAAAACCTTCTTGTTGTACCAATTACAACACTTCTTCAAATGTAGGATTTGAGGAAGTTATGGTATTGATAACAATTTGGATCAATCGTAGTGAATATTCCGTTGACTGAAGCATCATTACATATTGCAGTCAACCTTTTGAATTTGTCAGAAACATTCTTTGTGAAAAATCGATCTTGATGTCTTCTTTGATGTTCACATTTATTCCTTATAACTTTGAAGTTATTGGGAATATCAAGTAACTTGTTTACTTGATAAGATTCAAGTAATCTTAAATGTAACTCAATATAGGATTTCATAGTCATATCTCGTACTTAGGTCCACCATCTCTTCTTCGTAGTTCGTAGGCATGTCTTTTTTCTATTAACTTGATAAGTGAATCATGAATATTATTTTGCACAAGGGCAAATATATATTATTGAATCATACTTTGTTCAGTAATAGATTTAACCGAAACATCATGATCATTATCATCATTTTATAATTGTAGAGCTTTGCTTCCGGAACATATTCAGTTGCGCTACTCTGACATCTGGAGGCAAGGTCAATTACCTTGGTTGAACTTTCACTTTTCTTCCATTACACATTCATCAAGAACATTTCTTAACAAACACCAAAACACTTAGCAACACAAGTTTTGCTCTTTTGGTTCTAATTGTGGAAGATGCATCCATAGTTGTCTAAGGATACACTACAAAGATAATTTATTATATAAATCAAGTTTCCTAGAAACCATGACACACCATAACATATATAGTGTTGGTTTCCATAAACTCAGATGGTTCCTATACTGAAATGAGTGTTTGTATATTAAATTAATAACTCTAAACAATAACAACATAACCTAGTAAGAGATAACTTAGACCATACACTATTCAATAGAGTACGATTATAATGTTCACGAACATCAACAATATTGAAGTGTCTCAAAACATCACAATTTGTGGAACAAATTTCACAAGTCTTTATGCCCAAGACTAACTCAAAACATTTGTCACTTTGATCAGATCATAGGGACTTGTCTTTCTTGTTAATTTAATATCCATTTTTATTCTGAAATCCTTTTTGATCAAATCAAACTATTTCAGACTCATGTTTGTCTTCATTCTAAAATCCTTTGATCGCATCAAATTATTTCAAACTCTCGTTTCATTAGTGAATACACATATTCATCTAAGTCCACATATGAAGTTCACGAAATAATGAAATTCACTACATGCTAAGATATGATACATCATATTGTATGATATACAACAATCATTGCAAACTTTGTTTTACTAGAATGCGAGGTTTTAGTCATCTCCCCTAAAGAGGCATGGTTTGCGTCTGTCAAGAGATCAAGTATCTCAAAACTTTACCATACCATTCATGACTTAAACGTCATTGTCATTATTAAGTTTGGATAATTCTTGGTATTACAATATTTCTTATAAATGATCAAACTACTATCATCAATATAAGAACAACTTATTCATAACCGTAATGTGACCATAAAAGATATCATTCATAAAATGAGAACAACTGACTTGTTTCTCACTAATATGAATAATTGTCTTCGCAAGATGCAAGACACACTAATAAAGTCCACACTCAAACGATCATAAATTTATTCATATAATTAATCAAATGATAGATGTAGAGGGAGAGTGTTGTCGACCATCAACTATATTGATTACCGTCAGCACACATTGTCACCTCATCCCTTCCAAGCCACTCTCAAGAAGTAAGTTCAAGTATCAATTAGTTAATCAACCGCAATTAGTGTTTTGTGGGGAAAGACATTTATAACCCGTATATCAAATATACCTTCTCCGTCATTGACTATTCCTGCATTGGTTCTACATCTAAAGTTCACAACTTTAATCATGACCTCATGACAGGTGAACGATTCTCCTTCATGACATAGTCTAGACACGGTCTTTGTAGTTGGGAGGAAGCGGATGCTACTTCCCAGTTATCGCAAAGTAACCAGTCATTCAGTAGTCCAAGTTGTACACAAGGTGTTCATGTATCTTATACATTTTCCATGTGACTTTCTCAACAGGTTGTTCCTTCCATCATGGTTGAAAGAAACCCCGTACATATACTCATATTCCATTACTCTGATTTGTGACTTAGTGCTTTTAAGTTCATCTACCACGTCATACGTGTTGATGTCGTTTAACACGCACTTGCAATTCATATTCCATAGAATGAAGTATGCTTTATTGGACAGTCATACTTAAGTGATAGTGAGTATGATACTTATCATCATCTTCCTCAATTACGGAGTTATCAGGTGTATCTCCTAGCAGTTCGTATTATGTTTAGCAAGTCATTACTAATGATTATGTCTCTAACGGTGTTGGTAACAATCAATGAAGTAAGACTCATCTACCTTAAGTTCTTCATTACACTAAAAGAGCCATAGTTATAAAAAATTTGGGTATGACATTTTCTACAATGATATTTGCTAAGACATGAAGATTAAGTTCATAATATGTGGAGTTCAATTTTTAATTAATTCTAAAACTCCCACTTAGTAAAACGTCTCTCAAATTTACTAACCGATTACACAATCCTGGAACACCATACCTCCCCCAATCGTCACGACCATCAGTATGTGTTTTAGGTAGGCCATCATGCAAATCACATCAGTTATGTGACTCGTGCTCGATCTTTTGATCTACTGTGTTCCAAGCCCGCATCTACATACGTCAAGCCTGCCAATATGACCTTAATGTTAGCTGCTTAGCAAGGACATATCTGCATATGCCAGGCTTGCCAAACCCAACCTCATGCGAACGTCGTTGATTATGTGTGACACCCAATGTATGGTATGTCGGCCATAAGGGATATCCTTCCAGGCGGTGCCCATTAAGGAAGAACATAATGTTGGTATTGTGAGAGATTGTCCTATTATGCTACCGTCATTATATCTAGCATATTAGAAAACAGGATGTAAAACAATAAATCATACATGCTATGATTCCCCCCGATATGCAAATTAAAGTTATAACGCCTTCTACTTTATCTTTTGCAAGTTTTACGTGGCTGCTAGGGGGTTTCGAGAAAAAAAGCATTTTCTATCCTACGAAAACAAGCCACAACACCATTCCCGCAATTGTCTCTATTACACCCCTGTCAGGGCCCTCAGTTGCAAATGTCTTCGCATCGTTAATGTTAGAGAGACAAACACCCCAACCACTTATATGGTACATGCCATATGTCAAGCGTGGAACCAAACTCGCGTAAACACGTAAGGTCGGTCGGGCCGCTTCATTAGGACATTGCCGCAATGCTAAACGAGTACACGTGAGAGGGTAACAATTGAAGAATTGATGCCCACATACTGGATGTGTTCTATCCGTATAATACATCTACGCATAGCCTTGCTCATGATACCACTGTTGGGGTTTGGGGCAGAAAACAATAATATTTCAGAACCTACGAGTCCTGTACCCAACACCTACGCTATATCGATGCAAGTAACAGATGGAAATAGGTCACATACCAGTATGTAGTCTCTTAAGAGGGAAACGTTCACGCGTGAACGTGGTTGATGTAGTCGTACCCGCCTATCCTCGATGCGGCGGAGATCCTTGACGACTCTAGAAGCCACCTGGTCCTTGTAGACCGATGACGAGATTCCGTCCCCACCGGAACGTTGTCGATGAAGACATCGCGATATGGCCACAACGATGAAGGAGCACCACAAGTGTAGCGCCTCGCGGGATTACATACATACGGTGTACGCGACGTCCCTCCGGGCTCCGAACCAGGCGAGCAGCGGAAAGAAGATGGATTCGGATCCCAGCAGCACGACGACGTGCGTATAGTGGAGAAACCTTCAACCCAGTGCAGACTCCAAACAAGGGGAGTCCGCTCAAAGGAAGGAGAAAGGAGTAAGAAGAGACCTAAATTGGATGATAAAAAAGGGCACCCCCACCCCTCCTTATATAGGCCAAGGGGGGTGCCACCCTCCCTCAACTTCCCATGTGGTACTAAACCAAAGGGAGAGGGAGGGGGTGCGCCATAGGGGGGTGGGCCCCTCCCTTGGCGCCATGGGCCAAGGGGGAGGCTCCCTCCTCCCTTAATGGGTCTCTTTAGGACCATATGCCTTTTCTTCCATTTGAATTATATTTAACTATATTTTAATATTTAATTCTGTTAATTAAATAATAAAACATATTTAAACATTATTAAATAATATTTTGAACCTTTCAAAATATCTAGAACCATTTCTGGCCTCCACCGGAACAATTCCGTTGTTCTCTCTTATTTCTCTTGTGATCCCGAATCTATCCTTATTGCGTCGAATACCTTTAAGTGTGACACCCTACAGTCCGGGAAACAACAAACATGATCAAGACACTCTCTTGATCAATGACCATCGGTCGGGCCTGGTTACAATCCTAGATGGCCCCTGCGCTTCCATCAAATGAACTTCATCGCTGTGGGATCCGTTAACGTAGAGCCTGTTCCCTTTGTCATACGGTACTTTGTTTGTCCGAGGTTGTATCGTCGGTATGCAATATACCTAGTTAATCCTCGTTATTGAAAAACAAGTTTACTCGTTCCCGTGATATTACAACCCCGTGACCTAGTCACATGATTGCAATCTTTATGATGTAATATCACCGAGTGGGCCCAGAGTACCTATCCGTCATTCGGATGGACAAATCCCGCTTTGATAGTTATGCATACTCATTAACGTTTCTATTTCGGAATACCTAAAATACTCCTTTATGGCCATCATATTTCAGTCAGGTGGTGGATGTAAATTAAAGCATCCTAATAGATAGTAATTACGTATGATCATTACGGTCTAAGGATCTGGTCACTACGTTATAGTAATCGCAATGTTGAACTTATGTGACTCGATCACATTGCAACACTTCTGGTGGGTTGGTGTCCATCATATCATTCTCCAAATGATACCACCTCATTGTCAATAGGCGGTTCATACCTCATGATCAGGAAACCTTGATCATCGATTGCCCAATGAGCTAGTATACTAGAGTTAACTAGGGACTTGGTTGTTTGTATACCACACGTGTATTAAGGTTTTCGCTTAATACAGTTATAACATAGTATAAAACGTATTATGAACTAATGGAATATGCTAACAAACATATTTTATTTGCCTCTAGGGCACATTCCCAACAAGTTGTTGCAAGATGCTCCCGGAGATATGTTGTGTGTGGGACTAATGGGCACATTGGATCCCACGGTGGCGCTCATGGGTGGTTTGGATCGGAGCGAGGCTGCGGTCGTGGTGGCCCGCTTTGATGCATGCCAGGGAGCTTCGGTGGTGGTGCCCGTGCTAGCTTTGGTTGTCTTGGAGGATAGCGTTGATCCCAAAGTGAGGCTGTCGGGGGCAGAGAGGTCGAAGCTCCCTTTGACTGACGTTTTGGGGGATCCCAAGGTGGATTTGAATTAGCACGACGCGCAAATGGATTTGGGGCGGTTGAGTGCAATGATTGAGCGTGAGGCTCGAGACACTTTTGGTGAGGTGACCACGTCTCTGGTTGATTGGGTAAGGGGCTCGTCTAGTTTGGCGCTTTCGAGGCGACACGTGGATTTGGTGGAGTCGGTCATCGGGGGATCGGTGGGCGACTTGTCCACGTCCCCTGGGTGGAACCCGGTTTAGAAGATTTTGAGCGAGATGTCTCCGGTCGGTTCGGTCAGGCAGGTTGGCGAGGATCGTGATGATGGGCGTCGCGAGGAGTGCAGCTACTTCTAGGTGTCACTCCCTGAGATGGGCATAGAGGCGGACAGGCAGGATGCTGATGCTACGTCGAGGAAGTCGTTACCGGAGTATTTTCCTGTGCCTGGGTGCACGCGGGGTGAAGAGTTGGCGTTGGAGGGCATCAAGTCATTCTGCGGTGGGCTCGTGAAGAAGCTAGCGCCTCCACTCCTCAAGGAAATTGCTGCCACTTCGGATGGGAACTCCATCGTCAATCCACGTACGCCTAGGCGATCTACCAGGTCCAGCGGTATGTCGAGCGCCCCGAGGACTAAGCTACGGTTGCCGAGACCGAGACATTGCTGCTCAAGGATATGGGTATTGCATCGGGGAATCTTGTGGTGGACGACGAGATGCTGGTCGTGCTGCATAGGATGTTTGACTCGCCCTTGCAGGAAGGACAATTGTGTGCGATTGCAGCCATCTTTGGCAAGACAATCCCATTTGATCTGAGCTCGGCAGTGGTTCCCCTGCTCTTAGAGTTTTGATCAGATTCTCTTCCGGGTGTGCGGTACAGATCATGTCGCACGCCAATTTGGAGTTGCTCTGCTGGAACGTGAGGGGGCTCAATAGCAGGGCTAAAAGCGGCTCGCTTCGGGTGTTAGTAGATTTAATTAGGACGGAAATTTGTTGTATCCAGGAGTTTAAGTGAAAGGTAGTTGACTTGTTTATGGTGAAGTAATGTTTTGGGCCGAGATTCGAGGCCTTTTGTTACCTTCCTGTGTTGGGGACTAGAGGGGCATCATTATCGCTTGGGATCCCACTCTAGTGCAGGTCGGTGTCGCACACGACAACCGACTTACACTATCTCTCGGGTTATGTGACGACGTTGGAGGAAGAGCCTTGATGGATGACTGTGGTATATGGGCCACATATTTATGTGGCAAAGTTGGTCCTCCTTCAGAACTTGGTGGATAGGCGTGGGATGTGCCCGGGGCCTTGGTTGCTTTGGGGTGATTTCAATCTCATTCTGCAGGCGTCGGAAAAAAATAATTCGAACATTGATTGGCGTAAGATGGGAAAGTTTAAGAATTTGTGGAGCTGCATGGGCTGAAAGAGCAACTTCTACATGGTAGGCAGTTTACATGGAGCAACAATCGCGAGACACCCATGCTCACGAAGATAGATTGGGCCTTGGTGTCTGTGGATTGGGAGTTAGCGCACCCTGAATGCTGCTAGCAGGCGATGTCCACCACGAGCTCGGACCATTGTTCCATGCACCTTGCGCTCTCGGACGCGTTGCAGTCCAAACGGCGGTTCTATTTTGACTTTTGAGTTGTTTTGGCCCAATATGGAGGGGTTCTTGGGAGCGGTCAAGGAGGACTGGAGATGTGGTCCGGAGATCACGGAGCCCTACCATCGCCTGGATGTGCTGCTTCAAAACACAGCCCGACACCTCACTAGTTGGAGCCAACGAACTGGGTCATCCTTCGTGTGGATCAGGCCATGGAGCACATGCAACTCTCGGTTGGGGAGTGGTGGCTTCGGAGTTCTCTAAAACATACGTCGCGGTTGGCTTCTCTGGAAAGAACTATTGCTAGACAAGGCTCGAGGGTTTGGTGGCTGAAGGAAGGGGATGCGAGATCTAAGTTATTCTTCCTGATAGCACATGGCAGGCGTGCTAGGAATTTCATACTTGCGCTCAACATTGGTTCCAGGACAGTCAGCGAGCAAGCGAAGCAGGAGGATATTTTATTTGATGCATATCAGAACTTGTTGGGGAGAGCCCAGGCCAGAAACCACTCGATCGATATGGAGTTCCTTGTCGTGGAGGAGTTGGACCTCTCGGAGTTTGATGCAGAGTTCACCGAGGAGGATGTTGGATATATGCTCAAGAGGCAAATAATAAGTGATTATTCCAATATATCTAAACAAGTTCATAACCAGTTTCATACTATGCTAGAACTGTATTGGTATAGAAACAACGAAAGTCCCTAGTTAGCATCTTTATCAATAACTAGTTCATGGTCAACTGATGATCGTGGCTTCGCGATCATGGAAAATATGTCAATGATTGTGAGGTCACCTCATTAGATGAATGACGTGATGAACATTACTCAATGTAATCATTGCAAGATGATCAAATCATAAAGGTTCAGTGTTGTAATTACAGAGCGTAGTGGACCATTCCTTAGACTGTGAGATCATGCATAATCACTATCTTCTCGGATGCTTTAACCTACACCCATCGCCTGACTGAAATATACTTGCCATTGATACGAACCAAACGTATCTATAATTTTTGCTTGCTCCATGCATGTTTTGTGTGATATTGCTATGTTTTAGATACACTTTCATACTTTTGAACATAGTTGGACTAACCTATTAACTCAGTGCATCCCAGTGCCAGTTCGTGTTTTCTACTATTTTTCTATTTCAGGTTTCCCCCGTATTAAAATTGCTCCAAAAATTCCAGAAAAATACAATAAAAATCAGCATACCGGAAGCTTCTAGAAGATCACAAGTGGGGCCAGAGGGCCACCACCATAGCCCCAGGCGCCCTCCCGACGTGGCCTAGGGTGGGGCCGTGCCAGGGGGCCGCCTGGACTCCTGGTGGCCCCCTTGGCTGCCCCCTTTCTCCTATATATTCTCCGTGACGGGAAACCTTAGAAGACAGAACCCTTTTTCGCGATCTCGCCACTGTTCCACCGCCGCCGCGCTTCCAAGATCGGCAGCGCTAGCAGAACTCTTCCCGGCACCCTGCCGGAGGGAGGATTGATGTAATAGCCCAAAACTGACAAAATTCAAAATTTTGCATTTTTATTTTTTCCCATTGGGGATGAAATTTTGCACAATTATTCTTGGCAATAATCCATGTAACAGAAAAGTGCTCAAGCATTTTTCAGGTTATGTAAAAGGATTATGTTGAATTCTTTCTTTTCCTCCTTTTCTAGCCTTTGCATTTTTTTTCTTTGATGATCATCTTTGATATTCTAAGAAAACTCTTTTGGATTCCATCATGTTTTACCATGATAAAGTTCCCTTCCATTTCCCATGATTTTATCATGTCTAGGGAATTGGGTTGTAGTTCAAATGACATTTGAATTTATTTAAATGCCATGTGAATTACTTAAATATTTTTGACTTAATTTTCCAAAAATCCTGTAAATCATGATCAATTGTAATCATATTTTTATATGACTTTTGGAACTCATTTTCTATTTCTTTTTCCCATTTTCTCTGCTGTCTTTTATTGGAAAGAATAAAATGCAGAAAAGGGATTTTCCAGAGGGCACTTGGGCCTCTCCTCTCCCTCCTCAGTCATCTCCAGCCCAGCCCAGCCCGAGCCTCTCTCTTTCTCTTTTTTTCTCTCCTCTCCTTCCCTCACGTGGAGCCCCCCCTCACAGCCATGGCGTGAGGCAGAGATGAGGTGGAGCCCCCTGGCAGCCTCTCTTCCCCCTGCCCTTTATAGCCTCCTCCGGTGCCCCTCTCGTCTAGGGTTCCCTCCCCCCGCCGCCTTCTCCTTGTCCTCATCTTTTCTCTTCTTCTCCTCCCTCCCCTGTTTCTCTGCAGCCCTCCATCGACAGGAGGTCCATGGCCACAAGTTCTCCAGCGCCCACGCCCGACCATCGCCGAAGTGGACGCCGTCTTCTTCCTCAACCCCGTGCGCGACCCCGATCAGGAGAACCGAGGCCGGCGTGCCTCCAGCGCAAGCCGGCGTCGTCTTCTTCCCCTGCCTCCTCGTCGTCCGCGCCTGCATCGTCGTCCCAGAGCCCGAGATCGACGACCTCGAGCCCCGCTGTGAGCGCCGTCCCTTCCCCTCCTTTCTTTCCCACGCGCGTAGGATGCCAAGCTCGTGTACATGTCCTCGCCAATTACAGTGCGTACTCCCTGTTCCCGTAGCCTCGCCGCCGTGGTCACGTGGTCGTCGCTGGCAGCCCGTCCGTCCGGATCGAGGCCGGTGCGCGCGCACCCATGTGGTAGTATGCTCAAGTATGTGCCTTGGCACAGGAGCTCACCCAGCATGGACCCTCCTTGCAGCGCTCGCGTTCCCCTGTTGCGTGTAATCCGAAGTTCGTCAGTTTCGTCAGAGAACACTTCTGTTTTCCTTCAGTTTTCGTTTGTGGGTTCAGCTACCGCAGCCTATAGTTCTTGTTGCTTCTGTTGCTAAGTCTTTCGAGAATCTCAGCGTAGCCCAGTGGCTTGGGCGCCTGGGTTGTATCCTGGAGGTCGTGGGATCGAGTCCCCGTCCACGCAAGGTGCCCTTCTATTTTTGTTCAGCTTTGCCCGTGCGTATAAGTTAGGTACGGTTGAACCTAAAGTCTGATGTGATTTCAGACGTTGGTGCAGTGGCGTGGTCACCGTGGTTTCAACCGGGAGGTGCTGGGTTTAAGTCCCAGGACCCTCCTTTTTAAGTTCTCCTTTTTAATTTCTCTTTTTTTGTTTAGCTTCAAATCTGCTCCATCTTTGCATTGTTTACCATTTGTGCAACTTGGATCCAAAATATATGATGTTATATATTATTTTGGGCCAGAATTTCATGATGAAGACAATGGTGTTGTTCATTTTGTCGTATGGGCATGCATTATTTGAAGAATGTGTATTTTTGCACATGATACCTCTCGCGATGATGCACCGGGTGCTTTTCTCCCAATCTTTTCCGTTGTGTTGCGTTCCATACTTGTAAATGGGCCACCTTGGCATGTTGTTGCCATATATGCTTGAGTGGGTCCCACGAGACATGTGTGCCGACAATTCCCTTTCAATTTCATGAGATACATGCATAGTCCAATTGTTGTTATCTTGTGATCCTCGTATGTTGTTGATCACCCCATGCCAAACAACTTGTCGCACCCCTCACTGTGATGTTGTACACTTGTTCCATAGGTGATACGACATCACTTCCCCTCCTTCGTTGGCACTCATCTCTTGTTTCGAGCATCGTAGATCTTGCGATGACCGTAGTTTTCGGTAGCGTTGTCCCTCTCTTTATTTTATTGTTTGCAGTAGAATGCATTAGGTGCATCATACACCATGCCATGTCATTGCATCTATGATTATGTTAAGGAATCCCATCTTGAGGTTATCCTAGTGTGTGGGTAATTCTTGTTGATATTATTTTCTAGTCTTTTACACATGCCATGTGTAAGGCCCGATATGCGGTACAGTTCCAGATCTAGATGTTTCCATCCAGATCCGGGGACGAAGCACATATCGGTCCCACCGCGACATATGACATAGCCATATGCCCCGGATTTCCAACATGATATCACAACATTACAGATACAAGGATACAACATCTCATACAATCGGCATACAACTGCCTCAAATACAATAAAACAGCGGAAGATACATGTCTGAGTACAGACTACAAGAAAATGCCTAGTGGCAAAGAGAAAAACATCGATCCCATAACCACACGGGTCCAGGCCCTCCGCCGGGATCCGCCTAACTAGTCGTCGTCGAGTCTCCACGTGAAACGTCGATCACCATACCTGTTGTCGATCAAGAACCCTGAAAAGAGTTTGGGGGTAGTATCATGAGTACAGAGGTAATCAGCATCCAACTGTAGTGGTCATCTGACCCAGCAAGGACTTCATCACTCGTCATTCGAGGACAACTAGTAGTTTACGGTAAGGAAGGGGTAAAAGGTGAGGTTGCTTCCGCACTAGCATTTATGAAGTGGCTAACGATCTAGAGAGTAAGATAAGAAGCCAAGCATTCGATGAGGAATCGCCTCCAAGAAGTCTTGCTATCAACTACTTACGCAAACATAACACCTATCCTATCCTTGTCCTCCTCTTCGCATCCCGACGAAGAAGCAGTCAAGGCACACACACACGTTAATCAAGTTATATTAAGATTATCTCAGTTGTTGTTGTCTATGAACAAGGAGTAGGTCTCAAGTCGTCCATAACCGTGGACACGACTTCTCGAAAAGATTTAACCCTGCAGGGGTGTACCAACTGCCCATTACAAGGCTCCGCACGCACGCCCATCTCTCTCAGTTGCTACCCATCACAGGCAACCATTTTATGATTTAGTTCCAAGAGATCCGAAACGACAAGTCCCTCTAGCTAACAACGAACCAATCCGAGTGGCCCCCGGTGAGACGATATCCAGCTCAGGAGCCGTCCGCGCTCTCGATTTGGTCTCTACCGTATGACTCCAGGTTTGGATTGCCGGTTAATCACACATGGGACACCGGGTCCTCAGCCGGTCATGATGGGCCAGCAAGGGAACTATGTCCTCACTGGTCCGGGTTGGTTTAAAAAACTACTGGCGTATGACCAGCACACACACAGTTTCAAATGGTAAAATCAGCTTGGGCCACCACTAGAAATGCTTGAATCTAGGTAGGTAAGAAAAGGGGACCCCATAAAATCCCACACGCGGTTAGGCACGCTCAGTCTTAAAACCAATACCCGGAACTCGGGTCCTAGGTGACTCGAATGGAACAAAGCGTCGGGGCGGGATAGCCTAGACCTTCCATCCTTCGTCGAATATAGTCAACATTATAATAATCATATCATCAACAACAATATAATAAGGTGATATCCCAAACCCAGGGGTAACAGGTAACATCGTAGCATCCTAAGCATGCATACTAATCAGGGGCTGAGCAACGAGCAAACGTAACATAGCAGTACAAGGTTTGCTGGGAAGGGACATGGCTGTATCAGTTTAAAAGAGGCTGTAAACATGTGGTAGGATCAAACATCGAAGCTAACCTAAACTAGCATGCAAACCGCTGGTTGAAATAGAATGGATCATAAGTAATGTATAGTCCTTGCCTGTTGATAAGTCGGGTTCCGAAGGTGTAGTCGATCGCAAGCTCGCATCTTCTCCGAGAGGTACCCGCAGAAGCACACAAGAATGAAACACTGGAAAGAAATCAACGGTGCACCACTATTACTACGGAGCAATACAAGATCAAAGAGACAACATAAGGCACGGCAACGCGATACGGATCTATCGTTGAGAACGGTTACTAATAGTTTAAGTGGGGTATCGGTCACACACGACGAATACCGCACGTTTACGGTGGTTCAAGTTGCTTATCTACAGGTGATCAATCAACGGTTATTAACATGGCAACTCAAGCAAGCATGGCATAGCACACAAACAAGTCAAAAGGTGAAGCAAAAAGTAAACTATCTATGCTAGTCAATTTAAGTGAGGCACAACCTAAACATGGCATAACACTAAGTGCCGCACAATGATTAAAAGATTTGGTACTGTTATGTTCTAAACCATATTTTAGGTTGGTTAACAGCAGAAAAAAATAGCATAAACAGAAAGTACATGAAAAACTAATCAAGTTACATATAAGGCACACTCCAAACGGAGTTACGGTTAAAAAGATACAAGCAAAACAAGTTACGGGCACAATCTGCCAACATCACGAAGCACACTTTAGAGCAATGCATAAACAGGACAATGAATGCAAACATGCTCACAAATGATATGAAATTAAACTAGACATGACAAGGAGGGCATGGCAAAAAGAATCATGCAAAAATACATCATAGATCAAAAGATATTAAGCAAACAACATGGCATCGTAAAGTAACAGACTTAGAGAAAAACAGAGGTGGCTGTCAAAAATAGCAGCATAGCAACTTTGGAGCAGAATATCTATATGACAAGCAAGCATAACATGGAAATGAAATACTAGGTATGAAAGTAGACATGATGCTTAGCAATATGCAATTGGAATCACTCAAATCCGATAAACGGTCGCGACACACTCGTCGACCGAAGTTGCAACAAAATAACAGTTTCAGCAACAACAGCACATTAACATCAGGATCACCACTTTGGAGCAAGATTTAAACATGATGCAGCAAGAAAATATGGCATGTGAATGCATGAAACTGAAGTAGGAACATTGCTTAACGCAACGCAAAAGGAATCAATGCAATAGGCCTCATGGATTTGTTACAATCATCAACCAAAGTTGCAATAAAATAATAACAGCAGCACATAACAGGGAAAAGTAGCAATTTAACGGCCTGATGCCCTGTTCAGCACACAATTACACAATCAATATGATCTCAAATGCAAATGCTCAGAAAAGATGAAAGCTAGAGCACGCAATTCTAAACAATTCGTCTTTTGGGCGCGAAGTCATCCGGGCTACGGATCGCTTGCTATCGTCAACGCGGAATCGAATCAGCAGCAAAATACTACAGACTTAGCAAAATTGAAAAAGAAAAGATACACAGAAAAAAAATAAAGGGCTCAAGCCCTCACCATGGGCCAAGCCCATCTGGCCGGCTGGGGGCGCTGCAGGCTGGAGGAGGCGAGCGGGCCTGGCAGGAGGCTGGGCCTCGCCTGGCCTGGCCGTGGCCCACGTGGGCGGTTGAGGGGCTGCTCGGCCGGCTCCCCTCGTGCCCGATCCCGACGGGACTGGCAGCGGCGGCTGCCGACCTCCGGCGAGGTGGGCGAGCGCGGCGAGGCACGGAGGAGGGCTGGGGAGGCGCGGAGAGGGGCAGGGCGGCCAGATCCGGCTGACCCCTCGCCGGATCTGGGACGGGGAGGTCTTCAGCGGCGGCAGTGCGAGCTCGGCTCGAGGACGTTCATGGCGCGCGGCGGCGCGGCCTCCTGGTACCTGTGGCGAGAGGAGAGGGCTAAGGGAGGAGGGGGAAGAGGAAAAGGGAGAGGAGGAAGGGAGGTCGGTGGCTGCGGCCTGCTGCCGGCGGCCCGGGCGCGGCGACGGCGCCATGGAGGTGCGGTGCCTCCACGGGATGGAGGGAGTCCAGGAGAGAGAGAGAGGAGAGGTGGGTGACGTGGCGCGATCCGACGGAGATCCGACGGTCCAGAACTCATTGGGAAAAAAATGTGAAATTGGGGGCATTGTTAGGGGGGTGGCTGCAAAATTGTGGCTAGGGAAACCCTAAAAATGGGTGGGAGTGTGGTGGTCTTTATATAGCCCCGGTGGCTGGCAGTTTGCAAAAACATCATCGGTTTTTATCTCGCGCGCACGGTGCTCACGTTTCTGACCGCCGGGGGTCCGTAGTACCTGCGATTCGGGTAAAACTTCGAACTGCGCGATCAGCGCGTCGAGCCGGAGGCGTTCACCTCGCGCTGGAACCGTTCCGAAAACACTTTCCGGCGCGCTATAAAAATATCCCGTTTAGTTATTAAACGGGGTTTTTCGTTCCGTTGGCTGCGGCTGGTCTCGTGCGGTTATCGCGACGGTGATCGGGTGAAACCCGGTGTCGCAAAGGTCGAGTGTCAGGGTGGCAAGGGTCGGTCTCCGTCCGGTACGAGATAAGAGGGGGAAAATAATCGCCGATCGATATATTGGGGATGCAAACACCGCAAACAAATCAGACAATCAAACAATTCACACCGAAAACAAAATTTTTAATTTTTGCAAAAACTGGGCTGTTACAATACAACACCACCAACAATGGATCTCGTCCCGAGATCCAGGACGATCCTGGGGAGAGGGGGAAGAGAAAAGAGGGTCGACGATTCTTCAACACCACCAACAAGGGACTCTGCTCCATGTCGACGTCGAACTTCTGTCGAGATAAATTTCCGCAGAGACACGACATCGTCGAAAATACGAAACCGTCGGTGTCAAGAGGAAGAACAATCACGAAAACCAGATCAAGGGATAGTGATTTTCGACGCAAGTCGTAGAAACACCGGGCAAAAGGAGGAGGGGCAAAGGACGACCCAGATGATATCCGAAACGGGAGAAGCTAAAGGTACTACAGGAATTCCCACCTGAGCTCGGAATCGAGACAATACGCTGCAAGCAAGGCATTGTAACGGTTCCGAAACTCCACACACTCGAGATCCTATAGTTTTAAAGGGGATAAGTCGAGATTAAAACACTTACGACACTTGTCCTGACCAGAGCAAAGATAAGGAGTAAAAAGATTCCTACTCTCCGACAACTAACTTAGTAACTACAAAATAGTTTTTTTCTAGACTCGACTTCGGCCAGAAAAGGGATCCTACGGTCGGTAAGGCTCTGATGCCAAGTTGTAAGGCCCGATATGCGGTACTGTTCCAGATCTAGATGTTTCCATACAGATCCGGGGACGATGCACATATCGGTCCCACCGCGACATATGACATAGCCATATGCCCCGGATTTCCAACATGATATCACAACATTACAGATACAAGGATACAACATCTCATACAATCGGCGTACAACTGCCTCAAATACAATAAAACAGCGGAAGATACATGTCTGAGTACAGACTACAAGCAAATGCCTAGTGGCAAAGAGAAAAACATCGATCCCATAACCACACGGGTCCAGGCCATCCGCCGGGATCCGCCTAACTAGTCGTCGTCGAGTCTCCACGTGAAACGTCGATCACCATACCTGTTGTCGATCAAGAACCCTGAAAAGAGTTTGGGGGTAGTATCATGAGTCCAGAGGTACTCAGCATCCAACTGTAGTGGTCATCTGACCCAGCAAGGACTTCATCACTCGTCATTCTAGGACAACTAGTAGTTTACGGTAAGGAAGGGGTAAAAGGTGAGGTTGCTGCCGCACTAGCATTTATGAAGTGGCTAACGATCTAGAGAGTAAGATAAGAAGCCAAGCATTCGATGAGGAATTGCCTCCAACAAGTCTTGCTATCAACTACTTACGCAAACATAACACCTATCCTATCCTTGTCCTCCTCTTCGCATCCCGACAAAGAAGAAGAAGTCAAGGCACACACACATGTTAATCAAGTTATATTAAGATTATCTCAGTTGTTGTTGTCTATGAACAAGGAGTAGGTCTCAAGTCGTCCATAACCGTGGACACGGCTTCTCGAAAAGATTTAACCCTGCAGGGGTGTACCAACTGCCCATTACAAGGCTCCACACGCACGCCCATCTCTCTCAGTTGCTACCCATCACAGGCAACCATTTTATGATTTAGTTCCAAGAGATCCGAAATGACAAGTCCCTCTAGCTAACAACGAACCAATCTGGGTGGCCCCCGGTGAGACGACATCCAGCTCAGGAGCCGTCCGCGCTCTCTATTTGGTCTCTACCGTATGACTCCAGGTTTGGATTGCCGGTTAATCACACATGGGACACCGGGTCCTCAGCCGGTCATGATGGGCCAGCAAGGGAACTATGTCCTCACTGGTCCGGGTTGGTTTAAAAAACTACTGGCGTACGACCAGCACACACACAGTTTCAAATGGTAAAATCAGCTTGGGCCACCACTAGAAATGCTTGAAGCTAGGTAGGTAAGAAAAGGGGACCCCATAAAATCCCACACGCGGTTAGGCACGCTCAGTCTTAAAACCAATACCCGGAACTCGGGTCCTAGGTGACTCGAATGGAACAAAGCGTCGGGGCGGGATAGCCTAGACCTTCCATCCTTCGTCGAATATAGTCAACATTATAATAATCATATCATCAACAACAATATAATAAGGTGATATCCCAAACCCAGGGGTAACAGGTAACATCGTAGCATCCTAAGCATGCATACTAAGCAGGGGCTGAGCAACGAGCAAAAGTAACATAGCAGTACAAGGTTTGCTGGGAAGGGACATGGCTGTATCGGTTTAAAAGAGGCTGTAAACATGTGGTAGGATCAAACATCGAAGCTAACCTAAACTAGCATGCAAACCGCTGGTTGAAATAGAATGGATCATAAGTAATGTATAGTCCTTGCCTGTTGATAAGTCGAGTTCCGAAGGTGTAGTCGATCGCAAGCTCGCATCGTCTCCGAGAGGTACCCGCGGAAGCACACAAGAAGGAAACACTGGAAAGCAATCAACGGTGCACCACTATTACTACGGAGAAATACAAGATCAAAGAGACAACATAAGGCACGACAACGCGATACGGATCTATCGTCGAGAACGGTTACTAACAGTTTAAGTGGGGTATCGGTCACACACGACGAATACCGCACGTTTACGGTGGTTCAAGTTGCTTAGCTACAGGTGATCAATAAACGGTTATTAATATGGCAACTCAAGCAAGCATGGCATAGCACACAAACAAGTCAAGAGGTGAAGCACAAAGTAAACTATCTATGCTAGTCAATTTAAGTGAGGCACAACCTAAACATGGCATAACACTAAGTGCCGCACAATGATTAAAAGATTTGATACTGTTCTGTTCTAAACCATATGTTAGGTTGGTTAACAACAGAAAACAATAACATAAACACAAAGTACATGAAAAACTAATCAAGTTACATATAAGGCACACTCCAAACGGAGTTACGGTTAAAAAGATACAAGCAAAACAAGTTACGGGCACAATCTGCCAACATCACGAAGCACACTTCAGAGCAATGCATAAACAGGACAATGAATGCAAACATGCTCACAAATGATATGAAATTAAACTAGACATGACAAGGAGGGCATGGCAAAAAGAATCATGCAAAAATACATCATAGATCAAAAGATATTAAGCAAACAACATGGCATCGTAAAGTAACAGACTTAGAGAAAAACAGAGGTGGCTGTCAAAAATAGCAGCATAGCAACTTTGGAGCAGAATATCTATATGACAAGCAAGCATAACATGGCAATGAAATACAAGGTATGAAAGTAGACATGATGCTTAGCAATATGCAATTGGAATCACTCAAATCCGATAAACGGTCGCGACACACTCGTCGACCGAAGTTGCAACAAAATAACAGTTTCAGCAACAACAGCACATTAACATCAGGATCACCACTTTGGAGCAAGATTTAAACATGATGCAGCAAGAAAATATGGCATGTGAATGCATGAAACTGAAGTAGGAACATTGCTTAACGCAACGCAAAATGAATCAATGCAATATGCCTCATGGATTTGTTACAATCATCAACCAAAGTTGCAATAAAATAATAACAGCAGCACATAACAGGGAAAAGTAGCAGTTTAACGGCCTGATGCTATGTTCAGCACACAATTACACAATCAAGATGAGCTCAAATGCAAATGATCACAAAAGATGAAAGCTAGAGCACGCAATTCTAAACAATTCGTCTTTTGGGCGCGAAATCATCCGGGCTACGGATCACTTGCTATCGTCAACGCGGAATCGAATCAGCAGCAAAATACTACAGACTTAGCAAAATTGAAAAAGAAAAGATACACAGAAAAAAAATAAAGGGCTCAAGCCCTCACCATGGGCCAAGCCCATCTGGCCGGCTGGGGGCGCTGCAGGCTGGAGGAGGCGAGCGGGCCTGGCAGGAGGCTGGGCCGCGCCTGGCCTGGCCGTGGCCCACGTGGGCGGTTGAGGGGCTGCTCGGCCGGCTCCCCTCGTGCCCGATCCCGACGGGACTGGCAGCGGCGGCTGCCGACCTCCGGCGAGGTGGGCGAGCGCGGAGAGGCACGGA
This sequence comes from Bromus sterilis, assembly GCA_950022295.1. Lineage (NCBI taxonomy): Eukaryota > Viridiplantae > Streptophyta > Magnoliopsida > Poales > Poaceae > Bromus > Bromus sterilis. The sequence continues at coordinate 210,490,550 of OX465598.1, read as the reverse complement.
GGAGGGCTGGGGAGGCGCGGAGAGGGGCAGGGCGGCCGTATCCGGCTGACCCCTCACCGGATCTGGGACGGGGAGGTCTTCAGCGGCGGCAGTGCGAGCTCAGCTCGAGGACGTTCATGGCGTGCGGTGGCGCGGCCTCCTGGTACCTGTGGCGAGAGGAGAGGGGTGAGGGAGGAAGGAGAAGAGGAAAAGGGAGAGGAGGAAGGGAGGTCGGCGGCTGCGGCCTGCTTCCGGCGGCCCGGGCGCGGCGACGGCGCCATGGAGGTGCGGTGCCTCCACGGGCTGGAGGGAGTCCAGGAGAGAGAGAGGAGAGGTGGGTGACGTGGCGCGATTCGACGGAGATCCGACGGTCCAGAACTCATTGGGCAAAAATGCGAAATTGGGGGCATTTTTAGGGGGGTGGCTGCAAAATTGTGGCTAGGGAAACCCTAAAAATGGGTGGGAGTGTGGTCGTCTTTATATAGCCCCGGTGGCTGGCAGTTTGCAAAAACATCATCGGTTTTTATCTCGCGCGCACGGTGGTCACGTTTCTGACCGCAGGGGGTCCGCAGTACCTCCGATTCGGGTAAAACTTCGAACTGTGCGATCAGCGCGTCGAGCCGGAGGCGTTCACCTCGCACTGGAACCGTTCCAAAAACACTTTCCGGCGCGCTATAAAAATATCCCATTTAGTTATTAAACGGGGTTTTTCGTTCCGTTGGCTGCGGCTGGTCTCGTGCGGTTATCACGACGGTGATCGGGTGAAACCCGGTGTCGCAAAGGTCGAGTGTCAGGGTGGCAAGGGTCGGTCTCCGTCCGGTACGAGATAAGAGGGGGAAAATAATCGCCGATCGATAAATCGGGGATGCAAACACCACAAAAAAATCAGACAATCAAACAATTCACACCGAAAACAAAATTTTTAAGTTTTGCAAAAAATGGGCTGTTACACCATGATCATGTATCATATTAATTATAACATAAGGATTCTTCGGATCCGTAACTCACCAACGTAATGCATATGAAGGTTGTCGGTAGCATAGCACCATTTCTTCCCGATGCTTCTTTTAAACTTGCTCGTTCTTATATTCATGCCATGATATTAAAATGACACGCATCATACTTGACCATGCTTGTTTGTTTATTGCTTTCTCGTGATTGCTCCGTAGTGATAGTGTATCTCCGTTGATTGCATTTCCAGTGGTTGCTTCTTGTGTGCTCCCATAGATACTCTCGGAGACGACGCGAGTTTGCGATCAACTACATCTTCGGAACCCGACTTATCAACAGGCAAGGACTATACATTACTTATGATCCATTCTATTTCAACCAGCAGTTTTCATGCTAGTCTAGGATAGGTTCTATGTTTGATCCTACCACATGTTTACAACCTCTTTCAAACCGATACAGCCATGTCCCTTCCCAGCAAACCATGTACTGCTATGTTACTATTGCTCGTTGCTCAGCCCCTGCTTAGTATGCATGCTTAGGATGCTACGATGTTACCCCCTGTTACTCCTGGGTTTGGGATATCACATTATTATAATATTGTTGTTGATGATATGATTATCATAAATGTTGACTATATTCGACGAAGGATGGAAGGTCTAGTCTATCCCGCCCCGACGCTTTGTTCCATTCGAGTCACCTAGGATCCGAGTTCCGGGTATTGGTTTTAAGACTGAGCGTGCCTAACCGCGTGTGGGATTTTATGGGGTCCCCTTTTCTTACCTACCTAGCTTCAAACATTTCTAGAGGTGGCCCAAGCTTGTTTTACCATTTGAAAACCCTGTGTGTGACTGGCGAGCTCCCAGCATATTTTTAAAAAACTCGGGCTAGCGGAGACATAGTTCCTTTGTTGGTCCACACCTGGAAGCTAGGGGGCTGCCCACAGCTGTTTGGGTAGCTAACCCGACCTCGTCCAGCCGGAAGAGTCCGATCCGATAGCGCGGCCGGCCTTTGGATTGGGTGTCGACTCCCCGGGGGCCACCCGGATTTGTTCGTTGTTAGTTAGAGGGACCTGTCGTTCCGGATCTCTTGGGACTAAATCATAAAATGGTTGCCTATCATGGGTAGCAACTGAGAGACATGGGCGTGCGTGCGGAGCCTTGTAATGGGCAGTTGGTACACCCCTGCAGGGTTAAATCTTTTCGAGAAGCCGTGTCCACGGTTATGGACGACTTGAGACCTACTCCTTGTTCATAGACAACAACAATTGAGATAATCTTAATATAACTTGATCAACGTGTGTGTGTGCCTTGACTTCTTCTTCTTCGTCGGGATGCGAAGAGGAGGACAAGGATGGGATAGGTGTTATGTTTGCATAGTAGTTGATAGCAAGACTTGTTGGAGGCGATTCCTCATCGAATGCTTGGCTTCTTATCTTACTCTCTAGATCGTTAGCTACTTCATAAATGCTAGTGCGGAAGCAACCTCACCACTTACCCCTTCCTTACCGTAAACTACTAGTTGTCCTAGAATGACGAGTGATGAAGTCCTTGCTGGGTTAGATGACCACTACAGTTGGATGCTGAGTACCTCTGTACTCATGATACTACCCCAAAACTCTTTTCAGGGTTCTTGATCGACAACAGGTATGGTGATCGACGTTTCACGTGGAGACTCGATGACGACTAGTTAGGCGGATCCCGGCGGAGGGCCTGGACCCGTGTGGTTATGGGATCGATGTTTTTCCCTTTGCCAGTAGTCATTTGATTGTAGTCTGTACTCAGACATGTACCTTCCGCTGATGTATTGTATTTGAGGCAGTTGTATGCCGATTGTATGAGATGTTGTATCCTTGTATCTGTAATGTTGTGGTATCATGTTGGAAATCTGGGGCATATGACTTCTTCATATGTCGCGGTGGGACCGATATGTCCTTCGTCCCCGGGTCTTGATGGAAACATTTAGATCTGGAGCAGTACCGCATATCGGGCCTTACAATTGACCTCCGGGAGCTTCTGCTCCACCATGGACGCTTCTCGGATGATCCGTGAGTAGTCTACCTTGGACCATGGGTCCATGATCAGTAGCTATGTGATGTTCTCCTCCCCTCTTTGTTCTTCATTGATTAGACCTTGTGAGCTTCCCTACATGATCAAGGCACATATGTAATTCTTTCTGCTGTTGCTATGCTGAGTTTTCTGGGATCTGATGGATTATGAGACTATGTTCAGTTTGTGATTGAGTAATGTATTTGGTTCTTATCTTTTATATTTTTTTCTTGAGTAATTCTTGCATGTTCTCCGTTGCTGTTTATTGCTTTGGCCAAGTAGTAAGTAGTGACTCCAAGAGGGAACGTTATGCTTGATTGTGGGTTCATGCCCCCTGATGACTAGCTTGAGTGACAGAAACTTGAGTCTAGGGGATGTGTTGTTGCCACAAGGGGGAAAACAATGGTGCTTGTAACCGCGGTTGCAAGGATTGTTTACTTTAGGCAAAGTTCTTTTAATGCAGTTGTCTGTTGCTTTGGGTTTACACTTTGGGTGGGGCTCTGATACACGAGATAACTTCTCGCCCTTGTTGGTTACCCCAAGTGGAAGGTGAGATGTAGCGTAACGGCAAGTTTCCCTCGGTGAAGATACCGAGGTTTTAAGATTGTCTGCCGTAGGACTCCAAGGTCGACAAGTAGGTGGTTCGGTAAGTGAGGCACCGTTTGAAGATAATCACTTGCTTCTCGGCACACACACAGATAGCTTTGCTCCCAACGAGTTCAGAGGAGTTGTCAATTCCTTCGGCCTTGTTGTTTACACAGGATAAAACACACGGGATAATAATGATAGATAGTGATAGCAACGGAAAAGTAAATACTGAAAGTAAATTGAAAGTGTAAACAGTGGTGGTAATATGGACCGGGATCCCATGATGTTCACTAGTGATGTCTCTCTCCCAAAAGACGATAAAATAGCCATGCGAGGTAAACAAATTACAGCTGGGCAATTGAGAGGATTATGTGCGCAAACCAATGCTAACTATGCAAAACAGAAAGGAAGAGGCTCAAAAGCACGGGCGGTACGCGAAGACAAGTAGACCAAAATCCATCTGCATCTACCCACTAATCATCCACCTTGAGATATCTATACAGAACATCTCGCTGGTATTAAGTTGCGAATCCCACCCAAAGTGTAAACACAAAGCAACGGACAACTGCATTAAAGAACTTTGCGTAAAGTAAACAATCCTTGCACCCGCAAGTACAAGCACCATTTTTTCCCCCTTGTGGCAACAACACATCCCCTAGACTCATGTTTCTGTCACTCAAGCTAGTCATCGGGGGGCATGAACCCACAATCATGCATAACGCTCCCTCTTGGAGTCACTACCTACTACTTGGCCAAAGCAATAAACAGCAACGGAGAACATGCAAGAGTTACTCAAGAACATAATACAAAAGAAGAGAATCAAATATATAACTCAATCACAATCTGAACATAATCTCATAATCCATCGGATCCCAGCAAACTCAACATAGCAACAGCAGAAAGATTACATATGTGACTCGATCATGTAGGGCAGCTCACGAAGTCTAATCCATGAAGAACAAAGAGGGGAGGAGAACATCACATAGCTACTGATCATGGACCCATGATCCAAGGTGGACTACTCACGGTTCATCCGGGAAGCATCCATGGTGGTGGAGAAGCTCCCGGAGGTAATTCCTCCCTCCGTCAGGTTGCCGGGAAGACGTCTTCTGGTGCTCCCGATCTTGGAAGCGCGGAGGCGGTGGAACAGAGGAGAGATCGCGAAAAAGGGTTCCGTCTCCGAGGGTTTCTCGTCACGGGGAATAAATAGGCGAAAGAGGGCAGCCAGAGGTGGGCCAGGGGCTCCAGGCGCCCCCCTGGCGCGGCCAGGGGCCTGGCCGCGCCCTCTGGCCGCCTGGTCCCCTTGGCTCCCCTCTGGCCCCTCCTGAGCTCTTCGCGAAGCTTCCGGTACGTTGATTTTTCCTATATTTTCCCGGATTTTTTGGGTACTTTTAATAAGGGGGAAACCTGAAATAGAAAAACAACAGAAAACAGGAACTGGCACTGGGGTGCACTGAGTTAATAGGTTAGTACAAATATGATCAAAAGTGTATGGAAGTTCATCAATATCATAGCAATGTCACACAAAAGAGGCATGGAGCAAGCAGAAATTATAGATATGTTTTGGACGTATCAGGCTCGCAACTTAATACCAACGAGATGTTCTGGATAGATATCTCAAGGTGGATGATTAGTAGTAGATGCAGTTGGATTTCGGTCTACTTATTTTGGCGTACCAGCCAAGATTTTGAGCCTCTTCCTTTCTTTGTAGCATAGTTATCATCGCGGTGCGTTTTTAATCCTGTCAATTGCCTAGCTGTGATTTGTTTACCTCGCATAGAAGTTTTATCTTCTTTTGGGAGAGAGACATCACTAGTGAACATCATGGGACCCCGGTCCATATTCTCATCACAATTTATTTCCTGCTTTTACTTTCCAGTTGCAGTCACTATTATTCTTTATCCCTTGAGTTTGATCCTTTGTTAACAACAAGGATGGAGAGATTGACAACCTGTATGAACTTCGTTGGGAGCAAAGTTATTTGTATTTGTGTGCAGGTCCACATCAACCGCCTAGTTTCTAGCGCCGTTGCCACCTACTTGTCGAACTTGGAGTCCTACTGGTTCGATAACCTTGGTATCTTCACCGAGGGAAATTTGCTACTATCCTACATCTCACCTTCCACTTGGGATAACCAACGAAGGGCAAGAAGACATTATCGTCTCTCGCACATCAAGCAAATTTCTGGCGCCGTTGCCGGGGACTCCAATCTACAAGATAGGGGAGTTGCGCACTATCTTTACCTTTGCTTTTTAGTCTTGTTAGTTTATATTCCAGTTTTTATCTTAGTATCATTTATCGAAAACCACAAAAAAAATTATTTACCTTGCTAGTAGTTTTCATCATGTCTGGTCCCTTTGACTTTGTTGAGACAAAGGTTCCCACCTTTAAAAAAAAGTGGGGAAAGTTTGAAAGATGCTTGGTATAGAATTAATGATTCTCAGAAAAGAGCCACCAAGAAGCAATCCGCCAATCCTGCTTAGAATTTTTTATGTTGGGACTACTCCTTGGAATAGGTTTGTTTTAGATACTGCTATCAATGGGAATTTCCTAGAATGCCCAATATGGGAATCTCTTAATGTTATTGAAAATCTTGTTGGAAATCTCCCTGTTGCTAGCATTAAAGAGGATATCACTCTAGTGCACATTATGAATTTTTTTGAAAAGGTAGAGTTAGAAATACCAAGCAGAAGTTGGATAAATGAGTTGGATCGCAAGATTCAAGGGAATTTGAATAGACTCGATAGCTCCATGCAAAATATTATTATAACTTTGGAGACCATCAAATCCCATGATTTGGATCCTTCTAGGATAGATAAGATTGAGGAAATCATTGAAACTTTAGGAACTACTTTCTCCTCAATCAAACCAAAAAGGTAGATACTCCGGCAAGGAAGGAACCTAAGTTCAATTATGTCCCCAAGGTTCCCGGACCTAAAAATAATCCACTCATTGCCAAGGGAGTAGAAACTGTGAAAACTTTGGAAGAAATACCTCTCTTAGATAAATTTATAAATGAAACTCCAACTGATTTTCCTCCTTTTGGATTTATCCCTAGAAGTATCTTCATTAGGCCTTTATTGAAAGACCTCTTAAAACTAGTTGTACAATTGAAGAGCTTTTTGATGATCTTGATGATGGTTCGATTGATACAACGTGATTCTTCTTTTTTGCTTTATGCCTAGCTTAAAGGCGTAAAAGAAAGCGCTTGTTGGGAGGAAACCCAAGATGTTTTTACTTTTGTTTTTAGTGGTCTTGATGATTGTTACTACTGTAGCAACATCATTGTATCTTTTTTTTCAAGCTTTGTGCCAAGTTTAGCCTCCGATTGCAAGAAAGTTCAAAAGTTGTGACATGCTGTCCAGAAAACAGATTCTATCCTTGGACGGAAAAATTTACGATATATCACCAGATCATCTTTTTGATCTGAATTGTTTTGACAGCGTGCTCCATATAATTGAATTTTGAGCGTCTATTCTGACTTTTTTGATTTGAGTTGCAGAAGTAACCCAAAAAAATTATTTACTACCTGCTGTTCTGTTTTTCACAGATTCTGCCACGTTTTGCCTTTCCTTACTTTTGCAAACCTTAAGCTTGCTTTTTCTTTGAAAAATCTTTTTGGCAATCTTGAGAAACAGTAGCTCTTCAAGAATATCTTTATTTCCAGTAGAGAAAATCTATTTTATTAAGGGTACTAACCTCTCTAATCAGCTTTTGATGAGTTATGTATGAAGGGAGTTTTCAAGTGTGCGAAGGAAGAGGATGAAATAAGATCAGGGAGTGTAAAACGCTCAAGCTTGGGTACACCCCCATGCATCCCCAATAAATATTCAAGGAGACTGAAGCGTCTAAGCTTGGGGATGCCCCCGTGCATCCCCTTGTCCATCAACAATCATCAGTTCATCCTCCGTCTCACTATATTTTTATCACTTCATGCGTTATGTGCTATGCTTGGAGCGTCTCGCTCTTAGGTTCCCTTTTTAGTTTTCTTTAGCTTTGTTTGCTGTTCATAACAAGTTAGAACCCAACTTACTTTGTGTGGGAGAGAGGCACGCTCCACTTCAAACTAGAACACATCATAGGATTTTCATGCTTATCTTTCTTCCGTTGTGTGTTCTTTATCTTTTCGTAGCTGCTGCCATGTTTAGCTCTTAGATTTCATGTTTTTATTTTTCAACAGCTTTAGATTTTGTTTAGTTTGTTTGCTGGAACTCTCATTAGTTTTCATGTTTATCTTGTTAAGAGAGTTGGTTGTTGCACTGAGTTGTGTCTTGTCTTGAAGTAGGTAATTGAGGTTGCTATTCAATTGTAGTAGTAACTGATACGCGAGAGATGATAATTGCTTCTCGCCCTTCGTTTGTTACCCCATGTGGAAGGTGAGATGCAGCGTAGCGGCAAGTTTCCCTCGGTGAAGATACCGAGGTTGAGTATCGACCAGGAGGGCTCCGACAATGATAAGTAGGTGCTTCGGCAAGTGACGCGCCGTTTATGATAATCACTTTCTTATCCTGGACCTACACACAGAGACTAATAACTTTGCTCCCAACGAAGTTCAGAGAGGTTGTCTATCTCTCCGATCTTGTTGTTTACAAGGGATCAAAACACAAGGGATAATGATAATGGTAATAGACTCTGAAAGTACATATTGAAAAGTAAATGAGCATGTAAACAATGATGAGAATATGGATCGGGGTCCCGTGACGTTCACTAGTGATGTCTCTCTCCCAAAAGACGATAAAACTTCTATGTGAGGTAAACACATTATAGATGGGCAATTGACAGGATTATAAACGCACCGCAATGCTAACTATGTTACAAAGAAAGGAAGAGGCTCAAAAGCATGGGCAGTACACCAAAATAAGTAGACCGAAATCCAACTGCATCTACTACTAATTATCCACCTTGATATATTGCTGAGGAGAAGCAAGTGGCCCGATCCTTCTGAGCAAAGGATAAGCCTGGCAACTGAACTTATAAAGACTAAAGCGTTCTTGAGGACACATGGAGAGGTAGTCACGTGCTTTCGCCATAGTACGTATTGATAACAAGTGTTGTGCTGATAAGTCTTGAGTGGGTGGATCTATGCTAGCACACCTTCTAGACTAAGATAAGTGCACTCTTATGATTAAACAACTTGCAAGCATCCGCAAATACAAGATAGAAATTAAGGCAAAGCCTAACCATAGCAATAAGATCAAGGATCCATTGTTCCCTTGTGCAAAAGTGTGCAAACTGGGGTTCAGGTTTCTGTCACTCCGGCAACCCACCGTAAGCATTATTTATACACAATGTATTCCCCTAGGTCCTTAATAAGTCGAAGTGTTGAGTGTTCGACTCACACAACACCACTAGGAAAATAACAACACAACTTAAATATCAAACAACACAAATTACTTGAACATCATATGACTACTAACAACTAGACTTCTCCCATGTCCTCAAGAACTAAAGTAACTACTCACAAGAAATAAAAGAGATCATGATCAGAGGTGATAAATAGATGGTAAACAATCTGGTCATAACAATATTTCTCCAACAAAACTCAATAGCATTCTCCACAAAGTAGTAATCAACACCGGTAGAGTAGAGAGGATAGATACTACGAGTTACAACGCAAGGTGCAATTGTGAGATGAGATTGGATGAAGATGAAGATGGTGCTGATGTTGGGGATGATGTTGATGATGATCTCGATGATGCCCGTGACGATGGTGATGACGATGGCGATGATCTCCCCTTACGGGAGGTGATATCCTCGGCGGAATCTGCCCGCCGGAGAGACCTTTTATTCTCTGTAGGTTTCCGCCACGGAGCGGCGGCGGAACTCCGTTAAAACTCTCTCTTCTAGGGTTTTCGCGTAATGGGGAGTATATATGCCAGAGGGGGGGAGCCGAGAGTGGCCCCAAGGGCTCCAGGCGCCCTCCCGGCGCGGCTAGGGGTGGGTCCGCGCCAGGTGGCCGCCTGGGGCCCCCATGCCCCCCTCTGGCCCCTCTTCGGCGTGTCTTCGTTATTCTTTCAGAAAATACCCCCCGTCGATTTTCAGGTAATTTGGAGGTGTTCTTCTTCAGCAACTCAGCGTCCCCTTTTTACCGCTGAATCCTGCGTCTGCTGCTTCGGCACCGGAAAGTTGCAAATTGTGTAAAACAAGCCAAAACAACATAAGAACATCATCGTAATGTGAAATATATCAATGAATAACGATGAATTACAATATAAAATAGTGATGCATTTTGGACGTATTAACTCCCCCAAGCTTAGACCTCGCTTGTCCCCAAGCGAAAACTGAGCTCGGTAAACCTGTCCACAAGTTTAGAGAGTGAAGTGTCGATAAAATAGAATATGGACAAGAAGCATCATGATTTCTTTGCCAAACTCAAACATCCTCAACATCAATCTTCAACTCATAAGGCCCTTATGAAAGATTAATAGCAATTATAATCAAGAGTAGGGCTAAGGAAACTCATCAAATCAAGGCAAACATGTCCTTTGGTCAAGGAACAACTAAAAGCTTTTACTTTTGCTCTTTCTTTTTATATGTTGATGAGATCAATTGAGGCTTTTGAAAGAACATGCTGATAACCCTCAACTGTAGGGGATCGAGATAGTCTTCGCGGGCAAGACAACCCAATTTATTGATTCGACACTTGGGGACACAAAGAATACGTACAGGCTTTGACAATTGAGTTGTCAATTCAACCGCACCTGAAATAAACACTTGCTTGCACAAAGGTATTAGTAGCAACTGTGATACGGTGATAGTAGTGGTGGTGATAATAGTGGTGATGGTGGTGGTGAAACAACAAAAGTAAAACAACAAAAGTAAACAACTAGTAACCAGCAGGAAAGAAAACACTGTAGGATAGGGAGATGGATGGTTGGGCGCTTCTTGGATAAGAACGAGCATGTAATAGATTCTAACACGGGGAAGTGTAACAACCCAGATTTCACAAAAATTCAAAATTTTGTTTTCGGTGTGAATTGTTTGATTGCCTGATTTGTTTGCGGCGTTTGCATCCCCGATTTATCGATCGGCGATTATTTACCCCCTCTTATCTCGTATCGGACGGAGACCGACCCTTGCCACCCTGACACTTGACCTTTGCGACACCGGGTTTCACTCGATCACCGTCGCGAAAACCGCACGAGACCAGCCGCAGCCAACGGAACGAAAAACCCCGTTTAATAATTAAATGGGTTATTTTTATAGCGCGCTAGAAAGTGTTCTCGGAACGGTTCTAGCGCGAGGTGAACGTCGCCGGCTCGACGTGCTGATCACGCAGTTCGAAGTTTTACCCGAATCGGAGGTACTGCGGACCCCCGGCGGTCAGAAACGTAAACACCGCACGCGCGAGAGAAAACCGGGGATGTTTTTGCAAACTGCCAGCCACCTGGGCTATATAAAGACCACCACACTCCCACCCCTTTCTAGGGTTTCCCTAGCCACAAAATTGCAGCCACCCCCTCCACTTTGCTCCAAAAATCTTTCCAATACCCCATTTTTCGTCCAACCCTAGCTCCCCTCAAATCTGGACCATCAGATCTGAGATCTGATGGTCCAGATCTGGCCACGTCGCCCAGCTCTACCTCCTCTCTCCTCCCACCTCCAGCCCGAGGGCCACGGCGCCGCCTCCAGCTGCAGCTGAGATGGGACGCCGGCCACCACCTCTCCTCCCTTACATCTCCTCTCTCTTCTTCTTCTCCCTCCTCTCCCCTAACTCTCTTCTCCCTCATCTCCATGTACAGGAGAACCTCGGTGCCGGCGCCATGGGAGCTCGGCTAGGGAGCTCGCCGGCCGCCCACTGCCTCCTCCCGAGCCGGCAGTCGACGGGATCTGGCCGGAGCCGCCAGATCCGACGCCCCTCCACGTCCCCTACGCCGCGGCCGCCCTAGCCTTCGCCGGCAACGAGCTGGGACGCCACCGGCCACCAGCCCGATCGGCCTCCTCCTCCAGCCGCTACAGTAGCCAGCCAGGCCAGGTGGGCCCCTCCACAACTGTCCCAAGACCGAGCGGCCCACAGGCGCCAGGCCCAGCTGGCCTCCACTCCTTGCCCAACCGCATCCAGGCCAAGTGGGCTTCCGCCCGATAGGGGTGAGAAGAAGCCCGAGCTCCCCTGTTTTTTTCTGTTGAAGTGCCTGCGTTTTTGACTAAGTCTGAGATGTAACTGCTGCTGGTACTGTTTTGCAACGTAATTTCCCGTTGACTCATAGCTCCGAATGAAGTGATTCTTTTTTTGTTTGGTTGTGCTTTGTGTTCTCTAGAGTTCATCTTTAGGAAGTTATTTTTTTTGAGGTCATTAGATTGGTGCAAATCACTATTGAAGTGGACATCAGGCTGTTAACTTCTGTTAAATTCTGTCAAGTGCTGCTGATGTTAATTTGTTGCAACTTTGATTGATGATTGTGACACATCCATGAGGCCTATTGCATTGATTCTTTTTTGCATACTGTTAAGCATAATGTGTACTTCCATTATATGTATTGCTTTGTCATGATATGCTTCCTGGTCATAGTTATTTTTAGCTCCAAAGTTGCTATGCTGCTGTTGTTGACAGCCACCTCTGTTTTTCACTAAGTCTGTAACTTTCCGATGCCATGTTGCATGCTTAATATCTTTTGATCTGTGATGCCTATGACCTTGATTCTTGTTTGTACCTGATCACCATCATGTCTAGTTCATGCCCATATATTGTTATGTCATGTTGCTACACTTTTGCATATAGTTATACCCCTGTTTACACGGCATACAAATAACAGTTTCTGCCCTGTTTTCATTATTTTCACTAAGTCCTAGACCAGTAATGTTTTATTTCTTTTTGCATGAGCTATAATTAGTTGTTCATGATGCCTATTTGCATGATTCTTTTTTCCATGCCTTCCCTGTCATGTCTACTTTAGTTGCATATCATTTGTGAGCATGTTTGCATTCATTATCCTGTTTATGCATTGCTCTAAAGTGTGCTTCCCGATGTTTGCAGATTGTGCCCGTAACTTGTTTTGCTTGTATCTTTTTAACCGTAACTCCGTTTGGGGTGTTCTTTATATGTAACTTGATTAGTTTTTCGTGTACTTTGTGTTTATGCTATTGTTTGATGTTGTTAACCAACCTAAGATATGGTTTAGGATAGAACAGTACCAAATGTTTTAATTGTCGTGGGGTACTTAGTGATATGCCATGTTTAGGTTGTGCCCCACTTAAATTGACTAGCATAGATAGTTTATCTTATGCTTCACCTCTTGACATGTTTGTGTACTATGCCATGATTGAGTGAGATGCCATGTTAACAACCTTGCTCACCTTGAGTAGCTAAACAACTTGAACCTTTCCAAATGTGCAGTATCGTCGTGTGTGACGAGTACTCCACTTAACCTGTTAGTAACCGCTCTCGACGGTAGGTGCGATGTCTCGTGTTGCCTTCTTGTTGATGCTTGATCGTGATTGCTTCGTAGTAATAGATGCTTGCTCGTTGATTACTTTCCAGTGTTTACCGTCTTGTGTGCTTCCGCGGGTACCTCTCGGAGACGATGCGAGCTTGCGATCAAGTACACCTTCGGAACCCGACTTATCAACGGGCAAGGACTATACATTACTTATGATCCATTCTATTTCAACCAGCGGTTTGCATGCTAGTCTAGGATAGGTTCGATGTTTGATCCTACCACATGTTTATAGCCTCTTTCAAACCGATACAGCCATGTCCCCTCCCAGCAAACCTTGTACTGCTATGTTACTATTGCTCGTTGCTCAGCCCCTGCTTAGTATGCATGCTTAGGATGCTACGATGTTACCCTGTTACTCCTTGGTTTGGGCTATCACATTATTATATTGTTGTTGATGATATGATTATTATAATGTTGACTATATTCGACGAAGGATGGAAGGTCTAGGCTATCCCGCCCCGACGCTTTGTTCCATTCGAGTCACCTAGGATCTGAGTTCCGGGTATTGGTTTTAAGACTGAGCGTGCCTAACCGCGTGTGGGATTTTATGGGGTCCCCTTTTCTTACCTACCTAGCTTCAAACACTTCCAGTGGTGGCCCAAGCTGATTTACCATTTGAAACCGTGTGTGTGCTGGTCGGCCGCCAATATTTTTCGAACCAACCCGGACCAGTGAGGACATAGTTCCCTTGCTGGCCCACCTTGTCCGGCTGAGGACCTGGTTTCCCATGTGTGATTAACCGGCTATCCAAACCTGCGACAGACGGTAGAGACCGATTCGAGAGCGCGACCGGCTTTTGAGTTGGGTGTCGACTCACCGGGGGGCACCCAGATTTGTTCGTTGTTAGCTAGAGAGACTTGTCATTTTGGATCTCTTGGAACTAAATCATAAAATGGTTGCCTGTGATGGGTAGAATTTGAGAGAGATGGGCATGCGTGCGGAGCCTTGTAATGGGAAGTTGGTACACCCCTGCAGGGTTAAATCTTTTCGAGAAGCCGTGTTCACGGTTATGGACGACTTGAGACCTACGTCCTGTTCATAGACAACAACAACTGAGATAATCTTAATATAACTTGATCAACGTGTGTGTGTCCCTTGACTTCTTCTTCCTCGTCGGGATGCGAAGAGGAGGACAAGGATTGGATAGGTGTTATGTTTGCGTAAGTAGTTGATAGCAAGACTTGTTGGAGGCGATTCCTCATCGAATGCTTGGCTTCTTATCGTATGTCACAACCCTATTTTTGGTATGTGCTTTCATTACTAGAAATAATTGCATCATGTTTAAATTCTATGGTTTAAGAATTGGGGATTTGGAGAAGCCTCAAAATGAAATTAAATAAAAAGGCCAGATAAAAAGTTTTTCCAAAATTCCTCCAAACAATTTTGAAAAGTCCTATAAATGAGTGTGATCATTTTAAAAATGATTTGGAGTCAAACCCAAGCTCATGGATTTTTCAAACATTCAAACAGAGGCTTGGAAATTGAATTTAATTTCTATTTGAATTGAAATTCAAATGTTTTGAATTTCAAAAATCTTCAAAACTTGGGAGTGTCTAGTACTATGTCACATAAGTCCAAGTAAAATATTGGGGATTTTATAAAAATGCTTTGGTATTTTTTTCAGAGCAAAACAAATAAATACAGAAGCAGAAAAAAGAAAAATAACAAAAAGGGCCAAAGGCCACTTACCCCTTCGGCCTACCTGGCCCACGTGGCCCAACAGAGGAGGCCCAGCCCAAAAGGGCAGGGTCGTCTTCCTCCACTGGACAGGCATGCAGCCAGGTCGCCGGCGAGCCCGGCATGGCCGCCAGGCAGCCGCCTGGCTGCCCCCTTCATCCATATCCACGCCGTGGACGCCCCCAAGCCTCCCCCTTCCATTTCGCCTCCCCTGGACCCTTTCCCCTTCATCCCCGGCGAGATCTCGCGAAGACCCGAAGCGTTGTGAGTTCGCCGTCGTTCCTCCACGCGGCCACCGGCCTTCTCCCGCCACACCAACTTGTCCAGGACGTCCGCCATCGCCGTCTTCGTCACCGTGGCCGCTCAATTGAGCCGAGGAGCCCCTGAGGACGCCTCCCCCTTCATCGACTCGCCGCCGGACGCCGTGGCTTCTTCCACCAAATCCGCCAGCTACCGGACCTCCCCGACCTCGCCGGCGCCTCCTTCAAGCTCAGGGTGAGCTTCTGCTTCCTCCCCGCCCCTCCGTTTCTCTCCGGGGTGCCCCTGTCGATGAGCTCATCGGATCCAGAGCTCGGCCGCCGCGGGAGCTCGACCCATCCGTGGCCTCCGGCCTCCTCCGGTGCGCACAAAGGCACCCCTGGACGCGCACGTGCACGGGGCACGTTTTGGTGCCCCTGCCGTGGCCTCCCATGCCCGCAATCGTCGGCAGCAGAGGGCGCCGCCGCTTCCCGTGGCCACCGGCGGCTAAACGCCGGCCGGCCTGGCTAATTAGGGGGCTAACCCCTTGTTCATTTGACCCAAGGTCAATGACAGGTGGGCCCAGGGCCCCCCTGTAATTAACCAGAGGCTAACTAAAACGGGGATTAACCCCTAGGTCACTGACCAAGGGGTCCCACATGTTAGCCCCCCCTGCGTTAGCATGACGCATGCATGACGCATTAAAACTTAAATCATTTATTTTAATCATAAAAATTACAGAAATTGATTAAATCTTTGAAATTCAATAACTTTTAAACCATAACTCCAAATCAAAAGTGTAATATATAAAAAATCAACAGAAAAATGCAAGGATTCCAAATATCATATTTTCATAGATGAAAAACACATCTATGATGATGGACCAGTAGCATTTAGCTATTTGGGTTATTTGGAATAATTCAAAATAAATGTTTAAATCATTTCAAATTAAATCTTTGCAATGCCAACCTTATCACATGAAAATCAGAGGCATATCATACACATGTCAACATAGTTTACAAAGTCCAAACATTAGCAAATGCAACTTGGGATAATTTGAACAACATTTGGAGTTTGAATTTGAATTTCTTATTCAAATCAACTTCAATTAACTTGTTGCAAATTGAACATAGGTCACATCAGTACCATGCCATGATTCATTTCTTGAATGTGCATTGCAATATGATGTTTACATTGTTGTTGTCTCGGTGTTTGCCTCTTCTCGATAGATCCATCGCCGGACGTAGTTCCTGTTTTCTCCGAAGAGTGGAACCCCCCAAGTCTCGACAATAAGGCAAGCAAACCCCATTGATCATATCTATATAAACCCATTTTCACTCTTGTTCTCTTATGCATGATTAGGTCATTGACATGTTACCGTTCTACCGCTAGTTGAACCCATCCTTTGCATGACCTATCATTGCTGCCACAGTATTAAGCAAACCTCAACCTAGCAGATACAAGATTGTTTGTGTTCATCCTGTGTCCCTTCATCCATGTTATGCTATGCCATGCTAGAGTTGTTTGCAATGAAGATGATCCATCTGGGTGATGTATCGGGATGGTAGTGAACACATGTAACAATGTGGTAACGTGTTGGTGAAGTCACCCTAATATAAGTGAACAATCAGAGGATGTGTAGGAGTACACAGTGGGTTGTCTCATTTACACTGCCCTAGGCCCCGAGTTCTTGTGTTGTGATCCAAGACACAGATTACTACCACATGTTGGGCTCATTGACCCCTCTCGACCTATTAACTCACCCCGACTATGGTCCAGGATTCACATGGGTTAATTGTTCTTCTATTTGATTTCATAACGTAGCATGGTTTTAGGCAAGCGCAGAACCATCCGTCGAGGTGGGCTTGTCGGACCGTCCATACATCGTCTGGGTCCTGAACGGAAACCCCGGCCGGATTCCCGATTGGGGTACATACTCAAATAGGCGATCCCCTGGACTAGAGTTGGAGCCGTGAGGTAAGTGTCGTGGTACTATCCTCGCCGACACAACTTGAAGGTGATGAGTTCTAGGCTGTAAGTGGTAGCTACGTATGTGAAGAAGTACACCCCTGCAGGGTTAATGAACTATTCGAATAGCCGTGTCCGCGGTTATGGACTACTTGGAGATCTTTACTTGAATATTAGACAACTCAAATGGATACTATAAAAATCTCAAGATAAGCGTGAGTGCTTTGGGTTTCTTCCTCGTGGGGAAGTCGAGGAAGGATCCATGGTTGTGCATTGATGTGGTGATCAAGATTAGATGGACTCGTGTGCGCCTCTCATCTAAACTCTATGTAGTCGTAGTACATGATAGCCAACTCAAAGCTTTCTGCATTGCAACCGCACTTGCCTTTACCTTGATACCTGAGCATGGGTAGTATAGTCCTGACGTAAGTCTTGGTGAGTACGACTTTGTACTCATGTTTGCTTATTCTATGTTTTAGAGACGAGACCACTGACTCTGATGGTGGCCTCCCCCTCAAGCTCGTCGTCGACGAAGTAATGTAGTCCCAGACAGCAGCCTGGTCCCTCTGGAGGGTCGTTGTGTTTTATTAAAGGCTTCTTAAGCCATTTGTTAACCTTGTCTTTACTAAGACATAATTTGCTTCCGTTGTTGTATGATGTAATGTTGGGTCACAGTTATTTGATCTCTGCTTGTAACTTTACTATATCTGCTCTGTTTAGCAGATGCAATAAAGCTATGAGTTTGTAGAGTTCATGTTGTGTTACCTGTTGTTTACACTAGACATGTATGCTGCGTGTATGATTATAACGTGCATCTCTTAGTGTGGGATTCGATAGCTTAGTTGAGTTCTTGCCGGTGGTCTTTTATACACCAAGTGACCCTTAGATGTGCGCAGCTTGGGGCATCGCGATGCGATTGCTCGTGACTCTGTCACGTGGCACACTTTGTCGTATGATTGACCCCGCCCGAGATCCCGACTAGGTGATCGGGCTGGAGTCTGTCTATGTACGTGTTATAGTTCAATCGTTAATATGGTTGAGGCGACTTTTCTATGAGTATGGGATTTCACCACCCATAATCATTTAGACTTGTGAGCGGGCGATGAGGACCCATCTCAGTTGATCATCCGGCCTGGATGGGATGCCCCTCACGTGCGATGCTTTCCGAGAGTGTTCTGTGCTTGGCCTTGTCTGCTTAGACAAGTGGGTACGACTCTCGGCTCTCCATATGATTGAGTTGTGACTGGAATTGCATATGCAAACCCGGGTCCCGACATCGTACTCTCTAGATCATTAGCCACTTTATAAATGCTAGTGCGGCAGCAACCTCACCACTTACCCCTTCCTTACCGTAAACTACTAGTTGTCCTAGAATGACGAGTGATGAAGTCCTTCCTGGGTTAGTTGACCACTACAGTTGGATGCTGAGTACTTCTTTACTCATGATACTACCCCCAAACTCTTTTCAGGGTTCTTGATCGACAACAGGTATGGTGATCGACGTTTCACGTGGAGACTCGACGACGACTAGTTAGGCGGATCCCGGCGGAGGGCCTGGACCCATGTGGTTATGGGGATCGATGTTTTTCACTTTGCCACTAGGAATTTGCTTGTAGTTTGTACTCAGACATATACCTTCCGCGGATGTATTGAAATTAAGGCAGTTGTATGCAGATTGTATGAGATGTTGTATCCTTGTATCTGTAATGTTGTGATATCATGTTGGAAATCCGGGGCATATGACATTGTCATATGTCGCGGTGGGACCGATATGTGCTTCGTCCCCGGATCTGGATGGAAACATCTAGATCTGGAACAGTACCGCATATCGGGCCTTACAGCAAGGCTCACAGAAAAGAAAGGATCATCTAGGCAAATATCAAACATCAGGCGTGTATCCCAGGGTAGTTGTACGTGCTTGCAATAAGAAATTTTCACAACATCTTTTGTCCTACCCTCCTGCTACAAACGGGGCCAAAAGGAACTTAGGGAGATTAAGGTACTCCTGTCGAAGAGCATCGGAACAAAGCATTAACAATTCATGGATACACGGAATCCTCAAATTATAGTCCATCCCCTTTGGTGTCCCAAGCTGTCACCATTGGGATCACCGGTTCCGGACTACAATAGGTGCATACAACTCATAGATAGGATCAAGAACACCAAAAACTCAAGAAACAAAAGGGTGATCAGATCTGGAATCATGGCACTCGGGCCCAAAGTGACAAGCATTAAGAGCAATAAGTTGTAACAGAGATGATAAACACCAAGTAGATGATAGGCAACATGCCCCCAACAATCTGATTGAACTATTACATGATCTAACCCATCCAGTCCCTACCATCCCCTTTGCCTACAACAGGGAATTACTCACACATGACAGAGGAAGTCATGGAGGGGTGATGGAGAGGCGATGATGATGACGATGGCGATGATTTACCCTCACCAGAGGCCAAAGCAGCCTCCAGATTAGCTCTCTCGGAGAAGAACAGAGGGTTGCGGCGGCTCCGCGACGTAGATTGGAAAAACGACTTCTGTTCTGGGGTTTCTGCGTCGGGAGAATAAATAGGGCCAAAGTAGGGCACCGGGGGACGTGGGACCCAGCCAGGAGGGCAGGTGGCGCGGCCAGGGGCTGGGCCGCGCCAGGCACCCTCCTAGCTGCCCCCTAGCTGCCCTGTGGCCCCCCTTTGGACTTGCGGAAGCTTCCGGAACGTTGTTTTTTATACATTTTTTTGGGATTTTTCCAGCGTACCTAAATATCCAGAAACCTGCACAAAAGAAAACAACACTGGTAGCTCTGTTGGAAACAGCGTCAGTCCGGGTTAGTTTCGTTGAAATCATGCAAGAATGAAGCCAAAACAATAGCAAAAGTGTTTGGAAAAGTAGATACGTTTGAGACGTATCAACTCCCCCAAGCTTAGCTATTGCTTGTCCTCAAGCAATTCAGTTCAACGAACTGGATGCGACAAAGAAAACTTTGACAAACTCTTTTGCTTCATTTGATGATATAAGCATGTACTACGAAAGAGTTTAGCAAGTTTTGACACCATGCTACAAGGAAAATGCATGAAGCAATCCTTCTTTCATGTAATCAGTCACAAACAAACAAAAACTAAATAATATGCTGCTGAGAATCAATTTAAGATCACAATGCACATAGCATGAACATATATCAGAGTGGTATCTCGCTAGCCTCCATGAGTGAAGCAAAACATAAATGCAGAAACTCCTCCGGAGTTTTAAAGGAGACTAGTACTCAGAACTCAAAGTAAGAAACATCACAAGCATGCAAAAGACAATGTGATACTTTGGGACAATGCATGTTACACTACGAATGACAATTATGCTCTCATAGTTGGTTCTTTGGAGAAAGGAAGGTGGAGACTCTCGAACCGTGGCTTTTGATGGCAAGGTTGAAAACCCGTGAAAGGAAGCAAAGACTAAACATGTGCCAGAGCTTTGGTTTTGAAAACAGAGATAAAACTCTTTTGAGAAGTGCAACTTTCCAGTCAACTGTGAACGGTAAAGGTCTCTCAATTTGTCCCATGCCAACCATATTAATGCCTTTTGCTTACACATGTTCCATTATCCATAAATCCTTTGATGGTCTACGGAATCTTTTATTTTGCCTCAAGGATGGAAGGAGGATATCGTTCCATCTATCATAAGCAGCATTTGGTCCATTTCACTCGATCATCAAGTATGGGGGAGGTGTAACTCATATTTTTTTATTGACTAGTTAAAACTTCCGTCAAAATATTTTTGGCATGAAAGATACTAATTTTCCCTCACCGCACCATGAGCTTGTACGGTTACAAAGGGGAAGCTTTTGAATAAATTTCGAGATGGCACAAGAAAGTCTAAGTTAGGAGTGGCCGGTAAATACCACTTATAGGTAGGTATGGTGGACTAAAATGGAACAACTGGTTTGAAAAGGAGTTTGGATGCACAAGCAGAATTCCGCTTGGTGCTAGTGAAGGCTAGCAAAAGACTGGGAAGCGACCAACTAGAGAGCAATAATTTTCATAATCATGCAAAGCGACAAGGTAACATTGAATCGGGCATGAAAGTGATATAGCTCACTCTGAAGTAAAAATATCATCAAGGCAGAGCAAAATTTTTAGTCTTAACCTGCTTGAACATGTGCCAAGTCAACCCAAGAATTCCCCGGAGGGAAATACCACTTCAATATGCCACACCATGAACAATGCAATGCATGTCAATCATTTCATGCAACACATTATAAACTCTAGCTATTTGAGACTAACAACAAAGAAAGCAAGAACCACTGGGAAAGCATTGTAAACATAGAACTATGTCGCTACAAGCTGGTCTCTAATCATAAGTACAGACATATTTAAAAGAGTAAAAACAAAAAGAGTTCATATCGGCTTTCCTTGTTGCATCCCTTCCGTCGATCTTCGTCATTACTGCCTTGTCACTTGCACGATCGAACGTAGGAAATTATAATCATCACGGACTCGAGCTGAACTCTGAAACAAAGAAAACTAAAGAGAAAAGGAAACATATTTTTGGGTTTTTAAGGTTTAACAAAAGCAAAAGAAAGGAGAAATCTATTTGGGTTTTTGCAAACTAAAAGAACAAAGAAGAACAGACAAAAACTTGCAAAAAGATAAAAGCGAACCAACGGTAGATACAATGGAAAGGGGAGGAGAGCACGTACACCCCCAAGCTTAGGCTTTTGGCCTAAGTTGGGGCTCGTCTACAGCGGTCCTGAGGAGCCTCCTGCTCCTGGGTAGTACTGGTATGCCCATGGGTCGTATGCGTTCTCCGGTGCGTACACTGAAGTCCTGGGTTCCTCCCACGTGGAAGAGGAAGGTCCCGCCCCCATCCAGAGGCAGACCCTTCACCCCAGGGGGTGAAGGTCTCCTCCTGAACTGGTGGATATACCACGTGCTCCTCCTGAATGGGCTCGACCCCCTCCGTGGGGTCGTGAAACTGGTATCTCCCCGTGATCTCATCAAACTCGGCCACTGAAAAACGAAATCCGTTCCTGCAAGAAAAATCAATCACAAGTGGTGCAGGTAGACGGACAGTGCGTGCCAAACCGTCTTTAAACCACAAAATATAATCAAGTGTATAGCGGTCAGAGGTCTTAGTAACAAAGAAATGCCTCTTCATGGCAGCCAAGTCAAGGCTAACAAAAGGAAAGATTGCATCATCTAGGCGTGGTTCTCCTTGGAGAAACTGCAAAAGAAGTGTGGCATAGACGCCACCAAAGAGGCCCCCCTTGTTACTATTAGTAGCAAGGCGTTTCCCAATAAGCGAACCCACATGATACTCGTGCTTCCCTGAGAGGGCATTTGCCATGATAGCAGTATCAGACGTAGAAATGCTGCTCGTGTTGTCTCGAGCCAACACTCCCCTAGCAATATAATAGGCGAAATACCTGAGGTGAGGGAATATAATGTTGGAAATCTTCTGACGGTTGGATGGCCTCACTTCAGTGTTACAGAAAGAGTCGAGGAGGGTGTTGAGTGCAACAGTTTGGACATTTTTCCTCTTCTTCTTCTTCTCGACCAAGCCTGGCAAACCTAAAGCTTCACAAAATATACTCATAGGCATGGTCAGCAATCTTTCATAAAGTCGAAACACCACATTATCATTGTCAGAATAAAACCTGAAACTGTTAACAAAAATAGCGGTGAGTGTCTCGTACTGTGGTACATGGCTCGTAACAAGCCGTGTCAAACCTGCATTGCCACACAGAGCATAGAACTCTTCTTGTATGCCGGCATCCTCCATGAAATCATCGCATGGAAATTCCATGGCTTTCGCGGGTGACGCATCCAACATCTCTATGGGTACGATATCTTCATTGTAGCTCACCCTCGTGGTCGAAGGTGAAGCTGCGGAACGCGTAACACGGCTAGAGCGCTGGGTTTCTTCTTCCCAAGCCACTTTCCTAGCCTCTCCATTTCTGAAATTTTTAACAATTCACAAAAAACGAAGATTTAAGAAAAACTAGTTTGGGAAAAACATTCTACTTACTTTACCAAAGCTCAAACTAGCAACAAAACTTGAAAAATAAATTTCTACACAAACATTTAAGCTCAACTAAACAACACAAAGAACCACTAAATACTCACTAATGAAGCCACCAACTAGAAAAATGATTGGAGGGGTGAGGGAGTCACATACCAGAGAGTATTTGTTCCAAATTTGAGCTCAAATGAGTGGTTGTAGAAGGAGATCGAGGTTCCGTGCTCAAGAACAGCAATAACAGCAGAACCAGAGCAAGAACACGAGTTTTTGGGAGGAAGGAGAGAGAGTGAGGGAAGAGAGGCCACCAGGGGGTGCCTGTGGGCCCCAGGAGGGTGGGTGGCACGGCCAGGAGCTGGGCCGCGCCACCTGGCCTCCTGGGCCAGGGGTGGACCCCCTGGTCAGCCACAGGTGCCTCCTGATGGCCTTTTACCTGGAAATTTTGATTTTGATTTTTCTGGAATTTTCTGGGCAACTTCACTGTAGAGAATTTTTCAAAGTTCAAAAAGCTGCAAAAACTTTCATGAACTTGAGACAAAAGTTAGAACAAGTGAAGCTTTAAATACGAAAACTTGGGTACAACAAAGAGAATAAAATCTAAAGGAAATGAAAACATAACAAGCTCAACTTTTTAGCTATATAAAACATGCTAGTTATCAAGGTTGATCAAGTCTTACCAACAAACCTGTGGTATATAGCGCAGAAAGTCTCGCCTCTTATGAAGTGATCATTGCACTCTCACTTTAATGGACATTTTCCCCACCATAGTTGTCTTGTATTTATGGTATACATGTAGTGGACAATCCCATTCTCCAATCTTCACGGTCTCGATATTCTCAATGGAGTTAAGGCCATGCCTTTTGTCGATCTTCTTCGGAAAATACACCGTTAGTTCTTTGTCATTCACGTTGAAGGTAACCTTCACTTTATTGCAATCAATAACAGCACCTACGGTGTTAAAAAAAGGTCTACCAAGGATAATGGACATGCTCCCATCCTCGAGCATGTCAAGCACAACAAAATCAGTAAGTATTAAGCAATTGGCAACTTCAACAGGAACATCCTCACAAATACCGATCGGGATGGCCGTGGACTTGTCGGCCATCTGTAGAGAGATATCTGTAGGAATTAATTTCTCTAAACAAAGTCTTTTGTAGAGAGAAAAGGGCATAACACTCACTCCTGCACCAAGATCACATAAAGCAGTTCTAACATAATTATTTTTTATGGAGCAAGGAATGGTGGGTATACCTGGGTGACTGAGCTTCTCAGAAATCTTGCCACTGAAAGAGTAGTTAGCAAGCATAGTAGATATTGCCTCATTAGGGACTTTTATTTTATTAGTAACAATATCTTTCATATATTTAGAGTAAGGAGGTAACTTAATAGCATCAGTCAAAGGGATTTGAAGAAAAAGAGGTTTCATCCACTCACAAAACTTGTTGTAGTGCTCTTCTTCTTTGGTTTTGACGGACTTGCTTGGGAAAGGCATGGGTTTCTGTACCTATGGTTCTCGTTCCGTCCCATGTCTCCTTGCAAGAAAGTCTTCTCTAGTATACTTCTTGGGCTTATCTGGTGCTTCTTCTTCTCGAACCTCAGGTGGATCATTCTTTTCAGCATCTTTTTCAGGTTCAGCACCGTCTTTAGTCTCAGCATCTGAGGTAGATATGCTGTTTGGATCAACAGCTTGTTCTTCTTCTTCTATAGGATCATTGGAATTGTCAGCTTCCTTGTGTTTCTTCTTCTTCTTCTTCTTCTTCTTTGGAGAGCTAACAATTTATTCTTCCTGCACTTGAGAATCTTGCTCGATCCTCTTCGGATGCCCTTCTGGGTAGAGAGGGTCCTGGGTGTGTGTCCCACCCCGGGTCTTTATACCATAAGCTTGTAAATTGTCCTGTTTGGCATTATTAGCAAGCAAATCTTTGTGCACATTAGAAATTTGTTCAAGCTGAGTTTGAACCATATTAAAATGCTTCACAAGACATTTAACATCATTAACTGTTCTTCCTAGAACATCAAGCAAACTTTTGATAGCAAGAGTATTATCATGCAATTGACCTTGTATCTTCTCATTGAAGTGATTCTGCTTCATAATAAAATAATCAAGCTCATCTAAACATTGGTCAGGAGGTTTACCTTTAGGGATGTCACTTGCATTGAAATCTAAAAGATAGTGTACCTCTACCATAGGTGGGTGAGTGGTAGGCTCACACAGCTTCTCAATTGGGGGTAGATTCTTCACGTCTTTAGCTTTAATACCTTTCTTTTTTATAGACTTCTTTGCTTATTGCATATCTTCGGGGCTTAGGACAAGCATGCCCCTCTTCTTTGGTGGTGGAGGTGGTCCAGGCACGGACCAATCTTCATGGTTTTTGGCAATCTTGCCCATCAATTCTTCCGCATCGTCCGGTGTTCTTTGCCTGAAAACACAACCAGCACAACTATATACATAGGATTTAGACCCATCGGTTAGACCAGCATAAAATATATCAAGTAATTCATTCTTAGGGATCTCATGTCCCGGTCTAGCCTTCAGGAAACTGCAAAATCTCCCCCAAGCTTTAGGGAGATGCTCATCCTGCAACTGTTTAAAGTTATAAATTCTTTGCAAAGCAGCATGTTGCATATGAGCAGGAAAATACTTATCAACGAAAGATATAGCCATATCTTGAGGACTCTGAATGGAACCACATGGTAGTGCATCATACCATGCTCTAGCATCTCCTTTCAAGGAAAAAGGAAGAAGCTTGGTCACATAAAAGTTCTGGATCCTTTCATCAGTAGTAAAAAATCCACCCAACTCAGTGAGTCTGGTCAGGTGCCCGATAGCATCATAATTTTCTCTACCATAAAAGGGATCAGCTTCAACTGTGGATATAAGTGAAAGATCAACATAGAAATCATAATCAGGATCAGTGATGCATATAGGAGACGTAGCAAAAGTAGGATCAGGAGTAAACTTGTCCTTCAGGGAGTGCTTTGCTAGCAACTTCTTTATAGTAGCAGGGTCGGAATCAGCACATTCATTAAGCTCCCTGCAAAAATCATCATCAAGCGTAATATAATCATCCTCAAGGAGTTTCTCCTTAAGGCCAGCAAAGTTATGAGTTTTTCCAATAGGTGTTTGGGTAACAGGAATTTCAACACCCGAGAATCGGGCAGCAGCAGCAATCTGTTCTTCAATAAAAGAACCAAGTGAACTTGTAGTCTCAAAGGTAGTAGAAGCATCATCAAAAGAGTCTGACATATTGCCTGACTCAGCAGAAGCAGCATGTAACTGAGGTGAATCAAACTGACTCATAACTGAAGGTGAATCAAGTTTAGCACTAGTGCTAAGAGCAGTACCTCTTCTCGTACGGGATGGTAAGATCGGAACCTTGGGGTCTCCTATCTTACCCATAGTGGATAGCGTGCAGCAGGTAGGATACTTCAAGTAGACCTGTAAATAAAGCTATGGTCCCCGGCAACGGCGCCAGAAAATAGTACTTGATAACCCTCAACTATAGGGGATCGAGATAGTCTTCGCGGGCAAGATAACCCAATTTATTGATTCGACACTTGGGGACACAAAGAATATGTACAGGCTTTGAAAATTGAGTTGTCAATTCAACCGCACCTGAAATAAACACTTGCTTGCACAAAGGTATTAGTAGCAACTGTGATACGGTGATAGTAGTGGTGCTGATAATAGTGGTGATGGTGGTGGTGAAACAGCAAAAGTAAAACAACAAAAGTAAACAACTAGTAACCAGCAGGAAAGAAAACATTGTAGGCTAGGGAGATGGATGGTTCGGCGCTGCTTGGATGAGAACGAGCATGTAATAGATTATAACACGGGAAAGGCTCACAGAAAAGAAAGGATCATCTAGGAAAATATCAAACATCAGGCGTGTATCCCAGGGTAGTTGTACGTGCTTGCAATAAGAAATTTGCACATCTTTTGTCCTACCCTCCTGCTACAAACGGGGCCAAAAGGAACTTAGGGAGATTAAGGTACTCCTGTCGAAGAGCATCGGAACAAAGCATTAACAATTCATGGATACACGGAATCCTCAAATTATAGTCGATCCCCTTTGGTGTCCCAAGCTGTCACCATTGGGATCACCGGTTCCGGACTACAATAGGTGCATACAACTCATAGATAGGATCAAGAACACCAAAAACTCAAGAAACAAAAGGGTGATCAGATCTGGAATCATGGCACTCGGGCCCAAAGTGACAAGCATTAAGAGCAACAAGTTGTAACAGAGATGATAAACACCAAGTAGATGATAGGCAACATGCCCCCAATAATCTGATTGAACTATTACATGATCTAACTCATCCAATCCCTACCATCCCGTTTGCCTACAACAGGGAATTACTCACACATGAGAGAGGAAGTCATAGAGGGGTGATGGAGAGGCGATGATGATGATGATGGCGATGATTTCCCCTCACCAGAGGACAAAGCAGCCTCCAGATTAGCTCTCCCGGAGAAGAACAGAGGGTTGCGGCGGCTCCGCGACGTAGATTGGAAAAGCGACTTCTGTTCTGGGGTTTCTGCGTCGGGAGAATAAATAGGGCCAAAGTAGGGCACCGGGGGACATGGGACCAAGCCAGGAGGGCAGGTGGCGCGACCAGGGGCTGGGCCGCGCCAGCCACCCTCTTGGCTGCCCCCTGGCTGCCCTGTGGCCCCCCTTTGGACTTGCGGAAGCTTCCAGAATCCTGATTTTTTATATATTTTTTTTGGGATTTTTCCAGCGTACCTAAATATCCAAAAACCTGCACAAAAGAAAACAGCACTGGTAGCTCTGCTGAAAACAGCGTCAGTCTGGGTTAGTTTCGTTCAAATCATGCAAGAATGAAGCCAAACCAATAGCAAAAGTGTTTGGAAAAGTAGATACGTTTGAGACGTATCACATGCTGTTATGCATGAATTGAAAATGTTAACACAAAGGAAGATGTTTGCTTCAGCCAGGCTTTGGCGAACAACTTACTTATCAAAAGATAATGTCAACAATGATGTGGCACGACAAAACTTAATGCAGCATTATATGGATGAATCCTCATCAACATCAAGTGTCTGTTCTCTTTGGGAAATGAAGAAGTAGGAAACTGACTCAACATAAAAGTAAAGGAAAGGCCCTGCTCTAGTGAAGTAGGGAAAACTCAAGTGCTATCCTTAAATCAAACAGAATGAAAACAAGTTTTGAGAGGTGCATGATTTGTCAACGAATTCTAATAGGTAACTCAATTGCTTCTCAGATTGGACAAGTTTTGAGGAACGGCTCCCACACGGGGACGATCACATCCCCGCAATCTCCTTTGTTTATCACTGCCAAAGTTTTCTGATTTCTCATGAACAAAGCGTGAAGGAGGGTTTGTTTGTTGTATTATCTTTTGTGAGATGGGCACACTCATGCCAGTTCCTCCTCGTATTAGGGGTTTGCAGATTAGACATGCAATCCCGGGGTAAAACTTGTACAACTTAAGAACATCATGAATTAACTACTACTTCCTCATGAGCTAAAACAGGGGCACAAAATAGAAGATTTTGAACATTTAAGGATAACACAAAAGTTCTATACTTTAGGAGTGGTTGTGAAATACCACGAAGGAAGGTATGGTGGACTCATATGGAAAATACTGGTTTCAGGGCATGGATGTACAAGCAGAATTCCTCTTAGTAGAGAGGTTTGGCTAGCAAAGGCTTTGGGAGAACAGACAATTGATGAAGACTTAGATGCAAAGCAATATAAAGCATAAACATTAAAATAAGCATAGCACATCAAGTTGTCTTCCTTTTCAATCATAACACTACAAGCATAATAACAAAAAGGGGTTTGGCTATGTCGCTACTTTGAGAAAATCATACTTGTTGTTATGACCAAAGCTATGTTTGCCAAGATTAAATAAATTTTTCAAAGCCATACTTGATATAAGGTCAATACTCCCCATACGAATCATCATAAGGTTGATTGCGTGAAGAGAATACCGAGTGCAGCGAAGGGATCAATAGACTTCTCATTAATATTCCATCATAGACGACTCCACACTCATGGATACATAACTCTCCAAAAAGGAGTGATAGACCTCAATGCAAACACCTATTTTATAAGATAACTTCCCTAGACATGATACGACTCTACTTGACTCTAAAAGACAAAGATAAAGATAAAGATACCAGGCACTCCCCCAAGCTTGGAACAAGCTAAGGGGATGCCTTTACCCAAGGAGATTTACTCCTCATCCTTGTTCTTGTTGATCACGTACTACTTGGCGAACGCTTCCATGGCAGCTATTCTCGAGTCTCAAAGGACATTCCCGTCTCCAGGATCCTGCACTCAGCACCCAAACCCATGCGCAGAAACTTTAGTTCATACTCACAGTTCTGGTTCTGCAGATCATAGATCTGTGCTTGGAGTCATAAATTTTTTCTTCTAGTGCGGCCAAACTTGACCACATCTCCTTCATCTCCTTCTTGTGGGAAGCCTCTATCTCGTTCATGATGTCGAAGTTAGCTTCAACACCATGCTCCACCATCTTCTTGAACTTGAAGACCTCATGTTCCACCTCTTTCAGCCACTCCTCGGTGCTCCCCTCCTTGACTGGTCCCTTCAGATCAACCTTATGGAGGTCACCATCCTCCACACGAAGGATCTGGGGGTGCTTCTTCACCTCAGCGAGGTAAGGGTTGATGACGTTGACGACGAACTTTTCCTTGGGGGAACTTGGGGAAGCCATGACACCTAGGTCTAGCTGAAAGCTTTTCTGGCAGAAATAGATCGAAAAGAAAACACATGAAATCGCGAGATACGTTGCCGGAACAATCCGGGAAAATATATAGCAAAAATTTCTGCACAGAAAGAAAGGTAACGAGCCAAAGTGGGGTCAGAGACGGACGGCCAGGGGTGGGCCCGCGCCAGGGGGGCGCCTGGGCCCCCTGGAGCTGGTCTCCGGCTCCACTTCGGCCTCAAATTTTCTATATTTTGCAAAAACTCGTAATCTGGAACTTATATGGTGGTTTCACGATGTTTCCTTACCGTAATACATACCTTTCCTTATTCTTCTTCTGCTTGTGTCTGAAACAGGGCTGCAACGTGTTCTTCATGAGTTGTTGTGCATACCAAATCCACATCAACATTGACAGAGTCTCCTGCTATGTAATGCTTAAGTCTTCGCCCAGTGACAACTTGAGGTTTGGTGCCTTCGAAATTGTTAATCTTGATTGCACCCGAGCGGTAGACTTCTTCAATATGAAATGGCCCTTCCCACCTGGAGAGTAGTTTACCTGGAGAAAACCTGAAATGGGATCGAAAAAACAAAACTTTATCACCAACATTAAATTCACGTTTCAGAATTCTCCTATCGTGCCACTTCTTTACCTTTTCCTTGAACATTTTAGTGCTCTCGTAAGCTTCACTCCTCCACTCATCTAGAGAAGTCAACTTCATGAGACGCTTTTCACCAGCTAATTTCGGGTCAACATTAAGCTCTCTAATAGCCCAGAAAGCTTTGTGTTCTAATTCTAATGGCAAATGGCATGCCTTGCCATAGAGCCTTGTCATAGACCATCTTATACGGAGACATGCCCATGGGGTTTTTGTAAGCAATTCTATACGCCCACAGAGCATATCCTAACTTATTTGACCAATCTTTTTCTATTTCTATTGACTGTCTTCTGTAAGATCAACTTGATCTCTCTATTGGCGAGCTCAACTTGCCCACTAGTTTGAGGGTGGTACGGCGAAGCAATTCTATGATTGACATCGTACTTGGCTAAAGCTTTTCTAAAAGCTCCATGTGTAAAGTGCGAACCCCCATCAGTCATGAGGTACCTTGGTACTCCAAACCTAGGAAAAATTACATCCTTGAGCATTTTCAAAGATGTCTTGTGATCAGCACTTTCAGTGGGGATTGCCTCTACCCACTTGGTTACATAATCAACAACAAATAAAATGTGAGTGTACTTGTAAGAGGAAGGAAAAGGACCCATAAAATCAAAACCCCAGCAATCAAAAGGCTCAATCACTAGAGAGTAATTCATAGGCATCTCATTCCTTCTACTAATATTACCAACTCTCTGACACTTATCACAGGATAAAACATAATTTCTAGCATCCATAAAGAGACTAGGCCAATGAAAACTTGATTGAAGAACCTTATGTGCAGTCCTCTCACCGGCATGGTGTCCTCTATATGGACTATCGTGACATTGTTTAAGAATGTCCTTCTAATCGTGTTCCGGTATGCATCTCCTCACGATCCCATCTGGACCTTCTTTGAAAAGATGTGGGTCATCCCAAAAGTAATGCCTCAAATCGTGGAAGAACTTCTTCCTTTGCTGAAATGTTAGACCTGGAGGAAAAAACTTTGCAACGATAAAGTTAGCATAATCTGCAAACCAAGGATCGGAGAGAGATTGTACTTTTACAGCTAGCTGTTCGTCTGGAAAACTGTGATTTACTAGAATGGGATCATGCGGTATATCTTCCATCCTTGAAAGATTATCCGCCACCGGATTGTCTGCTCCTTTCCTATCGACAATCTGCAAATCAAATTCTTGAGGAAGGAGTACCCATCGGATGAGTCTTGATTTGGCATCCTTCTTCTCCATAAGATACTTAATGGAAGCATGGTCAGTGTGAATAATAATCTTAGAATCAAAAATATACTGCCTAAAATTATCACAAGCAAACACTACTGTTAAGAATTCCTTCTCAGTAGTAGCATAATTCTTTTGAGCACTATCAAGGGTTTTGCTAGCATAATATATAACATTCAATTTCTTATGAACCCTTTGTCCTAAAACAGCTCCAACAGGAAAATCACTAGCATCACACATAATTTCAAAAGGTAAATTCCAACCAGGTGGTTGTACTATAGGAGCGGTTATTAAAGCTTTCTTAAGAACTTCGAAGGCTTCCTTACAATATTCATCAAAAACAAAAGGAACATCCTTCTGGAGAAGATTAGTGAGGGGTCTCGAAGTCTTAGAAAAGTCTTTAATAAATCTTCTATAGAAACCAGCATGACCGAGAAAACTACGAATACCTTTGATGTCCCTTGGATAGGACATCCTTTCAATTTCTTCGATCTTGACCCTGTCCACCTCAATTCCCCTCTCGGAAATCTTGTGGCCAAGAACAATTCCCTCGTTGACCATAAAGTGGCACTTCTCCCAGTTAAGCACCAAATTTGTCTCCTCACATATCTGCAAAACTTTATTAAGGTTGTGGAGAGAATGGTCAAAAGAGGTTCCATAGACGGAGAAATCGTCCATGAATACCTCCACAATTTCTTCACAAAAACCATGAAAGATAGCAGACATACACCTTTGAAAAATAGCAGGGGCATTACATAAACCAAAAGGCATACGCCTGTAAGCATAAGTACCATAGGGGCAAGTAAAAGTGGTCTTATCTTGATCAGCAGTGTTAACACGAATTTGAGAGAAGCTAGAATAACCATCAAGATAACAGAATTGAGTATTTTTGGATAACCTTTCAAGAATTTGGTGGATGAACGGAAACGGGTAGTGGTCCTTCCTGGTTGCCTTGTTCAGCTTCCTGTAATCAATACACATTCTATATCCAATAATAATTCTCTGAGGTATTAGTTCATTCTTATCATTAGGAACCACAGTTGTCCCTCCTTTCTTTGGAACACAATGAACCGGGCTTACCCACTTACTGTCAGCTATAGGGTAGATAACACCTGCGGCTAGAAGCTTGAGGATCTCAGTCCTTACAACATCCATCATCTTCGGATTCAACCGTCGTTGATGATCAACAACTGGTTTAGCATCAGGTTCAAGGTTGATGGTATGTTGACAAATAGATGGACTAATCCCCTTAAGGTCATCAAGGGTATAGCCAATTGCACCTCGATGTTTGCGAAGTACTTCCACTAGTCGCTCTTCTTCATACCCTGAAAGGTTAGAATTGATAATAACAGGATATACTTTCTTTTCATCTAAATAAGCATATTTGAGTGTATCAGGAAGAGGTTTAAGATCAAACACTGGATCTTCTTTTGGTTTTGATAAAATTCCCAAAGGCTTAACTGGAAGGTTGTCCTTTACGATAGTAGGTTGTCTTAAGAATATTTCGTCGAGCTCATTCCTCTCTTGCATATGCAAATCATTCTCGTGGTCTTCCATATATTGCTGCAAAGGATCATTAGGAGGAATATCAATGGAAGCAATATCTTCAATAATCTTATCATTACTAGGCAAATTAGTACCACGAGGCTGCTTAGAGAACTTAGAAAAGTTAAATTCATATGGCTCACCATTGAATTCAATAGAAACTTTACCTTTCTTGCAATCTATTATAGATCCATAGGTTCTGAGAAAAGGTCTATCGAAAATAATAGGACAAAAAATATCCCTTATTGAACCAAGTACTAGAAAGTCGGTAGGATATTTTACCTTTCCGCATAAGACTTCAACGTCTCTCGCAATTCCGATAGGAGAGATAGTTGCTCTGTTTGCAAGATGAATAATAACATCAACTTCTTCAAGTTCACAAGGTGAAATCTCACCCATGATCTCTTGATAAAGTGAATACGGGATAGCACTAGCACTCGATCCCAAATCACATAGCCCAAAATAATTGTGATCTGCTGTTTTAACAGATACTACTGGAGTACCTGAAATTGGGCCTTTATTCTTTGCTGTGACAAGGTTAGTGGAAACAGCACAAAAATTTATATTGGAATCTAAAGCATCATTAGTAACAAGAACCTTAACCAATGCAACTTGAGGATTGAACTGGATCTGGTCCTCAGGCTCATCAATTCTTCTCTCATTTTTATTTATTATGCCTGTCACAAAAGAGTGCTCCCTTATCCTTGCGGGAAAAGGGGGCTTTTCGTATATAACTGCAGGCAAAATAGGGTCAGCAACATTAATATCAATAGGTAATTCTTTGAAGGGTTTATGATGCTGATCCTTCTTATTCCTAGAAGAGTCAACATGAGAGGCAAAGTCCTTACAAAAAGCAATCATTATATGGGAATCAAGACCAATCTTAGAGCAAAAGGTATTAAAGTAATCAGTTTTCACATAGCTCTCTATATAATCATGCTCATAATTTATAATGGGTTCAATACCTTTATCTATTTCCCAATCTTCGGTATTCTTCTGGATCCTTTCAAGGAGATCCCATCTTTCTTCAACGCTTTTCGTCTGAAATACCCCACTAGAGGAGGCATCCAACATCTCCTTATCCTGACGAGAAAGTCTAGCATAAAAATTTGTAAGTATAGTTTTTTGGGAGCTCATGAATAGGACATTTGAGCATTAGGGATTTCAATCTCCCCCAAGCTTGAGCGATGCTTTCTCCGTCACGAGACCTAAAGTTATAGATATAATTTCTGTCTCGACGAATCTCATGAAGAGGATAAAACTTGGTATAAAAGAGAGACATAAGCTCTTGCCAATCAAGCAAATGAGAGTTATCGAGAAGCTTATACCAATCTGAAGCTTTATCTATAAACGATACGGAGAACAATTTCCTCATGACAAACTCCATTGATACACTTGCAAGCTTAAATAGTGAACATAGTTGTGACAAATATAGCAAGTGTTCACTGGGACGTCTGTCTCCTGCATAACGATTAGCCAAAACACAATCGGTAATTCCAGCTGATATTTTATAAGGCACAATTTCAGTAGGGGGAGGAACAACCACCACAGATGTGGGGTGTTTCCCCGTAAGCAACGATCCAATAGCTAGGTTGTCCATACGGACAAAGAGCAGCAACAGCAAAATAAAAACAATGATATAAAAAAATTCCTTACCAGCTTCACTTACCAATAGCGCTATGCTCCCCGGCAACGGCGCCAGAAAACGGTACTTGATGACCCACAACCGTAAGGGATCTATTGCAACGTTTTCGATAAGTAAGAGTTTCGAACCCAACGAGGAGCGAAAGGTATTGATAGGTGATTTTGGACAAGGAATAACTGCAAGCACTGAAAGATAACTTTTTAGGGGTTTTCGGTATAAGAAACAATAAGGTGAAAGAAATTAAGTAAATAGTGCTGAGGAGCAGCAAGTGGCCCAATCCTTCTGAGCAAAGGATAAGCCTGGCAACTGAACTTATAAAGACTAAGGCGTTCTTGAGGACACATGGAGAGGCAGTCACGTGCTTTCGCCATACTACGTATGGATAACAAGTGTTGTGCTGATAAGTGTTGAGTGGGTGGATATATGCTAGCACACCTTCTAGACTAAGATAAGTGCACTCTTACAATTAAACAACTTGCAAGCATCCGCAAATACAAGATAGAAATTAAGGCAAAGCCTAACCACATCAATAAGATCAAGGATCCATTGTTCCCTTGTGCAAAAGTGTGCAAACTGGGGTTCATGTTTCTGTCACTCCGGCAACCCACCGTAAGCATTCTTTATACACAATGTATTCCCCTAGGTCCTTAATAAGGCGAAGTCTTGAGTGTTTGACTCACACAACACCACTAGGAAAATAACAACACAACTTAAATATCAAACAACACAAATTACTGCAACATCATATGACTACTAACAACTAGACTTCTCCCATGTCCTCAAGAACTAAAGTAACTACTCACAAGACATAAAAGAGATCATGATCAGAGGTGATAAATAGATGGTAAACAATCTGGTCATAACAATATTTCTCCAACAAAACTCAATAGCATTCACCACAAAGTAGTAATCAACACCGGTAGAGTAGAGAGGATAGATAGTACGAGTTACAACGCAAGTTGCAATTGTGAGATGAGATTGGATGAAGATGAAGATGATGCTGATGTTGGGGATGATGTTGATGATGATCTCGATGATGCCCGTGACAATGGTGATGACGATGGCGATGATCTCCCCTTCCGGGAGGTGATCTCCTTGGCGGAATCTGCCCGCCGGAGAGCCCTTTTCTTCTTTGTAGATTTCCTCCACGGAGCGGCGGCGGAACTTTGTCAAAACTCTCTCTTCTAGGGTTTTCGCGTAACGGGGAGTATATAGGCCAGAGGGGGGGAGCCGGGAGTGGCCCCAGGGCTCCAGGCGCCCTCTCGGCGCGGCCAGGGGTGGGCCGTGCCAGGTGGCCGCCTGGGGCCCCCGTGGCCCCCCACTGTCCCCTGTTCGGCGTGTCTTCTTTAATCTTTCGGAAAATACCCCCCCGTCGATTTTCAGGTAATTTGGAGGTATTCTTCTTCAGCAACTCAGCGTCCCCTTTTTACCGCTGAATCCTGCGTCTGCTGCTTCGGCTCCGAAAAGTTGCAAACTGTGTAAAACAAGCCAAAACAACATAAGAACATCATCGTAATGTGAAATATATCAATGAATAAGGATGAATTACAATATAAAATAGTGATGCATTTTGGACGTATCAGATATCTATCCAGAACATCTCGCTGGTATTAATTTGCGAGCCCCACCCAAAGTGTAAACCCTAAGCAACAGACAACTCCATTAAAAAGAACTTTGCGTAAAGTAAACAATCCTTTCAACCGTGGTTACAAGAACCTTTGTTTTCCCCCTTGTGGCAACAACACATCCCCTAGACTCATGTTTCTGTCACTCAAGCGTGTCATCAGGGGGCATGAACCCACAATCGAGCATAACATTCCCTGTTGGAGTTACTACCTCCTACTTGGCCAAAGAAATAAACAGTAACGGAGAACATGCAAGAATTACTTAGGAACAAAAATATAAAAGATAAGAACCAAGTATATTACTCTATCACAATCTGAACATAATCTCATAATCCATAAGATCCCATCAAACTCAGCATAGCAAAAGAAGAAAGATTACATATGTGCCTCGATCATGTAGGGAAGCTCACGAGGTCTAAACCATGAAGAACAAAGAGGGGAGGAGAACATCACATAGCTACTGATCACGGACCCATGGTCCAAAGGAAACTACTCACGGCACATCCGGGAAGCGTCCATGGTGGAGGGGAAGCTCCCGGAGGTCGATCCTCCCTCCGGCAGGGTGCCGGGAAGAGGTCTGCTGGTGCTCCCGATCTTGGAAGCGTGGCGGCTGCGGAACAGAGGTGAGATCGAGAAAAAGGGTTCTGTCTTCGGAAGTTTCACGTCGCGGGAGATATATAGGCGAAGGGGGGCAGCCAGGGGGCCACTAGGGGTCCAGGCGCCCCCTGGCGCGGCCAAGCCCTAGGCCGCGCCAGCTAGGTGCCTGGGGACCTGGAGGGTCCCACCTAGTCCCCCTTTGGGACTCCAAAAGGTTCCTTGACGCTGATTTTTTATCTGATTTTCCCGAATTTTTTGAGAACTTTTAATATGGGGGAAAACTGAAATAGAAAAACAACAGAAAACAGAAACTGGCACTGGGGTGCACTGAGTTAATAGGTTAGTCCAAATATGATCAAAAGTGTATGAAAGTGTATCTAGATCATAGCAATATCACACAAAACATGCATGGAACAAGCAGAAATTATCGATACGTTTGGGGTGTATCAACATCCCCAAGCTTAATTCCTTCTCGTCCTCGAGTAGGTAAATGATAAGAAGCATAATTTCTGTGGTGACATGCTAGCAAACATATAAGAACTTTGAAACGTAAAGCAATCAAGGTATGTGATTCAATTCAAGTCATAACATGCAAGAGTCTATATTAGCATTGAAACAAGTAACAAAATAACATTAGGTGCAAGAGCTCTCGCTGTCCGTGACTCGAATGGCTCCAAATGGTATTTGCGTGCAAGAAGAGGGATAGGGAATACGAGAAAAAAGTATTTTTGTGCTGAGAACTCAATCTACTAAAGTTTCACACTTGGTCTTCTTTGTAATCTTATCTTGACTCGTCCCCAGACCACTATCCAGGTACAAGTCAATTTGATCCACTCCCTTTCGATATTTTGAGAACTCATGCAATGGATGAGCGTAAGCACAAAACTTGACACTTAGGATGGCAAAGAGAGAAATATGGTGGAGGAGGAAGACAAAAAGGGTGAGAAAGGCTCACATCAATGAGGACAATCATAGGCGAGAATGCCAAATGATAGATATGATGTGAGGAGTAGAGATTGCCATGTAACGGATGCACATATGAGCTGAAAAGCTCTCCAATGGAACTAGTGGGGGTGCATCTAACTTGCTCGCTCATGAAGACCTAGAGCTCTTTTGAGGAGGCTCATCCTTGGAATATGCAAGCCAAGTTCTATAGTGTGAAGGTCCCCACATAGCTATATGCATGAATGATCATCTCTATGGAGTACAATGATAAGAGGGAGTACTAGTGTGCATCTTTCAAAAGGATAGTAGTGTTGCCCCTTTCTCTCTTTTTATTTTTATTTTTCTATTTTTCTATTTTTCTATTTTTTTGTATTTTTTTGTGGCCTCAATGGCTCTTTCTATTTAACTCTCATTTGTCCTCTTTGGGATCTTTTATTTTGTCCACTTTGCGATCTTTTCCTCACTTAAGGGCAACACTCTAATTTACCAGAGGGTATAGAAGATCTTTCACACTTTACAAGGTACTCAAATCATAAAGAAGATGAAGCTATCATGATGTATGCAATGTATGCCGCTGCCAGTGTAGCAGGAACATGTATGACATGAAGATCAAGTCATGAAGAGGTGGAAGTTGCATGGCAATATATATCTCGGAAATGCTATGTAAATGCCTTGATAGGTAGGTATGGTGGTTGTTTTGAGGAAAGATATTGTAAGGCCCGATATGCGGTACTGTTCCAGATCTAGATGTTTCCATCCAGATCCGGGGACGAAGCAAATATCGGTCCCACCGCGACATATGACAAAGTCATATGCCCCGGATTTCCAACATGATTCACAACATTACAGATACACGGATACAACATCTCATACAATCGGCATACAATTTCCTTAAAATACAATACATCAGCGGAAGGTACATGTCTGAGTACAGACTAAAATCCAATTCCTACTTGCAAAGAGAAAAACATCGATCCCCATAACTACACGGGTCCAGGCCCTCCGCCGGGATCCGCCTAACTAGTCATCGTCGAGTCTCCACGTGAAAGGTCGATCACCATACCTGTTGTCGATCAAGAACCCTGAAAAGAGTTTGGGGGTAGTATCATGAGTACAGAAGTACTCATCATCCAACTGTAGTGGTCAACTGACCCAGCAAGGACTTCATCACTCGTCATTCTAGGAAAACTAGTAGTTTACGGTAAGGATGGGGTAAGTGGTGAGGTTGCTGCCGCACTAGCATTTATGAAGTGGCTAACAATCTAGAGAGTAAGATAAGAAGCCAAGCATTTGATGTGGAATCGCCTCCAACAAGTTTTGCTATCAACTACTTATGCAAACATAACACCTATCCTATCCTTGCCCTCCTCTTCGCATCCCGACGAAGAAGAAGCAGTCAAGGCACACACACATTGATCAAGTTATATTAAGATTATCTCAGTTGTTGTTGTCTATAAACAAGGAGTAGGTCTCAAGTCATCCATAACCGTGGACACGGCTTCTCGAAAAGATTTAACCCTGCAGGGGTGTACCAACTGCCCATTACAAGGCTCCGCACGCACGCCCATCACTCTCAGTTGCTACCCATCATAGGCAACCATTTTATGATTTAGTTCCGAGAGATCCGAAATGACAGGTCCCTCTAACTAACAACGAACAAATCCGGGTGGCCCTCGGTGAGTCAACACCCAACTCAAAAGCCGACCGCGCTGTCGAATTGGTCTCTACTGTCTGTCTCGGGTTTCGATAGCCGGTTGATCACACATGTGAAACCGGGTCCTCGGCCGAACAAGGTGGGCCAGCAAGGGAACTATGTCCTCACTGGTCCATGTTGGTTTGAAAAATACTGGCGGCCGATCAGCACACACACGGTTTCAAATGGTAAATCAGCTTGGGCCACCACTGGAAATGTTTGAAGCTAGGTAGGTAAGAAAAGTTGACCCCATAAAATCCCACACGCGGTTAGGCACGCTCAGTCTTAAAACCAATACCCGGAACTCGGATCCTAGGGTGACTCGAATGGAACGAAGCGTCGGGGCGGGATAGCCTAGACCTTCCATCCTTCGTCGAATATAGTCAACATTATAATAATCATATCATCAATGTGATAGCCCAAACCAAGGAGTAACAGGGTAGCATCGTAGCATCCTAAGCATGCATACTAAGCAAGGGCTGAGCAACGAGCAATAGTAACATAACAGTACATGGTTTGCTGGGAGGGGACATGGCTGTATCGGTTTGAAAGAGGCTGTAAACATGTGGTAGGATCAAACATCGAGCCTAACCTAGACTAGCATGAAAACCGCTGGTTGAAATAGAATGTATCATAAGTAATGTATAGTCCTTGCCTTTTGATAAGTCGGGTTCCAAAGGTGTAGTTGATCGCAAGCTCGCATCGTCTCCGAGAGGTACAAGCAGAAGCACACAAGACAGTAAACACTGGAAAGCAATCAATGAGCAAGCATATATTACTACGAAGCAAACACAAGCAAGCATCTACAAGAAGGCAACACGAGACATCGCACCTACCGTCGAGAGCAGTTACTAACAGGTTAAGTGGAGTACTCGTCACACACGACGATACCACACATTTGGAAAGGTTCAAGTTGTTTAGCTACAGGTGATCAACAAAGGTTGTTAACATGGCATCTCACTCAAGCATGGCATAACACACTAACATGACAAGAGGTGAAGCGTAAAGGAAACTATCTATGCTAGTCAATTTAAGTGGGGCACAACCTAAACATGGCATACACTAAGTGTCGCACGACAATTAAAGGATTTGGTACTGTTCTGCCCTAAACCATATTTTATGTTTGTTAAAAACAGAAAACAATAGCATAAACAAAAAGTACACGAAAAAATAATCAAGTTACATATAAAGAACACCCCAAACGGAGTTACTGTTAAAAAGATACAAGCAATACAAGTTTGGAACACAATCTGCCAACATCAGGAAGCACACTTTAGAGCAATGCATCAACAATCGATTGAGTGAAAACATGCACCAAATGACATGGAATTGCAGTAGGCATGACAAGGAAGGCATGGCAAAAAGAATCATGCAAAAAGGCATCATGAACAACTAGTTATAGCCCATGCAAAATGCAATAAAACATTACTGGTCTAGGACTTAGTGAAAATCAGAGAAACATGGCAGAAACTATTATTTTTATGCTGTATAAACAGGGGTATAACTATATGCAGAAGTGCAGAAACATGACATAGCAATACATGGGCATGAAGTAGACATGATGATGATCAGGTACAAACAAGAATCAAGGTCATAGGCACAACAGATCGAAAGATATTAAGCAAACAACATGGCATCGTGACATTACAGACTTAGAGAAAAACTGAGGTGGCTGTCAAAAACAGTGGCATAGAAACTTTGGAGCTCAATAACTATATGACCAGCAAGCATATCATGACAATTCAATACATATAATGGAAGTAGACATGATGCTTAACAGTATGCAAAAAGAATCAATGCAATAGGCCTCATGGATGAGTCACAATCATCATGCAAACTTGCAATAAAATAACAGCAGCAGCACACTAACAGGAAATAACAGCAATTAACAGCCTGATGCCCACTTCAACACAGATTTGCACCATCAATATGACCTCAAATCAAAATGTTCACAAAAGATGAACTGAAGTACACACAATTCTAAGCAATTTTCCTTTTGGGCGCAACGTTATCCGAGCTACGGTTTAATCGTTAATCGCATCACAAATTGGAATCAGCAGCAGATTATCACCAGACTTAGAAAAATCTGGAAAATGGAAATAACATAAAAAGAAAAAAAAGAAAAAGAAAATAGAGAGCCTCACCCAGATGGCCTCGGCCCAAGGTGGCTTGGAGAGTAGGCCGGCACGCCGCGGTGGGGCGCGCTGGACTGGGCCTCTGGGCGTGGACCGGCCCATAGGCGGCGGTGGCCCGACTGCTGGCTCGAGCCGGGGCGGTTGCAGCCGGACGTGGCCGTGCTCCATCCCGACCGCAGCGGCGGCAGATGGCTCGCCGTCCGGCCGGTTCTGGCGAAGTGGCGAGGCGGCGCAAGGAGTGGGGAGTCCAGGATGCGTAGGAGAGCGGCGCCGGTCTGGATCCGGTGGAAAGGAGGGCGTCGGCGTCTCAGGCGAACTCGAGCTCGACGGTGCGCAAATGGCGGCCGGTTTCTGCGAGGAGCAAGAGACAGGAGGTGAGAGAGGGAAGAGAGAGGAGAGGAGGGGCGCGGGAGGAGAGAGGAGGCGGCGGTCGGCTGCTCGGGCGGCGGCGCAGTTGGGCTGGAGGAGAGAGAGGGAGAGAGGTGGGTGGATCTGGGCCGTCGGATCGCCAGATCTGACGGTCCAGATTGCAGGGAGGCTAGGGTTGCGAAAATGGGGCTATTTTTGGGGCAAAGTGGAGGGTGGTGGCTGCAATTTTGGACTAAGGAAACCCTAGAAAGGGGTGGAAGTGTGGTGGTCTTTATATAGCCCAGGTGGTTGGCAGTTTGCAAAAACATCCCCGGTTTTTCTCTCGCGCGCGCGATGTTTACGTTTCTGACCGCCGGGGGTCTGCATTACCCCCGATTCGGGTAAAAATTCGAACTGTGTGATCAGCGCGTCGAGCCGGTGGCGTTCACCTAGCGCGGGAACCGTTTCGAGAACACTTTCTGGCGCGCTATAAAAATAACCCATTTACTTATTAAACGGGGTTTTCGTTCCGTTAGCTGCGGCTGATCTCGTGCGGTTTTCGCGACGGTGATCGGGTGAAACCCGGTGTCGCAAAGGTCGAGTGTCAGGGTGGCAAGGGTCGGTCTCCGTCCAGTACGAGATAAGAGAGGGAAAATAATCGTCGATCGATAAATCGGGGATGCAAACACAGCAAAAAATCAGACAATCAAACAATTCACACCGAAAATAATTTTTTTTAATTTTTTTGAAATCTGGGCTGTTACAATACAACATCACCAACAAGGGATCTCGTCCCGAGATCCAGGATGATCCGGGGGAGAGGGGAAGGGGGAAATAAGAGAGTCGACGATCTTCAACACCACCAACAAGGGACTCTGCTCCATGTCGACGTCGAACTCGTGTCGAGATAAATTTCCGCAGAGAGACGACAACGTCAAAAAACGAAACCATCGGGGGATCAAGAGGAGGAAAGATAGTTGAAAGCGACGATCAAGGGAAGCATTCTCACTGAAATTGTGAAGATACTGGGCAAGAGGACTGAAGTCAACAGATGACCAAGAGGTTTACCCAGAGTCGGAAGAACTAAAGGTACTACAGGATTTCCCAAACCTGAGATCGGAATCGAGACAATA
Source organism: Bromus sterilis (assembly GCA_950022295.1). Lineage (NCBI taxonomy): Eukaryota > Viridiplantae > Streptophyta > Magnoliopsida > Poales > Poaceae > Bromus > Bromus sterilis. The sequence goes on along the minus strand of OX465598.1, from coordinate 210,447,412 downwards.
CGCTGCAAGCAAGGCATTGTAACGATTCCGACACTCCACACACTCGAGATCCTAGAGTTTTCAAGGAGATAATACGAGAATTAAAACTCTTACGTCACTTTTCCTTACCAGAGAAAGGGTAAGGAGTAAAAAGATTCCTACTCTCCGATAACTAACTTAGTAACTACAAAATAGTTTTTGTCTAGACTCGACTTCGGCCAGAAAAGGGATCCTACGGTCGGTAAGGCTCTGATACCAAGTTGTAAGGCCCGATATGTGGTACTGTTCCAGATCTAGATGTTTCCATCCAGATCCGGGGACGAAGCACATATCGGTCCCACCGCGACATATGACGAAGTCATATGCCCCGGATTTCCAACATGATATCACAACATTCCAGATACACGGATACACCATCTCATACAATCGGCATACAATTTCCTTAAATACAATACATCAGCGGAAGGTACATGTCTGAGTACAGACTACAATCAAATTCCTACTTGCAAAGAGAAAAACTTCGATCCCCATAACCACACGGGTCCAGGCCCTCCGCCGGGATCCGACTAACTAGTCGTCGTCGTGTCTCCACATGAAACGTCGATCACCATACCTGTTGTCGATCAAGAACCCTGAAAAGAGTTTGGGGGTAGTATCATGAGTACAGAAGTACTCAGCATCCAACTGTAGTGGTCAACTGACCCAGCAAGGACTTCATCACTCGTCATTCTAGGACAACTAGTAGTTTACTGTAAGGCCCGATATGCGGTACTGTTCCAGATCTAGATGTTTCCATCCAGATCCGGGGACGAAGCACATATCGGTCCCACCGCGACATATGACATAGCCATATGCCCCGGATTTCCAACATGATATCACAACATTACAGATACAAGGATACAACATCTCATACAATCGGCATACAACTGCCTTAATACAATACAACAACGGAAGATACATGTCTGAGTACAGACTACAATCAAAAGCCTACTGGCAAAGAGAAAAATATCGATCCCCATAACCACACGGGTCCAGGCTCTCCGTCGGGATCCGCCGAACTAGTCGTCGTTGAGTCTCCACGTGAAACGTCGATCACCATACCTGTTGTCGATCAAGAACCCTGAAAAGAGTTTAGGGGTAGTATCATGAGTACAGAAGTACTCAGCATCCAACTATAGTGGTGAACTGACCCAGCAAGGACTTCATCACTCGTCATTCTAGGACAACTAGTAGTTTACTGTAAGGCCCGATATGCGGTACTGTTCCAGATCTAGATGTTTCCATCCAGATCCGGGGACGAAGCACATATCGGTCCCACCGCGACATATGACATAGCCATATGCCCCGGATTTCCAACATGATATCACAACATTACAGATACAAGGATACAACATCTCATACAATCGGCATACAACTGCCTTAATACAATACAACAACGGAAGATACATGTCTGAGTACAGACTACAATCAAATGCCTACTGGCAAAGAGAAAAACATCGATCCCCATAACCACACGGGTCCAGGCTCTCCGTCGGAATCCGCCGAACTAGTCGTCGTCGAGTCTCCACGTGAAACGTCGATCAACATACCTGTTGTCGATCAAGAACCCTGAAAAGAGTTTGGGGGTAGTATCATGAGTACAGAAGTACTCAGAATCCAACTGTAGTGGTCAACTGACCCAGCAAGGACTTCATCACTCGTCATTCTAGGACAACTAGTAGTTTACGATAAGGATGAGGTAAGTGGTGAGGTTGCTGCCGCACTAGCATTTATGAAGTGGCTAACGATCTAGAGAGGAAGATAAGAAGCCAAGCATTCGATGAGGAATCGCCTCCAACAAGTCTTGCTATCAGCTACTTACGCAAACATAACACCTATCCTATCCTTGTCCTCCTCTTTGCATCCCGACGAAGAAGAAGCAATCAAGGCACACACACGTTGATCAATTTATATTAATATTATCTCAATTGTTGTTGTCTATGAACAAGGAGTAGGTCTCAAGTCGTCCATAACCGTGGACACGGCTTCTCGAGAAGATTTAACCATGCAGGGGTGTACCAACTGCCCATTACAAGGCTACGCACGCCCGCCCATCTCTCTCAGTTGCTACCCATGATAGGCAACCATTTTATGATTTAGTCCCAAGAGATCCGGAACGACAGGTCCCTCTAACTAACAACGCACAAATCCGGGTGGTCCCCGGTGAGTCGACATCCAACTCAAAAGCCGGCCGCGCTCTCGAATCGGCTCTACCATCTGGACGAGGTCGGGTTAGCTACCCAAACAGATGTGGGCAGCCCCCTAGCTTCCAGGTGTGGACCAACAAAGAAACCATGTCTCCGCTGGCCCAAGTTGTTTTAAAGAATATCTGCCAGGAGCTACCCGACAGACACACACACTGTTTTAAAATGGTAAATCAGCTTGGGCCACCACTAGAAATGTTTGAAGCTAGGTAGGTAAGAAAATGGACCCCATAAAATCCCACACACGGTTAGGCACGCTCAGTCTTAAAACCAATACCCGGAACTCGGGTCCTAGGTGACTCGAATGGAACAAAGCGTCGGGGCGGGATAGCCTAGTCCTTCCATCCTTCGTCGAATATAGTCAACATTTATAATAATTATATCATCCATAACAATAATAATAATGTGATATCCCAAAACAAGGAGTAACAGGAGGTAACATCGTATCATACTAAGCATGCATACTAAGCAGGGGCTGAGCAACGACCAATAATAACATAGCAGTACATGGTTTGCTGGGAAGGGACATGGCTGTATCGGTTTGAAAGAGGTTGTAAACATGTGGTAGGATCAAACATCGAACCTATCCTAGACTAGCATGCAAACCGCTGGTTGAAATAGAATGGATCATAAGTAATGTATAGTCCTTGCCTGTTGATAAGTCGGGTTCCGAAGGTGTAGTTAATCGCAAGCTCGCATCGTCTCTGAGAGGTACCTGCAGAAGCACACAAGAAGGAAACACTGGAAAGCAATCAACGAGCAAGCATCTATTACTATGAAGCAAACACGAGCAAGCATCAACAAGAAGGCAACACGAGAGATCACACCTACCGTCGAGAGCGGTTACTAACAATTTAAGTGGAGTACTCGTCACACATGACGATACCGCACATTTATAATCGGTTCAAGTTGTTTAGCTACACAAGGTGAGCAAATGTTATTAACATGGCATCTCACTCAAGCATGGCATATCACACAAGCATGGCAAGAGGTGAAGCATAAATAAACTATCTAATCTAGTCACTTTAAGTGGGGGGTAAAACCTATACATGACAAACTATGGTGGACCCCACGATAAAAATGGAATTTGGTACTGTTTTTCCCTAAACATAATTTTATTATTTTTATTAGCAAGAAAGAGCAGCATAAACACAATCTACATGCAATTTTAGTCAAGTTTCATATAAAGAACATTTTAATCGGAGCAACGGTTAAAAAGTTATTAAAGAAACAGTTTACGGTGGCATGCAATGTAAATAACAGGTAAACAACATGTAGACAAGAGCAAACATGGCAAAGGGCGGCATTTTATTAATCTACACGAAATTCTAAGCAACTTTCATGTTAAAAGCGTCGCGATCCGAGCTACCGTTAAAAAGATATAGCTACCGCAAGAAAATAATACAATATGCCAAAATAATAAATAAACAGAGAAAAAAAAACAAAGCCCCTCTGGGCCGGATCTGGCCTAACGGGTCTAAACGGGCGAGCGCATAATACTATATAACGCACAAGGGCGTTGAATAGCAGCAAATCTAACAGGCCTGGCCCAGCTAGCAGAAAAAAAAAACAGAGGGGCTGCCTCACCTTTGGGCCGAGGCCCAACTGCGGGGGATACACATAGCGCAGAAGCGCCCAGGCGAAGGATTGCGCGGCCGGGAGGCGGGCTGGGCCGAGCAGCTGGAGGGTGTGGGACGCTAGTTGCGCGCAGGCCCATGTGGCCGAGGGCCCAGCCGGGCGTGCAGACGCTGGATCGGGCGAGCAGTTCGGCTCGTCCCAGCGAGGAGGGACGACGAAGGGGGTCAACGCTGGTGAAGGGCGGCGCCATAGGCCGGAGGCGGGCGCGGCTGATGGCGGAGGAGGCGGATCCAAGGGTTGGGACGCCGGATCTGGGTGCGTGACACAATGGGCGGCGAGCTTTGCTCGAGGGGCCTCCCATGGCGTCCTGCGCTGGGTTTCTTCCGGCATTCATGGTGCGGCGGGCGGCCTCCTGTTGGACACGGTGAGCGGTGCGGAGGGGTGAGGCGAGGGAGGAGAGGAGGGCGAGGCAGTGCGGTGAAATGGGCGCGGTGGTGGGGCGAGCTCGCCGGAGCGGACCACGGCGGCATGGCGGGATCGACTTCCACGGCTGGCGGCGCGGATGGGCTTCGGCGCGCCCGCGGCGGTGGAGGCTCGGCCCTGCGGGGCCCAATCCAGCGGGAGGAGGTTGTGGTGGAGCTGGGGCTCGATCTGAGCCTTTGATCTCAGAGATCAACGGCCAGAAACGATTGGGGTAATTTTGGGGCCATTTGGAGGGGGTGACTGCAATTTTTCCAGAGGGAAACCCTAAGTGGGGGTGGGAGAGTGGTGGTCTTTATATGGCCCAGGTCGCTGGCAGTTTGCAAAAACATCCTCGGTTTTTCTCGCACGCGCGCGGTATTTACGTTTCTGACCGCCGGGGGTCCGCAGGACCTCCGATTCGGGTAAAACTTCGAACTTCCTGATCAGCGCGTCGAGCCAGCGGCGTTGAATTTGCACTGGAACCGTTTCGAGAACATTTTCCGGCGCGCTATAGAAATAAACCGTTTAATTATTAAACGGGGTTTTTTCGTTCCGTTTGCTACGGCTGGTCTCGTGCAGTTTGCGCGACGGTGATCAGGTGAAACCCGGTGTCGCAAGGTCGAGTGTCAAGGTGGCAAGGGTCGGTCTCCGTCCGGTATGAGATAAGAGGGGGAAAATTATCGCCGATCGATAGATCGGGGCTGCAAACACCGCAAACAAATCAGACAATCAAACAATTCACACCGAAAACAAATTTTTTAATTTTTGTGAAATCTGGGCTGTTAAATTTAAGATAAGGATGGGGTAAGTGGTGAGGTTGCTGCCGCACTAGCATTTATGAAGTGGCTAACGATCTAGAGAGTAAGATAAGAAGCCAAGCATTCGATGAGGAATCGCCTCCAACAAGTCTTGCTATCAACTACTTACGCAAACATAACACCTATCCTATCCGTGTCCTCCTCTTCGCATTCCGACGAAGAAGAAGCAGTCAAGGCACACACACGTTGATCAAGTTATATTAAGATTATCTCAGTTGTTGTTGTGTATGAACAAGGAGTAGGTCTCAAGTCGTCCATAACCGTGGACACGACTTCTCGAAAAGATTTAACCCTACAGGGGTGTACCAACTGCCCATTACAAGGCTCCGCATGCACGCCCATCACTCTCAGTTGCTACCCATCATAGGAAACCATTTTATGATTTAGTTCCGAGAGATCTGAAACGACAGGTCCCTCGAACTAACAACGAACAAATCCGGGTGGCCCCCGGTGAGTCGACACCCAACTCAAAAGCCGGCCGCGCTCTCGAATCGGTCTCTACCGTCTGTCTTGGGTTTGGATAGCCGGTTGATCACAGATGGGAAACCGGGTCCTCAGCCAAACAAGGTGGGCCAGCAAGGGAACTATGTCCTCACTGTTCCAGGTTGGTTTGAAAACTACTGGCGGCCGACCAGCACACACACAGTTTCAAATGGTAAATCAGCTTGGGCCACCACTGGAAATGTTTGAAGCTAGGTAGGTAAGAAAAGGGGACCCCATAAAATCCCACACGCGGCTAGGCACGCTCAGTCTTAAAACCAATACCCGGAACTCGGATCCAAGGGTGACTCGAATGGAACGAAGCGTCGGGGTGGGATAGCCTAGACCTTCCATCCTTCGTCGAATATAGTCAACATTATAATAATCATATCATCAACAACAATATAATAATGTGATAGCCCATACCAAGGAGTAACATGGTAGCATCGTAGCATCCTAAGCATGCATACTAAGCAAGGGCTGAGCAACGAGCAATAGTAACATAGCAATACATGGTTTTCTGGGAGGGGACATGGCTGTATCGTATTGAAAGAGGCTGTAAACATGTGGTAGGATCAAACATCGAGCCTAACCTAGACTAGCATGCAAACCGCTGGTTGAAATAGAATGTATCATAAGTAATGTATAGTCCTTGCCTGTTGATAAGTCGGGTTCCGAAGGTGTAGTTGATCGCAAGCTCGCATTGTCTCCGAGAGGTACCCGCGGAAGCGCAGAAGACGGTAAACACTGGAAAGCAATCAATGATCAATGATCTATTACTACGAAGAAAACACAAGAAAGCATCTACAAGAAGGCAACACGAGACATCACACCTACCGTCGAGAGCGGTTACTAACAGGTTAAGTGGAGTACTCGTCACACATGACGATACCGCACATTTGGAAAGGTTCAAATTGTTTAGCTACAGGTGATCAACAAAGGTTTTTAACATGGCATCTCACTCAAGCATGGCATATCACACGAACATGACAAGAGGTGAAGCATAAAGGAAACTATCTATGCTAGTCAATTTAAGTGGGGCACGACCTAATCATGGCATACAGTACGTTTCGCACGACAATTAAAGGATTTGGTACTGTTCTTCCCTAAACCATATTTTAGGTTGGTTAACAACAGCAAAAAATAGCATAAACACAAAGTACACGAAAAACTAATCAAGTTACATATAAAGAACACCCCAAACGGAGTTATGGTTAAAAAGATACAAGCAATACAAGTTTGGAACACAATCTGCCAACATCAGGAAGCACACTTTAGAGCAATGCATCAACAAGCTATTGAGTGCAAACATGCACCAAATGACATGGAATTGCAGTAGGCATTACAAGGAAGGCATGGCAAAAAATAATCATGCAAAAAGGCATCATGAACAACTAGTTATAGCCCATGCAAAATGCAATAAAACATTACTGGTCTAGGACTTAGTGAAAATCAGAGAAACATGGCAGAAACTATTATTTTTATGCTGTATAAACAAGGGTATAACTATATGCAAAAGTGCAGCAACATGACATAGCAATACATGGGCATGAAGTAGACATGATGATGATCAGGTACAAACAAGAATCAAGGTCATAGGCACAACAGATCAAAAGATATTAAGCAAACAACATGGCATCGTGACATTACAGACTTAGAGAAAAACTGAGGTGGCTGTCAAAAACAGTGGCATAACAACTTTGGAGCTCAATAACTATATGACCAGCAAGCATATCATGACAATGCAATACATATAATGGAAGTAGACATGATGCTTAACAGTATGCAAAAAGAATCAATGCAATAGGCCTCATGGATGAGTCACAATCATCATGCAAACTTGCAATAAAATAACAGCAACAGCACACTAACAGGAAATAACAACAATTAACAGCCTGATGCCCACTTCAACACAGATTTGCACCATCAATATGACCTCAAATAAAATTCTCACAAAATATGAACCGAAGTACACACAATTCTAAGCAATTTTCCTTTTGGGCTCAACGTCATCCGAGCTACGGTTTAATCGTTAGTCGCATCACAAAATGGAATCAGCAGGAGATTATCACCAGACTAAGAAAAATCTGGAAAATGGAAAAAACATAAAAAAGAGAGAGCCTCACCCAGATGGGCTCGGCCCAAGGTGGCTTGGAGAGGAGGCCGGCCCGCCGCGGTGGGGCGCGCTGGACTGGGCCGCTGGGCGTGGACCGACCCACAGGCGGCGGTGGCCCGGCTGCTGGCTCGAGCCGGCGGCGGTTGCAGCCGGACGTGGCCGTGCTCCATCCCGACCGCAGCGGCTGTAGATGGCTCACTGGCTGGCCGGTTTCAACGAAGTGGCGAGGCGGCGCGAGGAGTGGGGGGTCCAGGAGGGGTAGGAGAGCGGCGCCGGTCCGGATCCGGTGGCAAGGAGGGCGCCAACGTCTCAGGCGAGCTCGAGCTCAATGGTGCGCCAATGGCGGCCGGTTTCTGCGAGGAGGAAGAGACAGGAGGTGAGAGAGGGAAGAGAGAGGAGAGGAGGGGCGCGGGAGGAGAGAGGAGGCGGCGGTCGGCTACTCCGGCGGCGGGAGGCCTTCGGCTCGGGCAGCGGCGCAGTTGGGCTGGAGGAGAGAGAGGGAGAGAGGTGGGTGGATCTGGGCCGTCAAATCGCCAGATCTGACGGTCCAGATTGCAGGGAGGCTAGGGTTGCAAAAATGGGGCTATTTTTGGGGCAAAGTGGAGGGTGGTGGCTGCAATTTTGGACTAAGGAAACCCTAGAAAGGGGTGGGAGTGTGGTGGTCTTTATATAGCCCAGGTGGTTGGCAGTTTGCAAAAACATCCCCGGTTTTTCTCTCGCGCGCGCGGTGTTTACGTTTTTGACCGCCGGGGGTCCGCAGTACCTCCGATTCGGGTAAAACTTCGAACTGCGCGATCAGCGCGTCGAGCCGGTGGCGTTCACCTAGCGCTGGAACCGTTTCGAGAACACTTTCCGGCGCGCTATAAAAATAACCCATTTACTTATTAAACGGGGTTTTCGTTCCATTGGCTGCGGCTGGTCTCGTGCGGTTTTCGTGACGGTGATGGGGTGAAACCCGGTGTCGCAAAGGTCGAGTGTCAGGGTGGAAAGGGTCGGTCTCCGTCCTGTACGAGATAAGAGAGGGAAAATAATCGCCGATCGATAAATCGGGGATGCAAACACAGCAAACAAATCAGACAATCAAACAATTCACATCGAAAACAATTTTTTTTTAATTTTTTTGAAATCTGGGCTGTTACAGATATAAGGAGGTTTATGATGACAGAGCGTATCATGCCAAGGGTTTGGATGTACCAGCGAAGGTGGACGCCAACTCTCGGAGTGAGAAGAAGGCTATGCACGGCACAGGAGAGGCTAGCAAATATGAGGAGGTGGAACTGTCAACTTTCAATACTTACATTAGTCCGAAGAACTCATGCACTTATTATCGGTAACTTTCAATCTAATAAGGAGGTTGACAATGTGACAAGTACCCCGAGAAGGAGTGTATGGGGGTTTGGTTATCCTTGTGCATCCTCGACTCATGGTACGTGAGTGTACTCTAATATTCGATCCCTCCAAAGATTAGCGATCCATCTAGTAGCTAGAGTTCTCAACTAGTTTTGTAGTTTTTGAAAATAAACACGAATTGCCCAAAATACGACACCTATCACTAATAGGCTAGAGCTCTTGACACCAAAAGTTCAAACATTACTCACATCAATACCTCAAACCTATTGCAAGTTACTACTAAAATTAAATAGCAACCTCAATTACCTACTTTCAAGACAAGACACAACTCAGTGCAACAACCAACTCTCTTAACAAGATAAACATGAAAACTAAAGAGAGTTACAGAAACAAACTAAACAAAAGCCAAGGCTCTTGCTAAATACAAACTAATACTAAAACTAAACATGGCAGTAGCTACGAAAAGATAAAGAACACACAACAGCAGAAAGATAAGCATGAAAAATCCTATGATGTGTTCTAGATTTTTTGAAAGTGGAGCGTATTTCTCTCCCACACAAAGTAAGAAGGGGTCTAACTTGTTATGAACAACAAGAAAAGCTAAAGAAAACTAAAAATAAAACCTAAGAGTGGGAAGCTCCAAGCATATCACATAACACATGAAGTGATAAAAATATAGTGAGACGAAGGACGAACTGATGATTGTTGATGGAGAAGGGGATGCATGGGGGCAGCCCCAAGCTTAGACACTTGAGTTTCCTTGAATATTTATTGGGGATGCATGGGGGAATCCCCAATCTTGAGCGCTTGACACTCCCGGATCTTCTTTCATCATTTTCCATCGCACACTTGAAAACTCCCTTCATACATAACTCATCATAAGCTGATTAGAGAGGTTAGCACCCTTAATAAAATAGTTGTTCCCCACTAGATATAAATATATTATTGAAGAGCTACTGTTTCTAAAGATTTCCAAAAGGTTTTTGCAAAGAAAAATCAAGCTTAAAGTTTGCAAAAGTAAGGAGAGACAAAACGTGGCAGAATCTGTGAAAAACAGAACAACAGGCAATAGAGAATTGTTTCGGGATACTTCTGCAACTCAAATAAAAAAACTCAGAACATACGAAAGCTCCGCAATTTAATAGATCACGCTGGGTAAAAAATTCAGCTCAAAAAGAAGAACTGGTTATTTGATCCGATTTTCCCGTCACGAAGACAGAATCTGTTTTCTAGACATCATGTCATAACTTTTGCTTCCCTTGTCATATGAGGCTATAACTTGTCACAATGCTTGAAAATAAAGATACAATGATGTTGATACAGTAGTAACAATCATCAAGAACACTAAAAACAGAAGTAAAAACATTTTGGGTTGCCTCCCAACAAGCACTTTCTTTTACGCCTTTAAGCTAGGCATAAGGCAAAAGAAGAATCAAGTTTTATCAAGAGAAAGAGAATAGCTAGCCCGTGTGAGGGACTCAAAAGGTAACTTGATTTTCTTTCTAGGGAAGTGTTCCATCCCATTTCTTGGAGGGAATTGAAATTTTATATTCCCCTCTTTCATGTCCATGATAGAACCAACGGTTCAAAGAAAAGGATGTCCCAAAATAATTGGACATAAAGGTTCACACTCTATATCCATGATAATAAAATCAACGGGAACATAGTTGTCATTGACAATGATAAGAACATCGTCGATCTTCCCCAAAGGTTTCTTTACGGAAGAATCGACAAGACGAACACCAAAAGAACAAGAATCAAAAGGTTTCAATTCAAACCTAGCATACATTCTTTTGGGCATGACGGAGGTACCAGCTCCAACGTCACATAAAGCATAGCAAGAGAAGTTATTTAATTTAATTTTTATCATAGGATCCCAACCTTCATCTAGATTCCTAGGTATGGAGGCTTCTATCCTAAGCTTCTCCTCCCTAGCTTTGATGAGAGCATTTGTGATATGCTCCGTGAAGGCAATATTAAGTGTGCTAGTGTGGGGGTCTCTAGACATTTTGTGTAGTAAGATAATAACTTCTGAGAGGGTGCAACTATCAAAATCAATATCACTACTATCAAAGGTGGTAGTAGTGTCATCTAGGCTCACTTGTTTGAAACCCTCTATGTTCATAGGAGTTTCTTCTTCTACGGTTGAGGTACTAGCATCACAATTAATAGGTCCAATGGGACCAGGAGTGCATTGGGTGCTAGTAGTTTCGGTATCCTCAACAATTTTGATAGTGGCAACTGTGTGGTGTGTAGGAAGGCTCTTAATTCTATCCTCTTCCTCTTTTTCTCTAGCCCATATTTCTTTAAGTTTAGCCATCATCCTAATATTTTCATTAATTTGTAATTGGAACATTAATACGAGTGGCCTTCCTCTCCTCAAGGGGAGAGGTTCTCATTTTTAACATCTCAACATCAAGGGCTAAGCTGTCTACCTTCAAACAAAGATTATCTACTTTAGCTAACTTTTCTTCTACATTCTTGTTGAAGGCTTTTTGGGTAGTGATAAAGTCTCTAAGCATACTTTCTAGTTCAGAAGTGGGGTTCTTGTTGCTAGGATAAGTGTTGTTGTTCCCATAGTTGGATGGAAACGGTCTAGGATTGCTAGCAAAACTGCCCCTATAAGCATTGTTGTTGAATTTGTTTCTAGCAATGAAGTTCACATCTACTTGTTCATGAGCAACCAAAGAATTTAAAGGAACATCACGAGGATCAATAGAGGTTGCTTGGTAAGTAGAGACATAATTAAGTCAACTTTTTCATTTAGGGAGGTAATCTCCTCGATAGAGTTTACCTTCCTACCTCTTGGAGCGCGTTCGGTGTGCCATTGGGAATAGTTGGCCATCATCTCATCGAGAAGCTTTGTGGCAGTACCAAGTGTAGTTGACACAAAGGTTCCTCCCGCGGCCAAATCTAACAGGTTCCGCGAGGTAAAGTTCAAGCCTGCATAAAAAGTCTGGATAACCATCCAGGTAGTCAAACCATGTGTAGGGCATTTCTTAACAAGAGATTTCATACGTTCCCAAGCTTGGGCAACGTGTTCATTATCCAATTGCTTAAAATTCATAATGTTACTTCTCAATTGGATAATTTTAGCAGGTGGGTAATACTTCCCAATAAAAGCATCTTTGAACTTATCCCAAGAATCTATGCTATTCCTAGGCAAAGATTGAAACCAGATTTTAGCTCCTTCCCTCAAAGAGAAAGGAAAAATGCTTGAGCTTAACAACATCACCTTCTACTTCTTTATACTTTTTCATATCACATAATTCAACCAAATTATTCAAGTGTAAAGCAGCATCATCTCCAGCACCAGAGAATTGATCTCTAATAACAAGGTTTAGCAAAGCAGGTTTAATTTCATAAGAGATACCTAAAGTGGCAGTTTTGGAAATAGGAGTGCATATAAAGTCTTTGTTGTTGTGACTAGTGAAGTCACACAACTTGGTGTTTTCAGAGGAACCCATAGTAGCAGCAAGTGTGGCAGATTTTTTTGTAATTTTTGATATAAGACACAAAGATAAAAACTGAACGGTAAACTAACAAGACTAAAAAGTAAAGGTAAAAGGTAGTGGGCAACTCCCCTATCTCATCACTCGGACTCCCCGGCAACGGCGCCAGAAATTTGCTTGATACGCGAGAGGTGATAATTGCTTCTCGCCCTTCGTTGGTTACCCCAAGTGGAAGGTGAGATGCAGCGTAGCGGCAAGTTTCCCTCGGTGAAGATACCGAGGTTGAGTATCGAAAAGTAGGACTCCGACAATGATAAGTAGGTGGTTCGGCAAGTGACATGTCGTTTATGATAATCACTTGCTTCTCATGGACCGGCACACAGACACTAACAACTTTGCTCCCAACGAAGTTCAGAGAGGTGGTCAATCTCTACGGTCTTGTTGCTTACAAAGGATCAAAACACAAGGGATAATGATAATGGTGATAGCAACTGAAAGTAAATAATGAAAATTAAATGAGCGTGTAAACAATGATGAGAATATGGACCGGGGTCCCGTGATGTTCACTAGTGATGTCTCTCTCCCAAAAGACGATAAAACTGCTATGCGAGGTAATTTTTTTACAGATGGGCAATCGACAGGATTATAAACGCACCGCAATGCTAACTATGCTACAAAGAAAGGAAGAGGCTCAAAAGCATGTGCAGTATGCCAAAATAAGTAGACCGAAATCCAGCTGCATCTACTACTAATCCACCTTGAGATATCTATCCAGAACATCTCGCTGGTATTAAGTTGCGAGCCCCACCCAAAGTGTAAACCCAAAGCAACAGACAACTGCATTAAAAAGAACTTTGCGTAAAGTAAACAATCCTTGCAACCGCGGTTACAAGCACCGTTGTTTTCCCCCTTGTGGCAACAACACATCCCCTAGACTCATGTTTCTGTCACTCAAGCGTGTCATCAGGGGGCATGAACCCACAATCGAGCATAACGTTCCCTCTTGGAGTTACTACCTAGTACTTGGCCCAAGCAATAAACATCAACGGAGAACATGCAAGAATTACTTAGGAACAAAAATATAAAAGATAAGAACCAAATATATTACTCTATCACAATCTGAACATAATATCATAATCCATCAGATCCCATCAAACTCAGCATGCAAAAGATGAAAGATTACATATGTGCCTCGATCATGTAGGGCAGATCACGAGGTCTAAACCATGAAGAACAAAGAGGGGAGGAGAACATCACATAGCTACTGATCACGGACCCATGGTCCAAAGGAAACTACTCACGGCACATCCGGGAAGCTTCCATGGTGGAGGGGAAGCTCCCGGAGGTCGATCCTCCCTCCGGCAGGGTGCCGGGAAGAGGTCTGCTAGTGCTCCCGATCTTCAAAGCGCGGCGGCGGCGGAACAAAGGCTTGATTGAGAAAAAGGGTTATGTCTTCGGAAGTTTCATGTCACGGGAGATATATAGGCGAAGGGGGGAAGCCAGGGGGGCCACCAGGGGTCCAGGCGCCCCCTGGTGCGGTTTAGCCCTAGGCCGCGCCAGCTAGGCGCCTGGGGCCCTGGTGGGTCCCACCTGGTACCCCTTCGGCACTCCGGAAGGTTCCTTCATGCCGATTTTTATCTGATTTTTCCCGTTTTTTAGCACTTTTAATATGGGGGAAAACTGAAATAGAAAAACAGCAGAAAACAGAAACTGGCACTGGGTGCACTGAGTTAATAGGTTAGTCCAAATATGATCAAAAGTGTATGAAAGTGTACCTAGATCATAGCAATATCACACAAAACATGCATGGAGCAAGCAGAAATTATCGGCAATTTTGGGACGTATCAGTAACTTGCAATAGTTTTGAGGTATTGTTGTGAGTAATGTTTGAACTTTTGGTGTCAAGAGCTCTAGCCTATTAGTGATAGGTATCGTATTTTGGGAAATCCGTGCTTATTTTCAAAAACTACAAAAACTAGTTGAGAACTCTAGCTACTAGACGGATCACTAATCTTCGGAGGGATCGGATATTAGAGTACACTCACGTACCATGAGTTGAGGATGCGCAAGGATAACCAAACCCCCATACACTCCTCCTCGGGGTACTTGTCTCCTTGTGAACCTCCTTATTAGATTGAGAGTTACTGATAATAAGTGCATAAGTTCTTCGGACTAATGTAAGTATTGAAAGTTGACACTTCCACCTCCTCATATTTGCTAGGCTCTTCGGTACCGCGCATTTCCCTCTTCTCACTCCGAGAGTTGGCGTCCACCTTGCCGGTGCATCCAAACCCTTGGCATGATACGCTCTGTCATCATAGACCTCCTTATATCTTTCCTCAAAACAGCCACCATACCTACCTATCAAGGCATTTCCATAGCCTTTCCGAGATATATTGCCATGCAACATCCACCTTCTCATGACTTGATCTTCATGTCATACATGTTCCTGCTACACTGGCACATGCATACATTTGCATACATCATGATAGCTACATCTTCTTTATGTTGAGTACCTTGTAAAGTGTGAAGATCTTCTATACTTCTTGTAAAATAGAGTGTTGCCCTTAAGTGAGGGAAAGACCCCAAAGAGGACAAATTAAAAGATCCCAAAGAGGAAAAATGAGAGTTAAATAGAAAGAGCCATTAGGGCCACCAAAAAATAAAAAAATAGAAAAAAGAGGAAAAGAAATAAAAAGAGAGAAGGGGCAACACTACTATTATTTTTGAAAGATCCACACTCGTACTCCCTCTTATATCCTGTGCTCCATAAATATGATCATATATGCATATATCTATGAATGTACCTTTACACTATAGAACTTGGCTTTTATATTCCAATGATGAGCCTCCTCAAACGAACTCTAGGTCTTCTTCAGTGCGCAAGTTGGATGCACCCCGACTAGTTCCATTGGAGAGCTTTTCTTAGCTCATATGTGCATCCGTTTCATGTCAATCCCTACTCCTCACATCATATCTATCATTTGGCCTTCTCTCGCCTATGATTTTCCTCATTGATGTGAGCCTTTCACACCCTTTTTGTCTTCCTCCTCTACCATATTTCTCTCTTTGCCATCCTAAGTGTCAACTCTCGTGCTTACGCTCATCCATTGCATGATTTCTCAAAATATCGAAAGGGAGTGGATCAAATTGACTTATACCTGGCTAGTGGTCTGGGGACAAGTCAAGATAAGATTCCAAAGAAGACTAAGTATGAAACTTTAGTAGATTGAGTTCTCAACAAATATATGTTTTTTTCTCTCGTATTCCCATCTCCCACTTCTTGCACGCGAACACCATCTGGAGACATTCGAGTCACGGAGAGCGAGAGATCTTGCACCTTAATGTTCTTTTCTTGCTTGTTTTAATGCTAATATAGACTCTTGCTTGTTAAGACTTGAATTGAATTACATACCCTGATTTCTTTACTTTCAAAGTTCTTATATGGTTTCTCCAAAGCTTGGGGATGTTGATACGTCCGAAATGTATCTATAATTTCTGCTTGCTCCGTGCATGTTTTGTGTGATATTGCTATGTTTTAGATACATTGTCATACACTTTTGATCATATTTAGACTAACCTATTAACTCAGTGCACCCCAGTACCAGTTCCTGTTTTCTGCTGTTTTTCTATTTCAGGTTTCCCCTGTATTAAAATTGCTCCAAAAATTCTGGAAAAATAAAATAAAAAATCTGCGTACCGGAAGCTTCTGAAAGAGCCAAAGCTGGGCAAGAGGGCCACCACCAGGGCCCCAGGCACCCTCTCGACGCGGGCTAGGGTGGGGCCGCGCCAGGGGGAAGCCTGGACCCCTGGTGTCCCCCTGGCTGCCCCTTCGCCTAAATATTCTCAGTGACGGGAAACCTCAGAGGACAGAACCCTTTTTTCGCGATCTCGCCTCTGTTCCGCCGCCTCCGCGCTTCCAAGATCGGGAGCGCCAACAGACCTCTTCCTGGCAACCTTCCGGAGGGAGGATTGACCTCCGAGAGCTTCTCCTCCACCACGGACGCTTCCCGGATGATCCTTGAGTAGTCTACCTTGGACCATGGGTCCATGATCAGTAGCTATGTGATGTTTTCCTCCCCTCTTTGTTATTCATGGATTAGACGTTGTGAGCTTCCCTACATGATCAAGGCACATATGTAATTCTTTCTGCTGTTGCTATGCTGAGTTTGCTGGGATCTGATGGATTATGAGACTATGTTTATTTTTTGATTGAGTAATATATTTGGTTCTTATCTTTTATATTTTTGTTCTTGAGTAATTCTTGCATGTTCTCTATTGATGTTTATTGCTTTGGCCAAGTAGTAGGTAGTGAATCCAAGAGGGAACGTTATGCTTGATTGTGGGTTAATGCCCCCTGATGACTAGCTTGAGTGAAAGAAACTTGAGTCTAGGGGATGTGTTGTTGCCACAAGGGGGAAAACAATGGTGCTTGTAACCGCGGTTGCAAGGATTGTTTACTTTATACAAAGTTCTTTTAATGCAATTGTCTGTTGCTTTGGGTTTACATTTTGGGTGGGGCTCGCAACTTAATACCAGTGAGATGTTCTGGATAGATATCTCCAGGTGGATGATTAGTACTAGATGCAGTTGGATTTTGGTCTTCTTATTTTGGCGTACCGCCCATGCTTTTGAGCCTCTTCCTTTCTTTGTAGCATATTTAGCATCGCGGTGCGTTTTTAACCCTGTCAATTGCCCAACTGTGATTTGTTTACCTCGCATAGCAGTTTTATCGTCTTCTGGGAGAGAGACATCACTAGTGAACATCATGGGACCGCGGTTCATATTCTCATCACTGTTTACACCCTCAATTTATTTCCTGCTTTTACTTTCCAGTTGCAGTCACTATTATTCTTTATCCCTTGCATTTGATCCTTTGTAAACAACAAGGCCGGAGAGATTGACAACCTCTCTGAACTTCGTTGGGAGCAAAGTTATTTATATCTGTGTGCAGGTCCACGTCAACCGCCTAGTTTCTAGCGCCGTTGGCACCTACTTGTCAACCTTGGAGTTCTACTGGTTCGATAACCTTGGTATCTGTAACAGCCCAGTTTTCACAAAAATTTTAAAAAATTATTTTTCAGTGTGAATTGATTGATTGCCTGATTTGTTTGCGGTGTTTGCATCCCCGATTTATCGATCGGCGATTATTTTCCCCCCTCTTATCTCGTACCGGACGGAGACCGACCCTTTCCACCCTGACGCTCGACCTTTGCGACACCGGGTTTCACCCGATCACCGTCGTGAAAACCGCACGAGACCAGCTGCAACCAACGGCACAAAAAACCCCGTTTAATAATTAAACGGGTTATTTTTATAGCGCGCCGGAAAGTGTTCTCGGAACGGTTCCAGCGCAAGGTGAATGCCTCCGGCTCGATGCGCTGATCGCGCAGTTTGAAGTTTTACCCGAATCGGAGGTACTGCGGACCCCCGGCGGTCAGAAACGTGAGCACCGCGCGCGCGAGAGAAAAACCGGGGATGTTTTTGCAAACTGCCATCCACCGGGGCTATATAAAGACCACCACACTCCCACCCCTTTTCTAGGGTTTCCCTAGCCAAAAATTGCAGCGACCCCCCTCACAATAGCCCAATTTTCGAATTTTGCCCAATCTTCCAACAAACCCTAGTTTTTCTCAGATCTGGACCGTCCGATCTGGGATCCGACGGCCCAAATCGTCCCAAGCCTCCACCTCCTCTCTCCACTTTCTCTCTCTCCTCTCTCTCTCTCCAACCGCGCCCCCAGCCCATGGAGATGCCGCAGCCGCAGCCCGAGCCCTCCACGGCCGGCCGGCCGGCCACCGGAGCCACCCTGGCCAGCCTCTCCACCGCGGCGCCCCCCTTCTCCTCTCCCTTTCTCCTCTTCTCCCTCTCCCTCTCACCCTCTGCCTCTCCTTCTCTTCCCGCAGGTCCGTCCCGAGCGCCATGGCCAGGAAAGGCGCCGCCGGCTCGAGCTCCACTCCGCCGCCTCCACGCCTGCTCCGGCCTCCCGCCGTCGCCCGCGGCGCCTGCGTCCCCGCCCCACCTGGCCTCCTCGCTCCAGCAGCCTGCGCCGGACGGCCGCCGGCTGGCCTCGCCATGGCCGAGCCCGCTCGGGGGCTCGAGGCCGAGCACCTCCTCCTCGCCTAGGCCGGCTCCATCCACCGGCCAGGTGGGCCACCCAACCGCCACGGCCCAGCTCGGCCAGCAGCCCACTCGCCCGAGCCCAGTGGGATAAGCCCCTTTGTTTTTTTTTGGTATAACCCTGCTGAAAATTTGTCTAAGTCCCAGGAAAATTGCTGCTGTTACGTTTTTGCAACGTTATTTCCCGTTGATCCAAAGCTCCGATGAACGTGCCCCCAAAACAAAAGTTGCTCAGTTTTGCGTGTACTTCAATTCATCTTTTGTGAGCATT
Source organism: Bromus sterilis (assembly GCA_950022295.1). Classification (NCBI taxonomy): domain Eukaryota; kingdom Viridiplantae; phylum Streptophyta; class Magnoliopsida; order Poales; family Poaceae; genus Bromus; species Bromus sterilis. The sequence goes on along the minus strand of OX465598.1, from coordinate 210,428,543 downwards.
TGCATTTGGACTCATCTTGATTGTGTAATTGTGTGTTGAAGTGGGCATCAGGCCGTTAAACTGCTACAAATTCCTGTTAAGTGCTGCTGTTATTATTTTGTTGCAGCTTTGCATGATGATTGTAACAAATCCATGAGGCCTGTTGCATTGATTCTTTCTCCTATGTGTTAAGAATCATGTGTACTTTATTTCCATGCTTTAACTTGTCATATTTTGGTGCTCTAGCTATATTAAATCTTGCTCCAAAGTAGCTATCCTGATGTTAATGTGCTGCTGTTGCTGAAACTGTTATTTTGTTGCAACTTCGGTCGACGAGTGTGTCGCGACCGTTTATCGGATTTGAGTGATTCCAATTGCATATTGTTAAGCATCATGTCTACTTCATGCCCATGTATGGCTATGTCATGTTGCTGCACTTTATACAGCATGTGTGCATAGCTTGTTTTGCTTATATCTTTTTAACCGTAACTCCGTTTGGAGTGTGCTTTATATGTAACTTGATTAGTTTTTTGTGTACTTTGTGTTTATGCTATTGTTTTCTGTTGTTAACCAAACTAAAATATGGTTTAGGGCAGATCAGTACCAAATCCTTTAATTGTCGTGCGTCACTTAGTGTTATGCCATGTTTAGGTTGTGCCTCGCTTAAATTGACTAGCATAGATAGTTTCCTTTATGCTTCACCTCTTGCCATGTTTGCTTGAGTTTCCATGTTAATAACCGTTGGTTGATAACCTGTAGCTAAGCAACTTGAACCACCGTAAAAGTGCGGTATTCGTCGTGTGTGACCGATATCCCACTTAAATTGTTAGTACCGTTCTCGATGATAGATCCGTATCGCGTTGCCGTGTCGTGTGTTGTATTCTTGATCTTGTATTGCTCCGTAGTAATAGTGGTGCACCGGTAATTGCTTTCCAGTGTTTCCTTCTTGTGTGCTTCCGCGGGTACCTCTCGGAGACGATGCGAGCTTGCGATCAACTACACCTTCGGAATCCGACTTATCAACATGCAAGGACTATACATTACTTATGATCCATTCTATTTCAACCAGCGGTTTGCATGCTAGTCTAGGATAGGTTCGATGTTTGATCCTACCACATGTTTACAGCCTCCTTCAAACCGATATAGCCATGTCCCTTCCCAGCAAACCTTGTACTGCTATGTTACTATTGCTCGTTGCTCAGCCCCTGCTTAGTATGCATGCTTAGGATGCTACGATGTTACCCTGTTACTTCTGGGGGGCTATCACATTATCATTATTGTTATGGATGATATGATTATTATAATGTTGACTATATTCGACGAAGGATGGAAGGTCTAGGCTATCCTGCCCCGACGCTTTGTTCCATTCGAGTCACCTAGGACCCGAGTTCCGGGTATTGGTTTTAAGACTGAGCGTGCCTAACCGCATGTGGGATTTTATGGGGTCCCCTCTTCTTACCTATCTAGCTTCAAACATTTCTAGTGGTGGCCCAAGCTGGTTTTACCTTTTGCAAACGTGTGTGTGCGAGTGTCGACCTCGCAAGTTTTCAAACAACTCGGGCCAGCGGAGACATAGTTCCTTTGTTGGTCCACACGTGGAAGCTAGGGGGATGCCCACATCTATTTGGGTAGCTAACCCGACCTCGTCCAGACGGTAGAGGCCGACTCGAGAGCGCGGCCGACTTTTGAGTTGGATGTCGACTCACCGGGGGCCACCCGGATTTGTGCGTTGTTAGTTAGAGGGACCTGTCGTTCCGGATCTCTTGGGTCTAAATCATAAAATGGTTGCCTATCATGGGTGGAAACTGAGGGAGATGGGCGTGCGTGCGGAGCCTTGTAATGGGCAGTTGGTACACCCCTGCAGGGTTAAATCTTTTCGAGAAGCCGTGTCCACGGTTATGGACGACTTGAGACCTACTCCTTGTTCATAGACAACAACAACTGAGATATCTTAATATAACTTGATCAACGTGTGTGTGTGTTCCTTGACTGCTTCTTATTCGTCGGGATGCGAAGAGGAGGACAAGGATAGGATAGGTGTTATGTTTGCGTATGTAGGTGGATAGCAAGACTTGTTGGAGGCGATTCCTCATCGAATGCTTGGCTTCTTATCTTACTCTCTAGATCGTTAGCCACTTCATAAATGCTAGTGCGGCAGCAACCTCACCACTTACCCCTTCCTTACTGTAAACTACTAGTTGTCCTAGAATGACGAGTGATGAAGTCCTTGCTGGGTCAGATGACCACTACAGTTGGATGCTGAGTACTTCTGTACTCATGATACTACCCCCAAACTCTTTTCAGGGTTCTTGATCGACAACAGGTATGGTGATCGACGTTTCACGTGGAGACTCGACGACGACTAGTTAGGCGGATCCCGGCGGAGGGCCTGGACCCGTGTGGTTATGGGATTGGTGTTTTCTCTTTGCCACTAGGCATTTGATTGTAGTCTGTACCCAGACATATATCTTCCGCTGTTTTATTGTATTTGAGGCTGTTGTATGCCGATTGTATGAGATGTTGTATCCTTTTATCTGTAATGTTGTGATATCATGTTGGAAATCCGGGGCATATGGCTTTGTCATATGTCGCGGTGGGACCGATATGTGCTTCGTCCCCGGATCTGGATGGAAACATTTAGATCTGGAACAGTACCGCATATCGGGCCTTACAGTATCTTCACCGACGGAAATTTGCATCTATCCTACATCTCACCTTCCACTTGGGGTAATCAACGAAGGGCGAGAAGCCATTATCATCTCTCGCACATCAGCCATAAAGGTGTATCTTAGGTGTTCCGTTGAGATACGTTGAGGAGTTTTGATTCAAGAGCGGGATTTGTCAATCCATGTAGTGGATGGATACTCAGGGCTCACTCGGTGAGATTACATCCATAAAGCCGAGCAGCGTGTGACTAGGTCATGGGGATGAATATCACAGAACGAGTGAAATAAGATATTTCGGTAACGAAGTTGATCCAGACATAGGATGTCATTGATCGAATCTCGGACTAATCTAGTATCGATGGAAAATGGAATGGAATATGACGTGACGGTTCAATCGGTTTAATATCCAGAATGCACGGGGGTCATTATGGGCATCTAGGTCCCGCTGATGATCGTTGACCGCAACCTCATCTCGGTCATGACTGGAGTATTCTTGGACCGAAGGGTAACACACTTAAGGGCTCGATGTTATCGGAGACCTTTTTGGAACTATCAGAGTTACAGGATAATAAGGGAAGACATACCAGAAATGTTCCATGTTGGTCCGAAGGATGTTCGGAGTGAGCCGGAAGGTTTTCTGGATCACCGAGAGAAGAAATAATATGTTTTATTTATTAATTAAATGAATTAATAATTTAAAACATTTTATTTATATTTAAAAAGTGCAATGGGTCTTATTTATGAAAGAAGCCCATTAGGGGAAATAAAAGGGAAAAAGAACAGGAAAAAGAAAAGGGGAAGAGAGGAGGCGCCATGGGCCCTAGGGCCCATGTGGGGTGCGCCCCCTCCCCGCTTGGCCGGCCAACCCCCCTCGGCAAGGGACTTTAGTGCCACATTGCTAAGGGAGGGGGGTTGACTCTCTCCCCCCCCCCTATATATAGATGTGGTGGGTGGACTTATTTAATAACCAATTTTAGTGGAGAAATAATTATTATCCCGAATCGAGATTGGTTTTCTCCGGTCTTATCCTCTCCCTCGTCTCTTCCACGGTGGGATCCCCTTGTTTGTAGCCTGTAGTGGAATTGAGACTTCTCCACAAAACGGATGGTGTCGTGCTGCCGAAACTCTGGTTCCGGAGGTATACTTACGCCACCCTCGATGGATCAGAGATAGGAGGTCGTCATCGAGTTTCGTACGTGTGCGAGTACTACGAGGTGATACACGTGTGGCACTTCTACCCGATAGGGTGATAACACAGCTAGGGGTTGTGAACTTCGTTCGACTACATCAACCACGCTTGCGGGAATGTTTCCCGCGCAACGGAATACACCCCGAGGTATGTTATCCACAAGTCTCTCTGTTACGATAATACAGATAGATAGATCTTGGGCAATGGGTAACGCTAGTTTGAAAAATTATTGTTTTCTGCCGCGGAACCCCAACAGTGGTATCATGAGCTAGGCCTATGCTTAGTATTACTGCACGGATAGAACACATCGGGGATGTGGACATTGATTCTATGATTGTTACCCTCTCACGTGCACTTGTTCATATCTGTAGCATTGTTTGATGAAGCATCCCCCGACCAACCTTATGTGTACGCTTACACGAGACTGGTTCCATGCTTGACATACGGCTTGCACCATATAAAGTGGCTCTGGGGGGTGTCTGTCTCTCTTACTTTAGCGGATATGTTATTTGCAACGGAGGGGCCCGTATGGGGTGTAATAGAGACAATCATCTAATCGGCGTTGTAGTTGACTCTTAGGCTAAAATTAGTTTATCTATGAAGACCCTAGCAGCCACGTAAAACATGCAATATACAAAATAGAGGCGTCTAACTTTATATTGTTATTGGGGGCTATTGTTTGTTTGATCTTGATGTAGTGATAGCTTTGCTATGTGTTACTAGAAAGTAGTAAACGTTCATCATGATAAAACAAACTCAAATGGAGACATTGTAGACTTAGTTCCACCATGATCAAACATCTTAAAACTTGCCAGTATAGGATACACGACAGTAGCATGATACAAGATGATCCCTTAACAAATATCAAGCACAAGTATTCTACCAAAATGTGCACCACCTGGAAGGATCTTTATTATGGTCGACACAACGAACATCGGGTGTCACACATAATAAACAACGTTCACATGAGGTTGGGTTTGGCAAGCCTAGCATATGACGATATGGCCTTGCTAAGCAGCAATAACACTGATGTCAATTTGGCGAGCCTAGCATATGGAGATATGGCCTCGGAATACTAGAGATCGAAAGATCGAGCATGAGTCACATGCATGATGTGATCGCACAAGTAGTTGTCTACTTTTGAAACTAATCCGTTGGCTATGTGATATTCGAGGGCGGATAGTGAATCTGGATCATGTAATCACTAAAACTTCTTAGGGGTGATTGTTTTAGTGTGAGCTCATTTATAATGTGATTATTATGAACTCATTGTTGTGAACTAGTCTTAATTGTTTTTCTTTGCAATTATTTTTGTAGAAAATGGACATGACAAACTATCATGAATTGGTTTATTTCTTATGTGGCGAAAGACTTAAAGATGATGGGTAAAATTTCGTTAGTTGGTACCTGCGACTTAGGACTATGCTCAAGAGAGCAAACCTCTCGTTCGTAACAAAATAGACAGTGGGAAATCCTCCAGTAAACAACATGGATGAGAAAGTAATGATTGATTACCAAAATCGTCGAAGGACTTACGCCACAGCTGAAAGTGTAATAGAAATTTGCATTCCTCAACATTTACGTGATCAATATAAGGACATGGACACGTTCGACACAATTGACATGCTGAAGTCATTGTTTAGACATCAGTTTAGAGTAGCCAGATTTGAGTTAGAAAGTGATTTTCTTGCTACAAAGAATGAAGAGAACTCCTGTGTGAAAACACACGTCGCCAAGATGAATGAGATACATCTAAGCCTCGTAGAAGACTTTGACTATTGGACCATAGATGAGTCTGCGATATACACGGTGTTGCACTCGCTTCCACCAAGTTATACATACTGTGTCAATGGCTATGTCGGCAGAGGAGAAAGCCTTGAATTCTCTGATTTCATGGACAAGCTTCAATATCTGGAGGTTAAACCCATTGAAGGAGAAGTTGTTGATGGAGAAGGTATATATTTGATATACTTGATATTTTTTTTTGTTCCCTTTATACAACACTTGCAGTTAATGAGTATCTGATACTTATTCTATTTTATGAAAATAGGAGCTGCCGTTGCATGGACGGGAAAAGGTGCGATCGAGGATTGATGGCAACCAAGACAGTTGATGGCCAACAAGATTTCACCAAGACATCTATCATAGGAATATACTTAGAGTATTAGATAAATCTTATGTAATCGTTTTAATATGAACACTTAGTAGTATGTCTTGCATCTCGCGAGACAAAGTTATTCATGTATGAGACAAATCAGTTGTTCCAGTTTAATGAATAAAGTGTGCTTATACTTTGATTACGTCTTGATTTATGTCATGATAGAAGCATTTATAAAACACCAATATTGTCAAGTGATATTCAATGTTTAATGATAAAGTTTTCTTGAATGGCAACAAGTCAAAAATCATGATTATATTTAAATTGCATGAGATGAATTCATAATTGATGAAGTTATTAGATACACGATCTATTAACTTGTGCATTTATTATAAAATAAGATGACTAACGACAATGAAGTCACGATTTAATTGCATAAGATGAATTCATATTTGATGATTTCATTAGATACACGATATATTAACTTGTGCATTTATTATCAAATAAAATGACTGATGACAAGGTTCTAACAAAGTAGAACTTGTGCTAATCATTAGACATAAATGATGTATGAATTAAGCGCATGAATCATCATTAAATACTTCGTATGATTAATTGAACATTATAGTCAATTGACATCATAAAACTGAGATTCAGGAATCACAGTCTGAAGTAGAATATAAGAATACAAATCACTATGCTATGATCTAAGTGATGAGTATGAAAGTTGACATGATGGAAGACTTGTGGAAAACATGCCACAAATTACAATGGAAGTTAAAGTACTCAATCACTTGAACCATTCGTAGTCATACTAAATGTAGCATGGCCTAAATGTTTCCCCCTTGCACTAATAATATTATCGAACAAGATTGTTTAAATCCTTAAGTCTAAAACACCCACTTCATGAGTAAGGAAACCATCACGAATTTAATGAGACAGATGACTCCATACGATGATGGTGTTAGAAAGTTTCTAAAGAAAGAATTTCTTTGTATTAAGAATTACAAGCAATTAAAATAACACATTCTCCCGAATAGCTAAACTTGTGTTGCTTAAATTGGTAATACGAGAAGAAAGTTCTCAAGATATAATCCAAAGGGAGATAGTGGAAACTTTGACCGGGGTATTAGACCTTGCCTTCATATTATCAGAGTGATGCAACGGAAACATGTTCCGCTGTGACAACACTGTAAAAGGAGGAAGTATGCCACATATGATGATCATGGCATATGAGTTGAATCCTTTGTTAAATTTAGAAGGTTATCATGAATACATGTACAGAACAACAATCATGAGTCTTCTTAATAAAACAAAAGTGATAAAACTGCATGCAAAACGCAAAGGAATGATGGTAGCCTAAAACACGAGGAGAAATGAAATTACATGGAGTTACATAAAGGATTGCTCACATTCTGTTGAATAAATCAGTTATTTCATATTCTTGATAAACAAGAAAAACTATCGAGAATGGTGTAAAGGACATAAGCATTATTTGGCTCATTAAACTGTTATGACCAAAATTCAATAATGATTGACTACGGAAGCGTACGAATGCTTTAATCAATAAAATATTTCATTTATACTATAACAAGGCCATAAGCCTGAAATTGCATCTCCTTCAAACTTAGGATTTGAAGAGTGAATTGCAATAGGCATGAAGAAAGATTATTTCATTGAAAATATGGATTATAGTACCTCAAGATAGGAACTCTCAACCTTGATTTGATCAAGTGATTTCGAAATGATCAAAATATTGAGTAGGTCTGCAGTCTCATGAAACCGAGTGGGAGCTTTGAAAACTTCCTAGAAGCTTGGAGTGTGGAGGGAATTTTCTGAGTGGGAGCTTTGAAAGCATTATTGTCATGTAAGACATAAGAATAAAATAGTAGCTTAATGAAAGTTTAACCACAAATATATATGATGGATATATTTGAGTCGAAGTATAACCATTATCTCAAACATATATGCATTGATATGTGGAGAATGATCTCATATATATATATATATATATATATATATATATATATATATATATATATAGGGTGGGTCTATTCTAACAACACCCCTTAAGACCTTATTCTAATAACTAATACGTATTCTAACAACACCCCCTCCCAACCCTCCCAGCTTCCTGGCGTGGCAGCGCCTGATCCGGCGACGACCCCCACCCCTCTCAGCTTCCTGGCGCGGTAGCGCCCCGATCCGGCGGCGACCCCGACCTCTCCCAGCTTCTTGGCGCGGCAGCGCCCCCGATCCGGCGGCGACTCCGACCTCTTCCCGCTTCCTGGCGTGGAAGCGCCCGCGGCCGGTGGCGACCCCACCGCGCAGCGCACCCCCACCGGCGGCGGCGCGGAAGGACGCAGAGAGCCAATATGCGGCGCGGATTCGGTGGATCCTTCCACAATTCAGCATCGCCACCGCCTGCAGCTCCACCACTGCCTCAGTTCCGATCTCCTAGCCTGCAAGATCCGCCGCCGTTTAGCAAATCGAGGCATCCAGCCGCGGTGATGCATGGTCGAGGGAAGCGAACTGCAAGGAGGCCTTCTCCGTCAAACACTTAGTCGTCGTGGGAGCGAATTGCAATGGTCATATCGCCCATACAGCCTTCTCCAGCGACGATGGCGCAGGTTGAGAAGGTCCATGTGTTCCTGCAACGCAGCTAGGCTGCACGTCGACAACAAGACGAACTGCAACTACAGAACATCAGAGCTGCTTTCAAGAGGAAGGTCGTGCCACCAACTAATGTAAGCAGTCCTACTACGTGATTTCATAATGCAGTGCTCTGTTTGTTTGCAATGCAGTGCGTTCTTGCGTCAAAAATGCATTCGTGTCTCTGCCCATGGCTTACATTATGTAGTAGTTTGTGAAAATAATGCAGTGCACATTGTTATATGTTGTTGAGCACTTTGTCTTTCGACTGAACTGCATGGGAGTACATTGCATCCAAAAAAATATAGTTTCACACTAACTGAACTGCAAAAGTAACATTGCAGTTCAGTGCAGTTTTTGCTTCTTGCATACAGAACTGACATATAGTATCTAAAAACACAGTGCAGTTCACTATTCTACAAATAAATAAAAAGTACCACTTTGGATTAGATACTAAAGTGCAGTTCGCTGCCTATTCTCCTATGCAGGATAAAGTTGTGCAGAGAAGCCAGAAGATGCAGCGAGTGATTCACGACAATCAGCCCCTGAACTGCTTTGAGAGAGAAGAGTGGGAGATGGCCGCAAAGATAACACCAGAGATACCTAGAGGTTTTTTCAACACGACAAACAGAACTGCATACTCAGCAGAGGAAGATGTAGAGGACGAAGATGAAGACGGAATAGAACATAGCGGCCAAGATGAGGAGGACGATGAACTGATATACATGGGGCAGCAAGCGCAGCGAGACGGCGATGATGACGACGATGAAGAGCAACTCATAACAGTTATGCAGCCAAGGTACACGGACGTTATTGCAACATTTGGTCAGCAGATAAGAGTGGATGATATTGAGCCTCCACAAAACAATGTTGCGCCTCCGGAAACCAATGTTGAACACGAACCGGTTCTGGAGCAACCGGTTCGTCGACACAGAAACAGTGGGATTCCGCCGAGGCCGTCTGCCACACATCAAATGGATGAGCGCCCGGATCAGAAAAAGACACAGGCAACAAAGAGAGTACAGTTCTCATCACTTCTTCCTCCCCGAGATCCTCGATTACACAGGTCTATTGTAACTCCTCCATGCCCAATAAACATTGGTGAGATGCAAATACCAATGGAGAATAAGAAGTACACACATGTAAGCTTCCTTGATTTAGTGCTGCAGTTCGCTTATGAAAACTTTTTCAGCCTGCGCGTTCTTTCGTTAACAAAAATAAAATCATTTTCATGTTGCGGTGCAGAACAAGAACTTGCTGCAAGAACTTGTGCCTGCGAAAGGTATGCAGTTCACCTCTTTCGCGGCAGCACACGAGTTCTACAACACATATGCGAGGCATGCAGGATTCGGCACACGAAAAAGGGGGACGCACATGACGAACAACTACATAGTTTGCTCAAGAGAGGGCAACCACCAAGAGACTGTGTCAGATTATGACAGGAAGCGAGATAAAACAACGAAAAGAACTGGCTGCAAGGCAAAAATAAGAGTGAACAAGATCAAGGATGTGTTTGTGATAGCACATGTTGAGCTCAATCACAACCACAAGATGATTGAAAGCCCAGCTATGCTTCAGCACTTGCACTCGCATAAGAGGGATGATCCATTGCTTGATAAACTGGTAAAGGACATGCAGATCAACAACCTGACGCACACGCAAATGATGTCAACCCTGTCGAGAATGTCAGGAGGGCTACAATATATGGGGCGCACTAGCCGTGACTGGGTGAACAAGTACATACATTAAACTAGCTGATATCTCCTCTGCTTGATGCAGTTCGCTTGTGCATTTTTGCGTGTTGTTTAATGCAGAGGTATGTTCTGCTTTCAAACTGCAGGAAGTACCAGTTCGCAAAGGAGGAAACTGAGGACGATTTGAAGAAACTGCTAGATTTATTTGAGAAGATGCAGGAAATAAATCCAGAGTTCTTCTATGATTACAACAAAGATGCCGATAACCGTGTGCAAAACAACTTCTGGGCGAACGCGAGCTGCCGGGGTTCCTATGAAGATTTTGGAGATTGTGTCACATTCGACACGACATACAAGACCAACAAGTTTCACATGCCTCTGGGCGTGTTCGTTGGAGTAAAACACCACCTACAAAGTACAATATTTGCGGTGGCTCTTGTCAGAGACGAAACAATACCATCTTTCGAGTGGGTGTTCCGGACGTTCTTGCGTTGCATGAACAACAAGCGGCCAATCTGCATACTCAGGTAAACTAAAAAATGCAGTTCAATGCTAGATTTTTTGTAGTCCATTTCTTACATACAAAAAACAAAAAATAAAACGGAGAAAAAGAAAAAAAAGAAAAGAAATGCAGTTCTCTCAAACTAACTGACTGCTTGTTTTCAAAAAAACATGCAGATCAATGCCCCTCAATGGATGCAGTGATAAAGAGTACGCTAATAGGCACGCTGCACAAGTTGTGCCGTTGGCATATACTGAAGAAATACAAGGATCATCTGTCCTTGCTGTACCAATCATACGAGACATTCAAAGATGAGCTGACATCAGTTCTCAACCATCCATTGATGCCATCGGAGTTTGAACGCGCTTGGCATGACCTAATGGAGAATTATAAACTAGAGAATGATGAAATTATGAATGCGCTCTGGATAGACCGAGAAGAATGGATATCAGCTTACTACAAGGAGGTGTTCTGTGCACGGATGACATCAACACAGAGAAGTGAAAGCATGAACAGGATGATATATTTAATTGAAGTTTGCTCGCACTGACAACCAAAAAATAATAAATGAATATTTGTTGTAGGGTTGTTCTGCGTACACATCGTTTGCATGTTGGATCAGCTGCGGGTGGACAAGATACCTGAGGAGTACATATTAAAGAGGTACACACGGAACGCGCGGCAAAATGAAACTTTTGACCGCAGAGACTACAAACAAACTGCTCCAGATGGAAGTTCAATGTTCTGCCGTAGGAGGCTACTTGTAGAAACAACCATGGACCTGTCAAACAGGGGTGTGAAGTCGGATAGCGGGTTCAACAGAGCGTTATATGGGATGAGAGCACTCATAGAAGAAGTTGACGTGCTGAACGAAGAAGAGGCGGAGAACAACAAGAATGAATGGAGTTAGTAAAAGGAAGATGAGCACAAACATGACGCTAATGGTGCAGCTCCTACTATGGAAGAAACAATTCTTCCCCCACCTGTATCAAACACAAAAGGGAGAAAGAAGGAGAGCAAGTCAGCAAATAAAAAAGCTGCAGCAAAGGATGTACGTTCTAAAAAGAAGAACAAGCCTAAGCCAGAGCTGGACAGGGAAGGGAGGCCACTGGGAGTGAGGATGTGAAAATCATGCGAAAAGATTGTGGGGCACAACTCGAGGACATGCAAGCAGAGGCTAGAAAAAATCAAGGCCAAAAATGCCACCACATATGACCAAGCTGACCAACAAGAAGATTTGACAAAGAGAAGACTGTGCAGCATCTGCAAAAAGAGAGAGAAGCATAATGCAATAACTTGCCCATGGAGAGAAGAAGCAAAAGATGAAGAAGATGAGGAAGAAGATGATGATGAGGAAGAAGATGATGAAGAAGATAAGGAAGAAGATGATGATGAGGAAGAGGGAAAAGACGAAGAAGAAGATGAAGATGAAGACAACGAAGGACCAGCGTCAACATCGAAGGGAAAGGGCATTAAGAAAATAGAGCATAGGCAAGCATCGCAGCCGCATAGGCGCGTTACAAGGAATGACACGTTCAACAAGAAGAAAACAAATGGAGCGACAAACAATGAAGCAATTGCAGTGCACGCTTTGAGAAGAAGCACCAGGAACAGGACATAGCTCAGCCCACATACATTGTAGCCTTTTTACATACATCAACTTCATCCATTTATGTAGCATATAGTAGAGATAACTTGAATTTAGCGGACAGCAAAAAAATAGACTTCGAGATATAATGTTGAAGTCCAATTTAATATATATAGCGCAAAAAACAGGTATACTTTGTATTCAATGCTCTGCTGGTGCGATTGAGGAAAATGCAGTTCTCTCTAGAAAATGAAATGCAGATGAGATATGATTGTCATTTTAAACATGCAGTTCTATTCTGTTTTCAGAACAATAATAGATGATATAAAAATGCAGTTCTCTTATGTGTGCAGAAGCTGGGATGGCAGTGTAATGTTAAAAAGCTGCAGTTCTCTACTGTTTGCAGAAGCTCATATGGAGAAAAAGTAAATAATGTGGTTATAAAAAAAACAATACTCTACATGTAGTAGAGACTCGGATTCTTCATATGTACATTGCAGTGCGCTTACCGCGAACAATGCAGTGAGCCGGCATGTAACCAGTGCAGTTCGCTTAATATAATTTTTTTTAAATGGAGCTCTTGATTAGCGCACAAATGCAGTTCTGTGTTCCAAAGAAAATCTATTTTCCGAAACTTTTTGATTATCAACACTGTAAAGCGTTGAAGGCCCTCTTTTGCGTAATGCAGTGCACTTTGCAAAAAATGTTATATATTATATAGATATTCTGGTAACCTAGTGTGGGGGGGATCCCCCCCCCCAACCCACCAGCAAAACACATCCTCCAGTAAAAATATGTAAGGATAGTTTCCGCTGACAAAGATAAAAATTAGATGAAACTACATTATATATTTAGTCAAGCAGAGTTGCTTTCTCCGTTATATTACATAGATGTACATAAAAAGGAGAGCATCCTAGTAAATATGTTTAACAGATCCCATACATAAAAAAGGAACGACAAAACTATTTACAATGAAGTTTCTAAAACACATCAAACAGGTCTGCTGTTGTTCTATGCCTCATCCTGCTCCTGCGAGTCAGGTTTGGCAGTGAGACCAAGAGACTTGCACAAATTTTTTAGCTCCTCAGGAAACTCGCTCGGTAGGACCATGTTGTCAGGGTGGAACAGAATCTGGAACAGGAACTCAGCCTTCCAATCCACGACATCAGCTTCCTGCGATCAAAAAACAGCAACAAGATAAAAGGAAACAGCAACTGACAAGAAAAAGGTGATACTGCTGCAGACAGGAAGAGGAAATATATGAAGGATTACATTGCGCTTTTCAAACTTCACAAAAAAGCTTCTGCCGTCATAAAACTGAGCAATCTTCAGAACAAAAAAGCCGCACTCATTGGGGGCCTGTGCAGGGGTGCCCAAAAAGCAAACTTTCTTTGAAACATCAACCCAGTCTACCGACTCCTTCTTATTGTATTCCTTTTCTCCGTAAACCTTCTTCATCAAAGCAGTCATCCTGATCATCTGTTGAAAAACGACATAGACAAATGCACGCAACAAGTACACGTCACGAAAACTGTCGTTCAACTCGTATACATGTGAAACCGAAAATATACAAAGATGAGTAAAGCGAACATTTTACCATTTCTGTGCGGTCGCTGTGGTAGTCAGACTTACGCCACCTCGTCGTTTCATCAAACGATCCACGATATCTCCTAGTGTCATGGATATCGAGGGTCTCACGGTGCCTGTTCATCGTGTATAAAGAGTAGTGCTGATCTTTCATCCGTGGTAACAGGATCTGAATTGGTTTTCAACAAAGGTGTTTCTCAGTTTGAGTGGGGGACAGGATTACTAGAAAAAAATGACGCAAAAAAAAATAAGATCAGCGAGATGAAAACCAGAAAATCTGAGAACTTACTAATTTACAATTAAGAAGGTTCTCATCATCGCGGACATATGCTTTGAACTGCCTTGCTGCATCTTCAACATTGAACTTGGTGTGCACAAAGGGCAACATGACGTTTCTGTGTTCATCTCTCTTCGCGTGATCATTCATTTGAAGCACATACGTAATTCATAAAAAAATGCATTAATGCAGTTCATCTAGGAAAATAAAAAAGGATCTTCTAATGTAAGAAAAACAAAATGCAGTTCACCAGGCGAAAAAACTAAAAAAGAAAACAATTAAGAACACAACATATTAATGCAGTTCGGTCTGGGATGAGTGAAAAAAGAGTTACGTATGCAATTCATTAGTAAGTTCCGAGAAAACGACATTTCCTGAGCTTTGAATAAAATTATTCAAACAAGTTATCTTTTTTATTATACAGTGGCAATGCAGTTCGCACCTAAAAGCAACATCTTTGTATTATACGCTGGCAATGCAGTTCACCTACAGCAAGAAGAAAATAAAAAAGGGGAGGAATGAGAAATACCGTGATAAATAGAGGGGAAAGAAGAACGCGTTCACCAGATCGGTAAACCACATTCATTCGCTGGTCAATCTTCGAGTAATTAATGATATGATCCATCAAATCCGAGTCCATGAAACCCGCTTTGTAGAAAGTTAAGAACATGTAGTCAACAGACATAGTGTATACTTCGATAGGATTCCTGTACATGAACAGCGTGGACCAGCTCAACAAAAACAACACATCGAGTGGGGATAGGGTTAGGAACGCAAATAAAGGCGTTCTTAACACAACAAAAAAATAAACGACATAGCTACAGCTATAAGTAAAGAAGAAAACAATAGAAAAAGGAACTGACTAGTTGTGTTTCTTCCTGAATGCAAGGCTCGACACAAGTTCCAATAGTTTCCTCGCTTCCACTAGAGAGCTGAACCTCGCAGGCTGCAACTTCTGTACCGGCGTTCTATATTTTGATGGCTTCTGCACAACCCTCTTGTTGGATAGAGTAACTGCCTCACTTTCATTTTGACGTTCCACAGCTGCACTCCCCGTCCTCTTGCGAACTGGTGGAGGAGTCATAAAGTCCTCATCAGTGCTTTCGGCATTCGGAGGGCTGACTACCCTCCTGGACCTCTTACTGGGTGCATTCTCCACAGGCTTCGCAGGAGATTGTGCACTCCCCGTCCTCTTACACACTGGTTCCTTTGCATGCTTGACAGGGGGGTCTTCAATAACATAATTCTTAGTGGTTGGAGTGTGGACCTGAGTTTCAAACAATGATATTCCACCTTGGTACGCGTCTTCATCAAAGCCTGCGGAAAAAAATCGTGAATTTCAATACCAAAAAAGGGGATAATGCAACATACTAACATGCATTGTGTAATGCAATGCACTTTTCCTATGAAAGAAAAAACACATGAAACTAAATGCAGCGCACCTTCATGTACAAAAAAGATACAAAGCTGCTACATGCATGCAGTCCATATATAAATGATTATGATGATGATCATACAGTCCTATATTATACTAAAAATAATTAACAAAACAAAGTAGGCCTTCCCCCCGTTTCTGTGCCAAATGAAGTTCTCTTAATATAAAAAACGTTGTGCGGACGAAAAAAAAGTAATAACCTTCTTTAAAAATTAAAAGGGATGTCAAGTCCAGACAGCAATACGAAGATGTCAGCCAACTGTAGAGCATTGCCTTCCGAATGTAGCCAATGTGCTCTTTGCCAAACTTAGCAACAACTTCACCATCCCAGCTCTGCATGAATTGGAACATGAAAAATCCACAATCATGCATGTAGAAAAAAAATAAACACATTAATAAATGCAGTTCACTCAAGAACGAATTGCTTCTGATACTAGTAAAACCAATGCAGTTCGCTATACCGAACGCTGATGCAGTTCTAAAATAAAAGTTTAAAAGTAGGGGAAAATGTGGTACTAATTTAGTAAAGAATTTCAGCTCGATATACAAAAAGAAACAAATGAACATAGAAACAACTTATAACACAATGGTTGTAATGCAGTTCTCTCGAAAGGAAAAAGAAACTAATGACACATTTTTAATGTAGTTCGCTCAAATGGGAGAAATGCTTCTGGGTTCAGTAAAGCAAAGCATAACGCTATGCACACAAAAATATACAAATAAGAAAAAAGATAGAAGAACAAGTGCGAACCCGTTTCCCTGCTGTGGAACATTGACATGACTCAACACAAAGCTGTCAAGCGTGGGAGGGTTCAACGGCTCATCACAGCTTGCGCAGCCGTCTTTCCAAACTTTTTTGATGTTCTTAACCATTTTCCTAAATACAATGCTTCCATGTTCACTTTCAGGGCCATTTATTGAGTCAAGAAACTCAAATCGCTTTGCAGACAGGTTCAAAGTGACCAAGCAGTAGTGGCCAATCGCATCCTTCATTGATGCAGGAGGAGGATCAAATGTTGCGAACATAATCTGATTAAAAAATTGAATAGAACAACCCGGATGAGAACAAAGGAAAAAAAGAAAGTACATCTAAAAATGATTGGGAAGAGCAAAATGATGCAATACCAAAATTTTCTTGTCCACACGTTCCTCTGCGCTTGAAGAAAACATCTTTTTCAAAGCCCTATTTGTGGAACCGCCATTCCAAATTGAATTCTGTCAAAAAATACAAAAACCAAGAAAGATAATGTGGCCGCTGAAAATAAGCATAATAAAACATAGGCGAGGGGAGGCGTGTGATATAATTAAAGATAACACTTACACATAGGTTATAGGGGACAATCATAGTTTGTGATCCTTTGAACCTCTCAGCTAGCATAGATACACCAATATTTGCAAGACGAGTGCTCAGCGTTCCTTATGCCCAAAACGACTCGCCAACATGACCAACAGTAATATCACAAAACTCGTCCTTGAATGCAACTAAATCCCTTCAGGAATATAAGAAAAAATCATAGCAAAAAGGTAATAAGCTGCATGCACCTTACAAAATAATAATAAATAGAGCAACCAGATATAAGGATGAAGAGAAAGAACATACTTCTTCTTCTTATCCCTCCTAGCCCTCGTAACAGCATCAAATAACTCGTTGTATCTCCTCAGAAGAGCTGGCTCGATACTGGACGAAGTGACAACAGGTAATTCCTCATCTAAAAAACATAGAAAAACCCCAAGGTCAGACTATAGAGCATAAACACCATAAGTTTAGCCAGACTAGAACAAAAAATAATGCAGTTCACTTACCTTCGGTATCGGAGTCCACATCCTGCACATCCGCGGAGACATCTTCGCTGAGGGTCAACTTATCCAAGCCAGTGATGTCATCGTCCGTAATGCTCATGTTCTGCACACTACTTGGCTGTTCCTCTTCAGAGCCGATCAAAACCGTCTCAACTGCAGCTTTGCTTGTCTCAACTGGAACATCCAGATTGGTCCCGGCCAGATGCTCGGTGGCACGAGGGGCAACATGAAAAATCTTGGGAATATTATCGCCAGACAAAAAAACAGATGGCCAAGCAACACGATCAATGCCGGCAGCTGTGCCCGAAGCATCAGCTACAACTCTAGCTCCTTCGCTCTCTTCTGCAGTTTTGGTTGTAGCGCAAGGATATCCTTCTCTCTCTCCAGCCTTGTCAGCATCCGCTACATCCTCCCTTCCTTCAGCCTTTTCTGCATTATCAGCAACACCAGAATCCTCCCTTCCTTCTCTTTCTTCTGCCTTTTCAGCCTCGGCAAAGCCCTCTCCTGCTTCCCTGAAATCTGCCTTGTCAAACTCCACATTGGCATCACCTCCTTCTCTCGCTTCCACATTTTCAGCCTCTGTAGTGCGCTCCCCTTCGATTTCATCATTTAACGCACGATCCTGATGAATTAAAACAAAACATTAAACAAATGATGCTGATGCAGTTCACTAAGCGAAAAAAGCGAAAAAACCAAAATGCACCACGTGTCAAATATAAAAAAATAATAACATGAATGAAGTTCTCTGTGCTCACCAGACCAGCGTCTCCTTCCATCTCTCTAGACACGTAAGCCTCATCAACCTTGTCAGCGCCACCGTCTGCTTCCTTCCCATCAGTTTCAACAATTGTTTCGCGATCCTAAAAAAACAAAATGTAGTTCTATAAAACATATTATTTGTAGTTCACTGCTGACAAAAATGCTACTCCTTCTCTGTTACATATTTTTCAGGAAAATTCAGTTCGATGACGCTGCTGGTGCATGTATAATTCTTTGGTTTTTAAACTGCAAAACAATAAACTGCAGTTCACTACCACTGCTTGTGCAGTTGTGCCTCTTTGTTTTTAGACACTACGTAAAAGAATAATCTGCAGTTCACTACCGCTGCTAGTCCACATATGAATCTTTGATTTGAACACTATAGTAACATTAAAACATAATGAAAATGTACAGTAGAAAAGGTACAAAAAATTCAAACATTGTCTATGACGTCTTCGTCGACAAGATTGTCTCTAGCAGCATCAACAAAAGGGGGCTGCTGCCTATCAGACACGATATCTAAGTCAAAAGCATGTTGGTCGTCCGGGTCATTATCGGGCCGCGCGTTTGCGTTAGAAGACTCTCCTCCGCACTGCAATAATAAAAAAGCATGCAAAAAACAAATTTCAACGGCATATGAAAATAAAAGAATATTAAAAACAAAATAAAATATTGATACAAAAGCAGTTCACACATGACATGAAAAGAAGCATACATCAGCAGCAGCGCGATCAGACAAGGAAGCCCTAACAACATTTTCCCGCCTGTCCATTTCCTTCACTGGTGCCTCAGCTTCCTGCTCATACCTAGCACACTTGACATCATGGGAATGCTTGAACTGAACAAATGCCGCCCTGACATTCGAAACTGACAGATTAAGGAATTGAAGCTGCCCACAATCAAAGTTGTGAGCAGCATCGATTTCTTCTTCAGAAGGTCCTTTGCCAGGAGTAAAAAGTCCAGAAATATTCCTCATCCTAGCGCCAGATGTTGGGAGATCGGAAGTTAAATTGATAACCCTATCAAGAAGCTCGTCAACCTGGACGAAAATATTGCGGTCATCATGAGCCTCGCCGTGAGAACCTCCAGCAGACCCCCTAGCAACACCATCAACCCGCCTAAGTGGAGAACCCCTAGCAACACCATCAACCCTCCTAAGTGGAGAACCCCTTGCAACACCATCAACCCGCCGAATGGGTGAACCCCTAGCAAGAGGCTCACAGAAGCTGGGATGCAGTTCAGCGGCTGCAGTCCGCTTGTACACAATGTCCCCTATCATCTTCCACTGAACAAAAAAGAAAGCAGTGCACATGTAAGAAAGTAAGAGGTTCACATTTAGCATGTCGAAAAAAAAGAAGATAATGAAAAAACGTAAAGAAACTGAAAATTGTGAACATACATGCAACTTGCCAAACTTGTAGGTATCTAGATGAATCTTTCCCCTTACAATCATGTCGGCGTTGTGAATCTTCTTCAACTCCTGATGGGACAGAATTGCAGCACGTGGCATGCGTGTATGCATAACAGATACATTGCGAAGATTCAAGCTAGCGAGGTATATGAATAGAGGCACAATGGTGCAGCCCTCAGCACAGTTCTGCTTTCTCCCTTCAGAATTCCACTTGTACACTGCAGCCTGCAGCTCATCAACAACTAGCTGGCAAAAGACCATCTAGGCCATGGAATCAAAGTTCAGGTTTTCAACCATGGCAGCTACCCTGGACAACCGAGTGGCAGGGCTGGGGCAAAGCAAACTCTGAAAAACAATGAGAAAGAAAACCTTCACAACCATATCAACCTTCGCAGGATCCTTAACCAAGTTACGGAGTAGTTCAAGCAGGTCTTTCACATCTATGCTACGAGAGCGGTTAAAACCAAGCTCATCCTTCAGAGTAGCCAGAGAATCATCATGGCTGCTTTCAGCAGGCCTGGGAGCGGTACGAGTACCCATAGGGAACTCGAAAATGTGATGAACAGCCTCACGATTTATTTCCAGAACCTTGTTTGGCCCACAGTCTAGTTTCATCGTCTCGGGGTTGATCTTTCCCATCAACTTGCACATAAGCACACGAGACACATTCTTCTTCACTTTCAGATTGAAGACAATGTCGAAACCTGCTAGCTGAACCAAAATTCTGTGCGGCTCCTTCAACAAATCAACGGCTTTACATACATTTGGAATAGACAGCCGAACAGTCTTGTTGAATCTCCATTCCCCCGTAGCATCGTCTTCGGACTTCTTCCTTTTTGTACTCTTGGCAATCTACAAAAAAATAAATAAAGATGCAGTTCACATTAGCATCTGAATGTTATCTTCAGAATGCAGTTCTCATATGTAACAAAAAGAAAATGAGTTGGCAGTGAGTTGTTAAAAAATGCAGTTCTCTTCTATATAAAAAATATGATATGACAATGTGCTATTAAAATGCAGTTCTCTTATATTTTTTGTTAAACCAAAATATGGGGGGGCCCCAACCTCCCCTTAAACAAACTCATATACAAAAAATGCAGTTCTCTTCTATTTTTTGTTAAACCATATATGGGGGGGTCCCCCCCCCCAACTTCCCCTTAAACAAACTCATATACAAAAAATGCAGTCCTCTTCTATTTTTTGTTAAACCATATATGGGGGGGGGTCCCCCCGCCAACCTCCCCTTAAACAAACTCATATACAAAAATGCGGTGTGTTGCATATATACTACATTAAAACCTAGTATAAAAACTGCTAGGTTTCATTTATACAATGCAGTGCTATCCGCGAATATAGTACGACTCAAGACTCACTGCTGAAACAGCTCAAAAAGCTAATGCAGTTCACATCAGTAGCTCGTGTGACAAGGAGATAAATTAAAAGCAGCAATAAAAACATCGGCAAAAAAGAGTGACAAACAACAAGATACCTTCGCAGCATCAATATCCTCCCCGTCAGAATCCCCCTCACCAGAGTCGTTGTCAAGCATTTCTGCAGCTGCCTTTGAGCGTGCACGCTTGGATGGGCCATCAAAATCAACACCAGAGTAATCGTCAGCACTTGGACGCTTTCTTTGAACCTCGGCATAATTGGGCCACTTTGAGTAATCAACCCGGGGACTGCGCCGTGGAGAGATTAAGCCTTCCTCTGCAACAGTGTTGAGTTTTCTCTTCACAGTATTCTTTGAAGCGACAAACTTAGGAGACTTATTTGAGTCTGCAATCCTCCTTCCTATCTCATTGCCCTCCTCAAGCATTACTCGCTTCGCCTTCTGATCCTACTTCGCCTTTTGCTCCTTCTCGAAACGATTAGCAAGCGCAATCGCTTTCTGCCTTTTCCTCTTGTTGTCGGCTACAATCTGATCAGGCACCATCCAATCCTGAGTCACTGGTTCTGTGCCATCAACAAATTGCGACTGAGTATCGGTAATTTCAGGTACACCGAATGTCCCGTCCCCGACAACATCGGCTGAGAAATAACGGGTAATCAAATAGTTAACACCCCCACCACCAGACCCACCAGGGCATAAAACTGTAGGTGGAATAAAGTATGTGTGTTAGAGGAAAAACTAAACTAAATACAGCTAATATAAATTGGGCCACACATATATGGCGAAAAAAGGCAATGTACATAAATGCAGTGCACTTCTACCAAAAATAATAATATAAAAGATTTAAGAAGACACAATAACTTGATGCAGTTCATTAGCATATGAAAAAAGAAAAAAACTTATTGCACTTCATTCCAAGACAATAAAATGAAAACAATTAACTAGCTGCAGTTCATATCAATTTCACAAACTTGTCTAAAACACATGTAGGTTTGTAAGTAAAAATATATAATGCAGTTCTCCCATAACAAAAAAGGAAGGTGCTATAAGATTTTATCACTTCTTCCTGGTGAGCAAAAAGTTGACAAGAGTTGAGATTTTCCTAACAACCTTATGGCGACAGGGGCAAAGGAGACATTGTAAATTACCAGATGGAGCGGCCGCGCTGATTGGTGAGACATCAATGGGTGATGAAGAACCTGTAAAACAAAAAGATAAAAGAATCAGCCAGAAGCGTAGTGACAAAAAGAAAAGAAAAAAGAACAAATGAAATGGGAAAAGCAGTTCACATATAATTTCCTCCAAACCTTGGACTTCTTCTAGTAGGAGAAGCCATGCTAAATATGCAAACAACAACAGATAAATAATCAAACCCTAGAAAATCAAACCTGAGCGCGTACAGATAAAAAAACCTAGGTGGACATTGCTAGGATTTCAAGGCCACTAATACCGCAACCTTCTCTTAAAAAAAACGCATGTTGCGATTCGAGCCTGGAAAATGATAGTTAAAAAAGAAAAAAGAAGCTGGTCGCTCCAAAAACTAACCCTAGAAACAAATCGGGGACGACGATGACGATTTCCGGCGACGAAAATCGACGGAGAGGAGAGAATATATATGGAGCCACTAGACGGTGGGGACTAACCGTGGGACGCTGTGATGAGCGGCGGAATAGCAGGGCAACGACACATCAGACGGCGGCGAACGGCAGTGGCTGTGGGCGTCGTCCCTCTCAGCCGCGAGACCGAGCTGGAGTTTTTTCCCTGCGGAGGGCGAGGGGGAGAATGAGGAGGGGACGGAGAGAAGCAGAGGAGGCAGGGGGGTTAATGACCCCATCCGGGCCCACGAGTCAGCGACGTGCGTTATACAAAAATAAAAAAATCTACCTTATCGGCCCACAAGTCATATACAGAAACCAACAACAGCTCGCTCTATTTTGATGATGCAGTTCGGTTAATGAAAGTGATGCGGTTCGCTTGCAATCTCTTCAGTTGCTTCGTTTAAGAGCCGCCCCCGAAAAATACGGGGCCACGATCTCTAGACTGAATTGAATCGCCACGCGCCCTGCTCCTCTATCCGCACGGTTCAAGAAAGCACTAAGGCCACGATCACCACGATTCCAACCACGATCGCCCCCACTCCCCGTGCCGGTTGGAGAAGAAGAACGTGGGATGGGAAGATGTTGCTGCCACTCCCCTTTCAATTCCGGCGTCCCACACTTGATTATTCACAAACTACTACGCTTCCCCCATAGTTCCTCCTCATTCCAGCCATGCCGTTCACCAAGATCTTCAAAGATGTCAAAGCGCACGGCAAGACAGTGCTCACGGTGGTCTACACCAATGACGTGAGTACCGTGGAGATGTACATCAACGACTACACGGAAGCTCTGCAGGGCCGCCTCCAGGAGATCGTCGGCATCGACGTTGAGTACACACCTGACAGGAGGGACGCCGCCCTGATTCAGCTCTCAATAGGCAAGGATCACGCGGTGCTCCTTTTCCAGGCATGCGCTACTATGGGCGAGAGATGCATCGCCTTCGACAAGTTCCTCGCCAACTCGAAGTAAGCACTTCTTTTATACTGGTGTAATACATAGTTGCAGGCCTGTGGATATCTCCTTGACTCTGTATGCAGTTCTATTTGCCGTCTGTATGCGGCTCTGTTTGTCGTTTGTATGCAGTTCTCTAATGAATAACTTGTGGTCCACGTAGGTACGAGTTCGCTGGTTTCAGCATAAACCAGGACAAAGACAAGCTTTCGCGCAACAACCTTTACGTATCCAACTTCACCGACGTTCAGGATAACTGGAGGGTGCCTGAAGGAACAAAAGAGCTCGACTCACTTGGCGATGTGTCAGCCGCCATCATCGACGACTACTATGCGGACATGAAGAGCAAGATGACGAACGAAGAGCACAACCACTGGAATGAAGTTCTCACCAAGAAGCACATTGAGTATGCTGCGAAGGACGCCTACGTTGTGTTCGAGATATGGAACCGCATCACAACAATGCAGGACGGCCTCACACGCGCTATAAAGGAGCGGACCAGGAAGCGCCCGAGGGGATCCTGGGGCAAGGGGAGCTGGGGCAAGGGGAGCGCAGGATCACCTTCCACCTCCGGCTGGGCCGAGTGGAACTGCTGATGCAATCCATATGCTGGTAAAACCAAAGGGGTTCATGTCATGAGTGCTCGAGTTATTTCGTTCTGCATAGGTCAAGAAAAGTTTGCTTTCGTTGTAGTTTGCTTTGGAACAATATTTGCTTGAGTGGTTTAGGTTTGCTTGATGATGTACTTTGCTTGTTATGAGCACAGAAACCCCTTGGTTTGTATATATGAACAATTTCCAACTCTGAATGTGTTGTCGAAGTGGTTCACATACAAAGGTTGATGCAGTCCTCTTTTATTAGAACTGTAGTTTCGTGTGTGGTCTGCTTGGAAAAATGAAGCTATGTGGGTGCTTCAATTCTGTATATCTCTTCAACTGATGTTCACTTCTACTCTTGTTTCACTCCTAAAAAGTAGTTCACTTATAAAATCTTGTCGAAAAAGAAGGTAACATATCAAGCAGGAAACGCGTGCCATTCTCAGCAGAAAAGTGGACAAAAATATTAATATAATGTTTCACTGCCTTTTCCGAAAAAGATTGTTTTCGCCGTTCAAACTTACATGATAACTAGATGCCACACAGTATGGCGAATTATTACAACGAAATGTTTTCATGCAGCTGCTAGAAAAACAACAGAACTGAGCTAAAGCAAATTTAACTTGATTTTCAAACAATTTGCATGCCTATAAAACATAGCCATGACAACATCCCCAGCCTGGAGACCAGATTCTTCCACCAATTCCTTCCAGCCATCTTTGAGAACCAAACAATCATCAGAGCCGACAGAGTACATGACGTCAACATTATGATACCCGTTCTTGCTAACAAAGACCAGGTTAACACAACTTTCTGAAACCCTGACTAGACCAAAAGGAAAATTCTACACAAAAACAACAAAAAAAATTATAAAATAAAGTGTAGCACAGGAAATATTCAACAGATGCTGTTGTTTACAATCTTCATAATAAAAACACTACATATAAAAGCAGTTCACTTAAAAATACGCAAAAAAATTAAAAAATGCTTCTTCACAATCTAATTCTGCTGAAAGATATATATGAAAGCAGTTCACTAGTGCTAAATGTTTCTTCAAAGAATATAAAACACTGTATATGAAAGCAGTTCACTTAAAATAACACAATTTTTTTAAATACTTCTTTCAGAAACTAACACAATTTTTTTTAAATACTTCTTTCAGAACAAGACCTTCAGAGAACACGTAGGTCTCCAGCATGGGCTCCATCCTTGCCAAGCAGCCGCACGAGCAATCCATTTTACTGATGAGAAGAGAGGATATGGTTGGGGGCGAGGGGGGGAGAGATCACGGATCTGATGGTAAGACGAGGGTGGGGTTGGGGGAGGGGAGGGGACCATCAGATGGCCTCCGTGGATAAGATAAGATGGGTGGCAATGGACCCAGCTTTATATATACACAGCGGACACCAAGAAAAAAAGATGCAAAATCAGAACCAATGCAGTTTGGAGATATGATCAGATGCACTGATATACGGTGATCAAATGCAGCTCACATTAAAGACCATTGCAGCTCGTTGTGCGTGCACATTAAAAAACAAATTGCTAACTAACAAATTCGATCTTCCTAGTTCCCTCTGCAATTCGCGCAAACACATAAACAACAACAATTAGAAAATGCGCAACATATCGAGCGTGAATTTAACGAATGGTGGCACAAGTACAAACGCGTCACGCGCCCGCGGGGGCAGAGTTCTTCGCCTACCGACAAAAATTAGACGAAATAACCAACCAAATGGACGAATTAGCAACTCAATTCGTCGCGGATTAACACAAATAGATTCGCGATCTTAAAAAACACAATAAATTGCGGCGTAATTGATCGTGAACCCGACAAAAACGATGACGGCGCGCTGCTCTCAACGAAGAACAGACACAATTCCGCCATCTACATCGATTCCGGTGATTTTTTTCGCGAAAATTAGTGTTTTAGCACACAATACATCATCGCGGATCGTCGTGAATGCGAGTAAACAAGCGGAGTCGATCAAACCTAGTTTGATACGCTAGAACGCCGATGCAGTTCTCTGCACCCTCGTATGAGGTTCGAAACAGAAGACAGAAGCAGTGCGCGAAGCTTTCTCTTGCAGTTCGGGATGTTGTCAGAATAGTTATTCTGACATCGATGTCAGAATAGACCGGCTGTATATATATATATATTGGTCATAAGATCAAAAAAATTACATTTTATGTATATTTTACACCATCATTTTTACCTTTGTAATTTTACGTAATATAAAATATATTTTACGGCGATTATATTTTTTACCTTCTTTTTTTACGTATGAAATAAGACAAAATTTATGAAATGTAAAATTACGGTGCATTGATGTCAAAACAGAGGGGGGGAAGAATAACTATTCCTCACATACAAGGTGGGTCTATTATGATAACACCCCTTAAGTGTTATTCTAACAACACTAATATGCTTATTCTGCTAACAACTGGCCGAACCGACCAGACCAAACCGAACCGCACGACAGAGAAAATAAACAAATAGCCAAACCTCCCCCACGTTCCCCCACCTTCTTCCTCCCCACCCTCGTGTCCCACCCCACCCCATCCCGCGCCGCCCCCACCTCCATCCCTCGACTCCATCCCGCGCCGACCCCACCTCCATCTCGCGCCGCCGCCGGGAGCCATCCGCCTCCATCCCGCGCCGCACCCACCTCCATCCCGCACTACTCCTCATCGGCATGAGCAGCCGACCGGCCGCATCCTTGGCGAGTTGTCCCTCTTCCAGCCGCATGCTGGGCCCTCCCCACCCCGGGGTGCAGGTCGTCCTCTTCCTCTCCAGTGAACCGCCGTTGGGCTTCCAGGTCGCCGCCACGATGGGTGGACGTCGGCCTGTTATGGGACCAAAAAAAGAGGAATAGATTTTTGCAGTTTTGTAATTATTGAAGACAATATGTGATTTGTTTGTATGTGGTTTGTTTGTTTGAAAATATTGCAGTCCAATGCACATGACATCTGTATAAATTGGGTGTGGTTGTAAAAATTTGTGCAGCTCAGTAATCCCATCTTTTGTAGTCCAGTGCACATGACATCTGTATACAAAAAATATTGCAGTTCACTTTTGTAAAATATTGCGGTTCACTTCCGGTAGTATTGTATCACTATCGTTCGTAATTTTTTTGAAAAAAATGCAGTTCACTCGCCTCGTCCTTGCGGTGCATGCTCGTTGATAAAAAAAATATGTTGAAAGTTTAAAAAATAAGTGCAGTTCTCTCTGTTGATAAATGCAACCGGTCTCTGAAGGATGCAGTTCATTTGGTCGATTCCGGATC
The DNA here is from genome assembly GCA_950022295.1 of Bromus sterilis. NCBI lineage: Eukaryota > Viridiplantae > Streptophyta > Magnoliopsida > Poales > Poaceae > Bromus > Bromus sterilis. The sequence goes on along the minus strand of OX465598.1, from coordinate 210,401,087 downwards.
CATAGGCGTTCATTTTTGTTCGCCGCTAATGCGGTGCGTTTGCTTGTCGGATGCGGTGTGGACGCCCGACAGATGCAGTTCGCTTGGTCGATTTCGGGTCCGCGAAGAACGAAGTTCCACGTTTTTAGTAGAATCGACACAACTTTTAAACCGTAAAGAATTAGACAGTGTGTTCTGCATGAAAATGGAGCGTCTCGACGATATCTATCCAACCGTGTATCAATTTCATCGATCGGACAAGCGAATCAAAAGAATTTACGCAAAAACTCCCGCTGCCCCAAATGTGGACAGTCGCACAGTTTTTCAAATTAATTCAAAACATGGAGAATCTGGAAAAGTGTTCAACATATGGGTTAATCTCCTACTCCATACGAATCCAACGGTGTATCATACGCATCGATCAGACAAGCGGTTAAAAAGTTCTACTCTCTACAAGATCCACCGGCGAAAAACAGAGTGTGCGCGTTTTTTTGCGGCTAGATTTCTCTCAAATCCGTAGCGAATTAGACAACGTGTTATACATATGGATGGAGCGTCTGATCGATATATTTCTAACGGTATATCATTTGCATCATTCCGATAAATGGTTTACGAGAAATCACGGAAAAACAGCCGTTGCGAAAGTGGGTCACCGCACCATTTTTGAAACTTCTCTTAATCCGTGAGGAATTGGGACAAGTGTTGAACATACGAAAGATGCTCCATTTCAACACGAATCCAACGGTGTATGATACGCTCAATTACGACCAACGTTTAAAAAGTTAAGGCAAAAATAATGCATGTGGTTCGTTTTTACCCGAGCTGCAGTGCTCGTGAGTCGGCAATGCGGTTCCCTTAGCGATACGATGCATATATATATATATATATATATATATATATGGAGAATAAGGCAGATAAAACACAAAGATTACAAGAATCTTCTTTTATATGAAGTACAAACACATTACACATTGAAATCTAAAATGATAGATTAATATATGTGTGATGAACCAAAGTGAAGTTGGAATAATCTTCTAGACAAGAAACAAGTTCTTATGGCTAGGAATTATATAATGGATGAAAAATCCAAATATCTCAAGCAATGTTTTAATGGAAGAATAGGGATTCAACATGTCCTTAGACATGTGATCTCATATGACCTATGACATATGATTCCACCATAAAACATGTGTTGTGAATCCAAATATAGAATGACTCAAAAGTTCTTGAAAGAAGAGCAGGTTCCGATGTGCTTTATGAGTAAAACACAGAATCTGAATAAAGTCCATGCATTCAGTATATGAGGAATATTGAGGACAATAATCTAAAATTTAGAAAGGATAATAGATTTGAATGTAATACCAGATTACAATTTTAAGCCATATTATGGATATATATAAATTAGATACATCACCTAAGAATTGAAAGAAAATTGAGCCAGGAACTCGCGAATCAAAACACTACAAAACATAAAACTACTTGAGGAAGTAGATGTATGGATAATCTATAATGATAGATTAATATATGTGTGATGAACCAAAGTGAAGTTGGAATAATCTTCTAGACAAGAAACAAGTTCTTATGGCTAGGAATTATATAATGGATGAAAAATCCAAATATCTCAAGCAATGTTTTAATGGAAGAATAGGGATTCAACATGTCCTTAGACATGTGATCTCATATGACCTATGACATATGATTCCACCATAAAACATGTGTTGTGAATCCAAATACAGAATGACTCAAAAGTTCTTGAAAGAAGAGCAGGTTCCGATGTGCTTTATGAGTAAAACACAAAATCTGAATAAAGTCCATGCATTCAGTATATGAGGAATATTGAGGACAATAATCTAAAATTTAGAAAGGATAATAGATTTGAATGTAATACCAGATTACAATTCTAAGCCATATTATGGATATATATAAATTAGATACATCACCTAAGAATTGAAAGAAAATTGAGCCGGGAACTCGCGAATCAAAACACTACAAAACATAAAACTACTTGAGGAAGTAGATGTATGGATAAAGTTTAGCATAAGAAGTTTAGACTTCTGGCTGAGTGTATTTCCTAGAATATACATGACTATGGATAGTCTTCTGAAGATTGAACCAAATGTCATTAGAGAATACTGTGAAATAATAGTCTCACTCTCCCGCGAAACTTATATCCAAACATTATAAGATAATGATTGGTATATCAAACTAGTTGACCTATACATGTTGCAAAGGAAACATACGAATATGAATTAGTACAGATCGTTGACGAAACCTCTTCCATGAGAAAGCATGATCAACAAACACTTATATGATAAGATGATTATGGTCGGTAAAATGCAACTAGATTATTTCCACTCTAGTGCTAGTGGGAGATTGTTGGATATATGCTCAAGAGGCAAATAATATGTGATTATTCCATTATATCTAAACAAGTTCACAACCAGTTTCATACTGTGCTAGAACTGTATTAGTGAAACAATGATACATGTGTGGTTGAAACAACCAAAGTTCCTAGTTAGCCTCTTTCTCAATAACTAGTTCATGGTCAACTGATGATCGTGGTTTCGTGTAACATCCCGGAAATTCCACCCTAATTAAAAAAATTGTTTGTTGCTTTATTGTTGATTGCTAGAATTTATTGCAGTAATTGTTTCGCCAATTTATTAATTGGTGAATATTTCCCCCTCCTTCTCGTACCGGCATGCGTGACCGAACCTGTCCACCATGGCACACGACCTTTTGCGACACCGGGTTTCACCCAATCACCTTCGCAACTTCTGGCACAAGACCAGTCATCACTATCGGAACGAAAACCCCGTTTATTTAATAAACGGATTATTTTATTGGATGCCGGAAATATGTTCTCAGAACGGTATCAAAGTGAGACAGAAGTGATAGGATCATCGCGTGGATCGTGTGGTTCGAAATTTAGCCCAAATCGGAGGTCGTAAGGAGTCTCGGAGATCAGAAACGTGCGACATCGGACGCGGAAGAGAGAAATCGGGGGCGTTGTGTAAACCTTCCAGCCAGCCAGCCTATAAATAGACCACCACTCTCTCCCACCCATTGTAGGGTTTCCCCTAATACAATTTACAGCCCCACTCTAGCCCGAAACCCCAGCCCCAGCTAGATCTGGCCGTCAGATCTGAGATCCAACGGCCTCATAGGCCGCCACATCACCTCTAACCTCCTCCCACCCCAACCGGGTCCCGCCGCGGCCCGTTCTGGGCCGCACCGCTCGAGCCACCCCGCCGCCCGTCGCCTCCTCGCTCCGGCCGCCGCCAGCCGCCAGTCGTCCACCACGCCTTGCCGCTTCGCCGTGTCCCCGCGCGCTCCTCTCCTCCTTATCCCTCTCCCTCTCCTCACCTCGGTCCCCTCTCCTCAACAGGAAAACCACTTGACTCCAATGGAATGAATTTCTTCTTGACATGTATAATTTCATGCCATGCATTGCTATTCCATGATACCTTTCCTGTTCATGTAGTTTTTGAGCTCCCAAAATGGCTACTTGCTGTTTGTTGTCAACTACCCTGAATTCTGCTAAGTTTGAGTATAGTTTACCTGTTTTGCATGCTTGTTATATATTAATACATGTGTCTTTTGACCACAAGTGCTATGTATGGATTGTTGAGCATCATGTAGACTCCATGTTCATGTATTGCACTGTCATGTTGTTGTAGTCTTTCTATCAGTTTTTTCTACTGTTTAGGGAGCATGATTATAACAGTTTGTCATGATTCATGTTTTCCACTAAGTCTGTAATCTGTAGTAGCTCTCTTGCAACCTTGTTAAATGTTTATCCATGATTCATTTGAGCATATGTATAATGTATGGACTCATGAGCATCAAGTAGGCTTGCTGTTGTTATATTGTATGTTCAATTTGGGGATTGTTTGATACTAGTTTACCTGCTATCAAGTAAGCATGTTATTAACCTTTTTCCATGTTTTCCTGATTTCACTAAGTCCTAAACCAGTAGCATAAATTAGCTTTTTTGCATGGGTTATAATTATTTATTCCTAATGCTTATGTACATGAAAACTTTGTGCCATGTCTTGCTTGTCATGTCTACTTTAAGTGCATATCGTCTTTGTGCATGTTTGCAATCTATAGCATGTTGTTGCATTGCTCTTAAGTGTGCAACCTGCGGTTGGCAGATTGTGTTCGTAACTTGTGATGCTTGTATCTTTTTAACCGTTACTCCGTTTGGGGTGTTCTTTATATGTAACTTGACTAAAATTTCATGTAGATTGTGATTGAGCTATTGTTTGCTGTTGTTAACCAATCTAAAATATGGTTTAGGGCAGAACAGTACCAAATGCTTTAATTGTCGTGGGGTACTTACACTACAATAAGACATGGCTTTGGTAACACAATTTTATGCTACTGCATCTCCAAAAGAGTGTTACTAAGTGATATAGTAACACATCTTGAAATGTGTTCCATTAGACCGTGTTACTAAGTGGAGTCCATTGTAACATATAATAAATGATACCATACATACAAAATTGTGTTACAATTTTGTTGTAGTAACATGCATATTATGTGTTACCAAACACGTTGGTAACACATTTTGTTATTTATAGTAACACGCATAGTAACATGTTTTTGTGGACGTAGAACATTGGTGGTAACATGTTTTGGGAACTATAGTAACATAACTAGTAACACTGTTTTTTTAGCTTTGGAACACAACTAGTAACATAATATCTGAATATCGTAACACTATAATGTATAGTTGTCAACTACCTAAGTAACACATTTGGTAACTATACTAACACCATGAGTAACACTACAATATCAGTGTGGAAACATAATTATATTTTTGTTTAATAATTAGCCACAAGTTTAGTACCCAACTATGTAATATATATTTATTTAATAAAATTATTTCACTTGTGCAAATAATTAATTATTTTATATACTTGGCACCATTAAAATGATATTGAAATTGATGCACAACACATACACAAATTGAAAATATCAAGATATAAATTGCGAACATACAAGATTGTAAGATACATACGCATTACAATAAATAAATACCAGTAGCTGCAACAACATATCATTCATATTAATATGTTCGACTATAGAAAACACATCTATAGAGAGTATTACACCATAGCTTCTGCTGAATGACATTACACTTTTCATCCTATCAATGTAAATTATAGTTATTGGTGTAAAATCTTCAAAAAATGATTCTTGATCCAAACGGACAATCCAACTGCAACTCAATTATCCTTCTTTCAAATCCATAAAAGAAAATTGGACCTTACATATATGTGAGTCAATTTACAGAAATATGGTTTTAATGTATGGAAGAGAAGACTTTAACTTACAAAATCTAAAGGCCAGGGAATTAAGTATCCTGAAGCAAAAGTATCACCAATTTTCTTGCAATGAGAAACTTCCCTTACTAAATCATTAATTATCTAGAATATGTTCATCTATGCGCACAAGTACGAAATCGACACCTAACTCGATACATTAAAATGCTTGGTGGCAAGCTTATTCCAAAAAACTAGGCCAATTGCACCTTTATCTCCTATAAATTGGATTTCTTGATTGCGTTTTATAACTATTATTTGCCCCTTTGGCACATTCCAAAAAAATTGTAAGCTTGTTGTCTTGTGCTTGCCTACTTTCTTGTGTACTACATTACAAGATTAATTAAGAAAAGTACGGATTCAATTACGCCTACCATTCATTCTTTCGATAGTCATCGTATTCAAAGGTAAATTAGATAAAAGCAAAAATTTAATAGGTCGTTACCTGGAGAGTGAACTCGATTGTTTTCATCGTCCAATGCTTGTGATTCATCATCTAGTGAGACATATTGATCACCATTATTGTGGTATCCATCTTCATCATCATCACATTCAACCTTTTTGACCTAAGAAATTATTCTGCAAAACAACCAGTACATCTTTTATTTCACTAATTTCAGCAGCAGATACAACTATGTAATAGCCATTGTTCAAAAGGGAGATACTTTGCAGCCTTCTCATAATAAGTTGCTCTGCCCCTTCATCAGAGACCACCATCTTGTAAGAGAACACTCTCACTTGGATGGTTAGATAGAGCAATATCACTGTTAGCCTTCTCCTTAGACACATACAGATGGACAATTTTCACAATCTCAGGCCAGACAACATTTCATCACAAGACTATGATCATAAATGTGAACTCAGTAGGCGTTACCTAAAGGATATTTTTCCCATCGCCATCCTAGATAAATATACAAAAATGTCGATCATAACCATTACAAGTAAAGACAAATTAACTAATGACATCACACCAACAATTTAAATTACCAATAGGCATGAGCTTGTAGCAGATAAATGAGGGAAGGAGAAAGAAGAATCAACCTAGGACAAGATTGTAGTCTCCAACATGGATATCAAGCAGTACAAGTTGTGCACGTCCGCTCCGCATTTTACGTCACAGAACCGAGAAATCCTACCGAAAAAATGTGAATAAGTAAGTTTTGTAACAATGAATCTCCTACCTTCTAACCTACACAATGGAAATATGAGCTCCAGCAAGACTTATTATTTGCATATTTGTATGTGCAAGTAAAAGTTCAGACAGAAAAACTGTGCATGCCATCTCTGATGAAAGAGGAAATATGATTGCAGGTTCGATGTTGATCTAGATCTACAAATTAAGTATGATGCATAATCGACACATGGGATTGACAGTCTATAAGCCCAGACTAGATTAAAAAAGTCGAGAATATAAATTATGGTGTCTATTCTCTGTTATCTTAAGTAAATTAGACTGAAACCATGTTATGCCTGAATAAGTACTGGTACAGAGGTACCCCGCAAAAAAGTACGTGTACCTAGGTGAAACCATCATGGATGAATAAGTACTTGTACTGAGATTACAGCTTCCTCAAAACCCAAATCAGGAATTCGTAGCAGGCAGATTAGATCAATACCACCCCACAAAAAAATAGAGATCAATCCCAGGGATGTAGATGCCAGACCCGATGATCGACGATGTCAGTCGCCGCCATGGTCTAAACGGCGCCGAGGCCGGTTGAGGCAGCGGTAGATTGATCCACCCCCACCCCCAAGGCGGCAACCCCTCCACCCCCTCTCCCCCCACCACTCCGTCCCGGTGAGCCCGCGCACTCCTCTCCTCCTTATCCCTCTCCCTCTCCTCACCTCAGTCCCCTCTCCTCATCGCAGCGGCAGCCGCGCCATGGCCGGCGTGCCACGAAGCTCGCGTTGCCGCCCCCTGGATACCGCGACCGGATCCGTCGGCCCGGACCTTGACGCCTCAACCTCCCTCCGTTCCATGCCACGCCGCCCCTCGCCAGAGGTCGCCGCCCCGACAGCGACCCGATCTAGATGGGGTCAACCGCCGTCGCCGCCAGGTGGGCCGGCGCGCCCACCGCGACCCAGCGCCTGGCCCGTGGCTCCCTCGCGCCTCAGGCGACAGAAGCCTATCCAGCACCTACCCAGCCGACTTGGGCCTTGACCCGTTAAGGTCCTTCTCTTTTTATGGAATTTGACTAAGTCCCAGATCTGGTGTATTTCTGTACTGCTTTGCGATGAGGATTGCGAGTGAATCGTAGGCCAAATGAATTTGCGCCCAACATGAAAAGTGTTCGTATTAATGTTCTCTACAATAATTCTTTAGGGAGTTTAGTCATTTGAGTTCATTTGGTTGGTGCAATTGCTTGTCAAACACTGCTACTTGTTGTTAGCTCCTGGAACTGTTATTTTTAGCGATGTTTGGTTGATGATTGCCTTGCATCCATGCATCATATGCATATGGTTCTTTGACATGAATTGCTCATCATCATGTGTAATTTAATACCATGTATTCACTTGTCATTATATCTTGCTGTAGGTTGCACTTATATTGTTCCAAAGTGGTGCACCTGTTAATCTGTCCTGCTGTTTACATTTTGTTGCATCTTGCTAGCCCTATAGTTATTGATCCATGCCTCATATGACTTGACTCCAATGGAATGAATTTCTTCTTGACATGTATAATTTCATGCCACGCATTGCTATTCCATGATACCTTTCCTATTCATGTAGTTTTTGAGCTCCCAAGTGGCTACTTGCTGTTTGCTGTCAACTACCCTGAATTCTGCTAAGTCTGGAGTATAGTTTACCTATTTTGCATGCTTGTTATATATTAATCCATGTGTCTTTTGATCACAAGTGATATGTATGGATTGTTGAGCATCATGTAGACTCCATGTTCATGTATTGCACTGTCATGTTGTTGTAGTCTTTCTATCACTTTTCCTACTGTTTAGGGAGCATGATTATAAAATTTTGCCATGATTCCTGTTTTCCACTAAGTCTGTAATATGTAGTAGCTCTCTTGCAACCTTGTTAAATGTTTACCCATGATTCTTTTGAGCGTATGTATACTGTATGGACTCATGAGCATCATGTAGGCTTGTTGTTGTTATATTGCATGTTCAATTTGGGGATTATTTGATACTAGTTTACCTGCTGTCAAGTAAGCATGTTATTAACCTCTTGCCATGTTTTCCTGATTTCACTAAGTCCTAAACCTGTAGCATAAATTAGCTTTTTGCATGGGTTATAATTATTTATTCTTGATTCTTATGTATATGAAAAGTTTGTGCCATGTCTTGCTTTTCATGTCTACTGTAAGTGCATATCGTCTTTGTGCATGTTTGCAATCTGTAGCATGTTGTTGCATTGCTCTTAAGTGTGGAACTTGCGGTTGGCAGATTGTGTTCATAACTTGTGATGCTTGTATCTTTTTAACCGTTACTCCGTTTGGGGTGTTCTTTATATGTAACTTGACTAGAATTTCATGTAGATTGTGATTGTGCTATTGTTTGTTGTTGTTAACCAACCTAAAATATGGTTTAGGGCAGAACATTACCAAATTCTTTAATTGTCGTGGGGTACTTACACTACAATAAGACAGAGCTTTGGTACCACAATTTTATGTAACTGCATCTCCAAAAGAGTGTTACTAAGTGATATAGTAACACGTCTTGAAATGTGTTCCATTAGACCGTGTTACTAAGTGGTGTCCATTGTAACATATAATAAATGATACCATACATAAAAAAATTGTGTGACAATTCTGTTGTAGTAACATGCATATTATGTGTTACCAAACACGTTGGTAACACATTTTTTTGTAGTAACACGCATAGTAACATGTTTTGGTGGACGTAGAACATTGGTGGTAACATGTTTTGGGAACCATAGTAACATAACTAGTAACACTGTTTTTTTGCTTTGAAACACAATAAGTAAAATAATATCCGAATATGGTAACACTATATTGTATAGTTGTCAACTAATTTAGTAACACATTTTGTAACTATAGTAACACCATGAGTAACACTATAATATCAGTGTAGAAACATAATTATATTTTTGTTTAATAATTAGCCACAAGTTTAGTACACATCTATGTAATATACATTTATTTAATAAAATGATTGCACTTGTGCAAATAATTAATTATTTTATATACTTGGCACCATTAAAATGATATTGAAATTGAAGCATAACACATACACAAATTGAAAATATCAAGATATAAATTGTGAATATACAAGAGTGTAAGATACATACACATTACAATAAATAATTACAAGTAGGTGCAATATCATATCATTCATATTAATGTGATCGACTATAGAAAACACATCTATAGAGAGTATTACACCATAGCTTCTGCTGAATGACATTACAATTTTCATCCTATCAATGCAAATTACAGTTATTGGTGTAAAATCTTAAAAAAATGCTTCTTGATCCAAACGGAGAATCCAACTGCAACTCAATTATCCTTCTTTCAAATCTATAAAAGAAAATTGGACCTTACATATATGTGAGTCAATTTACACAAATATGATTTTAATGTATGGAAGAGAAGACTTTAACTTACAAAATCTAAAGGCCAGGGAATTAAGTATCCTGAAGCAAAAGTATCACCAATTGTCTTGCAATGAGAAACTTCCCTTACTAACTCATTAATTATCTGGAATATGTTCATCTATGCGCACAAGTACGAATTCGACACCTAACTCGATACATTAAAATGCTTGGTGGCAAGCTTATTCCAAACAACTAGGCCAATTGCACCTTTATCCCCTATAAACTGGCTTTCTTGATTGCATTTTATAACTATTCTTTTCCCCTTTGGCATGTTACAAACAATTGGTAAGCTTGTTGTCTTGTGCTTGCCTACTTTCTTGTACATTACAAGATTAATTAGGAAAATTACTGATTCAATTACGCCTACCATTCATTCTTTCGATAGTCATCGTATACAAAGGTAATTTAGATAAAAACAAAAATTTAATAGGTCGTTACCTGGAGAGTGAACTCGACTGTTTTCATTGTGCAATGCTTGTGATTCATCACCTATTGAGACATATTGATCACCATTATTGTAGTATCCATCTTCATCATCATCACATTCAACCTTTTTTACCTATGAAATTATTCTGCAAAACAACCATTACATCTTTTATTTCAATAATTTCAGCAGTAGATACAGCTATGTAATAGCCATTGTTAAAGAGGCGGATACTTTGTAGCCTTCTCATAATAAGTTGCTCTACCCCTTCATCGGAGACCACCATCTTGTAAGAGAACACTCTCACTTGGATGGTTAGATGGAGCAATATCACTGCTAGCCTTCTCCTTAGACACATACAGATGGACAATTTTCACAATCTCAGTTCAGACAACATTTCATCACAAGACTATGATCATAAATGTGAACTCATTAGGCGTGACCTAAAGGATATTTTTTCCATCGCCATCCTAGATAAATATACAAAAATGTCGATCATAACCATTACAAGTAAAGACAAATTAACTAATGACATGCCACCAACAATTCAAATTGCCAATAGGCATGAGTTTTTAGCAGATAAATGAGGGAAGGAGAAAGAAGAATCAACCTAGGAAAAGATTGTAGTTCCCAACATGGAAATCAAGCAGTACAAGTTGTGCACGTCCGCTCTGCATTTTACGTCACAGAACCGAGCAATCCTACCGAAAAAAATGTGAATAAGTAAGATCTGTAACAATGAATCCCCTACCTTCTAACCTACACAATGGAAATATGACCTCCAGCAAGACTTATTGTTTCCATATCTGTATGTGCAAGTAAAAGTTCAGGTAGAAAAACTGTGCTTGCTATCTCACACGAAAGAGGAAATATGATTGCAGGTTCGATGTTGATCTAGATCTACAAATTAAGTACCATGCATAATCGACACATGGGATTGACAGTCTATAAGCCTAGACTAGGTTTAAAAAAGTTGAGAATATAAATTACGGTGTCTATTCTCTGTTATCATAAGTAAATTAAACTGAAACCTTGTGATGCCTGAAGAGGTACTGGTATAGATGTACCACGCAAAAAAAGTACGGCTAAATAGGTGAAACCATCGAATGGATGAATAAGTACTGGTACTGAGATTACAGCTTCCTCAAAACCCAAATCAGGAATTCGTAGCAGGCAGATTAGATCATACCACCCCGCAAAAAAAAGATTAGATCAATACAAGGGATGTAGATTCCAGACCCGATGACCGACGATGTCAGTCGCGCGACGGTCTAAACGACGCCGAGGTCGGTCGAGGCAGCGATAGATCGATCCACCCCCACCCCCAAGGCGTCAACCCCTCCACCCCCTCTCCCCACCACGTCGACCCCTAAACGTCAATCTAAGTGATGTTTGGACTGCAAGGTTGAACACACAAGGAAGCTAAATGTTCTAATCATTTTCAATTTTTCTATAGACATGATAATTCACCTCTTCTCAGTTCTTCTTTTCAATTTTTGTGGATGGCCTTCATATGATGTGACATCTCGTATTAATGAAATAAATACCACACGTAAAAGTGTAAACAGAAATATCTTTTACCATTAATTTTGATCAACATATTTATGAGTCGTGATGTCTACTAATTGTCAAAGATACGTCTTAAAAATATATTTTTCTATCTTTTTTAGCATAAATCAACATGTTTATTTGATAGGAAAAACTCCAAAAATTATTATCAAGCCACTATATATACAAGTTTGGGTCTAATCCGTAATGTGAAAAATAAGCCCTCAAGATAGAAACTATAAGTCCTCCAAAGCCCATGCATGAAAGATGGTTCGCATGTCAGAACAAGTTTGCTCATAACAACAAAGAAAAAGAGTAATCATTTATTATTGCAGTTGTAACATTTATTATCACACATCATCTATGTGTTACAAACTTGTAACGCAACATGTATATGTGTTACAACCTTGTAACACTCTTTCGATTCCCATAAATAATGTGCTACAACCTTGTAACACTTTTGGCTAACGTGGTATATGTGTTACAAATTTGTAACACCTTTGTCTTCTCCTCATTATATGTTACAAATTATTTGTGGACACAATTTGTGTGTTACTGGAATTTAACTCGGTAAGACAATTTTTCTTGTGTTACGGGTATGTGTTACTAAAGCTAAGTTTTGTAGTAGTGTTAGTGATATGCCTTGTTTAGGTTGTTATCTCATTTAAATTGACTAGCATAGATAGTTTACTTTGTGCTTCACCTCTTGCCATGATTGTGTGATATGCCATACTTGAGTGAGATGCCATGTTAACAACTTTTGCTCATGTTGTGTAGCTAGACAACTTGAACCCTTGCTAAATGTGTAGTATCGTCGTGTGTGACAGATACTTCACTTAACCTGTTACTAACCGCTCTCAATGATAGATGCGATATTGAAGTGTGTTGCCTCGTGTTTCCTTCTTGTTTTTGCTTGATTGTGATTGCTTCGTAGTAATAGATGTTTGCTCATCGATTGTCTTTCCAGTGTTTCCTTCTTGTGTAATTCCATGGTTACACTCGGAGACGTTGCGAGCTTGCGATCGACTACACCTTCGGCTTCGTCTTCTCATTAGGTAAGGGGATCATTATCATGCTTATAAATTCTAGCTCACTTGCGTAGGTATAGGATAGAATGATTTCTTGATCCTACCACCTCATATTTATGCCTCTCAAATAAACCCAAACAGCCATGTCCTCCACATCCCAGCAAACTTTTCTTTGGCCATGTACATTGCTTGCTTAACTACTGCTTAGTATGCATGCTTCGGATGCTACAACTTTTCCCCTGTTACTCCTTGGATTGGGCTATCACACTATTATATATTGTGAATGATGTGATTATTATAATGTTGACTATACTGGACAAAGGATGGAAGGTCCAGGCTATCCCGCCCCGATGCTTTGTTCCATTCGAGTCACCTAGGACCCGAGTTTCGGGTATTGTGTCTCTTGGTGAGCGTGCCTAACCGCGTGTGGGATTCTATGGGGTCCCATTTTCTTACCTACCTAGCTTCAAACATTTCTAGTGGTGGCCCAAGCTGATTTACCATTTGAAAACCGTGTGTGTGTCTGTCGGGTCGCTCCTAGTAGATGTTCCTTAAACAACTCGGGCCAGCGGAGACATGGTTTCTCTTGTTGGTCCACACCTGGAAGCTAGGGGGCTGCCCACATGGTTCGGTTTAGTTACCCCGACCTCGTCCAGACGGAAGAGTCCGATCCGAGAGCGCGACCGGCTTTTGGATTGGGTGTCAACTTCCCGGGGGCCACCCGGATTTGTTCATTGTTAGTTAGAGGGATTATGACGTCCAGATCTCTTGGTAAAACTCTTCAATGAGTGTCTTTAACGAACCCGATTGAGAGAGTCGGCGTACATGCAGAGCTTATAATGGGAAGTTGGTACACCCCTGCAGGGTTAAATCTTTTCGAGAAGCCGTGTCCACGGTTATGGACAACTTGAGACCTACTACTTGTTCATAGACAACAACAACTGAGATAATCTTAATAACTTGATCAACGTGTGTGTTCCTTGACTTCTTCTTCTTCGTCGGGATGCGAAGATGAGGACAAGGATTGGACAGGTGTAATGTTTGCGTAAGTAGCTGATAGCAGACTTGTTGGAGGCGATTCCTCATCGAATGCTTGGCTTCTCATCTCACTCTAAATAGATCGTTAGCCACCTCATATATTGCTAGTGTGGCTGCAACCTCAACCACTACCCTCATCTTACCGTGAGAAGTTAGTTATCTGATTGTTGATATAGCTCACCCCCTTCTTCTCTCTTTTATTTACTCTATGCAAACAATCTTGGACTACAGAGGAGCCTGGTGCCCTTCCTGCCGGACGCCTTCGTGGAGACTCGTCGACGACTAGTTAGGTGGATCCCGGCGGAGAGCCTGGACCCGTGGGGTTACGGGGTCGATGTGTTTTACCTTTGCCACTTGGCATTTGATTGCAGTCTGTACTCAAGACATATATCTTCCGCTGATGTGATGTATCAAGGCAGTTGTATGCCGATTGTATGAGATGTTGTATCCTTGTAGCTTTAATGTTGTGATATCATGTTGAAATCCGAGACATATGGCTTCGTCATATGTCACGGTGGGTCTGATATGTGCTTCGTCCTCGATTTTTGATGGAAACGTCCAGATCTGAAACAGTACTGCATATCAGGTCTTACATTTCGCGATCAGGGACAATCAAGTCAATTGACTGTGAGGTCACCTCATTAGATGAATGGTGTGATGAACATTACCCAATGTATGCATTGCAACATGATCAAATCATAAAGGTTCAATGTTGTTAAAAGGACCACGATGACGCCTAGAGGGGGTGAATAGGCTTTTTAACCTTTTATGGATTTGTCCAAATCCGGATGCGGAAATAAACTAAGAGGATACTTAACAAGCACAAACCCTTAATATTCTAGGCTCAACTAAGTGCACCAACAACTTTATTCTAAACAATATGAACACAATGAGGATACTAGTAGGCACAAGTAAGTTACACAAACTTACACAAGATATATGTACCACAAGATGTAGATATGAGAGATATAATATATTAATTCACACTAAGAAGAATATGGAGCAATAGTACCACGTATGAATAGCGGGGTATAATGTGTTGGACTAAAATCTTCACTACGATATGATAACCAACACAATATAATGAGGACAACAGGATATAGTGAATGCAAGGTCAAATGACCAAAGTAAACCACAAGTAGTGAGCTATGGTTAGAGATAACCGTAGAATCGGAGACGAGAATGTATCCCGATGTTCACTTCCTTGGAGGGAAGCTAATCACCGTTTGGAGAGAGTGGGTGTTACCATTGAAAGGATCGTAATGTCGACTAGAGGGGGGTGAATAGGCGACTAACACTTTTTAAACTTTTCTTAACAATTTAGGCTCAACAAGGAAAATAGTTTTTCTAGATATGCAACTATGTGAACAACCTATACGCCAACAACTATGATATAACAAGCAAGCAATAAATAAGCAAGGAAAGTAACTTGCACAATGTAAAGGTAAAGGGGAACACAGGAGACAAGGATATGTTTCCGAAGTTCCTTCTCTTTCGAGAAGTACGTCTCCGTTTGGAGAGGGTGAGGAGCACAATGCTCACACGAAGCCAACGGGGGCCACCCTATTTCTCCTCACGCTCTTACCGATGTAAGATTCCGTGAACCACTACGAGGCGGCCTTGAAGGTGGCAACCAAACCTTTACAAACAAGGTTGGAGCAAACTCCACAAATTAATTGGAGGCTCCCAACAAAACCACGAAGCTTCACCACAATGGAATGTGGCTTCGAGGTGACCTTTTCCGTCTAGGGCACCAACGCACCCAAGGGTAACAAGATCCACACGGGATTAGTGGGGGGAATCAAATATCCTTTGGTGGAAGTGTAGATCGGGGCCTCCTCTTCCAAAACCTAGAGAATCAACAAGTTTTGATGGCTAGGGAGGGAGATCGGGAAAGAATGGAGCTTGGGCGTCAATGAAGGTGAGAGCAATAAATGAGGTGAGTCTCAATGGGGAAGAAGACCCCCTTTTATAGGTGCCCTTAAATGCAGTCGTTGGCTATCCACCAACCACGGTAGTACCGCTACAGGAGCGGTACTACCGCGCTGCGGTACTACCGTACCGAGAGCAGTACTACCTCTCCACGGTACTACCGAGCCCCAGTACTACCGCAGAGTCCAGTGGGAATCCGGTAGTGGATGCGGTACTTGTCCACGTTATTACCGCGCAGCGGTACTACCGAGCCCCAGTGCCGCCTCCACTACCGCAAAGTCCAGTGGGAATCCGGTAGTGGATGTGGAACTGGTTCACGGTACTACCGCTCTGTGAGCGGTACTACCGAGCCCAGTGCCGCCTCCACTACCGCAGAGTCCAATGGGAATCCGGTAGTGGATGCGGTACTGGTCCACGGTACTACCGTGGAGTGGTACTACCGCTCCAAGAGCGGTACTACCGCCCTGGCAGAGCCAGGGAGCCACATCCAAAAGTCCCCACACCTCCACGATGCAAAAGAAATATGTGGGTGCAGAAAGTGAGACCGTGTGATGATTCCACCCACCATTTACAAAGCGGATCACCTCTTCATAGTATGGTTTCCTACGACTCAATTAACACAAAAGGAGATTGAAAGAAAAACTTCGTCTTCACGTTTCGTACACCGAGGGGGCAATAACCGTCTTGTGCCAATAATGTCGTTATCTGAAATGCTCATCGCAACCGGTTAGTCCGCAAATGTACTGTCATCAATCACTAAAACCAATCAAGGGAAAACATGCCCTATCAATCTCCCCCTTTTTGGTGTATTGATGACAACACAAGATTTGCACAATAAAACTAGGGAATTTTAAAACAACATACCATTAGTTTATAAAATATAGACATGCTCCCCCTTGATGTGTGCATCATTTTAGATATGCCTCTGGAATGCAAGACACACACATAAGGAGGACACTCCCCCTATATTTTATAAACTAGGCCATACTAAGCTAGACAAAAAAGTAAGTGAGCATAAGGATAACATGTCATAACATAGCACCACATAACAAGACAATAAAAGTGCAAACATAAGATAGCATATGTCTCACACCATATATCACGGAAGTCTCACAAGACGGACTAAAAACCAAAGCAAATAAACGGAGGTCACAAGCGGAGCAGATGAGACAAATAAAACACGCTTGTGACTCGCCCAACCCTGACAGATGCAAATCGGAATCCTAGACCTCTCTCCCCCTTTGGCATTGAGACGCCAAAAAGGCAGAGAATGACCTAGCGTCCCAAGGGGATGAACTACTCATCGTCCTGGTCATAGTCCTCGTCATCGTCAGACTCCTCGGACTCCACTGCTGCCTCTGTGTCATCAGTAGCTGGCTGCTGAGCAGTGGACGAAGGGCCAGGCATGTCATCAGTGAGGTCCCACGCGCTGAACTGGGAGATCCACTTGTCCTCGGGAGTGATGCTCCGCTCGGACTCACTCGAGACGGGCATGCCCTGCTTTCTGTAGAAAGCCTTCTGCAGAATCCTGTTCTTCTTCTCCCTCTTGTGGGTCTCATACAGGCGGTGCTGAACGTCAGTCTGAAGGCAGAAGAGCTGCTTCACCTTCCTGGTGAGCTTGGCAGCCCATCCGGACTACTCTGGACCCTATGCAGAAGACGAACCACCAGCACCAAAGCTCGCACCAGAGCATGTGCGGGGAACACTGCCTCCACCAGCCTCCTGCTCCTCCTGAATCTCCTCATCAGACCCGGCAGGAGGAGGGGAACCATGCGCAGGACCATGACTGCCAGCCCAGTTGTCCTTGATGCGCAACTGAACCTCCTCGTGAGCAGTCAGAGGCCCAACAAGAAGGCGCTCAACAGCAAAGGTAGATGCCCACGTGATCTCGAAGGGGACCTGAAGATAAGGGCCATAAATGGGAACCTTACGTTCCATCACAGCAGCATGAAGCTCCTCCCACATGATGTCACAGACATCCAAGGTCTGCGTGGTGCCCTTGCAATCCTCACAGAGGAGAAGCATGTCCACCAGATGCCCGTGAACCATGTCCAGATTGCCCACACGTGGAAACAGAGAGATGCATGATGTCCAAGAACGGGCAGAGGACCACTCTGTACTTCTGCTGTCCCTTGGCATAAATATATGGAATTGACTTCTGATAAGGCCCTAGCATGCTCTTGGGCTTGGCAGTTGCTGAAGCATATGGGCTGACACCAACGGGCGCCTCTTGCGTGGAGACGGGAATGTGCAGGGTTGTCATGAACTCTCCCCATGTGCATCTGACTTGCTCGTCCTTGCACATCCAAACGATGGTCCGATCATCGTTACTGGTGAATTACACTATAGCAAAGAACTGGGCAAGAAGCTCGACATCGAACCGCTTGTTGAAGGAGATGATGTCCAGAATTCCAAACTGCTCGCATAGAGCATATGCCTCTCCAAAGTAATCGGGGTAAGTCCGCATGTGCCTCAGCTGGACAAACTTGTTCTTCCTGTGCATCATAACCTTGTGGAACACATCCCTCTGAGTCTTATTCCAGAACTGAGTGCCAACTAACTCTGGGTCTTGCGCTTCACGGTAAGGATTGACACAACGGTAGGCCCTGTACTCGGGAAGATAAAGCTCTGCCACCGGCTTAACCGGTTCCTTCTTCTTGTGAGCAACCTTCTTGAAGTTGCTTCCGGGTGGACCCGAGGCCTTGCGCTTGGGATTCCGACGAGAGCCATCACCTGACCACCACCAACAGAGAGAAATGGAAAAACAAACCACATGAGATGCAAAAGCCAGACACAAGTGAACAAGGCAGGTCTGTTGGGGAGGTTTCAGATTGTGGGACCCCGGTAGTACCGCCCGAGGCACGGTAGTACCGCCCGGCGGTAGTACCGCTGGCCGTGCAGTAGTACCGCGCAGGCAGTAGTACCACAGCGGGACCAGCGGTAGTACCGCCCTGGAGTAGAGGACGCGAATCTGAGATCCGGTACTACCGGGGTTCCAAAAACTCAAACCACTCCAACACATCTACTCCCTTCCTATCTAGCAGTCTATCCATGTTCTCAAAGTGCCTAGGCATAGCCAAAAACCTAGTGGATCGACAAGTATTGCCCTAGCAACAAAGTTCAACAAAACTGAACCAAAGGAGAAGAGAACGGGGGCAATACCGGTATCCATGGCACCCGGGGGGATAGGGAATGATCCCACTGGAGAAGAACAAGGAAGGACGGCACGGATGCGGCACACCGGGAGGGGGCGCCGGGGTGGGCGCCGCTGCTGCAGAGGAGAGAAAAACAAAACTGAAAGGGGGAATGGGGAGTTACTCCCCGTACCCCTTCAGTTATAACATTCCTCGGGACCGCGGTAGTACCGCACCAGGCGCGGTAGTACTGCGAGAGCGGTAGTATCGTGACTGCTGCGGTAGTACCGCTGGCAGCAGAAACGTCCACCAAGGACAACGATGAGGGGGGCAATTGCATCGAATGTCTTAGGGGGAAGGGCTTGGGATGACTCGAAACACGGCAGCTGGATGGAAAACACTCTGAGACAAAACAACAACGAGAAAATGCAAGATCAAACTTGGAGTGATCAAGATGCAACAAAACAACTTGAACACAAGAAAGAAGCACAAAAGCGAACCAATCCTCCCAACGAGAGGGGCGGTGGCCGAAGCCACCATGTTTGAGCTTATTTGGTATGACACCACAAAGATGTATCTTGGGTTCATTGCCAATGCTCTTCTTTGAAGCACCGTTGTCACCTTGGGTGACCATAACGGCCGCCGAACGTGACCATAGTGAAAGAATTTTGTCTCTTTCCGCATAATAGGTGGAGTGGTTGCCTATGAATTAAGCAACACTCCCCCTATGTCCATGCCTACATCCAAGCTAGACCTCATGTTGAGATGGGAAGTGTGGGCAAGTCTTCAAACCGCATTACTTGAATCAATGATATTTAGCTCATGCCTTAACTCTCGAAATCTTGCTTCATCTAAAGGCTTGGTGAAGATATCCGCAAGTTGATCTCCGGTGCCCACATATGAAAGGTCAATATCACCCCGCTTCACATGATCTCGAATAAAGTGATGACGAATCTCAATATGCTTCGTCTTACTATGTGGAACGGGGTTGTAAGCAATCTTGATAGAACTTTCATTGTCACATAAAAGAGGCACTTTGTCACAAGTGACACTGTAATCCTTGAAAGTTTGCCTCATCCATAATAATTGTGCACAACAACTTGCGGAGGCAATGTACTCGGCTTCGGTGGTAGAGAGGGAAACACAATTTTGCTTCTTGGATGACCAACTCACCAAAGACCTACCAAGGAATTGGCATCCTCCGGAAGTGGACTTCCTCTCCACTTTGTCTCCCGCCCAATCCGAATCCGTGTACCCGACGAGGTTGAAGCTTGAGCCTTTAGGATACCACAATCCAAAGTTTGGGGTATGAACCAAATATCGAAAGATTCTTTTGACAGCCACTACGTGACTCTCTTTTGGTGCGGATTGAAATTATGCACACATGCCCACACTCAACATGATATCCGGCCTAGATGCACAAAGATACAACAAGGAGCCAATCATAGAACGATACTCCCTTTGGTCTACCTCTTTACCATTCGGGTCGAGGTCAAGTTGACACTTGAGTGGCATGGGGGTCTTGGCTCCTTTAAGACCATCATACTTGAACCTCTTGAGCATGTCTTGAGTATATTTGGCTTGATTAATGAAAGTTCCTCTTGACAATTTCTTGACTTCAAAACCGAGAAAGAACTCCAACTCTCCCATCATAGACATCTCAAACTTGTTGGTCATTAGCTTAGCAAACTCCTCATTAAAAGATTTGTTAATCGAGCCAAAGATAATATCATCAACATATAGTTGGCATATGAACAATTTCCCACCAACCCTCTTGGTAAAAAGAGTGGGATCGATTTGCCCAATTTCAAACCCATAATCAACTAAGAACTCGGTAAGGTGCTCATACCAAGCGCGTGGTGCTTGCTTAAGGCCATAGAGCGCATTGTCGAGTTTATAGACATGATTGGGGAAATTGTGGTCCTCGAACCCGGGGGGTTGCTTGACATATACCAACTCATTAATGGGACCATTAAGAAAAGCACTCTTCACATCCATTTGATATTACTTAAAGTTGTGATGAGAGGCATAAGAAAGAGCAATACGAATGGACTCAAGACGAGCCACGGGGGCAAAGGGTTCACCAAAGTCAATACCTTCGACTTGGGAAAAACCTTGAGCCACCAACCTTGCCTTGTTCCGGATGACAATACCAAGTGCATCTTGCTTGTTCTTGAAAATCCATTTGGTCCCAATAACATTATGATCACCTTTGGGTCTCTCCACTAATGTCCACACCTTGTTGCGCTTGAAGTTATTGAGTTCATCATGCATGGCCTCAAGCCAATCTGGTTCTTCAAGCGCCTCACCTACCTTTTGGGGTTCAACACAAGAAACAAATGCATTATGGGCACAAAAGTTTCTCAATTGACTACGAGTTTTTACCCCCTTTTGGATGCTTCCGAGCACTTGATCCACCGAAAGATCTTGTGATTTTAACCGGGATGCAATCTTGAGTGCTCGACGAACTCTCTCTTCTTCCAAAGTTTCTTGAGGAGAAGCTAGAGGACCATCTTCGGAAGAAGGAGCCTCCTCAAGGACTTGCTCATCACCTTGAGCTTGCCCTTGAACGAGAACATGATCTTGGTCATCATTTGGTGCACCACCATCTTCAATGATTTTATCTTGACCTTGATTTTGTACGGGCGAGAGAGGGCCTTCGTCTTGTTCTTGGTTTTCTTGTGAATCTTGAGGAGGTGATGGATCCACGTGCGTAGAGCATTGTCCTTCTCCTTCCACCACAAGGGGTTCCTCAATGGGTAGGAACTGACCCACACCCATTCTTCTTATGGCTTGAGGAGGAATTTCATCACCTACAACATTAAGATCACTTTGCCCCACTTGGGAGCCATTATGTTCATCGAACTCCACGTTACTAGACTCTTCAACGAGTCCGGAAGACTTGTTGTAGACTCTATAGGCGTGAGAGTTCGAAGCATAACCAACAAATATTCCCTCATTTGTCTTAGCCTCAAACTTAGATAAACGGGCACCTTTCTTAAGAATGAAACACTTACACCCGAAGACCCGAAAATACTTGATGTGGGGCTTCTTCCTGGTGATGATTTCATACGGAGTTTTGTTCAAGATCTTGCGGAGATAAAGACGGTTAGTTGCATGACAAGCAGTGTTGATGGCTTCTGCCCAGAAGTTGTATGGACTCTTGAACTCCGCCATCATTGTTCTTGCTGCATCAATCAGAGTGCGATTCTTTCTCTCC
Source organism: Bromus sterilis (assembly GCA_950022295.1). Lineage (NCBI taxonomy): Eukaryota > Viridiplantae > Streptophyta > Magnoliopsida > Poales > Poaceae > Bromus > Bromus sterilis. The sequence goes on along the minus strand of OX465598.1, from coordinate 210,378,882 downwards.
GCAACACCATTTTGTTGAGGGGTATAAGCAGCGGAATATTGATATTTGATCCCCTCATCTCCAAGGAATTCATCCAGGGTGTAGTTCTTGAACTCGGTGCCGTTGTCACTCCTAATTTCCAAAATCTTTGAATTGTGTTCACGTTGAGCTTCATTGGCAAACTCGATGACGGTTTGTTGGGTCTCACTTTTCTTCTTGAAGAAATAAACCCATGTATATCTTGAATAATCATCAACAATAACCAAGCAATACTTATTCCCGCCAAGATTATCATATGAGGGAGGCCCAAAAAGATCCATGTGAAGGAGCTCCAAAGGCCTCTTGGTGGAGATGATATTCTTGATGGGATGTTTCTTCTCATGAAGTTTCCCTTCAATGCATGCCCTACAAGCACGATCTTTGGCAAAGCTAACATTTGTTAGTCCAATGACATGCTCACCCTTGAGAAGTGTTTGCAAAGACCTCATATTGACATGGGCTAGTCGGCGGTGCCAAAGCCATCCCACATCAACTTTAGCCATTAAACACATGGTGGTTTTGGTGGGGACTTTTGAGAAGTCCGCCACGTACATACCGTCCTCCATGTGTCCAACAAAGGCTACTTTAAGAGTTTTGCTCCACATTAGGGTGACCATGTCTTTATCAAAGAAGGTACAAAGGCCCATCATGGCAAGTTGACGAACGGAAAGTAAATTAAAGGCACAAGTCTCAACTAGAAATACTTTCTCAATGGAAGAGTCCGGAGAAATTATTACTTTTCCAAGACCTAATACCTTTGACGTGTTTGCATCTCCAAATTGGACACGGGTAGTTCTAGATGGTCCGAAATCAATGTCCACCAACATGTCCTTGCTTCCGGTCATATGACTTGTAGCCCCGCTATCAAGTATCCATGAACCCCCACCGGAAGCCGCCACCTACATGAGATCAATGCTTGGATTTAGGTACCCATTCATGAATGGGTCCTCTCGCGTTAGTAACAAGGGTCTTGGGCACCCAAATGGACCATGCAATATACTCATCAAAGGAACCAACAAATTTGGCATAAACATGCCCATCATTAGTGCAACAAAGAACATAAGAGGGGTTAGTTGATCCGGAAAAGTCATTGGGAGTGGCATCACTCCTCTTGGTCATTCCACCCTCAATGGCCTTTGCCACTTTTTCTTGAGGCTTCTCCCCTTCCTTCACAAATGTGACTTCCTTTGAAGGAGGAGGTGCCTTTCCTTTCTTCTTTTTGTTCTTCCTCTTCTTGTTCTTCCTCTTTGATGAACTCGTACCAAAACCAATGCCTTCCTTGCCAATGACCTCCTTTTGGGAACTCAAGAGATCATTAAGGTTCTTTTCTCCTTGAATGCACGAGATAAGTCCCTTCTCAAGTTGTGCCTTCAACCTAGTGTTTTCCTCAATGAGAGGAGCATACTCACAACAAGAATTAGAGGAACTAGGTTTCTCTACCACAATAATAGGAGAAAAGGTAGTAATTTCTTTAGTGAGTTGCATACTTGTTTCATCATGAGCCTTCTTGAGAGCCATGAGTTCGTGTTTTAAGGACTTGTGGTCCTTTTCGACTTTCTCATGATCCACAAGAAGTCTTTCATGAGCCTCAACAAGTTCATCATTTTTAGTCTTGAGATCACAAGCAATAGCATTGGAATGTTTAAGGTCAAGTTTTAGCTTAGAGATATCAATAGCATACGTCTCATCAAGAGACAACTTAAGCTCACGCTCTTCTTCGAGAGAATGAGATAGCTCCCCTATCTCATCCGCATAGTCGCGACTATGACCTTACAACTCGACGATAGTCTCATCAAGTTGCTCAATGTGAGCATGTGCTTCTCCTAGTTGTTCCAAGAGATCCACAAAATGTCTTTTTGCAACACCTTTGAGCTTGGACATGAATAGTTCGAATTCATTCTCCTCATGTGCTTTGGGCTCCTCATTTTCCTCCACACAATCCAACAAAGAGGGGTTAGTGGGAGTAAATGCTTTAGAGTGAGGAGTTACCGAGGTAGTCTTGGCCATAAGACACTTGTGGATGATGTGAGGGTTCTCGTTGGGGGAGTTGAAGAGAGATGTTGATGAGGGGGATTCAATGGCGATGGCAACGGTGGCGGTTGCCACAATCTCACCACTTTCTTCATCCTCCTCATCATCGGAATAGTATTCTTCTTGAGCCAGAAACACACGTTGTGGCTTCTTCTTCACAAAGGTCTTGTTCAATGGTGGCTTGTTCTTGTCCTTACGGATGAGCTTTCCACCGTGGTATTCTCTCTTCTCATACGGACAATCCGCAAAAAAGTGACTCACATTGCCACAATTGAAGCAAGTTCTTATTCTTTGGCCCTTTGGCTTGAAGCTACTTGAGTTGGACTTGAAGATCTTCTTGTTTCCCCAAAATTGTCTTGAGGCTAGAGCCATGTGCTCATTGTAAGCATACTTGGTGTCTTCCGGACCCACATCCTCTTCATCTTCATCTTCCTCAACTTGAACCTCCTTGGCCTTCAAGGCAAGAGATGGCATCTTGGAGCCGCTTTGGCGAGCCAATTTTAACACGGCCGTGGAGTCCAAGATTTCCATAGCAACAAATTTATCCAAGACTTGGTTTGAACTCAACTCGCAAAAGTCGGGCCTTTGACGAATGACCTTGGTGATATGCTTCTTGTGTAGGAGCATAGCCGAGATGAACTTTCTCTTTATCCATCCGTCATCGGTGTCCATGCTCCCATGGTCCGTCATGGAATTTGCGAGAGCCACCAACCTTTGATGAACATCCTCGGAAGACTCCCCTTCATTCCGGACAAAGTGATCGGCTTGATCTTGAATCATGTCAAACTTTGAGCACCGTATGCTAGTGCTTCCCATGAGAGTCCTCTCGAGAATATCCCACATCTCTTTTGCCGTTTCACACTTTAGGACAAGATTGTATTGTTCTTCCTTCAACCCATTTCCTATCACGAGCATAGCATGACTGTTGATGGTTTTGTCACGATATTCTCTTAGGGTCATGTTGTGGCGGTCACGAGGAGTAAATCCCTCCTCAACGATGCGCCAAAGTTCCACGGATGACCCCTTCAAGTGTCTCTTCATGCGATGAGCCCAAACCTGATAAGCATCTTTGTTAAGGATGGGAATAGTTCCTGGATGTGCAAAATGGGGTTCGGCTAGAGGTAGAGAGTTATAAGTAACAGGAGGAGCCACCGCGGAATGGATACCCGATCCATTCCCCGTACGAGGAATGGATCAGATATCATTCCTACCATCATCATTAGATTGGGAGATGACATCTCCTCCACCCAACGTTGGAATGTTGGGGGTGATGGTGGGGTTTCTCTCCGAGGGCATCCTTGACATGAGACAACCAAGCATATCGGTAATTTTGTTCATGTGAGCCTTAATGGCGGACATGCCTTCATTGTACTCATGTCGAGAGATAGATGATGAGTCATCCTTCGCGAGCGTATTCGCGAAGCCCTTGATACTTGGATTCCCTTCCAAAAGAGAAGGGTTCGGAGTAGCTTCTGGAAGCTCAACCTCTACCGGTTTATCCTCTTGCGACATCCTCTTAAGGCGGTACAGCCCTTAATAAGAGACGAGGCTCTGATACCAATTGAAAGGATCGGAATGTCGACTAGAGGGGGGTGAATAGGCGACTAACACTTTTTAAACTTTTCTTAACAATTTAGGCTCAACAAGGAAAATAGGTTGGCTAGATATGCAACTATGTGAACAACCTATATGCCAACAACTATGATATAACAAGCAAGCAATAAATAAGAAAGGAAAGTAACTTGCACAATGTAAAGGTAAAGGGGAACACGGGAGACAAGGATATGTTTCCGAAGTTCCTTCTCTTTCGAGAAGCACGTCTCCGTTTGGAGAGGGTGAGGAGCACAATGCTCACACGAAGCCAACGGGGGCCACCCTATTTCTCCTCACGCTCTTACCGATGTAAGATGTCGTGAACCACTACGAGGCGGCCTTGAAGGTGGCAACCAAACATTTACAAACAAGGTTGGGGCAAACTCCACAACTTAATTGGAGGCTCCCAATGAAACCACGAAGCTTCACCACAATGGAATGTGGTTTCGACGTGACCTCTTCCGTCTAGGGCACCAACGCACCCAAGAGTAACAAGATCCACACGGGATTAGTGGGGGGAATCAAATATCCTTTGGTGGAAGTGTAGATCGGGGCCTCCTCTTCCAAACCCTAGAGAATCAACAAGTTTTGATGGCTAGGGAGGGAGATCGGGAAAGAATGGAGCTTGGGCGTCAATGGAGGTGAGAGCAATAAATGAGGTGGGTCTCAATGAGGAAGAAGACCCCCTTTTATAGGTGCCCTTAAATGCAGCCGTTGGCTGTCCACCAACCACGGTAGTACCGCTACAGGAGCGGTACTACCGCCCTGCGTTACTACCGTACCGAGAGCAGTACTACCGCTCCACGGTACTACTGAGCCCTAGTGCCGCCCCCACTACCGCAGAGTCCAGCGGGAATCCGGTAGTGGATGCGGTACTGGTCCACGGTACTACCGCGCAGCGGTACTACCGAGCCCCAGTGCCGCCTCCACTACCGCAAAGTCCAGTGGGAATCCGGTAGTGGATGCGGAACTGGTTCACGGTACTACCGCGGAGCGGTACTACCGATCCCCAGTGCCGCCTCCACTACCGCAGAGTCCAGTGGGAATCCGGTAGTGGATGCGGTACTAGTCCACGGTACTACCGTGGAGCGGTACTACCGCTCCTAGAGAGGTACTACCGCCCAGGCAGAGCCAGAGAGCCACATCCAAAAGTCCCCAATCCTCCACGACGCAAAAGAAATATGTGGGTGCAGAAAGTGAGACCGTGTGATGATTCCACCCACCATTTCCAAAGTGGATCCCCTCTTCATAGTACGGTTTTCCTACGACTCAATTAACACAAAAGGAGATCGAAAGAAAAACTCCGTCTTCACGTTTCGTACACCGAGGGGGCAATAACCGTCTTGTGCCAATAATGTCGTTATCTGAAATGCTCATCGCAACCGGTTAGTCCGCAAATGTATTGTCATCAATCACTAAAACCAATCAAGGGAAAACATGCCCTATCAACCATGAAGGCACACCAACGCCACGAAGGCTCACCCTATTCCCCTTGAGATATCACCACGAAGGCGATTCCCAACCACCCGTGGTAGACCTTCAGGCGGCCTCCAAACTTTCACAAACTTTCCGGGTGGCAAATCACAAGTTGATTCCTCACCAGAGAATTCCTACCGCCTAGGAGTCTCAAACCTCCAAGAGTAACAAGATCAAGGGGGAAATGCTCAATACTTTATCAAATCATGAATTCCTTTGGTGAAAAGAGGGAGAGGGAGTGGATCTATCAATGGGTGAAATCTCTCTCAAGAACTCTCACAAATCTCTTCGGGATCTAGGATTTGGTGTAGGAGAAAGGAGGGCGAGCCTTTTAGGGTTCTTGTGTGTTTGGAATGAAGTGCCCAACCCTCACATGTGGTGGTGAGGGGGTATATATAGTCCAAGAGCTGAAATGGAGGTTGGAGCATTCTGCCTGCATAAATGTCGGACTTCCGAAATATACAGAACGTCTGAAACTTGAATATGCGCAGAAGAACACAACAGAACCAAAGAACATGGAACAAGTACCGGACGTCCGACGACGTCCGGGCATCCGATGACCGGACATCCGGAGCACGACGGATTTCTGTTAATAACAAGGCGAAAGCCCACTGACCTCCCGGACCCTTTATCTGACAACAACCGGACGTCCGATCACGGGGCGTCCGACATGCATCGGAAGGCCGCCCAGAAAAAAACAGCAGGAACCCAATACTGAAACGAGCATAGCTTTTACCTACGAACTCCGATTTTGATGATCTGGGGCTTATTTTAAAGCTATTGAAAAGCTCAAGATCCTCACATAGAGAACCACCCAAGATAAAACGAAATGGAAGGTTCAAAGTATGTAAAGGATATGCCATAGGATTTGAGGAATGAGTTGGCTATGGATTTCCTATTTTTGGTATAAAGGATAGGAATGGAATTGAGTTAGGAATTGTTGACTTGAGAAAGTCCATTACTAAAACCATTTGATACCCTCTTAATAGTGTGGGATCCCTATAACTCAAGAATAACAAAATAACTATAATATAGCTTCCGGAAATTCATACTTGAGCATGCATCCTTTTCGATGGTCAATGATCCACGACACAATACCTTATACTTGAGCGTTCCACTTGAGCTTGATGATGGGGTCATGCTTGGCTCAAGATGTCCATGAAATATTTGTCACATAACTTGGTCAAGACTTCAATTAGTTTCCTCGTAAGTCATGAGGAAAGCTTTGCATTATATGCCATCTTCACATGTGCTACCACATGATCATCCGCAAGCTTCAAGCATGTAATCCTATGAGATGCATATATTGATCTTGACCTTGTATAACTTGATGACCATTACACTTGATGTCATCATCTCATGGGAGCTTGTGATATTTCTCTTGATGCATTCCCATGAGAATCACCTAACCCTCAAAGATATAGAAATACATCGCATGGGTTAGAACTCAAAGCACAATTGACAATTTCTTACCATGCAACAAGATCTCATGTGGTACATAAGTAGTGCTTGAGTGTTGACCATCAAGAATTCAATCTTTCATCTTTATCTTGGTCAACATTCATCTTTACTCCATGATCAAGTGGTGTCCAGCCCAAAAGGCACATGACAGATATATTGCGTGAATTATTGAGTCCTTAAGACGACCTCAAATGGACAAGTGTTCAACATGAATATTCTCAGTCTTGGTGAGTTAAATGACTTTTCTTTTTGAATCTTCTTAATCTGAGGTTGTATACAACACGTGAGACCTAAAAACCAATCTTCAATAGATTGTATTCATTGCAAATTCATCCATTCTTCTTATCATTATCCATGGGACAATCATCCATAGATCCATGATGCCATTGTTGATTTATTGGAATCATCATTCATTAACAAGCCACAATGGATACATTTGTGTTGATAAACAATGTTCTTCATGCATTTCCTATGTAACTTTCCTTCAAATATATATATATATATATCTCAATGCAAACATTAGTCCATAAGGATTTTCATTAATTACCAAAACCACACATGGGGACTACATGTACTTTCAATCTCCCCCATTTGGGTAGTTGATGACAATATCAGCGAGAGGGTTTATATAATAAATATTCAAACAAGCATGCAACTTATCCAAGGATAAATTGTATACTTGGGTTCTTTTGAAAGCATAAAGTAACACAAAGTTACTTTATGTTATCCACACAGGTTATACTAGCATCAAAATACTACACAAGAATTTGATGTTAGTAGGACCATAATATATAGAGAAAAACTCTCCCACAATATATGCACATGTGAATGAACTTTAGTTTCATTGCATATCTTGACCACGTTGAAGTTTACTCTATATACGTAGCATCATGCATGCCATAAACATATATGTAATGACCCGATTCACTAAGGAATCCAAGTCTCTGTGCATTCTGTGCTAGTCCATGGATCAATAGCTAGCACACACAGTACATGATGTAATATCAAGAATAAACCACATGTCATATATATTACATCGAAGATCCAGTATTACAATATAGCATACCTGCATAGCTCAAGGCTAGCTTACAAATAGAATACAGCGGAAAATAAAACAATAAAAGCTTCGCGGCGTCCATCAACTCCACCGGCATGTTGAGTATAGACATCGTAACCCTACAACGCATCACTTACTCGTCGTATAAAAACCTGCAACACCGAAGGTTACAGCCCGACAACGGGTCAGTACATCTGATTTGTACCGCAAGTCACACGAAAAAGGATATAACAGACCTACATCTACATGAAGGATAAGTCAAAGGAAAGCTTATGGTTTGTTTTGCAGAAAGAAAAATTTTCCCTCACATACTACAACTAGTCAAATTTTAATTTATCTTGCTAGTCCTAAGTATGGTTGAATCGGGCTACACGAATTCCAACCATCCCTTTATTAAAAGTTCCCACTCAAATTCTTATTAAGGTGAATTATCTGTCAAGACCATCCAACAACAATAATGCCCAGTTGCTCAAAGTTGTCCGTAACCGTGGACACGGCTAATCATGATCAGTTTTTACACTCTGTAGAGGTTTGTACACTTTCCCCACTGGACTCAACCCGAAGATTGAGACATAGTCTTTCAGAAGAGGTTGCCTCCACCCTTTGGTAGCCGATACACCTATCATATCTACATCAGCTAGCTACCAGGGCCAGGTTCCCCACAACTTACTCATCTAAGCCAGAGCCCATATAGCCAGTGGTTGTACATGGAAGCTACTAGTCACACTGTCTGTCCGATCTTTTTGAGCCTGGACGGCGCCCACTGCGTTCAGAGGGTAGACACCATGACGCACCCGGTTCACCACCAAAACAACCATTCGGGAAGCATTTAGCCCTGGTCCCTCCTTAGACAAGGCATGAGCCCCAGGATGCATTCCTTGCCCGCCCAGAGGTGATTTCTATTTAAGTTTGCTAGTCAAGTCATTAATTCTCACATAGCTCAATGATAACTCAACCAATCCCCGTCTACAAAGAAATAGCAGTATATAACAAACACGATCCTAGGGCGACAATGAAATACAAGGTCAAAACATATGGCTATCCTACTAGGTTTAAATCATAACTAATATATAGTCCTACACATGCATAGAGTGATAATTTTCTACATGCATAATACAAAATATAGGTTGAGGTATGGTCAAAGTGTAACTTGCCTTTTCCATTCGGTGAAGTTCTTAGCTCTCACGGTCCAGTCCACTCTACTCGTCACACTCCGAGAAATCTATCGCAAACGAAGGAACTTGTCGGGACCCGGAATAGGCGTATGTAATTCCAGTCACGATACAATCACATGGAGAGCCGAGAGCCGTACCCACTTGTCTAAGCAGACAAGGCCAAGCACAGAACGCTCTCGGAAAACATCAAACGTGAGGGGCATCCCATCCAGGCCGGATGATCAACTAAGATGGGTCCTCAACGTCTGCTCACAAGTCTAAATGCTTATGGGTGGTGAATCCCATACTCATAGACAAGTCGCCTCAACCATGTTATCGATTGGATCCTAACTCTTACATAGACTTACTCCAGCCCGATCACTTAGTCGGGGTCTAGGGCGGGCTCGATCATACAACAAAGTGTGCCACGTGACATAGTCACGAGCAATCGCATCGCGATGCCCCAAGCTGCGCACATCTAAGGGCCACTTGGTGTATAAAAGACCGACAGCCAGATCACAACTAAGGTCTCGAAAACCCATACTAAAACAAGCATGTTATAATCATACACGCATCACACATGTCTAGTATGAACAGCAGGTATCATCACATAACTCTACAAAGTACTCTTTATTGATATACACATAGAGCATACAAAGATCACATGTCTGTGATCAACATTACATCATACAACGGAAGCAAATTAGGTCTGAGTACAGACAAGTTTAACAAATGTCTTAGAGAAGCCTTGTAAACATACATGCCCTTCCACGAGGGACCAGACTGTTGTCTGGGACTATGCTAACTTAGTCAACGTCGAGCTTCAGGTCAGTGACTCCATCGGGGTCCGGGTTCTCATCTAAAACATAGAATAAGCAAACGTGAGTACAAAGTCGTACTCAGCAAGACTTACATCAGAACTACACTACTCATGCTCAAGTTTCAAGGTAAAGGGGAGGTGGGGTTCAACATGCAGAAGTGCCAGCTTTGACTTGGCTAGTCCTGAACTACGAGTACCAGACTTGAGGTAAGAAGCGTACACGAGTCCACTACATGTCTCCAAACAATACACCACTATGGTTACTTCCTCGACTTCACCACGAGGAAGCCCACCATAGCACTCACGCTTATCTTGCGGATTTTATAAGTATCCATTCAAGTTATCTATTGATCAAGTAGAGGTCTCCAAGTAGTCCATAACCGCGGACACGGCTATTCGAATAGTTCATTAACCCTGCAGGGGTGTACATCTTCACACGCGTGTCATCACTTATCGCCTCGTTCTTGTCACCCTTCAAGCGGGTGTCGGACGTGGATGAAACCAAGGCACTAACCTCACATCACCTTCTCTAATCCAGGAGTCGACTACCTGAGTTTGGCACCGCTCGAGAGTCCGGCCGGTTCCACGAAATGGACTCAGATAATGTAAGGGACCGAGACGCCACCTCTGCCAGATGGTTTCACTGCCTCACAAGTCCACCCACATATCTATATGATGCAACCTTTTCTTCATTCTTTTTCTATGCACATGCCAAATGGAAAGCCCGAATCTATTGTGACTCCTGGACCGGATCGGGTACGTAAAGAGGCCAAACCGGGTTCCCATAAAACCCTACATGTGGTCATAATCTTTGTCTTGGATCACAAAACAGGAACTCGGGGCCTAGGGCAGTGTTCAACGAGACAACCCACTGTGTACTCGTACACAGCCTCTCATTGTTCACCTTTGTTGAGGGTGGATTCACCAACACGTTATCATTTACATCACTGTGTTCATTCCATCCCGACTCACAATCATAACATCCTCATTATAACACTAAGCAGCAAAAGCAGTAACAGTTGCAGGGGCCACATGCTCATCATTCAACTCCTATATCTGCTAGGATTGTGGTTTGCTTAATACGGTGACAGAATGATAGGTCATGCATCGGAATGGGTTCAACTATGCGAAAGAACGTGTCTCGGTGATCTCCTAAACATGCATAAGAGAGACTGAGAGGGAATTGGGATTTTATAGATATGATCAATGGGGTTTGCTTGCCTTGCTGACGATACACGGGGTTTACCGAACTTCTTCTCCTTCAGGGGTGATCACCGTCTCGGAGGCACTGTTACTGGCACAATCATCAACAAGATGGGGGGCAACATTGTAATAGAATGCACAAGCACATGATATAGTTGGCCATGATGTGAATGCTACTGATTTGTGGCACATTTGATTTAAATAAAGTGTATTGCATTTGAAATACAAATTCAAACTCCACATATGAATTTCAATTTAACCAAATTGCATTTGAAAATGTTTGAACATTTGAAACCATGTGATCATGTGTGTGATATGCTTCTGAAGTTAAGGTGATCATATGTGCATTGCATTGGTTCAAATTAGGATTGCATTTGGAATAAATTTGAATTAATTCCAATTAAGACAAATAGCAAAAGCTACTGGTCCCATTTTAAAATCAATTCAAACATGGTTGAAAGTTGCATATTTGGATAGAGAATTTTATGCTGATCATTTTTCATATATTATTTGTCCAAATTGGAGTTCATATGAATTTTCTATGATTTATTGAAGTTTTGGCTATTTTCTGGATTTTTCTGATTTCTTTTAATTCTTTTTAATTTCTTTTCTTTTTATTGCGTCAGGGTGGCGTGGGGGTGATGTCACAGGGGGGCTGACAGGTGGGGCCCTGCTGTCATAGGCTCTGGGGTTAAACCCCTGTTAGTTATAAACTAACAGTGGTTAGTTAAGGGCCTGGGGCCCACTGTCAGCGACTAGGGTTAGGATTAGGGGGGTTGGTTAGTGGCTAAATAGGCTGGGCCCGTCGGAATGTCGCCCTTTTTCCCGCCGAAGCCATCTACATGGAGCTGGGGGCTCGTCCGCACCTAGGGGTGCAGGAGGGGGACCTCTAGGAGGCATGTGGCCACGACGGTGACGACTTTGCGCGGCGGACGGCCACTGACCACGGTGATAAAGGGCTACGGGCCACGGCTAGAAGCACGAGAGGGGGGAAAAGGAAGAGGGGCTCACCCCGGAGCTGCAGGAGTGGACGGCGAGGTCAGAGGAGCTGCGGCTGGGGCGGAATCGTCGTCGTGGACCACGGCACCCGGCGGCGAGGAGTTGAATCTGGAGGCGTCTACAGGGGCTCTCGGCGTCGATTGGATGCTCTAGGAGGTGAAGACGATGGAGGCGAACCCTGTGGACAACTTGGCGCGACGAACGGCGGTCGGTGGCCGCGTAGAAGCACGACGGCGCTCTCCGGCGAGCTACTGGTGGCGACGAATTCGTCGAGGGGAGGCAGGGAAGACGAGCAGCGATGGGGGGGAAAGGGAGAGGAGCACCTAGGCGTTCTCCTGGCGAGGAGATGAGACACGGGGGGGCTTGGAGCCTTCTCGGCGTCGCGGTGGCTCCGCGGCGTGCTCCTAGGCCGCCACCGAGCTGCTTCGGCGTCGGGGAGGTAGATGACAAAGGGGGCTGGTGGGTTGGGTCGGGGTCCCGTTAGTTGGGCCGGGGTGGCCAGGGGGTTGGGCTGCTTTCCTTTTTTCTATTTTCTCTCTTTACTGTTTCTGTTTTCTTTTTCTTCTATTTGTTTTTTCTCTGAAATAAATAGTAGAGCATTTTATAAAATCTTCAAAACTTTTATGTGGGCTTATAAAATATGTAGCTAGCCACTCACAAGTTTTAGAGATTTTTGAAATTCAAATAATTTGAATTTCAAATCAAATAGGGGTTTATTTAATTTTCCAAGGCATTGTTTGAAAATTAGAAAATTCCATGAGCATGGGATTGATCCCAAACCACTTTTAAAATGATTACCATCATTTATAGGAATTTTTCAAATGTTCAAAAGATTTTTGGAAAAAGATTTTTATCTGGCCATTTGATTTAATTTCTCAGGGCTTTTCTTTTCCCCATTTTGATTTTCTCTTTCAATTTTTCACATGATGCAAAGGGATCAAACAACCCTAGCACTTACCTAAACTTGGGTTGTGACAGAACTCGAATAAGCAATCACATCACAAGGCAAACAAAAGATCAACAAAACACACACAAAGGGTTTTAGCAACAAAATAAAAAGCTTTGAAGTGCAGAGGTGTCGATGTGCTCGAAGGTGAAAGGTGGAAGATGAACTCGAGAGAGTCAGCGGATAAAGAATTGTTGATATGAAAGATTATTTCCATCGGCATTATGAATTCAAGATGAATGTCATGCCAATATGAAAGTTGTGTGGATATAGCTGATAGGATGTTTAAAATGATCTGATGTGCAAAAAGAATCACGTGGAACGGAATACTACAACACGGTTTATAGCAGGTTGAAGTTTGAATTAAATTAAATTTCAAACAGATCAAAAAGTATTTGAATATGGTGGACAAATGATATAGACAACAAGTATATGGTACAAGTGATCATACGCAAAGAGAATCAATTCAATTGGATTAACGGTATAAAAGATACGGCCTCCAGAAGGTTGAATTTGAATCTAAATAAATTCAAATTCAAAATGGTTTCAAAAGTTGAGTTGATATGTTTACAGGATAGGGGAGCTCAAAAGATACATTCGGGATTTTGAATCACCTAAATCCGACTAATGGTCCAATAGGTATGGTTAAAACAAAACTAGAAACTAATCTGCGAGAAATAGAATTGACCTTCAAATAATGGAATTACAACTAGATCCCTGCCAAAACAAAAATACAGTGAAGCTCACCGTAAACACAGGAAGGGGCGCGTATAGAACTAGAACATTCTCAGCTTCGGACGTCGAGGGTGTCGGCTCCGGTGACTTTTCGTTGAACAAAAGATGTCTATTGCGTGACCCGTACGGGGGGCGACGCGATGGTGCTGACGAAAGCAGTGGCTGGATTTTATCTCGACCGCGGCAGTGGCGTGAACCCGGTGCACCCGATGAACTCTGGCGCTCTCCGATGACACCGGCTCCTTTCGCGGAGTGCGGAAACTTGCGACCTCGACCACAAAACTTTGTCAATCGGATGAGGTATTGAGAGGAGCTTCAAGAGGACATAACGGAATTTACTGGGATGTACCAATGGCGACACAAACGACGACCAAAAGCGGCAGCCAACGGCAAGATCCGGCAAGGCGGCGGCGGTGCACGGTGACGAGTCGGGACGTCGCGCGGGACGTGGTGGCGACTGGCGGCTTCTGTGGCGCGTCGGCGTCCTCCGGCGAAGGGCGCGGAACGGGGCGACGCATGGGCGAGCCCACCGGTGCGGCGGCCGTCCGTCCATGGCGGCGCGGGCTGCTATAGCCCTCGTCCGAGCGGCTCCCAGGCGCGCGTCATGGCCTGGTGTCGAGGCGCGGCATCCGGGGCGGGGCGGCGGCGGCCGGCAGCGCAGCCGTGTGGCGCAGGAGGCGCGCTCCGGCCAGATGCTGCCAAGGCGCGCGGCGGCGGCCGTGATAGCGCGCGCGGCCGCGGCTTAGTACGGCCTGGTCGGGTCGTCGGCCCGGGGCGCGGCGATGCGTGGCGCCCTCCCAACGATAAGACTGGCGGCGGCCGGCGGGGTTCTTCTCCAGCGAAGGCCGTGGCGGAGGGAGGCGTGGAGGCGTGGTCGGCGGCGGGCTAGGGTTAGGGAGGAGAAATAATTAAAGAAAAAAGAAAAAGAAAGTAAACTCAAAAATTAAATAAATAGGCCCGGAGGAAAAAAAACAAAAAAACGGATCGGGTCCGAGTTGGGCTCTACTGCGCCCACGGCGAGAGACTCGCTACTTGGCCGAGTGGCTTCAGTTTTTATTTTATTTAAATCTGAAATTCAAAAAAATTTACAGAAATAAATAATCATCAGAAAAATATGAAATAAATTTCTAAATTCATCAAATAATCTAAAGAAAATTATGCAATGAACATATTTTCCAAAAAAGTAAATAAAAATAAATACATTTTTCAATGACCTTATTTAATTATAAAATATTTTTAGAAATTCACAAAAATGTCAAATAATTATTTAAATAATTTCCACTCAATTTTTCTGAAGAAGTCATTTTATCTTCTCTAATGTTATTATAATTTTGAATGGAAATTTATTTGAAATAACTCCAAAAAAAAAATTTAAAACATTTCCAATTGTCTTTTATATTGAAGGAGTCATATTACATTCAAATTCAAAAGTTTCAGATCCTAGCGAAAAAAAAATATTTAGGGAAAGTCATTTTATTCCCTCTCATTTTAATATTCAATTCAAATTCAAAAGTTTCAGATCCTAGCGAAAATCAAGCATATCAAGCAAACAATCATTATTATAATTAATTTATTAACATTCCAAATTTTAGAAAATTTTGGGATGTTACAGACTACCACCCTTAAAAGGAATCTCGTCCTCGAGATTCGAAAAGTTTAGAAAAAAAGGTTAAGGTTTGGGTCTTCATGACAGTCCATCGATCCTCCGATGAGCTAGGGTACTACCACCCTTAAAAGGAATGCGACGTGGTCTTCAAAATCTTACTCCATCGATGACATCCTTCATAGAGATTGCGCCAACTCCTTTGAGGTCTTGAATCCTTAGTAAAAGAGGAATCTTCCATATACCGAACCTTCATGGTTGACAAGGCAGGAGCCAATACTAAACAACTATCGATTCCCTCATGGTGGTCATCAAGAATACTTCTACGGGATATCTGCAAGAAAACGGTCTTGGTCTATACTCACCGTATAACTTACTATTATTAACGATAATCTTATGTAGGGGTCGAACATTGTACCATCCTATGGTTTAGGCTTAACATCGTCACCTCTCTACTATAGGTAAGTCACTCAAGATTTACTATCCCGCATAGCAAGAGCGAATAATACGAGTAGTCGGCATGGGGGCCAATCCATTCCGCACCCATATCATTACCTTGTATATGGTTTAGAGAATCTCGCAATCTAACACTCGGTCATCCTCACAGGCATTGCAGAAAGTTCCTCTTGATCTTGAACTACGTTCAGATAAATCCATTGGTTCTGCAATCCAACCAAACATCTATCGTTTCTTCAGAACTCTCAGGTTTACGCAAACTGATATAAAACGTGTACTGGTGGACTACAACTTCCTCCAGAGTTCTTCCTCCAGCAAGATTGGGCTTGCTTGTTGTACGATCCTGGCACATGAAGTTAACTTTGAACTTGGCATTGGTTGCATCATCTTTATTCCAATCTTGACATTAGAAGCCATTGTAGTAACTCCTTCTGGGTAGGGACGAGGATGAGGGGGAATAGAATGTAGATAGCGAGGTAGAGAGAGCGAGATAGGGAAAGATACCCATACAAACATCACACTAGTTTTGTAAATAAGTTTTCATGTGTAGTTGTCGATAAAACAAGAAATGACAGCTCACAGAAACGATCTAACGGTAGAAACTTGAATCTTTCTGGTCTTCAAGTCTTCGGGTCTTCAATGACGGTAGCTTTAGTTTTGCATTGTCGAAGAAATCTTCATATCGTTGAGTTACTTGCCAACTTATTCTTCTTGTGGTTGTGTCTTGTTCAGTCTTGAAGCATACTAAATAGATGAGAGGACTAATTAAAAGTAATTTTATTCTCCTCGCATAGAAGAAACGCAAACACAAAATACAACATCAACCAAAGACATAAGAAGGTCAAGGGGCACAAGAAAAACTTAACAAAACAAATCATGACATAAAACATCTAGTTCAACCAGCAGTACGTGCTGCGAACCACTACTCCAGCTAACATTAAAAGGTACCACCGTACACTTAGTGCACACCTACGAATATCTATCCTCCGGTTGTCAAACATAAGCTTCAATATGTCGACGTCTTTGTTCACATGTTCCTGCACCGATAACACTGAATTTCGCTAAGCTTCTTCCTTTTCTTCTTCACAGGTGCTTCCTTGAACTCCTGGATAATCTTCGTCATCCATTCCTTTGTTTGTTGAATCACTTGTTGTGTCACGATGAAAAATTGACAATGAGCGGGGTAATGATCAGTTCTTTCACATATAAAACATGTGACTTGAGTAGTGGGACATTCCTCACCCTAGTGAATTTCTTCACAATAGGGGCATCCATCTTGGTGTCCTTCATAGGAGTGTCATGTTTCTCCGCAAATTGTGCAGGCACGGGGCCTCTTAAGGTTTACCATCCTTTTCGTTGGGGTGACGAGGCGGGATCCCAACAAAATCATTGTAAATTCCTTCCAAGTAATCTTCCTTCGTGATTCGTCAATTGCTTGGTGCATTCTCCACCAAGTAGCAGCCTCTTCTACCAAGTACTTAACATCATAGGGGACCATGTCCTCACTTCCAACCTGGTTTATCCTCATGTTCTCCTCCATATTATGAATCCATTGTGCCACCTTCAGTCTCGACATCGCCCCAAAAAAGGCGAGTCCTACTTCATACTCCATCTATTAAACCCAAACGACAAGGGTAGGGGCAACTAGGATACAGACAGGAAAACAAACCTAAAGGTAGCACCAAGCATAAGCACACAGACAAGAATAAGGCAACACCTACTTGCAAACAACAACACATAACAACAATCACTCAAATCGCAAAAATCAAACCACACAAACAACACCCAGAGTAAGGTCATATGTGCAAGACATACGATCTCATCATACTACGCGAAATTCGTTCATCTAACTTCACCTAAAAGGTGGTGGTCTGATTCTAAGCTTCATCCTTCTCAGCTAAGGTGATCTTAAAGATTCCTCTCGTAGTGTCAAAACTTATTTATCCTCATAGGGTATTCTTCTCGTTCTTGTGGTCATAACTCCAATTGATCTACGAGGTTGATGATGTACTCCTCAAATGTCTCGTCTTCAGAGTTAGGCAACTCAGAGGGGTATTTACAGTAAAACAAGATGAGGAGTTTTAGAAGATGAATAACAGATGAGAGATACTAGTGGGGAGAGTGAGTAATCAAAGAATGATAAAATATTTTGTTCCTATGGTTTTTTCTATCCATTTTCTAGGGTCAGGACCTACAGTCAACATGGGCTCTGATACCATCTGTAACGACCCAATTCACAAAGGAATCCAAGTCTCTGTGCATTTTGTGCTAGTCTCTGGATCAATAGCTAGCACACATAGTACATGATGTAATATCAAGAATAAACCACATGTCATATATATTACATCGAAGATCCAGTATTACAATATAGCATACCTGCATAGCTCAAGGCTATCTTACAAATAGAATACAGCGGAAAAACAATAAAAGCTTCGTGGCGTCCATCAACTCCACCGGCAAGTTGAGTATAGACATCGTAACCCTACAATGCATCCCTTACTCGTCATATAAAAACCTGCAACACCGAAGGTTACTGCCCGACAATGGGTCAGTACATCTGATTTGTACGGCAAGTCACACGAAAAAGGATATAACAGACCTACATCTACATGAAGGATAAGTCAAAGGAAAGCTTATGGTTTGTTTTGCAGAAAGCCAATTTTTCCCTCACATAATACAACTAGTCAAATTTTAATTTATCTTGCTAGTCCTAAGTATGGTTGAATCGGGCTACACGAATTCCAACCATCCCTTTATTAAAAGTTCCCACTCCAATTCTTATTGAGGTGAATTATCTGTCAAGACCATCCAACAACAATAATGCCCAGTTGCTCAAAGTTGTCCGTAACCGTGGACACGGCTAATCATGATCAGTTTTTACACTCTGCAGAGGTTTGTACACTTTCCCCACTGGACTCAACCCGAAGATTGAGACATAGTCTTTCAGAAGAGGTTGCCTCCACCCTTTGGTAGCCGGTACACCTATCATATCTACATCAGCTAGCTACCAGGGCCAGGTTCCCCACAACTTACTCATCTAAGCCAGAGCCCATATAGCCAGTGATTGTACATGGAAGCTACTAGTCACACTGTCTGTCCGATCTTTTTGAGCCTGGATGGCGCCCACTGCGTTCAGAGGGTAGACACCATGACGCACCCGGTTCACCACCAAAACAACCATTCGGGAAGCATTTAGCCCTGGTCCCTCCTTAGACAAGGCACGAGCCCCAGGATGCATTCCCTGCCCGCCCAGAGGTGATTTCTATTTCAGTTTGCCAGTCAAGTCATTAATCCTCACATAGCTCAATGATAACTCAACCAATCCCCGTCTACAAAGCAATAGCAGTATATGACAACCACGATCCTAGGACGACAATGAAATACAAGGTCAGAACATATGGCTATCCTACTAGGTTTAAATCATAACTAATATATAGTCCTACACATGCATAGAGTGATAATTTCTACATGCATAATACAAAATATAGGTTGAGGTATGGTCAAAGTGTAACTTGCCTTTTCCATTCGGTGAAGTTCTTCGCTCTCACGGTCTAGTCCACTCTACTCGTCACACTCCGAGAAATCTATCACAAACGAAGGAACTCGAATAAGCAATCACATCACAAGGCAAACAAAATATCAACAAACAAACACAAAGGGTTTTAGCAACAAAATAAAAAGCTTTGAAGTGCAGAGGTGTCGATGTGCTCGAAGGTGAAAGGTGGAAGATGAAATCGAGAGAGTAAACGGATAAATAATTGTCAATATGAAAGATTGTAAGAGCAAAGTTTTGCCCCCGTGTGTTTTGGATATTGTTGGACAAGACAGTAGAGGAACTAACAATGTTTTCTAGTATAAACAGTTGAATAGGTTCCTGAAGGACAAGCTAGGTGATAAAGCTTCCGGGAAGGTTTTCAAGTTATCAAAGAATTACCCCCTGAGCAAAGCTTAATCACGGAGGATGACCCCCCAAAAATGAAGGTGTCCAGAAGCTCATCTCATTGAAGGAAATGAAGAAGACGGCGCAAGAGTCATAGGAAAAACCGTACTATCAAGAGGGGTCTTTAGTTTTTGGACACCGAAGTTATTGAGAAAATGCTTAGATCAAATCCACACCAAGTGAGAAGCCAGAGCGAAGAAATCTCTTGTGCACTAAATTCAGCTTCAGTAGAAAAGACTTCGTTCTTTGGCTTCTGAAGCAGAACTAAGTCCGTGAGTCAGCTTTACTTGTTCCGCAAGTAAAGTTGCGCAGTGATGAAAAATCCGACCGTTGTGGACACGTGTCAAGCTGTCACTTCGGGTCAATTTGGTCATTCCGCACCTCGGGATCGCCAACTATAAATACGCCGCCCCATCCTCCATTTGCGGGTGGCTGGTCTGAGAATATTCCTGAGAGAGATTGAAGAGAGCACCCCAAAAACGCCACCGAAGCAAAACCCAAAACCCAGAATACTTAAGCCTAAGTCCCATTGATCTGAGTAGATTCGAGATGATTTAGGTGAAAGCTTACTAGCATTTTTTATCTTGGAGAACTGCAATTCTCCTAGACAGTTAGAGTTTTTTTCTTCAGAGAGCGAAATTAATTGTCGCCTCGAAGTCCAGTTTGTCAAAGGTTTCGGTGATTTCCTTACTAATCAACCACGAGTGAAGGACTGACCAATCTCAAGGAGTTTGGTGCAGTGGAGCAACGGACGAAGAGAGTGTTGCTCCAGGTGTTCAATCACCAGTCCCTCCAACCAGATGTAGCGCTTTGCAGAGCGTGAACTGGTCGAACCAATATCGCCGAGTCTCAGTTCTTTTTACCTCAAGCATTTACCTTCAGTATTGCATTTGCTTCACAGTTATGCTTCAATGTGTTTTGACTCACTGCATTTAGTTTCGCTTCCAGTTTTACTTCGCTGTTCCGCCCTACTTATGCTTCACTTCAATAGTTTCAGTCGAAAATTTTGAAGTGATCATTCACCCCCTCCCCCTCTAATCACATACTTGAACTTTCAATTGGTATCAGAGCTAGTCACTCCCTACACTCTGTGTGTTTTGGATTAACCTCCTGGAGTGTCTTCAAGTATGTCTTTCACAACTATTCGCTCCGGCGAACCTATTCCTGTTTTCAATGGGAAGGACTACCCGTACTGGAAGGACAAAATGAAGAGAAATATCATGGCTATCAATTCAGTTGCCTGGCAAGTTGTCTTGTATGGAGTCACAGTTGCCGATGAGAAGGCCATCACTCCTGAAGAAGCAAAACTGATTCGAAGTTATCTTGGTAAGTTATCTTGGTAAGTTTTATAAGTATCCAGTTCAAGTTGTCTAATAATCAAGCTAAGCTTTCCAAGCACTCCTTAACCGCGGACGCGGCTATTCGAATAGTTTTGTTAACCCTGCAGGGGTGTACTGCTACACACACATGATCATCAGTTACCGCCTTTGTACTCGACACCGTTCAAGAAGTGTCGGCGAGGATGCTCACCACAACTGTTACCTCATAGCCGATCTAGTCCAAGAAAGCCGCCTACCTGGGTAGGCTACCACTATCGTGAACCCGGCCGGTTTACCGAAGTGGACCCAGATGATGTGTGCGTGGTGCATAAGCCGGTCTCGGTTGAGCCGTTCTCTCACTTAGCAGCCAGGCCACAAACCTACCAGAACTCCGAACTACTGCGACATCTGGACATCGAAATGGATGAGTTAATAGGTTGAGAGGGGTCAGTGAGCCCAATGTGTGGTTGTACTCTTCATCTTGGATCACCACACAAGAACTCGGACTTAGGGCGGTGTTCAACGAGACAACCCACTGTGTACTCCTACACAGCCTCTCATCGTTCACCTTGTATTAGGGTAGATTCACCAACACATTTCCACCATCATCAACATGATCACTACCATCCCGACTCACATAACAGTAACAACATTGTAACACTCTAAGCATGCAATAAGCAGTAACAATTGCAGGGGCCACATGATATCAACCAACTCCTACATTTGCTAGGATTGTGGTTTGCTTACTACTGTGACAAATGATAGGTCATGCAAAGGAATGGGTTCATCTATATGGTAGAAACGTAGCATGGTAATCATCCTATACAATGCATAAGCGAGACATCAGAGGGAAGTGGGATTTTATCGACATGATCAATGGGGGTTTGCTTGCCTTGCTGACGAGGTTCAGTCTCGGGATCTTCAACGAAGGGGGCAGCCTCCTGTTCCGGTTCAACTTCTACTCGACAAACGACAAACAAGGTAGCAAAGTAAATACAATGCACAAGCACATGGTTGAAGGTTGAAAATTGGTTTGCATGCTTCTGATGTGTGAGGCAATTCCATTTAAATGGAGTATATTGCCAATGAATTGCAAATTCAAACTCCAATTTGAATTCAATTTAGACAAGTTGCAAATGCTATTGTTTGATCAATGTAATTCATCTTGACATGTGTATGATATGCCTCTGATGTTCAAGTGAAATGGGGTATGTTGCTAAGGTTCAAATGCAAAAGCATTTGAATTTAATTTTATTAAATTCCAATTAAACCAAATAGAAAATGCTACTGGTACCATTTTAAATTCAACTCAAACATAGTTTAAAGTTGTATATTTGGATAGATTATTTTCTCCTGATCATTTTTCATATATTATATGTTAAATTTGGAGTTAATATGAATCTTCTATGAATTTTCAAAGTTTCATCCTTTTTTGGATTTTTTGGATTTAGATAATTCGATTATTCAGTTTACTGCGTAGGCATGGCGTCAGGCTGATGTAAGGGGGGGGGCTGACTGCTGGGACCCAAGGGTCAGTGGCTGGGTTAACTAAACCGTGCTGTTAATCTAATCCTAATTAGATTAAGGGTCCTGGGCCCACTGTCAGTAACTGGAGGGAGAGGGATTAGTGCTAAGATAATGACGTCCACGTCGGACTCGCCGGCGGCTAGCCGCCGGTGACCAAAACCGCGGCGGCGCTGCTCGGGTTCTCGAATCCCTGGCCCAAATCGAGTGCCGCAGCCACTGGGACGCAGCCCTTGGTGATGTGCATCGAATGGGACCAAGAACAGGGCCTGGGGGGTATGGCATCGTCGACGGCGACGAGCTCTAGCGCCGCCCTTGGTGATGTGCACTAAGTTCAGCTTCAGTAGAAAAGACTTCGTTCTTTGGCTTCTGAAGCAGAACTAAGTCCGTGAGTCAGCTTTACTTGTTCCGCAAGTAAAGTTGCGCAGTGATGAAAAATCCGACCGTTGTGGACACGTGTCAAGCTGTCACTTCGGGTCAATTTGGTCATTCCGCACCTCGGGATCGTCAACTATAAATACGCCGCCCCATCCTCCATTTGCGGGTGGCTGCTCTGAGAATATTCCTGAGAGAGATTGAAGAGAGCACCCCAAAAACGCCACCGAAGCAAAACCCAAAACCCAGAATACTTAAGCCTAAGTCCCATTGATCTGAGTAGATTCGAGATGATTTAGGTGAAAGCTTACTAGCATTTTTTATCTTGGAGAACTGCAATTCTCCTAGACAGTTAGAGTTTTTTTCTTCAGAGAGCGAAATTAATTGTCGCCTCGAAGTCCAGTTTGTCAAAGGTTTCGGTGATTTCCTTACTAATCAACCACGAGTGAAGGACTGACCAATCTCAAGGAGTTTGGTGCAGTGGAGCAACGGACGGAGAGAGTGTTGCTCCAGGTGTTCAATCACCAGTCCCTCCAACCAGATGTAGCGCTTTGCAGAGCGTGAACTGGTCGAACCAATATCGCCGAGTCTCAGTTCTTTTTACTTCAAGCATTAACCTTCAGTATTGCATTTGCTTCACAGTTATGCTTCAATGTGTTTTGACTCACTGCATTTAGTTTCGCTTCCAGTTTTACTTCGCTGTTCCGCCCTACTTATGCTTCACTTCAATAGTTTCAGTCGAAAATTTTGAAGTGATCATTCACCCCCTCCCCCTCTAATCACATACTTGAACTTTCAATTGGTATCAGAGCTAGTCACTCCCTACACTCTGTGTGTTTTGGATTAACCTCCTGGAGTGTCTTCAAGTATGTCTTTCACAACTATTCGCTCCGGCGAACCTATTCCTGTTTTCAATGGGAAGGACTACCCGTACTGGAAGGACAAAATGAAGAGAAATATCATGGCTATCAATTCAGTTGCCTGGCAAGTTGTCTTGTATGGAGTCACAGTTGCCGATGAGAAGGCCATCACTCCTGAAGAAGCAAAACTGATTGATCTTGACTCTGAAGTTTGGGTTTTCATCACCAATCATCTGACACCAGAAAAGTATCATGAAGTGAAGAATATTCCATCTGCCAAAGGTGTCTGGGACTATCTTGAAAAGATTGGTGAAGGTGTTTCTACCCAGAAGGATGCCAGAATTGACACACTCCGAAGCAAATTCTATCGATTCAAGAGAAACGAGGGTGAAAAAGTCAGCTCCATTTACAGCAGACTCACTACTCTTGCTAATGAGTTGATTTCCCTCGGTGCTAATGACATTACTCCTCACTCAGTTGTAAGAAATTTGCTTTGCTCATTGGATGATTTGTTTGATCACATTGTACTGATGATCAATGAAAGGACTGATTTCAGACGTCTTGTTCCCGCTGATATTCTTGAGAGACTCAATACCTTTGAAATGGAAGAAGATGAGAAACGTGATATTAATGGCTCTCGAAGAAGATCTCATGATTTGAAAGCAAAAGCTTCGCGTCATTCTTCACCCGAAGTCAGTTCTGATTCAGGTGTCGAATCTGATGATCCTGCAAGCATTGGAAAGGATTTAGCATTGATCATGAGACGCTTCAACCGCTTCCAAAGAAAAGGTTTTTCTTCACCAAAGAAGAGTTATTCTTCAAGAAGCTCAACTCACTCATCTCACCGCTCATCCTCAAGAAGCTCTCCATCGAAGACAATTGCTGATACAAGTGCAAGAAACCAGGTCACTACATTGTTGATTGCCCTCTGTGGGAAGCTGAGAACAAATCAAAGCATTCGATCAGAGACTCCTCAACCAAGTCCCACAGATCCTCCAGAAGCTATGAATCCAAGAAACATGATTCCAGCTCGAGAAGAGAAAAGAAGAAAGATTCTGATGATGACAAGAGGAAGAAGTATCATAAGAAGCATGAGGGTTCTTCATCGAAGACTCACTCGTCTCGACGAAGCAGTTCTCACCGTGCCAAGGCCTATCTGGGAAAGGAGATGAACTCTGAGGACGAAGCCTCTGGGTTCGAAGCTGAATCAGGCTCAAGGTCTGGGTCTGGGTCTGAATCAGATGGTGTTGTTGGTTTGGCATTCGCTTCAGCAGATGCTTCGACTAAAGCTTCGTGATCATTCTTCACCAACAACGGTAGTGAAGATGAAACTTCTGCATATTGCTTCATGGCCAAGGCGAAGGTATCCTCATCCAAATCTAAGTATGATACTTCTGATTGTTCCTCATATGATAGTGATTCGAAGATAAGCTATGCTAAACTTGCTAAAATTGCTTCAATCCAACAAGATGAACTTGATTCGCTAAGCAAAACCATTAAGAAATCAGAAACTCTGTTGATCGATGAGATAGAGAAAGGTCATACTTTAACTAATGAGCATGCAGCTCTGAAGGAAAAGTTCGAAGAATTATCCTCTAGGAATGATCTTCTTTCGGTTGATTATGAGAAGCTTACCTATGAATTTCTTCAAAGGAAACTGGCTCTTGAAAGACTGAAAGAGGCTCATGAAGAGTTGGAAAATGTCAATCTCTCTCTCATGGATCAACAAGGTTCTAAAGCAAATCATAAAACTGATTCACCTTGCTTAACTTTTCTGGAACGAAGCAAAAATGATTCCAAAGGCAAAGCTCCTATTATTATTGATGATACTAATGCCTCGGACGAGGAAAATCCTGCTGTTATTGAGGAACTCCTCGGGTTGAAAAACTTATTTGAAATAGGCATGTTCAAAAGTGTGCAAGGTCACCAGTATCTTGGTGATATCCTGAGGAAGGCTCTCCTTCACAGGAATCCCAGGAATGAGGGTGTTGGCTTCGAGAGAAAGATAAACCCTGATGGCACCTATTGGGAACCTGAGCAGTATCCTAAGACTGTTTGGGTCCTAGCGAAGGAGAAACCTATTGATATTTCTAACCTTTCAGTTTCCGACTGCAAAATGAACAAAGCCATTGTGGATGAATCACTTGATTCAGACTACAAGCTCATTAAAGACGAACAAGGAAAGTTTACTGCTGAGTATGTTGGCACTCCTCCTAAGAATGGCTTCTATAAGAGGCAGATATGGGTGCAGAAAGCACTTGTGGAAAAACTACCTGCTAACCATACTATGCAGGGAAAGCCTTTGGTACCACCGAATCATTTCTATTCTCTAGAAACGAGAAATGATTCACTGGTGCCCGAATCAAATGTTCCGCAGAAGCAATACTATCGCACTGGTCGTTATACTTATCGTCCTCATGATAACAATACTAAGATTGCATATGCTCATTCTTATCCTAACCATTCACAAAGGACTTACATTTATGGTGTGCTTGATGGTACACCGAAGCAATACACTCTTGTTCTCTTTAATATTGCTTCAACCAGTGCTTCAATGTCTTCTTAGTCACCTACTCGTTTGTGGGTGGTTAAGAAGAACTAATTCTTATGCAGGTCTATGTCTCCGGTGGATCCGAATGGGTCATGGATAGTGGTTGCACAAATCATATGACCAGAGACAAGGAGTTATTCACCGAAGAAAAACTATCTCAATCTTCTCAGAAGTACATTACATTCGGTGATAACAACAAGGGTAAAGTTTTAGGTTTGGGTAAGGTTGCCATATCGAAAGATAAGCACATTGACAAGGTTATGCTAGTCCAATCACTTGGATATAATCTTATGTCTATTTCAAAGTTATGCGATATGGGTATGCTTGTTCTATTTTCTTCTTCGCGTTGTGTTGTCTTTTCACAGGATGACTATGTGTTTGTCTTCGAGGGTTGCCGAAAAGGAGATTTATACATTGTTGATTTTTCTTCGGGCCCTGCCGTATCCACATGCTTAATGGCAAAAGCTTCATCTGGTTGGTTATGGCATCGAATATTTGGTCATGCAGGGATGAGAAATCTTCATAATCTAGTGAAGAAGAAGCATGTTATTGGCCTTAGCGAAGTAAAATTCGATAAGGATCGTCTCTGCAGTGCTTGTGAAGCTGGTAAAATTACAAAGAAACATCATTTAGCGAAGACTATCATGACTACTACTCGTCCTC
Source organism: Bromus sterilis (assembly GCA_950022295.1). NCBI lineage: Eukaryota > Viridiplantae > Streptophyta > Magnoliopsida > Poales > Poaceae > Bromus > Bromus sterilis. Next base: position 210,352,098 of record OX465598.1, on the reverse strand, counting down.
TTGAATTGCTTCATATGGATCTTTTCGGTCCTCAGAATTATGCAAGTCTAGGAGGAAACAAATATGGTCTTGTTATTTTTGATGATTTTTCTCGATATACTTGGGTTTTCTTTCTGGATGACAAGAGGAAAGTTGTTGAAATCTTCAAGTCATTTGCTAAGAGATCTCAAACAGAATATGAATTATCTCTGAAGCATATCCGAAGTGATAATGGAACTGAATTCAAAAATACTCATATTGAAGATTTTCTTGATGATCATGGCTTTACTCATGAGTTCTCTGCTGCTTATACACCTCAACAGAATGGTGTTGTTGAAAGAAATAATAGAACTCTTATTGAAATGGCCAGAACTATGCTTGCTGAATACAAGACACCTATCAGGTTCTGGGCCGAAGCAATTAACACAGCTTGTCATAACATCAACAAGGTTTACCTTTACAAATTTCTGAAGAAAACTTCACATGAGCTTATCACTGGTAACAAACCAAATGTTTCGTATCTTAGGGTATTTGGTGCTCCTTGCTTTATTAGAGATATGAATCATAGCTCCAAATTTTATCCTAAGGCACATGAAGGTTTTCTTCTAGGTTTTGGCTCAAATTCTCACACTTACAGGGTGTATAACTCTCACTTTGGGAAAGTTATGGAAACTGTAAATGTGAGGTTTGATGAAACTAATGGCTCTCAAAAAGAGCATTTGCCTCATGATCTAGATGAACCTCCACTTAATGAAGTGATCAGGTCCATGGCTATTGGAGATATTCGCCCTGTTGAAGCCAATCATCGTCAAGCTAATAGTGATGATGCCGGTACCAGGGGTTAGCGTATGCAAGTCCCGCTACGACATAGTCATATGGAGAGCCCAGAACCGTACCCACTTGTCTAAGCAGACAAGGCCAAGCACAGAACGTTCTCGGAAAGCATCGTAGGTGAGGGGCATCCCATCTAGGCCGGATGATCAACTGAGATGGGTGCTCATCGTCCGCACACAAGTCTAAATATATGGGTGATGAACTCCCATATTCACAGACAAGTCGTCTCAACCATACTATCGACTATCTCATAACTCTTACATAGACTTACTCCAGCCCGATCACTTAGTCGGGGTCTAGGGCGGGCTCGATCATACCACAAAGTGTGCAGGAGATAGAGTCTCGAGCAATCGCATCGCGATGCCCCAAGCTACGCACATCTAAGGGCCACTTGGTGTATAAAAGACCGCCAGACAGATCACAACTAAGGTCTCGAAAACCCATACAAAGACATGCATGTTATAAACATACACCCAGCACACATGCCTTGTATGAATAGCAGGTATCATTGCAATTCTCTACAAAGTATACGTTTTATTCATAACTCTCACAGAGTGCACACAGAGATCACAATTCTGTGATCCATCATTTCAACAAACAAGCGGGAGCAAAGTAGGTCTGAGTACAAACAAGTTTAACAAATGTCTTAAGAAGCCTTATTTAAACACAAGCCCTCCACGAGGGAACCATTCGTCTGACTGGGACTACACTAGCTTAGTCTTCAGTCATCGAGCTCGATGAAGAATCCACCTTCGGGGTCAGTGGGTTCATCTAAAACATAGAATAAGCAAACGTGAGTAAAAGTCGTACTCAGCAAGACTTACGTAGTAACTAGACTACTCATGCACATGTATCAAGGTAATGGGAGGTGGGGTTCATAAGCAGAAGTGCCATCTTTGACTTGGCTAGTCCTGAACTACGAGTACCAGACTTGAGGTAAGAAGCGTACACGAAGCCACTACATCTCCAATCAATTACATCACTATGGTGCCTTCCTCGACTTCCCCACGAGAAATCAGGCCATAGCACTCACGCTTATCTTGGTAAGTTTTATAAGTATCCAGTTCAAGTTGTCTAATAATCAAGCTAAGCTTTCCAAGCACTCCTTAACCGCGGACGCGGCTATTCGAATAGTTTTGTTAACCCTGCAGGGGTGTACTGCTACACACACATGATCATCAGTTACCGCCTTTGTACTCGACACCGTTCAAGAAGTGTCGGCGAGGATGCTCACCACAACTGTTACCTCATAGCCGATCTAGTCCAAGAAATCCGCCTACCTGGGTAGGCTACCACTAGCGTGAACCCGGCCGGTTTACCGAAGTGGACCCAGATGATGTGTGCGTGGTGCATAAGCCGGTCTCGGTTGAGCCGTTCTCTCACTTAGCAGCCAGGCCACAAACCTACCAGAACTCCGAACTACTGCGACATCTGGACATCGAAATGGATGAGTTAATAGGTTGAGAGGGGTCAGTGAGCCCAATGTGTGGTTGTACTCTTCATCTTGGATCACCACACAAGAACTCGGACTTAGGGCGGTGTTCAACGAGACAACCCACTGTGTACTCCTACACAGCCTCTCATCGTTCACCTTGTATTAGGGTAGATTCACCAACACATTTCCACCATCATCAACATGATCACTACCATCCCGACTCACATAACAGTAGCAACATTGTAACACTCTAAGCATGCAATAAGCAGTAACAATTGCAGGGGCCACATGATATCAACCAACTCCTACATTTGCTAGGATTGTGGTTTGCTTACTACTGTGACAAATGATAGGTCATGAAAAGGAATGGGTTCATCTATACGGTAGAAACGTAGCATGGTAATCATCCTATACAATGCATAAGCGAGACATCAGAGGGAAGTGGGATTTTATCGACATGATCAATGGGGGTTTGCTTGCCTTGCTGACGAGGTTCAGTCTCAGGATCTTCAACGAAGGGGGCAGCCTCCTGTTCCGGTTCAACTTCTACTCGACAAACGACAAACAAGGTAGCAAAGTAAATACAATGCACAAGCACATGGTTGAAGGTTGAAAATTGGTTTGCATGCTTCTGATGTGTGAGGCAATTCCATTTAAATGGAGTATATTGCCAATGAATTGCAAATTCAAACTCCAATTTGAATTCAATTTAGACAAGTTGCAAATGCTATTGTTTGATCAATGTAATTCATCTTGACATGTGTATGATATGCCTGTGATGTTCAAGTGAAATGGGGTATGTTGCTAAGGTTCAAATGCAAAAGCATTTGAATTTAATTTGATTAAATTCCAATTAAACCAAATAGAAAATGCTACTGGTACCATTTTAAATTCAACTCAAACATAGTTTAAAGTTGTATATTTGGATAGATTATTTTCTCCTGATCATTTTTCATATATTATATGTTAAATTTGGAGTTAATATGAATTTTCTATGAATTTTCAAAGTTTCATCCTTTTTTGGATTTTTTGGATTTAGATAATTCGATTATTCAGTTTACTGCGTAGGCATGGCGTCAGGCTGACGTAAGGGGGGGGCTGACTGCTGGGACCCAAGGGTCAGTGGCTGGGTTAACTAAACCGTGTTGTTAATCTAATCCTAATTAGATTAAGGGTCCTGGGCCCACTGTCAGTAACTGGAGGGAGAGGGATTAGTGCTAAGCTAATGACGTCCACGTCGGACTCGCCGGCGGCTAGCCGCCGGTGACCAAAACCGCGGCGGCGCTGCTCGGGTTCTCGAATCCCTGGCCCAAATCGAGTGCCGCAGCCACTGGGACGCAGCCCTTGGTGATGTGCATCGAATGGGACCAAGAACAGGGCCTGGGGGGTACGGCATCGTCGACGGCGACGAGCTCTAGCGCCGCCGGAGCTACTGGCTCGGGGTGGAACTTGCTGTGGTGCGTCATTTGAAGCGGCCGTAGGTGCAAACGGAGCAGCGGAGCAAGGCGAACACCATGGATATGGCTGCGAGCTCGATTGCGTAGCGGGGGCTCGCATACATGGACCTCGGCGGCGAGAAGCTTCGGCTCTCATGGCAATCGGTGACAGAGGGCAAGAGAGGCCGTGCTAGGTTAGGGGAAACGCTCACCCAGATGCAGGGAGTGCAGCTGTGCAGTCGATGGAGGCGGGGAAGCTCTAGAGCTACCGGATTTCGAGGTGGATTCGCGGCGAACGGAGACGAAGACGATGAAGCTAGCGAGCTCGTGGGGGCGCCTGGCTTCGATTCCTTCCGCACGGTGGGGTTGTAGACGACGGCGGAGCGGATGGACTTGGCGGTGCGTCCTTTCGTTGATGGTGGCCGTGTGAAGACGGCGGCGTGTTCCACGGTTGCTCACGGACGGCGATGGAATCGAGCGGGAGAGAAAGGGGAGACGGCTCCCAGGGGGGAATGGACACGGTGTCTCCAGAGCATCGTCGTGGCGCTTCTAGGCGGGTCGGGGAGGGGCCAGGCAGGCTAGCTGCTGCCCGCCGGCGTCGGCATGTCGGGCACGCAGTTGTGTGCTCGTGCCTGGGGGTAGACGACAAGGCTGGGTGGGCTGGGCTGGCTGGGGGATGAGTTGGGCCGAATCCCAGGTAGGCCCTTTTTTCTATTTTCTTTCTGTTTTCTTTTTCTTTAATTTGTTTTGTTGTGCTAAATAAATAGCTAGGCATTTTGTTAAATGCTAAAACTTTTTACATGGCCTCATAATATATTAGGCTAGCCACTTGTAAAGTTTGGCACTTTTTAAAATTCAAAACATTTCAATTTTAAATCAAATAGGGGTTTTTGATTAATTCCAAGGTCCTGTTTGAATATTTGTAAAATCCATGAGCATGGGGTGGGTCCCACATCACTTGATATGTGATCACACTCATTTATAAGACTTTTCAAAAATCAAACATGAATTTTTGGAGAAGATTTATTTCTGGCCTTTTGAATTAATTCATCTGGGGGGGTTCCTTCTCCCATTTGAGTTTGAATTTGATTTCAATTGATTTCTTTTGAAAATTTTAACATGATCCAAAGTGACTTGCTAACCCTAGCACATTCCTAACTTGGGGTTGTGACAGATGATGATGGTCCAATGTTCCCACACATAGCCCTGGGCGCTGGAGATCAACATCCTGGAGCTAATGATGAACAGGACGAAGAAGAGCAAGGGAACGAAGGAAATGCTAATCATGAAGGAAATGCTAAAGCTGAAGGTGAAGTTGATCCTGAAGTGGAAGGTGAAGCAGACCCTGAAGCAGAAACAGATCCTGAAGCAGAAGTTGAGCCTGAAGCAAATGATTCAACTTTATCAAGAGTTCGAAGAAAAGTTGATGTTGATTCGATCCTTGAAGAAATTCATCAACCAGGTCATCCCACAACTCGTTCTCGTACTCGCTTGGCTAACTTTTGTGGAAACTTTTCGTTTGTCTCCATGCTAGAACCCTCAAAGTTTGATGAAGCCATGAAGGATCCAGATTGGTTAACTGCTATGCTCGAAGAACTTAACTAGTTCGAGCGAAACAAAGTATGGTCCTTAGTTGAAAGACCTGATCCCACGAAGCACAACATCATTGGTACAAAGTGGATTTTTCGCAACAAGCAAGATGAAGATGGTATAGTGGTAAGAAACAAAGCACGACTGATAGCACAAGGATACACCCAAATCGAAGGTATCGATTTTGGCGAAACTATGCTCCAGTTGCTCGTCTCGAATCCATTCGTGTTATGCTTGCTTTTGCAAATTTCAATGGTATCCTACTTTATCAAATGGATATGAAAAGTGCTTTTCTTAACGGAGAAATCGAAGAAGAAGTGTATGTTATGCAGCCTCCAGGTTTTGAACACCCAAAGAAACCTGACATGGTGTACAGGTTGCACAAGGCCCTCTATGGGTTGAAGCAAGCACCTCGTGCTTGGTACGACACATTGAAGGACTTCCTCCTGGAGAAAGGCTTCAAACTCTGAACAACTAACCCAACACTTTTCACTCGATCATATAATGGTGATTTGTTTGTATGTCAAATATATGTAGATGATATTATTTTTGGCTGCACTAACACTGAAATCAGCGAAGAATTTGCCAAAATGATGTCGAAGAAATATGAGATGTCAATGATGGGTGAATTGAAGTTTTTCCTTGGACTTCAAATTCGTCAACAGAACAATGGCACCTTTATTTCTCAAGAAAAATATCTCAAGGATTGCCTGAAGAAGTTTGGTCTTACTGATTGCAAAACTATTAAGAATCCAATGCCTACCAATGGCTTCTTAGATGCACATGAGAAGGGCAAAGCCTTCGATCAGAAGAAATATCGGTCTATGATTGGATCTCTTTTATATCTTTGTGCATCTAGACCTCACATTATGCTTTCAGTATGTATTTGTGCTCGATTTCAGGCCAATCCAAAGGAATCACATCATACTGCTGTAAAGCGAATTCTTCGGTACCTTGCTCACACACCAACCTTGGGGTTGTGGTATCCCAAGGGAGATCAGTTTGATCTAATTGGCTATTCTGATTCAGACTGGGCTGGTGATCGTGTGGATAGGAAATCAACTTCAGGGACTTGTCATTTCCTTGGAAGATCACTTGTCTGTTGGGCTTCAAAGAAGCAAAATTGTGTCTCAATATCTACAGCTGAAGCCGAATACATTGCTGCTGGTTCATGTTGTACTCAGATTCTGTGGCTGAAGCAAACGCTGAAATATTATGGTATTCGTGTGAAGAAGATTCCCCTTCTGTGTGATAATGAGAGTGCAATCAAAATTGCTCACAATCCTGTGCAGCACTCTCGCACGAAGAATATTGACATTCGCCATCATTTTCTTCGTGATCATGTTCAGCGTGAAGATATTTTCATAAGTCATGTCAGAACTGAAGATCAATTGGCTGACATATTCACGAAACCATTGGATGAGAAAAGGTTCTGTGCACTAAGGTGTGAGCTCAATATATTGGACTCACGCAATGTACTGTAAGACCGGACATTTACTTCCTTGTGTATATTCATTTACTTCGTGTTTTATCTTTTGGTTTCGTTACTTGTTTTTGCTTCAATTTTAATTTTGTTTTTTGGTTTTAGTCCTCAATGCTTATCACCTTTTGCTTCGTTTGATTTTTCTTTGAGGTGATAAGTTTCGAACCCTACCCCTTCTGTTCTTTTTCTTTGTTATTCTGTATTTCCAAAATGGTTGAGCACAATTGAAACGGAAAGTATTTTGCTTAGAACATCATTGAGTTCCGAATCAAATGCTTCCAATTTTTATCGAAGTTTTACTCAAGTCGAAGAAATATTCTTCGTTCGTTGAGATCCCATCAAATCCGGTTCGTTGAGATTTTCTCGCGATTCGCCACGAAATCCTCACCGTAGAATCCGGAGAGACGGACGCTGGGAGCCGTCCATATCAGATCTGACAACTCCTGACAGACCTGCCTATATAAGGCGTTCCCCCCAGCGAATCCAACTCACCTCCTCATTCACATCTCTCCGGAACCCTATCGCTCCCGAGCGCGCCGCCGAGCTCCTCGTCTCCGTCGTCGTTCTCGCCGCTTCACTGCCGGAAGAGCGCCGTCGTGGACTTCACGCCGTCGACGAGCACTTCCTCTCCGCTCATCGCCGCCGTAGCTGCTCGACGCCATCGAGTTAGGGTACGCCGAGCCCTCGATCCAATCTCTGTTTCTCTCTTTGTTCATCCTATTCTAGATTGGATTCGAGTTCTTAGCTTTGTTGATTGGAATGTTTTTCCTAGGTTCTTTGATTCGTTGGATCTTTGCTTCGTTGGGAAACTTGTTTCTGCTAGCAAAAGATTCCCATCTCTATTCAGGTTAGAAGCTAGGGTTAGAGGTCGTTTGTTCTGTGTTAGGGTTTGTCACTCAATTGAGTTTGCGAAGTCTAGCTCAGAACAGATTGAATATCTCTCCCATGTTCAACTCTGAATCTCCTGTCAAAACCTTTTTCTTTGTGGTCCAAACTTTTGCAGGTGCTCATTCCATACTTGCCTCTTTCCCTCGCTACCTTATGCTTTTCACAGGATGTCTGAGGATTTAGGTTTCGGGAATGAGTCCCCAAATCTTGATCACATCAACGAAGCAGAACAAGCTGCTCCGAAGAAGAAAGGTGGCAGAACCAAGGAAACCTACAATGCTCGAGGCATCCCCGAATCCATTCGCATTGAGCTTGGATATGATACACCTCCTGGAGAAACCAGAGATCAGCGCTAGATTCGCCTGCAAAACATTCGCCGGTACTGGGCTGTCAGATGGTACAAGTACAAAAGCATCCCTGACTGGAAGTGGGCTATGCAATTTGCCTTCAGTCCACCTTATCAATATACTTCGGCCATGTGCAGTCAGTACACCGAAGAAAATCGACATTTATACTACCCAGTTCCACCCAAGGTCCCTCACCCCAATACTCTTAAAACTCATGATGACTATCCTGAAGAGCAAGAGCGATTGAGAATCGTTGCTGAGAAAAAGAGACTCAAGGAAGATAAGAAAGCTGCTAAGTTAGCTGAAGCTGAAGCCCATGATGTTGGGGCTAGCTCGAAGAAGAAAAAGAAACTTAAGAAGAAATCAGCTTCTCCTCCTCATGCTTCCAAAGATGATGAAGAGCAAGCCAGACTAGAGAAAGCTGCTCTGGAAGATTCAATGTTGGACGAATCAAATGCTGCTTCCGACAACGAATCTGAATCTGAAGCAGATGATGAATCAGATCCTCCTCCCCCCAAGAAGCAAAGGCTTTGGATTCCTTTGAAGAAGAAGCCAGGAGAAAAACCTGCTGCCAAAGGTATAAAGATTCAAGACCCCAAGGACAAGCCCTCTGCTCGCCCCACCATTGACCTATCCAACTTGGTGGTAGCGAAGCCCTTGGCCTCCAAGCCACCGGCTGATGCTCTCAATACTGAGAGGCGATCTAAGCAGAGGCATGACCCTGCCAAACAACAATCTGCAAAGGCTGCTGCTCCAGCAAAGCCCAAGCAGTCTGTCCCACCAAACCCTTCAGCAAAGAGAAAGCTCACTGAAGAAGAATTGAAACAGAAAGACCTCGCGGAGGAACTTGAGCGAAACATTCTCGCAAGAAACGCTGCAGAAAAGAAGAAAGCAGATGAGGAAGCCGCAAGAAAACAAAAGGAGTTGGACTCCGCTAGATTGGCTGCTAAAAAGGCTGAGATGAAGCGCAAGCTCGCCAAAGCCGAAAAGAATGAAGAAAAAGCTGTCGCTGAAGCCAAACAGCTGGCTGAACATGAAGCCAAACGCAAGGCCTCTCTTGAAGGCCTCAGGACGAAGAAAGCTGAGAAAGCGGCTAGGGCTAGTCAGAAAAAGTCTGTTGTTGATATGACTCCCTCCACTGAAGCTATTCCACCGAAGAAGAAAGGCATATCTTTGCCTGAAGCTCAAACTGAAGCTGATCGCCATAGTGAACATCAGTTCCCTGACACACGTGAAGGCGAACTATGGGATCAGTTGGGCATCACTGAAGCCCTTTGGGAGAAGTGTGCTGCAGAAGAACCTGAAGCTGTTGATCTAGGTGAACTTTATATCTCAAGCTCCATCGAAGCAATGATCTCCACTATGATTAGTCAGCTGAAGGATTTGCATTCTAGAGGTAAATCTGAAGTTACAAAGATTCATAACTATCAGAAGCGCGCTGAAACTGAACCTGATGAAGAATTCAAACAGCACGCTCTGAAATTGCTTCAGCAAGTGACAGACGTCAACACCACCACCAAGGATAACATCAAAATCTTCAGGGGCATGATTAAAGTCGTTGTCGATGAAATGGTGAAGACCCATAATGCGTCCATTATGGAAAGGGATTCATGGAAGCGCAAGGCTCCACAAGAAGCTGAACCAGGTGTTGCAAAACCAGTTGCTGCAAAGACTATTGTTTCAAAGGCTTCGGACCCTTCGCCAAAGAAGAAATCCACCAAGAAGAGGAAGATCACTTTGCCTTCAGCTACTGACATGGACACTAGTGATGAGAAGCCGAAGGAAACCCCTGAAGCAGTTCCCACTCCTGCTCCGAAGCCAAAACCATCCCAGCCCATACCAAAAACTTCAGCTCCACCCACCAAAACTCCCACACCTCCTCCTACCAGATCTACTCCCAAACCAACTCCACCACAAAAAGCTCCTAACCCCAAGAGAACCCCTACCCCAACTCCAACACCTGCACCAATTCCCGCACCCATTCCACCCCGAGCACCCACACCCATCCGTGCTCCAACCCCCGCACCGCAAAGGATTCCCACACCACCTGCTGCTCCCGCACCACCTCCATCACCTCCCAATGAAGCACATCAACCCTCTCCGTCCCACTCCAGGACCCGTGTCACCCGAGACTTTTCCTTAGCCAGAACCGCACACGAGTCCAAATCCAATGTGCCTCGCACCGAAGCACATGAAGATGAAGACGAACAAGTACAGATATTGAATCTTTCGCAAGAGAAAGCACTTATAGTCGCTCAAACTGTTGGCCCTTCTAGAGCCAACCCAACAGCTCCTCTGCAAAGGTTTCGCGCGCATTCGCGCCCCTGCCAAGACACCCAGCTTGAGTCAAATTACCCTCGTGAAACTTTTCCTATCTTCAAGGGCGCTGGTTATTCTTCAAGGCATGGTCCTGATTTCAACATAGAACAACATCAGAAGCACCACCATTTCTTTGGTGTCAGTCCTTATGCTTCAGCTCGGACTGCAGATGATCTTCGCTCCTGGACTACAGAGCAACAAATTTTATACACCAAAGTCTTCTGTCAGCAAGGAGTTCTGTTTAGGCACAAATATCTGAATATGCGAAGTCTTTCCACTGCCACTTGCTTTCAGAACATCACCGAAACCATTGAGAATCAGAATCTGACTCGGCTATTTGCTTTAAGCACTCCCTTCAATTCTGAACTCATCAAGCAATTTTATGCCACTCTTTATGTTTAGGGTGATGCCAATGAACCCAGCTCATGGACGCTGGAATGGATGATTCAATGTCAAATCTTCAGAATGCCTTCAGTCGAATTCATGGAGATTGTCAATATTCCAAGGAATTCTAGAGTTTAAGAAAAGATTCACTTGGAACCTGATCTGGCTGAAGAAGAATTTGCTACCCAGTTGGATATTGAAGTCTCTGCAAGCTACTTTCCTGAAAACATTTGCCCGAAGCATTTGAACTTCATATCCAGGACTTGGTTCTACATCTTGTCCAACTCTTTGATTCCATTGAGTACTGCTTCGGAAGAATCGAATATTTATTCAGAGACAAGGCATGCAATTATGAAGCTCACTCATGGTCTCATCTTTGACTTTGAAGACTGCTTCATCATGAACTTGGTTCATGCAGCAGAGTTGCCATTCACACTGAAGCCTTATGCTCCCTGGCTGCAAGTTGTCTGCGATTATGGCAGGAATGAAGACTTTGTGGCTCACCATCATCCGAAGCTTTTCCTTCCACCAGTGCGTGACACTTTGGAATTGCTGAGGAAGCCCAATGATCCTTTTGCCACTTATGTTGGTGTGCGCCATGAAGTCAATGAGAGAAACTTATCCAAGAAATTCCAGAAAGACTGCCACCACTTTGAAGTTAATCTTCGGTCGCAGCAAATTCTTGAAAATTACATTGAAGCCAATCAGCGACAGATGCAATTTCTAGTTGATGAGATAAACCGCGTTGGAAACATTGCGCTCAATAACAATCAGTATTTGCGTGTTCTCAAACGTCATTCCTGGAAGGGGCTTCGGAAATTCAACTCTGTAAAAGGCCTTCGTAAAGATCGCATCTACAAAGAGTATGAGCACCTCCAGCGAAACTTTTCCCGAGATGATACTGTTGACCGCCCGAATCAGAAGCTCCCTCCCCTGCACAAGATTGATGAAGTATTCTTCGTCAACGAACCAGAACCCATCAGGCCTGACACCGTCTCTGAGAACGACTCCATCCAATCAAAGGACGACGACGGCCTCGACGACAGCGACCTCGACATCAACCTCATCACCCAGACGCGCCACGAAGCCATTCCTTTGTCTTCTTCCGAAGAAGAATCCTCTGGCGATCAATCTTCGTCGGATGAGTCTTCGTCAAGCTCGGCTTCGTCGGGTTCCCAGGGAGCTGATGCCGCGCAATAGTTCTCTCGAACCTCTTCTCAACCTTTTGTCCAATCATTGACAAAAAGGGGGAGAATAGGGGCATCGATGAGTTAGATTTGCATCGGGGAAAGGGCTTTTGCTATTTTCTTTTGCTTCACTTGGTTAAGTTACAACAAACATTCCATTCACTTCGATTGGGTTGTAACTTAAGTTTACACTTCGGTCTTGCTACTCCTGTGCTACGCTTAAGTTTTAATAACCCCTTGCTTGCAAGTATTGCTTTGTATCTTCTATCTTGCAGGTGGTTATTATTTTCTAAGTCACAGGTCATTGGAAGCAATTGCATACATTCCTAGATATATATCTTCAACTGCAAGTCTTCGCTAAGATATTTGTTTTGCTCTCCTCCGAAGAAATTTCTCTCAAGCATTAACTTCGATTATATAAATCTTCGAGGCTTGCATTCAGGGGGAGCCAAAAACTTCATATCTTAGAGTTTGTCTCATCACTTCACAAAATCTTCAATATCTTTTATCGATGCCTGATTTGTCAAAATTAGTCCAAAAAGGGGGAGATTGTAAGAGCAAAGTTTTGCCCCCGTGTGTTTTGGATATTGTTGGACAAGACAGTAGAGGAACTAACAATGTTTTCTAGTATAAACAGTTGAATAGGTTCCTGAAGGACAAGCTAGGTGATAAAGCTTCAGGGAAGGTTTTCAAGTTATCGAAGAGTTACCCCCTGAGCGAAGCTTAATCACGGAGGATGACCCCCCAAAAATGAAGGTGTCCTGAAGCTCAACTCATTGAAGGAAATGAAGAAGACGGTGCAAGACTTAGATATTTTTTTGTGTAGTTCTTTTTCTGTTCTTTGAGTCATAGGACAAACCGTACTATCAAGAGGGGTCTTTAGTTTGTGGACACCGAAGTTATTGAGAAAATGCTCAGATCAAATCCACACTAAGTGAGAAGCCAGAGCGAAGAAATCTCTTGTGCACTAAGTTAAGCTTCAGTAGCAAAGACTTCGTTCTTTGGCTTCTGAAGCAGAACTAAGTCCGTGAGTCAGCTTTACTTGTTCCGCAAGTAAAGTTGCGCAGTGATGAAAAATCCGACCGTTGTGGACACGTGTCAAGCTGTCACTTCGGGTCAATTTGGTCATTCCGCACCTCGGGATCGCCAACTATAAATACGCAGCCCCATCCTCCATTTGCGGGTGGCTGCTCCGAGAATATTCCTGAGAGAGATTGAAGAGAGCACCCCAAAAACGCCACCGAAGCAAAACCCAAAACCCAGAATACTGAAGCCTAAGTCCCATTGATCTGAGTACGTTCGAGATGACTTAGGTGAAAGCTTACTAGCCTTTTTATCTTGGAGAACTGCAATTCTCCTAGACGGTTAATTAGAGTGTTGTTCTTTAGAGAGCGAAGAGTAATTGTCGCCTCGAAGTCCAGTTTGTCAAAGGTTTCGGTGATTTCCTTAATAATCAATCACGAGTGAAGGACTGACCAAGCTCAAGGAGTTTGGTGTAGTGGAGCAACGAACGGAGAGAGTTTTGCTCCAGGTGTTCAATCACCAGTCCCTCCAACCAGACGTAGCGCTTTGCACAGCGTGAACTGGTCGAACAAACATCGCCGAGTCTCAGTTCGTTTTACTTCAAGATTTACCTTCAGTATTGCATTTGCTTCACAGTTATGCTTCAATGTGTTTTGATTCACTACATTTAGTTTCGCTTCCAGTTTTACTTCGTTGTTCCGCCCTACTTATGCTTCACTTCAATAGTTTCAGTCGAAAATTTTGAAGTGATCATTCACCCCCTCCCCCTCTGATCACATACTTGGACTTTCAAAGATTATTGACATCGGCATTATGAATTCAAGGTGAATGTCATGCCAATATGAAATTTGTGTGGATATAGTTGATAGAATGTTTCAAATGATCTGATGTGCAAAAAGAATCACGTGGAACGGAATACTAGAACACGGGTTATAGCAGGTTGAAGTTTGAATTAAATTTAATTTCAAATAGATTAAAAAGTATTTGAATATGGTGGACAAATGATATAGACAACAAGTATATGATACGAGAATCAATTCAATTGGATTAACGGTATAAAAGATACGGCCTCCGGAAGGTTGAATTTGAATCTAAATAAATTCAAATTCAAAATGGTTTCAAAAGTTGAGTTGATATGTTTACATGATAGGGGAGATCAAAAGATACATTTGGGCTTTTGAATCACCTAAATCCAACTAATGGTCCAATAGGTATGGTTAAAAAAAACTAGAAACTAATCTGCGAAAAATAGAATTGACCTTCAAATAATGGAATTACCCAAAATAGAAATACAGTGAAGCTCACCGTATACACACGAATGGGCGCGTATAGAACTAGAACATTCTCAGCTCCGGACGTCGATGGTGTCGGCTCCGGTGACTTTTCGTTGAACAAAAGATGTCTATTGCGTGACCCGTACGGGGGGCGACGCGATGGTGCTGACGAAAGCAGTGGCTGGATTTTATCTCGACCGCGGCAGTGGCGTGAACCCGGTGCACCCGGTGAACTCTGGCGTTCTCCGATGACACCGGCTCCTTCCGCGGAGCGCGGAAACTTGCGACCTCGACCACGAAACTTTGTGAATCGGATGAGGTATTGAGAGGAGCTTCAAGAGGACATAACGGAATTTACTGGGATGTACCGATGGCGACACAAACGACGACCAAAAGCGGCAGCCAACGGCAAGATCCGTCAAGGCGGCGGTGCACGGTGACGAGTCGGGGCGTCGCGCGGGGCGTGGTGGCGACTGGCGGCTTCTGTCGCGCGTCGGCGTCCTCCGGCGATGGGCGTGGAACGGCGCGACGCGTGGGCGAGGACACCGGCGCGGCGGCCGTCCGTCCATGGCGGCGCGGGCTGTTGTAGCCCTCGTCCGAGCGGCTCCCAGGAGCGCGTCATGGCCTGGCGTCGAGGCGCGGCATCCGTGGCGGGGCGGCGGCGGCCGGCAGCGCAGCCGTGTGGCGCAGGAGGCGCGCTCCGGGGAGGTGCTGCCAAGGCGCGCGGCGGCGGCTCAGTCCGGCCTAGGCGGGTCGTCGGCCCGGGGCGCGGCGCGGCGTGGCGCCCTCCCAACGAGAAGACTGGCGGCGGCCGGCGGGGTTCTTCTCCGGCGAAGGCCGTGGCGGCGCGGCGGGAGGCGTGGAGGCGGGGTCGGCGGCGGGCTAGGGTTAGGGAGGAGAAATAATAAAAGAAAAAAGAAAAAGAAAGGAAACTCAAAAATTAAATAAATAGGCCCGGAGGGAAAAAAAAGAAAAAGAAAAAAAACGGATCGGGTCCGAGTTGGGCTCTACTGCGCCCACGGCGAGAGCTCGCTACTGGCCGAGTGGCTTCGGTTTTTATTTTATTTAACTCCGAAATTCAAACAATTTTACAGAAATAAATAATCATCAGAAAAATATGAAATAAATTTCTAAATTCATCAAATAATCTAAAGAAAATTATGCAATGAACATATTTTGCAAAAAAGTAAATAAAAATAAATACATTTTTCAATGACCTTATTTAATTATAAAATAATTTAGAAATTCACAAAAATGTCAAATAATTATTTAAATAATTTCCACTCAATTTTTCTGAAGAAGTCATTTTATCTTCTCTCATGTTATTATTATTTTGAAGGGAAATTTATTTGAAATAACTCCAATAAAAATAAAAATAAATATTTAAAACATTTCCAATTGTCTTTTATATTGAAGGAGTCATATTACATTCTCTCATTTTAATTTATTGGATTTGTTTTAAATACTAAATTCCAAAGCTCCAACAATGAATATTAGGGAAAGTCATTTTATTCCCTCTCATTTTAATATTCAATTCAAATCCAAAAGTTTCAGATCCTAGCGAAAATCAAGCATATCAAGCAAACAATCATTATTATAATTAATTTATTAACATTGCAAAATTTAGAAAATTTTGGAATGTTACAATATATAACACAGATACACATGCATCGATGACATCAACCACTAAACCCAACTAACCCAACTAAACCCTCTTAACTTCTCCCCCATTGGAAAAAATGCCAAAATGAAAGGAATGATCTAGAAGACCCATATGATATGAGGCCTCCATAATGAGTGCATACGCCAAATCATGAGTGAAATCAAATGCACATATTCTATGAGAAACTCTTGGCGGAACACAAATAGTATTGAGGATCTATATA
The DNA here is from genome assembly GCA_950022295.1 of Bromus sterilis. Taxonomy (NCBI): domain Eukaryota; kingdom Viridiplantae; phylum Streptophyta; class Magnoliopsida; order Poales; family Poaceae; genus Bromus; species Bromus sterilis. The sequence continues at coordinate 210,336,033 of OX465598.1, read as the reverse complement.
ATGAATCATGGTGCAACGTTATGAAGATAAGCATTACATAGATGAGGAAAAACATTCAAGAGATAGATAAAACATACTTTGGACAAAATATAGTAGAGATATCCAATGTGATTATCATATCAATCATGGATCCAAAATATATTCCAAAACAAATGAGTGCAGAAGGATATATGAAATAGATACACGCACTCTCTTAATAACCTTCTACCGGGACCACCAAAGAAACCATAATTGGCATACCAAGTGGGCGGCAATGGATAGATGATATCAAGGAATATATGAGCTTTCTTATGTACGAAGGTTTCTAAGTCACTTATAATATCATATGTAATCACAAAGAAACTTACATACAAAAGATAGTTGCAGTTGATAATGCCATGATATCCATAGGTGAATCCATTGTTACACAAGTTTGATCCTATCATAAGAGCAAGGCACATGACACATGACACATGACACATGGAACATGGAACATGGCACAAGGCACATGGAACAAATTGATATCATTTGTATAACCATGAATTACTAATCAAGCAAGAACATACTACGAGCACTTAGAGTGTTTCTACAATTTCATCAATATTGCATATGAGAGCACATTTGAGGAATTGATACGCAATAAATTTCCTTATGGCAGATTGTGGGATAACTTTCCCATTATATGAATTTTCCCGAATACCTCATATCACAATGACTTTTCTTGTAAGACCGTGGAAGAAACACAATTTTATCAAGAATTAATCATGCCATGATGCAATCTACACAAGGTTGACCACATTACTCTATATATGTGCATGAAATAAACTCATGTTACCGTGATGGCATCGGAATGAAGTTGTAGATCAATAACATATTATGGCTTGACTCCTAGTTCCTCAAGGAAGTACCACATTCTCAATGAATAAGCCAAGCACCCAACATTTCTCAAATGTACCTAAGATAATTTAAGTACAATATGGTCCCAAACCTTCTTGGGTCCAAGGTGGTTAGCATAGCTACAATTCATAGGGAAAACTCCACTTAAGTATGTGAATATGAATATGAATTCACATCTTAGTCGTCACGGTTTGATGGAGTTTCCCCTACATATCTTCGATAAAATAGAGCAAGCAGGGCTTGAAGATACACATATATTTAAGCATGCATGCACAAGCATATCAAGAACCAAGAAGATATAGTTTAGACAGTAGAATATATAAACGATGAACACTTAAATAAAATCAACCATCCTTCAAGTTGTCTAAATTGTATCAAGGGAATGAATCAACACATGATCACACACATAGTTCAACATATGTACTAAGCAAAACCAAAGTGCACATACGATATACTTTATATGTATTTTCAAAGTTATATCACACTCAAATGGATATAAGATAGTACAACTAGTGAGAGAACCAACTCCCGTAACTCCACAAAACTAAGAATATGAACTTGAGCAAAGGAACGGGAGAACATTTGGGAGACAAATGAATTACTCGGCAAGATGTAAAATGTAAGTTGAAGTAATGGCCGAGACAAAGATGATGTACTAAATATACTCCATGAGGGAATACCAGACTTATGGTATCTAGAATAACACTCGGTGGTAGATTACAAAGATATGCAAGATCAACTTCAATATATAAAGAATATGATAGGAGTTTATAATTAACCACAATGCTTGAATTGGGAATTCTTACTATTCCAATTAGATAGATAGCCCTCCATAACCATACATGGAATGAATTGAATCAAACAATTTCCCACCTAAGATTTTTATGATAGATCATGGTAAAATCGCACAAGAATATCATACTCAAACAAAACAATGCAAGCCGCATATATATAAGATAATTTCGAATATGAATTCTAAATGGAATTATTCGGTTTATTCACGTCAATAAGGATTGTGGTATGCACATAGTATACCTCTCCCCCATAATGTGACAAGTCATGTATTATCCACATGAGTCAGATGAAACCCAATTTATTTGAGATATTTCTAGGGGTTGTATATGGATGCACATTTTACTTTGTGAGTACTGACTATGCTAGATAACATTGTACTAATAATTCTAGATGGTGTTTCACATATATAAACATTCAAGTTTTGTGATATGTGTAAACATAACACTCCCCCATCATGTGATGATCCATTGATATCTCAAAAGAGCCAAATACGATTCAACTAATGATGCAATAAATGCTTGAACAATACATACAACTATATGAAATGCATTGCAACCTACATATGCTAAATAACACAAATCAAGCATAACAAGAGGCACAACATACAAACACATGCTAGGCACAAACCTACACATGCATGGCGCTAGTAACTTTCAATGTAAACAATGTAACTACAAGTTACCGCAAGGAGGAGCAATGGGTTAATGAATATGATGATAATCCACTTGAAAATTAATTAACCACAACTCGTGGTTAAAGTACTTTATTCTTCTTCATGAAGTAGCCAAGTCTCCAATGCTCTCCACACACCTATTGATCAAGTTATCTTGTTGGCCCCAACAAAGTTGGGTCCTAAGAAATTAGTCACAATAGGTTTGGCAACCCAAATGGTCTTATCCACCTTCGAACCACTTTGGGTACCCACGAACTTGGCAAACACATTGCAAACATTATCCTTCCTAAGTAAATAATGATCATTTGTTAATGGAGGCTTGGAGATGTCACCGTTGGGACATGATGAAGATATGTGTCCCTTCTTACAACAATTATAGCAACATGTGCTTCCCATTCTCTTCTTATTTTTCTCCTCAATATGAGGATCATTATCATGGTTAATCACGGAGAGAGGCCTTTCTTCATCTTGAGATTGTTCTTGACGCCGCTTCCCATGATGCTTCTTACTTGAGGCCTTCTCCTTCATTGGACAAGATCTTACATGGTGTCCAACTTTCTTGTATTTGAAGCAAATAATATTGGCCTCATTCTTGACTTGGTCTTGTCCCTTCTTATTGTTCTTGGACTTCTTCTTGTTGGATATAAAACCATGTTCACACCTATCTTGAGGGAAATTTTGTACACTCAAGATATTGTGGAGTGAGGATTTCCCATCATAGAACTTCTCCAAGTCTTTCTTCAAACTAGTGACTTGTGATTTGAGCTCTTTGTTTTCCTCTACAATGTTAGTATTTACAAAAGAGCTAGAGGATATAGAAGCTCCGGTATTAGAGCAACAATGCATGGTGAGCAAATGTAAGGCCCGATATGCGGTACTGTTCCAGATCTAGGTGTTTCCACCCAGATCCGGGGACGAAGCACATTTCGGTCCCACCGCGACATATGACAAAGCCACATGCCCCGGATTTCCAACATCATATCACAACATTACAGATGCAAGGATACAACATCTCATACAATCGGCATACAACTGCCTTAATACAATACAACAGCGGAAGATACATGTCTGAGTACAGACTACAATCAAATGCCTAGTGGCAAAGAGAAAATCATCGATCCCCATAACCACACGGGTCCAGGCCCTCCGTCGGGATCCGCCTAACTAGTCGTCGTCGAGTCTCCACGTGAAACGTCGATCACCAAACCATTTGTCGATCAAGAACCCTGAAAAGAGTTTGGGGGTAGTATCATGAGTATAGAAGTACTCATCATCCAACTGTAGTGGTCAACTGACCCAGCAAGGACTTCATCACTCGTCATTCTAGGACAACTAGTAGTTTACGGTAAGGATGGGGTAAGTGGTGAGGTTGCTGCCGCACTAGCATTTATGAAGTGGCTAACGATCTAGAGAGTAAGATAAGAAGCCAAGCATTCGATGAGGAATCGCCTCCAACAAGTCTTGCTATCAACTACTTACGCAAACATAGCACCTATACTATCCTTGTCCTCCTCTTTGCATCCCGACGAAGAAGAAGTAGTCAAGGCACACACACGTTAATCAAATTATATTAAGATTATCTCATTTGTTGTTGTCTATGAACAAGGAGTAGGTCTCAAGTCGTCCATAACCGTGGACACGGCTTCTCGAAAAGATTTAACCCTGCAGGGGTGTACCAATTTCCCATTACAAGGCTCCGCACGCACGCCCATCTCTCTCAGTTGCTACCAATTATAGCAACCATTTTATGATTTAGTTTCGAGAGATCCGAAACGACAGGTCGCTCTAACTAACAACGAACAAATCCGGGTGGCCCCCGGTGAGTCGACACCCAACTCAAAAGCCGGCCGCGCTCTCGAATCAGTCTCTACCGTCTGTCGCAGGTTTGGATAGCCGGTTAATCTCACATGGGAAACCGGGTCCTCAGCTGAACAAGGTGGACCAACAAGGAAACCAAGTCCCCACTGGCCCAGGTTGGTTTGAAAACTACTGGAGCCGAGCAGCACACACACGGTTTCAAATGGTAAATTAGCTTGGGCCACCACTAGAAATGTTTGAAGCTAGGTAGGTAAGAAAAGGGGACCCCATAAAATCCCACACGCGGTTAGGCACGCTCAGTCTTAGAACCAATACCCGGAACTCGGATCCTAGGTGACTCGGATGGAACAAAGCGTCGGGGCGGGATAGCCTAGACCTTCCATCCTTCGTCGAATATAGTCAACATTCATAATAATCAATATCATCAACAACAATATAATAATGTGATAGCCCAAACCAAGGAGTAACAGGGTAACATCGTAGCATCCTGAGCATGCATACTAAGAAGGGTCTGAGAAACGAGCAATATTAACATAGCAGTACATGGTTTGCTGGGAAGGGACATGGCTGTATCAGTTTGAAAGAGGTTGTAAACATGTGGTAGGATCAAACATCGAACCTATCCTATACTAGCATGCAAACCGCTAGTTGAAATAGAATGGATCATAAGTAACGTATAGTCCTTGCCTGTTGATAAGTCGGGTTCCGAAGGTGTAGTTGATCGCAAGCTCGCAATGTCTCCGAGAGTAACCGCGGGAGGCACACAGGAAGGAAATACAGGAAAGCAATCAACGAGCAAGAACTCTATTACTATGAGGCAAACACGAGCAAGCATCAACAAGAAGGCAACACGAGACATCGCACCTACCGTCGAGAGCGGTTACTAATAGGTTAAGTGGAGTACTCGTCACGCACGACGATACCGCACATTTGGACATGTTCAAGTTGTTTAGCTACAGGTGATCAACAAAGGTTGTTAACATGGCATCTCACTCAATCATGGCATAGAACTCAAACATGTCAACAGGTGAAGCATAAGATAAACTATCTATGCTAGTAAATTTGAGCGAGGCACAACCTAAACATGGCATAACACTAAGTACCCCACGACAAATAAAACATTTGGTACTGTTCTGTCCTAAACCATATTTTAGGTTGGTTAACGGCAGAAAATAATACCATAAACACAAAGTACACGAAAAACTAATCAAGTTACATATAAAGAACACCCCAAACGGAGTTACGGTTAAAAAGATACAAGCAAAACAAGTTTGGAACACAATCTGCCAACATCAGGAAGCACACTTTAGAGCAATGCATAAACAGGATAATGAATGCAAACATGCTCAAAATTGATATGCAACTAAAGTAGACATGGCAGGGAAGGCATGGCAAAAAGAATCATGCAAATAGGCATCATGAACAACTAGTTATAGCCCATACAAAATGCAATAAAACATTACTGGTCTAGGACTTAGTGAAAAATCAGAGAAACATGGCAGAAACTGTTATTTTTATGCTGTATAAACAGGGGTATAACTATATGCAAAAGTGCAGCAACATGACATATCAATACATGGGCATGAAGTAGACATGATGATGATCAGTTACAAACAAGAATCATGGTCATAGGCATCACAGATCAAAAGATATTAAGCATGCAACATGGCATCGGAACGTTACAGACTTAGAGAAAAACTGAGGTGGTTGTCAACAACAGCAGCATAGCAACTTTGGAGCTCAATAACTAGATGACCAGCAAGCATATCATGACAATGCAATACATATAATGGAAGTAGACATGATTCTTAACAGTATGCAAAAAGAATCAATGCAATAGGACTCATGGATGTGTCACAATCATCATGCAAACTTGCAATAAAATACTATCAGCAGCACTTAATAGGAACTAACAGCAGTTAACAGTCTCATGCCCACTTCAACAGATATTAAAAACATCAAGATGGCCTCAAATCAAAATGCTCACAAAAGATGGATTGAAGTACACACAATTCTAAACAAATTTCCTTTTGGGCGCAACGCGATCCGAGCTACGGTTTACTCGAAAATCTACTCTCAAAACTGAATACAGCAAGCAGTTACAGGGACTTAGCAAAAAAACTGAAAAAAATAAAGGAAAGAAAAAAACGGTGAAGGGCTCACCATGGTCCTCGGCCCATCTGCGGCTGGCGGCTGGAAAGGCTTGCGGGCACTGCCTGGCCTGGCAGGCCGCGAGCGGCTGGTGGGCTGCGCCGGCCCACAGCGGTCACGGTGGTTGGGGACAGGGCGCTGGATCGGGGCCGTTCCGGTGGCCGGCCGGTGGCTGCGAGCAGCGCCGGCGACCTCCGGCGAGAGGCGCAGACGAGGCGGCTCAGGAAAGGGAGATCCGGGCCGCGGTGGCCGGATCCGGCGGCTGGCCAAGGCGCGGAAGGAGGGAGGCAGTGATGCGGGGCGCGGTGAGCTACGGCTCTCCGGCCATGGAGCTCGGCGGCTCGGCAGCATCCCTGACGGCGCGGCGGCGCGACCTGCGGAGGGGAGACAAAGGGGGTGAGAGCGAGAGGATGGAGGGAGGAAAGGGGCGCGGAGGAGAGACGCGGAGGCCCGGCGAGGTGGCGCTCGCCGGCGTGCTGCGGGCGGCGGCGGCGCGGTGGTGTCCTCGGACAGGGGTGGCTCGGGCTCCACGGCTGGAGGGAGAGGAGAGAGAAAGGTGGGGCTGACGTGGCACAATCTGAGCCGTCGGTTGCCCAGATCGGAGGGCTGAGAGAGGTTTGGATCTAGGGTTTCGGATTTTGGGGATAAAACTACGAAAATGGGGTCATTTTTGGGGCAAAGTGGAGGGGGTGGCTGCAATTTTGTGGCTAGGGAAACCCTAGAAACAGGTGGGAGTGTGGTGGTCTTTATATAGCCCAGGTGGCTGGCAGTTTGCAAAAACATCCCCGGTTTTTCTCTCGCGCGAGCGGTGTTTACATTTCTGACCGCCGGGGGTCCGCAGGACCTCCAATTCGGGTAAAACTTTGAACTACATGATCACCGCGTTGAGCTGGCGACGTTCACCTCGCATTGGAACCATTTCGAGAACACTTTTCGGCGCGCTATAAAAATAACCCGTTTAATTATTAAACTGGGTTTTTCGTTCTGTTGGCTGCGGCTGGTCTCGTGCAGTTTTCGCGACGGTGATCGGGTGAAACCCGGTGTCGCAAATGTCGAGTGTCAGGGTGGCAAGGGTCGGTCTCCGTCCGGTACGAGATAGGAGGGGGGAAAATAATCGCCGATCGATAAATCGGGGATGCAAACACCGCAAACAAATTAGACAATCAAACAATTCACACTGAAAACAAAAAAAATTATTTTTTGTGAAATCTGGGTTGTTACAGAAAATTATCGCAACATGTAGCAACATCATGTAGAGAGGAATTGCAAGGACTAGCACATGACAACAAGGCATTTTTTGTAGAATATGTGTTAATGTCCACATGAGACTCATAAGATTTTTCCTTAGTGATCATAGCCTCATGGGCTAACTTTAGCCTATCATGAGAGGTTAGAAGGTCCTCATGAGTGCTCGAGAGCTATTCATGAATTACTTCCAATTTCCCATAATTTCTAGTTAGCAAATCAAGTTGAGCACTTAGCTCAACATTCTCCTTCAATATTGATGCTTCACAAATAATAGGATTAGTAGTACAAGCATCATTGACAATATGAGAGGAAGAGGTAGAACCAAGAGACTTCTCATGAGTAGCTTGAAGTTCCTCATGAGACTTAGAGAGTTTAGTGAGCTCTCCTTTGACGTTCTTGTAGCCAAGGTCAACGTGCTCAAAATTCTATTTAAGCTTATAATGTGAAACTTCAACCTCTTCTTTTGAACACTTCAAGTCTCTCAAAGTTTGATGAGCCAAAATGATATTATGTTCAAGTAGTTCATTTTTATCTTGCACTTCATGAAGTAAATCATTACATTTATCAAAGGAGGCAAGAACATCTTGGAACATCCTATATGTGTCCTTGTTAACCCTACAAAGGGTTTTCCCAATCTCATAGAGATTTTGGGACATGGAAACATCATTTTCATCACAATCATCATCATCATCACTAAGAGAAGAGGATACCTCATGATTGCCTCTTGCCATGAGGCACATGTGCATCGGTGGTGACTTTTCTGGACAAGAGGGATCTTCGTTAATCAAGTGTGGCACGTTTTTCTTGGTTTCCTCTACATGGTTAGTCATACAATAACTAGAGGAAATTTAAGAATTTATATCATGGCAACATGGAAGATCAAGCATATCATCACAAGAGTATGTCAAGGAATCTTTAGATGACATGCATGGATTATTGACAAAAGAGTCTATGCCAAAGTTGGTGCAAGATATCCTCAAGTCCATGGAAGCTACAATGCTAGCATTTCTACATGGAGTATCATCTATCATAATCTTGACATCATCATCACACATGATTTCTCCACTTACCATGTCATTACCTTGTGACAAGCTAAATGTTGGTAAAGTGGAAGATGTCGATGTGACCAGGTAGTCGGAGGTGGAGGCAATAGGGTGCTCTTCATGACATGAGTTTGTCGAGACTTTCTCAATTGTTTCCATGGGAAAAATATTGGCTTCATCAAGATATGATCCACCATATACATCATCAAGTATGGTCCAAGCCTCATGAGATGTCTTACACATCAAAATATACTCAAACACATCAAATGTTATAGCTTGATGAATGGCTCCCAAAACATCACTATCAATATGCATATCCTCAAGAGATGGAGATAGGCAATCCTTGGCAATACGAGCCCCAATAGTAAAAATGCGCAAAACATTTGGACCCATGGTCCGAAAGTGACATAGCATGCCAATTCTCCACAAGTGATAATTTGTGCCATCAAAATCAAAGGTGACATTGTGCACTATACCACTAGTCGACATCTTACTCTCCAGGCGATGAAGCCTAATAAGGAGAGACCTTGCTCTGATACCAATTGAAAGGACCATGATGTCGCCTAGAGGGGGTGAATAGGCTTTTTAACCTTTTATGAATTTGTCCAAATCCGGATGCAGAAATAAACTAAGAGGATACTTAGCAAGCACAAACCCTTAATATTCTAGGCTCAACTAAGTGCACCAACAACTTTATTCTAAACAATATGAACACAATGAGGATACTAGTAGGCACAAGCAAGTTACACAAACTTACACAAGGTATATGTACCACAAGATGTGGATATGAGAGATACAATATATCAATTCACACTAAGAACAATATGGAGCAATAGTACCACGTATGAATAGCGGAGTATAATGTGTTGGACTAAAATGTTCACTACGACATGATAACCAACACAATATAATGAGGAGAACAAGATATAGTGAATGCAAGGTCAAGTGACCAAAGTAAACCACAAGTAGTGAGCTAGGGTTAGAGATAACCGTAGACTCGGAGACGAGGATGTATCCCGATGTTCACTTCCTTGGAGGGAAGCTACTCACCGCTTGGAGAGAGTGGGTGTTACCACGAAGGCTCACCATATTCCCCTTGAGATATCACCACGAAGGAGATTCCCAAACACTAGTGGTATACCTTCAGGTGGCCTCCAAACTTTCAAAAACTTTCTGGGGGCAAATCACAAGTTGATTCCTCACCGTAGCACTCCTACCGCCTAGGAGTCTCCAACCTCCAAAAGTAACAAGATCAAGGGGGAAATGCTCAAGACTTTCTCAAATCACGAATTCCTTTGGTGAAAAGAGGGAGAGGGAGTGGATCTATCAATGGGTGAAATCTCTCTCAAGAACTCTCACAAATATCTTTGAGATCTAGGATTTGGTGTAGGAGAAAGGAGATGGAGCCTTTTAGGGTTCTTGTGTGTTTGGAATGAAGTGTTCAACCCTCAAATGTGGTGGTGAGAGGGTATATATAGTCCAAGGGCCAAAATGGTCGTTGGAGCATTCTGCCTGCATAAATGTCGGATGTTCGACCTATACCGGACGTTAGAAACTTGAATATGCGCAGAAGAAAAAAACAGAACCAAAGAACATGGAACAGGTACCGAACGTCCGACGACGTCCGGGCATCCGATGACCGAACATCCGGAGCACGACGGATTTCCGTTAATAACAAGGAGAAAGCCCACTGACCTCCCGGACCCTTTATCCGACAACAACCGGACGTCCGATCACCGGACGTCCGATGCATCCAAAAAAAAACAGCAGGAACCCAATACTAAAACGAGCATAGCTTTTACATAAGAACTCCGATTTTGATGTTCTTTGGCTTATTTTAAAGCTATTGAAAATAAAAAGATCCTCACATAGAGAACCACCCAAGATAAACCAAAATGGAAGGTGCAAAGTTTGTAAATGATATGCCATAGGATTTGAGGAATGAGTTGGCTATGGATTTCCCTTTTTTGGTATAAAGGATAGGAGTGGAATTGAGTTAGGAATTGTTGACTTGAGCAAGTCCATTACTAAAACCCATTGATCCCCTATTAATAGTGCGGGATCCCTATAACTCAAGAATAATAAAAGAACTATAACATAGCTTCCGGAAATCCATTCTTGAGCACGCATCCTTTTCGATGGTCAATGATCCACGACACAATACCTTTGAATTGAGCGCTCCACTTGAGCTTGATGATGGGGTAATTCTTGGCTCAAGACGACCATGCAATATTTGTCACATAACTTGGTGAAGACTTCAATTAGTTTCCTCGTAAGTCATGAGGAAAGCTTTGCATTATATGTCATCTTCACATGTGCCACCACATGATCATCCGCAAGCTTCAAGCATGTAATCCTATGATATGCATATCTTGAACTTGACCTTGTATGACTTGATGACCATTACACTTGATGTCATCATCTCATGGGCACTTGTGCTCTTTCTCTTGATGCATTCCCACGAGACTCACCTAACCCTCAAAGATATAGAAATACATCGTATGGGTTAGAACTCAAAGCACAATTGACAATTTCTTACCATGCCACAAGATCTCATGTGGTACATAAGTAGTGCTTGAGTGTTGACCATCAATAATTCAATCTTTCATCTTTCTCTTGGTCAACATTCATCTTTACTCCATGATCAAGTGGTGTCCAGCCCAAAAGACACATGACAGATATATTGCGCGAATTATTGAGTCCTTAAGACAACCTCAAATGGACAAGTGTTCAAGATGAATATTCTCAGTCTTGGTGAGGTAAATGACTTTGCCTTTTGAATCCTCCTAATCTGAGGTTGTATACAGCACGTGAGACCTAAAAACCAATCTTTAATAGATTGTATTCATTACAAATTCATCCATCCTTCTTATCATTATCCATGGGACAATCATCCATAGATCTGTGATGCCATTGTTGCTTTATTGGAATCATCATTCATTACCAAGCCACAATGGATACATTTGTGTTGATAAACAATGTTCTTCATGCATTGCCTATGTAACTTTCGTTCAAATATATATATATATATATATATCAATGCAAACATTAGTCCATAAGGATTGTCATAATTACCAAAACCACACATGTAGACTACATGTAGTTTCAGTTGTAATTAAAGAACGTAGTAGACCGTTCCTTAGACCGTGAGATCACGCATAATCACTATCTTCTCCGTTGCTTTAACCTACACCCACCGCCTGACTGAAATATGCTGGCCATAAAGGTGTATCTTAGGTATTCCGCTGAGATACGTTGAGGATTTTTGATTCAAGAGCGGGATTTGTCAATCCATGTAATGGAAAGATACTCAGAGCCCACTCGGTGAGATTACATCCATAAAGTTGCGCAGCGTGTGACTAGGTCACAGAGATGAATATCACGGAACGAGTGAAATAAGATTTTTTTGTAACAATGTTGAGCCAGACATAGGATGTCATTGATCGAATCTCAGACAAATCTAATATCACCGGCAAAGGGAATGGAATACGACGTGACGGCTCAATCGGTGCAATATTCGGAATGCACAGGGGTCAATATGGGCATCCAGGTCCCGCTGATGATCATTGACTGCAGCCTCGTCTCGATCATGACTAGACTATTATCAGACCGTAGGGTAATACACTTAAGGGCTTGATGTTATCGGAGACCTTTTTGGAACTATTGGAGTTACCAGAGAATAAGGGAAGACATACCGAAAATGTTCCGTGTTGGTCTGAAGGATGTTCGGAGTGAGCCGGAAGGTGTTCCGAATCATCGGGAGAAGAAATAATATGTTTAATTTATTAACTAAATGAATTATTAATTAAAAAAATTATTTATAATTAAAAAGTGCAATGGGCCTTATTTATGAAACAAGACCGTTAGGGGAAATAAAATGGAAAAAGGAAAGGAAAAAAATAAAAAGGGAAGAGAAGAGGCTCCATGGGCCCTAGGGCCCATGTGGGGTGCGCCCCCTCCCCCTTGGTCGGCCAACCCCCCTTGGCAAGTGACTTTACTCCCCCATTGCTAAGGGAGGGGGGTTGACTCCCTCCCCTCCTCCTATATATAGATGTGGTGGGTGGACTTATTTAATAACCAATTAATTCATGGATAAATAATTATTATCCTGAATCGAGATCGGTTTTCTCTGGTCTTCTCCCCTCCCTCGTCTCTTCCATGGTGGGCTCCCCTTGTTTGGATCCTTTAGTGGGATTGAGACTTCTCCACCAAACGGACATCGTCGAGCTGCCGAAACTCTGGTTCCAGAGGTCTACTTCCGCCACATTCGCTGGATCGGAGATCGGAGGTCATCATCGAGTTTCGTACATGTGTGAGTACTACGAGGTGCTACACGTGTGGCACTTCCACCCGATAGGGTGATAACACAGCCAGAGGGTTGTGAACTTCGTTCGACTACATCAAACACGTTTGCAGGAACATTTCCCGCGCAACGGACTACACCCCGAGGTATGTTATCCGCAAGTATCTCCGTTATGGCAATACAGATAGATAGATCTTTGGCAATGGGCAACGCTAGTTATAAAAAATATTGTTTTCTGCCGCGGAACCCCAACAGAGGAGATCTAGGCAGTGATCAAAAGTATGTCGGCAGACCGTGCGCCTTGTCCGGATGGCTTTATCGACTGCTTCTTCACGACCCTGACGAGGATTGACCTCGGCAAATCCCATGGTTATGAACCCTGGGTTAGATTGTAGAGGAGATGTACAGGTTGGCGATACTCGTCAGCTAACAGGAGACAGGGATTTACCCAGGTTCAGGGCCCTCAATCGGTGAAACCCCTACTTCATGCTCGATTGTATTATGATGGAGGCGATTACAGTGGAGGTCGAGGCAAGTTCGCTCAGGACCGGAGGTGTTCCTTGGATATCCGATGCCCTAGATGTCCCCTCTCCCAGCCTTTATATATTAGGCTGGGTAGCAAGGAGTCCATATAGGTTTATAGAGTGAGTTTCCTAATCTAGTTTTAGTCTTGGACGCCAAGTCGTAGCATCCATAATCGTCAACGAATCCTATGGCGGTGCCTCAAGTGGGACAGGCGTGGGTCGGTCGAGGCTTCCAGCGGGCCTTCTGTCTTGATACGCACCAGGTACCCTCATTTGTAGGAGTCATGGGGTTACCCCTCGTCAGTATCCCCCGAGTGGCTAGGGGACTCGAAGAATCGCGCAGGGACTCGAATCTGTAATCGCCTGTCTTCATGCATGCAGCGATGCTGCGAGTCGTCGGCTATTAGCCACAACAGATAGTTTATTCGAGGGAATGATAAGCTTAAAGGGCCCAAGGTAGTCGACTGGTCGAGCCTTGGTGAATTGCGCTAGTGGCAAATACCTCAATAGCCCTAATCAAGCCTGTGTCCCTCGACACAAACTTGGAAAACAACCGGTGTCTAGAAAACTCCATGACGATGCAGGTCTTATAGGATCAATGTCGTCGGTCTCAGCAAATAGCCTTAACGCATCCGTCATTGGCTCAACTTTCTTCATGCATTGCGCATGGAAAACATCGGGAGTGAAGTCGCAGCTGTGGCATGTCCCAGCCCGGCCGACTGCGCATCGGGGTCTTACCTACGCGCTAAGCTTGCGCGACATCTAGGGTACAGTGTGTCGTCACCCAAGCATCATTTTTATAGAGGCGTGGAACCTAATTAGAAGTACACCCACTTGGAAAAACAAATCAAGTGTACTAATGGTAGTCACTAGCGGAGTATTTGCGAACTCAGGCGAGGAGTCGATAAGAAATGTACCCAAAGAGCACTTGAGTGCATGAGGGGATTGTTGTCCTGAGTCCGACCAAGTCTTGTCGTCTAGTGCGAGCAGTCACTCGAGCACTTCATCATCTTCTGGGTGAGGGAGCATCCGAACTCTATAGATGCATTAGTCCTTGCTGGTGCGAGTGATCGCTCGAGTGCGTCATAGTCTGCTGGGTGAGGGAGCACCCGAACTCTATTGATGCATTTGTTCTTGATGGAGGGGAGTAGCCACTCGCGTCCTCGAGGCTTGATCCTTGCTCTGCTTTTTGCAAAGACAGGGCGCTCCCGATGGGAGTAACATTTTGAAATATGGTCAGTTTTATAGGAATAAACCTTTGACGGGTAGCGATGACGCGTGCACAACACGTCTTGCTGATATGTGACATTGCAGGGCAGCCTGACAAGTTGGGAAGCCACGCGTAGCGGGTGCAACGTGACGTGATGCTCCGCGATAATTTCACCCCGCGTGATGATGACCCTCGTTTTTCGCGCGGAGTGGGCATTGTGGTTACTACGGCGGTTGGGTTTTCCTTGTCGCACGAGTCTAGCGGGATCGTGCCATGTTGATGAGGCCCCGAGATCAACGGTGGGTGAATGTCCCCTGGATGTAGGTTAAATACCGGAGGGCTGGTTAGATTTAGGTTTTACCCACCGCTCGCCTTCTTCTGTTTCTTCTTCCTCTGCTACTTCTTGCCTTCCACTTCATTGCTCTGTGCGGCTATGCGGCGAGATCCATGTCCAAACGTCCTCGGCGTGCAGCGCAGGAGTCAGCAAGGATGACTGGGAGATGGTGGCGTTCCGCGTTTGCAGTTGCGGATCTCGATGCACTGGTGGAAGATGGGCTTGTGGTGGAGGGTGTTGCTCAGATTCCTGGGGATGAAGAGGTGCCCACGCCCCATCACGACGAACGGGTATTCTTACAAAGCTTCTTTCATCGCGTATTTTCGTTCCCGTTCATCCGTTCGTCCGGGGGTTGCTCTTTGCGTATCAGCTCCAGCTGCATGAATTGACCCCTAACAGGATACTGCACATTGCATGTTTTAGCATGCTTTGTGAGGGTTTCATGGGGATCTATCCCCATTGGGGGCTCTGGAAGCGCCTCTTCAGTGTGAAGAGGACGAAGGTTACCAAGTGTACTAGCACTGGTGTTGAGAGCTCCATTCGTCCATATGATGCCAATATGCCTTTGCCTGGGGTGATTACTTGAGTCTTTGTTGGTTTGCTGAAGTTTGATTGATACATTTTGCTTGATGATGATACTTTTGTTTTTAGGACCATGTTTCCTTGTTGAACAACCCTCCTCAGCTCGAGGATGTGGAGATACTCGATGAGCCTGATATGATCATGGTGGATCCAGCGCCCGCGGGTGGTGGTGATGCTTCACGTGCTGATACTAGCGAGTCCGCGCGTGCGAGTGTTGGTGGTCGACCATCAGCTTCTGAGGCAATGAAAATTTAGAGGCACTACGCATCAAACTCATCCACTCCTTGACTGCTGCTCAGCGGGCTGTAGAGGGTGGTGGACTGCCACTAGTCGCGCCAGTTATTGCGCCCTGCCCTCCTTCGGTTGCACCGAAGAAGCGCAAGCTTGGGGTGCTGCTTCGCGTGGGTGCCACACATGTTGGGTGCGTACTTCTTCCTAGTTTATTATGTCGCTGTCTTTGGTTTCCTATTTTGATCAAATGCGTTTTGCAGTACTGCTCCCGTTCTGACTGCATCTTCGACAAGTACTACTGCTGTCGACCTCCATTCAACTGATTATCGTACAACGGTTGGTCAGTCGGCTCCTCCAGTGACTCCTGCTGTTTCAGGCGCGGGGACGACCCCTGTGACTGCTCAATCTGTGGGATCTGCAGCGACTCCTGAGGGTGACTCTCCTCAAAATGTGAAACCGGTGTTTCCTGAGGGGTACATTTTGGAGAAGAAAAATCTCCCCATCAAAGAGAAGGTCAAGTTCTTTGATCGCATGGCTGGGTAGGTATGAGGTCCTCCGTCCTTCTGACTTGTATTGGGGACGCAGCAGCGCTCCCGATGGGAGTAGCCCCCGAGGTTGCGAGAAATCACTTGTGGTTGGTCGCAGTCTTAAGCTTGATTGATCTTGCTTTTGTTAGCTTATGCATATCATTGGGGGCGCGGTAGCGCTCCCGATGGGAGTATCCCCCGAGGCTGCGAGCAATCACTTGTGGTAGGTCGCAGTCTTTAACTTAGTTGCTTTTGCTTGGCTCTAATTTCCTCATACATTGTTGTTCTAGTCACTGTTCCGTATGTGTGAGCGGTTGTGACCGATGTTGATCGTGCCCGAAGTGCTCCTGGTGTGGCCCAAGGGAGCCTGACAACCATGAGGCGTGAGTTGTTGCTCTCCCATTTTTGATTTTCGTGTTGTTGTTGGTTTGTTCCTTTAGTGACCCTTTTGTATGTAGGTCGCAAGAATTATGCTAAGAAGCGGGCTGATGCTGCCGAAAATGAACTTTCTTTGCTCCGGACTGCTTTGTCGGCAAAGGAGAAAGACCTGCAGGTGCAGCGTGACGAGATCGACCGATTGCGGTGAGTTGAGGAGCAGTTTCAGCAGATGGAGACGGTTGAGGGCGGTCGCCTGCGGGAGTTGGCGAGTGCTTTGGCAGGTGAGGAAATTGTTCTGGTGCTTCTTCTTTGGCGGCGGTTCTGTACTTAGTTTTTTGAACGTTGTTGTTTCCTGGTGATGCAGGCGCCTTAAGTGTTAAGATAGCGGCGGTTGCTCCTGAGGATTCGAGCACTCTTTGTGGCGTTGTAGATACCGTATCGAGCACCACTGGTGCCGTGAAGGACATCTGCGGTCGTGCTTCAACTCTTCTGAAGCTCCTTCATGAACATATGTATCCGGAGGAGGAGGATCGGCCCGAAGGCCTTGATCTGCAGGTTGCTTCGTTCGGGCCAAATGGCGATCAGTTGGAGGGCTTGGTCCGCGAGACAGTGGTGAGTGGACTTGCGGCGTCCTTTGTTGTTCTCCTGGGGCATGGGGTCCCTATTGACGATGCCATGGTGGATAGCCTGCCCAGTTATACGACTGAGCAGACTGCTCGGGCCACTTGTCTTGCTCGTCAGCTGCAATTGGTTGTGGAGGCTGATATCCTCAAGCCCCAGGGCGTGGAGTAGGAGATTTTATTTGTCTGCATGCTTGGAGAACTTCTTTGTAATAAGTCACTTTTGCGGTTGGAGATGCTGAATCTTGAATTGATGATTAAGCTGCCTTGTCCCTTCCTGTTGTATTTTCTTTTCTTTTGCTTGACTTCTTTATCTTTTTGTGGTAGGCCACCCCGGGCGTCTCTCGGGCTTGGAATTTGCTGAAGGAGGATGCTCGCGAGGGTGCCTACAAGTCCATCAGTTTGAGGCTGAGGGACGCAGAGCGCGAGATTAGTCGGCTCAAAGGTGGTGTTGCAATCCACCGCTCGAAACATGAACGTGCAGAGGCTATTCTGGATAGTGTAGCTACTTGGATGGAAAAATTGTCTGATCTGCTGAAGGGTGAGTCTTCCTATTGGTGTTGCATGGTTGCGCGAGTGCTTTTTCTTGCGCTTCTTGCTGATATTTGATCTTCTTGTAAAGTGATGGCTAGTCGATCTCGCGAGGAAGTGGAGGTTGTACAGTCGGAGTTGTCGCGCTTAGATGACCCAGTCGTGCAAGCTAAAAATACCTTTTGGAGGGACAGAGCACGAGCGCAGTTGTTTGCCGTGCTTCGACTGCGGGTTGGTCGGATTCCGCGAGCCCTTGAGTACTGCTACAAAGTGCTTGGTGGCATCTTCTACGAGTTTTATCCCTTGGATCCTGTCCCGTCTAGTTTTGAGAGGCTATGTCGGCTGTTCTCTCAGTCTGTGAAGCTTCGTCGTGTTGTGAATCATCAGATTCACGCGGGGGCTCGTTGCGCTTTTTCCTTTGTTCACAGTCATTGGCCTGGTGTAGATATTATGTTGGCGGCTCGAGGTCCTCCTGGTGGTCGAGATGAGCCGATGGACGAGCATTACGCGGCGGCGGATGAGCATGCAAGTCTTGTTGTGAAGAAGGTGTGCGAGGAAAATGATCATCTTCTGGGTGCCCTTTGTAGGGTGAAGTCGGGACATGGGGTCTAGAATTTCAGGGTCCTTGTAAATTCTTCCTTGCGCAATGTATTTTTGTGACTGCGAGTCATTGGAGTCCTCCATTGTCGGGTGTGGAGTTGCGTGAGTGGGCATTTTCCTCGGAGGGTGGCTGCTGCGAGCGAGCCCCCGAGTGCTAAATATGAAGTCGCGTAAGAGAATAACGCCTTGGAGGGTGGCTGCTGCGAGCGAGCCCCCGAGTGCCAAGTATGAAGTCGCGTAAGCGAATAATGCCTTGGAGGGTGGATACTACGAGCGAGCCCCCGAGTGCCAAGTATGAAGTCGCGTAAGCGAATAACGCCTTGGAGGGTGGCTGTTGCGAGCGATCCCCCGAGTGCCAAGTATGAAGTCGCGTAAGCGAATAACGTCTCGGAGGGTGGCTGCTGCGAGCGAGCCCCCGAGTGCCAAGTATAAAGTCGCGTAAGCGAATAACGCCTCGGAGGGTGGCTGCTGCGAGCGTGCCCCCGAGTGCCAAGTATGAAGTCGCGTAAGCGAATAATGCCTTGGAGGGTGGATGCTGCGAGCGACCCCTGAGTGCCAAGTATGAAGTCGCGTTAGTGAATAACGCCTCGGAAGGTGGATGCTGCGAGCGAGCCCCTGAGTGCCAAGTATTGATTTTTGCGTAAGGTACTTTTGGAATAATATTTAGAATCTTTCCCTGGTGTTCTTACATGAGGAGGCTGTGAAAAACAGCCCTTTATTTTGATCGATGGCTGGATAGCCCTAAAATGTAAACTTGCTGCTAGGATATTCTTGAAGTCGTGTCACGGTGCACCGGTTCGCTGAGTCTTCGGTTGGTGCCTTGGATTTTACGGGAGTGCTTCTTCTTTCTTGGCGATTCCTCTAGTGTGATGTGCTCCAAAGGTTTCTGATATCTTATGGAATTCTCTGTCGCACCGATCTGATCTGACGAAGCTGTCGTTGACTATGATGACTCCCCTTGGGCCTGGCATTTTTAGCTTGAGGTACGCGTAGTGCGGCACCTCCATGAATCGCGCGAAGGCTGGTCAGCCGAGGATGGCATGATACTGTGATTTCCAGTCGACCACTTCGAAATCTAGCGTCTCCTTGCGAAAGTTTCTTGCATTGCTGAAGACCACTTACAGGCTTATCTTTCCGAGGGGATAGACATCTTTTCCTGGCACAATTCAATGGTCGTGTGTTTGGGCAGATGAATCAGGCGTTGATTGCGCTGCTGCCCAAGAAGGTGGAGGCCAGGGAGGTTGGATATTTTCGGCCCATCAGTTTGGTCCATTGCATCCCGAAGATTGGGACCAAGATTATGGCATCGTGGCTTTGCAGGCGTATGAGAGATTTGTTGCATGTTAACCAATCACGTTCATTCGGGGTAGATGTTTGCACGACAATAGTTTGCTTGTGCGCCAGATGGCCCGATCGCTACATTGGCGAAAGGCTAAGGGAGTGTTCTTGAAACTGGATATCTCACGGGCGTTAGATTCATTTTCATGGCCATTTATGTTTGAGGTGATGAAGGCCAAGGGGTTCTCGGAGCGCTGGCTGTAGTGGGTGGCCATCTTGCTCTCTACTGCGAGTTCTAGAGTGGTGGTCAACGGAAGCCCCGGGAGAAAATTCAGGCATGCGCGCGGGTTGAGGCAATGGGATCCTTTGTCCCCTCTCTTTTTTGTGTTGGCTATGGATGTGCTCTCTTCGATGATGGTCAAGGCACATGATGTGGGAGTGATTAGCGCTATGTCGGGATGGTCGGTGATGCAGCAGCTTTCCATCTACGCGGACGATGTCGTGCTATTCATCAAGCCCAGGAGGGTGGATTTTTGGCTCATGTTGGTGGCTTTGGGGATGTTTGGGGCGGCCACCGGTTTGCATGTGAACTATGCTAAATCATCGTCAATTTTGATCGGTGGGACTAAGGAGGATAGAGAGATGGTGGCGGCTTCTCGTTCCTGGAAGATGGAGACCTTCCCCTGCAAATATCTGGGGCTGCAACTTGCGATGAAGCAGCTGACGCGTTCGGAGTTGTAGCTCGCACGACGTGCACATTCCATCCTGGATGGCAGTGCGGTTTAATTGCGAGGCCGGGGAGATTGACGCTCATAACCTCGGTGATTCGATCTAGACCAATGCTTCACTTGCTGGTCTCGGAGGCTCCTAAGTGGGCGTTGGATCGCGTGGAGAAGTGTTGTTGGGCCTTCTTTTGGGCTGGGCCGGCGAGCATTCATGGTGGGAAGTGCTTCGTGGCATGGGATCGGCTGTGTCGGCCTAAGATTTTGGGCGGGCTAGGGATTTTGGGTCTCCGAAATCAAGGGATCGCGTTGCGCCTGCGGTGGGAATGGCTTCGGCGCATTGACCCTACCCGGCCTTGGAAGGGTCCGAGGCTTTGTCCAGATCGCATGGTGAGCAAGGCTTTTAACATCTTGGTGCACTGGAAACTTGGAGCGGGTGACACCACGTTGTTCTAGAAGGACCGTTGGATCAACGGTGCGTCGGCGAAAGATATTGCTCCGTAGGTGCTAGAGCGGGTGCGCCAGCAAAAAGTGAATAGGAATTCGGTGAAGGAGGGACTTCAGGATCATCTGTGGGATGGCGATGTCCGCGATGGATTGTGCTTTGAGGAGTATGCGTAGCTAATCTCCCTTTAGGGGAGGATGATCGATTGGCATCTCAGGGAGGGTGAGGCTGATAAGGCAATCTAGCGCTGGCAGGCGGATGGTCATTACTCTGCGAAGTCTGCTTATCGCATGTTCTCAATGGGATCGACTAGGCTGTCGCTCGCCAAGGCCATCTGGGGCTGCAAATCTCCTCTAAAATGCAAGCTCTTCATTTGGATGGCCATACAATATTGGGTCTAGATGGCAGATCGTAGGGTATGGCATGGGCTTCAGGAGGTGACCTCGGTCTGTTTTGTCTGTGACCAGGATGAGGATCGGGTGGATCACATTCTCCTCCAATGTGTTTATGCTCATGAGGTATGGGCTTCGATCCTTGCTGTTGTCGGGCTGGAAGGGGGCCTGGTTCCCACACCCAGCTGTGGTTTAGTGAATTGGTGGGAGGCGAGGAGGTGCACGCGGGCGCGCAAGCGCGAATTTGACTCGATGGTTGTCCTGGTATGCTCGGAGCTATGAAAGCAGCACAATAGCTGTGTGTTTGGTCGGCTACATGGTGGACTCAATCCCGGATTAATTGTGGCGAGTGTGTCATAGGTAGGTAAGGTCTTTAGTTTGTTCAGGAGTGTTAGAAATGAAACCGTAGAGTAGTGGAGTCCATGGGAGTTGGAGGTGCGCTTTACGTGAGTGGTGTGTAGTGGTCTTCACGGATACTGCTTCTCTTGCATATTATTTTCCCTCTTCTAAAAAGCTAAGGTACGCAATTGCATACTCTCAAAAAAGGTTCGTCATACCATGAGGGGTTAGTAAATACCACATCACCAAAATATATATACCATTAGTATTTGAGCCCTAGTTGCAAATAATGTACATCTTCATCATCATCGTCAGTGTCATCGCCCTGAAGAGATCATGCACGCGGTCACTGGTACGTCCTAAACACATCCATAATTTTTGCTTGTTCCATGCTTGTTTTGGTGATAATTCTATATGTTTTGATGCATTTTCATATCATTTACAACTTATGTGTACTAACCTACTGACTCAATGCCCAGTTTTAATTTCAGTTTATTTTTGTCCGTGCATTGTAGAAAAAGGTGAAAAATAAAAGTGCTTGGAAAAATCCGGAAAAATCCTAAAAAATATTCAAGTCAGAAGACAAGCCCGAAGGAGGACCAGAGGGTGGCCACCCCTGCCCAAAGCGTCTGCCTGGATTTATCACTTGGACCAGGGAGGCACCTCCAGGGCCCCCTTTGGCCTATATTTATCTCTCATTCGGGAAATCCCGAGAGAGAACTCAGCCACGCAAAAATCCCTATTGTTCCGCCGCAGCCGCGATTCCGATCTCGAGATCATCGGAAGAACCCGTCCCGGCACCTTTTCGGAGGGAGGATTGACCTCCGGAGGCCTCTCCATCACCATGATCGTGGTGTGTTCATAATTCTGTGAATTTACTAGTTGTAATTTGTTCACCCAGCATGTTGTTTACTGTCTTTAGGGAGACACATCACTAGTGAAAGTCATGGCACCCAGTTCATACTTCCACCATACTTTACACCCTCGCTTTTACAGCTTTCTTTCCTTTCAGTTGCACTACTATTATTTTACCGTTGTGTTTGATCCTTTGTAAACAGCAAGGCTTGAGAGATTGACGACCTCTCTAGACTCATTGGGAGCAAAGTTATTTGCGTTCTTGTGTGCAGGTCCACGTCAACCCACCATCAGCTAAATCTCTAGCATCGTTGTCACCTTATTGTGATCTTCGGAATCCTACTAGAGACAATCCTTGTTATCTCCACCGAGGGAAATTTACTGTTGTCTGCATCATAACCGTCCACTTGGGGTAACCAATGATGAGGTGTTATCTGCACCCATCAGTCACCACCACCAGAGGCAACACTCGTAGTGCTTTCCCCGCCAACTCCTCAGCCAGAGCATCTTGTGAGCCTCTGCCATGGAAACAAGGACAACACCCTGGGCCTTGATACGTCCAAAACGTATCTATAATTTCTGTTTGCTCCATGCCTCTTTTGTGTGATATTGCTATGATATTGACGAACTTCCATACACTTTTGATCATATTTGGACTAACTTATTAACTCAGTGCACCCCAGTGCCAGTTCCTGTTATCTGCTATTTTTCTATTTCAGGTTTCCCCCATATTAAAAGTGCACCAAAATTCGGGAAAATCCAATAAAAAATCAGCGCTTCGGAAGCTTCGGAAATCACCGAGGGGGGCAGAGGGGACCCACCAGGGCCCCAGGCGCCCTCCCAGCGCGTCCTAGGGTGGAGCCGCGCCAGGGGGCCCCCTGGACCCCTGGTGGCCCCCCTGGCTGCCCCCCTTCGCCCATATATTCTCCGTGACGCAAAACCCCCGAGACGGGAACCCTTTTTCGCGATCTCTCCTCTGTTCCTCCGCCGCCGCGCTTCCAAGATCGGGAGCACCAGGAGACCTCTTCCCGGCACCCTGCCGGAGGGAGGAACCACCTCCGGGAGCTTCTCCACCACCATGGATGCTTCCCAGATGAACCGTGAGTAGTCCACCTTGGACCATGGGTCTATGATCAGTAGCTATGTGATGTTCTCCTCCCCTCTTTGTTCTTCATGGATTAGACCTCGTGAGCTGCCCTACATGATCGAGGCACATATGTAATATTTCTGCTGTTGCTATGTTGAGTTTGCTGGGATCCGATGGATTATGAGACTATGTTCAGATTGTGTTTGAGTAATATATTTGATTCTCCTCTTTTATATTTATGTTCTAGAGTAATTCTTGCATGTTCTCCGTTGCTGTTTATTGCTTTGGCCAAGTAGTAGGTAGTGACTCCAAGAGGGAGCGTTATGCATGATTGTGGGTTCATGCCCCCCGATGACTAGCTTGAGTGACAGAAACATGAGTCTAGGGGATGTGTTGTTGCCACAAGGGGGAAAACAACGGTGCTTGTACTTGCGGGTGCAAGGATTGTTTACTTTACGCAAATTTCTTTAATGCAGTTGTCCGTTGCTTTAAGTTTACACTTTGGGTGGGATTCGCAACTTAATACCAGCGAGATGTTCTGGATAGATATCTCAAGGTGGATGATTAGTAGGTAGATGCAGATGGATTTCGATCTACTTGTCTTGGTGTACCGCCCATGCTTTTGAGCCTCTTCCTTTCTTTATAGCATAGTTAGAATTGGTTTGCGCACATAATCCTGTCAATTGCCCAGCTGTGAGTTGTTTACCTCGCATGGCTATTTTATCGTCTTTTGGGAGAGAGACATCACTAGTGAACATCATAGGACCCCGGTCCATATTTCCAATACTATTTACACCCACTATTTATTTACTGCTTTATTTACTTTTCCGTTGCTATCACTATCATTATTATCCCGTGCGTTTTATCCTTTGTAAACAACAAGGCCGGAGGGATTGACAACCTCTCTGAACTCGTTGGGAGCAAAGTTATCTGTTGTGTGTGCAGGTCTAGGTAAAGTAAGCAACCTCGGTTGTGAACGGCGCCATTGTTCACTTTACCACCTTCTTGTATCTGTTGGAGTCCTACTGGTTCGATACTCATCCTTAGCATCTTCGCTAAGGGAAATTTGTTGTTGTCTACATCTCAACCTTCCACTTTGGGTAACCAACGAGGGGGCGTTAAATCGTACCATCAAAAGCAATTTCTGGCGTCGTTGCCGGGGACTCCACTCTTCAAGATAGGGGAGTTGCACACTATCTTTTATCTTTGCTTTTTAGTCTTGTTAGTTTACTTTTCAGTTTTTGCTTTAGTGTCCTTTATCAAAAATCAAAAAAATAGTTATCTTGCTTGCTGCTACTATGGGTTCCTCCGAGAACACCAAGTTGTGTGACTTCACCAGTCACAACAACAGTGACTTTATCTGCACTCCTATTGCTACACCTGCCACTTCAGCACCTTCTTATGAGATTAAACCTGCTTTGTTGAACCTTGTTATGAAAGATCAATTCTCCGGTGCTGGAGATGATGCTGCTTTGCACTTAAATAATTTTATTGAGCTCTGTGATATGCAAAAGTACAAAGAAGTAGATGGTGATATTGTTAAGCTTAAGCTTTTTCCTTTCTCCTTGAGAGCAGGAGCTAAAATCTGGTTTCAATCCTTGCCTAGGAATAGCATAGATTCTTGGGATAAGTGCAACGATGCTTTTATTGGGAAGTACTATCCCCCTGCTAAGATTATCCAATTGAGGAGTAATATTATGAATTTTAAGCAATTGGATAATGAACACATTGCCCAAGCCTGGGAACGCATGAAATCTCTTGTTAAGAATTTCCCTACGCATGATTTGACTACTTGGATGGTTATCCAAACTTTTTATGCAGGCTTGAACTTTACCTCGCGGAACTTGTTAGATTCGGCCGCGGGAGGAACCTTTATGTCAACATCGCTTGGTGCTGCCACAAAACTACTCGATGAGATGATGACCAACTATTCCCAATGGCACACCGAAAGAGCTCCAACAGGTAGGAAGGTCAACTCTTTCGAGGAGATTTCCTCCCTAAATGAAAAAGTTGACTTGATTATTTCTCTACTTACCAAGCAATCTCCTATTGATCCTCATGATGTTCCTTTAAATTCTTTGATTGCTCAAGATCAAGTAGATGTGAACTTTATCTCTAGAAACAACTTCAATAACAATGCTTATAGGAGTAATTTTGGTAGCAATCCTAGACCGTTCCCCTCCAACACTTATGGGAACAGCAACACTTATCCTAGCACCAGAAACTCTACCCCTAGAGATAGAGACATGCCTAGTTATGAGAAAATTTTGGAAATAGAGAAGGCCACTAAGAACTACATGCACACCCAATATGAAAAAAATAGGACCTTCTCTAGACAATTAGATGAGCATACTTCTATCTTGCAAGACATTGGTAGACAACTAGAGAGTCTGAACATTGAGATTTCTAACCTTCAGACTAGGCTCACCACCACGGAAACCCGAGTTTCCAATATGTCTCACACATAGGCTACTTTGATAAACCAAATGGCAGCTAAACCTGAAGTGGTTTCGACTATAAAGAAGGAAGAAGATAGAATTAAGAGCCTTCCTACACACCATACCATTGCTACTATCCAAGTCGTTGAGGATATCCAAACTCTTAGCACCCAATGCACCCCTAGTCCCGTAGGACCTATTAATGGTGATGCTATGACCTCAACCGTAGAAGAAGAAACTCCTATGACTATAGAAGCTACCAAACAAGTGAGCCTAAAGGACACCACTACCACTTTACTTGATAGTAGTGACCTTGATTTTGATAATTGCACCCTTTCTGAAGTTATTCGTTTCCTTCACAAGATGTCTAGAGACCCCCACACTAGCACACTTAATCTTGCCTTCACGGAGCATATCACTAATGCTCTCATGAAAGATAGGGAGGAGAAGCTTAGGGTAGATGCCTCCATACCTAGAAAGCTAGAAGATGGTTGGGATCCTATGATTAAAATTAAGTTGAATAATTTCTCTTGCTATGCTTTATGTGATGTTGGAGCTAGTACCTCCGTTATACCCAAAATAATGTATGATATATTTGAATTGAACTTTTTGATCCTTGTTCAGTGTTCGTCTTGTGGATTCTTCCGTAAAGAAACCTTTGGGGAAGATCGATGATGTTCTTATCATTGTCAATGACAATTATGTTCCCGCTGATTTTACTAGTATGGACATTGCATGTGAACCTTCTTGTCCAATTATTTTGGGACGTCCTTTTCTTCGCACCGTGGGTGCTGTTATTGATATGAAAGAAGGGATTATAAAATTCCAATTCCCTCTCAAGAAAGGGATGGAACATTTTCCTATAAAGAAGATTAAGTTACCTTTGGAGTCCGTCACACGGGCTAGTTATTTTCTTGAAAAGACTTGATCTATTGCATTAAGCCTAGCTAATAGCTTCAAAGAAGCGCTTTCGAGAGGCAGCCCGCAACGAATTTAGGATTTCCTTTTTGTTTTTCTTCTGTTTTTGGTGGTCTTGATGATTGTTACTACTATAGCAACATCATTGTATCTTTACTTTTCAAGCTTTGTGCCAATTATAGCCTCGTATGACAAGGCAAGTGAAAGTTGTGACATGTTGTCCAGAAAACAGATTCTGTCCTCATGACTAGAAAAATCACGAAAAATCCTAGTTCATCTTTTTGAGCTGAAATCTTTACACAGCGTGCTCTATACAATTACGGAACTTTCGTATGTTCTGAGTTTTTTTATTTGAGTTGCAGAAGTATCCCAAAAAATTCTTTACTACCTGCTGGTCTGTTTTTCACAGATTCTGTCCTGTTTTGCCTTTTCTTCATTTTTTAAGCTTGTTTTTTTTCTTTGCAAAAACTTTTTGGCAATCTTGAGAAACAGTAGCTCTTCAAGAATATCCTTACTTCCAGTAGAGAAAAAAATATTTTATTATGGGTACTAACCTCGCTAATCAGATTATGATGAGTTATGTATGAAGGGAGTTTTCAAGTGTGCGAGGGAAGATGATAAAGAAGATTCAGGAGTGTCAAGCGCTCAAGCTTGGGGATGGCCCCATGCATCCCCAATAAATATTCAAGGAGACTCAAGCGTCTAAGCTTGGGGATGCCCCCGTGCATCCCCTTCTCCATCAACAATTATCAGTTCGTCTTTCGTTTCACTATATTTTTATCACTTAATGCGTTATGTGCTATGCTTGGAGCGTCTCGCTCTTAGGTTTTATTTCTAGTTTTCTTTAGCTTTTCTAGCTGTTCATAACAAGTTAGAACCCAGCTTTCTTTTTGTGGGAGAGAAACACGCTCCACTTTCAAAATCTAGAACACATCATAGGATTTTTCGTGCCTATATCTTTGTTGTGAGTGTTCTTTATCTTTTTCATAGCTACTGTCATGTTTAGCTCTTAGTTTTCATGCTTATCTTTTTAAGAGCTTTTTTTAGTTTGTTGCTGGAACTCTCTTGAGTTTTCGTGTTTATCTTGTTTAGAGAGTTTGCCTGTTGCACTGAGTTGTGTGTCTTGACTTGAAGTAGGTAATTGAGGTTGCTATTCTTTTGTAGTAGTAACTTGCAATTGTTTTGAGGTATTGCTTTGAGTAATGTTTGGACTTTTGGTGTCAAGAGCTTTAGCCTATTAGTGATAGATGTCGTATTTTTGGAAATCCGTGTTTATTTTCAAAACTTACAAAATTAGTTGAGAACTTTAGCTACTAGATGGATCGCTACTCTTTGGAGGGATCGAATATTAGAGTACACTCACGTACCATGAGTCGAGGATGCGCAAGGATAACCAAACCCCCATACACTCCTCCTCGGGGTACTTGTCTTTTTGTGAAACCTCCTTATTAGATTGAGAGTTACCAATAATAAGTGCATGAGTTCTTCGGACTAATGTGAGTATTCGAAAGTTGACACTTCCACCTTCCCATATTTTTCTAGCCTCTCCTGTGCCGTGCATTGCTTTCTTCTCACTCCGAGAGCTGGCGTCCACCTTTGCCGGTACATCCAAACCCTTGGCATGATACGCTCTGTCATCATAAACCTCCATATATCTTTCCTCAAAACAACCACCATACCTACCTATCAAGGCATTTTCATAGCCTCTCCAAGATACATTGTCATGCAACATCCACCTTCTCATGACTTGATCTTCATGTCATACATGCTACTTGCTTGATCGATGAGCCGCATGCTAGTTGGGCCTTGCCCTAATCATTGCTACATGACGCGCTAGTATCATTGCATATCCTGCTACCCTGGCAGAGGCATACATTTGCATACATCATGGTAGTTACATTTTCTTTATGATATGAGTAGTTTTGTAAAGTGTGAAAGATCTTCTATACTTCTTGTAATATATAGAGTGTTGCCCCTAAAGTGAGGAAAAGATCCCAAAGTGGACAAAATCAAAAGATCCCAAAGAGGACAAATGAGAGAAATAGAAAGAGCCATTGAGGCCACCAAAAAAATACAAAAATAGAGAAAAAAGAGAAAAAGAAATAAAAAGAGAGAAGGGGCACACTACTATTCCTTTTGAGAGATCCACACTCGTACTCCATCTTATATCTTGTACTCCATAGAGATTATAATTCATGCATATAGCTATGTGGGGACCTTCACACTATAGAACTAGGCTTGTATATTCCAATGATGAGCCTCCTCAAATGAGCTCTAGGTCTTCTTGAGCAAGAAAGTTGGATGCACCCCCATTAGTTCCATTGGAGAGCTTACCTTAGCTCACATGTGCATCCGTTGCATGGCAATCCCTACTCCTTACATCATATCTATCATTTGACTTTCTCTCGCCTATGATTGTCCTCATTGATGTGAGCCTTTCACACCTTTTTGTCTTCCTCCTCCACCATATTCTCTCTTTGCCATCCTAAGTGTCAACTTTATTACTTACGCTCATCCATTGCATGAGTGCTCAAAATGTCGAAAAGGAGTGAATCATTTTGACTTGTACCTGACTAGTGGTCTGGGGATAAGACAAGATAATATTCCAAAGAAGACTAAGTGTGAAACTTCAGTAGCTTAAGTTCTCAACACAAAAATAGTTTTTTCTCGTATATCCCTATCCCCTTTCTTGCACGCAAACACCATTTGGAGACATTCGAGACACGGACAGCGAGAGCTCTTGCACCTTTATGTTCTTATGTTGCTTGTTTCAATGCTAAATATAGACTCTTGCATGTTATGACTTGAATTGAATTACATGCCTTTATTGCTTTACTTAAAAGTTCTTATATGGTTGTTAGCATGTCACCACCGAAATTATGCTTTTATCATTTACCTACTCGAGGACGAGCAGGAATTAAGCTTGGGGATGTTGATACGTCCAAAACGTATCTATAATTTATGCTTGCTCCATGCCTCTTTTGTGTGATATTGCTATGATATTGATGAACTTCCATACACTTTTGATCATATTTGGACTAACTTATTAACTCAGTGCACCCCAGTGCCAGTTCCTGTTATCTGCTGTTTTTCTATTTCAGGTTTCCCCCATATTAAAAGTGCTCCAAAAATTCAGGAAAATCCAATAAAAAATCAGCGCTTCGGAAGTTCGGGAATCATCGAGGGGGGGCCAGAGGGGACCCACCAGGGCCCCAGGCGCCCTCCCGGCGCGCCCTAGGGTGGGGCCGCGCCAGGGGGCCGCCTGGACCCCTGGTGGCCCCCTGGCTGCCTCCCTTCGCCCATATAAACCCCGAGACGGGAACCCTTTTTCGCGATCTCTCCTCTGTTCCGCCGCCGCCGCGCTTCCAAGATCGGGAGCACCAGGAGACCTCTTCGCCGCACCCTGCCGGAGGGAGGAACCACCTCCGGGAGCTTCTCCACCACCATGGATGCTTCCCGGATGAACCGTGAGTAGTCCACCTTTGACCATAGGTATATGATCAGTAGCTATGTGATGTTCTCCTCCCTCTTTGTTCTTCATGGATTAGACCTCGTGAGCTGCCCTACATGATCGAGGCACATATGTAATATTTCTGCTGTTGCTATGTTGAGTTTGCTGGGATCCGATGGATTATGAGACTATGTTCAGATTGTGTTTGAGTAATATATTTGATTCTCCTCTTTTATATTTATGTTCTAGAGTAATTCTTGCATGTTCTCCGTTGTTGTTTATTGCTTTGGCCAAGTAGTAGGTAGTGACTCCAAGAGGGAGCGTTATGCATGATTGTGGGTTCATGCCCCCCGATGACTAGCTTGAGTGACAGAAACATGAGTCTAGGGGATGTGTTGTTGCCACAAGGGGGAAAACAACGGTGCTTGTACTTGCGTGTGCAAGTATTGTTTACTTTACGCAAAGTTCTTTAATGCAGTTGTCCGTTGCTTTGAGTTTAGACTTTGGGTGGGATTCGCAACTTAATACCATCGAGATGTTCTGGATAGATATCTCAAGGTGGATGATTATTAGGTAGATGCAGATGGATTTCGATCTACTTGTCTTGGCGTACCGCCCATGCTTTTGAGCCTCTTCCTTTCTTTATAGCATAGTTAGCATTGGTTTGCGCACATAATCCTGTCAATTGCCCAGCTGTGATTTGTTTACCTCGCATGGTTATTTTATCGTCTTTTGGGAGAGAGACATCACTAGTGAACATCATAGGAGCCCGGTCCATATTTCCAATACTGTTTACACCCACTATTTATTTACTTCTTTATTTACTTTTCCGTTGCTATCACTATCATTATTATCCCGTGCGTTTTATCCTTTGTAAATAACAAGGCCGGAGGGATTGACAACCTCTCTGAACTCGTTGGGAGAAAAGTTATCTGTTGTGTGTGCAGGTCCAGGTAAAGTAAGCAACCTCGGTTGTGAACGGCACCATTGTTCACTTTACCACCTTCTTCTATCTGTTGGAGTCCTACTGATTCGATACTCATCCTTAGCATCTTCGCTAAGGGAAATTTGTTGTTGTCTACATCTCAACCTTCCACTTTGGGTAACCAACGAGGGGGCGTTAAATCGTACCATCAGGCCTTGTTGTCCAACAGGTGGCTGAGAGCACACATCAGGGCCTCCTCGCTAAATCCACCTTGGGTCATGATGACGACGTAGAGGCCAGGGTGGACGTTGATGGCCTTGATCTCCCTGATGGAAGTTGACATATCCTTGACAGACTCGGTCATGCTGGTGAAGACGCTCATCGAGCTCCTCCTCCATCAAGCTGGCCCTCTTCCTCTTGATTTCAACGATAGGGACCTGCTGAAAGACCTTGTCAGGACCATCAAGGATGATGGTCTATGACTCCTGGGTCTGGGAGTATTCAGGAAGGGGCGTACCGAGAGGATCACCGGAACCCATGGCATTCTTTCCGGTTGCGAGTCCAAAAGAGAAGATGTGTTTCATCTCGTTGTAGTTCTGTATGGGGGTTTTCAGGAACTCAGCATCTTTGGAGTGATCCTAAGAAAGAAACACACCATTGTTAGTACCTACTCCCTCAGTTTCCTAATATAGATTGTTTTAGCAGATTGCTAAAATGACCTATATTAGGGAACGAGGGGAGTAGAAGGAAATGGTTAAGAGGGTTAAACAAGGGGGCGTGAGCTAACAGCGACATGGACGATGTACTGCTCCGCCTCTAGAACAATGGTGCACCTGGACTCATCTCATGGGGCCCCGCTCAGGTCTCTCATCTTGGAAACTTGGATCCATCTACCTCTCCAAGATTCCATGGTATTCATATATAACCTTCTATGAGTATCTACCATTGGTATTTATTATGATTTTAGGGTTGGTGTTGCAGGTATCCAATGTTGGAGATAAGAGGCCAACTCCTTCTTCCTTTGGCATAAGTGTTTGGTGTCGCTATATCACACAACCGACTTTTCTTATTTCTCTTTTTCTCTTTGAAAAAAACATGGTACTTCCTTCATTTAGAATTACTTGATTATGCTTTAGTTAAAGTTTGAACAATCTTAACTTAAAACCATGCCAAGTAATTTCAAACGGAGGGAGTATAATTTAATTAGGGCGATGACGATGACATCAACGTGAGGATGTACATTATATGTAGTTAGGGATTAATAACTGATGGTTTTTATATTTTGATGAGGTGGTATTGACTAACCCCTCATGTTGACGATGAACTTGCTGAGATGGTATTTACTAACCCCTCATGCTGATGGCACCCCCTTTTGGCGTGGGTGGTAGGTTGACACCCCCTTTGTGTGGTGGTGGGATGACACCATAGTAGTGTAGGGTTGAACTTGGTCATGCATGCTCATTATGTTGCATTGCCTCGTGTGCTTACTTTGCTCTTATGCTTACTACTTATGTGCTCCAATGGTGCTTGAATTCTTCCTATCCTGTAGGCCAAGTGGTATGTGGTGTTCCACGGCAGGGTTATGGGGGTTTACAGTTTATGGGAGACATACAACGCACAAGTGTTAGGTTTCAAGAACAGCTGCCATACAGTGTTTAAGACAAGGTAGAAAGCAGAAGATGTTTGCTCCAAGGCCGTGCTGAAGCAAGCATGCAGCGGTGGAAAGCTGGATCGTTAGTTTGTGGTGAAGAACTTCGTCATCTTCGTACAGTTCGTCGTCATTGCAGTGTTGTGGTGCTAGTGTGCTCAATGTGATCATGTGTAAGGTGTACATAAGCTCACCACGTAGGGGTACAATGTTAGCACACCTTACACCATGTGTGCAACCAAACATCATGTAGTTTCATGTGCAGAACCAATGCGCATAACCAAACAACGTGTCAAACCGATTTACTAATGCAGGCAACGTCGACGCGGACAACCAAACTAGATACATATGGTGGTTTTTAATCTATGTACCCTCAACCAGTCCAAACTCAGCAGCGTAGATAATGGGGGCAAATGGACACTCCCTCCCCTTCTCTCTCGTCTTCTCCCCTCCTCGTCCTGTTGAGAGTCCACCGGCTTCAGTTGGGTTGATCCCGAGCTAATCCCGGCGGCACTGTCGTCCGGCGATGGCGAAGGAAAGATTCTGGCATCTCTGTGTCTAGTATTAGATCGTCTGGCTTCTTGCCGTGTGGGAAGTTACGCCTGGATCTGGCGAGCAGGTCCTAGTGGGCACCTCCGTTGCCTTCAGTTGCTCCTCCTAGTGGAGGAAGGATGGGGATGTCAGATCTGCAGCTCCCCTTCTTAATAAGCTCGTTTGTGAGTTCGGTTTTGTAGTGATTCTCGTTTTCCTTCTCACTGGCTATGGTGGCGTGGGGGAGCAAGATGGTATTGCTGCGGCCAACTGTAGATCCTGGGCGGCTCCGGATTCTGCGCTGGTAGCAGCGAATCTCAAGAGGCGGCGACGTTGGGATGCCGCTATCTTTGGCCAAAGGGATGGCCTCACTGCGCTCAGATCTTTTATCCTGGGCTTCTTCTTCCTCCTGCTGTGGAGGATCTTCATCGTCTTCATCGCGGCGCTCATAGCCGATGCTCCCTCAAGTGGTTTCGTCCCCGACGGAGTTCCCGGTGCTTGCATTTGGAGAGATTTGCTCGTCAACAACGCTGGATCAGATTGATTTTTTGCAATCTTCTATAGGGTGCTCTTAGCAAAAACTAGGGACTATGTTGTAATTTAATTTATTTCTGAGGTCCCCTGATGTGGACATCCCTACTAATGTTACACCCACATCCTCACCAACTACACATATTGGACCAGTTACTACAGCACGCGCACGTCAACTAAATTATCAGGTACTTTCGTTTCTTGTGAATCCTTCTAATGTTCATGAACATATGATGTTGCCTAAATTAGATACTTTTGTTTTTCTTACGAATGAAGAACCTAGCATGGACAAGAAGGATGGTCATTGGAGAGGGATCAAGCATGGAGAAAAAGATGTGCGCGGGGGCAAGGACAATGGAGCTTCTAGTGGTGATTTTCGCACTTTGAAGCCACCATAAGGCGTGCATGAAGGCTTGGACGAAATACAAAAAAGGCCACTACACTATTTTCTTCCAAGGACTATTATAGGTGCTACGTCACCTTATTATTGGGCCAGGACCATGTAATTTTGAAATACTAATTATAGGTTGTTTTAGAGTCCATATGTGTGGGGAAACTGAGTTAGGGTGTGCTTCGGACCCCTCCTCCAAGGGATCACGAAATCCCCTATGTTCCCCCATATATACAGCCCTTAGGGCGTCGTTTAGACTTGGGTTTTGATTAGATTTAAGTTAGCCATAGCACTAACTTTGAGTTCTTCGTTTGTGTCATCCGACCAGGCCAAGACCGCTTTGGAACCCCAACTTTCGTCAATCCTTCATCTTATATTCGCATCTAGATTGCAATTCTTAGTTCTTACTTGTTCTTCGATTACTTGCAGAAATTAGACCTTCGTGGTCAGGTTGATTGTGCCTCCGCGGGATCAATAACCTCTCGAAGCTGATTTAACGATCGTTAAGACGCAACGTCTTCGCACGTTCGTAGTCGATTCGTCAAAGTCATCTCCACCATAATTGGTTTCCACCATTTCATCGAAACATCGGGACACCTTTGCTTCTATCATCCCCTTTGTACTTGTTCACCCACCGACGATTTAATGCAGTTCCAGGGCCTTCGAGGCCTTTCTTTGTTAGAAAAGGGCGCTCTATATGATGCCCTTCCCCGCCAGTTGGTGCACGCGGACTATACCCGCTACCTCACTCCATATGATGCCCTTCTCAGACAATTGGCACACGCGGACTATACCCGAGTACAAGACCATCCTCCAACAGCTCTACGACCACGGCGCCCGCCGCATCCTCGACACCGGCTCGAGTCCAATCGGCTGTGTGCCGGCAGAGCTCGCCACGCAAAGCGCCAATGGCGAGTGTGACCTAGACGTGCAACACCGTAAGCGCCAATCGCATAGGATTTAGTCCGACGGATGGCCTCTCTGCTTAGCCTAGGATGGGTTGCGGCGTGTCGTATAGCTTTGGTGGAGCGTTTCCTAACAAGGTGCCCTCCACCCTGGAGATTTGAGCGTGTAGGCTGAACAGTAGTGCACCCCTGCAGGGAGTTTGATCTATTCGAATAGTCGTGTCCACGGTAACAGGACGCTTTATGCTGAAGCCAGATCCTACTACTACAAACTACTACTATTAAACTGTTGCTTCCGTGTTTTCTTCCTTGCTGGGAAGTCGAGGAATGGATCTCGGAGGCATTGCTAATTATTACAACTTACTATTATACAATGTTGCAGCAACTTCTGTTGCATTGTTACTTTATGCTTTATGTAAACAGTTGGCTATTCTCTCCTCATGATGCAAGACTCGTCGGAAGATGCTAGTCTTCAATAGGCCTAGCTTCTCTTCCTTATTCTGGTTTTCTGACTTTTAGTCCACTATATATAGCCTCCCCTTCCATTTGATACAAATGCATAAAGGCTTAGTAGCGGACGTAAAACTCGCGGGTATGATAGATACTCACCCTTGCTTTATTTCCCCCTTTTTGTTTTGCCTGATCGGCCGCTGCAGTCGACATTGGAGCCCATGAGTAGGAATACCCTGGAGGCGACTATGTAACAGCCCATAAGCAATAAATAGAAATCAACATGAAATTGTACTTTGTCTGATGACCTTGTAACTTTGCTTGATGCTAGAGTTTATCATTTCATGTGGTGATTTAAATTTTCATTGGGATTGGAGCCCATTTGAATTGCTTTCAAATGCATCCAAGTTGGTTCAAGAGGAATGTTGGGTGAATTGTTCCATTTGCATTTGAGCTCCCCTAAACCTCAAAGTTGGCATACCCATTTAATTTGCAATGTCAAGGGTTTTAAAAACCTCAATTGATTGTTGCCATCACCAAAAATGAGGAATGCAATTCAAAGTGATTTTGAATTCCCAAAAGTGGCCCACATTTTAGTTGTTGCAAAAATGCTCAAACCATTTTTGGAAAATGAGGAATATTGCAAGGATCCCAAAACATATTTTATTATGTTTTTCTCACTCATGGTTTGCTCTGGAAAACTCTTGGGACTTTCTATTATATTTTAAAGGAAAAGCCCCTCCTTTTTCTTTTCTTTTTTTTCTCTCTGGAGGCAGAGCAGAAGGCCCAACCCAACCTGGCCTGCTCCTTCTGGGCTCAAGCCCACTCCGCGAAGCGGTACGAGGAGGAGCTTCTCCACCGTTGATCCTCCATCGAAGGGTTTTCCCCTTGTCTTCTTTACAGAGTGGCTGAGGTCCCCCTCGCCTCCCCTCTCTCAGCGAGGTGCCACGCCGGCCGGTGGAGCCCCGACGCCAGCGAGACCTTCCCCCTCCATATAAGTGCGTGGGGAGCGCCTCCGGGAACCCTAGGTCTCGTTTTCCCCCTCACATATCCTCGCCGCCGCCGTCATGGACGTCTTGGACCTCCCCTGTTCCGCTTGAGTCCGGTGAGTCAGACAAGGAGTTCGCCGCCGTTTCGAACCGTCGACGGGCGTGCGTTTCCGCACACCCTTCTGCAGCTTGTCCTCACCGTCCTCGCCCTGCAGATCCGCGTCTGGAGCTGCGAACCCTCCCGGAGACGAGCCACAGGAGCCTTCTTCCCCGAAGTCGACTCCTTCCCCCGACGTCGACTCCTTCCTTGGCTGCCGCGTCCGTTTTCGTCCTCAACCCCCTCTAGGTGAGCGGCGACACCTCCCTTCTTCCCGTAGCTCGTCGTAAGCCCGATCCCACGCCGTGGGTAGTTTCAGCCCACCGTCGTAGTTGTCGATGACGTGCTGGCCGGGGTCACCGCGTCCAAGGTGTGTTCGGGACGTGTTTAGGCAACCCCGAGCGCGTCCAGAGCAGCTCCTTGGTTGCCGTTGTCGCGTGCTTGCACGAGTTGGATGCGCCAGCTGTGGTCGCTGAGCAGTGCATCGTCGTGTCCTTCCGGGGAGTTAAAGTGGCGCCTTTTTGCCAGCTAGGGCCAGATCTCGACGGTTGTGCGTATGTGGATGTCGCGGCTACCCAAGGCACCCAGCCAGTATGTTGTCTGAGTTCTGCAGCATACGCCACGGTCGCCGGGAGATCTCTGGCCACCGTCTGAATTTTTTCGTCAGAGGCAGACTTGCAGTGAGCTGCCGAGAGTTCCGGCAAGGAGCTAGCCGTCGTCGTCGAGACCCCGGTGCATCTGTAAGCAAAAATGGGTACCTGACAGTCCCATATAGTCGTAGCGCCTCCCCGTTTGGTTTATAGTGCAGCACGGCCGCCGCGCTCGTCGCCGGAATTTGCCTGCCGCCGCCCGTTGCAACTTGCAGTGCGAGATGCATTTTTCTTCAGTATTCCGCGCGCTTCACTTCACCTTGCTTCAGCACACTAGTCTGTCGTACTCCCACATCTAGCTCCGCTGGTTGGCTCGCTGTGTTTCGACCGTGAGGTCGCGGGTTCGAACCCCATCGGGCGCAAACCGCCCCTTTTTTGGATTTAGCCGGGAGGATGACAGCCCTGGCCCGCTTGCTAGTGGCTGCCAGGCCAGCGGTTGTTGCTGGGCTTGGCCCAGCTAGCCCTCTCCGCAAGCCA
Organism: Bromus sterilis; assembly: GCA_950022295.1. Classification (NCBI taxonomy): domain Eukaryota; kingdom Viridiplantae; phylum Streptophyta; class Magnoliopsida; order Poales; family Poaceae; genus Bromus; species Bromus sterilis. The sequence continues at coordinate 210,298,070 of OX465598.1, read as the reverse complement.
CCAGCCCAGTTGGGCCAGGGGGCACCCGAGGCTGGCCCTAGTGGCCTGTCCTCTGCTTTTTTTCTGTTTCCCTTTTTCTTTTAATCAAATTCAAATCCTTTGGGATTTTGTTTCTGTTTGAATTCAATGCTTTGGGCACATGCCATATATCAAAATGGGGTAGAAAAATCTACTGATCAACATGGTCACCTCTGGTTTTATGTTTGAGTTGCATAAAATAGGGAACAAATGTGGAGGGAAGTTGCACCCACATGTGACCGTGCCATGTTTGATTTTGCCCCTTGTCAACCTTTGATCTTGTTTGCATCCCACAAGTTGGCACACCCATGCATCCTTTCCATGTTTCATCTTGCCACATGATCATCCACATCTTTCACCCTTGTGGCCTTCCTTTGATACGTTGTTGGTGTCAATTTCGCCGACAGTTCTCCGTCTCCGGAATCGATAGATTTATTTCATGATGTTTTCTAGTGTTAAATTGTTGTTATTGTTTCATGCCATGTCATGTTGCCATGTTATTTACACCAAAATTAAGGCTATGACCAAAGCCATAAAAAATAAGTAATTACATATGAAGTTGTTGACGTGTCGTCAACACCTTCATTTAAATTTGACTAGATAGGGTCACACCATGTCTATTAAACTTGATCATCTCATCCATGTTTGAGCATTGTTGGTCTCGATGTTTACTCGTGTGCTTTTCCTTGTCGGTACCTTACGTTAGCACCTAAGACTGCCGAGGAGACTTACGTGGAGATCTCTGACACCGAGCCCGAGGACCCTTGTAAGGCCCGATATGCGGTACTGTTCCAGATCTAGATGTTTCCATCCAGATCCGGGGACGAAGCACATATCGGTCCCACCGCGACATATGACGAAGTCATATGCCCCGGATTTCCAACATGATATCACAACATTACAGATACAAGGATACAACATCTCATACAAGCGGCATACAAATGCCTTAATACAATACATCAGCGGAAGGTACATGTCTGAGTACAGACTACAATCAAATGCCTACTGGCAAGGAGAAAATCATCGATCCCCATAACCACACGGGTCCAGGCCCTCCGTCGGGATCCGCCTAACTAGTCGTCGTCGAGTCTCCACGTGAAACGTCGATCACCATACCTGTTGTCGATCACGAACCCTGAAAAGAGTTTGGGGGTAGTATCATGAGTACAGAAGTACTCAGCATCCAACTATAGTGGTCAACTGACCCAACAAGGATTTCATCACTCGTCATTCTAGGACAACTAGTAGTTTACGGTAAGGATGGGGTAAGTGGTGAGGTTGCTGCCGCACTAGCATTTATGAAGTGGCTAACGATCTAGAGAGTAAGATAAGAAGCCAAGCATTCGATGAGGAACCGCCTCCAACAAGTCTTGCTATCATCTACTTACGCAAGCATAACACCTATCCTATCCTTGTCCTCCTCTTCGCATCACGACGAAGAAGAAGCAGTCAAGGCACACACACACGTTGATCAAGTTATATTAAGATTATCTCAGTTGTTGTTGTCTATGAACAAGGAGTAGGTCTCAAGTCGTCCATAACCGTGGACACGGCTTCTCGAAAAGATTTAACCCTGCAGGGGTGTACCAACTACCCATTACAAGGCTCCGCACGCACGCCCATCTCTCTCAGTTGCTACCCATGATAGGCAACCATTTTATGATTTAGTCCCAAGAGATCCGGAATGACAGGTCCCTCTAGCTAACAACGAACAAATCCGGGTGGCCCCCGGTGAGTCGACATGCAACTCAAAAGCTAGTCGCGCTCTCGAATTGGCCTCTACCGTCTGGATGAGGTCGGGTTAGTTTCCCAAACAGATGTGGACAGACCCCTAGCTCCCTGGGGTGGACCAACAGAGAAACCATGTCTCAGCTGGCCCAAGTTGTTTTAAAGAATATCTGCCAGGAGTGACCCAACAGACACACACACACGGTTTTCAAATGGTAAATCAGCTTGGGCCACCACTAGAAATGTTTGAAGCTAGGTAGGTAAGAAAAGGGGACCCCATAAAATCCCACACGCAGTTAGGCACGCTCAGTCTTAAAACCAATACCCGGAACTCGGATCCTAGGTGACTTGAATGGAACAAAGCGTCGGGGCGGGATAGCCTAGGCCTTCCATCCTTCGTCGAATATAGTCAACATTATAATAATCATATCATCAACAACAATATAATAATGTGATAGCCCAAACCAAGGAGTAACAGGGGGTAACATCGTAGCATCCTAAGCATGCATACTAAGCAGGGGCTGAGCAACGAGCAATAGTAACATAGCAGTACAAGGTTTGCTGGGAGGGGACATGGCTGTATCGGTTTGAAAGAGGCTGTAAACATGTGGTAGGATCAAACATCGAACCTATCCTAGACTAGCATGCAAACCGCTGGTTGAAATAGAATGGATCATAAGTAATGTATAGTCCTTGCCTGTTGATAAATCGGGTTCCGAAGGTGTAGTTGATCGCAAGCTCGCATCGTCTCCGAGAGGTACCCGCGGAAGCACACAGGAAGGAAATACTGGAAAGCAATCAACAAGAAAGCATCTATTACTACGAAGCAAACACGAGCAAGCATCAACAAGAAGGAAACACGAGACATCGCACCTACCGTCGAGAGCAGTTACTAACAGGTTAAGTGGAGTACTCGTCACACACGACGATACCGCACGTTTACGATGGTTCAAGTTGTTTAGCTACACAACATGAGCAAAGGTTGTTAACATGGCATCTCACTCAAGCATGGCATGGCACACAAACATGGCAAGAGGTGAAGCATAAATAAACTATCTAATCTAGTCACTTTAAGTGGGGGGTAAAACCTATACATGCCAACTATTACGGACCCCACGGTAATTAAAATGTTTGGTACTGTTTTTCCCTAAACAATATTTTATTATTTTTATTAGCAGGCAAGAGCAGCATAAAAAAAATCTACATGCAATTCTAGTCAAGTTACATATAAAGAACATTTTAATCGGAGCAACGGTTAAAAAGTTATGGCATTTACTGTTTACAGTGGCAAGGTTGTAAAAAGCAGGTAAACAACATGTAAACAAGGTCAAACATGGAAAAATAGCACATTTTATTAATCTATACAAAAAAACTAAGCAAGTTTCATGTTTAAAGCGTCGCGATCCGAGCTACCGTTAAAAAGATACGGGCATCGCAAAAATACAACACAATCTGCCAAAATAATAAGCCCAGAAAAAATAAATAAGCCTCCACGGGCTGAATCTGCTACTACTGGGCCTAAACAGGGGCGCACTATATAACTAAATAGCGCCCAGGGTGCTCTATAACAGATCTACGTCTACTGAGCCTGGCCCAACAACAGCAACAAGTAAAATGAAAAAAAAGAGGCGCTCACCACTACGGGCCGAGGCCCAGGCCGGCGGTGGGCGAAGACAGGCCGAGTGTGCTTGGTGCGGAGGAAAGCGTGCAGGCTGCGAGGCGGAGTGGGTCGCGTCGGAGTGGGCCGAGGGCGCTGGAGGAGGCCCAGCCCGCGGCGGGGTCAACGCGGTTGTTCCCGTCGTCTCGCTCGGCTCGATCCCGAGCAGGGAGAGCGGCGGCGCCGGGCGCTGTTGCAGGTCCGGCGAGCGGGGCCTGGCCAGGCGGCGACGGGCGAGGTAGCAGGGCTGGCCGGAGCGGCCTGGAAAGAGGCGGAGGCTACGGATCCGTGGAGGGAAGGCCGGCTGGAGCTTCGGGCGGCGCGGGTCCGCGCAGACAGGAGGAGGCCGGCGGCCATGGCGCGGCTCCCTGGTGCACCTGCGAAGAGAAGGGAAGGAGGGGTGAGAGAGAGCAGGGAGGTGCGGAGGAGAGGGAAAGAGGAGAGGGGAAGGGAGGTGGCTGGCGGCCGTGCGCTCGTCGGATGGATGCGGCGGCGAGCTCCTCTCGGGCCGGCGGTAGGTGAGAGAGAGGTGGAGGTTGAGGTGACGTGGCAGTCTCCTGGCCCTCGATCTCCCGATCCGACGACCGAGAACGCCCCTGATCTAGGGTTTCGAATTTTTGAGGGCAGATTGGGCAGAATTTGGGCAAAGTGGAGGGGGGTGGCTGTAATTTTTAGCTAGGGAAACCCTAGAAAGGGGTGGGGGAGTGGTGGTCTTTATATAGCCCAGGTGGCTGGCAGTTTGCAAAAACATCCCCGGTTTTTCTCTCGCGTGCGCGTTGTTCACGTTTCTGACCGCCGGGGGTCCGCAGGACCTCCGATTCGGGTAAAACTTCGAACTGCGTGATCAGTGCGTCGAGACGGCGGCGTTCACCTCGCGCTGGAACCGTTTCGAGAACACTTTCCAGCGCGCCATAAAAATAACCTGTTTAATTATTAAAAGGGGTTTTTCGTTCCGTTGGCTGCGGCTGGTCTTGTGCGGTTTTCGCCACAGTGATCGGGTGAAACCCGGTGTCGCAAAGGTCGAGTGTCAGGGTGGCAAGGGTCGGTCTCCGTCCGGTACGAGATAAGAGAGGGGGAAAATAATCGCCGATCGATAGATCAGGGATGCAAACACCGCAAACAAATCAGACAGTCAAACAATTCACACCGAAAACGAAAATTTTAATTTTTGTGAAATCTGGGCTGGTACAACCCTTCTATGTTCTGCTCCGTCGACTGATTACCCAGGAAAGGGGAAGATCTATACCATTACCTTATAACTTTCTGCCTACCTGCCTAGCTGTAGTCTAGAACGTTGTTTTGATCCTACCCACCTTGCTTATGCCACAATCAAAACCAAACGGCCATGATCCCCACATTCCAGCAAAACATTGTATTGCTAAGTTACCGCTGCTCAGCCATTGCTTAGTATGATTAGGAAAACTTGCCGCTTATCCTATGCTATGGTTGGGATATCATGTTAATAAAGAAGTTGGTTGGTATTTATTATTATGATGTTCACTTATATTTGACGAAGGATGGGAGACCGGGCTGTTCCCGCCAGGTGTTTTGTTCCTATCGAGTCACCTAGGTCCCGAGTTCCGGGTATTGTTTTTCTTGGCGAGCGTGCCTAATCGTGTGTGGGGTTCTATGGGGCCCCCTTGTCTTACCTACCTAGCTTCTTACAATTCTAGTGGTGGCCCAAGCTGATTTACATTTGCAACGTGTGTGTGCTGGTGGTACCCCAGTTGTTTTCAAACCACCCTGGGCCAGAAGGACATGTTCCTTGGCTGGCCCACCTTGTCCGGCTCAGGACCCGGTCTCATGTGAGATTAACCGGCTATCCAAACATGCGACGGACGGTAGAGACCGATTCGAGAGCGCGGCCGGCTTTTGAGTTGGGTGTCGACTCACCGGGGACCACCCGAGATTGTGCGTTGTTAGTTAGAGGGACTCTGACGTTCCGGAGTTTCAGGCATTTACCCAGCCAAGTGGAAACTGAGCGTACATGCGAAGCCTATGATGGGCAGTTGGTACACCCCTACGGGGTTAAATCTTTTCGAAAAGCCGCGTCCACGGTTATGGACGACTTGAGACCTACTCCTTGTTCATAGAATAACATCAAGTTGGATCATAATTAAAACTTGCCTATAGCGTGTGTGCCTTGGCTGCTTTTCTTCGACCAGGGGGACCGAGAGAAGATCAAGGTTGTGTTATGTTTGCCGTAAGTAGGTGGATAGCAGACTTATGACACGATGTCACGTGCATTCTTGGATCTTACCTCTACTCTAATAGAACGATAGCCACCATATCTGCTAGTGCGGCTGCAACCTTTCCAAATAGTTGTCTTATCCGTAGGAAGTTAGTTATCCTGTAATGATATAATCTCACCCCTTGTTTCCTTTCTGCTTTTACTGTTTTGCTTGATCGGCCGCTTCAGTGGATTACTACCTGGACCCGAGCACTGTACGTTACTTCGTGGAGGTGCCACCGGAGGAGGATGAGGAGGAGGACTACGCCGAGTAGATCCTATAGTTGGGTTCCGACGTTCCGTGGGTGGACTTGTTTATGTGTATCCCTCTCTAGGGCCATTTGGATTTTGACCGTATTCGGTCGTGTTTGTCTTCCGCTTGTTGCATGATGTACTGTTGGGTCTATGGACCTCTGATATGATGTAATAAATACCAGCGGCGATGTATGCCCTGGACTCTATATTTATGTTTTAGTATAAAGTTCATTGCTCTTAAATTTTTTGTCGAGAACCCGACAGCGACACGAGTGCGAGTGTCGTGCGTCGGTGGCCCTTTATGCGCTACTAACTTGAGCTGGACGCGAGAGCGACTAACTCGAGTTAGTACCGCATCGGGGGCCTTACAGACTACTACGATGTCGAGTTCTCCGTCGACCAGGAGTAGTTCGGTGGATCCCAGGCAGAAGGCCTCGCCTTTTCGATCTGATGTTATTTGTGCTAGCCTTCTTAAGGAAAAAACTTGACTAACTATGTCTGTACTCAGATATTATGGCTTGTATAACTTATGTATTCGGATCCTCGTGATCCCTGGTTTGTAATATCAGATTTATCTTATTTGTGTCTAGTGTTGTGTTGTGATTACTGTACACGACTTAATTTTGGGGGCGTCACATGTGGGGAAGCAGTTGCGGGCGTGGGCGCGTGGGATAGCGACGACCCGCGCCCGCGCCCACAACTGCTTCCCACGCCCCGACAAGAGCGCCACCAGAAGGCTATGTGGACGGAGCTGGATTTGCTCTCCAACAGAGCGTGAACCCGGCTCCGCCTCCTCGACGCGCCGCCGGAGCGCTCGTCATCCGCGACAAGCAGGCGCCGCCACCACCACCACGCAGGCGGCGCCGCCACCACAACCGTCGTCATAGGATTGGTGGGCCCCGCAATTACGTCCGCCCTACCCGTCGACGCCGCCGCCACCCTACGGTTCCTGGGTGGACTCGCCGCCGCGCCACCGTCTGCCGGAGCCCGAGCCGTTCCGGGAAGGCTACCAATGGGAGGGCATCAACACCTTCCCGGTGTACGTCCCAATGACGGCCATGACCGTGCCAATGGACGCCGCCGACGAGGAGGAGACGCGCCTCAAGGAGGAGGCGTACACGCGCTATCTGGCGGTCGAGCGCGCCGAGGTCGACCGCCTGATGAACGCGGAGTACGCCGCCTCACACGGTGCGGCCGTCGTTAACCCGCCGCACGACGCCACGGCAAGGAGGGAGGCCAGGAGGGAGGCCAAGAGGGCTCGGCAGGCCGAGCGCGCGGCCATGAAGGAGCGGTGGCGGCAGGACTTCCCCTGGGTGCCGCTACCGGCGCCAATCGTCGAGTTGTCGAGCGACGACGACGACGGCGGCGCGTAGGGTGGCGCCATTTACGCATTTTTTTATATTTTAGTTTAAATTATTGTAATGAACGTTTAATTAGTGTTTAATTAATATTTTTTGTTAAATATGTTGTTTATATATGCGTTTGCGTCTGTGCGTTGAGCAACCGCGCAGGGTACCGAACAAAATCGAACACACGCACGGACGCGTCTACGCAAACCGGACAAATCTGACGTCCGTTTGCGTCGTCGCGTTGGAATTGTCCCGAGGAAAAGGCCGCACTGAGGTAGGAAACGAACCGCCACAGACAATTTTCTCGCTAATCTTCCTGTCAACAGAATCGGAATCGAAGCCGCCGGACCCTGCGCCTCGCCTGAATCTTTCGTGGTTCATGCGGCTGCGGCGGCCGCCGGGAAGGGACGTCGGCGTCGGCAATCGAGACTACTAGTCGTAGTCGGCAGGGCGAGCCGGCGAGGCTACCTGGTGCTGCCCCGGCTGGCGCCTGGCCAGGCCGCTTGCAGACGGACGGGCAGGGCCTGCATGCGTGTACAGCTGCACACGGAACGGCTGAACGGGCAAGGGCACCGTACACTGACACGACAGGTAGCTTGTCGCTACCGCTAATAATGATGATTAGCAAATTTTGATTCTTATTATTAGTTTTATTTAATTTTTGTAGGATCATTGTAGATTGATCCTTTATTCTTATAGTTACATTATCTGTCAAAGTGTTGGAGAATTTTGCTTATGAAGATTAAAGATTTTATTTTAAAGAATCCTAAAAAAATGATGTTGTTCGAAAAAAAATTATGCAACCGGAAATTGAAGGTATGATTCTTTTATCCGATTGTTATTTTTTATTTCTTGATAGAGCCCCATTTTTAAGTTAGCATAGGACCCTGATTTTGCCGGCCCAGCCCTTGTGAGGAGAAAGACTGCATGCACATGCACCTAGTGTAATTCAATAAGGAGAGAGAGTGAAAGGAAAGACAGACTATGAGGCATACGTGTGAGCGGAGCGCTTTCGCCCATACGTTTTTAGATGATAATTTTAATTATGTATAAATGGTAATTATGAGCCAAAATTATCATGTATGCTTTAACATGACAATTTTAGCTCATAATTGTCATCTATACATAACTAAAATTATTATCTAAAAACGTGTGATGCGTATTATTTCCAAATATTTTAGTGCCGAAGGTAAAAAAACGCCTCCTGACGGGCCGGCTGGAGATGCTCTTAGTCTCTATTGAGAGGAAAACTAGAGAGGAACAAATGAATCAACTCTATCTCTTTCATTAGATGATGTGATATATATACATATGGAAGGACACCATGAAGAGGTGCCTCTTCATGAAGGGGTGGAAGTTACAAGGGTAGATTTACCCCATAATTAACACATGTTAATTAATTCCAACACTCCCCCTAATCTACACTTGTCCATCCAAAATCATCATCTTGATTAGAGGCTCCTCCAAAAAACTTGTGGGAAAAATATGAGGCGTATAGTGTTTGATATGTTGCCAAAACTCCTTCAAACCCAGTGGGAAAAATAAGGAGAAAATGCGGCAACATATAAAGCTTATTGTCTGTTTTAAATCTATATGAGAAAAACTCATACAATTAAAAGGACAATAAATATGTCGTATATACTTTCTTAAAAACCCCGGTGGGGAAAACAGAAAATATGACATATGATCTTGTGTTGATATTACCTCATTAAAAACTTTGATGAGAACCTGTGAAGTAAACTCATAAAGGGAAAAGGAGTATAATATGATGCATTGAACAGGAGTAATTCAAGAAGATACTCCCCCTGATTCTTGCATATCTCAAAGTCGTCAAATACCAATTCTAGGGACATTTTTTGGATGTCGAAGTTGGTAGAGACTTTGTGAACAAACGTATGAGTTTGTTGTATGATTTGACTTGCAAGATGAGCAATATAGTGATATTGCTTGTTACGTAACTTGTTTACATCCGGGCAACACAAGCAACATTATCTTTGAGATAATAGTTGATGGATGTAGCCACTAAGGTCTGTTTGAAAGACATTCATGGAATGGCTATCACACATAGTATGAATACTAAGCTTGTCTATGATCTGACATAGTGGGGATCTAATCAATGTATCCAATGATATTGGTATTCATATTTCCTTAAAACTGGAAATCAGGACAAGATGTTTGATGCCTTGGAGATATCGAAAGATACTCTTTAGTCCCAACCAACTTTTATGGTGGATCCAATGGCATTATGGAACGTTGAGTCCCAATATCTCATTTCCGTCATCTCTTGGTCTAAATAGGTCTTTCTCTACGTCTAGAGAATGAAATACCATGAGAGTTATGGATGGATAAGATTTGTCCACAATGAATATCTCGAATATATTTTGGATATAGACAAAATAGTATACCATAATGAATGAATGAAGGTGCTCAAGTACTAACGAGCGGTATTTTGGTTTTACCCAAATCCTTCATATTAAACTCCATCATTTAGATGATTACATGTGTAGTCATTGCAAGAGTAATCACTGTGTATGACACACAAACATGGATAATCATTATTGTAGGAGTAATCCTTGTGTATAAGGAACTCACTATGTCGGTTGTACCATATGTACCGACAACAATAAGTCGTATGGTGACTTACTGATTTTTACACAATGTATGTTGCATTTTTTAATTCGATTCAGAATTGAGATTCCATCGGAAATCAATCATATATGTCTGAATCTAGTGAGCCACACGGATATGTGATCACTACATCTATCAACTGCACAGATAGATGATTTTATACTGCCAATGATATAAGTTATCGGAAAGAGATTCCACTTCTGGAGAATAATTGGGTATCTACGTAAACCCTTGTGCTACAATACTTGCTCTATGTTTCACCACCTAGGTGTTCTCATTTTGTTTCCAGAAGAAAACAAGTGTAGGTATTGCTTATGTGAATACCTTCCCTTATTGAGCAAGATTATTTCTACTTAGAGTTGCATCCTTTGCTTGAGTTCAGTCCGAGTGTTGTTCACACTTTGCCATGGCCATGGTCTTTGGACATGAATCATTTGAAAGGTTTTTGCAATCTAGTTGAGAAATGTATGTCGACAATTGTAGACTTCCGGTTAATGTTTCTCCAGAATCTATATGTTCATATATAGTTGATGGAAATATCGTTACCCATGATGACTGCTCGCGATTTCCCAATGTGGTTGAGTCGGGTATTCCGATGTCCCAGTCATTTTGTGCACTACGACCTGGGTTGGTGGAGGTTTCACATCCACTGGGTGTATACTACCCATTAGGTGTCTATCAACGTGAAGCTGACTTGCATTTACTAATTCAATGGCCTTGATATCCTTGCTTGCGATAAGCTGAATCCTGATGTACTGATGCCATACTTCTCCCCATGTTGCTTCGAACGGGGAGTAGAGTGATTTTTTGTTGGTACATTCACTCTTTCAGGCATATTTTTGTAGGATTGTAGGATTGTGTGACACCTTTATATTCAGTAAATGAATCTGACAGGATATTTGCAATGTGTTGCAAATCTTCTGAACGCATGGTTCAGATCTTTGAGTACGTGGATTTGAGGTAGAAATGTGTTGATCATTCCAATAATTTCCTGGCATTATGCATGGTACTTGAATTCTCCCCCTAATGCCTGGAAATATTCCTTGGTGTAGTAGCATACTGGCCTAAAATAACTCCCCCTGAGAGGGGCTTGAGGTATTGATGGAAATACAGTTATTCCTCACATAGATCCCACATATATGTTGAGGGGCCAATGATGTATGTGGGGGTGGTGATATCGGTGTATAACCGAATTACCGCAGATGGGAAATGCTTGAGAGATTTCCACGTATCAAAGATAAAAGGAAATAATATTATGCAGTTTGTCATGAGCGTGAAAAACTGCATGGCTCCAACGTAAAGTTGGTAAGTTGCAATTTTAAAGTAAAGATCATGTAATGAGCTTAATTATTTGGATAAAGGATTCTACCAAACCATATTGAATCTAGACACATAGGACAAAGTGCTAAAATTCAATTATAGAGCCATATTAAAGGCACGCAAGAAGAATTTTGTGACATTGTCCATTCAATTTGCTTGAAATCAATGTTCAGGATAATTAGCCAATGGTTTAGTGTGGCTAAATGCACACATGAGACATCATGTAGATGTTTATTTTAAAACCATAGAATACCTGAATGGTCTAGTCAATGGTTGGGAAGAGTCACGTACCTCGACCTGATGTGCTCAAGGAGTTTGAGTGGTTTAGCGTAGACTTTAAGGTGTATGCGCCTTAAAGTTAGCTTCCTTGCATTGCATGTAATGCACATAAAATCCAAATATGTTAGAATGTATCATCATTTTAGTCATGCTCAATAAAAATTGCTGATAGTTTCTTTTTCAACCCAATGTCAAAATGACCAAGGCGAGTATGCCAAGCTTGTCATGTAGAAGACATTATGGAAGCTATCATGTATGCAACAAATGCTACGGGTTTTGTAGGATGTATAGTGCAATCCAGACGATAAGAAGATAATGGTTTGCCATATCCGTATATGATGAAGAGAAGATTTTCTCTTTGTTGTCATCATAAGTTTCTCTATGGAAACTATTTTGACGGATATCTCTGTAGTAGTAGGATACGAGTTATATGCAGACACAATAGAGCATCTTTGGTAACACCGGAGTACCCATAGGGATAATAATTATGACCCAAGTCAATAATTACATCATCGCGTGCAGCGATTGTTTGAATATTTCCTGACCTCTTAACAAGAGTGGAAACATTATATTTTCCGAATATAGAGTTTTTGGTGCATATGTCCACAAGGCACATATCATCTTTCATCAGATTGACCCCCGTAGAAATCTACATATAGATTTGAAAATTTCCAGTATGAAAATTTCTATCATATATATAGAATACATACAAATGTATTTGTATCAAAGTGCTGATATAATATATTGTGTATACAATATATAATGACAACAATAATCATGTTCTTATTAGAACATCATAAATGGACATACATAAATAGATCACTAAGGAGACTAAGGGACTAAATTTATAGTCTCCAAACATGTCGGTTGATGCATATTCAACCATCATGTTCTCCATGCTCATAGGGTCTCGTGACAGCTTGATTGTGTCAAGTTGAGGGTTTGAAGTGAGTTTCAAACCATTACCCTTGAGGTCCTTTGCGTCCCGGTGGCGTGGCTTGGATTGCACGCGCTATCCCATGGGATGCAAGACCGATCTTGATGTCCATGACCCGCTTAAGTAAGTTGTGGCCATTGAGGGCAATTGCCTCAAATTATTAGCCATCGATAACTTATAGGGGCAAACCAGATATAACTAATTTACCGGAAGTAAATTAAAAACCATCATGGTTTTGTAATAAGAATGCAAAAAATTGACTCAAGTGTATAACTTGAAAATGCTCAATCTCAATTGTGGGAACATAACACGTTGAAGATCATATAGATCTCACAGTAATAGGATGCATAATCTGACAATGTCAGTAGATGAGCATGATTCTATTACCTTGTGTATGTCACAATTTAATTATAAAGAAAAACACGTTGGAGGTAATCGTTTGTCGAGATTGACAAAACGTAGGCCTCTCAGTAAGAGTGATAGTCTGCACATGGGCAGTAGATCGAACTCATTACCTAGTGTTTTCATGATATAATGAGGGAGATGTAATTGTCAAAAATTTACAAGTCTGTTGTGCGAGAGAAATCAATCTCGACCTTAATGACATGTTCATAAAGAATGCCAATGTGGTAAGAACATATCATAAGTTGTGCAGGAGAAATAAATCTCGACCGCTAAGACATGTTCATGAAGAATGACAATGTGGTAAACACATAGAACATATCATCTCCAGTGAAAAAACGGTAATTTATTTATATTACAGATTGCGTAATATAAATACATCTTGAATTTTGCATCTTTACTTGCAAGAAATTGCAAATAGACGTATTAATCTCGACATGTGTTTAACATGTAATTAGATACATTATAGAAATATTCCAGAATACATAGTACTCAACGGAAAAACAGTACTGTAGAAGTACTGAATAATCTTTGCAAGAGATTAAAATCTCAATTGCAAATAGTGAGCATAATAAATCTCAACATGTATGAAACATGGAAATATATTAAATCACACATATGTTCTGGAATACAAAGTACTCTACAAAAACATAGTGCTGACTAGACATGCTATAAGAATTGCATGTTGCAAACTCATTAAGCATGTCAAGCGTTAATTGTTACGCATTTCTGGAATTTTAAATTTCAACAGAAATGGGCTAAATACAAACCCATACATAGTCCAAACATTAAAAGTGCTAATGAATGAATAGCACTAATAATTGGACTAGCTTGTATGTGTTTATAGGAAACTACAAGGGCTGAAAAGCAAACTTGCTGAAGAGATAAGATCCTCTTCTTTTTCCTATGCGGTGATAGGAATTTGGCTTGCTCCTTGCGTCTCCATTGACCATGCACGAAAATCATGGTTGTGCAGTGCACGCCGGCGACTAGAGACCGAGCGGTGAGGCAGAGCCGATGGGCGGGGCCGACCAAGGGCACGGCCGGGCGGCCTTGGCGCCACTTGTGCGGCGCAACCGGCCACAAGCCAGGGATTGAGTCCCTTGTTCATCTGCGGGAGATGAAGAGTAACGACGCCATGGCCGAGTCCATTGGCGCGATGACCGGGACGGGGCCGCGTGCAGCGGCATGGTGCATGCCGGTTTGGTGGTGGTGACTACCACGGTTGGCGATAAGACGGTGATGGCGCTGAGGCCGGGCGCGGAGCGCGGCTGACGGCACGGCCGTGCGGAGACGACGGGCGGGCGCGCGGCCACGGGTGCGGTCGAGGAAACCGGCGCGGCCGGACGGCGCGAAGGCAAGTGGCGCAGAGGCCAGGGAGCGCCGGCGAGCGGCACATCGGGTAAGCGAGCGCGCGAGGCGCGGAGGCCGTGGCGTCGCCGCGGGCGCGACGCAGAGGGCCAGAGGCCGCGGGGCACGGCGCGTAGACTGGGCACGGGGCACGGCGCAGAGGCCGATGGTGTGGCGCATGGCCGGGCGGTGGGCGCGACGCGGAGGCCGAGCACGAGTCCGGCGGCGCAGGCGGCCGGGAACGCGCGGCCACGGAAGGAGCGCAGGGACGCGCGGCCAGATGCTCTCTTGGTTACGAGCGTGCTGATAACGTATTGAGAGGAAAACTAGAGAGGAACAAATGAATCAACTCTATCTCTTTCATTAGATGATGTGATATATATACATATGGAAGGACACCATGAAGAGGTGCCTCTTCATGAAGGGGTGGAAGTTACAAGGGTAGATTTACCCCATAATTAACACATGTTAATTAATTCCAACAGTCTCGTCACGTCCAAGGTGGCATGCTGCGGTGCCGGCCAGGGGGGCGTACAACGGCGTGGGACAGTGCACCGCCATGTCTAAGGATGACAATTTTACCCATGGGTACGGGTACCCGCGGGTACCCTACCCGCATGGGTAGGGTATGGGTACATTTTTATACCCATGGGTAGTACCCATACCCTACCCATCAAGTCGTGGGTAGGGCACGGGTATAGCTTTGTACCCATGGGTATACCCATGCCCTATCCATGTATAACGATGTACTATTTGACCAATTCAATGTGTATATATACTATATACTATTTTATCTACTAAGTGGGTACCTATAGCCTATATAGTTAATTTTCATGTATTCATCTACCTGTTATTGAGTTGTCAATATTTTTTTGCTAATGCGCTACCAATGAATGTAAAAAGATAAAAATAATGTACTATTTGATCTACCCAATGGATACCCGATGGGTACGGGTATCCACCGGGTATGGGTGTGGGTATAGTTTTATACCCACGGGTAAGGGTATGGGTAGAATTTTGTACCCATGAACTATATGGGTATGGGTTTGGTATTGCTCTACCCTACCCATACCCTACCCATTGCCATCCTTAGCCATGTCCAGCGTCTACGCCTTTTGGGACAATCTAGAGGGCCAACCACATCACCACCGTCAGCCAGTGCCAGTTCATTGCCGGCTCGCCGGACTATGTGCACCCACTCAACCTCTCCACCATCCTCCACCGCAATGCCATAATCCATTACTCTCAATAAAATTGCCGAATAAGCAGAATATTTGTGTTTCTTAATTCAACCTAGCATGCAATCATAAAAACAATAAAAGCAACTATATTGTGTTGTTTATCATTATATATTCTCTGCGTGATTTTATATCTTGAAACTGCTGCCCCCAATCATCTTTAACTATGATATCAGTCACAGTATATAGTCCAACAAGCAAACATTTAGCAATCTCAAATTTCATTGCCAAAAACAGCTCTACACTTGCACATGGGAAACACCTCGGGTCTGTTCTGTAGCAATGCCAGTACAGGAACCACTCCCGCCATTATAAGAAATGATCTCAATAGAAAGACAACTCAAGTCTAATCAATGACACATTGATCCCCGACCCCCGCGTCGCCCTTCCCTGGCGGCACCGGGGGAACCCCAGTCGCCTGCGGCTCAACCGCCTCTCATCCTCTCCGCATCGCCGCCACTGAAAGGTCCGCCGGCGAAGCTTCTGCTGGATCTGAGGAAGGTGGCGGCGGGGCGTTACCGTTCGTGGAGCAGGCAACGATGTGCGACGCGGCGACCGTGGCCACCACTGGTGGTTGGCGCAGCGACAGCGGTTGTCTCCGGCGGGGGACGGCCGGACCTAGTCGGGCTCGGCCGGATCCGCGGCTCCAAGGCGTGGTGGGTGCCCGGTGGGCGTGTGGTGCGACGGTTGGGGGCGCCGACGAGCGCGAGGTGCAGATGACGCAATAGTCTCCGCTGGTGGTCCGAGCGGCATAGGCGGTTGTCCTCGGGCGGGGGGCGGCCAGATCTGACTGGTCCCGGACGGTTCCGTGGCTCGGTGATGTGGTGGCTGCCAGCGAACGTGCGCGGACGTGAGCGTGGAAGGGTGCGGCCTGGCCGTGGAGGTCAAGGCAAGGGCGACCAGGTGCGGCAGGCGTCGGGGTGTTGGTGGACTGGTGGTGCTGGGATGACAGCGCTACGGCTGGGAACCATGGTGGCTCTCAGCTTCGGGTGGTGCTATATGGTTCCTTGTCGGCATGGTGTCAGGCAAGGCGTCGTGTTTGTGCTGCGTTCGGTGGCGTTGTTCTCGGTCTGCCGCGGGTTGTGATCTTCCCGTGGGCATCGCAAGGGGTTCAGGCGCCACAGATTGGGTGTCGAGCAATGGTGGTGGTGGTTGGCGGGTTTTCTGATTTTGAGGCGAGAGGATGTGCGTCGAAGGTGGTGTGGATGCTCGGGTGAAGACTCCTGTCGTGGCTTCGTGCCACGACCATCGATGGCGACGGTTGCGGGCCGTCGTTGACCTTCCAGGAGGCATTGATGAGTTGTTGACGCACCCCTCCCGTACGGATCCGGCCTTGTTGGCCTCTCCGGGGGAAACCCTTGATCTTATGATCTGACAATGGCGGCGCCTTGGTGTCGTTTTCCCTCTTGGGGGCATCGTATCGGAGCTCGACATCAGTAA
Organism: Bromus sterilis; assembly: GCA_950022295.1. NCBI lineage: Eukaryota > Viridiplantae > Streptophyta > Magnoliopsida > Poales > Poaceae > Bromus > Bromus sterilis. The sequence goes on along the minus strand of OX465598.1, from coordinate 210,281,239 downwards.
GCAGGACCGATGGTGGCATTGTGATGATCATACTTCCGTGGCAACGATGATGGGGGAAGCAATGTCGGCAGCGCAGCTATGGTTGTGGTAGTCGGCTCTTCTCAGGCGTGTCCGCGGTATTGCCTCGGTTTGTTTGTTGCTGTGGAGTCGAAGCTGCGACGGCGGGGCCTCGCGGTATACAATGATTGGCTGCATGTGGCCCATTCGGCGATCTTCCGTGGTGCCAGCCGTGCATGGATTTGTCCTTCAAAGCTTCCCTTCAGAGTCGGAACTGCGTTGTCTGGTCGTAGGGGCTTGAGTTTTGGTGCAGATCTTCATGCAGCTGCGCGCATCTACCGTTGTGCGGGTTGAATTCATGGTCACCGCTAGCGAAGTCGAAGTCGTTTTTTTCAGTGTTGTAGGCATGGCGAGGAGGCCTCTAGGGAAGAAGTGATGACGATGACGCTTGTGTACTGCCTTGGCGAGACCCTCTTTGTAGTGGTGTGTGTGGTATTATTATTTTGTGTACCGCTCAGCGGTTGTGATGGTTTTTGCCCGGTTCTTCATAATCAACTGGGCAATTTGATTTTCGCTCGGTTTTCCTAAATTAACTAAGCAACTCTTTTCTTCTTAATGAATGCAGGATAACTGCCATTTCAAAAGAAAAAAATGACACATTGATCATACAAACAAAACCATTGCGACACGGGCTATTCATATAGGGGGCTATTCATATAGGAGGTGAATACGAATGTGGCTTTCATAAAATGGCCACAGCGGGGATTTCATGTCCAATGTGCACGACTCGGTACCAGTCTTGTTGCCCAAGAAAAAAAGAGCAATAAGGACAGCCAGCAACAATCAGCTGAAATTATTTCCCAGAATGAAGGCATGTACCTCTGACCAGCTAGAAACCGTATGAAGAACTCCAGACCGCGCCTTGAAGATGGATGCTTCTTGCTTCCCAAGCCGCATTTGCTTCTCTACCAAACCAGAAAGCAATGGAACAAAAGAAACACCAAACTGTTTGCCCACTCTCCGCAAGGTTGTGCTTGATCCAACAACAATACCGATGTCTGCTTCCAACAAGCAAAGCAAATCTCCAACTGAGTCCCCGATATAAACAGACAATGATGGTGTTGTCTTGTCCCCGTCAATTTTGATGCTTTTGAACTTCTCAACTTTGTCTAGAGGAGACTCTATCTTTCTGTTGATTTCACCAGTTGAAACAGACCCCTCAAAGGTAAACTCGTTGGAATGCATGTTTAATCCGTCTAGACAACCAACTGCATGAGTGCATGAGCACAAAAAAATTACTCCAGTTTGGAACTTTTGGCCTTAACATAAAAATGCGAGTTTTTTGTATACAAACACTGCAGCAGACATGTCCAGGGACCACCTACCATTTCCCTCAGAATTAAAGATAACTAGAAAACATATAAATTGTTAATTTCTGTAGTACCGTTAATTCTGGTCAAGTTGCCAGATGAAGCTCATTGTTTGTTCGAAAGAAATAAACCCCAAGTTTTGTCAAATATTGCTTGATCCTTTTTGGAAGTCACATATCAACATAATAGGTAAAACGACCAACAAAAGAACACTGGTATTACTTACTAAAAACAGCACCCATAAAGCCATTGCTATTGTTCAAAAGATAAGTCTGTTAAGCTTCATGCACTAGCCAATGCAACCAAAATTCCAAACTGATGGAAAGGGCTAGGCAATTCACATATACAATTCAACACCCCCTCTTACTTGTGGTGCGGAAAGTCAACACATGGATAGACTCAGAGCTATAGCCCAAGAGGCTCATACGTGGACAAAGGGGCCGCTATAACAATTATTAGATAAATTATGAAAGCCGGGACTTCAACTCAAGACCTTAGACTATGGTAGCATGTTAAGCTTCATGCACTAGCCAACACAACTAAAAGTCCAAACTAATGGAAAGGGCTAGACAATCCACATACACACTTACACAGAGTCCTCTTTTTTCAAGGAAGAGTCCAAATGATAGTCAGTCACAAAGTCATACTGATAACATAATAATTACTGTATACCAAGGACGAAACTGTGACGTCAACTGTAAGGCTACAAGTTGTAAAACAATGTAGTGACCATTGTCAGAAAGAAACGAAAAATAAAAACTGGCCCAGGGTTTTCAGCATTACCTGATGAAAAGGCTGACCTAATAAGCTCTGCACACCAGCAATAGGAAAGAATATGGATATCTAAATTGAGGTTCTCCCTTGTCTGTCCAATCTTCTGAAAGAAATTTCGACAGCCATCTTGCAGAATAAGCCGCTCCCCAGCTTTTCTGATGTCATCCAAGTTCATTCCCCTCAAGACACCAGAATCAATAACCCTAGAATTTGCTTGTCTCTCAAATTCTGATAGTACTTCCAGACATTTATATAGTTGATCGTAGTCTACTGACTTTGCTGGAATCAAACAAAAAGCACTCAAATCATCAGCTGGTTATTGCAAGCAAGGTTATGCATTATTGGCAAATCGCAAACTTTCACCAGAAATTAATCAATCAGAAAGTGCACTATGCAGACCTTCTTCTGGAGGAAGTAATCTTTCTATACATTGCTCGTGCTCTTCCATGTACTGATTAGATAGCATATTCCACGAATTTCTCAGGTCTGCTGATTTTATACGGTCAAGGACATTATCAGACCCACTCTGACTAACCTTTTGGTGTGACAAAATTGCAATCTCCGCCAGAATGGCAGACGAATCAACAACAGTGCATGTCAAATCAAAATCAGAAAAGATCACGAGCTTGTCTTTGGGATCACGATATCTTGAAAGTGGAGCTACAACAGGTTCGTCTAGGAGCTGAGCAGAAAAAAACTCAACCTCCAGTCTCATAGCTTGTTGGTAGAGCTTCCCAATAATCTCGAGCTCCTCACCAGTTAACGAGACACTTAGTTTATCAAGCAATTCTTCTATTTGGAGTGCATTACTCTGCAGCAGAGGGGGAAACATGCATGCACTAGTTTTATTAAAGCATGCCAGTATTACATGCATAAGTAGGATCAATACATAAATGAATGACATGTTCAATACCTCAAAGTCGGTGGCTGCATATGTATCGATCCATTTCTTGTATGGGTGATTTTCATCTTGTTTCAGGAAAACTCCGAGTTCTTTGCCAAGATATGCATAAAGCCTCATGCACGGAGCCATCGCCCCAACAGTGTATGCAGCAATTTTTGTCTTCTCGAATGGTGTGACCATTTTATCAGAACCTTTCCCACCATCAACTTTTCCAGCTGCGGTTGCAAGTAAGAAATCAGTGTACTTGGTTGTTGCTGGGCTTGGAGGAATCTCTTTGGTAGGATCAACTCCCCACTCCTGCAAATTAGATAGCCAAGGCAACTCGCTGAGGAATGAAAACTCTAGATATTAAAAAGAAGATCCTTAGTTGGGAAGAAAATTTGATTAATAATAATCAGTATACGAGAGTAAAATCCAGTCCTAAGGAATACAGTATACATACATATAACTGCAGCACACGCCATGCAGTAAAATTGTGATTTATCTCTCTGTCAGGACCTAAAATGAAACCAGATGGCACCTGGTGAGCATTTTGTTTGCAGATGTAAGATTTACTCCAGGGAATATGTATATGATTTAAAGTTGATATATTCATCAGGTATGACTTAACTAATCATGACCAAAAAAAACAGCAACTTGAATATAAGAATGAATGGCTGGGTTGTTAAATGCATGCAAAGGCTGTTACATTGTAACTTATGAAAGAGGCTCTATAAGATAATAACAATTGTACGATGGAATCCGACTGTGTAAGGTATTTCATATCATACTATCATGTGTTAGAATATTTGGGATGGGCCCAATATTTAAATCCTAATATATCCCAAAGGCCATAAATAAATGGCATGTGGAATTGCAAATCTGTCAGGACCACTTAATATAGTGGGTTCTCCCCCCTACACTTAATGAGCTATGTGGAGAAAGGGAGCACCACAGCGCGTGCTACTCTCGCTTGGCCGGGCTCGGGCCAGGTGAAGGGCACGGGCATGTAACATGCACGTGAATGGTCCTCTGAAATCCGGTCCGAGGCCTTGCAGGAGCACGGCTTCCTTTTGCTGTTTTAGTTTTTGATGTCTTGACAGGCAAGTTGATTGTTTTCTTGATCCATAAGTTGGAAACCAAGTCGGTTTGAGATCGTGATTGGAACACGATGTCGCCTTAGTTCTCCTATAAATACTGCTTACTCGTCACGGCCAAAGACAGACCGAAATGAGTTAGATTTTTGCCTCCTCTTGCTACTATGGCCGCCACCGTAGTCTACTCCATCCTGAACACTGGCGTGCGCCAGCGAGCGGGAGAGCAAGTCCCCGAAAACTCTTGTTCTTGTGATGCTGCAACCGGAGATCGTGAATTGGGATTTTGGGAAGCGCTCCGCGCGACTGCTCAAGTTCGTAACAACAGTTCGTCTACGTCCAAGGTTAGGTGTTGTTGTGCGCCGTCATCACCAACGTTTGCTTCGACCGGTCTTCGCACATGTCGTTGTGAACAACATCACTTATGCAACAACCACGACTACTACATCTGCAAACGTTCAATATGTGTGTCGTGATCTGATCATGTCTCTAATGATGCTTGTTGTTGCATGTGCGATCCTTTTGTTTTGTTCGTCTAGTATGCTAGAGTTATGCATGCTAATAATTGTTCGAGTCATGAATTATTTACTGGAATTAATCAGGAATTTGCCTAATTTCCCAACAATCCAGAAAACTAATTATAGGCAATTTCCTAAGTTAACTATGGCTGGATTTGTTGATGCCCTGAGGCGGGATAAGTTTATCAGTGTGCACTTCAAGAGGTGGCAACTGTTCTGGCTTACTTATTTGAAAGTTTTCCACGGTAGTACTGGCATGCCAAAGGGAATTCTGATGAAGATCAAAGGAAATTCTAGGAAGCCAATACTATCTTTGTGGGATGCATTCTGAGTGTTCTTCCTGGTTGTTTGTGTGATGTGTACATGCACATACAAGATGGAAAGCAACTGTGAAATGCACTGGTTTCAACTCTAGCCTACCCGGACTTGTTTGGGACTAAAAGGCTTTGTTGTTGTTGTTGTTTGTTTGTTTGTTTGTTTATTAATGATGATGCGAGTGTTTGGCACTCTTGCTTATGTCACGTTAATTTTGGTTTAAATATCTCGGTTGTCCAGTATGAGTTCAATTCTGAATTTCACCTTTGAATCGAAGCAACCTCGAATGCCTCACATGACCGCCAAGGAGGGAAACTTCGCACCTCTAGAACTCATACATTCAGATCTATGTGAAATGACTGTTGTATTGACAAAAGGTGGAAAGATATATTTTATGACGTTGATTGATGATGCAACAAAATTTTCTCTGTTTATTTGCTGCAAACTAAAGATGAAGCTTTAGACTACTTTAATATCTAAAAGGCTGAAGTTGAAAATCAATTAGAGAGAAAGACCAAGCGTCTTAGGTCAGATCATGGTGGAGAGTATTTTTCCAAAAATATTTGATGAATACTGTGAGGACATGGCATTACTAATGAGAAGACACCTCCCTATTCACCCCAATCAAACGGGGTTGCCGAGAGAGAAAAAACATACATTGACTAATTTGATGAATGCCATGTTAGACACTGCTGGTTTATCTAAGGCATGGTGGAGGGAGGCTTTTTTGACTTCATGACATGTCTTGAATAGAGTTCCTAGCAAGAATAAAGAGAAAAACCTTATGAGGAGTGGGTTGAGAGAAAACCATCACTTTCTTATTTGCACACTTGGGATGCTTGGCGGAAGTAAATATTCCAATCTCTAAGAAACGTAAACTTGGACCAAAGATAGTGAATTGTGTCTTTCTAGGATATGCTCACCAAAGAATTGATTATAGATTTTTAGTGGTTGAATCTAAGGTACCTGATATGCATGTTGTGTTATGGCGCTAGGGTTTGGGAGGGAGAGAGAGAGAGCGGCGAGGGCGCGAGAGGGCCGGCCGGGGAACTTGGTCCACGGCCGGGCAAGAGGGAAGGGTTTGCCTTCTTAATTCTTGCTTGATTAGATTGATACATCTTCTCTCCTTATATAGAGAGGTTTACTTGACTCCCAAGCAAGGCTTTACTTGACCCTAAGCAAGCGAACCTTATCTCTAATTAACCCTAAGACTAACGGGCCCAGGCCCATTACGTACTCTAACACTACACCCCACCTGGACATGCAGCTCGTCCTCGAGCTGCAACCTAACCAACTGATAACCATGACTCCATGCAACGCAAACCTAACACCTAAAAACAAGCCTTTTACACTCGGCTTGTTTTATTACTAGGACGCTTTATTTTTGACCCTTGAACATAAAGTCGACACCATCCGCCCGTCGGACGTGCACGTGTAAAGCCACCTGGATCCCATGGAAACCATCGAGACAAAAGGAGCCATCGCGGCGGCCGGCGGCGGAATGCAATGGTGCTACACGATGCGCTCCTGTTGGTGACACCATGCCTTCTCCCCGCCGGATGACTGTTGATGTCGCAGACGTTGAGTGCGCTGCCCGCGGCGAAAACAGCATGCCCGCCGTCCGTGGGAAAACCCGCATGCCCAAGATCCCCAACGCAGCGGACGAGATCGAGGTCCTTGGCACAGCGAAGCGCAACTTGGAGGAGCTGTAGTTGCAAATCACACATCTCCCGCACACGCCGACGCGCTAGGAGGCCGCGCGCAGCAGCCTCACCGCCGCCGACACATGGTGGGTAGTGATCCAAGCCGAAAGCGGTGACGGCGACGGCGGGAACTTGATCTGCTGGATGGGAACGCCCAGGGACGGTGGCTGGGCGTGGCCGGCGGTCGGAGGTGCCGCCTCTGCACGGTACAGCGAGGGCGTCGGGGCCGTGTAGGCGGGCATCAAGGCACCGCCGTGGAAGAGGGGGTCGTCCACGTTGTCGTAGTGACCCGTGGCGCTCGAGGGTACGCCATAATGAAGTACCGGGGGTGTCGTGGTGGCCGGCGGGAGGTAGGGTTGGCCCGAAGTCGTCGTATAGACCGGCCCGAGCGACCCGGCGAGCCATGCCGGCAGCGGTGATGACAGAAACTGCAGCTGCGGCGTGGGTGGTGGCGGTAACTGCTGCAGCACCCCGGTGAGAAAGAAGGTGGCCAGCGGCTGCGGCGGCCCGGCGGCGGTTGTCGGCGACGGCAGCAGCAGCGACGGCCCGTAGATCGCGGCGGAGGCCGCCCGGTGCAGCGGCTGCCACGGCAGCAGCAGCGACGGCGGTGACGGACCGTAGATCGCGGCGGAGGCCGCCCGGTGCGGCGGCTGCCACGGCAGCAGCACCGGCCCGTTGGTGGCGGCTGATGGCACGGCCGGCGGCGGCCCGTAGGGGCCGGCCAGGAAGAGGTGGAGCCCCTGGACGGTGGTGGTGAGATCGCGGAGCGCGCCGACGATCTCCTCCGAAGTGAGGGCGGTGGTCGTGGTCGGCAGCGGAAGGGATGGGGCGACCGGCGACGAAGACATGATCGAACCAGAGCAATCTGATACCAGATGTTATGGCGCTAGGGTTTGGGAGGGAGAGAGAGAGAGAGCGGCGAGGGCGCGAGAGGGCCGGTCGGGGACCTTGGTCCACGGCCGGGCAAGAGGGAAGGGTTTGCCTTCTTAATTCTTGCTTGATTAGATTGATACATCTCCTCTCCTTATATAGAGAGGTTTACTTGACTCCCAAGCAAGGCTTTACTTGACCCTAAGCAAGCGAACCTTATCTCTAATTAACCCTAAGACTAACGGGCCCAGGCCCATTACGTACTCTAACATGTTGATATTATAATATAATCTCGTGATGCAACATTTTTTGAGAATATGTTTCCTATGAAAGATATGCATGGCATTGCTAGAATTTATCCTAAGATAATTCCTAAATCTAGTACATCTGATGAGTATTTGGAACAACCAAATGGGAAGTCCTTGAGAAGGATAACAATGAAGCTCCTGTGGGGAGCAAGAGAAATGATTAAAAAATCTTTTGGTTAGATTTTTGGTAATGATTTCATTTGTATCTTGTGGATGACACTCCCAAATATATTGCAGAGGCATATGCATCTCCAGATGTAGCTGATTGAAAAGAAGCTATCCATAATGAGATGATCTCGATTCTTTCTAATGGGACTTGGGAACTGAATGAACGACCCTATGGTTGTAAACTTGTGGGCTGCAAATGGGTGTTCAAAAAGAAGCCTAAGGCCTGATGCTATTGGGAAGTACTAGGCACAGATTGTCAAGGGCTACACTCAAAAAGAAGGAAAAAATTACTTTCACACCTATTCACCCATAGCTAGACTGACCAATATTCAAGTACTAATTTCTTTGGCTGCCTCCTATGGTCTTATCATTCATCAAATGGATATAAATACAACTTTCCTAAATGGAGAGTTGGAAGAGGAAATCTATATGAATCGACCTGATGGTTTGTGGTAAAGGGTGAAGAGAAATAGGTGTGCAAGTTGTTAAAATCTTTGTATGGTTTGAGACAAGCACTAAAACAATGACATGAGAAGTTTGAAAGAACTCAACTTTTGCAGGTTTTGTCATCAATATAGGTGTGTATATTATCGCCATGATGAAGACGAAAGTGTTATATTATGTAAGTATGTGAATGACATACTGATATTTGCTACAAACATTGATGTTATCAATGAGGTCAAGTCTTTTTTATCAAATGTTTTTGATATGAAGATCTGGTAGAAGTTGGAGAAGACTTGCGATCTATAAGGCCAAAGCGGCTCAAGAGACGTTTGAAGTCTGTCGGAAAATTGAGAAACTCTCGAGTAATAACTGTAGCATATATTCAAACAGACAAAAACCTGGCAGATCACTTTACAAAGGGACTATCCCGAAAAGTGATAGATATGCATCAAGGGAGATGGGTATGAGACCCATATGTGTTACTGTTAGTCGCTTGATTCTTACTCTCATCTAGGAAGAGGATGACACTGGGAGTTGGGGCAATTTTCTGGTTATTTCTTAGACAATACCGTACCAACCTGAGGGATTGGGGTTACATATTTATAGGGGCTACTAGCCAGCCAAGCATATGTTAGATGCTAGTCTAAGATGCTAACTGAAAGTCTAAGATGCTGGTCTAAGATGCTAGTCTAAGATGCTATCCTAACAGCCACAAGGACACAAAGGACCATGTGTTGTGCAGAGAATCCTAACAGCCTAACAGCCACAAGGACCATGTGCTGCAGCCCCACAAAGACTGGAGTACAAAGACTTATCCATCATTCTCCCCCTAAGTCTTGTGCGCCGTCTTGTGGGAAAGTTGAACCATCCCGATCCTGGAGCAAAGTTCGAGGAACTTGATCCTCCCAAGAGGACACAAGGACCATGTGCTGCAGCCCCACAAAGACTGGAGTACAAAGACTTATCCATCATTCTCCCCCTAAGTCTTGTGCGCCGTCTTGTGGGAAAGTTGAACCATCCCGATCCTGGAGCAAAGTTCGAGGAACTTGATCCTCCCAAGAGGCTTGGTGAGCAGATCCGCGAGCTGATCCGTAGTGTTGATGTAACTCGCCTTGATGCTTCCTTCTTCCAAGCTGCCTCGGATGAAGTGGTACCTCACCCGGATATGCTTGCTCCGTTCATGGAAAACGGGGTTCTTTGCCAGAGCCAGAGCGGACTTGCTGTCCACCCTGAGCTGCACCACTCCGGTGTCTCGGCCGAGGAGATCACCAAGCAGTCAAGCGAGCCAGAGCGCCTGAGTGCATGCGATGGAGGCCGCCATGTACTCAGCCTCGCTGCTGGACATGGCCACCACCTGTTGCTTGACCGGTTGCCAGCTCACAAGGCACTTGCCGAGAAAGAAGAGGATTCCGCTTGTGCTCTTGCTGGTTTCGATGTCGCCGGCGTGGTCGCTGTCGCTGTACCCGATGGAGTGTGTCGCCCCAGGACACCTCGGGTAGTGTAGGCCGTGGTCGAGAGTCCCCGCAACGTAGCGGATGATCCTCTTCACAGCTTGCTGATGCTCCGTCGTCGGTCGATGCATGAATCGGCTAACGTAGCCGACGGAGAACGCCAAGTCCGGCCGTGTGTGGATGAGGTAGCGAAGGCTCCCCACAAGACGTCAGTACTATGTAGCATCCACCTCCTCCGTCGTGCTGTTGTGGCTCATTTTCAGCCGCTCCTCCATTGGGCTGAGAGCTGGGTGGCAGTCGGTGAGCCCTGCGAGCTCAACAACACGCTTGGCATAGGCGGTCTGTCGAAGCGTGATCCCGGAGGCATCCTGGTGCACCTCGATGCCCAGATAGAACGAGAGGAGCCCCAGATCACTCATCTGGAAGGTGGCCTTCATCTCCTCCTTAAACGCCGCCACCTCCACATCCTTGGTGCCGGTGATAACCAAGTCGTCAACATAGATACCCACCAGCAGTTCCTCCACTGCCCCGTCGATAGACGGCCGCCTCGTGTGGGCTTAGCTCGAAGCCCATCCCATTAAGCGTGGAGTCCAACTTGGCATTCCACGCCCTTGGTGCTTGCCGCAGGCCATAGAGGGCCTTGCGCAGGCGGAGTACCTTGCCTTCCTTGCCAGGGATCACAAATACCGGCAGCTGGTGCACGTAGACCTCCTCCTTCAAGTCGTCGTTAAGAAAGGCCGACTTGACATCCATGTGATGGACACGCCAGCCCTCCTGGGCAGCTAGCGCAAGGAGTCGCACGGACTCCATCCGTGCCACGGGAGAGAAGGCGTCATCGAAGTCAACTCCCTCCTGCTGCAAGAAACCTCGTGCCACCAGGCGAGCCTTGTGCTTGACGATGGCGCCGGCTTCATCCCTCTTGAGCTTGAACACCCACTTAAGGGTAATCGCCCGATGACCGTGAGGGAAGTCGGCAAGTTCCCAGGCGCGGTTCGTCTCGACTGCATCGCGACGCGCCAAGCCGCGTCTCCCTCGGCCTCCGCAAAAGACCGAGGCTCGCCGTCTTCACATACCAGTTGCAGCTGCGCCTCCAGATCGCGGGACGCCAGTCCCGACGTTGGCTGGTCGCCAAGGAGGTCCTCCATTAGATGCGCTCCTCGTCATGAGAGAGTGGGGAAGCAAACTCCACCGGGCTAGGAGTTGGAGTAGACGTGCCCGAAGGAGTGGCTATCGGTGTTGGAGTACGTGGCGGCCCCGGCTGTGGTGGAGCCGGTGAAGGGCTCGGTGCCGCTAAAGTCGTGGTCGGAGAGCGTGGTGCTGCCGGCGGAGTAAATGCCAGGGTCGATGGAGACTCGGGGGCTGAGGTAGGCTTGCCTGATGAAGAACTGCTGCCTACTCCCCCAGCTTCCTCGAAGTGGACGTACTCGACAGTGAAGTCGTCATACGTCGAAGTTGAGCCGTCGTCCACCGCCTTGTCCCACGCCCATCCTCGCCCTTCGTTGAACACGACGTCGCACACGCTGTGTCTTTGGGTCGAGGATGCGGTAGGCCTTCGAGCCCTCCGCGTAGCCGATGAACACTCCCGGAGTGCTCCTGTCGTCGAGCTTGCCGATGTGGCCAAGCTCCTTGGCAAAAGCGAGGCAGCCGAAGACCTGCAAGTGGGAGACCGCCGGTATTCGCCCATGCCAGGCCTCGTACGGCGTCCTACCATCGAGAGCCTTGGTAGGCGAGCGGTTGAGGATGTAGACGGGCGTCGCCACCGCCTCTCCCCAGTAAACGGCCGGCATCCCTCTCTGCTTGAGAAGGGCCCGAGCCATCCCCACAACCGTCTGGTTGCGTCGCTCGACGACACCGTTCTGCTGCGGGTTGTACGGCGCGGAGTAGTGGCGCTGGATGCCTTCATCAGCACAGTACGACGCGAATTCAGCCGCCGTGAATTCACCGCCGTTGTCGGTGCGTAGTACGCGCAGTTTGTGGCCGCCCTCCGCCTCCGCAGCCACCTGCGCGCGCCTGATGGCGTCCGCCGCCTCTCCCTTGCTGCCGAGGACCAGCACCCACATGTAGCGGGAGAGGTCATCAACGAGCAGCAAGAAGTAGCGTCGTCCTCTCGGTGTGGCCAACGTCACCGGGCCCCACAAGTCACCGTGTACGAGCTCGAGCCTCTCCTTGGCTCGGAAACTCGTCCGCTGGGGAAAGGGGAGTCGCCTCTGCTTCGTCATTACGCAGATGTCGTAGAATTGCTCCACATGGTCGAGGCACGGCAGGCCTCGCACCATCTCCATGGCACCGAGCCGCTTCAGGGCCTTGAAGTGAAGATGCCCAAAGCGCTCATGCCACTGCCACGCCTCGTCATCCTGACGAGCTGCGAGACAGAGGGGTTGTGCCACCTGCACATCAAGGACGTAGAGTCGGTTTGCACCTCTGGTTACCTTGGCGAGAAGGCGTCGATGGCGATCCCAGATGTGTAGGATCCCATGCTCCATCAACACGCGCGAGCCGTTCCCATCCAGCTGTCCCAGGCCGATGATGGAGTTCCTCAGCGCCGGGATGTAGTAGACGCCAGTGAGAAGTCGGTGCTCTCCGATCTTGGCGGCGAAGATGACGGAGCCGACACCCTTGATCTCCACGGCGGAGGCATCCCCGAACTTGACGGAGCCTCGCACGATGGAGTCAAGCTCGGCGAAGAACTCCCGTCGACCGGTCATGTGATGGGTGGCTTCGGTGTCGAGGCACCACCCACTGGTCTTGTCCTTGTCGGAGCCGTCGCCAAGAAGGGCATGAGCTTTTGGCTCGTCGAGGTGGAGGAGAGCCGCTGCGGCCGGGGCCACTGGAGCTAGCTCGACGCTCGCATGTGTCATGAACAGAGCCGACTCCTCCTCCGCCTGTGCGACGTGGGCCTGACCGTGGCGTGGCTGCCGACAGTCCTTGGCCCAATGGCCAGTCCGGCCACACTTGTGGCAGGTATCTTCTGGCACCGGCTGGAATCTGCCGGCGGCGCCTCCCCGGGTGCCTTCGCGGGGATCACCTCCGGCACGTCCTCGCGCACCGGCCTGAGCGTCATTGCGCGCCCTGCGCGGCTTGCCGCGCTTGTGGCCGGCTCTCATGGAAGAGGGCTCCCCCCTCCTCCTGTCACCGTGGCGGGAGTCCCACTGCACCCGAGTGAGGAGGAGCTTTCCGCCAGTGGTGATGGGCCCCGATAGGGGTTGTGGCTCGTCGGTGTCAATGACCTTGAGGCAACCCATCGTCTCCTCGATCGTCATCGTGGAGAGGTCTAGCAGCGACTCGATCGAGCGAGCCATTTGCTTGTACTTCTCGGGGACGCTGCGAAGGAGCTTCTTGACGGCTCTCTCCTCGTCGTAGGTGTCATCGACGAACTACACCATCTTCTGCAGGAGAGTATTGAGACGGAGAGCAAAGTCATCAACGTCCTCAGGTTCTCCCACTCCTTGCGAAGGGTCTACAGGGTGGACTTGCGGGCGCGGTCGCTGCCTATGCGGGCTGCAGCGACGGCGTCCCAAGCCTCCTTGGCAGTCCGCTTGTTGGAAAGCGAGAACTGCATCTCGGGCAGGACTGCAGCGATGAGGGCGTCTAGCGCACGTTGATCCTCATGGTAGTCGACGTTGCCATGCTGGACCGCCTCCCACATGTGCCGCACCTGGAGCCTAATCCTCATGACCGCGGCCCACTCGACGTAGTTGGCTTTGATGAGGGTAGGCCACCCAGCCCCGGTCTTGGTCGTCCCAGCGGTCGCCGCCGCGATGACACCTCTTTCGGGAGCGCCGCCACCGTGCACGCCTCCGTGCTCAGCTGCCCATTGCACCGTCCGCGCTTGTGCTGCACCATCGCAGTCCGCGTTGGCGCGGTCCTCAGCAGAGACAGAGCTGCTGGTGCTGTCACGCAACACCTTGACCTCCGCCGCCGCTGCACATGCAGCGTCCGCTCTGGCCGCTGCCAGCCTCGACGCCCTTGCTGCCGCCACAGCGGTTGCTGCTGCTGCTCGCTCACGCTCCTCTGCCACGGCGAGCTCGGCCTCCTGCCGACGCCGTGTACTCGAGGTATATGTGTGCTGAGAGTGGCCTGCAGACATGGCTCGCTGCTAGGGGGGGTTGCTGCGCGAAGGGCGGGTGGGTGCCGACGAGCTGCTGCTCGGCCGCGTTGAGGGAGAAGAGTAACCAGGGGCAGCCGGCGCTGCTAGTGGTCTGGGCTGGGGCTGCTCCTTCACAAGGGAAATGGGCGAGCAGGAGATGCTCAAGTTGTAGGATAACGAGGCTCTGATACCACTTGTTAGTCACTTGATTCTTACTCTCATCTAGGAAGAGGATGACACTAAGAGTTGGAGCAATTTTCTGGTTATTTCTCACACAATGCCATACCAACCTGAGGGGTTGGGGTTACATATTTATAGGGGCTGCTAGCCAGCCAAGCATATGCTAGATGCTAGTCTAAGATGCTAACTGAAAGTCTAAGATGCTGGTCTAAGATGCTAGTTTAAGATGTTATCCTAACAGCCACAAGGACACAAAGGACCATGTGCTGTGCAGAGAATCCTAACAGCCTAACAGCCACAAGGACACAAGGACCATGTGCTGCAGCCCCACAAAGACTGGAGTGCAAAGACTTATCCATCAGTTACACCATAGTAGTAACCCAAACTTTGTGATCGGAGATCCCGTGAATTAGGACCTCAGAAAAACAAGCTATTGGTTAACTAAGAAGAGTCATCTATAACACTCTCTATGTGAACATGCAAAACTCTTAAAAGATGTTGTAAGGCAGGTTGGCAACATGCCTGAATGTGTTTCTATTGGTTATATATAGCAAAGACGTCAGAGCATTCTTAAAAGAACACACCTATATGAGTACCGACTGTCTTACGAAGAGAGCAAGGAGTATGATGTATATGTTCCACCTGCGGGGTAGGCTATTGGCAGCCAGATACTGGTTATGACTTTTGAGTGAAAACTGTTCGCACAAAACTTGCAATTGAAGTCATAGTCCATTGTCAAGTTGTGAATGGTTGTAGTTCAAAGCTCTAGGCTGAAGTTCAACTTAACAGTCTCTGTTGAAACACTAGTATATTAAACAAGTAGAAAAAATCAAGCAAATCTCTAAATGGGCATTTGAGATCTGGCGAAGGGTTATTAGAATATTTGGGTTGGGCCCAATATTTGAATCCTAATAAATCTCAAATACCCATAGATAAATGGCAAGTGGAGGTGTGAAACTTTAGTCCCATACTGCTAGTGAGGAAGTGTTAGACAACTTTGTATAGTAGGTTCTCCCCACTACACTTAGTGAGATACGAGGAGAGAAAGGGATCACCACACGAGCGCTCGTTTCACCTCGCCTAGCCTGGCCAGGCTCAGGCTCAAGTACGAGTACGAGCAGGGGCCGAGGCCAAGGCGAAGGACGCAGGCGTACAACATCCACGTGAATTGTCCGCCGAAATCCGCTCCAAGGCCTTGCAAGAGCGCGGCTTTTTGCCATTTTATTTTGACATGTCTTGGAAGACAAGTTGATTCTTTTTTATCCATAAGTTGGAAACCAAGTCGGTTTGAAATCGTGATCACGACACGATACCGCTGTAGTCTCCTATAAATACTGCTTACCGGTAATGGCCAAAGATACACTGAAAACGAGTTATGTTTTGCCTCCTCTCGCTACTGTGGCCTCCACCGTAGTCTACTCCATTCCGAACATCGGAATGCACCGGAGAGCACGAGAGCAGGTCTCCAGAACCTATCGCTCTTGCGATCCTGCACTAGGAGAGGGCGAATTAGGTTTCTGGGAAGCACTCCGAGCGACTGCTCAAGTTCATCACACAGGTCGTCTACGCCCAAGGTCAGGCGATGTCATCACCAACGCCTACTTTGGTCGGTCTTCGCCAACGTCGTCGTCAACAACATTGCTTCTGCTTCTGCAACGGCCAAAGCTTCTTCATGGGCAAACGTTCAATATGTGTGTCATGATCTGATCTTGTCCCTAATGATGCTTATTGTTGCATGTGTGATGCTTTTGTATTGTTCATCTAGTATGCTAGAGTTATACATGCTAATAATTATTCTAGTCATGAATTATTTACTGGAATTAATCACTAATTTTCCGACATCATCAACAAATCGGTTGCTATCAACGTTAGTAGCATGCTGGACATCCGTTTTTATAATTATGCAGCAAGGGGGTCAGATCGGCACCGAGAGGTACCAGTAAATCGAAATCAATGGCGAGGAAATCAGTTATGGAGGGGGTGGAGAATGGGGTTGGGAGTTAGGTAGGAGTAGGACCTTGAGTACGGAAGAGTGAAGGTTGAGCTCGCGAAGGATGGCCTTCCTAAGGGCGGTGATGGTGACCTTGTCATCGTCGTCGTCGGCGCACTCCTCGGCCATCTCGTAGCTGATAGTACGGAATGGATTAGATCCAGGGTAATCAGAATGTAAAGGCGAAATTGAAGGGGGGAGGGGGAGGAGGAGGCTTACGCGCACGCGAAGGCGTGGAGGAAGTGGGCGTCCTGCGCGAGGTAGTGGCGGAAGGAGTCGAGGCGGAGGGACCCCGCGGCGAGGGAGAGGAGGAAGGGAGTGTATTTGGCGAAGGCAGCCTCCCGCGAGGAGGCGGCGATCCAGAAGCGGCGGGCGGCAGAGCCCTCGGCGACGGCCGGCGCGGAAGAGGAAGACGACGACATCTGCTTGTGGTGGTTGGTGGGGCTGGTGCGCGTGACTCTTGGCCAACAAGAGGACAATGGAAAGAAGGATTTGGTTGTTGGGTTTGGGCGTAGCGCTGGCAGCGGGAGGCGGAGGCAGAGAAGGCGCATCCGCCTCGTCCTCGCCGCCGATTGAATTGGAGGAGGAGGAGGAGTAACCGGAGCGTCGGCAATGCGTGCGGTTGCTCTCCAGTCTGCTAGAAGGACAATTAACCATTAATCATTACACGCATATAACAATTAAACAGTTTGTTGTATTTGACCGTCAACATTCTACTGTCATTAATCTTGTGTGTGGTGTGACGCCTACTGGAGACGACTTTCTGTTAATCATGTTGCGGCGTGATCGTGCATATACCGATCTAAGATCATAAGTTGATAGTCGTTTTGATCAAGTGATCAACACGTTTTTCGGTTAGATGTTTTATTTTAATTGTTAAAATTAATCTTCCCTGAGGATAGAAGGTGCAACAAGCCAATAGATGCACGAGGTAGAAAATCATACGCAATCTCAAAAAGGCACATCTTAATGGTAGAATGCAATGAATGGTTATAAAGAAATTCAATATAAGGTAAACATTTTTCTCGTATTTTAAAGTTATTCTTCAAAACAACGCTAAGCATAATAGACAATGTCTTATTGACTGCTTCGGTTTGTTCATCAATTTGGGGATGATATGTAGTACTAAAAGCAGTTTAGTCTCCAACTTAACTCATAAGCATCTTTAAAAGTGGGTAAAAAACTTAGTATAACGATCTGAGACAATAGTATTCAACACACCATGCAAGTTTATAATTTCACGAAAGAACAAATCAACAACATGAGCAGTATTATCACTTTTATGACATGGTATAAAATGTTTCATCTTAAAAAATCTGTCTACGACAACAAATATGTTATCCCTCCCCTTCTTTGTTCGAGGCAAGCATAAAACAAAGTCCATGGATATGTCCTCCCATGTAACACCAGGTACAGGTAAAGACATTTATAAACCATGAGGATTGAGTCGTGACTTAGCTTTTTGACATGTAGTGCATCGAGCAACAAAACACTCAATATCATGTTTCATCTTTGGCCAACAGAAATATGTAGCAAATATGTCCTCCTTCTTCGTCACGCCAAGGTGTCTCATTAATCCTCCTTCATGTGTCTCCTACAACAACAAAAAACAAACGGAGCTAACTAGAATGCAGCTTGTTAGCACGGAACACAAATCCATCATTAATTACAAACTTGTTCCATGTTCTTCCTGCTCTATAATTCTGCAATACATCTTTAAATTCAGCATCTTTGATGGTCTTCAAACCAATATTTTTTAAGTCAAGTTTTGAAAGCAAAGTATAACGACTAGACAAAGCATCAACAATAACATTACCTTTTCCCTTCTCATGATTAATGACAAAAGGGAAAGTCTCGATAAATTCAAACCATTTAGAATGTCCACGGTTCAGTTTTGCTTGACTTCTTATACGTTTCAAATATTCATGATTATAATTTATAACAAAATGTTCGGCCATAAATAATGTTGCCAAGTTTCTAACGTCCGAACAGGAGAATATAATTCATTATCATAAGTAGAGTAGTTCAGACTAGGATCACTCAATTTATCAAAAAAGTATGCAACAAAGTTAGCATCTTGTAGTAACACACTTCCCAAACCAATCCCACTACATCACATTCAAGATCAAAAGCCTTATTAAAATCAAGAAGTTGGAGCAAAGGAGCATGTGTTAACTTATCTTTCAATACCATATGAGACTTACCTCATATGAGACTTATTAAAATCAAGAAGTTGGAGCAAAGGAGCATGTGTTGACTTATCTTTCAATACCATATGAGGCTACCTGGAGCAGGAAGTGCTTCTCCTGTTAGCCGACGAGTATCGTCCAACCTGTGTCATCTCTATGACTAACCAGGGTCCCTGACCATGGGATTTGCCGGGGTTGATCCCCGTCACCTCCCAAACCAATCCCACTACATCACATTCAAGATCAAAAGCCTTATTAAAATCAAGAAATTGGAGCAAAGGAGCATGTGTTGACTTATCTTTCAATACCATGAAGACTTCTTACTGTGCGACACCCCATGTAAAAGGCACATCCTTACGTTCAAGCTCATTGCGAGGTGCAGCAATGGTGTTGAAATCTTTCACAAAACGCCTATAGAATCTAGCGCGGCCAAGCAAAAGTCCTCACTTGTGTGATCATTTTGGGATGCGGCCAACTCGCAATCTCCTCAATCTTGACCTTACAACTTCAATTCCCTATCGAGTAACAACATAGCCAAGAAACGATATCGGTCAGTACAAAAAGGTGCACTCCATGGTTACCAAATGAACATGCATCATGTAGAGCAATAAAAACATCACATAAATGATCCAAATGGTCCTCTAAAGATTTTCTATAAATCATTATATCATCAAAATAGACTACAACAAATCGTCCAATAAAGACACGTAAAACTTCGTTCATTAATCTCATGAAAGTGTTAGGTGCATTATTTAAGCCAAAAGGCATTGCTAACCACTCATATAATATGAACTTAGTTTTAAATGTTGTTTTCCATTCATCTCCTAATTTAATACTCCCTCCGTTCCGAATTACTTGACATGACTTTAGTTTAAGTTTAAAACAAACTTGAACTAAAGTCATGTCAAGTAATTCGGAAACAGAGGGAGTACAAATTTGATGGTATCCGCTACACAAATCAACTTTGGAAAATATGGTAGAGCCCCTTAATTCATCAAGCATATCATTTAACATAGAAATAGGATGACAATAACGAATAGTAATATTATTAATGGCTCTACAATCAATACATATACGCCATGTTCCATCCTTTTTTGGCATTGATATAACATGAACAACACAAGGACTAAGGGGTTCACGTATATAACCTTTCTCGAGTAGCTCTTGTACTTGACGTTGAATATCCTCCGTCTCCTCTGGATTGGTAAGGTATGGCGCACGGTTGGGCAGCGAGGCACCAGGAATTAAATTAATCTGATGCTCAATCCCTCGAATAGGTGGTAATCTCGGTGGCACGTCTTGTAGAAAGACGTCAATGAACTCCTGCAAAAGGTTAGTGACAACAAGAGGCAAAGAGGAAGGCAATTCCTCAAATGAAAATAAATCATCTTTGCATACGAAACTATAGCAAAAAGATTGACTAACATCCAAATCATGAAATCAGTAATATCAAACTTAGTAGCAAGCAAAGATGAATGTGTCAAATTAATTTCATTAGCAACATGATGTAAAGATTTGTTATTAGTCTTATGTTGTTGCTCAAATTATTTATCTGCAACCTCATACTCTTGTTTTTCTTTACTAGCTCTGGCAAGATCATCTTTCATAAAAAATTCAGGAGACATAGGAAGTGAAGCAATATTTTTATCATCTTTCATAAATTTTTCATGATGATTGTTCTAATGGTCCCTAGTTGATAAGGTTATGTGGACACATATCCTTGACTAGTATATGATTCAGTTGATGAATATGTTTCACAAGTCATGGGCATAGAGATGCTACCCGGTAGTATGGACTTAGTGATGGGATCACTGAGTTGGACAGAGGCCCACTTTGAGACGCAGCGAGATACTGTCATTTGTTACTCTCAATACAATGTATATGCCATGTCCTAGACTTGAGGTTCTCACATGTTCTTGGGGTAAGGTGTAACGACCCGATTCGTTAAGAATCCAAGTCTCTGTGCATTCTGTGCTAGTCCCTGGATCAATAGCTAGCACACACAGTACACGATGTAATATCAAGAATAAACCACATGTCATATATATTACATCGAAGATCCAGTATTACAATATAGCATACCTGCATAGCTCAAGGCTAGCTTACAAATAGAATACATCAGAAAAACAATAAAAGCTTCGTGGCGTCCATCAACTCCACCGGCAAGTTGAGTATAGACATCGTAGCTCTACATTGCATCACTTACTCATCGTATAATAATCCTGCAAGACCGAAGGTTACAGCCCAACAACGGGTCAATACATTTGAATGTACGGCAAATCATATCCCAGAAAGAAGTAAAATTTCCTACAATACATGCAATTTGGCTGGTGGAGCTTCTACTTTTATTTTTGCAAAAAGCTAAATTTTCCCTATAAAATAATAGTAACTAAGTTCTACAATAGCATACGATTGAGATGGAAAAATTCCACTCAATCTATCCCAAAGTGATTAAACCAATAAATTAATTAAAGATGATGAGACAAATCAATATTACCACATCTAGTCGCTCAAATTGTCCATAACCGGGGACACGGCTAATCGATTAGTTTTATACTCTGCAGAGGTTTGTGCACTTTTCCCCACAAGACTCGATCGCCTCCTTTGTAGTTCGTCACACTACATGGTGTATGACAACTGGAAGATCGAGGCATGGTCTTTCAGAAGTGTTTCCCCTTAACCGCTGGATAACCGGTAAACCTATAAAAAAAATCTACACCTGCTAGTATATCCCGGAAAGAGGTCACACAACCTACTCAACTAAGCCAGAGCCCATAATAGCTTGTGGCTGCACACGTAAGCTTCTAGGTATGACAACACAATTAGTCCCTTTGAGCCTGGGTGGCTTTCCGCAGTCATCATTGTCCATCTCCAAGATACTCGCAACCATCCCACCCAGGTAGTTCATTAACTTTATCTTGGTCCTAATTACTACATTATCACTCATACCTCATAATGATTCACTTCCCAATCCACGTCTACTTAGCATAGCAATATCATAGTATACGATGGTGACAATGATGTAAGGATCAGACCTACCTCAATGAACTACTGGGTGTAAATAGCATAGCATAACCTATCATGCCATCTAAAGAAGAAGAACTAATGCATTAAAAACATAGGTAATAGGGAGTATGATCAAAGGTATGACTTGCCTTATACATTCGATGAAGATCTTCGCTCTCACGCTCCAGTCAACTCTATTCTTCACCCTTCGAGAATTCTATCGCAAACGAAGGAACTCGAATAAGCAATCACACCACAAGCCAAACAAAAAAATCAACAAAACAATCACAAAGGTTTTAGCAACAAAACAAAAGCTTGACACAGTACAAGTGTCGATGTGTTCGAAGGTGATCAGTGGAACGTGCACTCGAGAGAGCCCGCAGATAAAAGATTATCGGTAACGAGTTGTGACCATGGGCATTTGTGAAATCCAGGTGAATATCATGCCCACATGAAAAGTGTGTGAATCTTACCGATAACATGTCTCAAATGATCCGATATGCAAAAAGAATCACGTGAAACGGAATACTACAACGCAGGTCTTCGAAGTATTACCCGAATCGGAGGTACTGCGGACCCTCGGCGGTCAGAAACGTGAGCACCGCGCGCGCGAGTGAAAAACCGGGGATGTTTTTGCAAACTGCCAGCCACCTGGGCTATATAAAGACCACCACACTCCCACCCATTTCTAGGGTTTCCCTAGCCACAATTTGCAGCCACCCCCCTGATCTATCTCAGATCTGCCCCAAACAACCCCAAATCCCGAATTTTTGCTCCCCTGCGATCTGGACCGTTGGATCGGCCGATCCAATGGCCCAAATCCACCCAGCCATCCCACTTACCTCCTCTCTCCTCCCACCTCCGGCCCGCTCCAGCACGCAGCCGCCGCCTGATACGTCCAAAACGTATCGATAATTTCTGCTTGCTCCATGCATGTTTTGTGTGATATTGCTATGATCTAGATACACTTTCATACATTTTTGATCATATTTGGACTAACCTATTAACTCAGTGCACCCCAGTGTCAGTTCCTGTTTTCTGTTGTTTTTCTATTTCAGTTTTCCCCCATATAAAAAGTGCAAGAAAAATTTGGGAAAATTCAGATAAAAAATCAGCGTGACGAAAGCTTCGAGAAAAGCCCGGGAGGGGCCAGGGGGGGCCCAGGCGGCCACCCGGCGCGGCCCCACCCCTGGCCGCACCAGGGGGGCGCCTGGGCCCCCTGGTCCACCTCTGGCTGCCCCCTTCGCCTATTTATCCCCCGTCACGGGAAAACTCCAGAAGCAGAACCCTATTCCGCGAACTCGCCTCTGTTCCGCCGCCGCCGCGCTTCCAAGATCGGGAGCACCAGAAGACCACTTCCCGGCACCCTGCCGGAGGGAGGATTGACCTCCGGGAGTCTCTTCTCCACCATGGAT
This sequence comes from Bromus sterilis, assembly GCA_950022295.1. Lineage (NCBI taxonomy): Eukaryota > Viridiplantae > Streptophyta > Magnoliopsida > Poales > Poaceae > Bromus > Bromus sterilis. The sequence goes on along the minus strand of OX465598.1, from coordinate 210,258,477 downwards.
GCTCCCCGGATGTCTCGTGAGTAGTTTTCCTTGGACCATGGGTCCGTGATCAGTAGCTATGTAATGTTCTCCTCCCCTCTTTGATCTTCATTGTTTAGACCTCGTGAGCTGCCCTACATGATCGAGGCACCTTTGTAATATTTCTGCTATTGCTATGTTGAGTTTGATCGGATCTGATGGATTATGAGATTATGTTCAGATTGTGATAGAGTAATATATTTGGTTTTTATCTCTTATATATTTGTTCCTAAGTAATTCTTGCATGCTCTCTGTTGCTGTTTATTGCTTTGGCCAAGTAGTAGGTAGTGACTCCAAGAGGGAGCGTTGTGCTAGATTGTGGGTTCATGCCTCCCGGATGACATGCTTGAGTGACAGAAACATGAGTCTAGGGGATGTGATGTTGCCACAAGGGGGAAAACAACGGTGCTTGTAACCGCGGTTACAAGGATTGTTTACTTTACGCAAAGTTCTTTTTAATGCAGTTGTCTGTTGCTTTGGGTTTACACTTTGGGTGGGGCTCGCAACTTAATACCAGCGAGATGTTCTGGATAGATATCTCAAGGTGGATGATTAGTAGTAGATGCAGATGGATTTCGGTCTACTTACCTTGGCGTACTGCCTGTGATTTTGAACCTCTTCCTTTCTTTTGTAGCATAGTTAGCATTGCGGTGCGTTCTTAATCCTGTCAATTGCCTTTCTGTAATTTGTTTACCTCGCATAGCATTTTTATCGTCTTTTGGGAGAGAGACATCACTAGCGAACATCACGTATCCCGGTCCATATCCTCATTATTGTTACCAAGCTATATTTACTTTTTTGCATTTACTTTCAAGGTGTTATCATTATCCCCTTGCGTTTTATCATTTGTGAACAACAAGACCGGAGAGATTGACAACCTCTCTGAACTTCGTTGGGAGCAAAGTTATCTGTGTCTGTGTGCAGGTCCGCGTCAGTTGCGCCGCTGGCACCTACTTATCATCTCTGGAGTCCTACTGGAGACAAACCTTGGTATCTTTACTGAGGGAAACTTGCTGCTGTGCCGCATCATGCCTTCCACTTGGGGCCTACCAACGAAGGGCGAGAAGCCGTCATCAAGAGCAATTTCTGGCGCCGTTGCCGGGGACTCCGAGTGCTAAGATAGGGGAGTTGCACACTACCCTTTACCTTTGTTTTTTTAGTCTTGTTAGTTTACCTTTAAGTTTTTATCTTTGTGTCTTGTATCAAAAAAAAATAGTATGTCTAGTTCCTTACTTGCCAATCAATGTCTAACTTCTTTGAAACTAGATCTTATTGGCATGGAGGATTCACTGAGGATCAACAAGAATATTACAAGGAATACCGCTTGTCTCAAAAAGGGATACACTTATGGAGACTCATACATCAATCGTATGAGTATGCTAAAAACTTGTGCTCAATATATAATATATCTTTCTGCAGGGATGAATCTTGTTGCTTTATGAGGCACAAACACCTTGCTTTCCAATGTGAGTACAATGAGGATGAAACCTTAGCTTCTTATGCTAAAGGAAATTATGATTTTTATGATGCAGAACAAATAGAAGAATTTGTTGCTTTTAAGGGTGCCTATGAAATTACTTCTTTTCTTGAAAATATTGATGAAGCCCCTTACAAATCTGAGAGTCTTGCTATACTTAACTATTGTTTGGAAAATTATGATGCAAATTATTATATTACTGATCATCTTGAGAGAATCTCTCCCCAAAAGGAAGAGACTAATGTTTTGCAGGACTCTATAGAAGAAGAAATTGCTGAACCTGAAAGCTCTTTGGATGAAGAAGAGGAGGAGAGTGACGAACAAAAGGAGGAAGAATGGAGCCATCAATGTCTACCTTCTAATGAGAGTAACTCTTTGACTCTCACCTTATATGAGTATTATGATCCTATGGATTCTTTTGAAATATCCCTTTTTGATGAAGTTGATGCCTTCTATGCTTATGGCCTTGATGCCACTATGGATGATGCTTACGGAGATGAACTTGCTATAGTTCCTCATGTTAAGCATGAAATTTTTGCTATCGCACCCACACTTGAGTGTCCTATTATCCTTTTAAAATCTCCAACTCCGGAGAATTTTCCTCTTATCAAAGCTCAATGTGATGGGTTGCATTTATCTTATGATACTAAAAGTCGTGTTGAAAACAATACACGTGTGCTTGTAGGTCATGAACAACATGATTTATGTGATAGTTATATTCTTGATGTTGTTCATGATGCTACTGAAAATTACTTTGAGAGAGGAAAGTTTGGTTGTAGAAACTTTCATGTTACAAAAACACCTCTCTTCATGTTGAAAGTATTGAAGTTGTTCTTGTTCTACCTTCCTATGCATGTCACTTTGTGCTTCTTTGATTTATTTTCTTACAAGATGTCTATGCATAGGAAGTGGGTTAGGCTCAAATGTGTTTCATATTTGCTTCTTGATGCTCTCTTTTGCTTCAAATTCTTATTCTCTTGTGAGAGCATCTTTTATAATCTTTAAGCCTAGCTAATGGCTCTAAAGAAGCGCTTCCGGGAGGCAGCCCGCAATGAATTTAGGTGTTTTATTTTTGCTTTTGTTGTGTCTTGATGATTGTTACTTCTGTAGCAACATCATTGTATCTTTATTTTTCAGCTTTGTGCCAAGTTATAGCCTCTTACGGCAAGTGAAGTAAAAGTTGTGACATGCTGTCCAGAAAACAGATTCTGTCCTCGTGACCAGAAAAATTCCAGAAAAATCCCAGTTCATCTTTTTGAGCTGAGTTTTTTACACAGTATGCTCTATACAATTACGAAACTTCCGTATGTTCTGAGTTTTTTGATTTGAGTTGCAGAAGTGCCCCTAAAAAATTCTTTACTATCTGCTGTTCTGTTTTTCACAGATTCTGCCACGTTTTGTCTCTCCTAACTTTTGCAAACCTTAAGCTTGCTTTTTCTTTGCAAAAACTTTTTGGCACTCTTGAGAAACAGTAGCTCTTCAAGATTATCTTTATATGCAGTGAAAAATATATATTTATTAAGGGTACTAACCTCTCTAATCAGCTTATGATGAGTTATGTATGAAGGGAGTTTTCAAGTGTGCGTTGGAAGATGATGAAAGAAGATCCATGAGTGTCAAGCGCTCAAGCTTGGGGATGCCCCCATGCATCCCCAATAAATATTCAAGGAGACTCAAGCGTCTAAGCTTGGGGATGCCCCCCGTGCATCCCCTTCTCCATCAACCATCATCAGTTCGTCCTTCGTCTCACTATATTTTTATCACTTCATGTGTTATGTGCTATGCTTGGAGCGTCTCGCTCTTAGGTTTTATTTTTCTTTAGCTTTGCTTGCTGTTCATAACAAGTTAGATCCTTTCTTAATTTTTGTGGGAGAGAAACACGCTCCACTTTCAAAATCTAGAACACATCATAGGATTTTTCTTGCCTATCTTTTTGCTGTTGTGTGTTCTTTATCTTTTCATAGCTACCGCCATGTTTAGTCTTAGTTTTAGTTTGTCTTTAGCAAGAGCTTTGGCTTTTGTTTAGTTTGTTGCTGAAACTCTCTTTAGTTTTCATGTTTATCTTGTTAAGAGAGTTGGTTGTTGCACTGAGTTGTGTTTTGTCTTGAAAGTAGGTAATTGAGGTTGCTATTTAATTTTAGTAGTAGCTTGCAATAGTTTTGAGGCATTGTTGTGAGTAATGTTTGGACTTTTGGTGTCAAGAGCTCTTGCCTATTAGTGATAGGTGTCGTATTTTGGGCAATCCGTGTTTATTTTAAAAACCTGCAAAACTAGTTGAGAACTCTAGCTACTAGATAGATCACTACTCTTCTGAGGAGTCGAATATTAGAGTACACTCACGTACCATGAGTCGAGGATGCGCAAGGATAACCAAACCCCCATACACTCCTCCTCGGGGTACTTGTCTCTTTGTGAACCTCCTTATTAGATTGAGAGTTACCGATAATAAGTGCATGAGTTCTTCGGACTAATGTAAGTATTGAGAGTTGACACTTCCACCTTCCCATATTTTGCTAGCCTTTTCTGTGCCGTGCATTGCCTTCTTCTCACTCCGAGAGTTGGTGTCCACCTTCGCCGGTACATCCAAACCCTTGGCATGATACGCTCTGTCATCATAAGCCTCCCTTTATCCTTCCTCAAAACAGCCACCATACCTACCTATCAAGGCATTTCCATAGCCTTTCTGAGTTACATTGCCATGCAACTTCCACCTCTTCATGACTTGATCTTCATGTCATACATGTTCCTGCTATACTGGCAGCGACATACATTGCATACATCATGATAGTTACATCTTCTTTATGATTTTGAGTACCTTGTAAAGTGTGAAAGATCTCCTTTACCTTCTTGTAAAATAGAGTGTTGCCCTTAAGTGAGGAAAAAATCCCAAAGTGGACACATTAAAAGATCCCAAAGAGGACAAATGAGAGTTAAATAGAAAGAGCCATTGAGGCCACCAAAAAAATACAAAAAAATAGAAAAAATAGAAAAAGAAATAAAAAGAGAGAAAGGGGCAACACTACTATCCTTTTGAGAGATCCACACTAGTACTCCCTCTATATCTTTGTACTCCATAGAGATGATCTTTATGCATATAGTTTGGAGAGCTTCTTAGCTCGTATGTGCATCCATTGCATGGCAATCCCCACTCCTCACATCATATCTATCATTTGTCATCTCTCGCCTATGATTGTCCTCATTGATGTGAGCCTTTATCATCCTTTTTTGTCTTCCTCCTCCACCATATTTCCCTCTTTTCCATCCTAAGTGTCAACTCTCGTGCCTACGCTCATCCATTGCATGAGTGCTTGAAATATCGAAAATGAGTGGATCAAATTGACTTGTACCTGGCTAGTGGTCTGGGGACGAGTCAAGATACGATTCCAAAGAAGACCAAGTGTGAAACGTCAGTAGATTGAGTTCTCAACAAAAATACTTTTTTCTCGTATTCCCTATTCTCCTTTCTTGCAGGAAAACACCATTTGGAGACATTCGAGTCACGGACAGCGAGAGCTCTTGCACCTTTTGTTCCTTTGTTGCTTATTTCAATGCTAATATAGACTCTTGCCTGTTATGACTTGAATTGAATCTCTGACCTTGATTGCTTTACTTTTCAAAGTTCTTTTATGGTTGCTAGCATGTCACCACAGCAATTATGTTGTTATGATTTACCTACTCGAGGACGAGCAGGAATTAAGCTTGGGGATGTTGATACGTCCAAAACGTATCGATAATTTCTGCTTGCTCCATGCATGTTTTGTGTGATATTGCTATGATCTAGATACACTTTCATACATTTTTTTTATCATATTTGGACTAACCTATTAACTCAGTGCACCCCAGTGCCAGTTCCTGTTTTCTGTTGTTTTTCTATTTCAGTTTTCCCCCATATAAAAAGTGCCAGAAAAATTCGGGAAAATTCAGATAAAAAATCAGCGTGACGGAAGCTTCGAAAAAAGCCCGGGAGGGGCCAGAGGGGGGCCAGGGGGGCCCAGGCGGCCACCCGGCGCGGCCCCACCCCTGGCCGCGCCAGGGGGGCGCCTGGGCCCCCTGGTCCACCTCTGGCTGCCCCCCTTCGCCTATTTATCCCCCGTCACGGGAAAACTCCAGAAGCAGAACCCTATTCCGCGAACTCGCCTCTGTTCTGCCGTCGCCGCGCTTCCAAGATCGGGAGCACCAGAAGACCTCTTCCCGGCACCCTGCCGGAGGGAGGATTGACCTCCGGGAGTCTCCTCTCCACCATGGATGCTTCCCGGATGTCTCGTGAGTAGTTTTCCTTGGACCATGGGTCCGTGATCAGTAGCTATGTGATGTTCTCCTCCCCTCTTTGATCTTCATTGTTTAGACCTCGTGAGCTGCCCTACATGATCGAGGCACCTTTGTAATATTTCTGCTATTGCTAGGTTGAGTTTGATCGGATCTGATGGATTATGAGATTATGTTTAGATTGTGATAGAGTAATATATTTGGTTTTTATCTCTTATATTTTTGTTCCTAAGTAATTCTTGCATGCTCTCCGTTGCTTTTTATTGCTTTGGCCAAGTAGTAGGTAGTGACTCCAAGAGGGAGCGTTGTGCTAGATTGTGGGTTCATGCCTCCCGGATGACATGCTTGAGTGACAGAAACATGAGTCCAGGGGATGTGATGTTGCCACAAGGGGGGAAACAACGGTGCTTGTAACCGCGGTTACAAGGATTGTTTACTTTACGCAAAGTTCTTTTTAATGCAGTTGTCTGTTGCTTTGGGTTTACACTTTGGGTGGGGCTCGCAACTTAATACCAGCGAGATGTTCTGGATAGATATCTCAAGGTGGATGATTAGTAGATGCAGATGGATTTCGGTCTACTTACCTTGGAGTACTGCCTGTGCTTTTGAACCTCTTCCTTTCTTTTGTAGCATAGTTAGCATTGCGGTGCGTTCTTAATCCTGTCAATTGCCTTTCTGTAATTTGTTTACCTCGCATAGCATTTTTATCGTCTTTTGGAAGAGAGACAACACTAGCGAACATCACGTATCCTGGTCCATATCCTCATTATTGTTTCCAAGCTATATTTACTTTTCTGCATTTACTTTCAAGTTGCTATCATTATCCCCTTGCGTTTTATCATTTGTGAGCAACAAGACCGGAGAGATTGACAACCTCTCTGAACTTCGTTGGGAGCAAAGTTATCTGTGTCTGTGTGCAGGTCCGCGTCAGTTGCGCCGCTGACACCTACTTATCATCTCTAGAGTCCTACTGGAGACAAACCTTGCTATCTTTACTGAGGGAAACTTGCTGCTGTGCCGCATCACGCCTTCCACTTGGGGCCTACCAACGAAGGGCGAGAAGCCTTCATCACCGCCGCCTCCGGCCAGCACGCCGGCCAGCCGGGCACCATCTCCCCACGGCCACCCTTCTCCTCCCTCTCTCTTTCCTCTCCTCCCTCTCTTCTGCTCACCGTCGCCTCCCTCCTCTGCAGGGCGCCGCCTCGCCGTTTTCGCCATGGCCGGCCGGCCTCGAAGCTCCGGGACGCCGACCACCACCTCCCAGGACGCCGGCGACCTCCCCTCCGACTGGATCAGGCGTCGCCGCCCTCGGATCCACGCCCCCGCAGCCCCCTTGCCTTGCGCCGCCTCGCCAGCGTTGTCGGGGACGGCCACCAGGCGCCGCCGCTTCTCGGTTTGGTTTTGGTAATTGATGACAATCTTTATGGACTAATGGTTCCCTTGAGTTATACTTTAAGGTTTGTCCATAGGCAACGCTTGAAGATCATATGGTGGCTTCAAGGTTGTAAGATGAATATTACGTGTTGACCAAGGTGTTCTTCATGGAGCTATCCAAAGATTGGTCAAGTTGATGTGTGCAAGGTCAAGAGGAGCATCACGAAGATATCATATGCTTGGAGCTTGCCGACCATTAGGTGATCATATGGTGGCTTCAAGGTTGTAAGATGAAGATTACGTGTTGACAAAGGTGTTCTTCATGGAGCTATCCAAAGATTGGTCAAGTTGATGTGTGCAAGGTAAAGAGGAGCATCACGAAGATATCATATGCTTGGAGCTTGCCGACCATTTGGTGATAATGGTTTTGTGAAGATATGCCTAAAAGAGGCTCACCCATAATGGAGTATGGGGTAGCAATTTACTAGTCTTCATCGAGCCGGCGCAACCAAGAAAGGTGTTCCAACTTGAGGCAGACATGATCATCATCATCAAGCTCAAGCGGATTATGTGCAAGACAAAGGTTTGACCTTTATTTGGACCTTTATAGGTTTCTAGTTTACCGGTCTCATGGTGGTAGTTAGGAGACCGGGTTATAGGCTAGGCCGCATCGTTCGTGGAGAGCTCAAACCTTTGCATCCTTGGCATCATCTTTATTGGTTCTTGTTTGGTTTTTATCTTTGTGATTTTTGGAGCTTGAGTTCTTATTCATTACAAGCCCTTCTTCATCGAAAACGGATTTCATATACATCTACTTTTGTGTTTTCGATGTTGGTGTTTTTGTCGGCTCTTATCTTGTGAAGGTTTCACCTTCTACCTTGTTGGCATTCTAACATTTCCATGATTTGCATCATTTCTTTTTGTTGATCTTGGGTGGTTCTCTATGTGAGGATCTAGAGCTTTTCCATAGCTTTAAAACAAGCCCAAGATCATCAAAATCGGAGTTCGTATGGAAAAGTTATGCTTGTTTTAGCCGTGCTATTTTTTCCAGTGAGGTAGTACCGCCCGGAGTTGAGGTAGTACCGCCCGGTAGAGCGGTAGTACCGCTCTAGCTGTACTACCGTGGTTAGTACCGCATCCACTACCGTATTCCTACTGGATAGGGAAGTAGTGGGGCACGGTACTGAGCCCGGTAGTACCGCTCCAGTTGCGGTAGTACCGCTCCACGGTAGTACCGCTCGCTGTGCGGTAGTACCGTGGTTGGTGGGCTTCCAACGGTTGGATTCGTGGGGACCTATAAAAGGGGTCTTCTTCTCCCTTTGTCCTCACCGGTTTTGTGCAAGTTCTTCCCCCCATTGTTGACCTCTTTGAGCTTGCTTACTCTCTTCCCCTCCTATGATTCTTGCTCCTTTTTGAGGGAAAAGAGAGGGAGGTCTAGATCCACATTCTCCACCAAGCCATCTCTCCTCTAAGTGAGGGCAACCTTCTGGATCTAGATCTTGGAGTTCTTGGTGTTCTCCTTGTTCTTCCTCTCATATTCCTCCATAGATTTTGTTGCTTTGGTGGGATTTGAGAGTTGGGGACTTGAGCACTTCGTGTGCTCTTGTCATTGCATTCGGTGCATCGGTTTGAGTTCTCTCCGAGGATTCGGTGTAGAAGTGAAGTTGAGAAGATAGCTACTCTTGAGTGCATTGGCACTCTAGAGCTTGTACCTCGTGGGTGTGTTGGCACCTAGAGGCTTGTGGTTGCGGAGCTCAATCATTGTGGTGGAAAGCTTCGGGACGCTACGGGAGCCTCCAATTCGGTTGTGGAGATTGCCCCGAGCATTTGTACGGGTTCGATGACTGCCCCCAAGGGTTGCCATTTGTAAGGGTTCGGTGACCGCCCTCAAGTGTCCTAATAGTGGAATCACGGCATCTTGCATTGGTAAGAGCGCGAGGAGAAGTAGGGTGGCCCTCGTTGGCTTCATGTGAGCATTGTGCTCCTCACCCTCTCCAAACGGAGACGTACTTCTCGCAAGAGAAGGAACTTCGGTAACAAATCCTTGTCTCCATCGGCTCCACTTGCGGTTATCTCTACCTTTACTTTGAGCAAGCTTATTACATTGTTTATCTTGTGCTTGCTCATATTATTGTACATTGCTTGTCCCATAGGTTGTTCTTCTAGTCAACCTATTTACTTGTGCACCTACTTTGTGATAGCCTTAGTGCTCTTGTTATATATCTTGCTATCACATAGTTGTTTATCTTGCTTAGTATAAGTTGTTGGTGCACATAGTTGAGCGTAGCTTATTTAGGTTTCTTGCTTGGCAAATTAAATGTTAAGTTTTATTCCGCATTTGTTCAAGCCGAAACCGTAATTATTTTAAGCGCCTATTCACCCCCCCATCTAGGCGACATCCACGTCCTTTCAATTGGTATCAGAGCCTCGTCTCTCTTTATAAGGCTTCACCGCCTTGAGAGTAAAGATGTCGACTAGGGGTTTAGGTTTCATTGACACTCTTAGTTTCGATGGCACAAATTATGTTGCTTGGAAAATTCGCATGCTTAAATATTTTCGGGGCATTGACCCGTGTATGGAGCAAATTGTAGATATGGGTTTTTCTCCTCCAAAGGATACTCAAAACCTATCCTTGTTGGATGAGAAAAACTCTTATCTCAATGCTCAAGCTTCTAATGTGTTTGTTGATGCTTTGAGTAATGTAGACATATTTCAACTCATGCCGTTTCGGGATGCTCATGAGTTGTGGACAAAGCTTCAAGATAAATATGGTGTGTCCAAGATTTGTGGGGATGATTGTTCTCCCTCCACCTCCGGTCGCGATGCTTTCTCAACTTCTTCTACTTCACCAACATGTGGGTTTCCACAAGGTAATGAAATGGTGAGTAGTGTGAGTCGTTGTAATGATGATAGTGAACTTATTATTGATAACACTTTATCACTATCTTATCGCAAAGCTTCCTTGTTGGACCTCAACACTTCGAGCACCACAAATGCCGTACATGCTTGTGTTGATAGTCCTTGCATATCATGTAGAAATCACTTGAATAAATCTCATGATGATATGCTTGCTATATCTTGTTTCCATGATAAGAATGCCTCTATTTCCTCTAGTTATTGTACTAACAATGTAGAGGAAAACCAACGGTCCATGGAACAAGATGTGTTCTTGAATGGTGCCTCAAGAGATCCTACATCATCATCTCGTGTTACTCATTTTTGCCTTATGGCGAAGGAGTTAAAGGTATCTCCTACTTTGACCCCCATATCTAGTGATGGTGATGATGTAGATAATGTTGAAGAGGATTATAATATTGCTCTCTTAAAAATTAAGGGAGAAATGATTTTTAAAGCTCTTCATAAGAATAAAATTGCTTGCTCCAACTTCATTGAAATCATGTCTATTTCCATTGAGGGCAAGAAATACATTGAGGAGTTGGAGGCTCATATTGAGGAGAATGAGGCCACCATTGAGAAAATGGAAAGCCATGAGCGTGATTACGCTAATGAAATTGCGGATCTATCTCAAGCTCTTGAGTGTGAAGAAACCGCCAAGGAATCTCTTGAGGAGACCTTTACTTTAGAGTTATCTAAAGTAAAGGAATCTCTTGATAGAACCCTTGAGGTGGCTAATTCTATCAAAACTAAACATAATAAGCTTGAGGTTGCGCATGCTAAACCCCTTGAGGATTTTGAGCGAAATGGCTCACGGGTCATTAAGGGTGAGCTCATCAAACTCACCGAGTCTCATGCTCAACTAAAAGCTTCATATTTGAAAGAGCTTGCTATGTCGTCTTCTCCTTCCATTATTCTTGATGATGCTCGTGCTACTAACACTATTTCTTGTGAAGTATCCATGCTAAAGGAGAATGTTGAGCTAAAGGCTCAACTTGAGTTGCTAACTAGAAAGTATGGGAAATTGGAAGAAAGTCATGAAAAGCTCTCAAGCTCTCATGAGGATCTTCTAGTCTCCCATAATGTGCTAAAGTTAGCTCATGAGGCTAAGGTTTCTATATTAGTTCCTCATGTGGACATTAGCACTACTTCTACTCAATATGCTATATTGCCATGTGCTAGTCCTTGTAATTCATCCACTCATAATGTTACTACATCTTGTGATGAATTACCTTCCTTGCCTTGTTTCTCTAACAATGCTTCCTCTAGTACTTGTATTGTTACTAACCATGTAGAGGAAATCAAAGAGCTCAAGGCCCAAGTCACTTCTTTGAAGAAAGACTTGGGAAAGGGTCATGAAGGGAAGTCTACACTTGACAAGGTGTTGTGTGGACAAAAATCCCCCAATGACAAGGGTGGACTTGGATTCAACTCCAACAATAAGAAGTCCATGTTAAACAAGAAGAAGGGCCAATCACAAGTCAAGAATTTGGCCAAGATTATTTGCTTCAAGTGCAAGGTTTAAGGGCACCATGTTAGATCTTGCCCTTTGAAGAAGAAGCCCCTTGGTGACAAGCAACTAGGGAAGAGACCTCAAGTTCAACCGCAAGGTGAAGTAAAGTCTCTTCCCAAGAAGACTCAAGTAAATGATCTTCATGTTGAGAAATCAACCATGAAGAAAGGAAAGAGTAGATGTTGCTACTTATGTCGCGAGAAGGGTCATCTTGCTTCTTCATGCACGAACGGTACCTTATCCAACCCTATCATAGTTGATGATGTTTATTCTCTTCGGAAGGATAAGGTTGGCAACTTGGTTGCCAAATTTGTTGGCACTCAAAGTGGTGACAAGAAAAGCACCATTTGGGTTGCCAAGCCTATTGTGACTAACCTCTTAGGACCCAACTTGGTTGGGGACCAACAAGCTCCAATTTGATCAATTGGTGTTGTTGGAGGGCATTGGAGACTTGGCTACATTATGAAGACTTAAGGGACCTTCACTAGTCACATTATCTCAAGCCAAGTCATTTGGACTATCATGTGTCTATCGTATACCCAATGTGCCTCCTTACGGTAACTTGTACTTAAATTGTTTACATTTAAAGTTACTTGCCCCTTTGCATGTTTTGGTTTTGTACCTTGCATGTGTCTGTATATGTTGTGTTTCCAATCTACATATCTTGGGTAATCTATTTGGTGTATATTGGTTTGCACACCATGTATGTGTGAGTGTTGTATTGAGCCTATTTTTCTTCTTGTTTGCATATTAGTTGGCTCTTGTGAGAGATTAATGGATCATCCCATTGTGGGGGAGTAATGTGCCTTGTGCACTTTACGATCCTAAAATGTGTATACATGAGGAATACCACATAGTATTGATATTATAAGATTATCTAGTCACTATGTGGTATGTCGTACTCATGAGAAATTCCAATTCTAAAGTATCCATTAATTATCTCTTGTTGGTATTTGTTTGCCCCTAGTTGTAAATTTTGGGATATCACATTATGGGGGACTAATATGCTTTGTGCATATTACACACCTATAAAATGTGTACATTTGGGGTTTGTGCCACTTAAAGTTGATATTGTAAATTATCTAGTTCCTAGGTGGCATGGTTGCTCCTCAAGTTCCAATTTTCTTATATTGAATTTATTTCTCATCTTATGGTTCTTGAGTGTGAGATTATCTTGTTACGGTTTCCCTCCAACAAGTACTTGTATCTCCTATGTGGGAACCGTTTGCTCCAAGTTTTCTAGTCATTGCTTGCATGATTGGATGCATACTTGAAGCTAACAAGAATCTCTTTGTAAGCATTGTGGTCAATTCTTATCTTTTGCTACATGCTTATGGTTGTTGTTGTAAAGATGATAATTTATATTAATGTTATCTACCACCCGGAAGTAATTCCATATACCTCTTGTGCTTAACAATTGGTACTCTTATATGTGGTAGAAATTATTGATCATCTTTACCTATTGGCTTGTATATAATTGCCTCATTACTCGCCAAGATTTTATTGTGGTTTTAACTCTTATTGTCTTCCTAGCCACTTGTGGATCATGTGTTTGTGATCTTGTCTAGTGTTTCTCTAGATATAGTGAAAGTGATGATCCCATCGTGTGCATTTTGTTTTCAAATGGAAATTCTATATAATGCACATCTCTTGGGGGAGCTAGCATCTTATGATCCATATCAAGTGTGTGTTATTGGAAGGTATATATATCCTCTTTGGTGCTTTATGTCATCATAAAGTTGTTGAGGGCATAGTTTGTTTGGGATTGTGCTCTCTTGTTGAGAGTTTGATATCTCCTTCTTTGATATCTTTTATTTTGATATCATGCTCTCTATCAATTGGTGTGTCAATTGATACCCCATTCCTTGATGAATCTTTTATTTGGTATAATCCAAGTGACAAGTTTATGTTGAAATCTTATTTTCAATTGGAATCTTATTTTGGAATCTAATGGTCACTTGGTATCCTTTTCAATTGTTTCCCTATTCAATCATGTGTTGATTGGGTTGGGATTCAATTGGTATCTCTTCACATTTGTTGGTGAATGTAGCAATTGACCATGTGTTAATTTCTACTTGTCTCCTATCATGTGTTGATTTGGACCTTTGATATAATTTGGACAACCTTATGTTGTGTTACCCTTTGGCGTGCCATCTTGGTTTACTTGATGTTTTGTCCAAATTGTATTCACTTTTGGTTCTTGAAAGTCTTGTGCATGCATATTTTCTATGTGTTGTTCCGATGCATGATTTCTTTCTTTGATCCTATATATAGGTTAAACTCCTTCCACTTCTTTATTGGCTAATATGTGCATGGAATTCATCTTCATGTCCATATGCACTTATTCCCGTGGAGTTTGTCCTATGTATGTTTGTTCCTCTAACTCTTGGGTCCCAATGAGTTTGGGTACCATTTTGTGTGTTAATGTTGATGTAGGAACTTTGGAGATGCATTGGAGGATCGTCTCATTTGAGGAAGGTGGTGTCACCATGTGCCTTTTGGAGTCATGCTAGGACGATCATTGAAGACTTTATCTACTACATCATTCCCACGCTATCTCGGTAACAAGTATCTACCTCATGCATACTTTTCTTGCTTCCAACCTTGTGTAGGTTGCATCATGGCATGATATTCTTCATTTGCAATTGTTGCGATTCTTGATTTGTTCTAGAATTGCAAGATATATTATTGGTTGCGATACTTGTTTCGTTGTTCAAAGCATCTCAACTATCTCTTGATACCTTGTTGCTAGTTGTGATGACTTTGATGGTTGTTTGTGTGGATTTCATCCTTATACAATAAGATAATATTAAGCCATTGGCTATGCTTTCAAGAAAAGATCTTATTCGTATATTTAGGACTTCCATTTGGATATCGTGTTCTCTCCTTTTGTAACTATCTCGGGTGTACATGCTTCTTTGTGGATATAATCTACCTAGAATCTTATACACTTGAGAGAAGTTACACTTTTAGTGGATATCCTTGTTCTTTCATGTCCACCTTTTTATTTTATTTTAAATGTTAAATTCTTCGGTGGTTACATGAAAGCGTGTGTGGTTGAGTGCGTGTCTTAATTCTATTCTTATTGGTGCACTCTTTTGGTGGTGAAGATTGTTGTCCTCATGCTTGTCTTGATGAGCCTATCATTATCTATCTTCACCATGGGGTTGTCACAAGCCTTGATTTTACTTTGCATTTTACTTAAGCTTGTGAACCCATTTGTTGTTTGTGTGCGTGATCTTCTTAACTTATGTTGGAAGGACATGTCTAGCATCTTGAGTCTCATTTCTTCAAGACTATGTTGATGCTTAAATAGTCATCCTTATACTAGTCATATCAAGTGCTTCGCCATGACTCACACACATATTGTTGGTTGAGCTTATTCCTACGATTATCTCTTTTGCTATTTTCTCAACCATTGGTTTGTTGCAAGTGCTAGACTTTGTCTCATATCTTTGCACACTTGCACATGTGTTGTGTTTCTATCGATTTTGGGTGAGTGATGATCCAATCTTTGTGAACTTTGTATTATACTACAAAGATTCTAAATAGTGCACAAATCTTGGGGAACTTCTCTATTTTATTTAGAACACTCCTATGCTCAAATCATAATATCTTATAATCTTTTGGCATGTTGGATCGTTTGATTGCTTGCTTTTTCTTATGCCTTTGTGCCATCTCATATTTTTGCAATCTTTGGATCCTCTATATAGGTTGTTTTTCCTCCCATCGTATATTGTTGGATATGTGTATTTTATTCCACTCATTTCTTGAGAAATACACCCTTTTGGGAGGAACACATTCTATATCGGCCTTCTAAGTTTTTTCGCCCATTTTGGCAATCGATGCCAAAGGGGGAGAAGAGTTTAGAGGGTTTTGTTTGAGGAGGTTCATGCTTTGGTTTTGTTCTTAAGCATTTGCCCTCTTACTCATGCATACTTGCTTTGCATGATTAGCATAATTCATCATATAAACCCTCTTAATGTGTTTGTCATCAATTACCAAAATGGGGGAGATTGAAAGGGCATGTGCCCTTATGTTTGGTTTTGGTAATTGATGACAATCTTTATGGACTAATGGTTTCCTTGAGTTATACTTTAAGGTTTGTCCATAGGCAACGCTTGAAGATCATATGGTGGCTTCAAGGTTGTAAGATGAATATTACGTGTTGACCAAGGTGTTCTTCATGGAGCTATCCAAAGATTGGTCAATTTGATGTGTGCAAGATCAAGAGGAGCATTCACGAAGATATCATATGCTTGGAGCTTGCCGACCATTTGGTGATCATATGGTGGCTTCAAGGTTGTAAGATGAAGATTACGTGTTGACCAAGGTGTTCTTCATGGAGCTATCCAAAGATTGGTCAAGTTGATGTGTGCAAGGTCAAGAGGAGCATCACGAAGATATCATATGCTTGGAGCTTGCCGACCATTTGGTGATAATGGTTTTGTGAAGATATGCCTAAAAGAGGCTCACCCATAATGGAGTATGGGGGAGCAATTTACTAGTCTTCATCGAGCCGGCGCAACCAAGAAAGGTGTTCCAACTTGAGGGGGACATCATCATCATCATCAAGCTCAAGCGAATTATGTGCAAGACAAAGGTTTGACCTTTATTTGGACCTTTATAGGTTTCTAGTTTACCGGTCTCATGGTGGTAGTTAGGAGACCGGGTTATAGGTTAGGCCGCATCGTTCGTGGAGAGCTCAAACCTTTGCATCCTTGGCATCATCTTTATTGGTTCTTGTTTGGTTTTTATCTTTGTGATTTTTGGATCTTGAGTTCGTATTCATTACAAGTCCTTCTTCATCGAAAACAGATTTCATATACATCTACTTTTGTGTTTTCGATGTTGGTGTTTTTGTCGGCTCTTATCTTGTGAAGGTTTCACCTTCTACCTTGTTGGCATTCTAACATTTCCATGATTTGCATCATTTCTTTTTGTTGATCTTGGGTGGTTCTCTATGTGAGGATCTAGAGCTTTTCCATAGCTTTAAAACAAGCCCAAGATCATCAAAATCGGAGTTCATATGGAAAAGTTATGCTTGTTTTAGCCGTGCTGTTTTTTCAGTGAGGTAGTACCGCCCGGAGTTGAGGTAGTACCGCCCGGTAGAGCGGTAGTACCGCTCCCATGGTACTACCGTGGTTAGTACCGCATCCACTACCGTATTCCTACTGGATAGGGCAGTAGTGGGCACGGTACTGAGCCCGGTAGTACCGTAGGGCGGTAGTACCGCTCCAGTTGCGGTAGTACCGCTCCAGTTGCGGTAGTACCGCTCCACGGTAGTACCGCTCGCTGTGCGGTAGTACCGTGGTTGGTGGGCTTCCAACGGTTGGATTCGTGGGGACCTATAAAAGGGGGTCTTCTTCTCCCTTTGTCCTCACCGGTTTTGTGCAAGTTCTTCCCCCCATTGTTGACCTCTTTGAGCTTGCTTACTCTCTTCCCCTCCTATGATTCTTGCTCCTTTTTGAGGGAAAAGAGCGAGGAGGTCTAGATCCACATTCTCCACCAAGCCATCTCTCCTCTAAGTGAGGGCAACCTTGTGGATCTAGATCTTGGAGTTCTTGGTGTTCTCCTTGTTCTTCCTCTCATATTCCTCCATAGCTTTTGTTGCTTTGGTGGGATTTGAGAGTTGGGGACTTGAGCACTTCGTGTGCTCTTGCCATTGCATTCGGTGCATCGGTTTGAGTTCTCTCCGAGGATTCGGTGTAGAAGTGAAGTTGAGAAGATAGCTACTCTTGAGTGCATTGGCACTCTAGAGCTTGTACCTCGTGGGTGTGTTGGCACCTAGAGGCTTGTGGTTGCGGAGCTCAATCATTGTGGTGGAAAGCTTCGGGACGCTACGGGAGCCTCCAATTCGGTTGTGGAGATTGCCCCGAGCATTTGTACGGGTTCGGTGACCGCCCCCAAGGGTTGCCATTTGTAAGGGTTCGGTGACCGCCCTCAAGTGTCCTAATAGTGGAATCACGGCATCTTGCATTGGTAAGAGCGTGAGGAGAAATAGGGTGGCCCTCGTTGGCTTCGTGTGAGCATTGTGCTCCTCACCCTCTCCAAACGGAGACGTACTTCTCGCAAGAGAAGGAACTTCGGTAACAAATCCTTGTCTCCATCGGCTCCACTTGCGGTTATCTCTACCTTTACTTTGAGCAAGCTTATTACATTGTTTATCTTGTGCTTGCTCATATTATTTTACATTGCTTGTCCCATAGGTTGTTCTTCTAGTCAACCTATTTACTTGTGCACCTACTTTGTGATAGCCTTAGTGCTCTTGTTATATATCTTGCTATCACATAGTTGTTTATCTTGCTTAGTATAAGTTGTTGGTGCACATAGTTGAGCCTAGCTTATTTAGGTTTCTTGCTTGGCAAATTAAACGTTAAGTTTTATTCCGCATTTGTTCAAGCCGAAACCGTAATTATTTTAAGCGCCTATTCACCCCCCTCTAGGCGACATCCACGTCCTTTCACTTCTGTACTCATGATACTACCCGCAAACTCTTTTGAGGGTTCTTGATCGACAACAGGTATGGTGATCGACGTTTCACGTGGAGACTCAACGACGACTAGTTAGGCGGATCCCGGCGGAGGGCCTGGACCCGTGTGGTTATGGGATCGATGTTTTCTCTTTGCCAGTAGGCATTTGATTGTAGTCTGTACTTAGACATGTATCTTCCTCTGTTGTATTGTTTTGAGGCAGTTGTATGCCGATTGTATGAGATGTTGTATCCTTGTATCTGTAATGTTGTGATATCATGTTGGAAATCCGGGGCATATGGCTATGTCATATGTCGCGGTGGGACCGATATGTGCTTCGTCCCCGGATCTGGATGGAAACATCTAGATCTGGAACAGTACCGCATATCGGGCCTTACAACTTGGTATCAGAGCCTTACCGACCGTAGGATCCCGTCTCTGGCCGAAGTCGAGTCTAGACAAAAACTATTTTGTAGTTAATAAGTTAGTTATCGGAGGGTAGGAATCTTTTTGCTCCTTACCCTTGCTCTGGTCAGGACAAGTGTCGTAAGTGTTTTAACTCTAGCCTTATCCCCTTTCAAAATTTAGGATCTCGAGTGTGTGGAGTATCGGAACCATTACAATGCCTTGCTTGTAGTGTATTGTCTCGATTCCGATCTCAGGTTTGGGAAATCCTGTAGTAACTTTAGTTCTTCCGACTCTGGGTAAACATCTTGGTCTTCAGTTGACTTCAGTTCCCTTTCCGAGTATCCTCAAGATTTCAGTGAGAATGCTTGTAACACCCTCACTGTCAGTGAACAGTAATCACCATTACTGTTTATCACTACTGTTCAAAATTTTGTTTGATCAACTTGGTTCACCTCAAATTCAATTCCATTTTGATATTGTTGAAAGCAATGTGATCATGGACCTTGGTCATGATGAATACAAACAATTCCAAGCTCAATTCAAATCCCCTTTGAATTGAAATCAAATCAAATACTCAATTGCCTTTGGTGCAATATTAAAAACAAGGTGACAATAAAACCTTGTCCAAAAATTGTGCTTCCACTTTTATTAAATCACTAATATTCATTGGAGCATGTCACATCAGTTTGGGGATTTTGTTAATCTCTAGATTAAATCAATTAAATCAAAACAGTGATCAAAAACCCTAAATAAATCACTTAATATTTAATCCAAATATTAAAAGACTTTTAAAATTGCCCAAATCTTTTGTGGCACTAACCTAGGTTGATTACTAAATTATGGTACACTTACAACATTTTACAAAAATGCCTAGGTGAATAAAATTATTACAAAAAGAAATAAACAGAAAAGAAAATAAAAATAAAAACCTAGCCTACTGCCTAGCCCAACCCCCACCTCACTGGGCCGCCTAGCCCATTCCCCACCTCACCCCGAAACCGGCCCGTTTGGCCCACCCCGAGGGGTCATCGTCCCCTCCCCTGTTCACTCGCCCGTGGCAAGCATCCGTGGTGCCACGGCCACGACCATCGCCGTGGAGGCCATCGTGCGGCTCACCGGCGAGCTCAAGTCCCCGACCCCCACTGCGGAACCCTAGCGCACCCACATCTCCCCCTCGCGCTGTCATTTTTCCCCATCTCCTCGTCCTTTTTCTTCTCCCCGTGCAAGGAAAGCCACGGCCATCGCCGCGTGATCGCCGTCGGCGTGGCCGGGGGCCTCGTATGGCCGCGCCGGTCTGTCCTGGAGGATCGCCATGGACGTCCTCGTCAAGCCCGCACTCTGGATCGAGCCGGAGGCCACTTAACCGACCGAATCGAGCTTGCCCCTCCACCACGACCGTCGGCCGGCGTCGCGAAATTCGCCGCTGCCGCTGCATCTCCGGCTTCCCCGAGACCTTCATCGGGTTCCTTGTGAGCTCACGCACCTTCCCTCTCTTTTCCCCCTTCGATTTCTTCTCCTTGCCACCGTGGCCATGGATGACTTGCTCCAGCCGCCGCGCGGTGTCACCGCGCCGCCCGCCCCCATGGTCGCGTGCCCGCGTGCGCCTGCCGTGCGTGACCACACCCTGCACTCCCCCTCCCACTAGCCGTGTTGTTGGTGCTGCTGCCCCACGACCACCCGTCCCGCGCGCCGCGGGCTTGAACCCGACGAGCACCCACCACCCCTCCTTCTGTACACCGCCCAGGCCGTGCTCTGGCCGTGCCCAGCGCACGCGCCTGCCGCCCCGTGGCCACAGCCCCCTCCTTGGAGCACCGTCCCGGCCGCCGCCGCCGTGCCCAGGATCACCGGCGGGCACGTGCTGGCTAAGCCAGTGGACTTGTTCCACTCACTGGTGGGCCAGCCCCTGATAATTAATCTGGGTTTAAATCAAAGTGGATAGCTGTTAAATAAAACCCCCTCCCTATGACACCTGGCCCCCACCAAATAACTCTTTGATTTTATTTAATTAGAAAACTGTTAGAATGACATGTGGGTCCTGCCCTTTTAAATTAATCACTGATTTAAATAATTGTTAGATTAATATGTCCCCATGACATGTGGGACCCCCACTGTTATTTAGATTTAATAAAATGGTTTTATTAGCTGTGAGACTGACCAGTGGGACCCACTGGACCCACTGGCCAGGTTTGACCAGTCAACCCTCTATGGATAATGTTGCATTTTATTAATAAAAGAAAATCCAGAAATTGATTTAAAATGATTTAAACTTTGAATTTGAATATCTTTTAAACCGTAAGTCGGATTCAAAAACTTTATACAAGAAAATTGATCAGAAAAATATAACGAATACGGATATGCTATCCGTATACCAACCACACCCCTCTAACACACCGAACATCAACCCATCCTCCTCCGGGACGTCTGTCCGATGATTTGTCCGGTACTGTCAAAGTATCCGGAAGAATTTATTCTGAACACGAAAGTTGTTCGGAATGTTTCAACGAGCACGGTTACACCATCCACACGTTTGTCGGATGTCCACGACACCTCCGGCATGATCCCTTCCCCCTTCGGACACCCTGTCCGGTAATCACCCGGAGTCGGTATTTCATCCCCGGATGAATTCCCGCTCCGAGCAACGTGCATTGCACTGCGTTAGAACCCCCGTTAGCATTTTATCTGTCATCTCATTCATTTGTTTGCTATGCTTGCTTTATATTTACTGTTTCTCCCCCCTTTATTCTTCGGTAGACCCCGCTGCTACCGCCGACTACGCCGCTGCTGAGTTTGACTACTTCGTCGACGACCGTACCCCTACCTTCGAGCTTCCAGGCAAGCAGAGCCATTCTCTTCCCTAGATATCGCCTACCTTTCCGTACTTTCTTGCACTAGGCATTGTTACTGCTGCTGCTACATTACAATCCTATTCAATTGCATAGCCTGATTTTGTCGCCCCTTGATGTACCTTCCTTTATCCTATGCTGCCTATTGTTACTTATATAATTTTCAACAGTGAACCCTGCGCTTTGTTAGCTAGGACTAGATAGCGGGCCGTGGCCACTCAGGGGAGTGACGCGGATACAAAATATATACAACTGCAACAGGTACGAATCAATGCAGACGCCCTAGGGAACCTACAACGGCGAGACTCTACCGAGACGCTTCGAGTTTGACTTACGAGTGGACGAACTCGTATTTCACTCTCGTCGGCTCAGTAGCGTAGCATCACCGGGATGACCCAACGGTTCCCGCGAGCGGTATATTGTCAGGAGCGACAGGGAGGGTACGACCGACGTTACTGGCGTGCTTGGCCATTCTCGTATCTCGCGAGAGTTACCAAACTACGAAAAGTCAAGCTCTACCAAGAGCACACGCGAGACAAGGTAAGGAGACGGTTCACCTTGTTGGTAACCGCAGTGACCTGGTGGGACGACAGGGCAGGCACCGATGTACTGGTGGTCCTGACTGCTGTCGTTGACCGCGGGTCGGTTAAGTCGAGGCAACGATAACGGTTGTCACGCAGGTTAATTAAAATGCTAAATGGTTCGACGGATGACTTGAGAGGCCGCAAAGGCCTGTACGCACTACCTTCACGTGGGATAAGGAGTTATGGGCTCCCCTGCGTCGTAGTTTGTCCGAAAGCTCTTCAGACATCAGCAGTACCGCGGCCTGCGCCGGGAAGTTGTGTCTTCTTCGCTCGAGCGGTGTGTATTTGGATTTGCTTTTGCTTCACCGGCCAGCCACGCACCGTGCAGGAGCGTGCAAGGGTGAGGGTCCTAGACCCCTTGGCGCATAGGATATAGTCCGGCGGATGGCCTCTCTGTTGAGCCTAGGTTGGGCTGCGTCGTGTCGGATAGCCTCGGTGGGGCGTTCCCTAACAAGGTTCACGCCACCCTGGAGATCCGAGCGTGCAGGCTGAACAGTAGTGCACCCCTGCAGGGAGTTTAATCTATTCGAATAGCCGTGTCGATGGTAACAGGACGCTTTATGCTGAAGCTGGATCTTACCACTACGAACTACTACTATTAAACTGTATGGTTCCGGGTCTTCTTCCTCGCAGGGAGTCGAGGAGGGGAACTCGGAGGCATTATTATTATTAATCATTACAACTTATATTATTCAATGTTGCAGCAACTTCTGCTTCATTGTTACTTTATTGCTTTATA
Organism: Bromus sterilis; assembly: GCA_950022295.1. Lineage (NCBI taxonomy): Eukaryota > Viridiplantae > Streptophyta > Magnoliopsida > Poales > Poaceae > Bromus > Bromus sterilis. Next base: position 210,235,887 of record OX465598.1, on the reverse strand, counting down.
TAAACTGTTGGCTGATTCTCTCCTTGTGCTGCAAGACATCGTTGGAAGATGCTAGTCTTCGATAGGCCTAGTTTCTTAACCTTATTCTGATTTCTACCTTGCAGTCCACTATATACAGCCTCCCCTTTCCTTTGATAAAATGCATAATGCTTAGTAGCGGACGTAAGACTCGCGGGTATGCTAGATACTCACCTTTGCTTTATTTCCCCCTTTTTGTTTTGCCTGATCGGCCGCTGCAGTCGACGTTGGAGCTTTGGAGTCCAGGAGCAGGAGTTCCCCGATGCCGACCACCGCAACATGAAGATCCCCGATGCCTTCTACGACGTCGAGTTCCCCGTTGACCAGGAGTAGTTTGGAGGTTCCCAGGCAGGAGGCCTCGCCTTTTTGATCCGTTGTTATTTGTGCTAGCCTTCTTAAGGCAACCTTGTATTCTTGTGTTTGTACTCAGATACTGTTGCTTCCACTAACTTTGTGCTTTCGAGCTGTTGTATTCGAGCCCTCGTGGCCCCTGGCTTGTATTAAACAGCTTGTATTATTTTATTTGTAGAGTTGTGTTGTGATATCTCACTGTGAGTCCCAAATCTCGATCGTGTACCTTGCGTGTATGATTACTGTACACGATCTGATTTTGGGGGCGTCACAAGTTGGTATCAGAGCCGACTGCCTGTAGGAAAGCCCCGTCCAACTCCTTGGTCAAAGTCGAGTCTAGTCTTTGCAAAACTACTTTACTAACAGTGTCGTGTGGTTTACCGACCCACGTCGCAAACTGGGTGGTATTAGGATCTTTTACTCCGTACCTTTACTCTGGGACTCTGATCTCTCTTCTCCTTCGGGTTAAAGATTTTGCTAACTCTGACTTTAGGTTCTCGTGACTACTTCCTCCCGGAGAGCCCCTCATTACAGATGATCGCTTGCTTCACGAGAAGTTACCGAAGATTACTCTCCGATAAAATTCCCGAGACCGTATGTGTCGATCACCTTTAAAATTCCATGCCACCGATAAGGCCGTACGTATAACCACGTACACCTTTCGATCATCCATTCAATACCAGTTGCTCTTGTGTTCACAAGATGCATCGAAATACTTTCCGTTGTTTCGGAAATCCTTTGAGCCTACTGCCTTGCAGCTTCTTTTCACCCTGCGGATAATTCCTCACATTTATCGAGGATTCGTTCATCCTAAGTTGTTTGTGATTCCCAAAATACTTTGAAATACTATTTGATCTCGCGACAATCCTCGGCAGCCTACTGCTTTGGAGATTCTTCTTACCTGCTTGCACTATGATTAATCCCGTTTGTCTTGTAGACTTTGATGACCTCCCTTGGCCTTACCATTCCGATCTGTTGAATCATCGTGTGCGCGAATGCACGCAGTCATCGGTTAGCCCTGTGAATTCATTCTTTCGGCTCAGACGTCATTCCGGACACGATCTGGTTCTCGGTAAATCAAATCTTGATTGATTAACCATCAAGCTTCTATTCAACTTATTCATGTTTGATCGTTGTATCTAGATGTGATACACCGATATGGAAGTCGTAATTCCTTTGTACTTCAGCATCGAATTATTCCGATGCTTCTATCTCCGATATCTTTGCATTGTTTCTTCTTATGGTTGAGTACTGATACTCACACCGGACTCTCTGTACCCCCCCCCCCCCCCCGCCTGATCTTTTGGGTGGATTACTACTTGTCGTCCCCTTGTGTCCTAAATCATTGACGAGGTTCCCCTGATACGAAATGCCTGTGGCGAACGGTATCATTCGGTCCGTGTCATCCGCCTTCTGCTTTCAAACTTGTATCTCTTGTTCCTATTGATTGTCGTATAAATGCGTAAGATTTCCCTATGTGTTGTATCTATGTTTCAACCATCTGTGTGAACCCCGGAAACTTCTGCGGGTCATACTCTACTGGTGTTATGCCAGATAAATTTCCTACTTTACGACTTCATCGAAAGCGAAGAGTGATTGAAAGGTTATGCATTGAAGAAGTGGGAGTCAACCCTGAACCTTGTGTTCATGCCCATGGATACTATGTAGAACTTATCATGAAAGCCTATCGTAAAGATAATTATCCCCCTTGGTATGAATTGTGCTGCACCTATGATCCACCATTCTACCTTCGAGTAATACCCCTGGTATCTCGAGGATATCATGCCTTTGCACTACATCTTATGAATTGTGATGAAACAATGTCTATCCTTGTCATAGCCATTTCATGGTTCTGGGTTGTCGTCAACTGAGAACACCGCTTACCTTTGGCTCCACCACCCCTTTTGCTTGGTGATGTGGATATTTGATTGCATTTTCTTGAAACCCCTCGACATAATGTGTCGTGGTCATCATCAACGTTTTGAATTCTCCCATGTGTCTATTGAATTCATGGTGAGAAATACCATCCTTCCCTCGATGATTTGTGTTATCATCGATAACTTCCTTTGACTCCCCGCCAATACAACCTTGGTCATGTATATTGTTCTCTGCTTTCCCTTGGGAAAGATATCCCCTGATACTTATGTATCATCACATTTTCCTTTCCATTGGTCTGTTTAACCTTCCTTTGAATATAAATTATCCGAGCAGTGATGATTCCCTGCTGATGTAAACACTTCGGTGTACTACTTTGCCAGTACAACCTGTTACTATTGTTGATGACTTTTCGGTGACCACCGATGGACAAGAACCTTGCCAGTTGGTCCGCCTCGTCTGAACGAGCAGGAAAATGGTTCTCTTCGTCCCTCGCCCTTGGCGCTGATGTTGTTGCCGACATAGCTAACAAGTTGTTCTCTGACTTACCTTGCAACTTGATCGCATGGTTTGTCACCACCCTTCTTATTCAATGTGGGCCCATAACCCACAGTTCCACAAGATCGAAACCTGACTCTCTTGTACCTTTATGTTCTCGAGGTTATTCTTCTTGCTTGACCTCGTATGCAACTCACGAGCCCTCTACCTTGTGATATTTAGTTCGATATCAGACTCAGTGCTTATGCCTGATGCTCTGGACCCCTTTTCATCCTCTGTTATCATCTTTGAATGCTTGCATATCCACTTGAAAACTTCTCATGCCTTCTTTGGTTTCCCTCGATGTATTCCCCTGAGTTAAACTCGGAAGAGATTCTTTGTACCCCATTACCTCGGACAACCTCGGTTGATTAACCAGGTTCCCATCCGACCCTCCCTTGAGTTTTCCTCCTAGCTCGATCGTAAGTACGATGAAGACCCTGAAGAAAGGATAACAACTCGTCGAGATGCAATGACACGGATAAATGAAGATTTCAACGGGAAGGACTAACTTCATCGAGAAGGGGAACAAGAACCAGAAGATTCGTTAGAATACGAAACCGAAACTCTACCCCTTACACTACCTTTAATTACCGGGACGAGAATTCTTTGTAGTGGTGGAGATTTGTAACACCCTCACTGTCAGTGAACAGTAATCACCATTACTGTTTATCACTACTGTTCAAAATTTTATTTGATCAACTTGGTTCACCTCAAATTCAATTCCATTTTGATATTGTTGAAAGCAATGTGATCATGGACCTTGGTCATGATGAATCCAAACAATTCCAAGCTCAATTCAAATCCCCTTTGAATTGAAATCAAATCAAATACTCAATTACCTTTGGTGCAATATTAAAAACAAGGTGACAATAAAACCTTGTCCAAAAATTGTGCTTCCAGTTTTATTAAATCACTAATATTCAGTGGAGCATGTCACATCAGTTTGGGGATTTTGTTTATCTCTAGATTAAATCAATTAAATCAAAATAGTGATCAAAAACCCTAAATAAATCACTTAATATTTAATCCAAATATTAAACGACTTTTAAAATTGCCCAAATCTTTTGTGGCTCTGGCCTCCGCCGCGGGCTTGAACCCGACGAGCACCCACCACCCCTCCTTCTGTACACCGCCCAGGCCGTGCTCTGGCCGTGCCCAGCGCACGCGCCTGCCGCCCCGTGGCCACAGCCCCCTCGTCGGAGCACCTTCCCGGCCGCCGCCGCCGTGCCCAGGGTCACCGGCGGGCACGTGCTGGCTAAGCCATTGGACTTGTTCCACTGACTGGTGGGCCAGCCCCTGATAATTAATCTGGGTTTAAATCAAAGTAGATAACTGTTAAATAAAACCCCCTCCCTATGACACCTAGCCCCCACCAAATAACTCTTTGATTTTATTTAATTAGAAAACTGTTAGAATGACATGTGGGTCCTGCCCTTTTAAATTAATCACTGATTTAAATAATTGTTAGATTAATATGTCCCCATGACATGTGGGACCCCCACTGTTATTTAGATTTAATAAAATGGTTTTATTAACTGTGAGGCTGACCAGTGGGACCCAATGGACTCACTGGTCAGGTTTGACCAGTCAACTCTCTGTGGATAATGTTGCATTTTATTAATACAAGAAAATCCAGAAATTGATTTAAAATGATGTAAACTTTGAATTTGAATATCTTTTAAACCGTAAGTCGGATTCAAAAACTTTATACATGAAAATTGATCAGAAAAATATAACAAATACGGATATGCTATCCGTATACCAACCACACCCCTCTAACACACCGAACATCGACCCATCCCCCTCCGGGCCGTCTGTCCGATGATTTGTCCGGTACTGTCAAAGTATCCGGATGAATTTATTCTGAACACGAAAGTTGTTCGGAATATTTCAACGAGCACGGTTACACCATCCACACGTTTGTCGGATGTCCACAAAACCTCCGACATGATCCCTTCCCCCTTCGGACACCCTGTCCGGTAATCACCCGTAGTCGGTATTTCATCCCCGGATGAATTCCCGCTCCGAGCAACGTGCATTGCACTGCGTTAGAACCCCCGTTAGCATTTTATCTGTCATCTCATTCATTTGTTTGCTATGCTTAATTTATATTTACTGTTTATCCCCCCTTTATTCTTCGGTAGACCCCGCTGCTACCGCCGACTACGCCGCTGCTAAGTTCGACTACTTCGTCGACGACCGTACCCCTACCGTCGAGCTTCCAGGCAAGCAGAGACATTCTCTTCCCTAGATATCGCCTACCTTTCCGTACTTTCTTGAACTAGGCATTGTTACTGCTGCTGCTATGTTACAACCCTATTCAATTGCATAGCCTGATTTTGTTGCCCCTTGATGTACCTTCCTTTATCCTATGCTGCCTATTGTTACTTATATAATTTTCAGCAGTGAACCCTGCGCTTTGTTAGCTAGGATTAGATAGCGGGCCGTGGCCACTCAGGGGAGTGACGCGGATACAAAATATATACAACTGCAACAGGTACGAATCAATGCAGACGCCCTAGGGAACCTACAACGGCGAGACTCTACCGAGACGCTTCGAGTTTGACTTACGAGTGGACGAACTCGTATTTCACTCTCGTCGGCTCAGTAGCGTAGCATCACCGGGATGATACGAGCTTTACCTCTTTAGTTCATTCCGCTGATGTTTTTGTCAAACCTCTTTAAGTGTGCCATCGAGGGTGATACCTCCTGGTTTCACTTAATGGTAGGCACTCGAACCAACTGGTGTCCTTAAAGGTAAGAGTCGGGCGACCCAACGGTGCCCGCGAGCGGTATATTATCGGGAGCGACAGGGAGGGTACGACCGACGTTACTGGCGTGCTTGGCCCCTGCTTGTATCTCGCGAGAGTTACCAAACTACGAAAAGTCGAGCTCTACCAAGAGCACACGCGAGACAAGGTAAGGAGACGGTTCACCTTGTTGGTAACCGCAGTGACTTGGTGGGACGACAGGGCAGGCACCGATGTACTGGTGGTCCTGACTGCTGTCGTTGACCGCGGGTCGGTTAAGTCGAGGCAACGATAATGGTTGTCACGTAGGTTAATTAAAATGCTAAATTGTTCGGCGGATGACTTGAGAGGCCGCAAAGGCCTGTACGCACTACCTTCACGTGGGATAAGGAGTTATGGGCTCCCCTGCGTCGTAGTTTGTCCGAAAGCTCTTCAGACATCAGCAGTACCGTGGCCTGCGCCGGGAAGTTGTTTCTTCTTCGCTCGAGCGGTGTGTATTTGGATTTGCTTTTGCTTCACCGGCCAGCCACGCACCGTGCAGGAGCGTGCAAGGGTGAGGGTCCTAGACCCCTTGGCGCATAGGATATAGTCCGGCGGATGGCCTCTCTGTTGAGCCTAGGTTGAGCTGCATCGTGTCGGATAGCCTCGGTGGGGCGTGCCCTAACAAGGTTCACGCCACCCTGGAGATCCGAGTGTGCAGGCTGAACAGTAGTGCACCCCAGCAGGGAGTTTAATCTATTCGAATAGCCGTGTCGACGGTAACATGACGCTTTATGCTGAAGCTGGATCTTACCACTACGAACTACTACTATTAAACTGTATGGTTCCGGGTCTTCTTCCTCGCAGGGAGTCGAGGAGGGGAACTCGGAGGCATTATTATTATTAATCATTACAACTTATATTATTCAATGTTGCAGCAACTTCTGCTTCATTGTTACTTTATTGCTTTATATAAACTGTTGGCTGATTCTCTCCTTGTGCTGCAAGACATCGTTGGAAGATGCTAGTCTTCGATAGGCCTAGTTTCTTAACCTTATTCTGATTTCTACCTTGCAGTCCACTATATATAGCCTCCCCTTTCCTTTGATACAATTCATAATGCTTAGTAGCGGACGTAAGACTCGCGGGTATGCTAGATACTCACCTTTGCTTTATTTCCCCCTTTTTGTTTTGCCTGATCGGCCGCTGCAGTCGACGTTGGAGCTTTGGAGTCCAGGAGCAGGAGTTCCCCGATGCCGACCACCGCAACATGAAGATCCCCGATGCCTTCTACGACGTCGAGTTCCCCGTTGACCAGGAGTAGTTTGGAGGTTCCCAGGTAGGAGGCCTCGCCTTTTCGATCTGTTGTTATTTGTGCTAGCCTTCTTAAGGCAACCTTGTATTCTTGTGTCTGTACTCAGATACTGTTGCTTCCGCTAACTTTGTGCTTTCGAGCTGTTGTATCCGAGCCCTCGTGGCCCCTGGCTTGTATTAAACAGCTTGTATTATTTTATTTGTAGAGTTGTGTTGTGATATCTCACCGTGAGTCCCTAATCTCGATCGTGTACCTTGCGTGTATGATTACTGTACACGATCTGATTTTGGGGGCGTCACAATGCTTTGAATTGTCGTTCTTCCTCTTGACACCGATGGTTTCGTTTTCCGACGATGCCGTCTCTCTGCGGAAATTTATCTCGACCGAAGTTCGACGTCGACATGGAGCAGAGTCCCTTGTTGGTGGTGTTGAAGATCGTTGTCTCCGTTTTCTCTCTCCGCCCTCTCCCCCGGATCGTCCAGGATCTCGGGACGAGATCCCTTGTTGGTGGTGTTGTATTGTAACAACCCAGTTTTCACAAAAAATAAAAAAATTGTTTTCGGTGTGAATTGTTTGATTGTCTGATTTGGTTGCGGTGTTTGCATCCCCGATTTATCGATCGGCGATTATTTCCCCCCCCCTCTTATCTCGTATCGGACGGAGACCGACCCTTGCCACCCTGACACTCGACCTTTGCGACACCGGGTTTCACCCGATCACCGTCGGAAAATCGCACGAGGCCAGCCGAAGCCAATGGAACGAAAAACCCCGTTTAATAATTAAACGGGTTATTTTTATAGCGCACCGGAAAGTGTTTTCGGAACGGTTCCAGCACAAGGTGAACGCCTCCGGCTCGACGCGTTGATCGCGCAGTTCGAAGTTTTACCCGAATCAGAGGTACTGTGGACCCCCGGCGGTCAGAAAAGTTAGCACCACGCGCGAGAGAGAAAAACCGGGGATGTTTTTGCAAACTGCCAGCCACCTGGGCTATATAAAGACCACCACACTCCCATCCATTTCTAGGGTTTCCCTAGCCACAATTTGCAGCCACCCCCCTGATCTATCTCAGATCTGCCCCTAACAGCCCCAAATCCCGAATTTTTGCTCCCCTGCGATCTGGACCGTTGGATCGGCCGATCCAACGGCCCAGATCCACCCAGCCATCCCACCTACCTCCTCTCTCCTCCCACCTCCGGCCCGCTCCAGCACGCAGCCGCCGCCGCCTCCGGCCAGCATGCCGGCCAGCCGGGCACCACCTCCCCACGGCCACCCTTCTCCTCCCTCTCTTCTGCTCACCGTCGCCTCCCTCCTCTGCAGGGCGCCGCCTCGCCGTTTTCTCCATGGCCGGCCGGCCTCGAAGCTCTGGGACGCCGGCCACCACCTCCCAGGACGCCGACGACCTCCCCTCCGGCTGGATCAGGCGCCGCCGCCCTCGGATCCACGCCCCCGCAGCCCCCTCGCCTTGCGCCGCCTCGCCAGCGTCGTCGGGGACGACTACCAGGCGCTGCCGCCTCTCGGCACGGGAGGAGCCCGACGGGAGCCAGCCGGCTGCCCGACCGGCCAGGTGGGCCGGCCTGCCAGTGCCCCGCGCGGCCCACGGCCAGGCCACCAACCCCCTCTGCCTCCAGTTGGGCCGCGGCCCAAGGGTGAGCAGGCCTCCCCTCTTTTTTTTATTTTTTTATTTTTTTATTCTGCCTGCTCAATTTTGCTAAGTCCTTATAAATATTGCTGCTGAACCCGTTTTGTACTGCGATTTCCCGTTGATCCGTAGCTCCGATGAACGTGCCCCCAAAATGAAAGTTGCTTAGAATTGTGTGTACTTCAATCCATATTTTGTGAGCTTTTTGATTTGAGGCCATCTTGATGGTGAAAATCTGTGTTGAAGTGGGCATCAGGCCGTTAAACTGCTACTAATTCCTGTTAAGTGCTGCTGTTTATATTTTGTTGCAACTTTGCATGATGATTGTGACTCATCCATGAGGCCTATTGCATTGATTCTTTTTCCTATGTGTTAAGCATCATGTGTACTTCATTTCCATGCTTTAACTTGTCATATTTGGGTGCTCTAGATATATTAAATCTTGCTCCAAAGTGGAGATCCTGATGTTAATGTGCTGCTGTGCTGAAAACTGTTATTTTGTTGCAACTTCGGTCGACGAGTGTGTCGCGACCGTTTATCGGAATTGAGTGATTCCAATTGCATATTGTTAAGCATCATGTCTAATTTCATTACATGTATTGCATCTTCATGTTAGCATTCCTGGTCATATAGATTTTTAGCTCCCAAGTTGCTATGCTGCTGTTTTGACAACCACCTCTGTTTTTCTCTAAGTCTGCAACGTTCCGATGCCATGTTGTTTGCTTAATATCTTTTGATCTATGATGCCTATTTGCATGGTTCTTTTTGACATGCCTTCCCTGTCATGTCTACTTTAGTTCCATATCATTTGTGAGCATGTTTGCATTGATTATCCTGTTTATGCATTGGTCTAAAGTGAGTTTCGTGATGTTGGCAGATTGTGCCCGTAACTTGTTTTGCTTATATCTTTTTAACCGTAACTCCGTTTGGAGTGTTCCTTATATGTAACTTGATTAGTTTTTCGTGTACTTTGTGTTTATGCTATTGTTTGCTGCTGTTAACCAACCTAAAATGTGGTTTAGGACAGAACAGTACCAAATGTTTTAATCATCGTGCGGCACTTAGTGTATGCCATGTTTAGGAGTTTGCCCCACTTAAACTGACTAGCATAGATAGTTTACTTTGTGCTTCACCTTTTTCCATGTTTGTGTGCTATGCCATGTTTTCTTGAGTTGCCATGTTAATAACCGTTGGTTGATCACCTGTAGCTAAACAACTTGAACCTCTCTAAATGTGCGGTATCGTCGTGTGTGACGAGTACTCCACTTAAATTGTTGGTAACCGCTCTCGACGGTAGGTGCGATGTCTCGTGTTGCCTTCTTGTTGATGCTTGCCCGTGTTTGCTTCGTAGTAATAGAGTGCTTGCTCGTTGATTGCTTTCCAGTGTTTACCGTCTTGTGTGCTTCCGTGGGTGCCTTCGGAGACGTTGCGAGCGTGCGATCGACTACACCTTCGGAATCCGACTTATCAACAGGCAAGGACTATGCATTACTTATGATCCATTCTATTTCAACCAGCGGTTTTCATGCTAGTATAGGTTAGGTTCGATGTTTGATCCTACCACATGTTTACAGCCTCTTTCAAACCGATACAGCCATGTCCCTTCCCAGCAAACCTTGTACTGCTATGTTACTGTTGCTCGTTGCTCAGCCCCTGCTTAGTATGCATGCTTAGGATGCTACGATGTTACCCTGTTACTCCTTGGTTTGGGCTATCACATTATAATATTGTTGTTGATGATATGATTATTATAATGTTGACTATATTCGACGAAGGATGGAAGGTCTAGGCTATCCCGCCCCGACGCTTTATTCCATTCGAGTCACCTAGGACCCGAGTTCTGGGTATTGGTTCTAAGACTAAGCGTGCCTAATCGCGTGTGAGAATTTATGGGGTCCCCTCTTCTTACCTACCTAGCTTCAAACATTTCTAGAGGTGGCCCAAGCTGATTTACCATTTGAAACCGTGTGTGTGCTGGTCAGCTGCCAGTAGTTTTCAAACAACTCGGGCCAGCAGAGACTTAGTTCCTCTGTTGGTCCACACTTGGTGAGCTAGGGGTCCCCTGATGTCAGGTGTGATTTCCCGACCTTAGCCTTACGGAAGAGTCCGATCCGAGAGCGTGGCCGGCTTTTTGATTGGGTGTCGACTCCCCGGGGGCCACCCGAATTTGTGCGTTGTTAGTTAGAGGGACCTGTCGTTTCGGATCTCTTGGAACTAAATCATAAAATGGTTGCCTATAATGGGTAGCAACTGAGAGAGATGGGCGAGCATGCGACTCCTCGTAATGGGCAGTTGGTGCACCCCTGCAGGTTTAAATCTTTTCGAGAAGCCGTGTCCACGGTTATGGACGACTTGAGACCTACTCCTTGTTCATAGACAACAACAACTGAGATAATATTAATATAACTTGATCAACGTGTGTGTTCCTTGACTCCTTCTTCGTCGGGATGCGAAGAGGAGGACAAGGATAGGATATGTGTTATGATTGCGACAGTAGTTGATAGCAAGACTTGTTGGAGGCGATTCCTCATCGAATGCTTGGCTTCTTATCTTACTCTCTAGCTCGTTAGCCACTTCATAAATGCTAGTGCGGCAACAACCTCACCACTTACCCCATCCTTACCGTAAACTACTAGTTGTCCTAGAATGACGAGTGATGAAGTCCTTGCTGGGTCAGTTGACCACTACAGTTGGATGCTGAGTACTTATGTACTCATGATACTACCCCCAAACTCTTTTCAGGGTTCTTCATCGACAACAGGTATGGTGATCGACGTTTCACGTGGAGACTCGACGACGACTAGTTAGGCGGATCCCGGTAGAGGGCCTGGACCCGTGTGGTTATGGGATCGATGTTTTCTCTTTGTCAGTAGGCATTTGATTGTAGTCTGTACTCAGACATGTATCTTCCGTTGTTGTATTGTATTGAGGCAGTTGTATGCCGATTGTATGAGATGTTGTATCCTTGTATCTATAATGTTGTGATATCATGTTGGAAATCTGGGGCATATGGCTATGTCATATGTCGCGGTGGGACCGATATGTGCTTCGTCCCCGGATCTGGATGGAAACATCTAGATCTGGAACAATACCACATATCGGGCCTTACAACGGGGGCCTATATAAGGACTATTGTGAACCCCGAAAGGGCACTAAAAAATTAACGATATCAGTTGACGGGCTAATTGTGTCATGGAAAATCATTTTTCGTCAATAATAGCACCCTAACGATATTTCGCCTCCGTCATTCCACCTGTCACTGACGCGCCGTAATAAAAACGAAAATGATGATGGTGCCACTTTTTTCGACATGCAAAATTGTATCTTAGGTGACAACTCTTTTTTGTCAATAATTAGGTTCTTCAAGGACGGGTCAACTTGTCACGTATACCACGTACATATGTCACCCAAGAACGTTTTATCTGACGATAAAACCGTCAATGGGTTTAGTTTTTTTTATTTACCCAATTACAATTACTGCCAAATGGGGTCCACCGCTTGTTGACGTGGCTCCCTCCATGTGGGCTGTGATGCCCCCAAAATCAAGCCGTGTATAGTAATCATACACGCAGGCTACACGACCGAAATCAGGGTGCCATGGTGTGAATATCACAACACAACACTAGACACAAATAAGATAAAATTGATATTACAAACCAGGGATCACAAGGATCTGAAAACATAAGTTATACAAATCATAATATCTGATTAAAGACATAGTTAGTCAAGTTTTGCCTTAAGAATGCTGGTAAAAATAACATCAGAGGTAGAGATCGAAAAGGCGAGGCCTCCTACCTGGGATCCACCGAACTACTCCTGGTCCTGGTCAAAGGGGGTCTCAACGTAGTAGTAGCCACCAGCGAGGTACTCCTGCTCCTGAGCTCCAACGTCGACTGCAGCGGCCGATCAGGCAAAACAAAAAGGGAGAAATAAAGCAAGGGTGAGTATCTAGCATACCCGCGAGTCTTACGTCCGCCAGTAAGCATTTATTCATTTGTATCAAATGGAAAGGGGAGGCTGTATATAGTGGAATGAAAGGTAGAAAGTCAGAATAAGGAAGAGAAGCTAGGCCTATCGAAGACTAGCATCTTCCGACGAGTCTTGAAGCACAAGAAGAGAATAGCCAACAGTTCATATAAAGCATAAAGTAACAATGCAACAGAAGTTACCGCAACATTGTATAATAGTAAGTTGTAATTATTAATAATTATCAATGCCTCCGAGATCCCCTCCTTGACTTCCCTGCGAGGAAGAGAAACCGGAACCAACAGTTTAATAGTAATAGTTTGTAGTAGTAGGCTCTGGCTTCAGCATAAAGCGTTCTGTTACGGTGGACACGGCTATTCGAATAAATCATCTTCCCTGCAGGGGTGCACTACTGTTCAGCCTGCACGCTCGGATCTCCAGGGTGGCGTACACCTTGTTAGGGAATGCCCCACCGAGGCTATCCGACATGCCGAGACCCATCCTACGGCTCATCAGAGAGGTCCCTGCCAGTCTAAAGTCCTAAGCGCAAGGGGGTCTTGGACCGTCGCCCCTCGCCCTCCGGGTCGTTGTGAGCCAGGTGATACCACACAACTCTTCCAGGATGCGGATCGACCCAACCACAATGCTGAACTAGACATCTTTCAGAGCTTTCGAATGAGACCACAACGCGGAGGGCCCACACCGTAATCCCATGTGAAGGTAGTGCGTACAGGCCTTTGCGGCCTCTCAAGTCATCCACCTAAACCATTAGTCGTTTTATTATTAACTCGCAGGCAACCGTTATCGTTGCCCGACTAGTTAACACAATGGACAATGAACAGCAGCCAGGACCACCAGTACATCGGTGCCTGCCCTGTCGTCCCGTCAAAGCTCTGCGGTTACCGACTGATACGTCTCAAACGTATCTATAATTTCTGCTTGCTCCATGCATGTTTTTTTGATATTGCTATGATCTAGATACACTTTCATACACTTTTGATCATATTTGGACTAACCTATTAACTCAGTGCACCCCAGTGCTAGTTTCTGTTTTCTGCTGTTTTTCTATTTCAGTTTTCCCCCAGATTAAAAGCGCTCCAAAAATTCGGGAAAATCAGATAAATAATACAAAAGTGTCCACGTCATAGAGACAGATAGTATAATTTAAATGCATAAATACATAACATAGCAGAGAGATCAAACATTGCAGGTACTTTATTTCCAGAACTCTTACATATACATAAAATATCTGTTAATTACATCTCCGAAGAGAAAACCCCTGATTAAGAATTCCAACATAGTTATTACATGACATTACAACGTATGGGCATTACAAAATGTAGAAATAAAATAAGACTACAAAATATAAAAGATAAAAGTCTTCCTCCTTGTTGTTGTCGACTTCGGCGTGCTTGGGGCCTTGAATTTGTTTATGCTAACATATGGGTATCATGATAACCATGATTCGATTCACTTATATCATATGACATTTGATGTTCATATATATAACACGTGGATGCTTTGTCTATTTATGCCTAGCTCATTAACCATTTGATATTTTAGTAATAAGAAGTGTTTTCATATAAACATTTATTTAATGGTTTACTAGCCACTTCAGTGAGCGTACGTGCAATATAGGGGATAACTCTTTTTTATGAGTTAATTTGATCATGCATGTCATTCTATATGGATGCATGGAAGGAGAAATAATGAGGACATCCCTACTACCAACACATCTCCAGTTCGTCATGAAGAACAAGTTGATTCAACAAAGAAGAAGGATGATGAAATCAGAATTGGACCTATTACAAGAGCTCGTGCAAAGTTGATAGAACAACATGTGAACTCGCTCTTAATAGATTCTGATATGTCATGTACTGAGAACTTTATACTGCCTAAATCTTTGTATGTTTGCATTATCAGGTATCATGACGAAGACGAGGATCCAGAAGGAGGAGAAGATAAAAGAAGCTCCAACTTTCGGGCGTCCGACGCATTTCGGACGTCCGACATCGGAGGCCAAGAGCTACGAAGCCTCGACGACTTCAAGTTACAGAAGGGTTCCTATTTTCGGCAGACATCCGATGGGATTCAGACGTCCGACACGACGGACATCCGACATGGAACGGACGTTGATACGTTCAAAACGTATCTATAATTTCTACTTGCTCCATGCATGTTTTGTGTGATATTTCTATGATCTAGATACACTTTCATATACTTTTGATCATATTTGGACTAACCTATTAACTCAGTGCACCCCAGTGCCAGTTCATGTTTTTTTGCTGTTTTTCTATTTCAGTTTTCCCCCATATAAAAAGTGCCAGACAAATTCGGGAAAATTCAGATAAAAAATCAGCGTGAAGGAAGCTTCGCGAAGAGCCCTGGAGGGGCCAGAGGGGAGCCAGGGGGGCCCAGGAGGCCACCCGGCGCGGCCCCACCCCTGGCCGCGCCAGGGGGGCGCCTGGGGCCCCTGGTCCACCTCTGGCTGCCCCCCTTCGCCTATTTATTCTCCGTCACGGGGAAATTCCGAAGACAGAACCCTATTTCGCAAACTCGCCTCTATTCCGCCGCCGCCGCGCTTCCGAGATCGGGAGCACCAGAAGACCTCTTCCCGGCACCCTGCCGGAGGGAGGATTGACCTCCGGGAGTCTCCTCTCCACCATGGATGCTCCCCGGATGTCTCGTGAGTAGTTTTCCTTGGACCATGGGTCCGTGATCAGTAGCTATGTGATGTTCTCCTCCCCTCTTTGATCTTCATTGTTTAGACCTCGTGAGCTGCCCTACATGATCGAGGCACCTTTGTAATATTTCTGCTGTTGCTATGCTGAGTTTGATGGGATCTGATGGATTATGAGATTATGTTCAGATTGTGATAGAGTAATATATTTGGTTTTTATCTCTTATATTTTTGTTCCTAAGTAATTCTTGCATGTTCTCTATTACTGTTTATTGCTTTGGCCAAGTAGTAGGTAGTGACTCCAAGATGGAACGTTGTGCTCGATTGTGGGTTCATGCCCCCCAATGACACGCTTGAGTGACAGAAACATGATTCTAGGGGATGTGCTGTTGCCACAAGGGGGAAAACAACGGTGCTTGTAACCGCGGTTACAAGGATTGTTTACTTTACGCAAAGTGCTTTTTAATGCAGTTGTCTGTTGCTTTGGGTTTACACTTTGGGTGGGGCTCGCAACTTAATACCAGCGAGATGTTCTGGATACATATCTCAAGGTGGATGATTAGTAGTAGATGCAGTTGGATTTCGGTCTACTTATTTTGGCGTACTGCCTGTGCTTTTGAACCTCTTCCTTTCTTTTGCAGCATAGTTAGCATTGCGGTGCGTTCATAATCCTGTCAATTGACCTTCTGTAATTTGTTTACCTCGTATAGCAGTTTTATCGTCTGTTGGGAGAGAGACATCACTAGTGAACATCACGTATCCCGGTCCATATCCTTATTACTGTTTCCACGCTATCTTTACTTTATTGCTTTTACTTGCTATCATTATCCCTTGTGTTTTACCCTTTGTAAACAACAAGACCGGAGAGATTGACAACCTCTCTGAACTTCGTTGGGAACAAAGTTATCTGTGTCTGTGTGCAGGTCCACGTCAGTCGCGCCGCTGACACCTACTTATCATCTCTGGAGTCCTACTGGAGACAAACCTTGGTATCTTCACCGAGGGAAACTTGCTGTTGCGCTACATCTCCACCTTCCACTTGGGGTAACCAATGAAGGGCAAGAAGCCATCAGACGTCCGACACGAAGATCTTCGCGACGCCCCCGAGTACAGTACCGATGTCAGAATAGTCGGACATCCGACACGGTTCGGACGTCCGACGCATCGGACGTCCAAAACCCATCGGACGTCCGAAACTGCCTGCGCGCAGATCTGAAGGGCTGCGGCCTTGTATCCGAGTTTGACACCCCCTAGCTTATAAATACCGGACCCCCTGCGAGTTTTAGGGTTAGACCACGTTTAGATAAACCCTAGTTCTTGAGAATAACTCCAAGCTTTCATCTTGAATCATATACTTCAATTCGCATCGATCTGAAGTGTTGCTACTGCAAGTTTTGTGTGATCTATTGTTCCACTGGGAATTAGTAGATTGCAAATTACCGTCTCGTGGTCGACGGCTACGTTGCGCAAGTGTGTGAAGTTGTGAATATCCAAAGGGTAGAGAGCTGTCACATTGGCAACAGGGATCTAGCGAGGAGAGTTCATCGGCTACATACAAGTTATCTATCATTGCCCTCATATTCACTGTTCGCTTACTAAGAAGATCGGGCCACCCCATATCAAGAAATATTTGGTTCACTTTGTAGCAATGTATATAGCTTTGCATCAAGTCAACATATGAAGAGGCTATATGGAATTTTATGATGAGATATTTAGTTGCACCATGTTATGTTTAGTGCAAGTGACATAGGGTATGATCTTATTTATCTTTGATGCCGTCAATGCATGCATCTATTTATTGTATAGGCTTGTGTAGGTTATCATCCGTAGTTTGGAGCATTTGCCTTATATTTAGAAACATAGTTTAAACTCATAAGTTGCTGGAGTATTTTCTATATTTTACCATAGTTTATACTCTTAGGGTATTGGAGTAGTTTTGATATTTCACCGTAGTTTATACTCTTAAGGTATTGGAGTATTTTATATATTTGACTATAGTTTATACTCTTAAGGCGTTGGAGTATTTTATATATTTGACCATAGTTTGTACTCTTAAGGTATTGGAGTATTTTGATATTTGACCATAGTTTATACTCTTAAGGTATTGGAGTATTTTGATATTGAATCGTAGTTTATACTCTTAAGCCATCGGAGTAATTTTGTATTTGGCCATAGTTTATACTCTTAAGGTATTGGAGTATTTTATATATTTGAGTGACCATAGTTTATACTCTTAAGGTATTGGAGTATTTTCCATTCTTGACCATAGTTTACACTCTTAAGGTATTGGAGTAATATTTTGAATATTTTACCATTGTTTATACTCTCAAGGCATTGGAGTAATATTTTGGATATTTTACCATAGTTTATACTCTTAAGGCATTGGAGTAACACTTTGAGTATTTTACCGTAGTTTATACTCTTAAGGCATCGGAGTATTTTGATATTTGACTATATGATTTTTTATAGCACGCACATGACTTGGCTATTTTTTATCTAGTTCATTAACCATTCGAAATTTGGTAATACGTATTGTTTTATGTTATATGAGCATTTTTAATGGTTAATAAGCTAGTTTAGCAAGCATGTGTGCAATTAATATATGGTATAACTCATTTTGTGAGCCAAGTTTATCATGCATGTGATTTCTATATGCATGCATGGAGTATAAGGAGTGTGTAATATGTTTGGTGAAAATACACCTATTCTTATGTTCAGCTACCATATGGGGAAGCTATATGAAATATGATGATGAAATGCACTATGTTTTGTTTAGTGTAAATGACATGGGTATGATCCTAGTCACAATATATTTGTATGGGTATATGCACCTATATGAGATGAGCATATTATTTAATTTTAATCTAGATGATTATCTTATAGCATGTAAGCTAATTTTCTACATGCATTTGTATATAGTTGAATATGCATGCACCTATATGGAATGCGTGGTTTGATTTACGCCTTACAATACTAGTTCAAATATATCACATGGAACTAGCAAAATATTTATAGTTCTAGATTTCAGATTTATGAGAATATTTTATAAAGTTTGGTTTCACTTGTATTAGTACTAACATCATGTAGCAACATTGTGCCCATGTGCAGCCTAACCGAGCGGAGTATGATTCCAACTAGTTTTATATGAGAAACTAGTAACATAACTATGTGAGCATATTTTAATGTGGTTTTCCTTCACCCGTACTATGACTAACACCGTGTAGCAATATGCCCACGTGTGGCATTTAACCGAATGGATCAAGGACACATATATCATTTTCTACGTTTTATGGGCATGATGCAAATTATCAATTCAGTTTAGTTATATGACACTAAACAATGCATGCATGAATATTTTGATTGTCATACTTATTTCGATATTAACAACAATATTTAAGCATAAGAAAGTAGTGACATAACTTGTATAACATGCAACCATTATTTTAATCGGTCTTGCTTTACATGTATACCTACTGATGCTCCATCAAAGTGCATGGTGCTAGTGAATATTCTACACGTACATGACCTTATGCATTTGAGTTTGATTTTTTTAAGTCTTGGCTGTATACTCATCTAGATTATTAGCTAGGTAGAAGAAAATAAATACTTATTTTATATGCAGAAATAATATTGTAATTTCTACCAAGATGGGATTTATGAGACCCAAAATAGTATGGAGTTCGTTTCTACTTATATTCTTGATTTGTATCGACATGGCAATCAGAATCGCCATGTGACCGAACCAAGACGAATTTTATTATGTGCACCTAATTTGTATCAACATAGGATCAATGATCACTATGAGAACAAACTAGAGAGGGGATCATTAGGACAATGCATATGCAACATGTAGGAGAAATATACATGTTCCTTGATTTCTACCAGGATGGCCGAATTAAGAACGATTTTTGTCATAGATTAAACATGCACCTTGGTTTGTACCGCGATGGCCGAACCAAGGACAAAATTTGAGGTAGATTAAACATGCATCTTGGTTTGTACCGCGATGGCCGAACCAAAGATGATTTTTGTTGTAGATTAAATATGCATCTTGGTCTGTACCGCGATGGTCGAACCAAAGATGATTTTTGTTGTAGATTAAATATGCATCTTGGTCTGTACCGCGATGGCTGAACCAAAGATGATTTTTGTATAGATTAAATATGCATCTTGGTCTGTACCGCGATGGCCGAACCGAAGATGATTTTTGTTGTAGATTTAATATGCGTCTTGGTCTGTACCGCGATGGACGAACCAAGGACAAAATTTGATGCAGATTACATATGTGTCTTGGTCTGTACCGCGATGCCGAACCAAGGACAAAATTTGTTGTGAATTAAACATGCATCTTGGTCTGTACCACGATGGCCGAACCAAAGATGATTTGTTGTAGATTAAATATGCATCTTGGTCTGTACCGCAATGGCCGAACCAAAGATGATTTTTTGTGTAGATTAAATATGCATCTTGGTCTGTACCGCGATGGCCGAACCGAAGATGATTTTTGTTGTAGATTAAATATGCGTCTTGGTATGTACTGTGATGGCCGAACCAAGGACAAAATTTGATGTAGATTAAACATGCATCTTGGTCTGTACCGCAATGGCCGAACCAAAGATGATTTTGATATAGATTAAACATGCACCTTGGTTTGTACCGCGATGGCCGAACCAAAGACAAAATTTAATGTAGATTAAATATGCATCTTGGTTTGTACTGCAATGGCCGAAGCAAAAATGATTATTGTTGTAGGTTAAATATGCGTCTTAGTCCGTACTGCGATAGCCGAACCAAGGACAAAATTTGATATAGACTACATATGCGCCTTGGTCTGTACCGCGATGGCCGAACCAAGGGCTTAAGTTTTAGGAGAGAAGGAAGAAGAAAGCTCCCTGGCTTTGTACCGCAATGGCCAAACCGGAGGCTAGAGCCATGAATCTCACCTTCAAACCTTGTTCAAACTTTTGAGCAGATGTTCTCCAAGCTAGCGCAGGCGGCGTATAGCACTCGTTGATGTCAAACGGCCGGCTGGCAGCAACTAAATAGTCAGCACGTATGAAGCGTGGCTGTTGAGACGCTGATAGCAAGCAACGCTGACTACAAGTGCCGGCGGCGAGACGACGAACAGGCGGCTCAAGCGGTGGCTGGATGGGAGAATGGGCAGAGCTTCGGCGCGCTGGAAAAAATGAGCGGGGGGACGATGAGACGGCGCCTCGTCCAGTTTATATAGGCGAAGCGGCAGGCTCTGGCGTGCGCCTCCACGCCTAGATCGTGAAGATCGTGGGCGAAAACGTGAATGTACTGGTTGATTGCGGAGTGGCGCGTACGTTTCCTGTATACTTTGCATGCGATTTTCTCCTAGAGCCAAAGGCCGGGACGTGCCATCGGGGATTTAGTTTAGTGTATTCGCATGGGCTCTGGTTGTGTATGCACGAAGCCGCCATGCACGGCTTTGGGCCGCGGCCTGGGTGATTAGTAGGTAATCTTGCCGGCTAATCCCATGCATGATGCATCCATGCACGCAGGGTAGGATATGTAGCTGCACATATTTATTTTCTTTGCCATGTATGTTAGATAAAACGAGATCAAAGTAGAGACAAAAGACACCGATTTAGCATGGAAACCCTTGGGGAAAAAAAACCACGGACGCACGAAGGTGCAACTTCACTGTAACAGAGGAGTATCACAAGCACGAGACAACATACCGTCTATAGGTGTGACTACATGGGGTATATATAGGAGACAATACATAAGAGTCCTAGTAGGACAAGTAAACGAGTTGTACTTGTACGCGTCGGTACCAACGCAAAGCCCCACACCGCTCATGACACGGTGCCCGTGTATAACAAGGTAGACGAATTTGGATCATATTTTAACAATCTTCACCTTGAACCAAATTCCCTCCAGTAGTCGAAGAAATAAATAACTCCATCCAAATCATCATAAACACCTTGTGCGTCAAAGTCCAAAGGACTAGTGAGAGATACCAACTAAGTCTGAGCAAAGCTCAAACTTATTGGTCGGAACTGGCTTTGTCATCATATCAGCAGGATTGTCATGCATACTTATCTTGCTCACCTTGAAATCACCTCTAGCAATAACATCTCGAATGAAGTGATATCTGACATCAATGTGCTTCGTTCTCTCATGATACATTCGATTCTTAGTAAGACATGTAGCACTTTGACTGTCACAAAATATGGTAGGGCAAGACTCATCTCCACAAAGCTCAGTGTATAAACCTCTCAACCAGATAGCTTCTTTGCATGCCTCAGAAACAGCCATATACTCGGTATCAGTAGTGGAACAAGCCACAATAGACTGCAAAGTCGCTCTCCAACTCACAACACAACCACCAATGGTGAAAACATAACCCGTGAGTGATCTTTTCTTATCCAAATCACCAGCAAAATCAGAATCAACATAACCAACAAGCCCATCTTAGATTTCCCAAAGTGTAAATAAGCATTAGAAGTACCTCGCAGATATCTGAAAATCCACTGAACAACTTTCCAATGCTCTTTTCCAGGATTTGCTATGTATCTACTAACAACGCTCAATGCGTGTGATAAATCAGGACGAGAACAAACCATGGCATACATAAGTGAACCAACTGCACTTGAATAGGGAACTCTAGACATGTGCTCAATATCAACATCTAACTTAGGACATAAAGCTGATGATAATTTGAAATGCTTAGCTAATAGAGTACTTACTGTCTTGGCATCATGCATATTAAAACAACGAAGAACTTTATCAATATATCCCTTCTAACTGAGATATAATTTTCCAGATGGCCTATCTCTGGATATTTCCATGCCAAGATTTTTCTTTGCTGCACCCAAATCCTTCATCTCAAATTCATTACTCAATTGCTTCTTTAGTTCATTAACATATGACATACTCTTTACAGCAATGAGCATATCATCAACATAAAGGAGCAAATAAATAGCTGAATCATTAACATATTTCAAATAAACACAGCTATCATAATCAGACCTTTTGAAACCTTGAGAGAGCATAAAAGTGTCAAATCTCTTGTACCACTATTGAGGGGATTGCTTCAATCCATAAAGAGATTTATTTAACTTGCAGACAAAATTCTCCTTTCCAGGAATAATAAAACCTTCCGGTTGTTCCATATAAATATCCTCTTCTAACTCCCCATGTAAGAAAGCAGTTTTAACATCCAATTGTTCAAGCTCATAATCATGCATGGCAACAATATTGAGTAAAGTGCGAATAGAGCTATGCTTCACAACGGGGGAAAAAGACTTCATTAAAGTCAATACCTGGAATCTGGGTATAACCTTTAGCAACCAACATTGCTTTATATCTTGCCTCATCATTTGGAGAAATACCCTCCTTTCTTTTGAAAACCCACTTGCAACGAATAGGTTTCTTCTCTCTAGGTAATTTTACTAAATCCCAAGTGCCATTCTTTTCAAGCGATTCCATCTCA
Source organism: Bromus sterilis (assembly GCA_950022295.1). Taxonomy (NCBI): domain Eukaryota; kingdom Viridiplantae; phylum Streptophyta; class Magnoliopsida; order Poales; family Poaceae; genus Bromus; species Bromus sterilis. Next base: position 210,213,312 of record OX465598.1, on the reverse strand, counting down.
TCATGCATAGCAATTGTCCACTTATTACTATCACTAGAAATAATAGCCTCGGAATATGAAGAAGGCTCAGCATTACCTTCAATTTCTTCTGCAACGGATAAAGCAAAAGAAACAATATTGCACTGATCAATTAACCTTGAAGGTGCCTTAGAAGCACCACGCCTAACTCTGTCACGTGCAGATTCCAACTTGGTGGAACAATATGCTGATTTGGAGTGACATGTTCATCAACGGCGGGTTCATCATGTGCAACAAAATTTTCCTTATCTGATGTGGAATTTAATAATCTGCTCCACCTGAACAGTAGGAAGCTGAATAGTAGACTGTTGTTCACTCTCAACAGGAACATCAGTAGAAGGAACGTCATGGAACATAGCAGTTTCATTAAAGATAACATTTCTGCTAATAACAACCTTCTGAGTTTCAGGATTCCACAATTTAAAACCTTTAACACCAGATTTATAACCAAGAAAGATGCACTTAACAGCCCTAGGCTCCAACTTTCCATTGTCAACATGAGCATAAGAAGTGCAACCAAAAACTCTCAATTGTGAATAATCAGCAGGTGAACCAAACCATACCTCAGTTGGAGTTTTCTTATTAAGAGCAATAGATGGTGAACGATTAATAAGATGACAAGCAGTGGAAGCAGCCTCAACCCAAAAATGCCTACTCAGACCGACATTTGACAACATGCAACAGGCCTTGGAGATAATGGTTCTGTTCATACGCTCAGCAACACCATTTTGTTGAGGAGTATAAGGAACGGTGTAATGTCTGACAATGCCTTCAGACTTGAAATAATACTTAAATTGCTTAGAACAGAATTCCATACCATTATCAGTACGAAGTATCTTTACCTTCCTTTCAGTTTGCCTTTCAATCATAACCTTCCACTCTTTAAATGCAGAGAATGCCTCATATTTATGCTTTAAGAAATAAGGCCAAACTTTCCTCGAGTAATCATCAATAATAGTCAACATGTATCTAGCACCACCTAGTGACTTTCTGCGAGAAGGCCCCCATAAATCGGAATGCACATAATCAAGAATACCTTCAGTAGTATGAGTTGAAGTGTTGAACTTCACCCTCTTGTGCTTCCCAAAAATACAATGCTCACAGAATTTCAATTTTCCAGTTTGATAACCAGCAAGAAGACCTTTCTTATTTAACTCTGCCAAACCAAGTTCAATCATATGTCCAAGACGCATATGCCAAAGGTTAGCAGCATCACAATCCGAATTATTTGAAATAGTTGGAGTAGCGTTACCTGAGATGGTAGAACCTCGAAGGTAATAAAGACCATTGGTCAAACTTCACCCTTCATAACAATGAGAGAACCTTTAGTGACTTTCAAAGCGTTATCTCCACTTGAATACTTGTACCCCTTTGCATCAAGGGCACTCAAAGAAATAAGATTTCTCTTCATCTTCGAAATATACCGAACATCTGTTAAACTTCTGATTGTGCCATCAGACATCTTGATTCGAATAGAACCTATGCCTTCAATCTTGCATGGTGAGTTATCAAAACCTAAAACGGAACCAGCAGCAGTAGTAGAATCCAAAGTATTAAACCAATCTCTATTTGGGCACATATGAAAAGAACATGCAGTATCAAGTACCCATTTATCATTGGCCTCAGCACATCCAGCAATAACGATAAGAGCATCATCAGAACTATCATCACGAGCAACATTAGCAGAATTTTCACATTTGTTATCTTTCGGTTTGTATGTAGCATTCCTCTTTTCCTTGTTCTGCAACTTGAAACACTAGGAGATTTCATGTCCTTCCTTCTTGCAATATCTGCAATACTTGTTCTTGCCTCTGGATTGTGATCGGCCCCTATAGTCGTTCTTACTTTTGCCTCTATTTCCATTACTTGAGCCCTTCTCATTTGTCCTGCCACGAACAGATAATCCCTCGGCTTGAGAGGAACTAGAACCATCACCAGACACCATTAGCTTCATCTCTCCTTAGAGTGCAAAGCTTCATAAACCTCATTAAGGGTGAGAGTATCACGACTGTATAATATGGTACCTCTAAAATTTGCATAAGAACTTGGCAGTGAACACAATAACATTAAGCCCATATCTTCCTCCTCATATTTAACCTCCATTGCAGCTAGATCAGCAATAATCTCCTTAAATTCTATGATTGAGAACATTACCTCCCTCGGGTAACTTGTGCAGGAATAATTTTTGCTTCAGATGCATCTTGCTAGTAAGATCTTTTGTCATGCAAATCTCTTCCTGCTTTAACCATAGAGCGGCAGCGGTTTTCTCGCTCAAAACAACCTACAAAATATCATTGTTCAAATGGAGTTGAATTTGTGACAAAGCCTTCCGATCCTTTCTTTTCTCCTCAGCAGTCCAATCCTGAATTCCGTTCTTCCCAAAACTATCCAGTGCATCATCATAATCGGTTTGCGCGAATAACGCCCGCATCTTGACTTGCCATAGAGAAAACCTTGTGTCACGGTCCAGTAGCTGAAGATCATACTTCATAAGCCATGAGTAGATCACATATGTGCACAAAGTAGTACAAGCCAAAGATAAAATTCTCGAAGAATTAATCGAAGCGGATCAACGATGAAGGAAAAATAGCTCCAGGTAACCAACGGATGAGCAGGAATTTGATCACAAGTAGTACTAATAGAAGTACTAGTATGATTCCTGTAGCAACAACCGGATCGTTTCTTCACGTGCAGGCAGCGATGGCTGGTTTGATGGAGACAACCCCGGGACTTGAACACACCTTACGTAGAGCAGCAACAGCAGCAACTCGGCGGATCGGATCGCCTATGGAGCGAACTCGGCGGAAACTGCGATGCACACGGCGACTTGGCGGGTAGCTCGATCGGTTATGAACTCGGCGGAAATTCCAGCGCTCGACAGAAAGAATCGATCTGATCGGCTTTTATGTGACGGTGCAGCAGCGGAACACCTATCGATCCCGGCTCGGATTCGACGGATCACCAGACCGTGTCTGCGGCGCATGGCACCACTGTTCGTCTCGAAACGATCTTGCAATAAACTAGCTCTGATACCACTTGTTAGATAAAACGAGATCAAAGTAGAGACAAGAGACACCGATTTAACGTGGAAACCCTTGCGGGAAAAAAAACCCATGGACGCACGAAGGCGCAACTTCACTATAACATAGGAGTATTACAAGCACGAAACGACATACCGTCTATATGTGCGACTACATGGGGTATATATAGGAGGCAACACATAAGAGTCCTAGTAGGACAAGTAAACGAGTTGTACCCGTACGCGTCAGTACCAATGCAAAGCCCCACACCGCTCATAACACGGTGCCCGTGTATAACACGGTAGACGAATTTGGATCATATTTTAACAATGTACGGTTTGTGACATTAGCTAGTTAGTCAAAACAACTTACGCTCGTATAGCTAGCGACAGTCATTTTATATATGTATTTATCTTAATGAAATCCTTTTACGCATATTTTGCACCGTATCTAATAGTGTTGCCGGAATAGCGCCGATGTTTCACACATATATATATTTACGGTCAAATATTCCTCAAAATCTTTGATCACCAACCGTGGCGGGTATTTGATGATTTTGTCAATAGTTTATTTTCTGATAAAGAAAGTATATTAATATCATAAAGCTATTAATTATTGTTGATGATTTATGCGTCGAACAATTTATATCCCCTTTTTTTTATCATGAGGCAAATCCGATTTATTCATTTTTTTCTAAGATTTATCTCATTATTTAATTATTTTATCCTATTTCATAATCGCTCTTATATTTGAAGTCAAAATGAGTGTCAACAGATGCCCCTCGAGGTTTGAATGCGAATAATCATTCGGGTTCAGAACTCGAAAATATGTGCATGTTTTTTGTGTGTGTATGTACCCCCGATTCGGTGTAGTGCTGAGGCGTACATATATGTATCTGTTCAATTCAAATAGCTAGTCCGATAACCCTGTGCCTTTGGACGTACGTTGCATATGTTTGTTTCAAAGTTTGTTTGGATCACTTGATCGGATAAGGGCACGTTTTTCGGATTTTGTTAATTCTGGCAGATATCCTAGTCGCATGCTGGCTAACCAATTTTGCTGTCGTTCGCTCAGTGGTGAGTTGTATACATATACTCCTTTATTTTACTCCCCCTTCCTTTCTAGTGTGAAGCCTTGCTGATTGAAACTCGATTGGATCTCAAGTAGGACCTGGTATGCTCGAGTACGTACAACTATCAATATCATTGACACAAGACGATCTTACGATTCTGTTATCCAGCTGATTTTTCCTTTTCTTCACTTTATTATAGGGATCTAGGCTAGCAAACTTCCATCGGACTGCAGATCGATTCTTCCTTCAGATGCCAGTGAGTGCATGTGTAAACATCCATCGGGTGATTAATGTTATGATCTGACTTTCCACTTCTTTGATTTTCTTTTAGGTGAGCTGATTACAATCTAGTAGAACAGAGTCTATCTTCGCTTTCCGGCCAGGTACCACAACTTCGAGGCATATTCTTCCTGCCTTCGTTTGAAGTAGGATATATATGGTAGACATGCATAGCAACGCACAACATCATGACATGTAAATTTCTGTTTATACATGAGGATGGTATTTTTGAACGTACATATGATCGAGCAACGTTTTGGTTTTAGAGTTGGCGTTCCGGCAAGTCCATGCGTGGGCTTGGTCCATCGCACGGTTGTCGATAAATCATAAGCACACCAATGCATATAACTTATGCTTGGAATTTTTTTAAGCGCGATTGAGCATAACTCTTTGTAGTTTAAGCTCAGGATGCTTGGATTAAGATTTTTCTAAAACATGCTTACAGTTTAGGCTCATATAGCATTGGAGCATTTTGTATTTGTGTAAACATGTTTCACATGATGCTTATAGTTTAGGCTCATATACCATTGGAGCATTTTGTATTTGTGTAAACAATGTTTCACATGATGCTTATAGTTTAGGCTTATGTAGCATTGGAGCAAAAATTCGTGATTACAGTTTAGGCTCGTAAAATATTGGAGCATTTTTATGTGTGTAAAAATATTCTACACGAAGCTTACAATTTAGGCTCATATAGCATTGGAACATTACGTTTTTTTGAAATGTGAGGTTGAAGTTTATCCTCATGAGGTTTGTAATTGATACCAACGTTCCATTTATATATATGAAGCTAGTAGTTTATGCTCATATAGCTTGGAGTATTACATATTTTTATACATGAGGCTATTAGCTTATGTATCTCAAGAGTTCAATGAGGATGATAATGTATACTCATCTAACCTTGAAGTATTTGAATTTTTTAACGTGATGCTAGTAGTTTATACTCATATAGCTTGGGAGTATTATATTTCTTTCTTTCATCAGATGTGGCTACTAGTTTATACTCGTATAGCTTGGGAGTATTATATTTCTTTCTTTCATTACATGTGGCTACTAGTTTATACTCGTATAACTTGGGAGTGTTATATTTCTTTCTTTCATTACATGTGGCTACTAGTTTATACTCGTATAGCTTGGGAGTGGGGTTTTAGAGAACCATTATTTATGCGCTCAAAGCGTTGGATCATATGTTGGAAGTCAATCAAAATTTAACCTTGCATGATTTTGAAGAGCATATTGCTTGATGTATTTTTTGCCGGAAGCTTATCTTAGTTTAAAGTAACCAAGGAGTGCGATTTCCCCCTTTTTTCATTTCAATGGCATTCATAGTTGGGCTTTGCAACTCATGAGTGAGATTATGTTATTTTAAAGAAAAACTCTTGTGAACTTCAGATCAACCATTATGTGGGTCGATGAGACGTTGGATTCTTGATACATACTTGAGCTTCAATTTGAACTGGTGAATCTACCTTTGGAAGAATGTGATCACTCAATTTATTTTTGCATTTTTAGCTCTTGAAGCATTGGAGTACTTTTAGACACATTTTTATTTAATTTGATGTTAAGAGTATTTACTCTTATATGCATGCGTGTGAAACCGTTGATTTTTTAAAACAGTTCATACTCTTCAAATGTTCAAGTATATATAGATTTTATAACGACTTTTTATGTTAGGTTATACTCATGTCGCCTTGAACACATTACTACATACTCATGTGATTTGGGGTATTTTTTTACGTATCTCATGTTGTAGGGTTTAATGTACCCTGGCCTGATGGTGCAATTTGCATGTTTATATATACATATACATATATTGAGCCTCGAGATGGATGATCGCCTTGACTCAACGATGTATTTCCTTTTCTCGTTGTATATGTTACTACCAGATGATTTCAAAAGGCAACAATCTCTTGCCGCTTTTGTTGGAGGGCGAGATGAACTTTAGGCAAGTATTCCTCGATAGAGATTGGCGCATTGACCAAAATTTCGAATATCTATTGTTATTTGATATTTGAGTATCCACCCCTTTATTATTTTATAAAGGTGATATGTATGCAATGCTTGTTGATGTCTCCAACCTCATTAGATATTATGTTTGGACCGCCTTGGACGACTTTGGATGAACTTCCCCTCAGTAGATTGGATAAGGGAAGGTTGATTTTGCCCCAACCTCCTCGAAGATAATCTTCATGAGCTTTCTCAAAGCTACATGGGAGTGTTATAGATGAAGTTCCTTCCCACGTGCTACGGGATACCGAAAAAAATATATTCGCGTAAGTCATTTTATCGCGAATCATGCATATATATTAGGACATGTTAACATGGAATATCCCCCAGTCATACTCTTGAGGTCATGCTTAGTCCTATAGATTATTTTTGGATAAAATTTTTATGCACTCATTGTAACATCTTCCCATGCACTTGCATTTATTTTATTTTATTTTACATTTAGCGACTTTGCATCTTTTCGGGGTGACTGGATATCTTTTGAGCATGGTGGCACTCTTTCATGACACCATCTACTTGATCCTAGTATCTCCTTTGGGTACATCATGGAAGCAACCATATTCAACCATTTAAATTTCTTCCATGTTAAACACCTCCCACATTCCTTCTTCCAAATTTATGGGAATGCGTCATTGTTGACTTTACTCATATTTGTGCTTCATGTTGTTTCCCATTTCGTAATATAGTGGTGATGGGAAACTATGCCATTATTTGTGTTGGGCATGGTTTTTATAGACCCTATATTCTTAGCGAGAAATATGATATTTTGTGTTGGGTTGTTGCAGCATGGTGCCTATTTTCGCGGTGCATCTCACCTTACACTCATAAGCATAAATTCGCTCATGTGGAACATAGTTTACTTCATAAGGTATTCGAGCCATTCTTTATTTATTAATTACAATGCCACAATTTTTACTCATGAGGTTTCTGGAGTAGGTTTTTTTTGTGCTCCAATTTATACTCTTGAGGGTATAGAGTAATTTTTGGGGTGCCTCCATTTAGACCCGTGAGGGAATGGAGTAATTATTTTTGGGTGGTGCCTCAGCTTAGACTCGTGAGGGAACGAAGTTGATTCTGTTTGTTTGTTTGTTTGTTTGTTTATATGTCTCTCAGTTTATACTCATGAAGGTTGGAGTAATACTTTTTTTGGGGTGCTTAGTTTAGACTCGTGAGGGCAAGAGTAATATTTTTTTGGTTGCCTCAGTTTAGACTCATGAGGGTATGGAGTAATATTTTTTTGGTTGTCTCAGTTTAGACTCATGAGAGCAAAGAGTAGGTATTTTTGGTAATATGTACCCCAGTTTATACTCATGAGGGTATGGAGTAATATTTTTTGTGGTTGTCTTAGTTTAGACTCATGAGAGCAAGGAGTATTTTTTTAGGTGCCTTAGTTTAGACTCTTGAAGGCCCGGAGTAGATTTTTGTTTATATGTGCCCCGGTTTATACTCATGAAGGTATGGAGTATATTTTATTATATGTTTGCCCCTGTTTATACTCATGGGGTGTGGAGTAGATTTTGTTTATGTGTGCCCCAGTTTATACTCATGAGGGTGTGGAGTATTTTTGTATATGTGCCCCAGTTTATACTCATGGAGGTGTGGAGTATATTTTTTATTTATATGCCCCAGTTTAGACTCATGAGGGTATGGAGAATATTTTTTTCTTAATATTTTCCCCAGTTTATACTCGTGAGGGTATGGAGTAATATTTTTTTGGGTGCCTCAATTTAGACTCATGAGGGCAAGGAGTAATATTTTTTTGGGTGGTGCCTCAATTTAGACTCGTGAGAGCAAGGAGTAATATTTTTTGGGTGCCTAAGTTTAGACTCGTGATGACAAGGAGTACATTTGGTCATTTATTTAGTGGCGCCACACTTCAGAGAGAGAGAGAAAATAGGAGTGCATAGTATATTCCAACATGTAATGTAGCAACATTTCTAGTGCAAGCATTAGTGCAAAATCTACGCTTTATGTATATGGATAACAACACTCAATTCCAGCAAGGACAAAGTATGATGATACAAAAAAATACATTCATTTTCCTGAGACATTGTATGAAAAAAATCTAGCTAAATTTGGTATAGCCATCTTATAAAGAAACAATGGTTGTGTACATATTTTCCTTTGATAAAGACTCAACAACCTTTTGTCTCATAGTTCACTAAGGGACAAACGTTTCAACGGGTTCTAAGATAACCGGTTATGTTGGAATGGCGCCTATAAACCTCGAAGCTCGCATAGGCATCCAGACATGCATACTTGATTTGGTCATGGTCCAGGTCGAACTTCTTCCACTCACTGGTAGTGATGCTTTTGTCTTTGTTAAGAATTATTTTTGCAACCTTCTTTGCTAGATTCTCCAATGAAGCCAAGTTTCCTTATTTTTGAATATGAACCTTGATACCTAGTCCCTGCACATCAACCGCTTTTCCAATACCCAAGTTATAGAACTCAAGCTTTTTGATGTCATTGTTGATGGCGGCACCCGCAAATTCTATTGTGTCATTTTTCAGGAAGTTGCGGAGGAGTGGGGGGATGAAACTCCTAGCATAATCTTGGTATAGCTGGTAAATCAGGTAGTACTTACCCACACAAAGCCGTAGAACAGCAGCGCGTTGTGGCTCTTGGTTCAAGAGAGAAATTTGCTGCTCGAGTGGAAGCTTCTTACGCTCTTTGTTGTGGGCATATCTAGTATACTCACATTCAAGGCCGACAACACGAAACTTTGCATGATTAAGATACTTCTTCCAGATGAGTCGGATGAAGGCCACAACCGTTGAAGGGTTGCTCGTCACCACAGTATGAATTCTTATGTCGCCCTTGTTGATACGAAAAAGGCGATCTGGATGATTTTTCTCCACTCATGGGGAATTGGACACGGACTCTGCTGACTTTGATATTGCGAAGCTTGACATGGCCCACAACTGTTCGCCGATGTTGATTGCACACCGGATCAAATGAACCATTTGTGATATCACATGCAATGGGTGTTGATGACGACAAAGGATTTGACAATGCTGATGTTGGGTTCACATGATGTTTCTCATAAACATGGTAGTTGGGGTACACTTCCTTGCATTCAAAGGGAAACTTGTGAACCGCGCCAGAGAATTCTTTGCTGGATTTATGGACTAGCGCAAGAATAGACTCTGGACCGTCAACTGGGACATTGATCTGCATATTTGTTATCCTTCCGTGTGGAAACGATGAGGAGGGCGATATTACGTTGGCCCTATTCACATGTTTCGCAAAGTAAATCTTATCCACTGTCTTCTTTTTTCCTCTGTATGCAAGTGCAGGAGTTCCATATTTTTCCCGCACTATTGCTTTTTCATGGCATTTAAATTGTTCGTGTGATGATGATCCCACTCCTAAAATATTTTCTTCCATATATGAAGTCACAAAATCAGGAGCAATAACTTTTTTGCCTTCCCTCTTACTTCCCATGGTTGAATTTTGAAGTGGGAGCATGAACCCGTCCTTGGGTGCAGAGCAGACTTCTTTTCCTTGGTCATGTTCAGTTGTTGGTGCAATCATAGTATGCATATGTTGATCTATTGCACCCACACCTAAACCAATTGGCACATCAAGCCAGATGTCTCCAATGCGGGGTGTCATGGACTGCGACACTTGACCTTCCATACCTTCTGGAGAAAAACCATATGTTAGTTTTCTCATACCACCATATATTTGGTAGGCAGATATATTTTCAAAACTCATATGTTGTATGCCATGTTGCAATTTCAAAAATGAGGGGAGAAATAGGTTCCACCAGGCGTGCCAGAATCTGATGACGGGAAAATGGGGCGATAGAATAAATAATACAAAAGCGTCCACGTCATAGAGACATATAGTATAATTTAAATGCATAAATACATAACATAGCAGAGAGATCAAACATTGCAGGTACTTTATTTCCAGAACTCTTACATATACATAAAATAACTGTTAATTACATCTTCGAAGAGAAAACCCCTGATTAAGAATTCCAACATAGCTATTACATGGCATTACAACATATGGGCATTACAAAATGTAGAAATAAAATAAGACTACAAAATAAAAAAATAAAAGTCTTCCTCCTTGTTGTTGTCGACTTCGGCGTGCTTGGGGCCTTGAATTTGTTTATGCTAACATATGGGTAGCATGATAACCATGATTCGATTCACTTATATCATATGACATTTGATGTTCATATATATAGCACGTGGATGCTTTGTCTATTTATGCCTAGCTCATTAACCATTTGATATTTTAGTAATAAGAAGTGTTTTCATATAAACATTTATTTAATGGTTTACTAGCCAGTTCATTGAGCGTACGTGCAATATAGGGGATAACTCTTTTTTATGAGTTAATTTGATCATGCATGTCATTCTATATGGATGCATGGAAGGAGAAATATTTGGTTCACTTTATAGCAATGTATATAGCATTGCATCAAGCCAACATATGAAGAGGCTATATGGAATTTTATGATGAGATATTTAGTTGCACCATGTTATGTTTAGTGCAAGTGACATAGGGTATGGTCTTATTTATCTTTGATGTCGTCAATGCATGCATCTATTTATTGTATAGCCTTGTGTAGGTTATCATCTGTAGTTGGAGCATTTGCCTTATATTTAGAAACATAGTTTATACTCATAAGTTGCTGGATTATTTTATATATTTGACCATAGTTTAGGGTATTGGAGTAGTTTTGATATTTAACCGTAGTTCATACTCTTAAGGTATTGGAGTATTTTATATATTTGACTATAGTTTATACTCTTAAGGCGTTGGAGTATTTTATATATTTGACCATAGTTTATACTCTTAAGGTATTGAAGTATTTTGATATTTGACCATAATTTATACTCTTAAGGTATTGGAGTATTTTGATATTGAACCGTAGTTTATACTCTTAAGGCATCGGAGTAATTTTGTATTTGGCCATTGTTTATACTCTTAAGGTATTGGTGTATTTTATATATTTGATTGACCATAGTTTATACTATTAAGGTATTGGAGTATTTTCCATTCTTGACCATAGTTTATACTTTTAAGGTATTGGAGTAATATTTTGAACATTTTACCATAGTTTATACTCTTAAGGCATTGGAGTAATATTTTGGTTATTTTTTATCTAGTTCATTAACCATTCGAAATTTGATAATAAGTATTGTTTTATGTTATATGAGCGTTTTTAATGGTTAATAAGCTAGTTTAGCAAGCATGTGTGCAATTAATATATGGTATAACTCATTTTGTGAGCCAAGTTTATCATGCGTGTGATTTCTATATGCATGCATGGAGTATAAGGAGTGTGTAATATGTTTGGTGAAAATACACCTATCCTTATGTTCAGCTACCATATGGGGAAACTATATGTAATATGATGATGAAATGCACTATGTTTTGTTTAGTGCAAATGACATGGGTATGATCCTAGTCACAATATATTTCTATGGGTATATGCACCTATATGAGATGAGCATATGGTTTAATTTTAATCTAGATGATTATCTTATAGCATGTAAGCTAATTTTCTACATGCATTTGTATATAGTTGAATATGCATGCACCTATATGGAATGCGTGGTTTGATTTACGCCTTACCAATACTAGTTCAAATATATCACATGGAACTAGCAAAATATTTATAGTTCTATATTTCAGATTTATGAGAATATTTTATAAAGTTTGGTTTCACTTGTATTAGTACTAACATCATGTAGCAACATTGTGCCCATGTGCAGCCTAACCGAGCGTTGTATGATTCCAACTAGTTTTATATGAGAAACTAGTAACATAACTATATGAGCATATTTTAATGTGGTTTCTCTTCACCCGTACTATGACTAACACCGTGTAGCAATATGCCCACGTGTGGCATATAACCGAATGGATCAAGGATACATATATCATTTTCTACGTTTTATGGGCATGACGCAAATTATCAATTCAGTTTAGTAATATGACACTAAACAATGCATGCATGAATATTTTGATTGTCATAATTATTTCGAAATTAACAACATTATTTGAGCATAAGAAAGTAGTGACATAACTTGTATGACATGCAACCATTATTTTAATCAGTCTTGCTTTACATGTATACCTACTGATGCTCCATCAAAGTGCATGGTGCTAGTGAATATTCTACACGTACATGACCGTATGCATTTGAGTTTGATTTTTTTTAAGTCTTGGTCGTATACTCATCTAGATTATTAGCTAGGTAGACGCAAATAAATACTTATTTTATATGCAGAAATAATATTGTAATTGCTACCAAGATGGGATTTATGAGACCCAAAATAATATGGAGTTTGTTTCTACTTATATTCCCGATTTGTATCGACATGGCGATCAGAATCGCCATGTGACCGAACCAAGACGAATTTTATTATATGCACGTAATTTCTATCAACATAGGATCAATGATCATTATGAGAACAAACTAGAAAGGGGATCGTTAGTACAACGCATATGCAACATGTAGGAGAAATATGCATGTTCCTTGATTTCTACCGGGATGGTCGAATTAAGAACGATTGTTGTCGTAGATTAAACATGCACCTTGGTTTGTACCGCGATGGCCGAACCAAGGACAAAATTTGAGGTAGATTAAACATGCATCTTGGTTTGTACCGCGATGGCCGAACCAAAGATGATTTTTGTTGTAGATTAAATAAGCATCTTGGTTTGTACCGCGATGGTCGAACCAAAGATGATTTTTGTTGTAGATTAAATATGCATCTTGGTCTGTACCGCGATGGCTGAACCAAAGATGATTTTTGTGTAGATTTAATATGCGTCTTGGTATGTACCGCGATGGCCGAACCGAAGATGATTTTTGTTGTAGATTTAATATGCGTCTTGGTATGTACCGCGATGGCCGAACCAAGGAATTTTTTTGATGCAGATTACATATGCGCCTTGGTGTGTACCGCGATGCCGAACCAAGGACAAAATTTGTTGTGAATTAAACATGCATCTTGGTCTGTACCGCGATGGCCGAACCAAAGATGATTTTTTTGTAAATTAAATATGCATCTTGGTATGTACCGCAATGGCCGAACCAAAGATGTTTTTTGTGTACATTAAATATGCATCTTGGTCTGTACCGCGATGGCCGAACCGAAGATGATTTTTGTTGTAGATTAAATATGCGTCTTGGTCTGTACCGTGATGGCCGAACCAAGGACAAAATTTGATGTAGATTAAATATGCATCTTGGTATGTACCGCAATGGCCCAACCAAAGATGATTTTGATATAGATTAAACATGCACCTTAGTTTGTATCTCGATGTACCGTAATGACCGAACCAAAGATGATTTTTGTTGTAGGTTAAATATGCGTCTTGGTCCGTACTGCGATGGCCTAACCAAGGACAAAATTTAATGTAGACTATATATGAGCCTTGGTCTGTACCGCGTTGGCCGAACCAAGGGCTAAAGTTTTAGGAGAGGAGGAAGAAGAAAGCTCTCTGGCTTGTATCGCAATGGCCAAACCAGAGGCTAGAGCTATGAATCTCACCTTCAAACCTTGTTCAAACTTTTGAGCAGATGTTCTCCAAGCTAGCGCATGCGGCGTATAGCACTCGTGGATGTCAAATGACCGGCTGGAAGCAACTAAACAGTCAACACGTATGAAGCGTGGCTGTTGAGACGCTGATAGCGAGCAACGCTGACTACAAGTGCCGGCGGCGAGACGACGAACAGGCGAGGCAAGCGGTGGCTGGATGGGAGAATGGGCAGAGCTTCGGCGCGCTGGGAAAAATGAGCGGGGGGACGATGAGACGGCGCCTCGTCCAGTTTATATAGGCGAAGCGGCAGGCTCTGGCGCGCGCCTCCACGCCTAGATCGTGAAGATCGTGGGCGAAAACGTGAACGTACTGGTTGATTGCAGAGTGGCGCGTCCGTTTCCTGTATACTTTGCATGCGATTTTCCCGTGGAGCCAAAGGCCGGGACGTGCCATCGGGGCTTTAGTTTAGTGTATTCGCATGGGCTCTGGTTGTGTATGCATGAAGCCGCCATGCACGGCTTTGGGCCGCGGGCTGGGTGATCTCAATTCTTGATTCGTGTGGGAATTGGAGGCTTCCCAGGCCATTTGCCCTCGTCGCGGTCGGATCATTTTTTGAACGGATGGGATTTCGGCGGTGGCACCACTTGTAATTTCCTCAGCTTCTATATATAGCCATACATCATTCGTTTTCTCCCCACCCGGTGAAAATCCTAGCCGCCCGAACGCCTCCACGCACGAGCCGCCTTGCCCTCGCTCCTCCCGCCGCTGGCGAGCCACGCCGCCGCCGCACCTGCAGGTCACCCCGCCGCCTCGCTGCGCTCACCTCTTTCTCTCTCTGCTCGAGCAGGTCGCCATGGACGCCTCCTGCAGAAGCTTCGTTGGCCTCCCGTGCTCGGCCTCGTTGGTCTTTGCCGCCGCCTTCCGGATCCGGCGTGATTACGATGGATCCGCGTCGCCCCGCCACCGCCAACCTCCCTCGCGTCGTCCTCAACCCGCCGGCGTCGGCACGCCGTTGCCATCCCGCCGGTGACCTCCTGTTCCCGCCCGCTCGTACGGAGAAGTTTGTCTCTTTCTCACTCTCTGGCTTGGGAAGGAATGGTACATCTCCCTCGGTGGTGAAGATAACACATCTGTTCTATCCTGCAATGGACAAAGTTTGTAGATTTATTAACGGGATTTCATTCTTAATGTTGTTAAGGGAATCTTGGTATTAATGGGATTTCATTTTTGATGTTGTTAAGGGAGTCTTGGTATAGTGAAAGATTGTAATACGTGCCTTTCTTATTTCTTAGGTCCTGGATATGCATAAATAAACGGGTCAAAATTTGCAGGTTTAGTAATTTGGACTTCCTTCTTGATGTTGTGTGATGAGGTTTTGATAGAATAAACGATGTTAATTTGAGGAAGGTGAGATTCCACGTTTGCAGCTACCAACCCATGTTGCTAAATTCAATACACTGCAATTCATGTGCTGCTATAGTGTTTATTTACGTTCCAGTATAGATGTGGGTCTTTTTTTAGATTATTTACATTCAAATCACCCTCTAGCAAGTGTAAATCCAACAATGAGAATGTTTACTCTAGCTAGGTTCCTGTGCATTGGTGATTTTTTTGGTTCTTTCTGCTAATGAGATGCTCAAATCTAACTAGGATCTTACAAAGGAGGTTTTTATTACCTTTTTAAGTTGTTGGGTACCTCAGCTAGGTGCAAAGGGGAATTTTGTTTGTTCTTGCCTAGGAAATACTCAAAACTAGCTAGATTCCTAGGAGTTTTTTTGTTGTCTTTCTTAGTTTGTTTGATACCTCACTTATTCGTTGTCAAGGATGGGCTGGATTTGTCCTGGAGCTCTTTTCCCCTTTTATTCCTTTGCTTGATGTGTTTCTCCTCCTTTCAAATCAGAGTAGGGAGGAAGAGGAGGAGCAGGCTGCAAGGGAGATGGAGAGGGGAAGGAAAGATTCCTCTCTTTTCTTTTGGTTTGCAGGTCAGGCTCAGGTTGGGTTCGTGTTTCAGGCTGAAGATGCCGGCCCAGGTTGCCGATGTGCTGCTGGACGTGCAGACCGGAGCTCCAGTGCGTGTCCATGGAGCAGGTCCGTGCAGGTCAGTGGTGCCCCCTTTGTGTGTGTGTGTGCGCGCGCGTTGAACAAGCTCACCTCTGAATAATCTTGGTGAATTGCTGTTGCCTAATATCTTGGTTTATTTTATTTTATCCTGTTAAAACATTATCCCCCATCTTTCTTATACTATTGCTTTCAAGAACAAAGATATATATTCCTGCTGTGATTTGTGTGCACCTATGAATGACTAGGATACTTTTGTGTGTGCATCTAGGCCGGCTTCTTTGTGTATGTGAGTACTGAATAATGGTAGAAGAAGAAATCACCTTTTTGCTTGCCGAAGATGTTTTTATCTGCTCTAAATCTTGATCTCTTGTTGCTGCTCCTACCTTCACTCTAGCAGACTAATCTTTGTAGTTGTGTGCGTGAGGTCGACCACGGCAGAGAAGCATAGGTTGCGCTCGTGCAGCTGCTATGTCGGGGTCATCATTGAGCGGTAGTCGTTCTAGCTCCGTGCGCGCTCTCAGGTATTGCATCCCAGCTTCTCCATTCTCTCACACGGACGTCCATACACAGACAACTTTGATCCCATTTTTTAGCTGCTCTATACAGCGAAGCAAAGAGTCGTGGATGCAGTGAGAGCATGATTGGCGTGTCCGCCAGCGGAGAGGCAAACCGGAGCTGCAGGTCGTTGAACGTGGCGATTTTACTGTGAGGATCTCATGTCTTTCTCTATGTATCTCTGTCAGTTTCGTTCCCCTTTTTGCTAAGCATTCATGCCTATCATATCACTACGGTTTTTCTTATTTTTTTAGTTGTGGATTTCTGTTAAGAATGATTGTTTTGATTAATTATGATTTAAATGTGTTAGCCCAGACCCAGATGGATTGGTTTCGAGACATTTAGAGTAAATTTTAAATGTGTTCACATTCTGGGTTGTAGCTCACAAATGAAGAGCTGAGAGAGCACTTATGTGTTGCAACAAATGCTGGGTGCTGCTTTGGCATGCTCCTTCTTCTCATTTTTCTTTGTTTTTTCTTATATGTATGATCCTTTTTTCTTATCATTTTTCTTTGTTCTTTTTTCTTATATGCATGATCCTCTTTTCTTTCTGTTGATATTTGTGTGCCTTCTCAAAGGCTTGGATAACGAATTTTGGTTCATCTTTTGTTTTACTGCAGACATCAAAGATACAAATGTCTGCGAGAAAGACATGCAGATTGGCCCGTTATTTTCAGTGAGATTACTATGAGAAGGCACGGCAAAACCAAAAGTAATACGCATGTATTTTGTTCACCTTATAAAAAGTACGACCTTCTTTTCATCGCCTACTAATCATTTGTGATTTTCCCTTTGGTTTTGTTGCAGACTGGTTGCTGTTTTCAGTTTCCCGTCCTTCTGGTTGATCCACTGGTATGATTTATTTACTATATTTGGGAAGTAGGATTAATTCTACCACACTGAATGTTTATCATGTTTGTGGGTTAATTAATTGGTGCTCAATATATTTGACAAGGTGGCAGTCATACTTATATAGCTAAATTTGGTCAAGTACCCTGGCAGGAGATACAAATAAGGTTGAGATTACTATGTGTAATACTTTTGGTTCATATTTTGTTTGTGCAACTGAAATTTATACTTGAATCTGGTTATGATTTTTATATATGTGAATTTTTCATCTAGAAGTGCTTGGTAGGCATAGGCAACTTCAGGTTTAGTGTTTCTCATAGTAGATATTTGTATTGTTAATATTTGTGTGAGAAGCAAGGTATAAAACCCAAATTTCCTTTTCATGTTGTTTATATGTATGCTCCACTTCCTTTTAGAAATTCAACAAAAACTTCATGATCATAGAAAATAAATGAATATATGCAAGTTGGTTCAACATAGAAATTAATCACTGGGATCCTAATCATAAAAGCCACACATTGTAGGTTGTTCAACATGTATTTAGTTGCTCAGTTCAAGATTGTAGGTTACTTTTGCTATGTGCTTAATAAACTGCTTGCTTCTTCAGTTCATGCCTCATACATGTATTTGGTTTCAGATAATGTCCTTATTTTTTTTGCTTTAAATCATGCAAAAAACTTCTTTTGTTAGATTGACTTAATAATAGATGTTGTCTTCTCTGATGCGCAGATGCAAAAAACTTCTTCTATTAGAGTTGTTCAGCTATGAGGTGGCGCACTCCACAGCCACGATGGGGTGTTATCTAATCAGCAGAGGCAGTTGGCTCTACCAATAACTAATAAGTATTAGAAGCATCGCAGGGAAATGATGGGCTAGGCGACAACAAAGGGCAACCATTACGTGAGTTCTAACCATCTTTTATTTGTTCCCATGTTAACATTGTCACTGTTTGTTGAGGTTGAGGTTCCAGTCTTTAAGCAACCTGCCACGTCTTCGTCCACAGATCTGCAGGCTGAAAACATAATAACGTAATTAATCTACTTTCTCAAATACTGAATTTTTTAAAATCCTTAGCAATAGTGTGTGATTACAAAACAATCCTTACATTTATTTATTTTGCAAAATGGGTGTTTTAAGTTGTTTTTATGTTTTGAAAAAAAGAGAAGATTTTTTTTCTTACAAAGGCCTATGCCTTTTCATGTTAATTGTCATGCAGTGCTAAATCATATAAGTCTCCTTACTGAACACGTCGGTTAACTTATTGCTTATATTTACGACCACAAAGTCTATTAGTACTCTAGAAATGAATATTGATTTCAACATTTGCGATACTTGCCTTCTACCTGCAGTAAGTAGCAATGCTTTTAGTTTGTTGACACTGAATTTTGTTGCTCTGAATGTGTGTATGAAGTCACACGGAGCAACTCATGGAAACACATTGAGGCAAAGCGGGCAATGAGGTGAAGTCTTTGGCACTCAAAGACTACATTTTGCTGCGAACTTTGTCAAGTGATCATACTTTTTCAACTTTGCTTCTCACATAATTTCATTTAGCTTTTAGGTGAGTGGTGGATGTTTAGGCAAATCACATTTTTGGTTCCACGTTTTAATATGGATATTTACTCTACAAATCACTTAATATATACAGTAAGTGGAGATAAGCGAGATTAAGTACGTGAGAGATTGGATAGTTATCATTCTGGATCTTAGAAATGTTCAAAAGCTTATATATTTTGCATTTGAGATGACAAGTAAGCTTCACAAAATAGAATTTCCCCTTGTATCTTTTTTTCCTGAAAGACAACGTTTACTAAAACATTTCTCACATGAAGATTCCAATTCCAATACTTCCTTTTTTCCCTTTTATGTGCTAGAGTTTTCTCCAGGGATTTATACATACTATAGATCAGCACGACATCACTCTTTTAAATAACACACTGCCATATCTTATCTAATACCTATGTGATTTATGTTTTCTGATGGTGTCCGCTAGATCTATTACAAATATCAGGATTTTATACATACCATAGATCAGCACGACATCACCCTTTAAATAACACACTGCTTAATCTTATCTAACACCTATCTGATTTATGTTTTCTGATGGTGTCCGCTGGATCTATTACAAATTTGATATTTTTCTTTAACTGTGGACTTTGTACTAGCGATTCCCCTATGCTCAAGCAGGCACTTATTGCAAAGTCACTTGGTTGTTTCTGGACGACCATGGCCGTTATCACAACCATGTCACTGTTCATTTAGAGTTTTGGACTACCAGACTGTGGGTCTCCAGAACGTCCCTTTGCCAGGTATAAACTATCTTTCTTACCTACTTGCTCTCGTATTTCTTGTGTCCAGTCTTAAAATTGATGTGCCTTCTCCAGTTCTCCTCTTAGTCATCAACTATGTTTGCCATTTGCAGTTTCTGTGCACGTATTTTGAGACTGGAGCTGCTAATGAATGAGCACCTCAGCTGCCTGAACTGCATCGCTTTTGAAAGTGCCTTCCACCCTCGTGTTTCCATTTTGGTCACGGTGATATCCGTGTGTAGAGGGTGGCAGCAACTTTGTGCCTTATTCATTTGCATGTAAATATGTAGTTCGGCTGTACAAACAAATGACTATGTTGAATCAGATAGGTATTAGATCACCTGTCCAATCGTGTTTCCTTTTTGATACTTATTATGAGGCCAAAGTTATGAGATTTCGTTCTCATATAAACCCTCTATGTTAGCTTTGCGTATAAGTGGTCAGGCCATGTGGTTTCTCAAAGATCATGGGTGCAAACTTATTTGTATTCCCAATCCAAATCTTCCATGATATTTTTAAAGTTTGTGCCTGACAATTTGTTTGTGGGATCTAAATCCCAGTTTGTTTTTGCGAACATAATTTATCCCCTAATTTTGCGTATCTTATTTCATGCAAAAGTGAGATATCCCTTGCCATGTCTCATTGAACTTCTAATTGAAAGGAAAGTAGTATTTATTTCTATACTTCTTTACGCACTTATCCGTCCAATGAGAAATATTTCAATCTGGCCAGAATTATAAATATGAAGTGTATTCCATCATTATCATAGAGTGGAGTTCTGGTTTCAATATACCTTGATACAAAATGTCTTCCAAATCATCTGGACACCATATTATTTCCTTTGTGTTTTAAGAAGTTTGGGTTGTCTGCTAGCCTGGCAAACATTATAAGGCATCAAAATGTTCTTCCGTTTCTTGTTTCTTATTGATATGCGTTGTTGAAAAATTGTGGCTTATGAAACTTTATATTATGTATGCATGCACTCAAATAATTTACTGTGTATCTATCACTTATGAGTGTCAAAATCATTTGTGCATATACTAATCTAGCTCTACCATCTTACAAAACGGCGATGCATATCTGTTTGCCCACCGTATGGCGGGCAATGCGCGGCAAGCCGCACCACCTATCTAGTTAGTAGGTAATCTTGCCGGCTAATCCCATGCATGATGCATCCATGCACGCAGGGTAGGATATGTAGCTGCACGTATTTATTTTCTTTGCCATGTACGATTTATATGTGACATTAGCTAGTCAGTCAAAACAACTTACGCTCGTATAGCTAGCGATAGTCATTTTATATATGTATTTATCTTAATGAAATCCTTTTGCGCATTTTATATATGTATACCGCCCTTGTTGATACAAAATGACGATCTGGATGATTTTTCTCCACACTCATGGGGAATTGGACACGGACTCTGCCGACTTTGATATTGCGAAGCTTGACATGGCCCACAACTGTTTGCCGATGTTGATTGCACACCGGATAAAATGAACCATTTGTGATATCACATGCAATGGGTGTTGATGACGACAAAGGATTTGTTGGGTTCACATGACGTTTCTCATAAACATGGTAGTTGGGGTACACTTCCTTGCATTCAAAGGGAAACTTGTGAACCGCGTCAGAGCATTCTTCGCTGGATTTATGGACCAGCGCAAGAATATACTCTGGACCGTCAACTGGGACATTGCTCTGCATATTTGTCATCCTTTCGTGTGGAAACGATGAGGAGGGCGATATTACATTGGCCCTATTCACATGTTTCGCAAAGTAAATCTTATCCATTGTCTTCTTTTTTCCTCTGTATGCAAGTGCAGGAGTTCCATATTTTTCACGCACTATTGCTTTTTCATGGCATTTAAAATTTTCATGTGATGATGATCCCACCCCTAAAATATTTTCTTCCATATATGAAGTCACAAAATCAGGAGCAATAGCTTTTTTGCCTGCCCTCTTACTTCCCATGGTCGAATTTCGAAGTGGGAGCATGAACCCTTCCTTGGGTGCAGAGCAGACTTCTTTTCCTTGGTCATGTTCAGTTGTTGGTGCAATCATAGTATGCATATGTTGATCTATTGCACCCACACCTGGACCAATTGGCACATCAAGCCAGATGTCTCCAATGCGGGGTGTCATGGACTGCGACACTTGACCTTCCATACCTTCTGGAGAAAAACCATATGTTGGTTTTCTCATACTACCATATATTTGGGAGGTAGATATATTTTCAAAACTCATATGTTGTATGTTATGTTGCAATTTCAAAGATGAGGGGAGAAATAGGTCCCACCGGGCGTGCCAGAATCTGATGACGGGAAAAATGGGGCGATAGAATAAATAATACTAAAGCGTCCACGTCATAGAAACAGATAGTATAATTTAAATGCATAAATACATAACATATAAGAGAGATCAAACATTGCAGGTACTTTATTTCCAGAACTCTTACATATACATAAAATAACTGTTAATTACATCTCCGAAGAGAAAACCCATGATTAAGAATTCCAACATAGCTATTACATGGCATTAGAACATATGGGCATTACAAAATGTAGAAATAAAAGAAGACTACAAAATATACTCAGACATATACCTTCCGCTGATGTATTGTATTTAAGGCAGTTGTATGCCGATTGTAGGAGATGTTGTATCCTTGTTCTGTAATGTTGTGATATCATGTTGGAAATCCGGGACTTATGACTTTGTCATATGTCGCGGTGGGACCGATATGTGCTTCGTCCCCGGATCTGGATGGAAACATCTAGATTTGGAACAGTACCGCATATCGGGCCCTACAACTTGGTATCAGACCCTTACCGATCGTAGGATCCCTTTTCTGGCCAAAGTCGAGTCTAGACAAAAACTATTTTGTAGTTACTAAGTTAGTTATCGGAGAGTATGGATATTTTTACTCCTTACCCTTGCTCTCGTCAGGACAAGTGTCGTAAGTGTTTTAATTCTTGCCTTATCCCCTTTCCAAACTTTAGGATCTCGAGAGTGTGGAGTTTCGAAACCGTTACAATGCCTTGCTTGCAGCGTATTGTCTCGATTCCGATCTCAGCTTTGGGGAATCTTGTAGTACCTTCAGTTCTTCCGACTCTGGGTAAACATCTTGGTCATCCGTTGACTTCATTCCTCTTGCCCAGTATCCTCATGATTTGAGTGAGAGTACTTCCCTTGATCGTCGCCTTGAAGTGTCGCTCTTCCTCTTGATACTGACGGTTTCGTTTTTCCGACGATGTCCTCTCTCTGCGGAAATTTATCTCAACCGAAGTTCAACGTCGACATGGAGCAGAGTCCCTTGTTGGTGGTGTTGAAGATCGTCGTCTCTCTTTTCTCTCCCCCCCTCTGCCCCGGATCGTCCAGGATCTCGGGACGAGATCCCTTGTTGGTGGTGTTGTATTGTAACAGCCCAGATTTCACAAAAATAATTTTTTTTGTTTTCGATGTGAATTGTTTGATTATCTGAATTGTTTGCGGTGTTTGCATCCCTGATTTATCGATCGGCGATTATTTTCCCCCCTCCTATCTCGTACCGGACGGAGACCGACCCTTGCCACCTGGACACTCGACCTTTGCAACACCGGGTTTCACCCGATCACCGTCGCGAAACCCGCACGAGACCAGCAGCCAACGGAACGAAAAAACCCGTTTAATAAGTAAACGGGATATTTTTATAGCGCACCGAAAAGTGTTCTCGAAACGGTTCCAGCGCGAGGTGAATGCCGCCGGCTTGACGCACTGATCGCGCAGTTCAAAGTTTTACCAGAAATCGGAGGTCCTGCGGACCCCCGGCGGTCAGAAATGTAAACACCGCGCGTGCGAGAGAAAAACCGGGGATGTTTTTGCAAACTGCCAGCCACCTGGGCTATATAAAGACCACCACACTCCCACCCATTTCTAGGGTTTCCCTAAGACAAAATTGCAGCGACCCCCCTCCACTTTGCCCAAAATTTGCCCCACAACCCCAGATCTGCGAAACCCTAAGTCCCAACAATTTCCGGCCGTCGGATCGCGAGATGGAGGGCTTAGAGAGCTCCACGTCACCCTCAGCCAGCCTTCCCCAGTTCGGGCCACGCAGGGCCAGAGAGTCGCCGTCGTCGGGTGCATCCGGGCCTGGAGGCCCTCGGCCGCCCGAGCTCCACCCACTGATGTCTCCAACGACCTCGCCGCCGGCGAGATCCCGGCCACCATGCCGCGTTGCTGCAGGTCACCTCTCCTCCTCCCCTCGACCTCCCTCTTCTCCTCTCACCCGCCGCCTTTCCTCCCTCCCGCAGGAGCCCGCGCAGGGCGCCGCCGCGCCGGACCTTGTAGCCGCCATGGACGGAGGAGCCGCATCGGCCCGAGCTCACGCCGCCTCGAGGCCCCGCTGGATCTCACCGCCACGCAAACTGGACGCCGTGACCCATCTCCCGCCGGATCTGGCCCCGTCGTGTGCCTCCCCGCGACCCCCTCGCCACCTCTGCCGAAGCCAGCCGCCAGCGGCCTGCTACCCCTCGTCGCACCGCCACCCGATCCAGGACGATGTCGAGCGCCCCGCTCCCGATCTCGCGTGGGCCGGCACAGCACGAAGGCCCACCAGCACTCCTCCTTCCCCAGCACGGCCGGCGCCAGCGGCCAACCCGAAGCCGGCGGCCCATCTCTTCCCACAGCGGCTCCTCGCCCAGGGCGCGCCCCTGCTATCTAGCGCCGCCTCCTCTTCATGGGTCGAAGCCCGCGCGGTGAGTTGGCGCCCTTCCATTTTTTTCTTTGTTGTTGTGCACTGTTGGGCTCGGCCTAGAGCTATTTGACGCTCGTGTGCGCGAAATAATATCTTGCGCCCACCTGGTTAGATCCATGAATAGCAGATTCGGCCCGGTATATTTTTTTTCTGGTTTATTAATAAAAATTGGCAGATTGTGTTATTATTTTCCGAGGCCCGTATCTTTTTAACGGTAGCTCGGATTGTCAGAACCCTCTGTTAGGTATGTGCTAGGGTAAACTATTGCCTTTGCATCATGTCAAATTTTCAAAAAGAAATCTTGGAAATCAATTTCAAAATCCAAATGGGAGAAGGAACACCCCCCAGATGAATTAATTCAAAAGGCCAGATAAAAATCTTTTCCAAAAATTCATGTTAGAGTTTTGAAAAGTCTTATAAATGAGTGTGATCACATATCAAATGATGTGGGACCCACCCCATGCTCATAGATTTTTCAAATATTCAAACAGTACCTTGGAATTAAAGAAATACCCCTATTTGATTTAAAATTCAAATCATTTGAATTTTAAAAATGTTGAAAGTTTATGAGTGGCTAGTCTATATTATTATGAGGCCACATAAAAGTTTTCAGCATTTAATAAAATGTTTAGCTATTTATTTTTAGCTAAACAGAACAAATGTCAGGAAAGAAAAATAGAAAAGAAATCAGAAGCTTACCTCTCGCCCAGGGGCGAGGCCCATTCACCTCAACCGGCCCAGCCCACCTGGAGGGGGTACATGCGTCTTCTTCCCTCCAGGCAGGCAGGCACCTCGCCGGCGAGCGCCGTGGGCACGACAGGCAGCTGCCTGCCTGCCCCGAGCCCTATCTCCTCGCCTGGAGACGTCTGGGAGACGTCCCGATCCTTCTCCCTCCCTCCAGAACCACCTCCCCCTCCTCCCTCGCCGTGTTCGTCGTCGACAGGAGAACTCGCCGGAGCACCGAAGCGCCCCCGCGTAGCCTTTGACGCCGAGGAGCCCCACCAAGATGTCCAACGTGCTTTCCGTCCTCGTCTTCGTCGACTAGCAGAAGCCGGAGCTCCAATTTGTACTAGGAGTGACGCCAGGTTCATCGGATCGCCGCCGGCCGCCGGAGCTCGAGTTGATCGATTCGCCGCCGCCGTAACTTCCCCGCCTCCGACGCCTGCTCCAACGTGTTCACCAGCGTCTGGTGAGCTTTTCCCCTCAAACCACGACCCCGTTCGACTCCTCTAACTCGTTCCGCCATGAGAGCCGTGGCTCCTCGCCGCCGGTGTGCTCGCCAGCGAACGCCCGGGAAGCAAACGAGCTTGAGAAGCTGTCCATCGTCTTCGCCGAGCTCTTCTGGTTCGATCCCGACCAGCCCAACGCCTTGACGAGCCCCTAGCTCGATCCCGTTCCAAGCCGTGCCTCGGACCGCCGCCGTTCAAGTCGCCGTCGTCGAGTCAAGCCTCCCCGTGGTCGCCCGACTCGCATAGGTGGAGCGCGAGTTCGAGGGCTACCCTCTGGTGGTCTCAGCGAGCGTTCTGGTGGCCGAGAGCACCCTCTCCGTGCTGCGCCGCCGTGGCCAGGCCGCCGGCGTTTAGCCGCCGGCGTGTCAGCCCAAAGCCCCCCTGTTAATTACCCAGCTAATGACCCCCTGGGTCACTGACCAGTGGGCCCAGTGGCTTAATTAAGCCACTGGATTAAGTTAACCCACGGGTTAAATTAACGCAGTCACTGACACCGTGGACCCACATGTCAGGTGACGCAATAAATCATTTTATGAATTTTCAGAAAAGCAAAATGTTTTAAAGAAATTCCAGAAAATCCAGAAAATACCCCAAACTTTGGAAATTCATAGAAAATTCATATTAACTCCAAATTGGACAAATAATATATGAAAAATGATCAGGAGAAAATTATCTTTCCAAATATGCAACTTTCAACTCTGTTTGAGTTGAATTTAAAATGTGATCAGTAGCATTTGCTATTTTATTTAAATGGAATTAAATCAAATTCAAATCAAATAATTTTGCAACTTGAACCGTGGAAACATGCTACAATTCAATCACACATCAGAGGCATATCTTATACATTTGAAGTTGATTCAAAATGATCAAACTATGTCACATTCAACTTGCCTAAGTTAAATTCAAATGTGGAGTTTGAATTTGCATTTTAAATGCAATATATTCCACTTAAATGGAATTGCCTCACACATCAAAACTTATACTTCAAGCTTTAACATTCAATCATGTGCTTGAGCATTGCATTCATATTGATTGCTACTTTGTGCTTTGTTTGTCGAGTAGAGGTGGAACCGGAGCAGGAGGCTACCCCCTTCGCTGAAGATCCAGAACCCGAACCTCGTCAGCAAGGCAAGCAAACCCCCATTGATCATGTCGATAAAATCCCACTTCCCTCTCATGTCTCGCTTATGCATTGTATAGGATGATCACCATGTTACGATTCTACCGTATAGATGAACCCATTCCTTTGCATGACCTATCTTTTGTCACAGTAGTAAGCAAACCACAATCCTAGCAACTGTAGGAGTTGTTTGATATCATGTAACCCCTGCAATGTTACTGCTTATTGCATGCTTAGTATGATACCATGTTGTTACTGTGATGAGAGTCGGGATGGGAATGATCATGTTGATGATGGTAGAAAAGTGTCGGTGAATCGACCCAAATACAAGGTGAACGATGAGAGGCTGTGTAGGAGTACACAGTGGGTTGTCTTGTTGAACACCGCCCTAGTACGAGTTCTTGTGTGGTGATACAAGATGAAGAGTACAACCACACATTGGGCTCACTGACCCCTCTCAACCTATTAACTCATCCCTTTCGATGTCCAGATGTCGCAGTAGTTCGGAGTTCTGGTAGGCTTGTGGCCTGGATGCTAAGTGAGAGAACGGCTCACCCGAGACCGGCTTATGCACCATGCACACATCGCTTGGGTCCACTTCGGTAAACCGGCCGGGTTCACGATAGTGGTAGCCAACCCAAGTAGGCGACTTTCTCGGACTAGATAGGCTATGAGGTAACAGTTGTGGTGAGCATCCTCGCTGGCACCCCTTGAATGGTGTCGAGATCAAAGGCGGTAAATGATGGTCATGTGTGTGTAGCGGTACACCCTTGCAAGGTTAACAAAACTATTCGAATAGCCGCGTCCGCGGTTATGGATTGCTTGGAAAGCTTAGCTTGATTATTAGATAACTTGAACCGGATACTTCTAAAACACACCAAGATAAGTGTGAGTGCTATGGCGTGCTTTCTCGTGGGGAAGTCGAGGAAGGCACCATAGTGGTGTATTGGTTGGTGAAAGTAGTGGACTCGTGTACGCTTCTTACCTCAAAGTCTGGTACTCGTAGTTCAGGATTAGCCAAATCAAAGCGGGCACTTCTGCAAGTAAACCCCACCTCCCTTTACCTTGATACATGTGCATGAGTAGTATAGTTCCTATGTAAGTCTTGCTGTGTACGCCTTTGTACTCACATTTGCTTAATCTATGTTTTAGATGACACCACTGACCCCGAAGGTGGCTTCTTCATCGAGCTGGACGACTGAAGTTAAGCTAGTCTAGTCCCAGTCAGCAGACTGGTTCCCTCGTGGAGGGCTTTGTGTTTAAATAAGGCTTCTTAAGCCATTTGTTAAACTTGTCTGTACTCAGACATAATTTGCTTCCGCTCTGTGTTGTAATGTTGGATCACATGTATGTGATCTCTGTGTGTACTCTATAAGAGTTAAAAATAAAATGTACACTTTGTAGAGAATTGCAATGGTACCTGCTGTTCATACAAGGCATGTGGGCTGCGTGTATGTTTATAACATGCATGTCTTCGTATGGGTTTTCGAGACCTTAGTTGTGTTCTGGCTGGCGGTCTTTCATACACCAAGTGGCCCTTAGATGTGCGCAGCTTGGGGCATCGCGATGCGATTGCTCGAGACTCCGTCTCGTGCACACTTTGTGGTATGATCGAGCCCGCCCTAGACCCCGACTAAGTGATCGGGCTGGAGTAAGTCTATGTAAGAGTTTTGAGATAGTCGGTAGTATGGTTGAGGCGACTTGTCTTTGAATATGGGAGTTCACCACCCATATCATTTGACTTGTGTGCGGACGATGAGGACCCATCTCAGTTGATCATCCGGCCTGGATGGGATGCCCCTCACGTACGATGCTTTCCGAGAATGTTCAGTGCTTGGCCTTGTCTGCTTAGACAAGTGGGTGCGGTTCTCGGCTCTCCATATGACTATGTCTTAACTGTACTTGCATACGCTAACCCCGGGTCCCGACAGACTTGGTATCAGAGCAGGACTGACTGTAGGACTAGTAGCCTTGGCCGAAGTTAAGTCTAGCTTGCTATAGTTATGTAGTCACTCTGGGTATATGAGGGAACAACGTAAGGCTTCTTTTTTCTCCTTACCCCTTCGTTCTGAGTTCTGAGTCACCCTCATCTTGTTCTACGGGAAGAAAGGACTAGGCTCTCCTCTGTCTGATTAGAACATCTCGTTGATTGCTTCCTTATAGCCGTAGGAAAGTTGTGTTAGGTTTTCCTAGCATTGTTATAATGCTGATTTCTTACATCATATTATGTAAGTGTTGTTTTCATGATTGAAAGAAATTGTCATTTCTTACAATTACAGCCGTTATGCTGTCCGAGTCATTCCAGGTTTATCTCATAATCTGATGCATTTGCAAACTCCTTTCTATTTCAGATGGCAGATCTTCCCCCTCGGCAGATTGTTCGTTTGACCAGGTGCCTCGGTGTGTGTGGCCATCCCGCCACGTTGATCGAGATGATGTCCTATGTGGGATATCGATGGTACCCTGAGTACACCATCGAGGAGCAGTTCCACGACTTCAACCAGACGCAGTTCCACTGCATTGTCCGGATATATCCGCACCACGTTGGAGTCACCCAGCCTATCCACTTTGGACATGGCATTTGCGTTACCGAGAACATGGCTGTGCAGGATGCTGCATATTCATGTATTACACTGCTGAGAGAGGAGCACACCATGCTGAGAGAGACCTCATTCCGCTATATCCCTGCTGCACTTCCAGGAGAAGAGGGATATTACACCGGACTCTACTCAGATCACTCTGCAGAGGATCCAGCACTCCAGGTGACTGCTAGGTTTGCTAGTGACAGAGATCGTGATGCACGCGCTCTCCGTTTTGAGCTCCACGCCACCCGTGTTCGTCTGTACCAAGCACTGACTCTCTTGGCACCCTTTGTGAGCGTGGGATCAGTTGAGTTTGATGCGATCTACCCAGTGAGGACTCAGATGCCTTCTCGAGTTGCTTGGCCCGAGATTGGAGGCATTTTTCCACCCCGTGGTCCTTTGCTTCCACCCTACACTGGACCTAGGCCCCATCCTTGCCCAAATGGATATCAGGGTCCACAAGCCTCCGTGTTTTCCGATGGTCACCTCCAGCTACCAGGATACGCGGGTAACTTTTATGAGGACTACTATGGAGATGGAGATGAGTGAGACCGCCTGTGGTCTTACTTAGTGAGGATGTAGTAGTATCATAGTATATTGTATGCAAGGTGTCTAAGTTCCAGAGGCTTAGATAAATAATGTATAGGAAGTCAGAGTGCCTCTGAAGGATGTATCATCTTCATCACGTTTGTATTAGCTTGGTGCTTGTACTAAAACGATGTATGGTTTGTATGACAGCTTGTGAATATATGGCTTGTATGCTTTATCACCATGTTGTCAAGATGATTACTTCCTTTGATCTGTAATCCTTCCAGTACTTCAATACCTTGTTTAGACTCTTCAACTCAACTCTGTTGACATTGATTTTTTTCACCATCAGGATGTCTCAAGGAACCCGTGGCCAGGTTGGTCGGAACCAAGGTCGTGCGAATGACCAGGAGGAAGGCAACCTTCCACCCCCACCCACGATGGCCCAAGTTCTGATGGAGGTCGAGAGGAACCGCCGTGACTCTCACCACCTGCTGGAAGTCATCGCACGCAACACCACTCAGCAGCGCAATGAGCTGGTGTCTCTGAACGACTTCATCCGGCTTCATCCCCCGGTTTTCAGTTACTCCACCGAGCCCCTTGACGCCGATGACTGGCTCCGCAGCATCGAGAGGAAGCTCCAAGCCGGCCATGTTGCAGATGGCGACAAGGTCAGCTATGCCACCTAGCACCTCGAAGGTGCAGCAAGCTCTTGGTGGGAGAACTTTCTGATTATGCGCCCCGTTGGACCACCTGCATCTTGGGAGGAATTCTGTACCTCTTTCCGCGAGCACCACATTCCCAAGGGTCTCATGGACCGCAAGCGTGAGGAGTTCTGTAACCTCACTCAAGGCAGAAGGACCGTGGACGAGTTTAGTCGTGAGTTCAACCGACTTGCTCGTTATGCAACTGAAGAAGTCTCCACCGACTCCAAGAAACAAGAGAGGTTCCGTCGTGGCCTCAACTCCGGACTCTGTCGTGAGCTCAACCTTCATGACTTTGCCACATTCCAGGTCCTTGTCAACAAGGCCATCAAGGCCGAGGACATGAACACCCCCAACGACTTTCGCAAACACCCTAGAGATGACAGTTCATCCAGTTCTGGCTCCCAGAGGCGCAAGATCTGGATTCCAAATAGCATGTTCCGCCAGAACAACCCCCCGAGGCCATCCTATGTGGTGCCTCGTCCACCCACCCAGTTCCACCCAGCTCCACCAAACCACCCAGCTCCACGCACTGTTTTGGGAGCTTGCTACAAATGTGGTCAGGCAGGCCACTATTCTCGAGAGTGTCCCCAGAACCAGCTCCAACACCAGAACGTTCCACCCCGTGCCAGAGGCAACAACAACAACAACAATGGTCGTGGCAAGCCACCCCAGAAGGTCTACACCGCCAAACCCGCTCCTTCAGCCACTCGTGGACGTCTGAACCAGATTGCCGCCGAAGAGACTGACGACACCACTGACGTCATTCTTGGTACGCTCCCAGTCAATTTTGTTCCTACTTCTGTTCTTTTCGACCCAGGAGCATCTCATTCATTCATGTCGGAAAGTTATGCACTTCGTCATGAGTTACCCTTTGTTGAATTGTCCACCCCGATGGTTATTCAAACTCCAGGGTCAAGATGGCAAACTAATAGAGTGAGCCATGGTAATCAAATTGCAATTGAGGGTTTAGTATTCCTTGCTTCAGTCATAGCCCTCAAGTCTTCAGACATTGATTTCATCCTTGGCATGGATTGGCTATCAAGAAAGAATGCCTACCAGGATTGCAAAGGCAAATCCGTGAAACTCACCCACCCTTCAGGCACAACCGTTAACTATACCTCACCCAGAACAAGAACCCAAGCGCATTCCTTGAATGTACTTCCCCTTCCCGAACTTGAAGATATTCCGGTGGTTCGTGACTTCCCGGATGTCTTTCCTGAAGAGCTACCGGGCATTCCACCCGACAGATGTGTAGAATTTATAGTGGATCTTGTTCCAGGAACCGCACCAATTTCCAAACGCCCTTATAAAATGGCCCCACATGAGTTAGCTGAGCTAAAAACCCAACTTGATGCTTCGTTGGAAAAAGGCTTCATCCGCCCTAGCTCATCGCCATGGGGTTGCCCCGTTCTGTTCGTAAAGAAGAAAGATGGAACATAAAGGATGTGCGTAGAATATCGCCCGCTAAATTTAGCGACGATAAAGAACAAATACCCACTGCCCAGGATCAATGATCTTTATGATCAACTTGCAGGATCCTCCGTATTCTCCAAGATGGATTTGAGATTAGGTTATCATCAGATCAGAATCCGAAACGAGGACATTCCCAAAACGGCTTTTACTACTCATTATGGTCTTTACGAGTAGACCGTCATGTCCTTTGGTTTAACCAATGCCCCCGCCACATTCTCACGCTTGATGAATTCGATCTTCATGGAGTACCTAGATAAATTTGTTGTGGTTTATGTTGATGATATTCTCATCTACTCGAAGAACGAAGAAGATCATGCCGAACACTTAAGGCTGGTATTGATGAAGCTGAGAGAGCATCGCCTGTACGCTAAATTCTCCAAGTGTGAATTCTGGCTACCAGAAGTGACCTACTTAGGCCACGTGATTTCTGCAAAAGGCATTGCTGTGAATCCCGAGAGAGTTCAGGCCGTCCTTGACTGGACTCCACCTGAATCGGTTAAGCAAGTTAGGAGTTTTCTTGGCCTAGCCAGCTATTGCCGTCGCTTCGTCGAGAACTTTTCTAAAGTTGCAAAGCCTCTAACTGAACTCCTCAAGAAAGATAAGAAATTCTTATGGACTCCCAAGTGCGAGGAAAGCTTTCAAGAGCTAAAAAGAAGATTAACTTCCGCACCCGTGCTTGCACCTCCAGACACCAAAAGAGATTTCGAGATCTATTGTGATGCCTCACGGCAAGGGTTAGGATGCATACTTCTGCAAGATCGACATGTGGTAGCTTATGCTTCACGCCAGTTGCGGCCACATGAAGAGAACTATCCTACCCATGACCTTGAACTCGCTGCCGTAGTTCATGCCCTAACCACTTGGCGACATTACCTCCTTGGTAATCGTTGTGAGATTTATTCCGACCACCAAAGCCTCAAATATATTTTCACCCAGCCAGATCTTAATCTCAGGCAAAGACGCTGGATTGAGTTGATAAAAGATTACGACGTAGTAATTTCTTACACCCCAGGCAAAGCCAATGTCATGGCTGATGCACTAAGTCGTAAGTCGTACTGTAACAACCTCATGTTACAGCAGTATCAACCACTTCTTCATGAGGACTTTCGCAAACTCAATCTTGAGATTGTTCCTCATGGATATCTTTCAACCTTGGTGGCGAAACCAACTCTTGAGGATCAAATTATAGTTGCCCAAAGGCGTGCACGAGGTGTTCGCCGGATCAAGGAGAACATTGCTAGCGGAGTTGCTAAATGTTTCTCCACAGATAGCAAAGGAACGGTATTCTTTGAAAATCGTTTGGTAGTACCTAAGAATAAGGAACTAAGGCAACTCATCCTCAAAGAAGCCCATGACACACCCCTCTCAATTCATCCCGGTAGCACAAAAATGTACCGAGATCTACGCCAGAGATTTTGGTGGACTAGGATGAAGAGAGACATTGCTCAATTTGTTGCCGAATGTGATGTTTGTCGTCGCATTAAGGCAGAACATCAAAGACCTGCTGGTACACTTCAACCTTTGTCTATTCCCTAGTGGAAATGGGACAAAGTCAGTATGGACTTCATCACCGGCTTTCCAAGAACCCAGAAAGGAAACAATGCCATCTTCGTTGTCATAGATAGGCTTTCCAAAGTTGCTCACTTCCTTCCGGTTCGCGAGTCTATAACTGCTAGCCAGTTAGCGGACTTGTACATCTCTAGAATTGTATCCCTTCATGGTGTTCCTTTTGAAATCAATTCTGATCGCGGTAGCCTTTTTACCTCTAGATTTTGGGGAAGCTTTCAGAATGCTATGGGAACTCATCTCTCCTTTAGTACAGCTTTTCATCCTCAGTCTAGCGGTCAAGTCGAAAGGGTTAACCTAATTCTTGAAGACATGCTCAGAGCTTGTGTTATCTCATTCGGAAAGAATTGGGAGAATTCTCTTCCATTTGCCGAATTCGCTTATAACAATAGTTTTCAATCCAGTCTGAACATGGCTCCTTTTGAACTCCTTTATGGACGATGATGTCGAACACCACTAAACTGGTCTGAAACCGGTGAAAGACAATTCTTTGGACCGGATATGATCAAGGAAGCAGGAGAGCAAGTTCGCATTGTTCGTGATCAATTGAAAGCAGCCCAGTCTCGTCAGAAAAGCTACTATGATCGTCATCATAGGCAAGAGAGCTACAATCTGGATGAGAAGGCTTACCTTCGGGTTACTCCTCTGAAGGGAACCCAACGTTTCGGTATCAAAGGCAAATTGGCCCCACGTTACATCGGACCTTTCCGCATTATTGCTAAACGTGGAGAAGTTGCCTACCAAGTTGAACTACCTCCGCACCTCTCCCGATTACATGATGTATTCCATGTGTCCCAACTCAGGCGTTGCTTCAAGGACCCCATCCGCGAAGTCGACCATGAAACGCTTGATCTCCAAGATGACCTTTCTTATCGAGAATACCCCGTTCGTATTCTTGATTCCGCAGAGCGTGTCACTCGTCGTCAGAAGATTAGGTTTCTGAAAGTGCAATGGTCACACCAGTCTGAAAAAGAAGCTACGTGGGAAAGAGAAGACCATCTCAGTGCCGAGTACCCCACCTTCCTCCCGCAGACTTCTGAATCTCGGGACGAGATTCTTTTGAGTGGGGGCGAGTTGTCAGAACCCTCTGTTAGGTATGTGCTAGGGTTAGCTAGTGCCTTTGCATCATGTCAAATTTTCAAAAAGAAATCTTGGAAATCAATTTCAAAATCCAAATGGGAGAAGGAACACCCCCCAGATGAATTAATTCAAAAGGCCAGATAAAAATCTTTTCCAAAAATTCATGTTAGAGTTTTGAAAAGTCTTATAAATGAGTGTGATCACATATCAAGTGATGTGGGACCCACCCCATGCTCATAGATTTTTCAAATATTCAAACAGTACCTTGGAATTAAAGAAATACCCCTATTTGATTTAAAATTCAAATCATTTGAATTTTAAAAATGTTGAAAGTTTATGAGTGGCTAGTCTATATTATTATGAGGCCACATAAAAGTTTTCAGCATTTAATAAAATGTTTAGCTATTTATTTTTAGCTAAACAGAACAAATGTCAGAAAAGAAAAATAGAAAAGAAATCAGAAGCTTACCTCTCGTCCAGGGGCGAGGCCCATTCACCTCAACCGGCCCAGCCCACCTGGAGGGGGTACATGCGTCTTCTTCCCTCCAGGCAGGCAGGCACCTCGCCGGCGAGCGCCGTGGGCACGACAGGCAACTGCCTGCCTGCCCCGAGCCCTATCTCCTCGCCTGGAGACGTCTGGGAGACGTCCTGATCCTTCTCCCTCCCTCCAGAACCACCTCCCCCTCCTCCCTCGCCGTGTTCGTCGTCGACAGGAGAACTCGCCGGAGCACCGAAGCGCCCCCGCGTAGCCTTTGACGCCGAGGAGCCCCACCAAGATGTCCAACGTGCTTGCCGTCCTCGTCTTCGTCGACTAGAAGAAGCCGGAGCTCCAATTTGGACTAGGAGTGACGCCAGGTTCATCAGATCGCCGCCGGCCGCCGGAGCTCGAGTTGATCGATTCGCCGCCGCCGTAACTTCCCCGCCTCCGACGCCTGCTCCAACGTGTTCACCAGCGTCTGGTGAGCTTTTCCCCTCAAACCACGACCCCGTTCGACTCCTCTAACTCGTTCCGCCATGAGAGCCGTGGCTCCTCGCCGCCGGTGTGCTCGCCAGCGAACACCCGTGAAGCAAACGAGCTTGAGAACCTGTCCATCGTCTTCGCCGAGCTCTTCTGGTTCGATCCCGACCAGCCCAACGCCTTGACGAGCCCCCTAGCTCGATCCCGTTCCAAGCCGTGCCTCGGACCGCCGCCGTTCAAGTCGCCGTCGTCGAGTCAAGCCTCCCCGTGGTCGCCCGACTCGCATAGGTGGAGCGCGAGTTCGAGGGCTACCCTCTGGTGGTCTCAGCGAGCGTTCTGGTGGCCGAGAGCACCCTCTCCGTGCTGCGCCGCCGTGGCCAGGCCGCCGCCGTTTAGCCGCCGGCGTGTCAGCCCAAAGCCCCCCTGTTAATTACCCAGCTAATGACCCCCTAGGTCACTGACCAGTGGGCCCAGTGGCTTAATTAAGCCACTGGATTAAGTTAACCCACGGGTTAAATTAACCCAGTCACTGACACCCTGGACCCACATGTCAGCTGACGCAATAAATCATTTTATGAATTTTCAGAAAAGCAAAATGTTTTAAAGAAATTCCAGAAAATCCAGAAAATACCCCAAACTTTGGAAATTCATAGAAAATTCATATTAACTCCAAATTGGACAAATAATATATGAAAAATGATCAGGAGAAAATTATCTTTCCAAATATGCAACTTTCAACTCTGTTTGAGTTGAATTTGAAATGTGATCAGTAGCATTTGCTATTTGATTTAAATGGAATTAAAACAAATTCAAATCAAATAATTTTGCAACTTGAACCATGGCAACATGCTAAAATTCAATCACACATCAGAGGCATATCTTATACATTTGAAGTTGATTCAAAATGATCAAACTATGTCACATTCAACTTGCCTAAGTTAAATTCAAATGTGGAGTTTGAATTTGCATTTTAAATGCAATATATTCCACTTAAATGGAATTGCCTCACACATCAAAACTTATACTTCAAGCTTTAACATTCAATCATGTGCTTGAGCATTGCATTCATATTGATTGCTACTTCGTGCTTTGTTTGTCGAGTAGAGGTGGAACCGGAGCAGGAGGCTACCCCCTTCGCTGAAGATCCAGAACCCGAACCTCGTCAGCAAGGCAAGCAAACCCCCATTGATCATGTCGATAAAATCCCACTTCCCTCTCATGTCTCGCTTATGCATTGTATAGGATGATCACCATGTTACGATTCTACCGTATAGATGAACCCATTCCTTTGCATGACCTATCTTTTGTCACAGTAGTAAGCAAACCACAATCCTAGCAACTGTAGGAGTTGTTTGATATCATGTAACCCCTGCAATGTTACTGCTTATTGCATGCTTAGTATGATACCATGTTGTTACTGTGATGAGAGTCGGGATGGGAATGGTCATGTTGATGATGGTAGAAAAGTGTCGGTGAATCGACCCAAATACAAGGTGAACGATGAGAGGCTGTGTAGGAGTACACAGTGGGTTGTCTTGTTGAACACCGCCCTAGTACGAGTTCTTGTGTGGTGATCCAAGATGAAGAGTACAACCACACATTGGGCTCACTGACCCCTCTCAACCTATTAACTCATGCCTTTCGATGTCCAGATGTCGCAGTAGTTCGGAGTTCTGGTAGGCTTGTGGCTTGGATGCTAAGTGAGAGAACGGCTCACCCGAGACCGGCTTATGCACCACGCACACATCGCTTGGGTCCACTTCGGTAAACCGGCCGGGTTCACGATAGTGGTAGCCAACCCAAGTAGGCGACTTTCTCGGACTAGATAGGCTATGAGGTAACAGTTGTGGTGAGCATCCTCGCTGGCACCCCTTGAATGGTGTCGAGATCAAAGGCGGTAAATGATGGTCATGTGTGTGTAGCGGTACACCCTTGCAAGGTTAACAAAACTATTCGAATAGCCGCGTCCGCGGTTATGGACTGCTTGGAAAGCTTAGCTTGATTATTAGATAACTTGAACCGGATACTTCTAAAACACACCAAGATAAGTGTGAGTGCTATGGCGTGCTTTCTCGTGGGGAAGTCGAGGAAGGCACCATAGTGGTGTATTGGTTGGTGAAAGTAGTGGACTCGTGTACGCTTCTTACCTCAAAGTCTGGTACTCGTAGTTCAGGATTAGCCAAATCAAAGCTGGCACTTCTGCAAGTAAACCCCACCTCCCTTTACCTTGATACATGTGCATGAGTAGTATAGTTCCTATGTAAGTCTTGCTGAGTACGCCTTTGTACTCACGTTTGCTTAATCTATGTTTTAGATGACGCCACTGACCCCGAAGGTGGCTTCTTCATCGAGCTGGACGACTGAAGTTAAGCTAGTCTAGTCCCAGTCAGCAGACTGGTTCCCTCGTGGAGGGCTTTGTGTTTAAATAAGGCTTCTTAAGCCATTTGTTAAACTTGTCTGTACTCAGACATAATTTGCTTCCGCTCTGTGTTGTAATGTTGGATCACATGTATGTGATCTCTGTGTGTACTCTATAAGAGTTAAAAATAAAATGTACACTTTGTAGAGATTTGCAATGGTACCTGCTGTTCATACAAGGCATGTGGGCTGCGTGTATGTTTATAACATGCATGTCTTCGTATGGGTTTTCGAGACCTTAGTTGTGTTCTGGCTGGCGGTCTTTCATACACCAAGTGGCCCTTAGATGTGCGCAGCTTGGGGCATCGCGATGCGATTGCTCGAGACTCCGTCTCGTGCACACTTTGTGGTATGATCGAGCCCGCCCTAGACCCCGACTAAGTGGTCGGGCTGGAGTAAGTCTATGTAAGAGTTTTGAGATAGTCGGTAGTATGGTTGAGGCGACTTGTCTTTGAATATGGGAGTTCACCACCCATATCATTTGACTTGTGTGCGGACGATGAAGACCCATCTTAGTTGATCATCCGGCCTGGATGGGATGCCCCTCACGTACGATGCTTTCCGAGAATGTTCAGTGCTTGGCCTTGTCTGCTTAGACAAGTGGGTCCGGTTCTCGGCTCTCCATATGACTATGTCTTAACTGTACTTGCATACGCTAACACCGGGTCCCGACAGACTTGGTATCAGAGCAGGACTGACTGTAGGACTAGTAGCCTTGGCCGAAGTTAAGTCTAGCTTGCTATAGTTATGTAGTCACTCTGGTATATGAGGGAACAACGTAAGGCTTCTTTTTTCTCCTTACTCCTTCGTTCTGAGTTCTGAGTCACCCTCATCTTGTTCTACGGGAAGATAGGACTAGGCTCTCCTCTGTCTGATTAGAACATCTCGTTGATTGCTTCCTTATAGCCGTAGGAAAGTTGTGTCAGGTTTTCCTAGCATTGTTATAATGCTGATTTCTTACATCATATTATGTAAGTGTTGTTTTCATGATTGAAAGAAATTGTCATTTCTTACAATTACAGCCGTTATGCTGTCCGAGTCATTCCAGGTTTATCTCATAATCTGATGCATTTGCAAACTCCTTTCTATTTCAGATGGCAGATCTTCCCCCTCGGCAGATTGTTCGTTTGACCAGGTGCCTCGGTGTGCGTGGCCATCCCGCCACGTTGATCGAGATGATGTCCTATGTGGGATATCGATGGTACCCTGAGTACACCATCGAGGAGCAGTTCCACGACTTCAACCAGACGCAGTTCCACTGCATTGTCCGGATATATCCGCACCACGTTGGAGTCACCCAGCCTATCCACTTTGGACATGGCATTGGCGTTACCGAGAACATGGCTGTGCAGGATGCTGCATATTCATGTATTACACTGCTGAGAGAGGAGCACACCATGCTGAGAGATACCTCATTCCGCTATATCCCTGCTGCACTTCCAGGAGAAGAGGGATATTACACCGGACTCTACTCAGATCACTCTGCAGAGGATCCAGCACTCCAGGTGACTGCTAGGTTTGCTAGTGACAGAGATCGTGATGCACGCGCTCTCCGTTTTGAGCTCCACGCCACCCGTGTTCGTCTGTACCAAGAACTGACTCTCTTGGCACCCTTTGTGAGCGTGGGATCAGTTGAGTTTGATGCGATCTACCCAGTGAGGACTCAGATGCCTTCTCGAGTTGCTTGGCCCGAGATTGGAGGCATTTTTCCACCCCGTGGTCCTTTGCTTCCACCCTACACTGGACCTAGGCCCCATCCTTGCCCAAATGGATATCAGGGTCCACAAGCCTCCGTGTTTTCCGATGGTCACCTCCAGCTACCGGGATACGCGGGTAACTTTTATGAGGACTACTATGGAGATGGAGATGAGTGAGACCGCCTGTGGTCTTACTTAGTGAGGATGTAGTAGTATCATAGTATATTGTATGCAAGGTGTCTAAGTTCCAGAGGCTTAGATAAATAATGTATAGGAAGTCAGAGTGCCTCTGAAGGATGTATCATCTTCATCACGTTTGTATTAGCTTGGTGCTTGTACTAAAACGATGTATGGTTTGTATGACAGCTTGTGAATATATGGCTTGTATGCTTTATCACCATGTTGTCAAGATGATTACTTCCTTTGCTCTGTAATCCTTCCAGTACTTCAATACCTTGTTTAGACTCTTCAACTCAACTCTGTTGACTTTGATTTTTTTCACCTTCAGGATGTCTCAAGGAACCCGTGGCCAGGTTGGTCGGAACCAAGGTCGTGCGAATGACCAGGAGGAAGGCAACCTTCCACCCCCACCCACGATGGCCCAAGTTCTGATGGAGGTCGAGAGGAACCGCCGTGACTCTCACCACCTGCTGGAAGTCATCGCACGTAACACTACTCAGCAGCGCAATGAGCTGGTGTCTCTGAACGACTTCATCCGGCTTCATCCCCCGGTTTTCAGTTACTCCACCGAGCCCCTTGACGCCGATGACTGGCTCCGCAGCATCGAGAGGAAGCTCCAAGCCGGCCATGTTGCAGATGGCGACAAGGTCAGCTATGCCACCTATCACCTCGAAGGTGCAGCAACGGAGAACATGCAAGAATTACTTAGTAACAAAAATATAAGAGATAAAAACCAAATATATTACTCTATCACAATCTGAACATAATCTTATAATCCATCAGATCCTATGAAACTCAACATAGCAAAAGCAAAAATATTACAAAGGTGCCTCGATCATGTAGGGCAGCTCACGAGGTCTAAGCAATGAAGATCAAAGAGGGGAGGAGAACATCACATAGATACTGATCACGGACCCATGGTCCAAGGAAAACTACTCACGGGACATCCGGGGAGCATCCATGGTGGAGATGAGAC
The DNA here is from genome assembly GCA_950022295.1 of Bromus sterilis. Lineage (NCBI taxonomy): Eukaryota > Viridiplantae > Streptophyta > Magnoliopsida > Poales > Poaceae > Bromus > Bromus sterilis. The sequence continues at coordinate 210,172,383 of OX465598.1, read as the reverse complement.
TCCCGGAGGTCAATCCTCCCTCCGGCAGGATGCCGGGAAGAGGTCTTCTGGTGCTCCCGATCTTCGGAAGCGCGGTGGCGGCGGAACAGAGGCGAGTTCGCGGAATAGGGTTCTGCTTCTGGGGTTTTCCCGTGACGGGGGATAAATAGGCGAAAGGGGGCAGCCAGAGGTGGGCCAGGGGCCCCAGGCGCCCTCCTGGCGCGGCCAGGGGTGGGGCCGCGCCGGGTGGCCGCCTGGGCCCCCCTGGCTCCCCTCTGGCCCCTCCTGGGATTTTCTCGAAGCTTCCGTCACGCTGATTTTTTATCTAAATTTTCCCGAATTTTTCTGGCACTTTTTATATGGGGGAAAACTGAAATAGAAAAACAGCAGAAAACAGGAACTGGCACTAGGGTGCACTGAGTTAATAGGTTAGTCCAAATATGATCAAAAGTATATGAAAGTGTATCTAGATCATAGCAATATCACACAAAACATGCATGGAGCAAGCAGAAATTATAGATACGTTTTGGACGTATCAACATCCCCAATCTTAATTCCTGCTCGTCCTCGAGTAGGTAAATGATAACAACATAATTTCATTGGTGACATGATAGCAACCATATAAGAACTTTGGAAAGTAAAGCAATCAAGGTTAGAGATCCAATTCAAGTCATAACAGGCAAGAGTCTATATTAGCATTGAAACAAGTAACAAAATAACAAAAGGTGCAAGAGCTCTCGCTGTCCATGACTCGAATGTCTCCAAATGATGTTTGCGTGCAAGAAGGGGATAGGGAATACGTGAAAAAAATATTTTTGTGTTGAGAACTCAATCTACTAAAGTTTCACACTTTGTCTTCTTTGGAATCTTATCTTGACTCGTCCCCAGACCACTAGCCAGGTACAAGTCAATTTGATCCACTCCTTTTCGATATTTCGAGCACTCATGCAATGGATTAGCGTAAGCACGAGAGTTGACACTTAGGATGGCAAAGAGAGAAATATGGTGGAGGAGGAAGACAAAAAGGATGAGAAAGGCTCACATCAATGAGGACAATCATAGGCAAGAGATGCCAAATGATAGATATGATGTGAAGAGTAGGGATTGCCATGCAACGGATGCACATACGAGCTAAGAAGCTCTCCAATGGAACTAGTGGGGGTGCATCTAACTTGCTCGCTCATCAAGACCTAGAGTTCGTTTGAGGAGGCTCATCCTTGGAATATGCAAGCCAAGTTCTACAGTGTGAAGGTCCCCACATAGCTATATGCATAATGATCATCTCTATGGAGTACAAGGATATAAAGGGTGTACTAGTGTGGATCTCTCAAAAGGATAGTAGTTTTGCCCCTTTCTCTCTTTTTATTTATTTTTTCTCTTTTTCTATTTTTTTGTATTTTTTTGGTGGCATCAATGGCTCTTTCTATTTAACTCTCATTTGTCCTCTTTGGGATCTTTTAACGTGTCCACTTTGGGATCTTTTCCTCACTTAAGGGCAACACTCTATTTTACAAGAAGGCAAAGGAGATCTTTCACACTTTACAAGGTACTCAAAATCATAAAGAAGATATAACTATCATGATGTATGCAATGTATGTCGCTGCCAGTGTAGCAGGAACATGTATGAAATGAAGATCAAGTCATGAAGAGGTGGATGTTGCATGGCAATGTAACTCAGAAAGGCTATGGAAATGCCTTGATAGGTAGGTATGGTGGCTGTTTTGAGGAAAGATAAAGGGAGGCTTATGATGACATAGCGTATCATGCCAAGGTTTTGGATGTACCGGCGAAGGTGGACACCAACTCTCGGAGTGAGAAGAAGGCAATGCACGGCACGAGAAAGGCTAGCAAAATATGGGAAGGTGGAAGTGTCAACTCTCAATACTTACATTAGTCCGAAGAACTCATGCAGTTATTATCGGTAACTCTCAATCTAATAAGGAGGTTCACAAAGAGAGAAGTACCCCGAGGAGGAGTGTATGGGGGTTTGGTTATCCTTGCGCATCCTCGACTCATGGTACGTGAGTGTACTCTAATATTCGACTCCTCAGAAGAGTAGTGATCTATCTAGTAGCTAGAGTTCTCAACTAGTTTTGTAGGTTTTGAAAATAGACACGGATTGCCTTAAATACGACACCTATCACTAATAGGCAAGAGCTCTTTACACCAAAATTTCAAACATTACTCACATCAATACTTCAAAACTATTGCAATCTACTACTAAAATTAAATAGCAACCTCAATTACCTACTTTCAAGACAAGACACAACTCAGTGCAACAACCAACTCTCTTAAAAAGATAAACATGAAAACGAACAAGAGTTGCAGCAACAAACTAAAACAAAATCCAAGGCTCTTGCTAAAGACAAACTAAAACTAAGATTAAACATGGCAGTAGCTATGAAAAGATAAAGAACACACAACAGCAAGAAGATAGGCATGAAAAATCCTATGATGTGTTCTAGATTTTGAAAGTGGAGCATGTTTATCTCCCACACAAAGTAAGAAAGGATCTAACTTGTTATGAACAGCAAGCAAAGCTAAAGAAACTAAAAACAAAACCTAAGAGGGAGACGCTCCAAGCATAGCACATAACGCATGAAGTGATAAAAAATATAGTGAGACGAAGGACGAACTGATGATTGTTGATGGAGAAGGGGATGCATGGGGGCATCCCCAAGCTTAGACGCTTGAGTCTCCTTGAATATTTATTGGGGATTCATGGGGGCATCCCCAAGCTTAAGCGCTTGACACTCCTGGATCTTCTTTCATCATCTTCCATCGCACACTTGAAAACTCCCTTCATACATAAGTCATCATAAGCTAATTAGAGAGGTTAGTACCCTTAATAAATAATTTTTCTCCACTGGATATAAAGATTTTCTCGAAGATATACTGTTTATCAAGAGTGCCAAAAAGTTTTTGCAAAGAAAAATCAAGCTTAAGGTTTGCAAAAGTTAGGAGAGACAAAACGTGGCAGAATATGTGAAAAACAGAACATCAGATAGTAAAGAATTTTTTAGGGGTACTTCTGCAACTCAAATAAAAATACTCAGAACATACGTAAGTTTCTTAATTGTATAGAGCATACTGTGTAAAAATTTCAGCTCAAAAAGATGAATTGGGATTTTTCTGGAATTTTTCTGGTCACGAGGACAGAATCTGTTTTCTGGAAAGCATGTCACAACTTTCACTTCCCTTGCCGTATGAGGCTATAACTTGGCACAAAGCTGAAAAAAAAGATACAATGATGTTGCTAAAGAAGTAAAAATCATCAAGGCACAACAAAAGAAAAAAATAAAAACCTAAATTTGTTGCGGGCTGCCTCCCGAAAGTGCTTCTTTAAAGCCATTAGCCAGGCATAATGCAAAAAATCAAGTTGTAGCAATCAAATCATTATCAAGATCATCAAAAAGCTCTTCAATTGTACAACTAGTCTTAAGAGGTCTTTCAAATAAAGGCTTAATGAAGATACTTCTAGGGAGAAAACCAAAAGGCGGAAAATCAATGGAAGATTCATTTATAAAATTATCAAAGAGAGGTATTTCTTCCAAAGTTTTCTCGGTTTCAACTTCTTTGGCAATAGGTGGTTTATTTTTGGGTCGGGGAACCTTAGGGACATAATTGAACATAGGTTCCCTTCTTGACGAAGTCTCTACCTTTTTTGGTTTGATTGAGGAGAAAGTAGTTCCAAGAGTATTAATGATTTCCTCAATCTTATCTATCCTAGAAGGATCCGTATCACGGGATTTGATGTCCTCCAAACTTTTAATAATTTTAAGCATGGAGCTATCAAGCATATTCAAATTCCCTTGAATCTTGCGATCCAACTCATTCATCCTAGTTATACTTGGTATTTCTAACTCTATCTTTTCAAGTTTCTTTATAATATGAGATAGAGTTATATCTTCTTGTATGCTAGCAATAGGGAGATTTCCAACAAGATTTTCAATAACATTAAGAGACTCCCAAGTCGGGGCTTCTAGAAAATTCCCATTAATAGCAGTATCTAATATGAACCTATTCCAAGGAGTAATCCCGACATAAAAATTTCTAAGCAGGATAGTAGTGGATTGCTTCTTGGTGGCTTTTCTATGAGAATCATTAATTCTATACCAAGCATCTTTTAAACTTTCTCCACCTTTTTGTTTAAAGGTGAGAACCTCTGTCTCAACAAAGGCAGAAGGGCCAGACATAATGGCAACTAGCAAGATAAATAATTTTTTTGTAAATTTTGATAAAAGACACAAAGATAAAAACTGAAAGATAAACTAACAAGACAAAAAAAACAAAGGTAAAGGTTAGTGTGCAACTCCCCTATCTTAGCACTTGGAGTCCCCGGCAACGGCGCCAGAAAACTTCTTGCTGCGCGGCTTCTCGCCCCCTTCGTTGGTTACCCGAAGTGGAGGGTTGAGACGTAGTGCAGCAGCAGTTTTCCCTCGGCGAAGATACCAAGGTTTGTATCCAGCAGGACTCCAGAGATGATAAGTAGGTGTTAGTGGCGCAACTGACGCGGACCTGCACACAGACACAGATAACTTTGTTCCCAACGCAGTTCAGAGAGGTTGTCAATCTCTCCGGTCTTGTTGTTTACAAAGGATAAAACGCAAGGGATAATAATAACAACTTGAAAGTAAATGCAGAAAAGTAAATAAAGCGTGGAAACAATGATAAGGATATGGATCGGGATACGTGATGTTCGCTAGTGATGTCTCTCTCCCAAAAGACGATAAAATTGCTATGCGAGGTAAACAAATTACAGAAAGGCAATTGACAGGATTATGAACGCACCGCAATGCTAACTATGCTACAAAAGAAAGGAAGAGGTTCAAAAGCACAGGCAGTACGCCAAGGTAAGTAGACCGAAATCCATCTGCATCTACTACTAATCATCCACCTTGAGATATCTATCCAGAACATCTCGCTGGTACTAATCATCCATCTTGGAGTCACTACCTACTACTTGGCCAAAGAAATAAACAGCAACGGAGAACATGCAAGAATTACTTAGGAACAAAAATATAAGAGATAAAAACCAAATATATTACTCTATCACAATCTGAACATAATCTCATAATCCATCAGATCCTATCAAACTCGACATAGCAAAAGCAGAAATATTAGAAAGGTGCCTCGATCATGTAGGGCAGCTCACGAGGTCTAAACAATGAAGATCAAAGAGGGGAGGAGAACATCACATAGCTACTGATCACGGACCCATGGTCCAAGGAAAACTACTCACGGGACATCCGGGGAGCATCCATGGTGGAGAGGAGACTCCCGGAGGTCAATCCTCCCTCCGACAGGGTGCTGGGAAGAGGTCTTCTGGTGCTCCCGATCTTCGGAAGCGCGGCGGCGGCGGAACAAAGGCGAGTTCGCGGAATAGGGTTCTGCTTCTGGGATTTTCCCGTGATGGGGGATAAATAGGCGAAAGGGGGCAACCAGAGGTGGGCCAGGGGCCCCAGGCGCCCCCCGGCGCGGCCAGGGGTGGGGCCGCGCCGGGTGGCCGCCTGGGCCCCCTGTATCCCCTCTGGCCCCTCCTGGGCTTTTCTCGAAGCTTCCGTCACGCTGATTTTTTATCTGATTTTTCCCAAATTTTTCTGGCACTTTTTATATGGGGGAAAACTGAAATAGAAAAACAGCAGAAAACAGGAACTGGCACTGGGGTGCACTGAGTTAATAGGTTAGTCCAAATATGATCAAAAGTGTATGAAAGTGTATCTAGATCATAGCAATATCACACAAAACATGCATGGAGCAAGTAGAAATTATAGATACGTTTTGGACGTATCACTCACTTAACCTGTTAGTAACCGCTCTCGACGGTAGATCCGTATCGTAGTGCGTTGCCTCGTGTTGCCTTCTTGTTGTTGCTTGCTTGTGATTGCTTCGTAGTAATAGATGTTTGCTCATTGATTTCTTTCCAGTGTTTTCCGTCTTGTGTGCTTCCGCGGTTACCTTTCGGAGACGATGCGAGCTTGCGATCGCCTACACCTTCGGAACCCGACTTATCAACAGGCAAGGACTATGCATTACTTATGATCCATTCTATTTCAACCAGCGGTTTGCATGCTAGTCTAGGTTAGGTTCGATGTTTGATCCTACCACATGTTTACAACCTCTTTCAAACCGATGCAGCCATGTCCCCTCCCAACAAACCATGTACTGCTATGTTACTATTGCTCGTTGCTCAGCCCTTGCTTAGTATGCGTGCTTAGGATGCTACGATGTTACCCTGTTACTCCTTGGTTTGGGCTATCACATTATTATATTATTGTGGATGATATGATTATTATAAATGTTGACTATACTCGACGAAGGATGGAAGGTCTAGGCTATCCCGCCCCGACGCTTTGTTCCATTCGTGCCAACTAGGATCCGAGTTCCGGGTATTGGTTTTAAGACTGAGCGTGCCTAACCGCGTGTGGGATGCTATGGGGTCCCCTTTTCTTACCTACCTAGCTTCAAACATTTCTAGAGGTGGCCCAAGCTGATTTACCATTTGAAACCGTGTGCGTAACTGGTCTGCAGCCAGTGGATTTAAAAAAACTCGGGCCAGCAGAGACAGAGTTCCTTTGTTGGTCCACACTGGTGAGCTAGGGAAGTCCCCTCTTATATAGGTGAGGCTAACCCCGACCTTAGCCATTCGGAAGAGTCCGATCCGAGAGCGTGGCCGGATTTTGGGTTGGGTGTCGACTCTCCGGGGGCCACCCGGATTTGTTCGTTGTTAGTTAGAGGGACCTGTCGTTCCGGATCTCTTGGGACTAAATCATAAAATGGTTGCCTGCCATGGGTAGCAACTGAGAGAGATGGGCGTGCGTGCGGAGCCTCGTAATGGGCAGTTGGTACACCCCTGCAGGGTTAAATCTTTTCGAGAAGCCGTGTCCACGGTTATGGACGACTTGAGACCTACTCCTTGTTCATAGACAACAACCGCTGAGATAATCTTAATATAATTTTGTCAACGTGTGTGTGCCTTGATTGCTTCTTCTTCGTCGGGATGCGAAGAGGAGGACAAGGATAGGATAGGTGTTATGTTTGCGTAAGTAGTTAATAACAGACTTGTTGGAGGCGATTCCTCATCGAATGCTTGGCTTCTTATCTTACTCTCTAGATCGTTAGCCACTTCATAAATGCTAGTGCGGTAGCAACCTCACCACTTACCCCATCCTTACCGTAAACTACTAGTTGTCCTAGAATGACGAGTGATGAAGTCCTTGCTGGGTTAGTTGACCACTACAGTTGCATGCTGAGTACTTCTGTACTCATGATACTATCCCCAAACTCTTTTCAGGGTTCCTGATCGACAACAGGTATGGTGATCGAAGTTTCACGTGGAGACTTGACGACGACTAGTTAGGAGGATCCCGACGGAGGACCTGGACCCGTGTGGTTATGGGGATCGATGTTTTTCTCTTTGCCAGTAGGCATTTGATTGTAGTCTGTACTCAGACATATACCTTCCGCTGATTTATTGTATTTAAGGCAGTTGTATGCCGATTGTATGAGATGTTGTATCCTTGTCCCTACAACTTGGTATCAGAGCCTTACCGACCGTAGGATCCCTTTTCTGGCCGAAGTCGAGTCTAGACAAAATCTATTTTGTAGTTACTAAGTTAGTTATCAGAGAGTATGGATATTTTTACTCCTTCCCCTTGCTCTGGTCAGGACAAGTGTCGTAAGTGTTTTAATTCTTGCCTTATCCCCTTTCCAAACTTTAGGATCTCGAGAGTCTGGAGTTTTGAAACCGTTACAATGCCTTGCTTGCAGCGTCTTGCCTCGATTCCGATCTCAGGTTTGGGGAATCTTGTAGTACCTTCAGTTCTTCCGACTTTGGGTAAACATCTTGGTCATCCGTTGACTTCATTCCTCTTGCCCAGTATCCTTATGATTTGAGTGAGAGTACTTCCCTTGATCGTCGCCTTGAAGTGTCGCTCTTCCTCTTGATACTGACGGTTTTGTTTTTCCGACGATGTCGTCTCTCTGCGGAAATTTATCTCAACCGTAGTTCGACGTCGACATGGAGCAGAGTCCCTTGTTGGTGGTGTTGAAGATCGTCGTCTCTCTTTTCTCTCCCCCCCTTTCCCCCGGATCGTCCAGGATCTCGGGACGAGATCCCTTGTTGGTGGTGTTGTATTGTAACAGCCCAGATTTCACAAAACTAAAAAAATTTTATTTTCGATGTGAATTGTTTGATTGTCTGAATTTTTTGCGGTGTTTGCATCCCCGATTTATCGATCGACGATTATTTTCCCCCCTCCTATCTCGTACCGGACGGAGACCGACCCTTGCCACCCGGACACTCGACCTTTGCGACACCGGGTTTCACCCGATCACCGTCGCGAAACCCGCACGAGACCAGCCGCAGCCAACGGAACGAAAAACCCCGTTTAATAAGTAGTCAGTACTCAGACATATACCTTCCGCTGATGTATTGTATTTAAGGCAGTTGTATGCCGATTGTATGAGATGTTGTATCCTTGTATCTGTAATGTTGTGATATCATGTTTGAAATCCGGGGCATATGACTTTGTCATATGTCGCGGTGGGACCAATATGTGCTTCGTCCCCAGATCTGGATGGAAACATCTAGATCTGGAACAGTACCGCATATCGGGCCCTACACTCCTGATAAATGTTTAGATGAGCTTGATAATTTTATTATGAAGCAAAATGACTTTAATGAGAGGAGACAAAGTCAGTTGCATGATAATTCCCTTTCTATCAAAAGTTTTTTTGATGTTCTAGGTAGAACAGTTAATGATGTTAAATGTCTTGTGAAGCATTTTCATATGGTTCAAACTCAGCTTGAACAAATTTCTGATGTGCAAAAAGATTTGCTTGCTAATAATGTCAAACATGATATACAAGCCTTCGGGATTAAAATCCGAGGAGGAACAACACTCAAGATCCTCTCTATCCGGAGGGGAATCCGAAGAGGATCGAGCAAGATTCTCAAATACAGGAAGAAGAAATTGTTAGTTCTACGAAGAAGAAGAAGAAGCATAAAGAAGCTGACAATTCCAATGATCCAAATAGTATATCTACCTCCGATGCTGAGACTGAAGACGGTGGTAAGCCTGAAAAGAAGCTGAAAATTTCTTTGACTGATGCTATTAAGTTACCTCCCTATTCGAGATATATGAAAGATATTGTTACTAATAAAAGAAAAGTTCCTAATGAAGCAATATCTACTATGCTTGCTAACTACTCTTTTAGTGGAAAGATTCCTGAGAAGCTTGGTGATCAAGGTATACCCACCATTCCTTGCTCCATAAAGAATAATTATGTCAAGACTGCTTTATGTGACCTTGGAGAAGGAGTGAGTGTTATGCCTCTCTCTATTTACAAGAGGATTTGTTTAGAAAAACTAATCCCTGCAGATATCTCTCTTCAGATGGCTGACAAGTCAACAGCCGTTCCCATTAGTATTTGTGAGGATGTTCACGTGGAAGTTGCTATTGTTTGATCCTTTCTGATTTTGTTGTGCTTGACATGCCCGAAGATGGGATCATGTCTATTATCCTTGGAAGACCTTTTCTTAACACCGCAGGTGATATTATTGATTGCAATAAATGAAAAGTTACTTTCAATGTGAATGATAAAGAACACATGGTGTATTTTCCGAAGAAGATTGAGAAAAGGCATGGCCTCAACTCTATAGAGAATATTGAGACCGTGCAGATTGGTGAGTGGGATTGTCCTCTACATGTGCACCACAAATACAAAACCATTATGGTGGGGACAATATCCATTGAAGTAAAGGTACCATGAATGCTTCATAGTAAGTGAAACTTTTTGCTCTATGTATTGCTAGTTTGGTAGTAGGACTTGATCAACCTTGCTATTAGATGAGTTTTATATGAGTCAAAAGTAGAAGTTGTTATGTTTGCATCTCTTTTATCTTCTATTCTCCTTGCTGTACCAAGTTTATATGTTTTTGAAGCTTCACAATTCTAATCACTTCTTCAAGTTTTCAGAAAGTTCCTCAGCTTTTTGAACTCCGGAAAATTTTCAACAGTGAAGTTTTCGGAAAAATTCCAGAAAAATAAAAATAAAAATTTCCATGCCGGGAGTGACCTAGAGGCACCTAGGGCTGACCAGGGGGGGTCCACCAGTGGCCCAGGCGGCCAGCTGGCGCGACCTTCCCTCTAGCCGCGCCCACAGGGCGCCTGGGGCCCACAGGCCTCAGCTACAGGTGAGTCTTCTTGCTCTCTCTTTCTTTCCTCCCCAAAACACGAGTTCTGCACCTGGAACTTGCGTTCTTGCTGATCTCCGTCCAGAATTTAGATCTCTCCCTACGACACACCATTTGAGCTGAGATTTTGGGCAAATACTCCCTGGTATGTAACTCCTTCACTCCTCCAATTAGAGTTTCGATTGGTGGCTTCATTAGTGAGTATTTAGTAGCTCTTGGTGCTGTTCATATGAGCTTCCATGCATGTGTAGAAATTTATTTTCCAAGTTTTGATGCAAGTTTATTCCTTAGGTAAGTGAGTAGAGTAGTTTGCGTCAACTCATTTTTTTAAAATCCTTGTTTTTGTGAATTGTCAAAAAAATTCAGAAATGAGTTTCTTTGGAAAAGTAAAGGGATGGCTTGGGAAGTAGAAGCCCGAGCGCTCCGATCGAGTTACTAGAGTTGCAGCTTCACCCTCAGCAGTTAGGGTGAGCTACAATGAAGTTCATGTGCCCCTGGAGTTGTTGGAAGACACAAGTCCAGCATGCGCAATGATGTATCCGTGCGATGATTTTCTTACAACTTCAGGAATTAAGGAGGAACTTTATGGCCTTTGTGCCAATGCAGGTTTGACACGGCTAACTTTCTGCCGTGTCGTACAATACAAGAAGCTCACCTCCTGCTTTGTTAACAATTTTTGTTATAACCATGATGCTGGAACCGTCGAGTTCAAAGTTTATAATGATCTCATAACCATGTCTTTGGCACAATTTTGTGATATAATAGGTGTGCCGAACGTTGGTCAGACAACGAAGATGACCACGCAGCCTTCCGAGTTGAGGACCCTCTTCAACTCCCTTTGTTGCCAGGAGGAGACCGACATTCGGCGTACGAAGATTTCCAGCATTCTGTTTCCACACCTTAGGTATTTTGCGTACTTTTTTTTCTAGAGGGGTGTTAGCTCGTGACAACACGAGCAATGGTTCTGCACAAAAATTCGCTATTTATGCGAACGCCCTCTCTGATAAGAATGATTATAATGTGGGTTCCTTGATTGCTCGACGCCTTGTTACGAACAGTAATAAAGGCGATTTATATGGTGGCGTTTCCGCCACACTTATCCTTGAGTCTCTTGAGCGCACCCCGCATCCTGACGATGTTCCCTTTTCATACTCAAGTCTCGATCTTGCGGCTATGAAGAGGCATAAGTTTGTTACCATGACTTCCCAGTTTGGTAACCTTGATTATATTTTGAGGTTTGAAAGGACCATTACTCGTGAGATCCGTCTACTTGCACCACTTTTGTTTGATAACACTCGCAGGAACGGATGGTCCTTCAACCAGATTCAGTTCGATGAGTTCATGGCTCATTACCAGCCGCATAACCCCATGGAGGGGGTTATGCCCGATGAGGAGGAGCATGGTGAGTTCCCACCTTTCCAGGGAGAGAACTTCACCGAGCTTGGCGAGGGATCTTCTTCCTCTTGGAGCGCAGGGCCTTCCTCATGGGAGGACGCGAGGACTTCGGTGTACGCGCCGCAGGGCTCATACGACTCCTGGACTTACCATTACCCCGTAGAAGGAGGCTCCTGGGGGCAGTAGCTGCTACCAACTTAGGCCAAAAGCCTAAGCTTGGGGGAGTATGTGCCCTTCTCACCTTTCCATTGTATTATCCGTTTTTATTTTTGTTCACTTTGATCTTTTCGAAGTTTTTTCCCGTTCTTCTTTGTTCTTTTATTTTGCAAAAACAACACAAAGATTTCTCTTTTCTTTTTCTTTCGCTAAATCTTTGAAAAATCCAAAAATATTTCTTTTCTCTCTTTAGTTTGCTTTATTGCAGAATTCAGCTCGAGTCCGTGATGGCATTTGCACTTGATTATATTTTCCTACGTTCGATCGTGCAAGCGACAGGGCAGTGATGACGAAGATCGAAGAAAAGGATGCAACAAGGAAAACCGGTATGAACTCTTTTCGTTTCTACTTTTGTACATATGCTTGTACTTATGATTTAGAGACCATCTTGTAGCGACATAGTGCTATGTTTACAATGCTTTCCCAGTGTTCATGCTTTCTTTGTGGCTAATCTCAAATAGCTAGAGTACATAATGTGTTGTTGAAATGATTTACATGCATTGCATTGTTCATGGTTATGCATACTAAAGTTGAATTTCCCTTTGGAGAATTCTTGGATTGACTGATGTACTCAGACATGTATATTCCGCTGATGTATTGTATTAAGGCAGTTGTATGCCGATTGTATGCGATGTTGTATCCATGTAGTTGTAATGTTGTGATATCATGTTGGAAATCCGGGGCATATGGCATTGTCATATGTCACGGTGGGACCGATATGTGATTCGTCCCCGGATCTGGATGGAAACATCTAGATCTGGAACAGTACCGCATATCGGGCCTTACAACTTGGTATCAGATCCTTACCGACCATAGGATCCCTTTTATGGCCTGAGTCGAGTCTAGATAAAAACTATTTTGTAGTTACTAAGTTAGTTATCGGAGAGTAGGAATCTTTTTACTCCTTACCCTTTCTCTGGTCAGGACAAGTGTCGTAAGTGTTTTAATTCTTTCCTTATCCCCTTCAAAACTTTAGGATCTCGAGTGTGTGGAGTATCGGAACCGTTACAATGCCTTGCTTGCAACGTATTGTCTCGATTATGATCTCAGGTTTGGAAAATCCGGTAGTACCTTTAGTTCTTCTAACTCTGGGTAAACATCTTGGTCATCCGTTGACTTCATTCCTCTTGCCTAGTATCCTCACGATTTCAGTGAGAATGCTTCCCTTGATAATCGCTTTCAACTATCGTTCCTCCTCTTGATCCCTCGATGGTTTCGTTTTTCGACGTCGCCATCTCTCTGCGGAAAGTTTCTCGATGGAAGTTCGACGTCGACATGGAGCAGAGTCCCTTGTTGGTGGTGTTGAACATCGTTGACTCTCTTTTCTCTCCCCTCTCCCCCGGATCGTCCGGGATCTCGGGACGAGATCCCTTGTTGGTGTTGTTGTTTTGTAACAGCCCAGATTTCACAAAAATTAAAATTTTTGTTTTCGGTGTGAATTGTCTGATTTGTTTGCGGTGTTTGCAGCACCGATTTATTGAACGGTGATTATTTTTCCCCTCTTATCTCGTACCGTACGGAGACCGACCCTTGCCACTCTGACACTCGACCTTTGCGACGCCGGGTTTCACCCGAGCACCAGATCTGGATGGAAACATCTATATCTGGAACAATACCACATATCGGGCCTTACATGGATGGTAGGGATTGGATGAGTTAGATCATGTAATAATTTATCAGATTGTTGGGGACATGTTGCCTATCATCTAGCTTGGTGTTTATCATCTTTTCTTCAACTTGTTGCTCTTAATGCTTGTCACTTTGGGCCCGAGTGCCATGATTTCAGATCTGAACCCTATGTGTTTGCATGAATATATTTGTGTTCTGGATCCTATCTATGAGTTGTATGTACATGTTGTAGTCTGGAACCGGCGATCCCAAAGGTGACAGCTTGGGACACCAAAGGGGATGGACTATAGTTTGAGGATTCCATGTATCCATTGATTGTTAATGCTTTGTTCCGGTGCTCTTTGACAGAGCACCTTAATCTCCATAAGTTCCTTTTGGCCCCGTTCGTAGCGGGATGGTAGGAAAAAAGATGTTGTGCAAGTTCTTATTGCAAGCACGTACAACTACCTATGGGGTACATGCCTGATGTTTGATTTATGCCTAGATGATCATTACTTTTCTGTGCGCCTTGCCCCAAGTTAAATACATGATGTATCTTATCCATGCAGCGCCCAACCATCCATCTCCCTAGCCTACAGTGTTTTAATTCTGCTGGTTACTAGTTGTTTGCTTTTGTTGTTTTACTGTCGCTATTTCACCACCACTATTACCGTTGCTATCATCACCTCCATATCGCAGTTATCACTAATATCTTGTTGCAAGTAAGTGTATCTCAGGTGTGGTGGAATTGACAACTCCACTGTCAAAGCTTGTGGATATTCTTTGTCTCCCCTTGAGTCGAATCTATAAATTGGGTTATCTTACCCACGAAGACTATCTTGATCCCCTGCAGTTTTGGGTTATCATGCGGCCTAGGGCTTGGCCGCTCTGGGAGGGCACGTGGGCGACTGGTGGCCCCTCGGTGCCCCCCTTTGGCCCTTATTTTTACCCGCGTCGCGAAAACCCTGATTCCAGACCCCTTTTATCCAGAAGCAATTCCGATCTCCGCCGCCATCGCCAACAAGCTTCGGGGGACCAGAATTCCTGTGCCGGCACCCTGCCGGGACGGGGAAGTGCCCCCGGATTCATCTCCATCGACGTTGCTTCCTCCCTCCATGATGCGGGAGTAGTTCCTCCTCGGGGCTGAGGTTTCTACTAGTAGCTATGTGGTCTTCTCTCTCTCCCATGATGTGATCTTCATTGTGATCATATGCTATGTTAATCTAGGATGATCCCATGATGTTTCCCATTCTTCTATGTATTGGATTGGTGTGCTCACTTGATCTTATCTAGTATAATCCCCGAGACCATGGTGACATCGGTCTATTGGACATGGGTTAGAAGAACATTTTCTTGAGTGATTTCCTCTTTTGTGTGTGGATTGAAGATTGAGAGTCTCTTGGTGCTTGTCTTTGACTATCCTTTAGATATGTTGTGGTGATTGTGGTACTCTCTTTGGATGGCCGCGGTGACATTGGGAAATCCATAGATGAGAACTACGAACTCTGAGGTGTGCTTTTGTAGCCCTACACAATTCTCATCCTCTCTTGACCACAAAGGAATGACCTCTGAGTAAGTCTCCATTGCATGTTTTATGGGGAATATCATGTGATTATACTACGTTAATGTTGTTGGGAGTAGCCACTAGTGAAAGTATGAAGCCTAGGCCTTGTTTCCACCATTGCAATACCATTTGCGCTCACGTTTACTACTTGTTTGCTTGCTGCACTTTTTATTACAGATTTATATTACCTTGCTTTGCTACACCTATCACCCATATTTTACCATCTCTTCGCCGAACTAGTGCACCTATACAACTCCTAGTTGTATTAGGTGTGTTGGGGACACAAGAGACTTCTTGTATCTTAATTGCAGGGTTGCTTGAGAGAGACCATCTTCAACCTCTATTTCCCTGAGTTCGATAAACCTTAGGCCATCCACTTGAGGGAAATTGCTGCTGTCCTACAAACCTCTGCGCTTGGAGGCCCAACATAGTCTACAAGAATAGAAGCGTGCGTAGACATCAAGATATATCTGGCGCCGTTGCCGGGGAGGTAAGTGTTTGAAGGTATATCTTTAGATCTTGCAATTAAATCTTTTTGTTTCTTGTTTTTATTTTCACTGGTTATGTTTATGGAAAACCTCACTCTTAGTTTGTTTCTTGGGGAAGGCCGCTTTACCACACCCGTGGTAGAGAAGTATCCTCCACCTACTGAGTGTACCCCGTTCCAAATACCACTTGGTATAGTTGAAATAATTTGGAATTCTTGTTATGATGGAACAGTCAATGCTAGTATTCCTTTGTTGAAACTTACAAAACTTTGTGAGTTGTTTAAGATTTCAGGTTTGACAAGAGGTGAAGTCATGAAGAAATTATTTGCCTTGTCACTGAAAGTAAAACCATTGGAATGGTATTGGCTACTAGATGATTCTCACCTACGGGATTGGGAAGATATCCAGTCTCTCTTTTACTCCAAGTTTTATCTTCTTCATGAAGTTCATGAGAATAGTAATTATGTTTATAATTTCTATCCTCATGACGGAGAGAGCATAGCTCAAGCTTGGGGGAGACTAAAAACTTTAATGCTAAAATGTCCTAACCATGGGCTCCCCAAAGATATAATTATTAGTAATTTTTATGCAAGGCTCTCTCGACAGGATAAAGACTTGCTCGATGCTTCCTCTATGGGTTCTTTCACAAACGAAAAGATTGATGATAAATGGGAACTCCTTTAAAGAATTCAACGCAACACTGAAGATTGGGAGATCGACAAAGGTAAAGAGTCAGGTATAATTTATGAGTATGATTGCATTAAGTCCTTTGTTGAAACTGCAAGTTTTAATAAGTTTAGTGCTAAGTTTGGGCTTGATTCTCAACTCCTTGTTGATTTCCTCAAATCTTTTGCTTCACATCTTAATATGCCTAAGGAGGATTGTATCAAGCATCATGAACCTTTTAAAGAGATTTGCAAAGAAAATAAAACTGTTCATGATGATTGCAACATGCATGATCCAATTCCTGAAAATGAAGTTTTATATAACCATGTTAGATTTTGTGGAGTGGACAGACCCTGTGAAAGGCCTATGATTGAAGAAGAGAAGTATTGTAAGCAACGTAAGCATGGAAGAACAATCACTTGGGTCAAAGATTTAAACGAAATTTCTAGATAATTGTGTGACCTTTATCCTTTTACTTGTGAACTTTGTGGTAAAGAGGGTCACTTTAATTTTCAATGCATGAACTTTCAAAACATAACTGTTAACCAGTTATGTGATAACATGATCACCGCTGATCTTTATGATGAACTTATGTTATTTTTGATGTGTGAAGAGTTATCAGAAAAGAATTCTCGGCTAGATGTTAATGCCTTAGGAATAAACAACACTTTGAAAAATTGCCATCTCTATTGTGTTGTTAATTGCCATGAAAATTATTACATAAGTAAGATTAGAAAGGAGGGAACTTTACCAAAGTATAAAAGTGTCTCTTATATTTCTACTAATAAAAAGGATAGTTTCTCCCAAGTTTCCCCTATTGTTTCTAATGATAAACCAGGATATATGGAGAAACTTCATCTCCAACCACTCCCTCCTAAGGTGAAGAAGAAGAAAAAGAAGAGGAGGAGGAAGAGGAGCAAGAAGGAAGAAGAATGGGTATCAACCTGGCTTGAGCATATTCCTCGCATCAATTTTTATCCTAACGGATATAAATTTATGGAGGATGGTGAGCTTGATTGCATTCATTATTATCCTGATGTTAAGTCCGTAGGCACTATTGAAGATGATTTTGATTATGATATGCATGTTACTTATTGTGATTGGGAAGATAATGACAATGCCACTTAAGATCTTGAAAATCTTTTTGGTGCCAACTCTGAAAATGATGATATAGAAAGCTCTAAGCTTGGGGATGATAGGATTGCAAGTCCTTTACCCATTAGTGATGTGGTAATTGATAATTCTTTTGCTAGTAGGAATAAAGACAACATGTTTACAAATATAGTTGCTAGCAATGTTAATGCTCTTCTCTACTATGATGATGTTATAACTCCAATCTAAAGTGATTGTAAAGGTACCTATGACATAAGGAGAAATTATCCTTATGAAACTTGTCATAATCATGGAGGGAATTACTTCCTTACTGAACACCATCTTCCCAATAAACAATTAATCTATAGTGTTCAAGTTGTTTATGATAGTCTTGCTCCCACTGAGAAAGATTATGCTTATGTGGAGAGTAAGAGTACCTTTTTGCATGTGGATCATGGTAACAATGCTTTATGTGATACTTATATTGTTGAATTTATTCATGATCCCACTGAAAATTATTATGAGAAGGGAATACATGGTTATAGATATTTCAATAATATCAAGTTCCCTCTCTTTATGTTGAAGGTTTTGAAGCTGCACTTGTCTTACCTTCCTATGCTTATTGCTTTGTGCTTCAATGAATTATTCTATTGCAATATTCCTATGCATAGGAAGCATGTTAGGCTTAAATGTGTTTGGTATTTTCTTCTTGATGCTCTATTTTGTTCTTCAACTCTTATTCCTACGAGAGCATCGTTAAAGTCTTAAGCATATCTTTATGGCTATAAAGAAAGAGCTCTAGGGAGACAACCCTTGTTATCTTCACTTTCAGTTTGTTCTTGCAGTTTTTAGTGGTCTTGATGATTTTTACTACTGTAGCAACATCATTGTATATTTACATTTCAAGCTTTGTGCCATTTATTGCCTCCTATGACAAGGGAAGTGAAAGTTGTGACATACTCTCCAGAAAACAGATTCTGTCCTCATGACGGGAAAAATCATAGAAAAATCCCAGTTCATATTTTTGAGCTGAATGTTTTACACAGAGTGCTCTATACAATCACGGAACTTTCGTATGTTTTGAGTTTTTTTATTTGAGTTGCAGAAGTGCCCCTAAATTTTTTTTACTACCTGCTGGTCTGTTTTTCACAGATTCTGTCCTGTTTTGCATTTTCTTCGTTTTGCAAACCTTAAGCTTTCTTTTTCTTTGCAAAAACTTTTTGGCAATCTTGAGAAACAGTAGCTCTTCAAGAATATCCTTATTTCTAGTAGAGAAAAAAGTATTTTATTATGGGTACTAACCTCGTTAATCAGATTATGACGAGTTATGTATGAAGGGAGTTTTCAAGTGTGCGAGGGAAGATGATGAAGGAAGATCCAGGAATGTCAAGCGCTCAAGCTTGGGGATGCCCCCATGCATCCCCAAGAAGTATTCAAGGAGACTCAAGCATCTAAGCTTGGTGGGGATGCCCCCGTGCATCCCCTTCTCCATCAAAAATTATCAGTTCGTCTTTCGTTTCACTATATTTTTATCACTTCATGCGTTATGTGCTATGCTTGGAGCGTCTCTCTATTAGGTTTTATTTTTAGTTTTCTTTAGATTTTCTTGCTGTTCAGAAAAAGTTAGAACCCAGCTTTCTTTGTGTGGGAAAGAAACACGCTTGATGGCGGTGAAGTTAATAGGTTTAGTGGGTTTGCCTCCCCTGTTAACCGCGCCAATAAACGATTATTGATAACCCACAAGTCTAGGGGATCAATTGTAGCTTTTCGATAAATAAGAGTGTCGAACCCAACGAGGAGCAGAAGGTGTTGATAAGTGACACTAGATAAGGAAAGGTTGCACACACTCAAAGGTAATTATTTAGGGGTTTTTGGTTTAAGCAACAGAAAACTAAAAGACAAGCAAAGTAAACAGGGTAACTGAGGAGTAGCAAGTGGCCCAATCCTTTCACAAGGATAAGCCTAGGAACTAAACTTATAAAAGCTAAAGCGTTCTTGAGAACACGTTGGAGAGATATGCAAGTTACTTTCACCATACTCCGCCAAGTAATATGTATTGTGTTGATAAGTGTTGGTGGGTGGATCAATGCTAGTACACCTTCTAGACTAAGATAAGTGTACTCTTATGATTACACACCTTGCAAGCATCCGCAAATACAAGGTAGTGATTAAGGCATAAGCCTAACCACAGCATTACGATCATGGATCCATAACTCCCTTGTGCAAAAGTGTGCGAACTGGGGTTCAGATTTCTGTCACTCCGGCAACCCACCATAAGCATCCTTTGTGCACAATGTATTCCTCTAGGCCCATGAAAGGTGAAGTATTAAGTGTTTGACTCACATAACACCACTAGAGAAATAACAACACAACTTAAGTATCAAACAACACATAACACTTCAACATCATATGACTACTAACAACTAGACTTCTCCCATGTTCTCAAGAACTAAAGTAACTACTCACAAGACATAAAAGAGATCATGATCAGAGGTGATAGATGGGTGGCAAACAATCTGGACGCAATGATATTTCTCCAACAAAACTCAATAGCATTCACCACAAAGTAGTAATCAACACCAACAGAGTAGAGAGGATAGATAGTACGGATTACAACACAAGTTGCAATTGTGAGATGAGATGGGATGGAGATGGAGATGGTGCTGATGTTGGGGATGATGTTGATGATGATCTCGATGATGCCCGTGACGATGATGATGATGATGGCGACGATCTCCCCTTCCGGGAGGTGATCTCCCCGGCGGAATCTGCCCGCCGGAGATGGCTTTTCTCCTCTGTAGGTTTCCGCCCCGTGGCGGCGACGAAACACATAAACTCTTCTCTATTTAGGGTTTCTACCCCAGGAGGGTCTTATAGGCGAGAGGGGGCACCGAGGGGGGCCACCAGGCATCTAGGTTGGTGCCTGGCGCGGCCAGGAGGGGGGCCGCGCCAGGCACCCTTCTGGCTTCCTGGTGGGTCCCCTCACCTCCATCCTCGGTGATCCCCAGTCAATCTTCATAAAAACACTCCCCGTAAATTTTCATCGCTTTTGGACTTGATCTGATTTAGCAACTTGGTGTCCACTTTTCGACGCTGAATTCTGGTTCTGCTGCTTCGGCACCGGAAAGTTGTAAACTATGTAAAACAAGCCAAAACAACATAAGAACAATACTTTAAAGTGAAATATCAATGAATAGGATGAAATTACAATATAAAATAGTGATGCATTTTGGACGTATCAACTCCCCCAAGTTTAGACCTCGCTTGTCCCCAAGCGATTGCTGAGCTCGGTAAACCTGTCCACAAGTTTAGAGAGTGAAGCGTCGATAAAAGAATACGGACAAGAAGCATCAAGATTTCTCACCAAACTGAAGTATCCTCAACAGAAACCTCAACTCATAAGGTCCTTATGAGAAAGTAGTAACAATTATAACAAAGTAGGACCTGGAAAACTCATCAAATCATGGCAAACATAGCCTTGGTTAAGGAACAACTAATAACTTTTACTTTTTCTCTTTCACTTATAATGGAACCAGTTGAAGCTTTGGAAAGAACATGTTATCAGTCAAGAAGTGCACATGTTAACACAAAGGAAGATGTTTTACTAAGCATAAGCTTTTGCAAACAACTCACTTATCAAAAGATAATGTCAACAAAGATGTAACATGCTAACTTTCAATGCAAGAATCTTTATTAACCTCAAGTGTCTGTTCTCTCTCAAGAAGGAAGGAAGTAGGAAGGACTGACTCAGCACAAAATAAAGGATAAACCCCGTGCAAAAGGGTAAACAAGGAAAGCTCATGTGCATCTCTAGATCAAACAGAATAAAAACATGACTTTGGGAGGTGCATGATCCGTCAACGACTGCTGATAGATAACTCACTCACTTCATGATTTGGACAAGTTTCGAGGAACGGCTCCCATGTGGGGACGATCACATCCCCTTAAATTCCTTTGTTTATCACTCATAAATGGGCGAAGGAACTTGTGCGTTAGTATTTATCTTTCACGAGCTGGGCACTCATGCCAGTCCCTTCTTGTATTAGGGGTTTGCAGATTAGGCATGCAATCCCAATATAAAACTTGTCCAAATTAAGAAGATCATGGGTTACCCACCACTTCCTCATGAGCTGAATCAGTGGCACAAAACAGAAGATTTTGAACATCTAGAGATAGCACATAAATTATATACTTTAGGAGTGGTAGTGGAATACCACAAATAGGAAGGTATGGTGGACTCAAGTGGAAGATGTTGGTTTCAGGGTATGGAAGTACAAGCAGAATTCCGCTTAGTACAGAGTTTTGGCTAGCAAGGCTTTGAGAGACCAGACAATTGATGACAACTTAGATGCAAGCAATACAAGGCATAAACATTAATACTAGCATGAAATATCAAGTTGTCTTCCTTGTCAACATAACACTTCAAGCATAATAACACAAAGGTTTTGGCTATGTCGCTACTTTGAGAAAAACATGCTTGTTGTTATGACCAAAGCTATACTTGCCAAGATTTAAATAAAGTTTTCGAAGCCATACCTGATTTAAGGTCAATACTCCCCATAAGAATCAGCTCATAATGTCGATTGCATGAAGAGAATACCGAGTGCAGCGAAGAAACCAATAGACTTCTCATTAATATTCCTTCATAGACGACCCCACACTCATGGATACAAAGCTCTCCACAAAAGGAGTGATAGACCTCAAAGCAACACCTATTTCATAAAGTAACTTCCCTAGACATGATACGACTCTACTTGACTCCTAAAGACAAAGATAAAGATAAAGATACCGGGCACTCCCCCAAGCTTGGAACAAGCTAAGGGGATGCCATTACCCGAGGAGATTTACTCCTCATATTGTTGTGGTTGTTTCTTCGGATCCCTGATGACACAGCGAAGGGTTCGGTTCTCTGACTCCAAGACTTCCACTTGTACTTTTAGTACACGGAAATCTTCAAAGAGTTGGTTGGTGATGCGGTAGGCCTCGGAGATGGTGGAAAGCATGCGTTGATCTTCAAGTACACGTTGGAGAGATATGCAAGTTACTTTCACCATACTCCGCCAAGTAATATGTATTGTGTTGATAAGTGTTGGTGGGTGGATCAATGCTAGTACACCTTCTAGACTAAGATAAGTGTACTCTTATGATTACACACCTTGCAAGCATCCGCAAATACAAGGTAGTGATTAAGGCATAAGCCTAACCACAGCATTACGATCATGGATCCATAACTCCCTTGTGCAAAAGTGTGCGAACTGGGGTTCAGATTTCTGTCACTCCGGCAACCCACCATAAGCATCCTTTGTGCACAATGTATTCCTCTAGGCCCATGAAAGGTGAAGTATTAAGTGTTTGACTCACATAACACCACTAGAGAAATAACAACACAACTTAAGTATCAAACAACACATAACACTTCAACATCATATGACTACTAACAACTAGACTTCTCCCATGTTCTCAAGAACTAAAGTAACTACTCACAAGACATAAAAGAGATCATGATCAGAGGTGATAGATGGGTGGCAAACAATCTGGACGCAATGATATTTCTCCAACAAAACTCAATAGCATTCACCACAAAGTAGTAATCAACACCAACAGAGTAGAGAGGATAGATAGTACGGATTACAACACAAGTTGCAATTGTGAGATGAGATGGGATGGAGATGGAGATGGTGCTGATGTTGGGGATGATGTTGATGATGATCTCGATGATGCCCGTGACGATGATGATGATGATGGCGACGATCTCCCCTTCCGGGAGGTGATCTCCCCGGCGGAATCTGCCCGCCGGAGATGGCTTTTCTCCTCTGTAGGT
Organism: Bromus sterilis; assembly: GCA_950022295.1. Classification (NCBI taxonomy): domain Eukaryota; kingdom Viridiplantae; phylum Streptophyta; class Magnoliopsida; order Poales; family Poaceae; genus Bromus; species Bromus sterilis. Next base: position 210,149,356 of record OX465598.1, on the reverse strand, counting down.
TTCCGCCCCGTGGCGGCGACGAAACACATAAACTCTTCTCTATTTAGGGTTTCTACCCCAGGAGGGTCTTATAGGCGAGAGGGGGCACCGAGGGGGGCCACCAGGCATCTAGGTTGGTGCCTGGCGCGGCCAGGAGGGGGGCCGCGCCAGGCACCCTTCTGGCTTCCTGGTGGGTCCCCTCACCTCCATCCTCGGTGATCCCCAGTCAATCTTCATAAAAACACTCCCCGTAAATTTTCATCGCTTTTGGACTTGATCTGATTTAGCAACTTGGTGTCCACTTTTCGACGCTGAATTCTGGTTCTGCTGCTTCGGCACCGGAAAGTTGTAAACTATGTAAAACAAGCCAAAACAACATAAGAACAATACTTTAAAGTGAAATATCAATGAATAGGATGAAATTACAATATAAAATAGTGATGCATTTTGGACGTATCAACTCCCCCAAGTTTAGACCTCGCTTGTCCCCAAGCGATTGCTGAGCTCGGTAAACCTGTCCACAAGTTTAGAGAGTGAAGCGTCGATAAAAGAATACGGACAAGAAGCATCAAGATTTCTCACCAAACTGAAGTATCCTCAACAGAAACCTCAACTCATAAGGTCCTTATGAGAAAGTAGTAACAATTATAACAAAGTAGGACCTGGAAAACTCATCAAATCATGGCAAACATAGCCTTGGTTAAGGAACAACTAATAACTTTTACTTTTTCTCTTTCACTTATAATGGAACCAGTTGAAGCTTTGGAAAGAACATGTTATCAGTCAAGAAGTGCACATGTTAACACAAAGGAAGATGTTTTACTAAGCATAAGCTTTTGCAAACAACTCACTTATCAAAAGATAATGTCAACAAAGATGTAACATGCTAACTTTCAATGCAAGAATCTTTATTAACCTCAAGTGTCTGTTCTCTCTCAAGAAGGAAGGAAGTAGGAAGGACTGACTCAGCACAAAATAAAGGATAAACCCCGTGCAAAAGGGTAAACAAGGAAAGCTCATGTGCATCTCTAGATCAAACAGAATAAAAACATGACTTTGGGAGGTGCATGATCCGTCAACGACTGCTGATAGATAACTCACTCACTTCATGATTTGGACAAGTTTCGAGGAACGGCTCCCATGTGGGGACGATCACATCCCCTTAAATTCCTTTGTTTATCACTCATAAATGGGCGAAGGAACTTGTGCGTTAGTATTTATCTTTCACGAGCTGGGCACTCATGCCAGTCCCTTCTTGTATTAGGGGTTTGCAGATTAGGCATGCAATCCCAATATAAAACTTGTCCAAATTAAGAAGATCATGGGTTACCCACCACTTCCTCATGAGCTGAATCAGTGGCACAAAACAGAAGATTTTGAACATCTAGAGATAGCACATAAATTATATACTTTAGGAGTGGTAGTGGAATACCACAAATAGGAAGGTATGGTGGACTCAAGTGGAAGATGTTGGTTTCAGGGTATGGAAGTACAAGCAGAATTCCGCTTAGTACAGAGTTTTGGCTAGCAAGGCTTTGAGAGACCAGACAATTGATGACAACTTAGATGCAAGCAATACAAGGCATAAACATTAATACTAGCATGAAATATCAAGTTGTCTTCCTTGTCAACATAACACTTCAAGCATAATAACACAAAGGTTTTGGCTATGTCGCTACTTTGAGAAAAACATGCTTGTTGTTATGACCAAAGCTATACTTGCCAAGATTTAAATAAAGTTTTCGAAGCCATACCTGATTTAAGGTCAATACTCCCCATAAGAATCAGCTCATAATGTCGATTGCATGAAGAGAATACCGAGTGCAGCGAAGAAACCAATAGACTTCTCATTAATATTCCTTCATAGACGACCCCACACTCATGGATACAAAGCTCTCCACAAAAGGAGTGATAGACCTCAAAGCAACACCTATTTCATAAAGTAACTTCCCTAGACATGATACGACTCTACTTGACTCCTAAAGACAAAGATAAAGATAAAGATACCGGGCACTCCCCCAAGCTTGGAACAAGCTAAGGGGATGCCATTACCCGAGGAGATTTACTCCTCATATTGTTGTGGTTGTTTCTTCGGATCCCTGATGACACAGCGAAGGGTTCGGTTCTCTGACTCCAAGACTTCCACTTGTACTTTTAGTACACGGAAATCTTCAAAGAGTTGGTTGGTGATGCGGTAGGCCTCGGAGATGGTGGAAAGCATGCGTTGATCTTCAAGTGATGTGGAGGGCCCTGAAAGGTTAAGAGAAAGATCATATTGAGGTTGGACAGATCCCACCATGATGGGATTGCTTGGACCTCCTTGTTGTTGGGCAGTGATAGTCTTGACTTCCTCTCTGACGGAGCGCTCCATCTCCGCTTGTCTTGTGGCAATTTCTTCTTCGGCAGCCCAATCAACGTGCTTCCCTTGATTAAGATCCTTCTGGACTTGACGTAGACGCCATCCCAAGAAGTCCTCTCCGCTCGAGCCACAAGAAGACATCTCTACTAATCAATTTTTAGTCCTGGGAGAAACAGCTCGAGAAGAAAACACGCGAAATCGAGAGATACGATGCCGGGACTATCCGGCAAAATATATAGCAAACATTTCTGCAACAGAAGGAAGGTTTCAAGCCTAGGTGGAGTCGGAGTCGGAGTCCAGGGCACCCAGGAGGGTGCCTGGAGCGGCCAGGAGGGGGGCCGCGCTAGGAGGCCTCCTGGCCCCCCTGAGCTCCTCTTCGGCTCCACTCGGGCTTGGAATTTTCCTAATTTTGCAAAAACTTTGAAAAGTGAACTTTTATTGACGTTCGCGGTATTTTCTTACCATAATTCATACCTTTTCTTATTCTGCTCCTGCTGGAGTCTGAAACTGGCTGCAACATGTTCTTCGTGAGTCTTTGTATATATCATGTTTGCATCCACATTGATTGGATCACATGCCATATAATGTTTGAGTCTTTGTCCATTCACAACTTGAGGTTTGGTGCCTTCGAAATTATTGATCTTGATTGCACCAGACCGATATACTTCTTCGATATGAAAAGGTCCTTCCCATCTAGAAACTATTTTACCTCGAGAAAACCTGAAACGAGATCTAAACAACAAAACTTTATCACCAACATTAAATTCACGTTTCAGAATTCTTTTATCGTGCCGCTTCTTTACCTTTTCCTTGAACATTTTAGCGCTCTCGTAAGCTTCACTCCTCCACTCATCTAGAGAAGTCAAGTTCATGAGACGCTTTTCACCAGCTAACTTTGGGTCAGCATTTAGCTCTCCGACAGCCCAGAAAGCCTTGTGCTCTAACTCTAATGGTAAATGGAAAGCCTTGCCATAGACCATTTTATACGGAGACATGCCCATGGGGTTTTTGTAAGCAGTTCTATACGCCCACAAAGCATCTCCTAACTTCTTTGACCAGTCCTTTCTAGAATGTTTTACTGTCTTCTGTAAGATCAAATTGATCTCCCTATTGGTGAGCTCAACTTGCCCACTAGTTTGAGGGTGGTACGGTGATGCAATCCTATGATTGACATCGTACTTGGCTAGAGCTTTCCTAAAAGGTCCATGCGTGAAGTGTGACCCTCCATCTGTCATGAGGTACCTTGGTACTCCAAACCTAGGAAAAATTACATCCTTGAGCATTTTCAAAGATGTCTTGTGATCAGCACTCTCAGTGGGGATTTCTTCAACCCACTTGGTTACATAATCAACAACAACTAAGATGTGTGTGTACTTGTGTGAAGGAGGAAAAGGACCCATAAAATCAAAACCCTAGAAATCGAAAAGTTCGATCACTGGTGAGTAATTCGTAGGCATCTCATTTCTCCTGCTAATGTTACCAACTCTCTGACACTTATCACAAGATAGAACGTACCTTCGGGCGTCCTTAAAAAGAGTAGGCCAATAAAAACCTGATTGTAAAACTTTATGTGCGGTCCTTTCACTGGCATGATGTCCTCCATAGGGACTATCGTGACATTGTCGAAGAATGTCCTGCTGCTCGTGCTCCGGTATACACCTTCTTACGATCCCGTCTGCACCTTCTTTGTAAAGATGTGGATCATCCCAAAAGTAGTGCCTCAAATCCGTGAAGAATTTCTTCGTCTGCTGAAATGTAAAACCTGGAGGCAAAAACTTTGCAACGATAAAATTAGCATAATCTGCAAACCAAGGGTCGGAATGAGATTGTACTTTTACAACAGCAAGCTATTCATCTGGAAAACTGTCATTGACTGGAATAGGATCGTGCGGGATATCTTCCATCCTTGAAAGATCATCCGCCGCCGGATTGTCTTCTCATTTTCTATCGACAATCTGCAAATCAAATTCTTGAAGAAGGAGTACCCATCTAATGAGTCTTGGTTTGGCGTCCTTTTTCTGCATAAGATACTTAATGGCAGCATGGTCAGTATGAATAATAACTTTAGAATCAACAATATACTGCCGAAACTTATCACAAGCAAACACCACTGCCAAGAATTCCTTCTCGGTAGTAGCATAATTCTTTTGAGCACTATCAAGTGTCTTGCTGGCATAGTGGATGACATTCAACTTTTTGTCAACCCTTTGTCCTAAAACAGCTCCAACAGCAAAATCACTAGCATCACACATAATTTCAAAGGGAAAATTCCAGTCAGGTGGTTGTACTATAGGAGCGGTTATCAAGGATTTCTTAAGAACTTCAAAAGCTTCCTTACAATCTTCATAAAATACAAAAGGAGCATCCTTCTGGAGAAGATTGGTAAGGGGTCTCGAGGTCTTAGAAAAGTCCTTGATAAATCTTCTATAGAAACCAGAATTACCTAGAAAACTACGAATACCTTTGATGTCCCTTGGATAGGGAATCCTTTCAATAGCTTCAATTTTTGCCTTGTCCACTTCAATTCCCCTTTCGGAAATCTTGTGTCCAAGAACTATCCCTTCGTTAACTATGAAATGGCACTTCTCCCAATTGAGCACCAAATTCGTTTCTTCACATCTCTGCAAAACTTTATTAAGATTGTGGAGACAGTGTTCAAAGGAGTTCCCATAGACGGAAAAGTTGTCCATGAAAACTTCTACAATCTCCTCACAGAAACCATGAAATATTGCAGACATACACCTCTGAAAAGTAGCAGGTGCATTACACAAACCAAAAGGCATACGCCTATAAGCATAAGTACCATAAGGACACGTAAAGGTGGTCTTCTCTTGATCCGCGGTGTTAACGTGAATCTGGGAGAAGCCAGAATACCCATCAAGATACCAGAAGCGGGTGTTTTTAGACAGCCGCTCGAGCATCTGATCAATAAAGGGCAGAGGATAGTGGTCTTTCCTGGTGGCCTTGTTCAACTTCCTGAAATCAATACACATTCTATATCCAATAATAGTCCTCTAAGGTATTAGTTCATTTTTATCATTAGGAACAACAGTAATACCTCCTTTCTTAGGAACACAATGAACGGGACTTACCCACTTACTATCAGCTATGGGATAGATGATACCTGCGGCTAGAAGTTTGAGAACCTCCGTCCTAACTACGTCCTTCATCCTTGGGTTCAACTGTCGTTGATGATCAACAACTGGTTTAGCATCGGGCTCGAGATTGATAGTATGTTGGCAAATGGATGGACTAATACCCTTGAGATCATCAAGAGTATAGCCAATAACACCTCGATGTCTGTGGAGTGTCTCCAATAATCGCTCTTCTTCATACCCTAAAAGGTTAGAATTGATAATAAAAGGATATACTTTCTTTTCATCTAAATAAGCATACTTGAGCGTATCGGGTAGTGGTTTTAGATCAAACACCGGGTCTTCTTTTGGTTGCGAGAGGATTCCTAAAGGTTCAACCGGGAGGTTGTGCTTCAGGATAGGAGTTTGTCTTAATAATATGTCTTCTAGTTCATACCTCTCCTGCATATGTATGTCATTCTCGTGGTCTTCCATAAATTGCTGCAAAGTATCAACAGGAGGAATAGAAATAGAAGAAATTTCTTCAATAATTTTGTCATTACTTGAAAATTCAGTACCACGAGGCTGCTTAGAAAACTTAAAAGAATTAAATTCATACGTCTCACCGCTGAATTCAACAGAAACTTTACCTTTCTTGCAATCTATTATAGCTCCACAAGTGCTGAGGAAGGGCCTACCAAAGATAATAGGGCAAAAACTATCTTGCACTGAACCAAGTACAAGAAAGTCAGTAGGATATTTTACCTTCCCGCAGAGTACTTCAACATCTCTCACAATCCCAACTGGAGAGATTGTTTGTTTATTTGCAAGATGAATCGTGACATCAACGTCCTCGATCTCACACGGCTGAATCTCGTGCATGATCTCTTGATAAAGTGTGAAGGGAATAGCGCTGACGCTAGATCCCAAATCACATAGCCCATAGTAATTATGATCTCCTATTTTGACAGATACAACTGGTGTACCTGAAATTGGGCCTTTGTTCTTGGCTGTGACAATGTTAGTGGAAACAGCACAAAAAGTAATAGTGGATTCTTCAATATCACTGGTTACCAGATCCTTGACCATTGCAACTTGAGGCTTGACCTTGATCATGTCCTCAGGTTCGTCAGTGGTCCTTCCATTTTTGTTTAGATTACCTGTAACAAAAGAGTGCTCCTTTATCCTTGAGGGATAAGGAGGCTGTTCATACACAACTGCAGGTAAAACAGGACCAGTAACATTAATCTCAATAGGTGACTCCTTGAAAGGTTTATGATGTTCACTCTCCTTCTTCTTAGAAGAATCAATATGAGAAGCAAAGTCCTTGAAAAATTCAACCATTAGCTGGGAATCAAGACCAATTTTAGAGCAAAAGGTATTAAAGTAATCAGTCTTCACATAACTCTCAATGTATTCATGCTCATAGTTTATAGCGGGTTCAATACCTTTATCAATTTCCCAGTCTTCAGTGTTCTTCTGGATCCTTTCTATAAGATCCCATTTTTCTTCCATACCTCTGGTCTGGAATACCACGCTAGAGGAGGCATCCAACATCTCCCTGTCCTGACGAGAAAGTCTGGCATAAAAATTTGTAAGTATAATTTCCTTGGGGAGCTCATGGTTTGGGCATTTGAGCATCAGGGACTTCAGTCTCCCCCAAGCTTGAGCGATGCTCTCTCTGTCGCGAGACCAAAAGTTGTAGATGTAGTTCTTGTCTTGGTGAATTTCACGAAGAGGATAAGACTTTGCATAAAAGAGAGACATAAGCTCTGGCCATTCAAGCAGATCAGAGTTATCGAGTAGCTTATACCAATCTGAAGCTTTATCTTTGAGTGATACGGAGAATAGTTTCTTCATGACGAACTCCATTGTTACACCTGCAAGCTTAAATAAAGAACATAATTCTGATAAATATAGAAGGTGTTCTCCCGGATGTCCTTCTCCTGTGTAACGATTAGCCAAGAAATAATCAATAATACCAGATGGTATTTTATAGGGCACAATTTCAGTAGGGGTAGGAGTGACCACCACAGTCGTGGGGCGGCTCCTTACCAGCAACGAACCAACAGTAGAAGAGTCCATAAGGACTGAAGGTAACAACAGAAAATAAAGGTTTCCTTACCAGCTTCACTTACCAATAGCGCTACACTCCCCGGCAATGGCGCCAGAAAAGCTCGTTGCTGGCGGTGAAGTTAATAGGTTTAGTGGGTTTGCCTCCCCTGTTAACCGCGCCAATAAACAATTACTTACTGGCTGCACACACTCAAAGGTAAATATTTAGGGTTTTTGGTTTAAGTAACAGAAAAGTAAAAGACAAGCAAAGTAAACAGGGTAACTGAGGAGTAGCAAGTGGCCCAATCCTTTCACAAGGATAAGCCTAGGAACTAAACTTATAAAAGCTAAAGCGTTCTCGAGAACACTTGGGAGAGATAGCCAAGTTACTTTCACCATACTCCACCAAGTAATATGTATTGTGTTGATAAGTGTTGGTGGGTGGATCAATGCTAGTACACCTTCTAGACTAAGATAAGTGTACTCTTATGATTACACACCTTGCAAGCATCCGCAACTACAAGGTAGTAATTAAGGCATAAGCCTAACCACAGCATGACGATCAAGGATCCATAACTCCCTTGTGCAAAAGTGTGCGAACTGGGGTTCAGGTTTCTGTCACTCCGGCAACCCACCATAAGCATCCTTTGTGCACAATGTATTCCTCTAGGCCCATGAAAGGTGAAGTGTTAAGTGTTCGACTCACATAACACCACTAGATAAATAACAACACAACTTAAGTATCAAACAACACATAACACTTCAACATCATATGACTACTAACAACTAGACTTCTCCCATGTTCTCAAGAACTAAAGTAACTACTCACAAGACATAAAAGAAATCATGATCAGAGGTGATAGATGGGTGGCAAACAATCTGGACACAATGATATTTCTCCAACAAAACTCAATAGCATTCACCACAAAGTAGTAATCAACACCAACAGAGTAGAGAGGATAGATAGTACGGATTACAACACAAGTTGCAATTGTGAGATGAGATGGGATGGAGATGGAGATGGTGCTGATGTTGGGGATGATGTTGATGATGATCTCGATGATGCCCGTGACGATGATGATGATGATGGCGACGATCTCCCCTTCCGGGAGGTAATCTCCCCGGCGGAATCTGCCTGCCGGAGATGGCTTTTCTCCTCTGTAGGTTTCCGCCCCGTGGCGGCGGCGAAACACATAAACTCTTCTCTATTTAGGGTTTCTACCCCAGGGGGGTATTATAGGCGAGAGGGGGCACCGAGGGGGGCCACCAGGCATCTAGGTTGGTGCCTGGCGCGGCCAGGAGGGGGCCCGCGCCAGGCACCCTTCTGGCTGCCTGGTGGGTCCCCTCACCTCCATCCTCGGTGATCCCCAGTCAATCTTCATAAAAACATTCCCCTTAAATTTTCATCGCATTTGGACTTGATCTGATTAAGCAACTTGGTGTCCACTTTTCACCGCTGAATTCTGGTTCTGCTGCTTCGGCACCGGAAAGTTGTAAACTATGTAAAACAAGCGGAAACAACATAAGAACAATACTTTAAAGTGAAATATCAATGAATAGGATGAAATTACAATATAAAATAGTGATGCATTTTGGACGTATCAACGCTCCACTTTCAAAATCTAGAACACAACATAGGATTCTTCATGCTTATCTTTGCTGTGTGTGTTCTTTATCTTTTTCATAGCTACTGCCATGTTTAGCTCTTAGTTTTCATGCTTATCTTTTTAAGAGATTTTTTTTAGTTTGTTGCTGGAACTCTCTTGAGTTTTCATATTTATCTTGTTTAGCGAGTTTGCCTGTTGCACTGAGTTTTGTGTCTTGACTTGAAGTAGGTAATTGAGGTTGCTATTCTTTTGTAGTAGTAACTTGCAATAGTTTTGAGGTATTTCTTTGAGTAATGTTTGGACTTTTGGTGTCAAGAGCTTTAGAGGGATCGAATATTAGAGTACACTCACGTACCATGAGTCGAGGATGCACAAGGATAACCAAACCCCCAGACAATCCTCCTCGGGGTACTTGTCTCTTTGTGAAACCTCCTTATTAGATTGAGAGTTACCGATAATAGGTGCATGAGTTCTTCGGACTAATGTGAGTATTCGAAAGTTGACAATTCCACCTTCCCATATTTTCCTAGCCTCTCCTGTGCCATGCATTGCTTTCTTCTCACTACGAGAGTTGGCGTCCACCTTCGCCGGTACATCCAACCTCTTGGCATGATACGCTCTGTCATCATAAACCCCCTTATATCCTTCCTCAAAACAGCCACCATACCTACCTATCAAGGCATTTCCATAGCCTTTCCGAGATACATTGCCATGTGACATCCACCTTCTCATGACTTGATCTTCATGCCATACATGCTACTTGCTTGATCGATGAGCCGCATGCTAGTTGGGCCTTGCCCTAATCATTGCTACATGACGCGCTAGTATCATTGCATATCCTGCTACCCTGGCGGAGGCATACATTTGCATACTTCATGATAGTTACATCTTCTTTATGATTTGAGTACTTTTGTAAAGTGCGAAAGATCTTCTATACTCCTTGTAATATATAGAGTGTTGACCCTAAAGTGAGGAAAAGATCCCAAAGAGGACAAAATTAAAAGATCCCAAAGAGGACAACTGAGAGAAATCTAAAGAGCCATTGAGGCCACCAAAAAAATACAAAAATAGAAAAAAGAGAAAAATAAATAAAAAGAGAGAAGGGAGCACACTACTATTCCTTTTGAGAGGTCCACACTCGTACTCCATCTTATATCTTGTACTCCATAGAGATCATCATACATGCATATAGCTACGTGGGGACCCTTCACACTATAGAACTTGGCTTGTATATTCCAATGATGAGCCTCCTCAAATGAGATTTAGGTCTTCTTGAGCAAGCAAGTTGGATGCACCCCCACTAGTTCCATTGGAGAGCTTACCTTAGCTCATATGTGCATCCGTTGCATGAAAATCCCTACTCCTCACATCATATCTATCATTTGGCTTTCTCTTGCCTATGATTGTCCTCATTGATGTGAGCCCTTCTCACCTTTTTGACTTCCTACTCCACCATATTTCTCTCTTTTCCATCCTAAGTGTCAACTTTCTTGCTTACGCTCATCCATTGCATGAGTACTCAACATGTCGAAAAGGAGTGGATCATTTTGACTTGTACCTGGCTAGTGGTCTGGGGATGAGTCAAGATAAGATTCCAAAGAAGACCAAGTGTGAATCTTTAGTAGATTGAGTTCTCAACATAAAAATAATTTTTTTCTCGTATATCCTTATCCCCTTTCTTGCACGCAAAAATCATTTGGAGACATTCGAGTCACGGACAGTGAGAGCTCTTGCACCTTTATGTTCTTATGTTGCATGTTTCAATGCCAAATATAGACTCTTGCCTGTTATGACTTGAATTGAATTACATGCCTTGATTGCTTTACTTGAAAGTTCTTATATGGTTGTTAGCATGTCACCACAGAAATTATGTTTGTTATCATTTACCTACTCGAGGACGAGCAGGAATTAAGCTTGGGGATGTTGATACGTCCAAAACGTATCTATAATTTCTTCTTGCTCCATGCCTCTTTTGTGTGATATTGCTATGATATTGATGCACTTCCATACACTTTTGATCATATTTGGACTAACTTATTAACTCAGTGCACCCCAGTGTCAGTTCCTGTTTTCTGGTGTTTTATATTTCAGGTTTCCCCCATATTAAAAGTGCTCCAAAAATTCTGGAAAAACAAGATAAAAAATCAGCGTTCCGGAAGCTTCCGGATTCACCAAAGAAGGGCCAGAGGGGCCTCACCTGGTGCCCAGGCGGCCACCCCGCGCGACCTAGGGCTTGGTCGCGCCGGGAGGGCACGTGGGCGACTGGTGGCCCCCCCCCCGGTGCCCCCCTTTGGCCCTTATTTTTACTCACGTCACGAAAACCCTTATTCCAGACCCCTTTTCTCCAGAAGCAATTCCGATCTCTGCCGCCATCGCCAACAAGCTTCGGGGGACCAGAATTCCTGTGACGGTACCCTGCCGGGACGGGGAAGTGCCCCCAGATTCATCTCCATCCACGTTGCTTCCTCCCTCCATGATGCGGGAGTACTTCCTCCTCGGGGCTGATGTTTCGACCAGTAGCTATGTGGTCTTATCTCTCTCCCATGATGTGATCTTCATTGTGATCATAGGCTATGTTAATCTAGGATGATCCCATGATGTTTCCCCTTCTTCTATGTATTGGATTGGTGTGCTCACTTGATCTTATCTAGTATAATCCCCGAGACCATGATGACAGCGGTCTATTGGACATGGGTTAGAAGAATATTTTCATGAGTGATTTCCTCTTTTGTGTGGGGATTGAAGATTGACAGTCTCTTGTTGATTGTCTTTGACTATCCTTTAGATATGTTGTGGTGATTGTGGTACTCTCTTTGGATGACCGCGGTGGCATTGGGAAATACATAGATGAGAACTACGAACTCTGAGGTGTGCTTTTGTATCCCCACACAATTCTCGTCCTCTCTTGACCACAAAGGAATGACTTCCGAGTACGTCTCCATTGCATGTTTTATGGGGAATATCATGTGATTAGACTACATTAATGTTGTTGGGAGTAGCCACTAGTGAAAGTATGAAGCCTAGTCCTTGTTTCCACCATTGCATAACCGTTTGTGCTCACGTTTACTACATGTTTTCTTGCTGCACTTTTTATTACAGATTTATATTACTTTGCTTTGCTACACCTATCACCCATATTTTACCATCACTTCGCCGAACTAGTGCACCTATACAACTCCTAGTTGTATTAGGTGTGTTGGGGACACAAGAGACTTCTTGTATCTTAATTGCAGGGTTTCTTGAGAGAGACCATCTTCAACCTCTACTTCCCTGAGTTCGATAAACCTTAGCTCATCCACTTGAGGGAAATTGCTGCTGTCCTACAAACCTCTGCGCTTGGAGGCCCAACATAGTCTACAAGAATAGAAGCGTGCGTAGACATCGGCAGCCGACGTTGTATCATCTGCTGCCTCACCAGTACCAGCAGCACCCGGCGTCGTACCAGCCGCAGCCGGCGCCACACCAGCAACAACCGGCACCAGATCAGCAGCAGCCGAACTACCACGCCGTCGACAACGCGGCGTTGATGGGCGCGCTGCACAACCTCTCCTTGCAGTCCCCGGCAAGCGGCTGGGTTGCGGACTCCGGCACCTCTACTCACCTTGCGGCGGATCCCGGTAAGCTCTCCTCCGTCGTTCCAGTATTGAATTATCCCCCAGTTTACGTAGGAAATGGTAGTTCCATGCCTATAAGTCATGTCGGTTCTGCCAATCTTTCTACTCCTCACCGGCCCCTGCATCTCCACAACGTCCTAGTTGCTCCACGCTTGATCAAAAACCTTTTGTCTATTCGACGTTTAACCACTGATAATCAATGTTCCGTCGAATTTGATCCTTATGGCCTTTCTGTGAAGGACTATGCAACCAAGGCGGAGCTGCTCCGATGCAACAGTGAAGGCGAGCTCTACGACATCTTCCCGCCGGCCATGCCCATCGCCCTCACCGTCACCATGTCGCGCCTTACCGATCTCTGGCACCGCCGTTTAGGCCATCCCGGTGATGCTACGTTTCGTCACAATAATTTGTTTGGTCATTGTAATAAACCTGAATCGGATGCACGCCTGTGCCATGCCTGTCAGATAGGAAAACACGTGCGTCTACCGTTCTCCCACTCCACTAGTTTTACCTCTGCACCCTTTGATTTGTTGCATTGCAACCTTTGGACTGCGCCTTTGTCTATTGTATCAGGAAACAAATATTACCTCTTAATCATTGATGATTTTCCCCGTTACCGCTGGACCTTCCCCCTTAAACTCAAATCTGACGTTCCTGCCGTGTTTCGCCATTTTAATGCTTACGTTCGTACACATTTCGGCCGCACTATTCGGACCGTCCAATGCGATAACGGCCGTGAATTTGATAGCGTGCAAAACCGTGACTTTCTTCTTCCCCTTGGGACGGCCATGCGTTTCTCCTGCCCGTACACCTCTTCCCAAAACGGGAAAGCGGAGCGTGCCATTCGATCCACCAACGATGTAGTTTGCACACTTCTGCTCCAAGCCTCCATGCCGCCGCGCTATTGGGCTGACGCCCTTACCACAACCACCTTGCTGCTTAATGTACGACCCACCAAGAGCCTAGCCCTCGCCACCCCTTTCGAAACCCTCCACCAAAAACCCCAAACTTACTCCCACCTCAGTGTCTTCGGATGCCTTTGCTATCCCAACACGGAGGCTACCGCACCACACAAACTTGCCGCCCGGTCCCTCGCATGCGTCTTCATCGGCTACCCTCCTGACCATAAGGGGTACCGTTGCCTTGACGTCTCTACCCAACGCGTCTACACCTTGCGACACGTCACCTTCGACGAGTTTGTGTTTCCCTTCTCCCGCATTCCGGCTCCTTCTCCCGTGACGCCCAATGAACCCATCCCGCCCCCACGTCCGCCAGCCTCCGCTATCCTGACACCCTTCTTGGCTGATGCCTCCACTGCACCTGCACCTGCAGCAGCACCTAGCCCAGCGGTCCCTTCTCCGGCGGTCGCGCTCTAAGGCCCGATATGCGGTACTGTTCCAGATCTAGATGTTTCCATCCAGATCTGGGGACGAAGCACATATCGGTCCCACCGCGACATATGACATAGACATATTCCACTGATTTCCAACATGATATCACAACATTACAGATACAAGGATACAACATCTCATACAATCGGCATACAACTGCCTCAATACAATACAACAGCGGAAGATACATGTCTGGGTACAGACTACAATCAAATGCCTACTGGCAAAGAGAAAAACATCGATCCCCATAACCACACGGGTCCAGGCCCTCCGCCGAGATCCGCCTAACTAGTCGTCGTCGAGTCTCCACGTGAAACGTCGATCACCATACCTGTTGTCGATCAAGAACCCTGAAAAGATTTTTTTGGGGGGGGGGTAGTATCATGAGTACAAAAGTACTCAGCATCCAACTGTAGTGGTCAACTGACCCAGCAAGGACTTCATCACTCGTCATTCTAGGACAACTAGTAGCTTACGGTAAGGAAGGGGTAAGTGGTGAGGTTGCAACCTCACTAGTATTTATGAAGTGGCTAACGATCTAGAGAGTAAGGTAAGAAGCCAAGCATTCGATGAGGAATCGCCTCCAACAAGTCTTGCTATCAACTACTTACATAAGCATAACACCTATCCTGTCCTTGTCCTCCTCTTCGCATCCCGACGAAGAAGAAGCAGTCAAGGCACACACACATTGATCAAGTTATATTAAGATTATCTCAGTTGTTGTTGTCTATGAACAAGGAGTAGGTCTCAAGTCGTCCATAACCGTGGACACGGCTTCTCGAAAAGATTTAACCCTGCAGGGGTGTACCAATTGCCCATTACAAGGATCGCATGCTCGCCCATCTCTCTCGGTTTCTACCCATCACAGGCAACCATTTTATGATTTAGTTCCAAGAGATCCGAATCGACAGGTCCCTATAACTAACAACGAGCAAATCCGGGTGGCCCCCGGGGAGTCGACACCCAATCCAAAAGCTGGCCACACTCTCGGATCGGACTCTTCCGTATGGCTAAGGTCGGGTTTAGTCTCACCTATATAACAGGGGACCTCCCTAGCTCACTAGTGTGGGCTAACAGAGGAACTCTGTCTCCGCTGGCCCGGGTTGTTTGAAAATTACTGGTAGCTGACCAGCACACACATGGTTTCAAATGGTAAATCAGCTTGGGCCACCACAAGAAATGTTTGAAGCTAGGTATGTAAGAAAAGGGGACCCCATAAAATCCCACACGCGATTAGGCACGCTCAGTCTTAAAACCAATACCCGGAACTCGGATCCTAGGTGACTCGAATGGAACAAAGCGTCGTGGCGGGATAGCCTAGACCTTCCATCCTTCGTCGAGTATAGTCAACATTTATAATAATCATATTATCAACAACAATATAAAAATGTGATATCCCAAACCAAGGAGTAACAGGGGTAACATCGTAGCATCCTAAGCATGCATACTAAGCAGGGGCTGAGCAACGAGCAATAGTAACATAGAAGTACATGGTTTGCTGGGAGGGGACATGGATGTATCGGTTTAAAAGAGGTTGTAAACATGTGGTAGGATCAAACATCGAACCTAGCCTAGACTAGCATGCAAACCGCTGGTTGAAATAGAATGGATCATAAGTAATGTATAGTCCTTGCCTGTTGATAAGTCGGGTTCAAAGGTGTAGTTGATCGCACGCTCGCAACGTCTCCGAAGGTACCCGCGGAAGCACACAAGACGATAAACTCTGGAAAGCAATCAACGAGCAAGCACTCTATTACTACGGGGCAACACAAGATCAAGAAGACATCGCACGACACAGCAACGCGATACGGATCTATCGTCGAGAACGGTTACTAACATGTTAAGTGGAGTACTCGTCACACACGACGATACCGCACATTTAGAAAGGTTCAAGTTGTTTAGCTACAGGTGATCAACCAACGGTTACTAACATGGCAGCTCAAGCAAGCATGGCATGACACACAAACATGGCAAAAGGTTAAGCATAAAGGAAACTATCTATGCTAGTCAATTTAAGTGAGGCACAACCTAAACATGACATAACACTAAGTGCCGCACGATGATTAAAAAATTTGGTACTGTTCTGCCCTAAACCATATTTTAGGTTGGTTAACAACAGCAAACAATAGCATAAACACAAAGTACATGAAAAACTAATCAAGTTACATATAAAGAACACTCCAAACGAATTTACGGTTATTCTCTACTATAAACCTTGCTGGGCTAGGGGCATAACGAGAGCACTTGCGAGCGCCCGGCGATTTGGGCCGCTGGATCGGCATGCTATAGTGCTTTTCTATCTGCTGGCAACAGGTCAACCGTCAAAACATTTTACACTCCTTTGTTAGGCTAATGTTGTATGACCAGTGGGGTCTTTCGCGTGTGAGGTCCATAGGCTAGTCAAGCCATTGGGCGGGCGCTGCGTATGCTTGTTTTACTACCCTCGCGGGGAAGGGATAAGGTCCCGAGCGCACCGTCCTGCTCCCCTCCTTTCTCTCTCCCCCGGTGCTCGCCTCGTCTCCTCTTCCCCAGCCTAGCCCCGAGCCGCCACCAATCCCCTCGCTCCTCCCGACCCCCTGCCTCTCCCAGCCGCCGCCCGTCGCCGCCGGTGGTTCAAAGAAGGAGAAGGAGAGGACGGCGCCTGCGATCCCCTTTGTCGCCGCCTCCGGTCGCCGCTCGATTCCAACGAGCTCCGGCGGTCCCGGCGGCCGTGGTTGGCGCCCACTGCTCCGGCAGACGACGACGCGTCGCGCAATCCACGTCGATCCGTTCCTCGGCTCCTTCTCGAGCCGCCCCGTTCGATTTCCCCGTCTAGGGTTTCGGTGTGCGTAGCGTGCTCCGGGCGCTTCCTTCGGCCTTCTCCAGTCCTGGGCGCCGTTCCCCTTCGCCGGCTTGCTCCTGGTGGTCACGGTGTCGGCGGGATGGTTCGGCAGCGCAACCCCGTCGCTGCTCCTCGCAGGCGGAAGCCGCTGCTGAGTACGACCTCAGTTACAACCCCGCGCCGGTGAGCTCTCCTTCTCCTTTACTCTGTCCAGTGTCACAGTTAGGGTTTTTTGTGCCATTTCCTTAGGGAAATTCGTTGGTAAAAGTTAAATCAGA
Organism: Bromus sterilis; assembly: GCA_950022295.1. NCBI lineage: Eukaryota > Viridiplantae > Streptophyta > Magnoliopsida > Poales > Poaceae > Bromus > Bromus sterilis. The sequence goes on along the minus strand of OX465598.1, from coordinate 210,132,178 downwards.
GATTAGCGATGTGGTAGCTGCAGCCAAGAAGAGCCCTCTGTTTTCTCAATTCTTAAAGGGCTCATCAGTGCCAAAAGAACCCAGGGTGAAGGTTGTAACTAAAGTATTCGTTGAAGTCGGTTTTTTTGTCATCACAAAGAATTTCTTGTGTATGCTTCCAATCCACATAAATCTCAAAAATTTCAATCCACCCGCGGTCGATTAGATTCATAAATCTCCAGTACACTGCCTTTTTATCTATTTAGGCTCTTCCAAAAATTGGAGATTTATCTTGTATTTTGTACGTTCTTTCTCATTTTTAACTCCTCTCCTGTAGATTCTCCTAGGTTGTAAGCGAATATGCGCTTCTGACGTCGCTGTCCTGCTTTTCCATGAGGTAAATGTGACAAAAGTGTACCAGGGAATATACATATACACAACTCCAAATCCACCACTATTTTCTTGTGGCGAGGAGAAGATACTAAAACATATATATGGGTCATATTAGTGTGTTGTAGCAGATAAGTGACAAAAACATATGTCAGTGATGGATCATCTATATATTTACATTTTCTTTTCTTTTTCTATTTTTTTGTTATAAATTAGGAGCTAGGTGTTAGGTTCCACTTGATAAATTTTTATTAGAGCTGAGTGCTGGGTCGGATTGCTAGAGCTTATGGGTGTAAGCTCGCCCACCCGTGTTTGATCCACAGGGAAGTCTGATTTCTACCTAAACAACGTACCGTCAATAGATGGAACTCTTCCCTCTTAAACCACATTTTCCCCCTTGTTTATGCAGCAACCCATCACAGTAATGATGATGCCTGTGACTACTAATATTTTTGTTATTGCTACGTTCTATATGCTCATGCGGTGTTTGCTTGATTATGCAGTGCAGACCAATATGGAAGTCACTTCATACAGCAAAAACTTGAAACTGCGACGGTTGACGAAAAGAACATGGTTTTTGAGGAGATCATGCCTCACGCTCTCTCATTGATGAATGGTGTGTTTGGGAATTATGTAGTGCAGAAGGTATTCGTTACCAAGACATTGTTGCTACTCACTGACATTGAGAACACTCAATTCTTTCTTCAATTCACGTAACATTTTCTTAAGGATGCCTGGACTTACCTCAATATTTATTTTATTACAGTCTTTTTAGCATGGGAACTCCGCACAACATAGGGAGTTGGCTGATAAACTATTTGGACATGTACTAACTCCAAGCATTCAGATGTATGGTTGTCGAGTTATCCAAAAGGTACTACATAATTCATATTGATTCATGTTTCGTAAATTCTTCCGGGATTGCTGACTCAAGTATATTCATATACGCACATAACCGAAGGCAATAGATGTTGATCTAGATCAGAAGACAAAAATGGTTACTGAGCTTGATGGTCATATCATGCGATGTGTGCGTGATCAAAATGGAAACCATGATATCCAGAAATGTATTGAATGTATCCCCGAAGATTCCATTCAGTTTATTATCTCGACATTCTGTGGTCAACTCGTTACACTATCCACTCACCCCTATGGCTGCAGGGTCATACAGGTTGATGTTTGAAATCTGTGCCATGCAATTTTTCTACACAGATTTTTAAATTCAGAAAGTTTGATCAGTATTATCAGAAAGATGGAAAATACCACCTGATTTGAAGATGACATATGGGGTATAGGGGACCACATGTCAGTGGCACATAGGGTTATACTATATTTCCAACTCATGCTCTTTATGATTATACTGATCACATTGCTATTTTATCTTAGTTAATCTCAGGAATTTAATTTCTTTCCTCAAAGAGTACTGGAGCATTGCACTGATACAAAAACACAGCAAATTGTCATGGATGAAATATTGCAACTATATGCATGCTGTCACAAGACCAGTATGGAGATTATTTTATCCAGGTTTGTTACATCTCCTAATGTTTTAGCTCTAACATCGGCCTTGATGTGGCATTCCGATCTTTTCTTCAGCATCTTTGTTTTGTCATTTCTATCAGTGTATTTCCTTCGTTTGATGTTTGCTTTCATCGTGGTCGAATGGAAGGAGAAGGCCAATCAAAACTGTGGAGTCGTGAATTGATCTAGCAGGTAAAAACTTGGGACCTTATTCCACCTTTACGTTCAGTTTTCTTCCAACAATAGTGCTTGCACTTCTCTATTGCTGGGTTTTTTCAATTTTTTGTCAATGCTCCTGTTTTATTGTTTTGTTATGGTGGTGTGGAAGCAGCTTGATAATGTAGTTGAAGAGCTCGAAAAATTGTAGTTGTTCATCTCCTACAACACAAATCTATTATTTCCCTGATAAGGAATGTGCAGAGATCTTGTGGCGATACTAATTCAGTGGTTAATTGGTGTTTTCCTAGATTCAAGTGCCTCCATTTTTATCCTATAGTTATCCTATGAAGATTTAGCTATACAAGCTTCTCTCGACAAGCGCCCAGAATTCAGTTTTATCTTTTCTATTTACCTCTGATTATTGCATTTTAAAATGTACCAAATCCGGTGGCTATAGCCGATTGCAATAATTTCCAGTTTTACATTTAAGTAGTGAGAAATCCTGAACATGTTCTGTTTTGATTTATGAGGAGGACTATACATAGTTTTCCCTTGGGCTTATTTATTTGCTCTCCACATTTTCAATTCTACATAAACACACATTATTTTGTTATTTCTTTACTAATGCAATCTCCATTGCCCACCTTCTTTTAATATGAAATAAATCATTATTATCGTACCTATATTTGTTTTTTATATTCCCAGTCATATATTTAGAGTAGTTTTTATGATCCTGCAAAGCATTGGACTGTTGAACCAACTGTATATCTCATTTCACTCCCTCTGTCTGTTATCAAATGCTTTTATTAAATTTTATTTATGGTGTTGGTTATAGCATATAATACAACTATAAATTTAGGATTATTGATGTTATAGTAGCATTCCTTTTGGTTTGTTAATATGTTATTATCTGCTACATTTTAGTCGTGTAGATGTAGTGGTCGATGATTCTTTGGGGTTTTGTTCATGTGCACTAGGAGTGAGAGAGAGAGAGAGAGAGAGAAGGAAGGAGAAGAGGGCGAGGTCGTGCAGCAGGCCGCATGTCCTCCTCCTTCTCTCGTCTACCCACCATCCCCTTCCCTCCCTCGGAAGCCGGCCAGATCCACGGCATGCGGGCGCGGAGGCGTGCGGGCGCAAAGGACAACCTCTCTCCGGCGGCGGCGGCATCCTCATTGGATGGGATGGTGAGACCCCTTCCTATCTCTCTCTCTACCTCTCTCGCTCAGGCAGAGGCCCTTGGGCAGGGTAGAGTCCTTATTGTGATGGTGACGGGTTTGATGCTTATTGTTAAATGTTTGGGTTTTATTTACGGGAGAAAATAATTGTAGTTAATTTATTGGTATCGGTTAGCACTGTTTCATAAACTAAGATGCTTGTTCTTTTCCCCCAAAACAAATATCAATTACCTTTTTAATGGTAATTGAATCATAGTGGTGTAATATGCTTTGATCTTCAAACTACTTCCTCTCAACTAAAATAATTACAGACTTTCGGTTCTCATTTCCTTTGCTGAAACCCACTGTGAGGATGACACAAAGCGCCCAGGATATAGATAGGTTGTAAACCAGGGTGTCGTTGGCTGTCGGTTTTCTCATCACTGGATCCCAAGGTTTGTAAATGATTGTAAATGATGGTGCAAATAATGTCCCATCGGAGAAATATTTTGTTCTTAAAAGTTCACTTACAGCAGCATAAGCCAATTCCATGGACACCAATAAATTAGATATATTGTTCCCATGGATACATTGTACTTTCCATGCTTCCAGTTTCAAAATTCTGGCAATGGGAAGACTGTTTATGGTTTCAGTAGATATCCAACCATGAATTCCTGGATCCCATAGCATATTTGGATTCGTGTTAGTCGCATTGATCATACTCCTTTCCTTGTACAACTAAGTAACGGCAACTTCCCATGTCACTATTCTTTCCAAGGCATCAACTCATAACATGTTGCTATCATGACAATTAATTAGGATACCACAAGAATTCATCTCTTGCATGCAAATGTTCTCTGTTTTGTGTTAAATCCAGATGTATGGCTACTTCATTGGGGCCTATATCAATCTGAATTCTTGATAGATGACGATCTCTGATGCCAACGTTTGTGCCTCTTGTTATTCTGATATAATAATTAGACACTATTTTTGGGGGTTTTTTAGCTCTCAAATGCTGAAGCGTCACATCCCAGAAGAAGAGGAAGCGCAACTCCGATGTTCCCGCCGCTGCTACCGTTGAGAAGCCCGATGACTCTGCGCCGCAGCAGCCAGAGCGCACTCTCTTCGGGTTCAAGGACCAACCTGACTTGGCCGCCGAGCCTGTTTCTAAATATGTCGGTCCGTTCTTCCGGAACAAGGAGAAGGTGATCATTACACCGCCTCATCATTTACAGGTGATCGTTCTGCCGTTTCTGCTCGGAGTTCTGTGATGTAGGTTGTTCGATCGATGCTTTAAATGTTTAGCGGATTGGTTTGCTGTGTGCGTAGGTACCGACATCTGATGCAGAACGTGGTGTCGCTGCTTCTGCACGCCAAGAAGAACAGCAAGGTTGAGTCCAAGCAGAGCAAGGGCAGCGCCCTGAACGAGCTTGTCGAACTGAGGAGCTGCTCCAGCTGCCTCTTTTTTGAGGTATTACACATGTACTACATTTGGTGCTTTCTTGATGGAAATAGTTTACCTTCGATCAGCTCAAAGTTGCCTACATAATAGGAACGTTAAAGGTTGCTAAATCATACTGCATTTAACATGGAATAGGTTACTTGTTCTTGGTGCGGAATCAACTTCAGATTTAGCTCTAATCTGTATCATTGTTCTGCTGTGAAGATTTTCTAAAATTTGTAATCTACACTGGCTGTTTCACAATCTTTAAAAAGTGTTAACTCCTCATGGTTATTTTCATGTCAGTGCGGCATCACTCCAAAATTAGACAGTTTGAATATGCAGTAGAGCTGCTAATTCTTATGTTAGAGCATCTTCTGCATGTATATTGCAGTGCAGAAAACAGAAAGATCTGTAAGGGTTGAGCTTATGTCTTGATAATTTGTATGACTTGTGGTTGCTAATAAATATTTTAATTAAAACTACTGTCTGTAGGTTGGCCCTAGGTTCTGTTTGAATCCAATCAAAATATTTGGTGGTAGATTTGGTGGCACCACATTGTTTGAGAACCCATTCTACGTGTCTCTGAATCATGTATTACTTGATTTCACCATCTGTGGACTATAGTACATATATCCCAAACATCTTTGTAATGAAAATCTGGGGATGAAGCAGAAGTTTTCGTAGTGCCTTAGTTTACAGTGGACTATAAATTCCCTAACTGTTTAATTTCATTTTGCTACCATGTGCGGCACTTCCAGTTTAAAGTAGCGTGGAGTCTTGCCATTTTCCCTCTTTTCTTCTAAGCTATCAAAATTTTATAATTCCATTGCTAATCCAAACTGATCATGAGTCATGGAAATATGCTTTGTCAGTATATCTAATTTGGTTGTTTTAGTTCATTAATGGTCCCAACATAACAAAAGTACAAATCTTAATTAAATCGTGCACTAGCTATACCATGCTTGATTCAGAGTTTTTTTCTTAAATTCTTGACCCTTTTATCACCTATATTTTATTGATTCCCTGTTTAAAAGTTGTTCTTTTTTTCTTATGTCAAACTTCAATATTTGTTATGCTTATGCAACATTTAACATTTTAACTTCACTTCAACTTCTTCTCAAAATATTTAGTGTACAAGAGCTTTCAAGAGATAGAGTACTTGGTTTTCTGTACTATATGCTAGATAAAAAACAATTATCTTACATTTCATTTTTTTACAGGACCCTTATATTCCTGATGTGCTGGAGATTCGTGAACAAGAGCAACATGTTTGCTGGTTGTTGTGTTCTACACCCATGGGTATGCAACAAGCTCAACAAGTTCAAGCGTAATAGTTACTTTCTATCCAACCCTGGACCTGATTGAAGGTCATGATTTGCTTATTCCCAAGTAAATATCTGGTGTCCTTTCCTATGACTATGAGGAAGCGGAAGACAGTGCTGCCATAGAGGCTATCAGATACATGGAAGATGCATGTAACAAAAAATATAAGAGACTACAACTACACCCATGTCAAAAAAACAGATAAAGTTTTTGGTGCAGTGGCTATGGGGTGCAGACGCAACAATCAAGAAACTACGGAAAGAATGGTACTATGCAGTCAGATATATGAACTCTTATTCCCATTAGATGAAAAACATCACCGTCGTTTGTCGGCTGCGAGATAATGATGGCACCAAGTCAATTATGATAGAAGCACGTGCAAGGATAGAGAAATTAGCGTGCATATTACACTACATCAGAATGAAGTTAGAGCAACGGCTATGGAATGCAAAAGCCAGTTTCTAATAACATCAAGTTCAAAATTCAGTGTTCAAGTTGTTGTCCTTCCGCTCTATCTGAATAGACATCAACAGAGCATTTAAAATTCAGTGTTTAGTATTTACAAGGAACACCTTTTGTACCATACCTCTCTATTTTCCCTTTTGCTATTCCTGTGAAGCATGTGTTATATATGAAACAAAATTTCCTTCTAATGCTAAGACTGTATTCTTACTAATGCTCATTCCGTCTTCTTATAACTCTGTTTAATTTTCTGCTATACTCCTAAATAATATATATCAGCAATTCCATTTAAATATCCTTGCATTATAAAACACACATGTTACACTATATTTTGCAAAGTATCTTCAACACTCTATAACCCTATGCTTTTAGAACTTGGTCTGCTCTTGCCCATTGCGCCATGGGTGCAACGGGTCATCTAGTAAAGATACAAGCATAACAAGTTACGGGCACAATCTGTCAACATCACGAAACACACTTTAGAGCAATGCATAAACAGTATAATCAATGCAAACATGCTCACAAATGATATGGAACTAAAGTAGACATGACAGGTAAGGCATGGCAAAAAGAATCATGCAAATAGGCATCATAGATCAAAAGATATTAAGCATGCAACATGACATCGGAACGTTACAGACTTAGAGAAAAACAGAGGTGACTGTTAAAAACAGCGAGATAGCAACTTTGGAGCTCAAAAACTATATGACCAGCAAGCATATCATGACAATGAAATACATATAATGGAAGTAGACATGATGCTTAACAATATGCAACAAGAATCACTCAATTCCGATAGACGGTCGCGACACACTCGTCAACCGAAGTTGCAACAAAATATAAACAGCAGCACACTAATAACAAGGTAGCTACTTTGGTGAAGATACAATCATGATGCAGCAAGCAATTATGGCATGTGAATGCATGAAACCGAAGTAGAAACATTGCTTAACGCAACGCAAAAGGAATCACTCAATTCCGACGTACGGTTGCGAAGCAACCGTCGCCCGAAGTTTCAATCAAGCAACAGTTTTCAGACAGTTTAACAGCAGCAGTTGCAATTAACGACCAGTGGCCCTGTTTGACCAACAATTAACCAAACAAGATGACCTCGGCTCAAGATGCTCACAAAAGATGGATGCTAGAGCACAGAGAGCACAACAATACAAAAAAAAGAATCACTCTATTTGGACCTACGAGTCAACGGGAATTAACGTTGCAAAACAGCATCAGCAGCAATAACAGTTACACACTTAGAAAAAAATTCACAGGGGCTAAAAAGAAAAAAAAAACACAGAGGACGTAAGGCCCCTGATGCGGTGCTAACTCAAGTTAGTCGCTTTCGCGTCCCGCTCAAGTTAGTAGCGCATAAAATGTCACCGACTCACGACACTCGCACTCGTGTCGCTGCCGGATTCTAGACAACAAGTATAAGAACAATGAACTTTATACTAAGACATAAATATATAGAGTCCAGGGCATACATCGCCACGGGAATTTATTACAACATATCGGAGGTCCGTGGACCCAACAGAATATCATGCAACAAGCGGAAGACAAACGCGACCGAGTACGGTCAAAATCCAAATTTCCCTAGAGAGGGCTGCACATAAAGAAGAGCTCGAACGCGATGAAGAGGATGGAGCCGCCGTAATCGACGTCGGGGACGGAGACGGGACTCGGCGGGGAAGACGACGGTGGAGAGTCGAGGCACAACTCCTAGCTCCGGCCTGCGGGAAAAAAACGGGATGCAGGGGTGGTCAGGGATGCGTACGCGTGCGCATGGTCAATGACATGGCGAGGCGGCGGCCAGATCGGCGGCTTACGGGTGAAACAGAAGAGGGAAAAATCCTCCCATGGCGGCGGCGGCGGAGAGAACGAGGTGGGGGGGGGGGAAGGAGCTAGGGTTCGGGAGAAGGAGAGGGGGGCCAGCCTTTAAGGGGGGGGCGAGGAGAAGAGGCTGCGGAGGGGCTCCACGCCGAGCTCCTCTCCGTCCTGCTCTGACGAAGGGAAAAAGGAGGGGGAAAAGGTGGGGAAGAAGACGCTGGCAAGCGGGCCCGGGCGGTCAGGAAGAGAAAAAAAAATGAAGGACGCGGGGCTCCTCTTGCTGGGCCGAAACGGCCAGGCCCCGGATGGGCTGGGCTTCTCTGGATGCAGAGGAGGAAAAGAAAGAAAAAACACTCTGCATTTTGAAAATGCAGCAGACAAAGAAAAGAAAAGAGGAGGGAAAAGAGATTATAAAAAATATAACACAATATTTTAAATATCTCTGGCAATAAGCTTTATCACCCAAAATTGGTTGGGCAATTTTTGGACGCAGAGAAAAATCACCACAATCCAAACAGTGCCCTTTTCCATAGAAGAAGGTGCATTTGGGATTCTTTGGAAAAAAACACAAGGGTAAAAATTCCATGAACTCAAGAATCTCACACCTTGCATTATTTTGGATTTTTCAAAATTGGTTTGACCAATTTTGGCAACCACAAAAATGTGGCTCCTTTTTAAAATTCAAACCATTTGAACTAGGGGCCACTGTTTGAAAGTTGTAAACAAAGATTTGAAAAGATAAGAATCCTTGGCAAGACAAAATAATTGGCTAGGCCAAAGATGAGGTTGAGGGGAGGTGACATGCAATCAGAACAATTTGAAGATCATGTCACTTGAACTACATTGATCACCTTTGATCACAAATTAAAAGGACTCCAATCCCAATGTAATTCCAAATCATCACATGCAAAGTCATGAACATCCACCATGAGGAGTTACAAGTTGAACAGACAAGGTATAAAACATGGTGTATCATAAGGGCATTACATGTGGGCTGTTACAGAGGAGGGGAGGCAGGCCGGCTCACCATGGGCTTGGCCCATCTGGCGGCTCGGCTGGGCTCAGGTGGCCGGCTCGGCTCGGGCTGGAAAGGGGCGCCTGGGCCTAGGAGGTGGGCCGCGGACGCAGGCCGGCTCAAGTGGCGGAGACGCCTGGCTGGCTCGCCGGCTCGCCCCGTCCCGATCCGATCGGGAGCCGACGGCAGCGGCGCAGCGGCTCCGGCCACCGGCGAGGGTGGCGCAGGCTGGAGGACCAGGGGGCGCGGGGAAGGCTTGGGGCGCACGCGGCGGCCAGATCCGCCGGAGGTGGAGGAGGGGCGGCGTTGGAGCTCCCGGGCGCGACGAGGACGACCATGGCGTGCGGCGGCTGTCCCCGGCACGTCGGCGGCTTGCCTGCAGGAGGAGAGGCGACGGTGAAGATAGAGGAGGAGAGGAGGAGCGCGAGGGGAAGAGGAGGAGGCGCGGCGTCATGCGGCTGGACGGCGGCGACCGGTCGACGAGGCGGAGCGGTGGTGACGAGGAGAGGACGGGCGGCGCGTCCAGATGGGATCCGGGCGGGCCCTGGCGGCGGTGGAGCGGTCCCGCGCGGCCCGGATCGGCTGGGGCTGGCTGGTGGGATCTGGGACGCGATCTGAGCTGTTGGAGGCCAGATCCGACGGCCAGGATCGCCTGGAAGCTAGGGTTTCGGATGTGGAGGGGCCTTTGGACGAAAATTTGGAGCAGAACTAGGGGTGTGGCTGCAATTTTGGTCTAGGGAAACCCTAGAAAGGGGTGGGAGTGTGGTGGTCTTTATAGAGCCCAGGTGGCTGACAGTTTGCAAAAACATCCCCGGTTTTTCTCTCGCGCGCGCGGTGCTCACGTTTCTGACCGCCAGGGGTCCGCAGGACCTCCGATTCGGGTAAAACTTCGAACTAAGCAATCGACGCGTTGACCCAGAGGCGTTCACCTCGCGCTGGAACCGTTCCGAGAACACTTTCCAGCGCGCTATAAAAATATCTCGTTTAATTATTAAACGGGGTTTTTCGTTCCGTTGGCTGCGGCTGGTCTCGTGCGGGTTTCGCGACGGTGCTCGGGAGAATCCCGGTGTCGCAAAGGCCGAGTGTCAGGGTGGCAAGTGTCGGTCCCCATCCGGTACGAGATAAGAGGGGGAAAATAATCGCCGATCGATAAATCGGGGATGCAAACACCGCAAGCAAATCAGACAATAAAACAATTCACACCAAAAACAAAATTTTTAATTTTTGAGAAAACTGAGCTGTTACACGCGCACACTCCGGTCTGCGCTACCCCTCTACCCGCGCCAGCCGTCTCCCGTAGTGTTGCGAGCACTCCACTCAGCCCTGCCCGTAGCACCCTCACCCCCACCAGCTCGACTTCCCCTGACGCTAGCTCGTCCTCTGCCAGTTCTGCGTCCTCCCCTAACAGCAGCCCTCTTACCTCTCAGCCTCTCCCGCCTCATGCCGTAGCGGTTGCACCACCAGTTAACCCCCACACCATGCGCACTCACGCCAAGTCCGGGTTCCAACAGCCGTTGCGTCGCCTCAACTTTCTCGCTGACCTTCATGGAGATGCACCCCTTCCGCACTCCTATCGTGCTGCTCTAGCTGAACCCCTTTGGGCTAGTGCCATGAGTGACGAGTACCAAGCTCTCCTTCAAAACGAGACATGGTCTCTCGTCCCTCGTCCCTCATCTGCCCCGGTGATCAGCGAGAAGTGGGTCATTCGCCGCAAGTACAACTCCGACGGCACTCTCGCTCGCTATAAGGCACGTTGGGTCGTTCGCGGTTTTAGTCAAACCGAAGGCATCGACTATGACGAGACATTCTCTACCGTCGTCAAACCTAGCACCATCCGGGTCGTTCTCTCTATCGCCACCTCCCACTCCTGGCCTATTCACCAGTTGGCCGTCAAGAATGCATTTCTTCATGGCCACCTCACTGATACCGTCTACTGCCAGCAACCTTTAGGTTTCGAAGATCCCATTCCTCTTTCCCATGTTTGCCTTCTTAAGAAATCCCTCTACGGTCTCAAGCAGGCACCGCGTGCATTGTTCACCCGTTTTTCCGCATTTGCCGCTTCCATCGGCTTCGTTTCCTCTAAGTGTGATACGTCCCTTTTCATTTACAAGTCGAAGACTCACACCGCCTATCTCCTTCTCTACGTCGACGACATTATTCTCACAACCTCGTCGTCTTCCTTCCTTACTTACATCATTTCTCTTCTTAGTAACGAATTCTCCATGACCGACCTAGGCACCCTCTCTCATTTCCTCGGCATCGCGGTCACTCGCTCCCCCTCGGGCCTCCACCTTTCCCAGCGGCAATATGCTTTGGATATCATTGCGCGCGCCGGTATGTCTGAATGTCATCCCATGCACACACCCATCGACTCCGGTGCTAAACTTTCTGCCTCCGATGGTGATCTTCTCGATAACCCTACTATGTATTGTAGCCTGACCGGTGCCCTCCAGTACCTCACGATCACCCATCCTGACCTGTCTTACGCTGTGCAGCAAGCCTGCCTCTTTATGCATGCCCCACGCTCTTCCCATTACAACCTTGTCAAGCGCATCATTCGTTATCTCAAAGGTACTCTCGATCTTGGCCTTCACATATATCCGTCCTCGCCAACTACTCTATTAGCATATTCTGACGCAGACTAGGCCAATTTCCCCGACACACGCCGTTCTACCTCCAGTTTTTGTGTTTTTCTTGGGGATAATTTAATATCTTGGTCGTCGAAGCGACAACTTACTATTTCCAGGTCAAGCGCTGAAGCGGAGTACCGGGTCGTTGCCCATGTTGTCGCCGAGACAGCTTGTCTGCGTTAGTTGTTGCAGGAGCTTCATCAGCCTCTCGCCAAGTCGACTGTCGTGTATTGTGACAATATGTCTGCTGTCTACATGTGTGCTAACCCGGTTCAACATCGGCGGACGAAGCATATCGAGATCGACATCCACTTCATGCGTGACAAGGTCTCCTTGGGCGAAGTACGCGTGCTTCATGTTCCGACTACCTCTCAGTATGCAAATATCTTCACCAAGGGTTTGCCTACTGCTACTTTCGCTAAGTTCCGGTCCAGCCTCAACGTTCGACAAGTCCACACTGAGACTGCGGGGGGCTGTTAGACTACCACACCAAGTCAGCCGTCTCAATCGCCTTTGTCCTGGTCAGCCCAGCTCTATCCCCTTGCATGGCGCATGCACGTAGTTATCCATCCATCAATATAGGATCCATTGTTAGTGCGTGCGTGAGTGTATGTATTCTCTCTCCCTCCCTGATGTACTTCTATATAAGATCAGCCCCGCAGGGGAGGAATACAACACATATCAGAGCTCAAGTCTATCTCTTAACACCCACAATCAAGCATAATGCTCCCTCTTGGAGTTACTATCTACTACTTGGCCAAAGCAATAAAAAGTAATGGAGAACATGCAAGAATTACTCAAGAACAAAATATAAAAGGTAAACCAAATATACAACTCATCATGATCTGAACATAATCTTATAATCCATCGGATCCCATCAAACACAGCATAGCAACAGGAGAAAAATTACATAGGTGCCTTGATCATGTAGGGAAGCTCACAGGGGCTAAGAATTGTAGAACAAGATTGGCGAGAAGACATCACATAGCTACTACTCATGGAAAATCCTGGAAGCGTCCATGGTGGTGGAGAAGCTCCCGGAGCTCAATCCTCCCTACGACAGGGTGCCGGGAAGAGGTTTTCTGGTGCTGCCGATCTTGGAAGCTCGGCGGCGACAAAACAAAGAAGAAATTCGCGATGTGGGGTGCTCTCCGAGGGTTTTCGGGATGAGGAGGTAATATAGGCCGAAGGGGGCACCAGGGGGTGTCCCCACCTCCCAGGCGCCCTGGTGGCGCGACCAGAGGGGCCGCGCCCCCTGGCCGCCTAGGAGGGGGTGCCCCCCCTACGGCTCCCCTTTGGTGATTCCGGAAGCTTCCGTCGTGCTGATTTTTTTATCTGATTTTTCTGGAATTTTTTGAGCTTTGTAAATTGGGGGGAGATGCCTGTAACTTACAGACATCAGCAGACAAAAACTGACACTGGGTGCACTGAGTTAGTAGGTTGGTCCAAATATGTTTAAAATGATATAAAAGTGTAGCAAAACATGTAGCAATGTCACATAGAAGGGCATGGAACAAGCAAAAATTATAGATACATTTGGGACGTATCAGTAGGCGGCGGCAGATCGGGCTGTCAACGAGCAGCGCCATAGGTACCATGAGGCCCGGTACGACCCTATCTTCAACCGCGGGCCACCGGAGTCAGTGGAGTTCGCCTCAAAGGTCAGCGACGTGGCCTCAGAGGTAAATCTCGAAATCTAATCTATTTTCTTGTCGCATTGTGAGATTCAAATGTTTGTACCTGTGGGACATTTGATTGTTGTTGCAATCTTGTGCTAATCAGGTCTATTGTTCTTGCACCGGATTAGATCTTTCTTTGATTTGGGTGATGTATCTGGTCTAGAGTTTACTCTGTATCAGTAAACCCTCAATTTTTTGGTACAAATACATATGTTTGACGTTGCAGAATTTTGAAATCCACATGCAGTGGCGTAACTGGTGGGAAGCATGCATGGGTAAGCTGTACCATGCATATGACATCCACATACAAAATTCATTTTTTATACCTTACCATTGATTATCAGGATTTGATTCAATATTCGCATGTATGTTGTTGAATCTGTCATTGACTAACATAGGAAGTAGATTTCATTCTATGCATGCATGTATGTTCGCATGTTAGAATATTAAACAAACTAATAATTAATTTGGTTTAAATGGCTTTGTTTTGTTATGAATTTAATGATGATGAATGTAATTTTATGTCCCTAGTTTGAATATGAACCTGCTGATCATGAATCTTCTTTATCTAGCAAAGTTTGATTATGAATTGAGTGATGATGAATGTGATGTGATGTCCCTAGTTTGATTATGAACCTACTGATGATGAATCTTCTTTATTTATCCAAGTTTGATTACGAATTGAATGTGATGAATGTGATGTTATGTCTCTAGTTTGATTATGAACCTACTGACGATGAATGTTCTTTATTTAGCCAAGTTTGATTATGAATTGAGTGTTGATAAATCAGCCGTAATTGGCCTAGTTATACAAGAGTATGGTGTTTCATTATGGGTGTAGCAATAAGGATACAAATTCTACAATTATTAATATTGGACCCCTCCTTTCCATCAACGCAAAATTTGCATGTTTTAATTTATACTTTGTGTTTGCTATTTATCAGGAAGCTTCAAACGAGGTCGACTCGGACAAGGAGAGCAGGGACGCTAAGTCTCCCCACATCCTTTGTACGCTATTGTCTAGGGAGATCTCGTACCAAACCCACGGGCGGTACAACAAGATAAAATGCCCATTATGTGGGAGGGTGGTAGCAGAGGAATTCAATAACATTCTCCACAATGACAAGGACATGACCATGTCGTCAGCACAGCCCCCAAGTAAAAGGCCAAGCATGCAGCCTACACCGTCTTCATCCACAAGTACGCCAGGCATGTGCCCTTCATCGTCGCACGACCTATTCCTCCTGCTCCTCCCGCTGTGAAGAAGGGGAAGAAGTAATGCTCTCCTTGCGTGCTGCTATTGCTCCTGCCTCCACCCCCCTATGTTAAAATGTCTTTTGGTTTATTGTTGGTTAAGACTGAGAAAAATAGGCCACATACTGTATGTACCGCTGATGTCTATGCACGCTTCTATTCGTGTAGACTATGTTGGGCCTCCAAGCGCAGAGGTTTGTAGGACAACAACTATTTCCCTCAAGTGGATGACCTAAGGTTTATCGAACTTAGGGAAGTAGAGGTTGAAGATTGTCTCTCTCAAGCAACCCTGCAATTAAGATACAAGAAGTCTCCCCCAACACACCTAATACAACTAGGGGTTGTATAGGTGCACTAGTTCGGCAAAGAGATGGTAAAATATGGGTGATAGGTGTGGCAAAATGAAGTAATATAAATCTGTAATAAAAATTATAGCAAGAAAACAAGTAGTAAACATGAGCACAAACGGTATTGCAATGGTGGAAAAAAGGCCTAGGCTTCACACTTTCACTAGTGGCAACTCCCAACAACATTAACATAATTGAAACACATGATAATTCCACAAAAAACATGCAATGAAGACATAACTCAGAGATCATTCTTTCCGTGGATCAAAAGAGGATGAGAATTGTGTAGGGCTACGAAAGCACACCTTAGAGTTTGTATTCCACATCTATGGATTCCCCACACTGTCACTTTGAGCATCCAAAGATAGTACTAACAAACACCAAAGCATATCTCAATAGTAGTCTCTTTCTAAATCGACAAAGCACCCATTCTGTCACCGAAGCACTATGCAAACTATAGTCAAGACAAGCATCAAGAGACTCTCAAGCCATGATTCAATCCAACAAGAAGAACAAATCTCATAATCAATATCACCATAATAATGGAGTCCTACGCGTCACTATGGACTCCGGAAATATACCCAAAGGACTACATCAATACAATACATAGAAGAAGAGGAAACATCATAGGAGACAACAAGTTTAAAATAACCAATGATCACAATCATGATCACATAATTCGAGAGAGACAGAACCACATAACTGCTGGTAGAAGTCTCAGCCCTGAGGAGGAACTACTCCCGCATCATGGAGGGAGGAAGCAACATCGATGGAGATGAATCCGGGGGAACTTCCCCATCCCGGCGAGGTGCCGACACAGGAATTCTTGTCCCTCAAAGCTTGTTGGCGATGGCGGCGGAGATTGGAATCGCTTCTGGAAAAAGGAGTTCTGGAATCATGGTTTTCGCGTCGGGAGAATAAATAAGAGCCAAAGGGGGACACCACGGGTGCCCCACATCACCTAGGCGGCCAGGTGGCGTGAGTCCCCCTAGGCCGCGCCAGGAGGCCCCCTGGGGGCTGTGGGCCACCCCTTGACCTCATCCTCCGGCTGGAGGACCCTTCTGGAACGCATATTTTTATATATTTTTCAAGGAATTTACGGGGCACTTTGATTTTTCACTTTTTCTGCAATGCACGGACAAAACAGACAGAAACTGGCACCGGGTGCACTGAGTTAGTAGGTTAGTCCAAATATGTTGAAAAAGATATAAAGTGTAGCAAACACATAGCAATATCACCCAAAACATGCATGGAGTAAGTAGAAATTGTAGATACGTTTGTGACGTATCAACATCCCCAAACTAAATTCCTGCCCGTCCTCGAGTAGGTAAATGATAACAAGAATAATTTCTGTGCTGACATGCTACCAACATAAAATAAATTCAAAGTAAAGGAAGTAATATGAAATTCAAGTCAAGACAATAACAAGCAAGAGTCTATATCTAGTATTGAAACTAGTAAAGTAAGAACATAAAGGTGCAAGAGCTCTCGCTGTTCGTGACTCGAATGTCTCCAAATGGTGTTTTCTTGCAACAAGTGGGAGATGGGTTTAGAGCATAAAAATACTACTCCCTCCGATCCATAATAAGTGTCGCTCATCTAGTACAAAGTTTGTACTAGCATAGTACAAAATGAGAGACACTTATTATGGATCGTAGGGAGTATATAGTTTAATTGAGAACTAAATCTACTAAAACTTTACACTTGGACTACTTCGGAATCTTATTTTGACTCGTCCCTAGACCACTAGTCAGGAACAAGTCAAACCGATCCTCTACCTTTCGACTCTGAGCACTCATGCAATGGATGAGTGCGATCAAGATATGTTGGCACTTATGATAGCAAAGAGAAAAATGATGTGGAAGGAAGACAAAAAGGTGTGAAAGGGTCACATCAATGAGGACAATCATAGGCGAGAGAAAGCCAAATGATAGATATGACGTGAGGAGTAGGGATTGCCATGCAACGGATGGACATATGAGCTAAGGTAAGCACTCCATTGGAACTAGTGGGGGTGCATCCAACTTGCTTTCTCATGAAGACCTAGAGCTCATTTGAGGAGGCTCATCCTTGGAATATGAAAGCCAAGTTCTATAGTGTAAGGATCTCCCACATAGTTATGCATGAATGATATGAATATCTCTATGGAGTACATATATGACAATGTAGTACGAGTGTGGATCTTTCAAAAGGAATAGTAGTGTTGCCCCCTTCTCTCCTTTTCTTTCTTTTTTATTCTATTTTTTGTATTTTTGTGGCCTCATTGGCTCTTTATATTTATCTCTCATTTGTCCTCTTTGGGATCTTTTAATTTGTCCTCTTTTGGGATCTTTTATTTTGTCCTCTTTGGAATCTTTTCCTCACTTTAAGGGCAACACTCTATATTTTACAAGAAAATACAGAAGATCTTCACACTTTACAAGAAGTACTCAACATAAAGAAAACTGAAAACTATCATGATGTATGCAAATGGATGCCTCTGCCAGTGTAGAAGGATATGCAATGATACTAGCGCGTCATGTAGAAACTATGAGGGCAAGGCCAAACTAGCATGCGGCTCCTTGATCAAGCAAAAGCATGTATGACATGAAGATCAAGTCATGAGATGATGGATGTTGCATGACAATGTATTTCGGAAAGGCTATGGAAATGTCTTGATAGGTAGGTATGGTGGCTGTTTTGAGGAAGATGTAAGGAGGTTTATGATGACAGAGCGTATCATGCCAAAGGTTTGGATGCACCGGCGAAGTATGCACCAACTCTCAAGATGATAAAGGGCAATGCACGGTACCGAAGAGGCTAGCAAAATATGGAAGGTGGAAGTGCCAACAATCGATTACTCGCATTATTCCGAAGAAGTCATGCACTTATTATCGGTAACTCTCTATCTAATCAGGAGGTTCACAAAGAGACAAGTACCCCGAGGAGGAGTGTATGGGGGTTTGGTTATCCTTGCGCATCCTCGACCCATGGTACGTGAGGGTACTTTATATATTCCAACGCCTCCAGAGGTTAGCGATCCATGTATTAGCTAGAGGTCTCAACTAATTCTTTTGTAGTTTTCAAAAATAAGCACGGATTGCCCAAAACATGACACCTATCACTCATAGGCTCAAGCTCTTGGCACCAAAAGTCCAAACATTACTCAAATCAATACCTCAAAACTATTGGAAGTTACTACTACACTTATAATAACAACCTTAATTACCTACTCATGCAAGACACACAACTCAGTGCAACAAGCCAACTCTCTAAACAAGATAGGCAAGATAACTCAAGACAGTTCCAAAAGCAACCTAAATGAAATATCTTAAAAAGAATAAGCATGAAAACTAAGAGCTAAGCATGACAACAACTATGAAAAGATAAAGAACACACACAATCAAAGATAAGCATGCAACCTATGTTGTGTTCTAGGGTAAAGTGGAGCGTGTTTCTCTCCCAAACAATGTAGGATAGGGTAAAACTTGTTATAAAAAACAAGAAAAAGAAAACAAACTAAAAAGTAAATGCAAGACGCTCCAAGCATAGTACATAGAACATGAAGTGATAAAAATATAACATGGAGAAGGACGAACTGATGATTGTTTATGGAGAAGGGGATGCACGGGGGCATCCTGTGGAACCCCGGCTCAGAGGACCGGAACGCCCTGTGCTCCAGCCCAGAAATCAAGTCTTTTGGAACACTGCACTGCTTGATATAGATCTCAACAACTTTCTATTACCAATGATACGGTTATGTAACGACCCAATTCACATAGAGTTGGAGTCTCTGTGATCAAGTGCTAGTCCCTGGCTCGCACTCGCTAGCACACACAGTAATAGATGTATAACAAAGTACAAGTGCATCATTATTATATCGTATGATCCAGAATTCATAAACTAAACAAGTTGCATAGCTAAAGGCTAGCTTATTCCATATAAATATAGCGAAAGTAGAAAATAAAAAAATGAAGGAGTCCCATCAACATCCACAAGCGACATGCTGAGTGAAGACCCGCGACCCTAAACGTACCTTGCTGGTTGTCTGAAAAACCTGCAACACCGAAGGTTACAGCCCGACAACGGGTCAGTACATCTGATTTGTACGGCAATTCACACGAAAAGGATATAACAGACCTATCGCTACATGCAAGGATAAGTCAAATGAAGGCTTATGGTTTATTTTGCAGAAAGATGATTTTTCCCAATCTATCTAGTCAAAATTTTAGTTTATCTTACTACTTAAGGTTGAACTAGGCTACACCAGCTCCAACGCGCACATTTTATTAAATCTTTCCCACTCAAGTTTATTAAGGTGATTCATTTGTCAAGATCCTCCATTAACAGTAATGCCTAGTAGCTCAAGGTTGTCCATAACCGGGGACACATCTAATCATGATTAGTTTGTACGCTCTGCAGAGGTTTGTACACTTTACCCACTGGACTCAACACGAAGATTGAGACGAAGTCTTTCAGAAGAGGTCACCTACACCCAACGGCAAGCCGGTACACCTATCACATCTACATCTGCCAGCTTTGCACGCGAGAGGCTTCCTACAACGTACTCAACTAAGCCAGATCCCATATGGCCGGCGGCTGTACATGGAATCTCCTAGTCACCAAGTATGTCTGATCTTTTTGAGCCTGGACGGCGCCCACTTACGTTCAGAGGGTATATACCATGACGTTATTTATACCACCAATACCAACCATTAGGGGTACAACCTGGTCTCGCCTTAGATAAGGTACGAGCCACCAGGAAGCACTCCCTGCCCATCCAGAGGTGTATTCTAATTAAGGTTGGATATTCAAGTTATTATATCCTCACATAGCTCAATATAATCTCAAACCAATCCACGTCTATAAGCATAACAAATATATAACAAGCACGCGCTAGGTTGTCTAAGAAAACAGGATAAGATCATATGGCTACCCTACCAGGTTTGCAGCAATAATAATATAGTACTTCCTACACATGCATAGGGTAATATTTGCTACATGCATAAGTAAAAATATAGGTTGTGAAATGGTCGAAGTATGACTTGCCTTGATCTTGTTCCTGACGATCACACTCTTCACAGAATGAAGCGTTGCACTCCGGACAGTCTACACGATCAAACAATGTAGCATTCAATACACAGTATCACATAAATATCACAACAGTAGAAAAGTGAAATGAACAGCAAGAAAACCAACTAAACAGTAGCTAAAAAATATCTACATGTCACCACGATCTCAACGCAACTGGAATCGGTGAAAACGGATACACCGTATAAAAATACGGTCACCGGAAGTTTGAACTTAAATCTGTACAAAATTCAAATTCGAAAAGTGTAACAGTGCAAAGTGCATCCTACTGTAAACTATACTTCACTACGGTCGTAACACAAAAAGAATCAACTAAAATGGAGCTACGGTTTAAAAGATATAACGAATACCGTTCTAGGGTGAAATCTGTCAAAAAGGGCCTACTCGCGAATAAAAATAAATCTTCGTCGCGAACAGGTCCTCGGCTACGGAGCGAACGACGTTCGCGCCGGTGACTAATCCGGCGAACGTCCGCTGTTTAGATAACCACTAGTTAACCGGCAAAAACCCTAACCCTAAAAACAAAACCGGCTAAAAAACCCAGATCTGGATCTGGGAGTTACCTAGATACGATCCGGGCCTTCGGTGGGGCATCTAACGGCCGAGGGCAGAGGCCCGGCTAACTCTGGCCAGTCGGCGGCGGCGCGGGCGGCGGTGCGCGCAATGGGTGGCGGGGCGGTGGCGTGGCCGGCGGTACCTCGGGGGGGGGGGGGGGTCCGACGGTCCGGCGACGAGCTCCGACGAACTTCCGGCGGCAGCGACGCGATTCCGAGGCGAGGCCCGCGGCGATGACGTCGGCGGCGGCGCGTCTCGCGATTAGGGTTAGGGAAGATAATTAAAAAGAATTAAAAAAAATCAGGATTAAATATATAGACCGAAATTTTTTTCCTACTCCAAATCCTGCCCGTTAACAGACTCTCGCCCCGGTCGAAAAAAAAAACAGAAAAAGGATCCGGAGGCCCAAACGGACTCCGTTTTAAATAAAATTATAAACGGAGATCCGATTATGCCACTATTTTTAAAATAATTTCTTATTACTTTTAAATTAGCCACAAAAATAAAATAAAAATATAAAAATAAATATTATTGCCAAAATTACTATTTTGGCTATAATGCAATTTTAATAAATTATTTTTATGTAATAAACCCCGTATAAAAATTATAAAAAATCCCAAAAATAATTTTGAGTGATCTATAATTCCTTTAGCAAAGTTTTAAAACACCCAAAAATATGTTCAACACTTTTCAACATTATTTAATATGGGGGATACGCCATATTATTTCTCTCCAATTGAATTGCCCCAGTTGAAAAATGTTTAAAATATTTAGAAAAAATCCAAATAATGCAAAACTCCAGCATGACATGCATATGATGATCTATTAACATCCGAATTTAGAAAATTGGGATGTTATAAACCTATCCCCCTTAAGATGAATCTCGCCCTCGAGATTTGGGATGGTAAGAAAGTAGGTGTGGATGATCCTGCTTCAGGTCTTCTTCTCGCTCCCAGGTAGCTTCTTCCTCGGTATGATGATCCCACTGGACTTTGCATAGTCTGATCGTCTTTGTGCGGGTAACTCTTTCTGCAGTCTCCATAATCTTCACAGGTTTCTCCTCATAAGTCAAGTCACTCTCCAACTGAATTGCCTCAAGTGGTACTGTATCTCTCAAAGGAATATCTGCCATCTCTGCATGACACTTCTTCAACTGGGATACGTGAAACACATCATGAACTCCTGACAAAGCTTCTGGAAGCTCCAACTGATAAGCTACCTCTCCTCTGCGCTCCAAGATCTTGTAAGGCCCCAAAAAACGTGGTGCTAACTTGCCCTTGATTCCAAATCTCTTGATTCCACGAATTGGTGAAACTCTGAGAAATGCACGGTCTCCAACTTCATAGGTTACATCCTTACGCTTAGCATCTGTATAACTCTTCTGCCTAGACTGTGCTATCTTCAGCCTACAACGGATCAACTTGACCTTCTCCTCAGCATCTCTGATCAGGTCTGGTCCAAACAACTGACGTTCTCCCACTTCATCCCACATCAACGGTGTTCTTCAATTCCTGCCATACAGTAACTCAAATGGTGCCATCTGCAGACTAGCTTGATAACTGTTATTTTATGAGAACTCATCATATGGTAGATTATCATCCCAACTAGACCCATAGTCTAATGCACAAGCTCTCAACATATCCTCTAGAATATGATTCACTCTCTCTGTCTGCCCATCTGTCTGTGGATGAAAAGTTGTACTGAACTCTAGACTGGTGCCCAAGGTCTCATGCAACTGACGCCAGAACTTAGATGGAAACTGAGTACCTCTATCAGACACTACCTTACTTGGCACTCCATGGAGACAAACAATCCTGGTCATATATATCATGGCTAGCTTAGCACTTGTATAAGTTGTCTTCACCGGAATGAAGTGAGCAACCTTAGTCAAACAATCAACAATCACCCAAATAGAATCATATCCTGACTGAGTCCTGGGTAAACCAGTAATAAATTCCATACCTATCTGATCCCACTTCCAATCGGTTATAGGCAAAGGATGCAACAATCCTTCTAGCTTCTAATGTTTAGCTTTGAATCTCTGGCAAACATCACACAATGCAATATAATGAGCTATCTCTCGCTTCAGGCTAGGCCACCAAAATCTCTCCCTCAAGTCCAAGTACATCTTCGTATTCCCGGGATGGATAGAATAAGGTGAATCATGTGCCTCCTGAAGAATCAACTTCCTGATCTCTGCATCTTGCGGTACACAAATGCTCTTCTCAAACCAAATGGCTCCATGCTCATCCTCACAGAAACCCTCTGCTTTACCTTTGATCATATTCTCCTTTATTTCATCAATCTCTGCATCATCCTTCTGAGCTTCTCTGATTCTTTCCGACAAATTTGGCTTCATTTCCAATGTTGCCCCATATCCCTTAGGAACTATCTCCAACCTGAGATTTTTGAACTGCTCACATAACTCAAGTGGCATATCCTCAACATTAGCAACATTGACATGACTCTTACGGCTCATTCCATCGGCAACAACATTCGCCTTACCATGATGATGCTGCCTATTCAAATCATAATCCTTAATAAGATCTAGCCATCTACTCTGCCTAAGATTCAACTCCTTGTGAGTAAAGATATACTTCAAACTCTTATGATGGCCAACTGATTTTTAGACATTTAACAAAATTGGTTCCATAATTTTTGGACAAAGTTTTATTTGCCACATTGTTTTTATTATCCACCAAAAGGGGTTTTGGGTTTTGACTTGATTCTAAGTGATCCAAGTGCATTGGGATTTTGTTTTGAATATCAACCATCGTGGTTATGAATATGATCAACTGCAAATTTTGATCAAGGCAAGGAGAGTAACAGTGATTAGCAAACAGTTATGACCAACAATGAGGGTGATTACTGTTACAGACTCTGAGGGTGTTAAAAATCTCCCCCACTACAAGAATTCTCATCCCGAGAATTAAAAAGGTAGTGGTAGGGGTAGAGCTTCGGTTTCGTATCCCAGCAATTCTTCTGGTTCTTGCTGGCCTACTCGAAGAAATTAATCCTTCACGTTGATGTCTTCACTGCCTCTGCATCCGTGCATCTCAATGAGCTTTCATGCTTTCTTCGGGGGCTTCATCGCACTTACGAATAGGCTAAGAGGTAAAGCTTAAGGGGGTCGGATCGATACAAGGTTGATCAACCGGGTTTGTCCAAGGTAAGGGGTACAATGTATCTTCCGAGTTTAAACTCAGGGGACTACGTCGCGAGAATAAAAGAACGCATGAGAAGTTTTAAGCGGTTAGGCACGCATTAGATGCCGATGGCGGATGATGGAAGGGGGGCCCAAATCATCATGCATAGGTACTGAGTCTGTTATCGGGCGGAAGATCACGAGGCAGCTGACAAGAGTCAGGTTTCGGTCATGTGGAATTGTGGGTTATGGCCCACAGAGAATCTGGTTTTGGTCGGTTATGTCGGCAACAACATCGGTACCAGGAGCAGTGGACAAATAGAACCATTTTCCTGCTCGTTAATACGAGGCAGACCAATTGGCAAAGTTCTCGTCCCGGTGGTTACCGAGATGTCATCAACAATGGCAACAAGGGGTTACTCACGAGGTGGTACACCGAGGTGTTTACATAAGCAGGGGAATTATCACTGCTTAGGGTATAATGATCGCAAGAACGGTTAAACAGACAAATGGAAGGGGAAAATGTGATGATACACAAGTATCAGGTGTATATCTTTCCCAAGGGAAAGCAGAGCATGATATACACGACCAAGTTATATTGGCATAGAGTCAAGGGGGTTGTCGATGATAACACAAAGCATCAAGGGGCAGGATGATATTTCACACGATGAATCCAATAGACACACGGAAGAAGCCATCTCAGATTAGTCGGATAATAATCCACCAATGGTTGGGTGGTTCGCAAAGAATCTGATGTGAGTATCGGCACTCAACCAGAAGGAGAAAGAATGCAAAGGCATCGGGTGATAGAAGCATCGAAATAATTTGATGTTTAAGTACAAGGGAATTATGATTTCCAGATCCGAAGGTGGATGCAATTATCCACACGGACTTATCGGTGGCAGGGGATGGCAAAGGCGATGAACACATAGGTTCTCGGAATTTATGAGAGCGTAATCTTCGGAATCTTCAGGAGAAGCGGGCGATCATCTGGAATGCATGGCTCTCCGGAAGGAAGGAGGTACGAGAACCTAAAGTCAGTGTTAGTAAAACTTACCAGCAAGGATAAGAGAGCAGAGTCCCAGAGCATAGGTAAGGATAAAAGGATCCTAATTCCATAGATATCAAACGTAGTGACATCGATGTGGGCCCGTAAGCCAAACATTAAGTTAGCAAAATAGTTTTTCCAAGTCTAGACTCAACTTCGACCAAGTAGTGGGGGGTGGCTTCCTACAGGCAGTCAGCTCTGATACCAACTTGTGATGCCCCCAAAATCAATCCGTGTACAGTGATACGTCCAAAACGTATCTATAATTTCTGCTTGCTCCATGCATGTTTTCTGTGATATTGCTTTGATCTAGATACACTTTCATACACTTTTGATCATATTTGGACTAACCTATTAACTCAGTGCACCACAGTGCCAGTTCCTGTTTTCTGCTGTTTTTCTATTTCAGTTTTCCCCCATATAAAAAGTGCCAGAAAAATTCCGGGAAAAATATAGGAAAAATCAGCGTACAGGAAGCTTCGCGAAGAGCCCGAGTGGGGCCAGAGGGGAGCCAGGGGTGGCCCAGGCGACCACCCGGCGGGGCCACCCCCTGGGTCGCGCCAGGGGGGCGCCTGGAGCCCCTGGTCCACCTCTGGCTGCCCCCTTCGCCTATATATTCTTCGTCATGGGAAAATTCCGAGAACAGAACCCTTTTTCGCGATCTCTCCTCTGTTCCGCCGCCGCCGCACTTCCGAGATCGGGAGCACCAGAAGACCTCTTCCCGGCACCCTGAAAGAGGGAGGGCCGACCTTCGGGAGTCTCCTCTCCACCATGGATGCTTCCTGGATGTCTCGTGAGTAGTTTTCCTTGGACCATGGGTCCGTGATCAGTAGCTATGTGATGTTCTCCTCCCCTCTTTGTTCTTCATGGTTTAGACCTCGTGAGCTGCCCTACATGATCGAGGCACTTTTGTAATCTTTCTGCTATTGCTATGCTGAGTTTGATGGGATCTGATGGATTATGAGATTATGTTCAGATTGTGATTGAGTAATATATTTGGTTCTTATCTCTTATATTTTTGTTCCTAAGTAATTCTTGCATGTTCTCCGTTGCTGTTTATTGCTTTGGCCAAGTAGTAGGTAGTCACCCCAAGAGGGAACGTTATGCTCGATTGTGGGTTCATGCCCCCCGATGACACGCTTGAGTGACAGAAACATGAGTCTAGGGGATGTGCTGTTGCCACAAGGGGGAAAACAACGGTGCTTGTAACCGCGGTTGCAAAGATTGTTTACTTTACGCAAAGTGATTTTTAATGCAGTTGTCTGTTGCTTTGGGTTTACACTTTGGGTGGGGCTCGCAACTTAATACCAGCGAGATGTTCTGGATAGATATCTCAAGGTGGATGATTAGTAGTAGATGAAGTTGGATTTCGGTCTACTTATTTTGGCGTACTGCCCGTGCTTTTGAACCTCTTCCTTTCTTTTGTAGCATAGTTAGCATTGCGGTGCGTTGATAATCCTGTCAATTGCCCTTCTGTAATTTGTTCACCTCGCATAGCAGTTTTATCGTCTTTTGGGAGAGAGACATCACTAGTGAACATCACGTATCCCGGTCCATATCCTCATCACTGTTTATATGCTCATTTACTTTTCTGCTTTTACTTTCAGTTGCTATCATTATCCTTTGTGTTTGATCCTTTGTGAACAACAAGACCAGAGAGATTGACAACCTCTCTGAACTTCGTTGGGAACAAAGTTATTTGTGTCTGTGTGCAAGTCCGCGTCAGTTGCGCCGCTGACACCTACTTATCATCTCCGGAGTCCCATTGGAGACAAACCTTGGTATCTTTACTGATGGAAATTTGCTGCTGTGCTACATCATGCCTTCCACTTGGGGCTCACCAACGAAGGGCGAGAAATCACTATCATTACCTCGCACATCAAGCCAAATTTCTGGCGCCGTTGCCGGGGACTCCGAGTGCTAAGATTCGGGAGTTGCACACTACCCTTTACCTTTGTTTTTTTAGTCTTGTTACTTTACCTTTCAATTTTTATCTTTGTGTCTTATATCAAAAATCAAAAAAATATATATAGTATGTCTAGTTCCTTACTTGCCAATCAATGTCTAACATGTTTGAAACTAGATCTTATTGGCATGGAGGATTCACCGAGGATCAACAAGAATATTACAAGGAACACCGCTTGTCTCAAAAAGGGATACACTTATGGAGACTCATACATCAATCGTATGAGTATGCTAAAAACTTGTGCTCAATATATAATATATATTTCTGCAGGGATGAATCTTGTTGCTTTATGAGGCACAAACACCTTGCTTTCCAATGTGAGTACAATGAGGAAGAAACCTTAGCTTCTTATGCTAAGGGAAATTATGATTTTTATGATGCAGAACAAATAGATGAATTTGTTGCTTTTAAGGGTGCCTATGAAATTACTTCTTTTCTTGAAAATATTGATGACGCCCCTTACAAATCTGAGAGTCTTGCTATACTTATCTATTGTTTGGAAAATTATGATGCAAATTATTATATTATTGATCATCTTGAGATAATCTCTCCCCCAAAGGAAGAGACTAATGTTTTGCAGGACTCTATAGAAGAAGAAATTACTGAACCTGAAAGCTCTTTGGATGAAGAAGAGGAGGAGAGTGACGAACAAAAGGAGGAAGAATGGAGCCATCCATGTCTACCTTCTAATGAGAGCAACTCTTTGAATCTTACCTTATATGAGTATTATGATCCTATGGATTCTTTTGAAATATCCCTTTTTGATGAAGTTGATGCCTTCTATGCTTATGGCCTTGATGCCACTATGGATGATGCTTACGGAGATTAACTTGCTATAGTTCCTCATGTTAAGCATGAAATTTTTGCTATCACACCCACACTTGAGTGTCCTATTATCCTTTTAAAATCTCCAACTCCGGAGAATTTTCCTCTTATCAAAGCTCAATGTGATGGGTTGCATTTATCTTATGATCCTCTAAACCGTGTTGAAAACAATACACGTGTGCTTTTAGGTCATGAACAACATGATTTATTTTATAGTTATATTCTTGATGTTGTTCATGATGCTACTGAAAATTACTTTGAGAGAGGAAAGTTTGGTTGTAGAAACTTCCATGTTACAAAAACACCTCTCTTCATGTTGAAAGTTTTGAAGTTGTTTTTGCTCTACCTTCCTATGCAAGTCACTTTGTGCTTCTTTGATTTATTTTCTTACAAGATTACTATGCATAGGAAGTGGGTTAGGCTTAAATGTGTTTCACATTTTCTTCTTGATGCTCTCTTTTGCTTCAATTCTTATTCTCTTGTGAGCATCTTTCATAATCTTTAAGCCTAGCTAATGGCTCTAAAGAAACGCTTTTGGGAGGCAGCCCACAACGAATTAGGTTTTTATTTTTTCTTTTGTTGTGTCTTGATGTTTGTTACTACTGTAGAAACATCATTGTATCTTTATTTTTCAGCTTTGTGCCAAGTTATATCCTCTTATGATAAAGGAAGCAAAAGTTGTGACATGCTGTCTAGAAAACAGATTCTGTCCCTTGACAGAAAAATTCGAATCAAATCACCAGATCATCTTTTTGATCTGATCTTTTTTTGACAGCATGCTCTATACAATTGTGAAACTTTCGTATGTTTTGATTTTTTTGATTTGAGTTGCAGAAGTGCCCCTAAAAAATTCTTTACTAACTGCTATTCTGTTTTTCACAGATTCTGCCACGTTTTGTCTCTCCTAACTTTTGCAAACCTTAAGCTTGCTTTTTATTTGCAAAAACCTTTTGGCACTCTTGAGAAACAGTAGCTCTTTGAGAATATCTTTATATCCAGTGGGGAAAAATTATTTTATTAAGGGTACTAACCTCTCTAATCAGCTTATGATGAGTTGTGTATGAAGGGAGTTTTCAAGTGTGCGATGGAAGATGATGAAAGAAGATTCATGAGTGGCAAGCGCTCAAGCTTGGGGATGCCCCCATGCATCCCCAACAAATATTCAAGGAGACTCAAGCGTCTAAGCTTGGGGATGCCCCCGAGCATCCCCTTCTTCATCAACAATCATCAGTTCGTCCTTCGTATCACTATATTTTTATCACTTCATGCGTTATGAGCTATGCTTGGAGCGTCTCGTTCTTAGGTTTTATTTTTAGTTTTCTTTAGCTTTGCTTGCTGTTCATAAAAAGTTAGATCCCTTCTTACTTTTTGTGGGAGAGAAACACGCTCCACTGTCAAAATCTAGAACACATCATAGGATTTTTCCTGCCTATCTTTTTTCTGTTGTGTGTTCTTTATCTTTTCGTAGCTATTGCCATGTTTAGTTTTAGTCCTAGTTTGTCTTTAGAAAGAGCCTTGGATTTTTTTTAGTCTGTTGCTGGAACTCTTTTTAGTTTTCATGTTTATCTTGTTAAAGGGAGTTGGTTGTTGCACTGAGTTGTGTCTTGTCTTTAAAGTAGGTAATTGAGGTTGCTATTTAATTCTAGTAGTAATCTGGCAATAGTTTTGAGGTATTGATGTGAGTAATGTTTGAACTTTTGGTGTCAAGAGCTCTAGCCTATTAGTGACAGGTGTCGTATTTTGGTCAATCCGTGTTTATTTTCAAAACCTACAAAACCAGTTGAGAACTCTAGCTACTAGATGGATCACTAATCTTTGGAGGGATCAAATATTAGAGTACACTCACGTACCATGAGTCGAGGATGCGCAAGGATAACCAAACCCCCATACACTCCTCCTCGGGGTACTTGTCTCTTTGTGAACCTCCTTATTAGATTGAGAGTTACCGATAATAAGTGCATGAGTTCTTCGGACTAATGTAAGTATTGAAAGTTGACACTTCCACCTTCCCATAATTTTCTAGGCTCTCCCGTGTCGTGCATTGCCTTCTTCTCACTCCGAGAGTTGGTGTCCACCTTCGCCGCTACATCCAAACCCTTGGCATGATACACTCTGTCATCATAAACCTCCTTATATCTTTCCTCAAAACAGCCACCATACCTACCTATCAACGCATTTCCATAGCATTTCCGAGATATATTGCCATGCAACATCCACCTCTTCATGACTTGATCTTCATGTCATACATGTTCCTGCTACACTGGCAGCGACATACATTGCATACATCATGATAGTTACATCTTCTTTATGATTTTGAGTACCTTGTAAAGTGTGAAAGATCTCCTTCACCTTCTTGTAAAATAGAGTGTTGCCCTTAAGTGAGGAAAAGATCCCAAAGTGGACCTAATAAAAGATCCCAAAGAGGACAAATGAGAGTTAAATAGAAAGAGCCATTGAGGCCACAAAAAATACAAAAAAATAAAAAATAATAAAATAAAATAAAAAGAGAGAAAGGGGCAACACTACTATCCTTTTGAGAGATCCACACTAGTACTCCCTTTATATCCTTGTACTCCATAGAGATGATCATTATGCATATAGCTATGTGGGGACCTTCACACTATAGAACTTGGATTGCATATTCCAAGGATGAGCCTCCTCAAACGAGCTCTAGGTCTTTATGAGCGAGCAAGTTAGATGCACCCCTACTATTTCCATTAGAGAGCTTCCTAGCTCGTATGTGCATCCATTGCATGGCAATCCCTACTCCTCACATCATATCTATCATTTGGCATCTCTTGCCTATGATTGTCTTCATTGATGTGAGCCTTTCTCCTCCTTTTTTGTCTTCCTCCTCCGTACTCCTCTCTTTGCCATCCCAAGTGTCAACTCTCGTGCTTACGCTCATCCGTTGCATGAGTGCTCAAAATATTGAAAAAGGAGTGGATCAAATGGACTTGTACCTTGATAGTGGTCTGGGGACGAGTCAAGATAAGATTCCAGAAAAAGACCAAGTGTGAAACTTTAGTAGACTGAGTTCTCAACAAATAAATTGTTTTTCTCGTATTCCCTATCCCCCTTCTTGCATGAAAACACCATTTGGAGACATTCGAGTCACGGACACCGAGAGCTCTTGCACCTAATGTTCTTTTGTTACTTGTTTCAATGCTAATATAGACTCTTGCATGTTATGACTTGAATTGAATCTCTAACCTTGATTGCTTTATTTTTCAAAGTTCTTATATGGTTGCTAGCATGTCACCACAGATATTATGCTGTTATCATTTACCTACTCGAGGACGAGCATGAATTAAGCTTGGGGATGTTGATACGTCCAAAACGTATCTATAATTTCTTCTTGCTCCATGCATGTTTTGTGTGATATTGCTATGATCTAGATACACTTTCATACACTTTTGACCATATTGTGACTAACCTATTAACTCAGTGCACCACAGTGCCAGTTCCTGTTTTCTGCTGTTTTTCTATTTCAGTTTTCCCCCATATAAAAAGTGCCAGAAAAATTCCGGGAAAAATATAGGAAAAATCAGCGTATAGGAAGCTTCGCGAAGAGCCCGAGTGGGTCCAGAGGGGAGCCAGGGGTGGCCCAGGCGGCCACCCCCTGGGCCGCGCCAGGGGGGCGCCTGGGGCCCCTGGTCCACCTCTGGCTGCCCCCTTCGCCTATATATTCTCCGTCACGGGAAACTTCCGAGAACATAACCCTCTTTCGCGATCTCTCCTCTGTTCCGCCGCCGCCGTGCATCCGAGATCGGGAGCACCAGAAGACCTATTCCCGGCACCCTGCCGGAGGGAGGGCCGACCTCCGGGAGTCTCCTCTCCACCATGGATGCTTCCCTAATGTCTCGTGAGTAGTTTTCCTTGGACCATGGCTCCGTGATCAGTAGCTATGTGATGTTCTCCTCCCCTCTTTGTTCTTCATGGTTTAGACCTCGTGAGCTGCCCTACATGATCGAGGCACTTTTGTAATCTTTCTGCTATTGCTATGCTGAGTTTGATGGGATCTGATGGATTATGAGATTATGTTCAGATTGTGATTGAGTAATATATTTGGTTCTTATCTCTTATATTTTTGTTCCAAAGTAATTCTTGCATGTTCTCCGTTGCTGTTTATTGCTTTGGCCAAGTAGTAGGTAGTAACCCCAAGAGGGAACGTTATGCTCGATTGTGGGTTCATGCCCCTCGATGACACGCTTGAGTGACAGAAACATGAGTCTAGGGGATGTGCTGTTGCCACAAGGGGGAAAACAACGGTGCTTGTAACCGCGGTTGCAAGGATTGTTTACTTTACGCAAAGTGCTTTTTAATGCAGTTGTCTGTTGCTTTGGGTTTACACTTTGGGTGGGGCTCACAACTTAATACCAGCGAGGTGTTCTGGATAGATATCTCAAGGTGGATGATTAGTAGTAGATGAAGTTGGATTTCGGTCTACTTATTTTGGCGTACTGCCCGTGCTTTTGAACCTCTTCCTTTCTTTTGTAGCATAGTTAGCATTGCGGTGCGTTGATAATCCTGTCAATTGCCCTTCTGTAATTTGTTCACCTCGCATAGCAGTTTTATCGTCTTTTGGGAGAGAGACATCACTAGTGAACATCACGTATCCCGGTCCATATCCTCATCACTGTTTACACGCTCATTTACTTTTCTGCTTTTACTTTCAGTTGCTATCATTATCCTTTGTGTTTGATCCTTTGTGAACAACAAGACCGGAGAGATTGACAACCTCGCTTAACTTCGTTGGGAACAAAGTTATTTGTGTCTGTGTGCAGGTCCGCGTCAGTTGCGCCGCTGACACCTACTTATCATCTCCGGAGTCCTACTGGAGACAAACCTTGGTATCTTTACTGAGGGAAATTTGCTGCTGTGCTATATCACGCCTTCCACTTGGGGCTCACCAACGAAGGGCAAGAAATCACTATCATTACCTCGCACATCATACAGTAATCATACACGCAGGGTACACGGCTGAGATTAGGGTGCCACGGTGAGAATATCACAGCAGAACACTAAACACAAAAGGATAAACCAATATGTTACAATACCAGGGATCATGAGGATCCGAATACATAAGTCATATAAGCCATAATATTTGAGTACAGACATAGTTAGTCAAGTTTTGCCTTAAGAAGGCTAGCACAAATGACATCAGAGATACAGATCGAAAAGGCGAGGCCTCCTGCCTGGGATCCATCGAACTACTCCTGGTCGACGGGGAACTCGACATTGTAGTAGTCGCCTCCGGGGTACTCCTACTCCTGGGCTCCAACGTCGGCTGCAGCGGCCGATCAGGAAAAAACGAAAAGGGGGAAATAAAGCAAAGGTGAGTATCTAGCATACCCGCGAGTCTTACGTCCGCTACTAAGCATTTATGCATTGTATCAAAAGGAAGGGGAGGCTATATATAGTGGACTGGAAGATAGAAATTAGAATAAGGGTAAGAAGCTAGGCCTATCAAAGACTAGCATCTTTCGACGAGTCTTGCAGCATGAGGAGAGAATAGCTCGACTTTCGTGGTTTGGTAACTTTCGCGGCCAGCGATCAGGGGCCAAGCACACCGGTACACTGGTCGTACCCTCCCTGTCGTCCCGTCGCAATACCACTCGCGGGCACCGTTGGGTCACCCGACTTCTTACCTTTAAGGACAACCGTGTTCAGGTCCCTAGGCCGGCTATAGAGAGTCAGCAACGAGTGGAATACGAGGATTACTCCTCGATAGCTGCACTTGATGTGGATCGACAGAGACGAGGTAGGGGCCTGAGGCGGTGTCTGCATTGTACCGTACCTGTGCAGTTATAATCATCGTATCCGCGTTCACTCCCAGAGTGATCACGGCCCGCTATCTAATTCTAATTCACTAACAAAGCGCAGGGCTCACTACTGAATATAATATATCTAAATTTATAGGCCGCATAGGATAAAGGAAGGTACATCAAGGGGCGACAAAAAAAGGCTATGCAATTGAATAGGATTTTAACGTAGCAACAGCAGTAGCAATGCCTAGTGCAAGAAAGTACGCAAAGGTAGGCGATATCTGGGGAAGAGAATGGCTCTGCTTGCTTGGAAGCTCGACGGTAGGGGTAGGGTCGTCGACGAAGTAGTCATGCTCAGCAGCGGTGTAGTCGGCTGCAGCAGCGGGGTCTACCGGAGATTAAGGGGGGGGGGGAGAAACAGTAAATACAAAGCAAGCATATACAAACAGATGCAAGCCATGAGAGATGCAATGCTAACGATGTTCTAACGTAGTGCAATGCGCGTTGCTCGGAGCGGGAATTCATCCGGGAATGAACTCCCAGCTCCGGGTGATTACCGGACAGGGTGTCCGGAGGGGGAAGGGATCATGCCGGAGGTGTCGTGGACATCCGAAAAACATGTGGATGGTGTAACCGTGCTAGTTGAAACGATCCGAACAACTTTCGTGTGCAGAATAAATTCATCCGGATACTTTGACAGTACCGAACAAATCATCGGACAAACGGCCCGGAGGGGGGGGGATGTCGAAGTTCGTTGAGTTAGAGGGGTGTGGTGGCTATATGGGTAGCGTAACCGTATTCGTTATATTTTTATGATCAACTTTGATATATATAAATTATTTTCATCTGTTTTACGGTTTAAAAGATATTAATTTTCTAAGTTTTAATCAATTTAAATCATTTTCTAGAATATCTTTTATTTTTTTAATTTAAACATTATCCAAACCATTATCCACAACAGTGCTGACATGTGGGCTCCACATGTCAGCCTCACATTTTAATAATTCATTTTATTAAATCTAAATATCGAGTGGGGCCTACATGTCATACTCTAGTAGTTAACTAAAATCCATTTAAATCAATTAACAAGTGATGGACCCCACCTGTCATACTCACAGTTATTCTTAACAGCTTTTCTATCTGTCTTAAACACTTATTAATCTATGGGGTCCACATGTAAGCCACTGAGGGGGGGGGGGTTATCTGCTAATCCATTGGGGATTAACTTAATAGAGGTTAGCCCCTAATCTAATCAAGGTCGGCCCCACATGCCAGTGGCACTAGCCACAGCACGGCACAACACGGCAAGCCGGCCATGGCCGTGGCCACGCTAGGCCGGCTGTCGAGGGGGGGCGCGAGGGGGGGGGGGGAGGGGCGAGTGCGGAACAGGGCGTGCGCGTTAGGGGCCATTCCGACCAAAGCCGCGACGAGGTCTTGCGCAGGGCGCGGTGCAAGGGGAAGGGCGCGGTGAGCGCGCCATGTCCATGGCAGCCACCCGGCGGCCGGAGCGCGGTATTGGAAGCTGCAGCGGCGGAATTGAAGGAAGAGAGGGGGGGAATGGACATGGAGCTCACATTGGAGCGCGATGGAGGCGTCACGGCGGCCGGGGGAGCCTGGAGTAGAGCGAATCGGGGCGGAGGTGTGGTGGCCGTGGCGTCGGGGAACCGGCCCGATTCTGGTGATGTAGTTGACGATGGTGACGACGAGTTGCACAGGGGAACGAGGAGGAGGCTGGGGGAGCTGCAGGACAAGACGGCGCCGAAAGGGGTAGTCGTTGGCCACGGGAACCACGGCGGCACGGCCACTGGCGGCTCGGACCCGAGGAAGAAGAGAAAGGGAGCTCGTGGGTGAGGGGAATGAGTAGGGGGGGTAGGGTACCAGGGAGGGTGCAGGGGCGACCTTATCCACCGAGGAGAGGGGGGGGGCAGTTAGGGTCAGGTGGGGTGGGCGCATGGCCAACAGTGGCCATGGCCATGTCGCCGTGCGGGGTGGGGGAACAGGGGAGGGAGCAGGTAGGAGAGAGAGGAGAGAAGGGGGGTGGGCCGGCCGGGCCCGTCGCCCTGAGCGTAGTATATGTTTTTTTATTCCTTTTCTCTATTCTTTTTGTTTGTATTTATTTAGTTAGTTTTTGGATTTTTGTAAAATATGGAACTTGTCCCATAATTAGGGTTGCACTTTATACTACTGCTACAAAAAGTTTGGGCAATTATGCAAATCATTTAGTATTTTATTTAAATAATAAATGGTTAAATTGAACTGTTTAAACTACTGTTTGAATTGTTTATTATTATTGATCATTGCAATAAAAGCCCAATGTTAGTTTAACATGGCCAACTGATTTTTAGACATTTAACAAAATTGGTTCCATAATTTTTGGACAAAGTTTTATTTGCCACATTGTTTTTATTATCCACCAAAAGGGGTTTTGGGTTTTGAGTTGATTCCAAGTGATCCAAGTGCATTGGGCATTTTTTTTGAATATCAACCATCATGGTTATGAATATGATCAACTGCAAATTTTGATGAAGGCAAGGAGAGTAACAGTGATTAGAAAACAGTGATTACCAACAATGAGGGTGATTACTATTACAGACTTTCAGGGTGTTACAAATCTCCCCGACTACAAGAATTCTCGTGCCGAGAATTAATAAGGTAGTGGTAGGGGTAGAGCTTCGGTTTCGTATCCCAGCAATTCTTCTTGTTCTTGCTGGCCTACTCAAAGAAATTAATCCTTCACGTTGATGTCTTCACTTCCTTTGCATCGGTGCATCTCGATGAGTTTTCATGCTTTCTTCGTTGGCTTCATCGCACTTACGAATAGGCTAAGTGGTAAAGCTTAAGGGGTCGGATCGATAAAAGGTTGATCAACCGAGTTTGTCCAAGGTAAGGGGTACAATGTATCCTCCGAGTTTAAACTCAGGGGCCTACGTCGCGAGAATAAAAGAACGCATGAGAAGTTTTAAGCGGTTAGGCATGCATTCGATGCCGATGGCGGATGATGGAAGGGGGCCCAGATCATCATGCATAGGTACCGAGTCTGTTATCGGGCGGAAGATCACGAGGCAGCTGACAAGAGTCAGGTTTCGGTCCTATGGAACTGTGGGTTATGGCCCACATAGAATCTGGTTTTGGTCGGTTATGTTGGCAACAACATCGGTACCAGGAGCAGTGGACAAAGAGAACCATTTTCCTGCTCGTTAATACGAGGCGGACCAATTGGCAAAGTTCTCGTCCCGGTAGTTACCGAGATGTCATCAACAATGGCAACAAGGGGTTACTGACGAGGTGGTACACCGAGGTGTTTACATAAGCAGGGGGATTATCACTGCTTAGGGTATAATGATCGCAAGAACGGTTAAACAGACCAATGGAAGGGGAAAATGTGATGATACACAAGTATCAGGTGTATATCTTTCCCAAGGGAAAGCAGAGCATGATATACACGACCAAGTTATATTGGCATAGAGTCAAGGGGGTTGTCGATGATAACACAAAGCATCGAGGGGCAGGATGATATTTCACACGAGGAATCCAATAGACACACGGAAGAAGCCATCTCAGATTAGTCGGATAATAATCCACCAATGGTCGGGTGGTTCGCAAAGAATCTGATGTGAGTATCGGCACTCAACCAGAAGGAGAAAGAATGCAAAGGCATCGGGTGATAGAATCATCGAAATAATTTGATGTTTAAGTACAAGGGAATTATGATTTCCAGATCCGAAGGTGGATGCCATTATCCACACGGACTTATCGGTGGCAGGGGATGGCAAAGGCGATGAACACGTAGGTTCTCGGAATTTATCAGAGCGTAATCTTCGGAATCTTCAGGAGAATCAGGCGATCATCTGGAATGCAAGGCTCTCCAGAAGGAAGGAGGTACGAGAACCTAAAGTCAGTGTTAGTAAAACTTACCAGCAAGGATAAGAGAGCAGAGTCCCAGAGCATAGGTAAGGAGAAAAGGATCCTAATACCATAGATATCACACGTAGTGACATCGATGTGGGCCCATAAGCCAAACATTAAGTTAGCAAAATAGTTTTTCCAATTCTAGACTCAACTTCGACCAAGTAGTGGTGGGGTGGCTTCCTATAGGCAGTCGGCTCTTATACCAAATTGTGACGCCCCCAAAATCAATCCGTGTACAGTAATCATACACGCAGGGTACACGGCTGAGATTAGGGTGCCACGGTGAGAATATCACAACACAACACTAAACACAAAAGGATAAAAAAATATGTTACAATACCAGGGATCACGAGGATCCGAATACATAAGTCATACAAGCCATAATATCTGAGTACAGACATAGTTAGTCAAGTTTTGCCTTAAGAAGGCTAGCACAAATGACATCAGAGAGACAGATCGAAAAGGCGAGGCCTCCTACCTGGGATCCACCGAACTACTCCTGGTCGACGGGGAACTCGACGTCGTAGTAGTCGCCTCCTGGGTACTCCTGCTCCTGGGCTCCAACGTCGGCTACAGCGGCCGATCAGGCAAAACAAAAAGTGGGGAAATAAAGC
This sequence comes from Bromus sterilis, assembly GCA_950022295.1. Lineage (NCBI taxonomy): Eukaryota > Viridiplantae > Streptophyta > Magnoliopsida > Poales > Poaceae > Bromus > Bromus sterilis. The sequence goes on along the minus strand of OX465598.1, from coordinate 210,094,094 downwards.
AAAGGTGAGTATCTAGCATGCCCGGGAGTCTTGCGTCCGCTACTAAGCATTTATGCATTGTATCAAAAGGAAGGGGAGGCCATATATAGTGGACTGCAAGATAGAAATCAGAATAAGGGTAAGAAGCTAGGCCTATCGAAGACTAGCATCTTCCGACGAGTCTTGCAGCATGAGGAGAGAATACCCAACAGTTTATATAAAGCATAAAGTAACAATGCAGCAGAAGTTGCTGCAACATTGTATAATAATAAGTTGTAATAATTAGCAATGCCTCCGAGTTCACCTCCTCGACATCCCAGCGAGGAAGAAAACCCGGAACCATATAGTTTAATAATAATAGTTTTTAGTGGTAAGATCCAGCTTCAGCATAAAGCGTCCTGTTACCGTGGACACGGCTATTCGAATAGATTAATCTTCCCTGCAGGGGTGCACTTGTGTTACACTACACGCACGGATCTCCAGGGTGGCAGGCACCTTGTTAGGGAACGCTACACCTTGTTTGTCGACGCGGAGGCACTGGAGCGCAAGGGCGACACATCGGCAACCTCGGGGCGCGGCGAGAGCATGACAGCTGCATGCCACGGGTGTGGCCATCCCGTGCTGGTGCACCTGGGGTAGGTTTCATCGTGGACAAAGTTGTCCAGGGGGTGGTCCTTCTAGGGGTGATCACTGGGGTGCACTGTGCTGATCTCTATCTCAAGAATGAGGCTGATGCAGTAAACTTGGGGCACAAGATGGAGTCAACTAGCAAACAGTGGGAGGGGGAAACGTTGTCACATGGCCTTGGGCTTGGAAGGACTAGTGATCTGGAGGTTTACAACCCAAATGGCCAAAGGAAAAACATACTTACTTTGGAAAGCCACAAATGGACCAGAAACACAATTGTGAAGCTGGCATCCTTTCTACTTGATTAAATGGGCTCAAATTTGGTGTATCTGGGTTATTTGGAGTGTTGCACAAGTGTGTAAATTTTCATGGCCATTGGACACACCTAGCTAGCACTTGCTTCACAAGGTGTCCCACTGGTCAGAAACTTTGGGTTGATGATGCACTCACATGGTTGATGGGATTTGGCTATGTTTTGGTTTGGTAAGGTTATTTGGTGGTGGGATAATGCTCAAAACGTTTCAAAGCAAATGGGATCCCCTAGCTTGAACTTCCTTCACAAAGCCCCTTTCTGCATAAGAACTTTGGGAATTTATTGTGGGATATTGGCTAAGAAAATGATGGTGGAATTTGGTGTAGACCAATGATATGATCATATGAGCTTGCATAAAAAATTTCACCAGCAATGGATAAGGATAAATAGCACCTCCTTCACAAAGTGCCAATCTGCCCCCATAGACAAATGAATTTTTCTAGAGGAAAAATCCACTTGTGCCATGCAATGTTTTTTGAGAATTTGGAAAGATATGGCATCAAAGCTATGAGGGAATTAGTTGGGGATTTATGGAGCAATATAAATACGGGTTGCTTCACAATCCTCAAATAAAGGGAATATTCCTTTTTATTGGAAAAAGGAATATATGGCTTGAATAAAATGGTGGCTCTGATGAGGTGGATCAATGAAATTACAGGGGAAAGGCTTGGAAACTAGGGCTACTTGAGCATGTAAAGAAAATATGCTCAAGTTCAATCCAAAGAGTTGATCAATCCAAACCAAATGGCAAATCCAGAAATAAATTAGATATTTTTTTTGAAAAAATAAAGTTCCAAAATCCAGGGTGTCACACATCCCCAAACTTAGACGCTTGAGTCTCCTTGGATATTTATTGGGGGTGCATTGGGGAATCCCCAAGCTTGAGCGTTGGACACTCCCAGATCTTCTTTCATCATTTTCCTTCGCACACTTGAAAAGTCCCTTCATACGAAACTCGTCATAAGCTAGTTAGAGTTGTTAGTACCCATAAATAAATAATTTTCCTCAAAGGGAAATACATATTTTCATGAAGAGATACTGTTTATCAAGATTCCAAAAAGTTTTTGCAAAGAAAAATCAAGCTTAAGATTTGCAAAACGGTGAAAACGCAAAACAGGGCAGAATCTAGGAAAAACAGACCATCAGGTAGTAAATAATTTTTTAGGGCCACTTCTGCAACTCAAATAAAAAAACTCAGAACAGATGGCAGAAATTCAATTGCATGGAGCATACTGTGAAAAAATTCAGATCAAAAAGATGATCTAGTGATTTTAGGCGAAGTTTTCCGTCAAGCAGACATAATCTGTTTTCTGGACATCATGTCACAACTTTTGATTTTTCTTGCAATCGGAGGCTAAACTTGGCACAAAGCTTGAAAATAAAGATACAACAATGTTTCTACAGTAGTAACAAGCATCAAGATCACTAATAACTGAAATTAAAAAATCAAAGTAAAGATAACAAGGGTTGTCTCCCTAGAGCTCTTTCTTTATAGCCATAAAGATAGGCTTAAGATTTTATTGATGCTCTAGTAGGAATAAGATTTGAAGAACAAAAGAGAGCACCAAGAAGAAAATACCAAACACATTTAAGTCTAACATGTTTCATATGCATAGGAATATTGCAATAGAATAATTCATTGAATCACAAAGCAATAACTGTAGGAAGGGAAAACAAGTGCAGCTTCAAAACCTTCAACATAAAGAGAGGGAACATGATATTATTGAAATATCTATAAGCATATGTTCCCTTCTCATAATAATTTTCAGTGGGATCATGAATAAACTCACAAATATAAGTATCACATAAAGCATTGTTACCATGATGCACATGCAAAAAGGTACTCTTACTCTCCACATAAGCATAATCTTTCTCATTGGTAATAGAAGGGAGTAGTTCAGCAAGGGAGTAATTCCCTCCATGATTAATTGTGTATTAGGAAGATGGTGTTCAGCAAGGGAGTAATTCCCTCCATGATTATGACCAGTTTCATACGGATAATTTCTCCTTATGTCATAGGTATCTTTACAATCACTATAGATAGAAGTTATAAAATCATCATAGTAGAGAAGAGCATTATCATTGCTAGCAATTATATTTGTAAACATGTTGATTTTATTCTTACTAGCAAAATAATTATCAATTAGCACATCACTAATGGGTAAAGGACATGCAATCATATCATCCCCAAGCTTAGAGCTTTCCATATCATCATTTTCAGAGTTGGTACCAAAAATATTTTCAAGATCATAAGTACCATTATCATCATCTTCTCAATCACAATAAGTAACATGCATATAATAATCAAAATCATCTTCAATAGTACCTACGGACGTATCATCAAGATGATAATGAGTGCAATTAAGCTCACCATCCTCCATAAATTTATGTCCGTTAGGATAAAAGTTGATGCGAGGAATATGCTCAGGGTAGGTTGATACCCATTCTTCTTACTTTTGGCTCCTCTTCCTCCCCCTCTTCTTTTTATTCTTCTTCACCTTACGAGGGAGTGGTTGGAGAGGAAGCTTCTCCACATATTCGGGTTCATCATTAGAAACAATAGGGGAAACTTGGGAGAAACTCTACTTTTTATTATTAGAAACATAAGAGACATTTTTATACTTTGGTAAAGTTCCCTCCTTTCTAATCTTACTTATGTAATCATTTTCATGGCAATTAACAACACAATAGAGATGGCATTTCTGCAAAGTGTTATTTATTCCTAAAGCATGAACATCTAGCCAAGAAGTCTTTTCTGATAACTCCTCACACATGAAAAATAACATAAGTTCATCATAAAGATCAGGGGTGATTATGTTATCACATAATTGGTTAACAATTATGTTTTGAAAGTGCATGCATTGAAAATTAAAGTGACCCTTTATGCCACAAAGTTAACAAGTAAAAGGATACAGGTCACACAATTATCTAGCAATTTCATTTAAATCTCTAACCCAAGTGATTGTTCTTTCATGCTTATGTTTCTTACAATACTTTTCTTCTTCAATCATAGGCCTTTCACAAGGTCTATCCACTCCACAAAAATTAACATGCTTATATAAACTTCATTTTCAGGAATTGGATCATGCATGTTGCAATTATCATTAACAATATCATTTTCTTTGCAAATCTCTTTAAAAGGTTCATGATGCTTGATCCAATTCTCCTTAGACATATTAAGATTTGAAGCAAAATATTTGAGGAAATCAACAAGGAGTTGAGAATCAAGCCCAAACTTAGCACCATACATATTAAAACTTGCAGTTTCAACGAAGGACTTAATGCAATCATACTCATAATTTATACCTGACTTTTTACCTTTGTCGATCTCCCAATCTTCAATGTTGCGTTGAATTCTTTCAAGGAGTTCCTATTTATCATCAATCTTTTTTGTTTGTGAAAGAACCCAAAGAGGAAGTGTCGATCAAGTATTTATCCTGTCGAGAGAGATTCACATAGAAATTAGTAACAATCATATCTTTGGGGATCCCGTGGGTAGGTCATTTTAGCATTAATGTTTTCAGTCTCCCCCAAGCTTGAGCTATGCTCTCTCCGTCATGAGGATAGAAATTATAAACATAAGTCCTATTCTCATGGACTTCATGAAGAGGATAAAACTTGGAGTAAAAGAAATATTGGATCTCTTCCCAATCCAGAAGGTGAGAATCATCCAACATCCTATACCATTCCAGTGCTTTTCCTTTCAGTGACAAGGCAAATAATTTCCTCATGACTCCATCTCTTGTCAAACCTGAAATCTTAAACAACTCACAAAGTTCTGTAAGTTTTAACAAATGAATTCTAGGATTGACTGTCCCATCATAACAATCATTCCTAATCATTTCAATTATCCCAAGTGGTATTTTTAATGGGATACATTCAATAGGTGGAGGAGACTTCTCTACCACAGGTGTGGTAAAGCGGCCTTCCCAAAGCAGCGAACTAAGAGTGCGGTTTCCATAAGCCTAACTACTGAAATTAAAAATAAGAAACGAAAATATTTAATTGCAAGATAAAAAAGGTATACCTTCAAACGCTTACTTCCCCGACAACGGCGCCAGAGATAGCTTGATGTGTACGCACGCTTCTACTATTGTAGACTATGTTGGGCCTCCAAGCGCAGAGGTTTGTAGGACAGCAACTATTTCCCTCAAGTGGATGGCCTAATGTTTATCAAACTCAGGGAAGTAGAGGTTGAAGATGGTCTCTCTCAAGCAACCCTGCAATTAATATAAAAGAAGTCTCTTGTGTCCCCAACACACCTAATACAACTAGGAGTTGTATATGTGCACTAGTTCGGCGAAGAGATGGTAAAATATGGGTGATAGGTGTGGCAAAATGAAGTAATATAAATCTGTAATAAAAATTACAGCAAGCAAACAAGTAGTAAACATGAGCACAAATGGTATTTCAATGGTGGAAAAAAGGCCTAGGCTTCACACTTTCACTAGTGGCAACTCCCAACAACATTAACATAATTGAAACACATGATAATTCCACCAAAAACATGCAAGGAAGACATAACACGAAGATCATTCTTTCTGTGGATCAAAAGAGGATGAGAATTGTGTAGGGCTACTAAAGCACACCTTAGAGTTTGTATTCCACATCTATGGATTCCCCACACTGTCACTTTGAGAATCCAAAGAGAGTACTAACAAACACCACACCATCTCTCAAGAGTAGTCTCTTTCTAAATCGACAAAGCACCCATCCTGTCACCGAAGAACTATGCAAACTATAGTCAAGAAAAGCATCAACAGACTCTCAAGCCATGATTCAATCCAACAAGAAGAACAAATCTCATGATCAATATCACCATAATAATGGATTCCTACGCGTCACTGTGGACTCCGGAAATATCCCCAAAGGAGTACATCTATCGTATACATAGAAGAAGAGGAAACATCATGGGAGACAACAAGATTAAAATAACCAATGATCACAAGCACGATCACATCATGGGAGAGAGATAGAACCACATAGCTACTGGTAGAAGTCTCAGCCCCAAGGAGGAACTACTCCCGCATCATGGAGGGAGGAAGAAACGTCGATGGAGATGAATTCGGGGGAACTTCCCTTTCCCGGCAAGGTGTCGACACATGATTTCTGGTCCCTCGAAGCTTGCTGGCGATGGCGGCGGAGATTGGAATCGCTTCTGGAAAAGGAGTTCTGGAATCGGGGTTTTCGCGCAGGGAGAATAAATAAGAGCCAAAGGGGGGAACCAGGGGGCCGGGCCCTGTCGGGGGGATGAACTAAGCCCATAACCCGACATTAGGTTTATGGGCCGACTCACCTAGGGAAGGTCCACGAGAGAAGACCCGGTCACGGGCCGGTCGCGCCAAGGAAAGAAGATCAAAGCCGTAGAAGGAATTTGACTTACCTTGTATAGCTCATGGCATATTTGTAAAGTAGAATAGGACTCCACCTCGTGTCGGAGTAGGACTAGTGGAATCCCGGGACCCGATTCCTTTATAAGCCGAGGTCCACGGGATCCAGGGCCAGAGAACAATCTTAGCCTAAGATAAAACTAGACACTTGTCGGTGTAACCTAGATCTCACCAAGACTAAGTTTACGACCGACTCTCTTGTAATCGATCGAACCGACTCTTCTTTCGAGAGTCGGAACTCATAATAAGAGGAAGCAGGAGTAGGATTTTACCTCGAGACAAAGAGGGGCTGAAACCTGGGTAAATCGCCGAGTCTCTTGTCAATGTCGACTCTCTCCACGAAATTGCCTTGCAGCAAAGGTCCCATGTTAAGTTCGAATCCTCGGCCATCTGTCGTGACTTTCCCACGAAAGTTGGTGCCCGCCGTGGGGCCTGCGCTCGCAGGTGTTGAGATTCTGGAGGGAGTTCTACAAAGGATGGAGGGATTCGTCGCTGGACGGATCACCAGAAGCCGGCGCGGGAAGCTCTGCATCGACGACTCCGCCTGGGGCCCTGAAGCCGATTCTGTCGAATCAGGATATCGGGTCCCGATCGGATCCATCCACATCTTCATCGGCAAGACAAACGGATCTGAGCCAGAGCCGGATCCTGAAGTACCTGTCGAAACTTCAAGTCGGCGACACGCCGGCTCCAAACGCACCTTTGTCGGATTCAGTGATGAGTCTCCAGAGTCAGAGCGCTCTGTCGAGTCCCCAATGCACGACGCTTCGGAGGAGCTGATCGACCCCGACTCACATCCAAGTGAGGAAAGCTTCTCAGATGCGGGGTCTATCCGGTCCATGGGGAACTACAGACTTGGCACCGGCATGCCAGAGTACAAACCGGTTTGTCCCTACTTTGAACCTTCGTATTGCGCCACGGTGTTCATGGACGACACTGGAGGATCAGGAGGCCATCCGTCTCACAACCAAGGCACAGACGTGGCAGCCGCTGGGGCCCCTAGTGCAAATAGGGACCCGACAGCCCGTCCATCAGTACAAGTCCCTACTAGATCCCAAGCCCTTGCAGACGCCCTAACCTCCCTCGATGAGGCCTTGGCAGTACCAATGATACTGGAAACTCACGAGGCTTGGAAGACAACGGTGAACGAGCTCAGGGATCGGATAGCAAACTTGTGAGCGGAGGCCAACATCGAAAAAGAACATTTGATGGAAAAAGAAGCCCGACTCGTCCAGGAAGACACACGCCTCTGGGGAGAGTCGGATCTAATAGATGCTCAGCGACTGTAAGGCCCCCGATGCGGTACTATCTCGAGTTAGTCGCTTTCGCGCCCGACCTGAGATAGAAGCGCATAAGTGGCCACCGACGCACGATACTCGCAGTCGTATTACTATCGGATTCTCGACAACAGGTAAATGAAGCATGAACAACTAAGACATAAATATATATAAGTCCAGGGCACAGTCGCCGCTGGTATTTATTACATCATCTCAGAGATCATAAGATCCAACAGTACATCATAACATCATGTGGAAGACACACACGACCGAGTACGGTCAAAAACCAAATGGCCCTAGAGAGGGCTGCACATAAACATGTTCACCCACGGAACGTCAGAACCCAACTATAGGATCTACTGGACGAAGTCCTCCTCATCGTCCGGGGGCACCTCCACGAAGTAGCGTCTGGTGCTCGGGTCGAGGTAGTAATCAACTGCAGCGGACGATCAGGCAAAACATAAAAGGGAAAAGAAAAGCAAGGGGTGAGAATATATTAATGCGGTATAACTAACTTCTCACGGTAAGGAAAAGTAGTGGTTCAGGTTGCAGCCGCACTAGCATATAGGAGTGTCTAACGATCTAATAGAGTAAGGGAAGATCCAAGAACTCGTTGATGATAGCATCAATAGGTCTCTATCCACCTACTTACGCAAAACATAACATAACCTTGTCCCCTCTTAGTCGCCCCGGACGAAGAAGAGAAATCAAGGCAACTCACACGTTGGCAACTTTTACAGCATGATTTAATTGATGTTATTCTATGAACAAGGAGTAGGTCTAAAGTCGTCCATAACCGCGGACACGGATTTTCAAAAAGATTTAACCCTGCAGGGGTGTACCAACAGTCCATCATAGGCTTCGCATGTACGCCCGGTTTCCACTTGGCTGGGTAAGCACCTGAAACTCCGGAACGTCAGAGTCCCTCTAACTAACAACGCACAATTCCGGGTGGCCCCCGGTGAGTCGACATCCAACTCAAAAGCCGGCCGCGCTCTCGAATCGGTCTCTACCGTCTGTCGTAGGTTTGGATTACCGGTGAATTCTCACATGAGTCCGGGTCCTCAGCCGGACAGGACGGGCCAACAAAGGAACCATGCCCCTGCTGGCCCAAGTTGTTTTAAAACAGCTGGAGCGCAAAACCAGACACACACAGGGGTTCAAATGGTAAATCAGCTCGGGCCACCACTAAAACTGTTTGGAGCTAGGTAGGTAAGACAAGGGGACCGCATAGAATCCCACACACGATTAGGCACGCTCGTCAAGAAACACAATACCCATAACTCGGGACCTAGGTAACTCGAATGGAACAAAACACCCGGCGGGAACAGCCCGGTCTCCCATCCTTCGTCAAATATAAGTTAACATCATAATAATAAATATCAACTAATTTCTGATAATAACCTGATAATCCACCAAGCAGCAATGGGTATAAGCAGCATGTTAAGGGCCTACGCATACTAAGCAATGGTTAAGCAAGCAAGGTACATAGCCAAACAAAGGTTTTGCTAGGATGTGGAGGCATGGTTGTTTGGGTTTAATTGAGAGGCAAAAGTATATGGTTGTAGGATCAAGCAACCGTTCTATATACAGCTCGGCAAGCGAGCTGAAAGCTATAAAGAATGATATATAAACCCCCTTGCCTGGGTAATCAGTCGACAGAGCAGACATAGCAGGTTGCTCGGTCTTGGTGTCGGAAATCTCCATGAAAGTCTCCTCGGCAGTCTCAGGTGCTAACGTAAGGTACCGGCAAGGAAAAGCGCACAAGTAAACATCGAGACCAAAATGCTCAAGCATGGATGGGATGATCAAATTTATTTAGACATGGTGTGACCCTAGCTAGTCAAGTTTAAATGAAGGTGTCAACGACACGTCAACAAACTGCATATGCGATTACTAATATTTTTATGGCTTTGGTCATAGCCTTAACTTTGGTGTAAGTGACATGGCAACACGGCATGGCATGATCAACAATAGCAAGTAAAAAATAAGAACTGCATCGAAAATTAAACTATCGATTCCGGAGGCGGAAGGTGTCGACGAAAGTTGACACCGGAAGGTTCCAAAGGAAGGAAAGGAATCAAGCCACTCCCAAATGACAATATGTTAGGGCTTCCCTCAACGAAAAAACAAGATGGAAGAAAACCTGACGCGTGATCACGGAGAAAAAATGGAGAGCATGACAAAAGATGCACCTAGTGAGGTATTTCAAGATTGAAACTCCCTGCGTTGCTTGTTTATACGTCAACATGGACAGCAACATCACACTCCTCTCACTTTTCTGCTCCAATACCATATGTAACAATGGTTAGGTGGAGCAAGTGCAAAAGAAAAGAAACAAAAGAAAAGGGGCCATGTGACAATTGTATCACATTCCGTTTTTGTACTTGCTCAAAATAAAAAAAGGATAGCACCATCTAAACCCTTGTATTTTTCTGCCCCATTAACATATACAACATGTTTGCAAAGGACTTGAGACTTACAAGCTACAAGGGTTTGAAGATTTGATAAAAAGGAAAAAAAAGACTAGCAGAAAGAAATAAAAGGAAAGATAAGAGGGAACCCCTCCTTGGGCTGGCGTCGGCCAGATCTGGCCCAAGTTACGCGCGGCCTGCCCTCCCGAATTCCCATGGCGAAGAGAAAAATTGGGCTGAGCCCAACTTCTACACTGGAACAAAAATAGAGAAAAAGGAGGGGTTATTGGTCAGGGGGAGCTCGAACCCGAGACCTCCTGGATGCAACCCAAGGCTCCAGACCACTACACCACTGAACCGACTAGTGATAGCAAAGGACTATGAAACTAAAAGACTCGGCCGCAGACGCTAACTGAAACTGACGAACACACGCAGCGAAAACTGAAGAAAATGAACGCTGTCGAAATCGACAGTTGCAGCTTCTGACGAAACTGAACCTCGACAGAGGTTGTTCTCCTTCGACGGTGGCCTTGGCTAGGAACCACCGGCGACTTCCCCTGGCTAGCCCGAACTACCACAAACCAATTTTTGCAAAGATCTCGCGCCGGCGCTCCAAAAGTAGATGGGTTGCTCGCTGGAAAAAGCTCCGGCGGCGCCCTTCTTGGATGCAACAGGGAAAGCTAAGGCACGAGGCCATGGCTTAACTACGGGAAGCGCCGGCTGCCAAAAATGCGTCCTGGGTGCTCCTGGAGCATGCCCGCGCACCTACACACGCGTGCGCTCGACGCCGGTCCACTCTGGCGAAACCGGTCATCCACGGCTCGTGCCAAACTTACAGGGAACGCACGGGTCTTGCTCGGCGCACGTACGGCTGGTCACGGCGAGCGTTCGGGCTACAGCGAGCTCGTGGTCGTCAACGTCGATGAAGGCGTCCGAATTGCGCCCTACCCGCCGGCAGCCATGAGAAACAGGGGAATCTCGGGGGCGAGGCAAAACGATGGCGGCGGCGGAAAACGGAGGGGGGATGAAGAACCTAGGGTTCCCTGGGGAGCTTCTGCGTGATCTTATAAGGAGGGGGGCGCCTCCCGCTGGCTCTGGGGCTCCATCGGCCGCCGTGGCGTTGTCTGTTAGAGGGAAAGGGGAAATAAATCGGAGCTCCACGCTGGAAAGGAGGAGGAAGAGGAGCTCGTACCGCTTCGCGGTGGGCTAGAGCCCAGGAAGAAGAGGGCCCAACGGGGCTGGGCTGGCGCAAGAAAAGGAAGAAAACCCCCTTGCCTGCTTATTTTCCATTTAATAAAACAGAAATCACTTGGGGAGTTTTCTAGAAACATTTTCAAGGAATTAAATCACATAAAAATATGCAAAATGATCCTTGCAATATTGCCCATTTTAAAAAATTAGTTTGGCCAATTTTGGAACAACTAAAATGTGGGGCCATTTTTGAAATTCAAACCACATTGAACTATGGCCCCCATATCTAGAAGTTGCAAAAATGAAAAAAGCTTTTGAAAACCCTTGGGAAGGGAAAAGAAATGGCTATGCAAAGTTTGGGGTCAAGGGGAGCATGCATGCAACATGGAAAAAATCCTCAAACACCCTTCTTGAACCACTTTGTTTGAATTCAAAAGCAAATCAAATGAACTTAAAACTTCTTGGCATTTAGAATCATCACATGGAATTACATCCTCTTGCAACATAACAAGTTTCAAAGCCATTGGTGAAAGCAAAATTACATCATGAAAAATAATTTGCTCTTGGGCTGTTACAGCGACTGAGCCTCACTTATACACGCCCACAGAGATACGCGAGTCGGTTCCCCCTCGATTACCAAGGGCGAACGCTATTCAACAGCCCTGACCAGTCGACTCCCCCAGGATTCACGCCTCCCAGACAGCCGGCTCCTTCACCACGCCAAGATCGCTTCCATATGCCTCCCCACCACTTCAATAACCCCATGGCCAATGTCCTGGTGGAAACTCAGTACCTCGCCAATGCACCGATTCAGGGAGACACCCCAGCAGATCGTGTTGCCCGTGCGGCTGTCGACTTCCTCAAGACAGCAATCACACAACAGGGCCAACACTCACAAGGAGTCCCATACATACATGGAACTCCGTACCGAAGCGTAAGCCGGCAAGCAGAATCGTCGGCTCCAGCGGCCTCAGGCAGCCAGCGCCAACATAGAGTACCCCTAACCCCTCCAGGAGGACTAAGGATCATGGACCTACTGGCTCCCAACTCCAATCAACGTGTAGAGCCGGCAGCACAAATTCTACCACAGGGACCGAACACCGAGCTCGTCAGCAGGTCAGTAGGCAATTGATGCCTGGTGACGGCTTCGATAAACACACGTTTTCCCCCGGACTTCAAGGGGCCGCGTAAGATCCCAAATTATACGACTGACATGGACCCGACAGCATGGATCGAAACCTATGACCTCGCGATGCATATGCTGCACGCCGGCGAAGAAGTCTGCGCCCGATACTTCACAATGATGTTGCAAGGGCCGGCTCGCACATGTTACAAAAATCTCCCAGAGAATTCCATCAAATCTTGGGCGGACCTCAGAGTGAAGTTCATCAAGAATTTCCAAGGGACCTGCCGCCGAGCCACGACGATAGTCGACTTGGAGCACTGCGTCCAGAAAGAAGGAGATTCGGCCCTAAGCTGGGCACGACGAGTCGCAGATATAATCCATTCCTCTGACACTATTACCGCGCAAACAACAGTAATTGTCCTGGAAAGAAACTGCAGATTCGAGCCTCTAGTACACAGGCTCGACCGACTCAAGAGGACGGTCAATGACATAGGAGAGCTCATGAACGCGGTCATCAAGTATGCCGAGTCGGACAAAACCAAGGATGCCGATCTGGAAGAAGATAAAGCCACCAAGGGCAAAAAGAGCAACGACAAGGGGTCTCAGAGCCAGAATCAACCAGGTAAACGACAGCTCGATCAGAATACTTCCGACTTGGTAGCCAACACAACTGTCGGCTCCCAAATGCAGAAGCAGGGGGCAACCACTACCGCGACAAGCAGGAAGGAAATTTCCAACCCCTAGCCACTTTTGAAGAAGCAGTGAAAATACCTTGCCCGTTGCATAGCAAACCCGGTCATCCAGCCAGCCATACTTGGGAACAATGCAACTTCATGATAGAGTACCAAAGGAATGGAGGCCAGGGCCCCCTGGGTCAGGTGGTGGATCCGGCCAAAACAGCAACAACCAAAACTATGGCCAACAAGGAGCCAGCGCAGCACCACAGTACCAGGGATCCCAGAGAGGTGGACAGCAAAAGCAATTTGGGCGCGCTGGATACCAGTCAAACCCAAAATAGCTCCAAGATCACTCGACTTATCACGTCTTTACCACCAGTAGTTGCCGAAGGGACCGGAAGCTGGAGCAGAGAGCCTCTATGTCCGTGGCCACAGAGCCGGCTTGTACATGGTGGCTTAACTGGTCCGAGCAGCCGATCACCTGGACAAGGGACGGCCACTCCTATGTGGTAGAAAACCCGGGTTCCCTAGCCTTGGTAGTTTCCTCACAAATTGGATGCTACACATTGGACAAGGAACTCATGGAAGGAGGAAGCAGCATCAACATCCTTTACTATGAGACCTTTCGTAGGATGGGACTGACCCTCAAACAACTGCAAACTTCCAACACCGTGTTCCATGGAATAGTCCCAGGAAAGTCGGAATAACCGATAGGCAAGATCTACCTGGAGACGGCCTTTGGAACTCCTGAAAACTTTCGCTCTGAAATCATACCCTATGAGGTGGTGAAACTCGAAAGCCCATATCACGCCAGCTTAGGCAGACCGGCTTATGCCAGGTTCATGGCTCGACCATGCTACGTCTACCTTAAGCTGAAAATGCCGGGTCCTTACGACCCAATTACAGTGGATGGGATCCGGTCTAGAGCTACGTCTACCTTAAGAGGACCTATCAGAATTTCAGGAGAAGGTCGACCTAGCAGACACCACCAGCTTGAAGAAACCGACTACTGACAACATCCCCAAGTTCCAACCAGCTCAGGACTTGAAGAAAGTCGACTTTGTCCCCGGTGACGCTTCCAAGCAGTTCATCATCGGGACAGAGCTATCTGACAAATAGGAAAGCGCGCTCATCGAGTTCCTTTGTGAGAATCGGGACATCTTTGCATGGAAACCTTCTGACATCACTGAGCACCACCTAAACATCGATCCTAAGCTAAAGCCGGACAAACAATTCCTTCTTCGCTTCAATGATGAAAGGAGGAACGCCATTGGGGAAGAGATAGCCCGGCTCCTTGTCGTCGGGTTCATCATGGAAGTTTTCTATCCGGAGTGGCTTGCCAATCCGGTCCTCGTTTTGAAAAAAACGGGACCTGGCGCATGTGCATTGAATACACTGACTTAAACAAAGCCTGCCCAAAGGGTCCTTTCGCTCTACCTTGCATCAATCAAATCATCGATTCTACTGCAGGGTGCGAGCTCTTGTGTTTTCTCGATGCCTACTCGGGTTATCACAAAATCAAGATGGCTCTAGAGGACCAGGAGAAGACAACTTTCATCACTCCCTTTGGGATATACTGCTACACTTCTATGCCTTTCGGCATAAAAAATTCAGGGGCCACATATCAGCGGACGGTGCAGAGCTGCCTCAAGGAGAAAATTGGGCGCAATGTACATGCCTACGTGGATGATATAGTCATCAAATACCAAGTTGCCAACTCACTCATCAGTGACCTCCAAGAGACCTTCAAGAATCCGCGCAAGTACCAGATGAAACTAAACCCGGCCAAGTGCACCTTTGGGGTTCCTGCAGGAAAGCTCCTCTGGTACATAGTGTCAGAAAGAGGCATTGAGGCAAACCTGGAGAAGATCAATGCCATCATGGCTCTCCAGAAGCCGGCCCCCGTGAAAGGAGTTAAGCGACTCACAGGATGTGTAGCTGCCCTAAGTCGGTTTATCAGCCGGCTTGGGGAAAAGGAAATTCCCTTCTGCCGACACTTGCGAAAGTCAAAAAAATTCTCCTGGGATGATGAAGCCGATCAAGCCCTGGAAGCACTAAAGAAGCAGTTGTCCCAGGCCCTGATCCTGGCGGATCCCAAGCCAAAAGAGGCCATCCTACTCTATATTTCATCCAACAACCGAGCAGTCAGTGTCGTAGTTGTGGTTGAACGTATGGAAGCTGGCAAAGAGCACCCTTTGCCGTGATCAGTATACTATGTTAGTGAGGTCTTGACTTCATCAAAGCAACGCTACCCTCATTGGCAGAAGATAGTTCCTGGTGTGTTCATGGTGAGCCGAAAGCTCCAGCATTATTTCCAGGAGCACACCATAAATGTGGTAAGCTCAGCACCACTTGCAGATATCATCCAAAACCGTGAGGCCACGGGAAGGATTGCAAAGTGGGCTATAGAATTGGGGGCTTATCACATCAAATATGAACCACGTACGGCCATCAAGTCCCAAGCGCTAGTCGACTTCATTAATGACTGGACCGAAATCCAAGCACCTACAGAGAAGCCGATAACCAAATATTGGACGATGCACTTCGATGGGAGTCGGCAGCTCCAAGGATCAGGAGCCGGTGTGGTCCTCACCTCCCCCACAGGAGAACAATTTTGCTACGTCTTGCAGCTGCAGTTCACTTGCACCAAGAACGCAACAGAATATGAGGCTCTACTCCATGGACTGCGGTTGGCCCGCGAGATGAACATAAGCCGGATCCGATGCTATGGCGATTCCGACCTTGTTTCTCAGCAAGTGTAAGGAAGGTGGAAGTCCAAAGATGCTACCATGGCCGCTTGTCAGCGTGAGGTGGAAAGACAAGCCGGTTTCTTTTTTGGGTACCAAGTGGACTACGTGGAACGCAAGTTAAACGAGGCTGCGGATTCACTATCCCGGCTCTGCTCTCAACGAAAGACGGTTCCACCAAATGTCTTCCTCGACATCCTGACAAAGTCGTCTGTGCAAATACAACCAGAGCAAGACATAGCAGAGGCGGATCCAGAACCGGCTCTGGTGGCTGCACTACATGCTACCCCCTCATGGGTTGCGTCTTACTTGGACTTCAAGACCCGGGGAATCCTACCAGCTGATGAGGTAGAAGCCAGAAAAATCGTCAGGAGAAGCAAATCTTTTGCGATCCTCAATGGTGAGCTACGTCAGCGAAGCCCTGCAGACGTTTTTCAAAGATGTGTGTCACCAGAAGAAGGCAGAGAAATCCTCAATGAGATACACTCTAGGGACTGCGGGGATCATGCCTGCACACGTTCACTTGTAGCTAAAGCCTATAGACACGGATTCTAATGGCCCACAGCTCATGCAGATGCAGAGGATATAGTTAGGAAGTGTGATGGATGCCAACGCTACGCAAAGCAAGCACACATGCCGGCTCAAGAACTCAGGATGATCCCGATCACTTGGCCCTTTGCGGTGTGGGGGCTTGATATGGTGGGACCATTCAAAAGGTCACCCAATAAGAATACACATTTCCTGGTGGCGGTCGACAAATTCACCAAATGGGTTGAGGCAGAGCCGGTTAGCAAGTGCGCGATGCAGAGACGACACTGAAACTCCTGAAAAATACAATATACAGATTCAGCTACCCCCACAACATCATCACTGATAACGGGTATAACCTGTCAGAGGGGGTTATGCAGCGATTCTGTCAAAAAGAGCACATCCGACTCGACCTCGCGTTAGTAGCTCACCCACAAACCAACGGACAAGCCGGAGAGAGCCAACCAAGAGTTGCTTCGAGGCATCAAACCCCGACTCTTCATTCCTTTGGAGAGGACGCCGGGTTGCTAGGAGGAAGAATTGCCCTCAGTATTGTGGAGTATCAGGACGACTCCTAACAGCTCAACAGGTTATACACCCTTCTTCCTGGTCTATGGAGCCAAAGCCGTTCTCCCAAGTGACATTCTTCACGACTCGCTAGGAGTCACCGCTTATGTGGAAGCCGATAATGAGAAAGCCAGGAAGAACGCCTTAGACGCCCGCAACGAAAAGCGCGAACTAGCTTCAGCTCAATCGGCTATCTACCAAAAAGATTTGCAGCGATATCATAGCCGCCGCATCAAAAGTCGGACTTTCCAGGAAGGTGACTTGGTTCTCTGCCTCATCCAGAAAAAAGTATGGAATGCACAAGTTGTCTTCCCCATGGGAAGGACCTTTTGTGGTCAGCAAGAACCTATACAATGGATCCTACTACTTGGTTGATATACGCGAGAAGGAAAAGTCACGCACCTCGATGGAGGAGACTCCCAGGCCGTGGAACATCGCACAACTCCGTCCATATTACACATGAATATAGTAGGAAACTATTGTACAAAGTCGACATTCGTCGCACCGGCTTTCGACATATATGTATATAAGTCGACATTTGTCGCAACCGACTCTCAGTAAAACTAATAAAGTTGATCTTAAAATCGCACTCAGGCCATCGCCATAATTAAAGTCGACTTTGGTCGCAAACAGGCTATCTCCATAAAGTCGACTTCGTCGCACCGGTTCTCGCCACACTTATGCATAAAATGAAATTTTCATACATATTGCATCATATTACATCGCATTGCATATTGCATCATAAATCTCATAATTCTCAGAGACTTGGGGGCTTGATCAACCCTCTATCGGCTTTGGGCATGTATATTGCTTTGATAAGGTGAAAGAGGGGGAGCCTGATGACACTCGTCGACTCCTACCGGAAAAGCCAGCATATACATGTAAAAACTTCACATGTATTTTTTTTGATAAGGGATAAAAGGGGAGTTCGATGGCTCCCATGAACCCTTACATACCGAAGATATCCTGGAATACACATGAAATTGGCCACGCCGACCGGCCTGTACAGTTTAGAGCTTCCATAACTAACGCGCAACCGGTTGGTCTAAACTTTGAGTTTTACATAAACCATCTATTGAATTTAGTCCTAAAGATCCGGGCACGCTAGTTACTGGAAAGCCGGCTCTACAGAGATGTTTCGAATTTTCAACCAATAATCGCTCTCAACGCGAGAAGATGAGGTATAAGTCGACTTCTACTAGCCTTTACATTACTTGCATTTACAGCATCATGCATAATCATAATTTTTTTTTCACAGATACAAGTTAGACCTATGTGACTCGGCACAAACACTCAGGTGCATATACCGACTCATGGGGACTACACTTAAAAAAATCTCTCTTCTCAAAAGATCCGACATGACACAATGATGTTCATACCGGCTCTTGGGGACTACACTTCGAAAGTTTTCTTCTCCAAGCAAAGACTCGGTACAGCACCAAGATGCATACACCGACACTTGGGGAGTAACTGATACGTCTCGAACGTATCTACTTTTCCTAACACTTCTGCTATTGTTTTGCCCTCATTCTTGCATGATTTGGACGAAACTAACCCGGACTAACGATGTTTTTAGCAGAGCTGTCTGTATGGTTTTATTGTGTGCAGGAAAATGGATTTTTAGGTGTCTCGGAAAATTTCAGGAAAAATCAATAAAAATCCACGCAACCGAAAGACCAATATACCACAAGTGGGGCCAGAGGGCATCCAGGGGGGGCCCAGGTGCCCTGCTGGTGCGACCCCACCCCTGGCCGCACCAGGAGGCCGGCGGGGAGGGTCCTCCCCCCTCTGGTGCCCTACTTTGCCCCCTATTTATTCCCATGGCGAGAAAACCCCAGAACAGAAGTCTTATTCCCAATTCTCGTCGCGGAGCCGCCGCCACCCTCTGTTCTTCTCCGGGAGGGAAAATCTGGAGGCTGTTTTGGCCTCCGGTGAGGGGAGATCATCGCCATCGTCATCATCATCACCACTCCATCCTCCCTCCATGACTTCTCCTTCCATGTGTGAGTAATTCCCTGCTGTAGGCAAAGGAGATGGTAGGGATTGGATGAGCTAGATCATGTAATAGTTTATCAGATTGTTGGAGGCATGTTGCCTATCATCTAGATTGGTGTTTATCATCTTTGCTTCAACTTGTTTCTCTTAATGCTTGTCAGTTTGGGCCCGAGTGCCATTTTTTCAGATCTGAACCCTATGTGTTTGCATGAATATATTTGTGTTCTTGATCCTATCTACGAGTTGTATGCACCTGTTATAGTCCGGAACCGGCGATCCCAAAGGTGACAGCTTGGGACACCAAAGGTGATGGACGATAGTTTGAGGATTCCTTGTATCCATTGATTGTTAATGCTTTTTTTCGGTGCTCTTTGACATGACCACCTTAATCTCCATAAGTTCCTTTTGGCCCCGTTCGTAGCGGTATGGTAGGACAAAAGATGTTGTGCAAGTTCTTATTGCAAGCACGTACAACTGCCTGTGGGGTACATGCCTAATGTTTGATATATGTCTAGATGATCATTGATTTTCTGTGTGCCTTGCCCCAAGTTAAATACATGATGTATCTCATCCATGCAGCACCCAACCATCCATCTCCCTAGCCTACAGTGTTTTTAATTCTGCTGGTTACTAGTTGTTTGCTTTTGCTGTTTTACTTTCGCTGTTTTACCGCCACTATTTCCGTTGCCACCATCACTTCCATATCGCAGTTACTATTAATATCTTGTTGCAAGTAAGTGTATCTCAGGTGCGGTTGAATTGACAACTCCACTGTCAAATCTTGTGAGTATTCTTTGGGTCCCCTTTAGTCGAATCTATAAATTGGGTTATTCTTACCCGCGAAGACTATCTCGATCCTCTGCAGTTGTGGGTTATCAAGGCTGTTTTCTTGCGCCATTTCCGGGGAGCATAGCTTTATTCACAAGTCTACCTCAAGTATTTTACCTGCTGCAATTTATCCGCTATGGGTAAGAAAGAAGACCCCAAGTGTGGGCACCCCGGACTATATGTCCGAAGCGGCCAGCTGTGCATACCGTCATGCTCCCATGATCAGTGTCGCATGACACACAACTCGACAATGGATATCACAGTCACAAGTTCATATAGTACCGAATACAAAGTCATACATAAACATAGTCTTACACGGCCTCATCGGGCTCAAATGGCAGCGGAATAAGCAAAAGCAAGATAGATAGCAGCATCACAATCCACAGGCAAAGCTCAGAGCGTAGCACATCCTAGTACTCGTCAGTCGCGTCATCGTCAAATACCTGCTCCTCCAAGCCTGGCCGATTGAATAACCAGGGACAAAGCCGTGAGTACATACAAAGTACTCGCAAACCACCTAAAGAAAGGAACAAAGATTTTTGTACAAGAAAATAATGGGATGGCTATATGGTGGGGTTTAACATGGGGGAACCTAACTACTCAGTATTAGTTAAGTTAGCAATATCTTACTCTTGACAAATTTTTAATCCCACAATTTATATTTGATTAAATCATGTCCAACCCTTTTCATAATACCAACATCATCATCGTGAACCATAATCTCAGAACTAGAATTTCTCATCTATTCCCCACAAAGTGTGGCCTCACTAGTTGTCCATGACCGTGGACTCCGGCTACTCGAATAATTTTTACTCTGCAGAGGTTGTACACTTTACCCACAACATTCGATACATCCGCCGGGAGTTCCCACGGTTCGTCATACCTCAGTATGCGGTTTTCGGATAATCGACCGTAGTCTTCCCCTTGCCTACCCTAGTACAGGTGATCTACCCGATGCCCACATCCTGAACTGTCCGCGTGCAAGGTCATGCTCCTCGTGGACGCAAGCCTTCACCGTAGTAGAGGTGCGGCAAAGTTCCGTACCGACACTGATATAGTCCAGCGTATTACACCCCCGACGCATCGGCAGGATTCCGGCTTCTGGGTACCATCCTGTACCTCACTCATGTAGTTATGAGATCCCCGTACTAAGATAAGCAAGCTTCCAACTAGCCCTGTCCCATACCAGAGTATTGTGGTTGTACTGCAATACTAGATTTTGGCGGCACTTATAGAGAGTCCCTCTAGACTTTGAATATGTTCAACGATGTTTCCAACAACCACAACCTTGGCCATCACATATTCTTAGATGTATGCCAAAACATTAGGGGGAAGCAAAATTAACCAAATTATTATGTTGTCACTAGTTCATTAGCAAGGCTTGTAATAGTACCAAGATTATCGGTGTCTAGTTTATTTCTCCCAAATAGGTAGGCTTACAAGGTATGTGGGGTTCACCTAATAAACTAGTACAAATCCCAACCCAAAAAATGATATAACAAGATCATGATATATAATATGGTACAAAGGAAGTAAAAATGTAGGACAAGGTTAAGTTTTTGAAGATGGCTTGCCTTCCTCGGCGATGTCTCCCGGTACGGATTCTTCGGCTTGGAAGGAGTCTTCACCTGCAACGTCAGGCGTCTCATCTACACGTTGCGGAAAAATAATACTC
The DNA here is from genome assembly GCA_950022295.1 of Bromus sterilis. Taxonomy (NCBI): domain Eukaryota; kingdom Viridiplantae; phylum Streptophyta; class Magnoliopsida; order Poales; family Poaceae; genus Bromus; species Bromus sterilis. Next base: position 210,072,760 of record OX465598.1, on the reverse strand, counting down.
ATTACAATCACTTTAATTCCAAGCAACACTCAACTAACATAACAATCACTTGGCACCCAATCAATCAACAAATGAGGCATACCAATCAAACATACTAGTGAGTAAAAATTTTAGTGGTGATGTAACAAGTTCATAGGGATAAGCAAAAATTTATGCCATACACCACAAGGGATTTTACACAAGTTACTTTTGTATAACTTTAGATCATGCTTAAATTTATTTCAATAACAACCATAATTGTCCAAACACAAGCATAATAATTTTTTAACCTATTTGATTGATTAACAAAGAATAAACTAAAATTCATCCTAACATGGAATGCTAGCAATAATAGTAATATGATCATTAATTTTATTTAAAAAATCAACAATTCTAAACATACAGAAAAATAAAGTATAATCATAGGAGTATAAACAAGTCAACAACACATTTTTAGAGTCAACAAGGATTTAACTAAAACTATTCTTAGCTGCTAAAAAGAACAATAAACTAATAAAAACTAAAGAAATTATTTTGGCACTGCACAAAAATTATTCTAAACATGCAGAATTATAGATATTAATTTTATGCACACAACAAAATTTATTTCACTGAATTTGGAGTTGTATTTATTTTTCTATAAGTAAAACAGTGTTACAGATTAAAAGAAAAAGAAAAAAAAAGAACAGCAGGCCGGCCCGGCTATCAGGCGCCCACGGCGCTCCCTTCATTTTTTTTAAAACGGGCCGAGCCCAGCACTGCGCAGCCGTGGGTTTTTTTTTTCTAATAAAAAATCGAAGGGGTATGGGTGCCCCCTGGCCGTCGGATCAAGTGCGATCTGACGGCTGGGGGCTCGTCTTCCCCAGCGAGCCTGGGAGGCTCGGCCTCCCCAGGCCATGGCGGCCAGAGGCAAGGCCAGCCTTGCCGGCGGCCCTCTGGTGGCCGGAGGCTGGAGGCAAGGGGCGGGGTGAGGTCGCAGGAGGCCTGGGGCTCCATTTTTGCCCTAAAACCCGACATGCATCGCGGAAAAAAAACGGGCCATAGTGTCCAGCAGGGAACGAAGCTCACCGGGGGAGGGCGTTCCGGCGGCTGTAGGCGACGGTGAGGGGCGGCGGGGGTGCGGCTTGGGGCAGGGGTCCCGTTTTTGGGGCTCGGAGGCGGCTGCGGTCGTCGGAAGCGGCGTCGGCTCGGGGTAGACGTTGGGGCAGTGGGGTGCTTGGGGCGGCTCCTCTGGTCCCTCGCCGGCGGCTTCGGCGTGAGGCAGAGAGGCGGCGCTCCGGCCTCCCCTCCTCCTCCTCTTCTGGCTTCTCTCCTCCTCCTCTTCTTCAACTCCTTCTCCTCTTCTTCCTTCTCTACTCGGGCTGGCAAGGCGGGCGGGAGCGGTGGTGTGGCTGGGTTGTGTGTGGCGAGTGGGGAGAGGAGAGCCGGGGTGGCCTCCTTTTATAGCCGAGAGGAGCGGGGCTGCAACGGGAGGGAGAGCCATGGGGCGATCCGTGGCCTCGGGCGCCATTGGAGAAGGTGGGCGGTGGGAGAGCTCGTGAGGGTGCTCCGGTGGGTCGTTCCACCGTGGGAGCTCGCCGGTCACATCAAGGGCTTGGGTTGGGGGTAGGAATCGAGCTGGCAAGCCACGGGGGCGATCCTCGGGGTCGTCTTCGGTTGGGCAATGGGGAGCGAGGGTGTCAGTGGCTCGGGGTGGGGTGAAGAGAGACGAGAGAGAGAGGGATTACGAGAGGGAGAGAGACTCTCTCTGCGTGGGGAGAGGGAGAGAGAGATCGTGAGAGAGAGAGGGGGAAGTTAGAGGGAGAGAGATTAAGGGGGGGGTGGTTAGGATAGTTTCTTTTTTTTTCTCTCTCTCTTCTTTTTTTTTTAGCACCAAACACCCATTTATTTAAGAGATAAAAAAATAATAAAAAAAACAAAACTCTTTTATTATTGGTATTATTGTTATTGTTGTTATTATTATTAGGTTAGATATAAAGATCATGCATGCATTTCCTTATGATTTTATGTAGTTAGGAATTTTTATTGATAAACATTTTAGTTATTAGCAAACAACCAAAAAGGTTGATGCCAAAGGATTTTTGTGGTGGCTAAAACTTTTGGTATTATTACTCTATAGAAAATTTACTAGGTGTTAGCACCAAGGTTTTTTTTAAAAAAATTTATAAGTTACCATTTTTAAGATAATCTCAAGAGGAGTTGCATGCATGGCAGACATTAGGCACATGCAACACAAAATGATCATCATCATAAGTGCATCACCAAGAAACAACATGACTAACCCTAAGCACTCAAGTTCAAGCATTGAAACACAACCTAAGATTTCATGCAAGGTTTTTGTTGGCTCTAATTTTTGGTTAACTAGATTAACAAGAAGGGTAAAAATTGGGATGTGACAGACCTTCCCCCCTTAAAAGAATCTCGTCCCCGAGATTCACAAGCTAGTGAAGAGATGCGGAAACTCGCGCTTGAGGTAGTCATCCCGTTCCCAGGTGGCTTCCTCCTCAGTGTGGTTTGTCCACTGGACCTTGTGGAACTTGATCGCGCGTTTTCGGGTGACTCGGGTGGCTTCTTCCAGGATACGAAGGGGTGTCTCGCGGTATGTGAGATCCTGGTTGATATCCACCGTGCGGTGATCGATGTTTTTTAAAACATCGGGCTTGTCCGGCACCTCCAGACACTTCCAGAGCTGCGAGACGTGGAAGATGTCATGCACATCGGATAGTTCTGCTGGCAGTCTCAACTGATAGGCAACTTGACCTCGTCTGGCTATCACCTCAAATGGTCCGATGTATCGTGGTGCTAACTTCCCCTTCACATGGAATCGCTGCATTCCCTTCAATGGGGTGACTCGGAGATACACAAAGTCTCCAACTGATAAAGTCACCTCTCGACGCTTGGGGTCGGCATAGCTCTTCTGACGGGACTGAGCGGTCTTGAGGCGCTCACGAATCAACTGAACCTGTTCCTCAGCTTCCTTCAAAACATCGGGTCCAAAGATCTTCCCTTCCCCGGTCTGAGACCAGTTTAGGGGCGTGCGACACTTCCGTCCATACAATGCTTCAAAGGGGGCCATCTGCAGACTCGACTGATAGCTGTTGTTGTAGGAGAATTCTGCATACGGCAAGCAATCCTCCCACTTGGAACCATATGCTAGAGCACATGCGCGGAGCATATCCTCTAATATCTGGTTCACTCGCTCGGTCTGGCCTCCAGTCTGCGGGTGATAGGCTGTGCTGAAAGTGAGCTTAGTGCCGAGTGCCTCCTGGACTCGCTTCCAGAATCTCGAGGTAAACTGGGTGCCTCGGTCAGACACAATCTCCTTCGGAACTCCATGCAGACAGACGATCCTTGACATGTACAAGTCTGCCAGCTGGTCTCCTTGATAGGTGGTTCGCACTGGAATAAAGTGTGCTACCTTGGTGAGTCGGTCGACGATGACCCAGATAGAGTCATGACCCTTGCTCGACCTCGGTAGTCCTGTGATGAAGTCCATGCCTATCTGTTCCCACTTCCATTCAGGAACTCGGAGTGGTTGCAGCAATCCTGCAGGTCTCTGATGTTCTGCCTTCACCCTTTGGCAGATGTCGCACTTGGCAACATACAAGGCAATCTCACGCTTCATACCGTGCCACCAAAACAAGTCCTTCAAGTCTTGATACATCTTAGTCCCTCCGGGGTGGATGGAGTAAGGTGTATCGTGAGCTTCCTTCAGGATAGTGAGCTTCAACTCCTTTACATCAGGCACACACAATCGGCCACCAAACCAAAGAACTCCTTCATCATCCGTCGTGAACTTCGGGGCCTTGTCGAGGGGCATCTTCTTCTTGATTCCCTTGATACTGTCGTGTCCCTTCTGTGCCTCCTTGATCTGGTCAAATAGAGTCGGAGTCAGCTCGAGGTGAGCCAGAAAACCGGGTGTAACAAGTTTCAAACCCAGCTTCTCGAACTGCTCGTGCAGAGCTGGCTGCGTCTCTCTGATTATTGCATTAAGTGTGCACGGCTTGCGGCTGAGGGCATCTGCTACCACGTTGGCCTTACCAGGGTGGTAATGGATTTCGAGATCATAGTCTTTGATCAGCTCGATCCACCTCCTCTGCCTCATGTTCAACTCCTTCTGTGAGAAAATGTACTTCAGGCTCTTATGGTCTGTGTATATGTCGCAACGGTGACCCATCAGGTAATGTCTCCACCTTTTGAGAGCAAGCACAACTGCGGCTAGCTCCAAATCATGGGTGGGGTAGTTCAACTCGTGCGGCTTCAACTGTCGAGACAGGTACTCAATCACCTTGCCCACTTGCATAAGGACACAACCCAAACCAATCTTTGATGCATCACAGTACACATCAAAGCTCTTGGTCAGGTTAGGCATAGTCAACACTGGGGCAGATACCAATCTCCTCTTCAACTCCTGGAAACTGGCTTCACACTTTTCTATCCACACAAACTTCTGGTCCTTCTTCAACAACTGGGTCATGGGACGGGCAATGCTGGAGAAACCTTCCACGAACTTGCGGTAGTATCCCGCTAGTCCGAGGAATCCTCTCACTTCGGTCTGAGTTGTCGGAGCTGTCCAGTCCATGACAGACTGAATCTTGGCGGGGTCGACGGATATTCCTCCTTCTGACAATACATGTCCCAAAAATCCAACTTCCTTGAGCCAGAACTCGCACTTGCTGAACTTGGCGTACAGCTGGTGCTCTCGCAATGTCTCGAGGACTAAGCGTAGATGCTCGGCATGCTCTTCCTCCGTCTTGGAATATATCAGGATATCATCAATGAACACCACTACAAACTTGTCAAGGTACTTCATGAAGATCTTGTTCATGAGATTCATGAAATAGGCCGGGGCATTGGTAAGTCCGAAGGACATCACAGTGTACTCGAACAAACCATAGCGGGTCGTGAAGGCGGTCTTGGGGATGTCCGACTCACGGACCTTCAGCTGGTGGTATCCGGTCCTCAGATCGATCTTGGAGAAGACTCGGGCTCCGTTCAACTGGTCGAACAGATCCTCGATCTTGGGGAGCGGATACTTGTTCTTGATGGTTACTTCATTCAGCTTACGGTAGTCCACACACATGCGTATGGTGCCGTCTCTCTTGTCCACGAAGAGAACTGGCGAACCCCAGGGTGAAGCACTGGGTCGAATCAGTCCCTTCTGGAGCATGTCATTCAGCTGCTTCTTCAATTCAACCAGCTCTTCGGCATTCATCCGGTAGGGTCTCTGTGCTATTGGGGTTGTGCCAGGCACTAACTCGATGATAAACTCGATATCCCGATCAGGCGGCATACCGGGTAATTCCTCCGGAAAGACATCCGGGAATTCACATACCACCTTCACTTCTTCAAGGGATGGCACCGAGACACTCTGATGACAGCAGGCTCGGGTCTTGTCGGTCAGGTCTGAGTACTCTATCCTACGTCCTTCAGCACTGGTGAGGGTGACTGTCCTCTCTGCGCAATCTATCCGACCTTGGTACCTGGACAACCAGTTCATGCCAAGTATCACCTCTATCCCTTCTGTTCCCAGCACAATCAATTCTGCCGGAAACATGACTCCTTGGATCTCTACGGGCACACCATAACATGTGCGAAATGCCTTGACTCTAGACCCTGGAATTTGCACGCTCATGGACCTCCTCATAGGCTCGAACCTCATCCCACTTCTATTCACAAATGACGTCGTAACAAGCAAGTGGGATGCACCAGAATCAAACAATACTTGGGCAGGTACTGAATTAACTGAGAACGTACCCAAGATGACGTCTGTGGCCTCCTGGGCTTCCTCGGCTTGCACATGATTCAGACGTCCCTTCGCGGCGTTAGACGCACCGCGTGGGGCATTGCTGCGGCCGGGGTTCCCTCTAGCTGGCGCTGGTGCATTGGGGCGTGGAGCAGCATTCTTCTTGTTGGGACACTCTGTCGAGTAGTGGCCCTTCTGACCACATCCAAAGCAGATCACTCCAGGGTTGCGGGGAACTCCACCTGCTGGACGCGGAACTCCAACAGGGCGGGTAGGAGCATTGGGGCGCGGTGCTGGGTAAGGGCTCCTCTGAGGCTGTGGTGCTGGTCTTGGCGGCTGTGTCGGACGCAGTCGGGGGTTGCTGGATCCACCCTGCTGCATCATGCGGCGCTTGCGGTTTTCAGCGGCCATCTTGAGTTTTCCCTCCATCATAATAGCAGCATCGGCGAGAGACTTAAGATCAGGGAACTGCATGGCCACTAGAACAACCTGCAACTCATCGTGAAGTCCATCCAAGAAACGGTCCTTCCGCTTCTCCTCGGTGTCCACCTCCTCCGGGGCATACCTCGACAGCTGAGTGAATCGGTCAAGATAACCGACCACAGTCATACCCCCTTGCTTGAGGTGGCGAAACTCATCCTTCATCCGCCTGATCAGTGCGGTGGGGATGTGCGCCTTCTTGAACTTGGCGGAGAATTCTGCCCAGGAGAGTACTTGCCTTTCAGGAAGACGGGCACGCACTCCTTCCCACCAGCTCCTAGCGGTGCCGGAGAGGTAGTGGGTGGCATACAGGACCTTCTCGTTGTTGCCAACAGCGGCGACAGTAAGGTTGTTCTCCATGGTGCGGAGCCAATCCTCAGCATCCAGAGGCTCCTTCGTCTGCGAGAACACGGGCGGGTTGGTGTTCTGAAAATCTCGGAGCCGAGACCTGGGCTCCTCATTCCCACCAGCTCCTCCGCCTCCTTGATTGGCATTGGTGGCGGCCTGGACTAGCTGCTGGAGTGCAGCCATGTTCGCCTGACGCTCGTCACGAGCAGCCTGGAGCTCCTCCATCAGTAGTCGCAGAAGTTGCGCCATGTTCGGGTCGAGTGGTGGCGGTGGCACATCACCGGATCCACTCGGGTTGCTGCGGGTGTGCCTCGACATCCTGAGGTTATGGCGTAAGATAAGAGGGAATTTAGTCTACAAGGGGGGGGGGTAAGTCCCTAACAATTTAGTTATCAAACACAAGCAAGACATATAAGATAGACAATAAACTTGCAACTAGCAAACCAGCACATGGTAGCATAACGATAGCATAAGTCTCATACATAACCAAGTCTTACAGATAACCAACCGCACAATCATCAAACCGAGCCACGACTAAACCCAAAAGTGGCAACTACTCAATGGGACACCTCCTACGCGTCAATCTCCTCCTCATCGTCGATGAAAGCACGATCCTCGGAGGTCGAGACATCCTCCTCCTCCTCGTGGTCCTCGTCAACACTAAGGTAGGCATCATCCTCCTTCCGGATGTCCTCGCCATCATCTAGAGCGGCAATCTCGTCCTCCAAATCCGCGCACATGCGCTTCAGGCTCCTGGTCCTCTTCCTCAGCATCTCATTACTCCCCTCCAGACGGACGACCTGGCCCTGCAGCTCCTCTATAATCCAGTCCCGGGACTCTAGGTCGATGGGGTCGATGTGGGCGTGACCCCCTCTCTGGAGGTTGTAGTCGTGCTTAAACCGGGCTTCATCCAGCTGAGCCTCAGTCAAAGCCAAGTGCTTCTCCATAGCGATCAGGTGATCCCCCATGACCGGGTGAGGAATGCCGAGAGTGGGATCTCCCTCGCCATCGCGCATCCCGTAGTGACGGAACAGCGTGGATCTCAGCTCGTACTGGTGGAACCTCACAATGCGAGCAATCGCCTCCTGCCAAGCTCGACGCAGACCCTCCTCCCAAGTACGGGCGTACAGCACAAAGGCGATGGTGTCCGACCGCGGAGTAACCTCCGATCCTCGGAGCGCACATCGCACCACTAGGCGAGCCTCCACATCCGTCCTCCCGGAGATCTCGTAGGCCCAGAACTCTGCAACGGGGCGGTGACCAAGCTGAAGCAGCTCGATCAGATCCTGAGCAAAGAGCGTGTCCCCAGCCTGAGTCAGCTGCAGGTGGTGCACCGGAACTCCAGCCATCTACAATTTTTATAAGTTTAAGTTAGATGACAGGTGTGCAATATTTTAAACAAAACAGTTATAACTGGTTTACTATAGAAGGGGTAAGAGAGGTAAGCATTTTATACTATGCAGATTACCATCTCTTTATTTTAGAAAATAGTTTTTGATTTTCCCCCATCCTATCTATCGTCCATTCTAACTAGGCTGCTACGGTCGGAACAGGGGCTCTGATACCAAGTCTGTGGGCACCCGGACTATATGTCCGAAGCGGCCAGCTGTGCATACCGTCATGCTCCCATGATCAGTGTCGCATGACGCACAACTCGACAATGGATATCACAGTCACAAGTTCATATAGTACCGAATACAAAGTCATACATAAACATAGTCTTACACGGCCTCATCGGGCTCAAATGGCAGCGGAATAAGCAAAAGCAAGATAGATAGCAGCATCACAATCCACAGGCAAAGCTCAGAGCGTAGCACATCCTAGTACTCGTCAGTCGCGTCATCGTCAAATGCCTGCTCCTCCAAGCCTGGCCGATTGAATAACCAGGGACAAAGCCGTGAGTACATACAAAGTACTCGCAAACCACCTAAAGAAAGGAACAAAGATTTTTGTACAAGAAAATAATGGGATGGCTATATGGTGGGGTTTAACATGGGGGAACCTAACTACTCAGTATTAGTTAAGTTAGCAATATCTTACTCTTGAAATTTTTTTAATCCCACAATTTATATTTGATTAAATCATGTCCAACCCTTTTCATAATACCAACATCATCATCGTGAACCATAATCTCAGAACTAGAATTTCTCATCTATTCCCCACAAAGTGTGGCCTCACTAGCTGTCCATGACCGTGGACTCCGGCTACTCGAATAGTTTTTACTCTGCAGAGGTTGTACACTTTACCCACAACATTCGATACATCCGCCGGGAGTTCCCACGGTTCGTCATACCTCAGTATGCGGTTTTCGGATAATCGACCGTAGTCTTCCCCTTGCCTACCCTAGTACAGGTGATCTACCCGATGCCCACATCCTGAACTGTCCGCGTGCAAGGTCATGCTCCTCGTGGACGCAAGCCTTCACCGTAGTAGAGGTGCGGCAAAGTTCCGTACCGACACTGATATAGTCCAGCGTATTACACCCCCGACGCATCGGCAGGATTCCGGCTTCTGGGTACCATCCTGTACCTCACTCATGTAGTTATGAGATCCCCGTACTAAGATAAGCAAGCTTCCAACTAGCCCTGTCCCATACCAGAGTATTGTGGTTGTACTGCAATACTAGATTTTGGCGGCACTTATAGAGAGTCCCTCTAGACTTTGAATATGTTCAACGATGTTTCCAACAACCACAACCTTGGCCATTACATCTTCTTAGATGTATGCCAAAACATTAGGGGGAAGCAAAATTAACCAAATTATTATGTTGTCACTAGTTCATTAGCAAGGCTTGTAATAGTACCAAGATTATCGGTGTCTAGTTTATTTCTCCCAAATAGGTAGGCTTACAAGGTATGTGGGGTTCACCTAATAAACTAGTACAAATCCCAACCCAAAAAATGATATAACAAGATCATGATATATAATATGGTACAAAGGAAGTAAAAATGTAGGACAAGGTTAAGTTTTTGAAGATGGCTTGCCTTCCTCGGCGATGTCTCCCGGTACGGATTCTTCGGCTTGGAAGGAGTCTTCACCTGCAACGTCAGGCGTCTCATCTACACGTTGCGGAAAAATAATACTCATTACAATCACTTTAATTCCAAGCAACACTCAACTAACATAACAATCACTTGGCACCCAATCAATCAACAAATGAGGCATACCAATCAAACATACTAGTGAGTAAAAATTTTAGTGGTGATGTAACAAGTTCATAGGGATAAGCAAAAATTTATGCCATACACCACAAGGGATTTTACACAAGTTACTTTTGTATAACTTTAGATCATGCTTAAATTTATTTCAATAACAACCATAATTGTCCAAACACAAGCATAATAAATTTTTAACCTATTTGATTGATTAACAAAGAATAAACTAAAATTCATCCTAACATGGAATGCTAGCAATAATAGTCATATGATCATTAATTTTATTTAAAAAATCAACAATTCTAAACATACAGAAAAATAAAGTATAATCATAGGAGTATAAACAAGTCAACAACACATTTTTAGAGTCAACAAGGATTTAACTAAAACTATTCTTAGCTGCTAAAAAGAACAATAAACTAATAAAAACTAAAGAAATTATTTTGGCACTGCACAAAAATTATTCTAAACATGCAGAATTATAGATATTAATTTTATGCACACAACAAAATTTATTTCACTGAATTTGGAGTTGTATTTATTTTTCTATAAGTAAAACAGTGTTACAGATTAAAAGAAAAAGAAAAAAAAAGAACAGCAGGCCGGCCCGGCTATCAGGCGCCCACGGCGCTCCCTTCATTTTTTTTTTAAAACGGGCCGAGCCCAGCACTGCGCAGCCGTGGGTTTTTTTTTTCTAATAAAAAATCGAAGGGGTATGGGTGCCCCCTGGCCGTCGGATCAAGTGCGATCTGACGGCTGGGGGCTCGTCTTCCCCAGCGAGCCTGGGAGGCTCGGCCTCCCCAGGCCATGGCGGCCAGAGGCAAGGCCAGCCTTGCCGGCGGCCCTCTGGTGGCCGGAGGCTGGAGGCAAGGGGCGGGGCGAGGTCGCAGGAGGCCTGGGGCTCCATTTTTGCCCTAAAACCCGACATGCATCACGGAAAAAAAACGGGCCATAGTGTCCAGCAGGGAACGAAGCTCACCGGGGGAGGGCGTTCCGGCGGCTGTAGGAGACGGTGAGGGGCGGCGGGGGTGCGGCTTGGGGCAGGGGTCCCGTTTTTGGGGCTCGGAGGCGGCTGCGGTCGTCGGAAGCGGCGTCGGCTCGGGGTAGACGTTGGGGCAGTGGGGTGCTTGGGGCGGCTCCTCTGGTCCCTCGCCGGCGGCTCCGGCGTGAGGCAGAGAGGCGGCGCTCCGGCCTCCCCTCCTCCTCCTCTTCTGGCTTCTCTCCTCCTCCTCTTCTCCAACTCCTTCTCCTCTTCTTCCTTCTCTACTCGGGCTGGCAAGGCGGGCGGGAGCGGTGGTGTGGCTGGGTTGTGTGTGGCGAGTGGGGAGAGGAGAGCCGGGGTGGCCTCCTTTTATAGCCGAGAGGAGCGGGGCTGCAACGGGAGGGAGAGCCATGGGGCGATCCGTGGCCTCGGGCGCCATTGGAGAAGGTGGGCGGTGGGAGAGCTCGTGAGGGTGCTCCGGTGAGTCGTTCCACCGTGGGAGCTCGCCGGTCACATCAAGGGCTTGGGTTGGGGGTAGGAATCGAGCTGGCAAGCCACGGGGGCGATCCTCGGGGTCGTCTTTGGTTGGGAAATGGGGAGCGAGGGTGTCAGTGGCTCGGGGTGGGGTGAAGAGAGACGAGAGAGAGAGGGATTACGAGAGGGAGAGAGACTCTCTCTGCGTGGGGAGAGGGAGAGAGAGATCGTGAGAGAGAGAGGGGGAAGTTAGAGGGAGAGAGATTAAGGGGGGGTGGTTAGGATAGTTTCTTTTTTTTTCTCTCTCTCTTCTTTTTTTTTAGCACCAAACACCCATTTATTTAAGAGATAAAAAAAACAAAACTCGTTTATTATTGGTATTATTGTTATTGTTGTTATTATTATTAGGTTAGATATAAAGATCATGCATGCATTTCCTTATGATTTTATGTAGTTAGGAATTTTTATTGATAAACATTTTAGTTATTAGCAAACAACCAAAAAGGTTGATGCCAAAGGATTTTTGTGGTGCCTAAAACTTTTGGTATTATTACTCTATAGAAAATTTACTAGGTGTTAGCACCAAGGTTTTTTTTAAATTTTTTTTACAAGTTACCATTTTTAAGATAATCTCAAGAGGATTTGCATGCATGGCAGACATTAGGCACATGTAACACAAAATGATCATCATCATAAGTGCATCACCAAGCAACAACATGACTAACCCTAAGCACTCAAGTTCAAGCATTGAAACACAACCTAAGATTTCATGCAAGGTTTTTGTTGGCTCTAATTTTTGGTTAACTAGATTAACAAGAAGGGTAAAAATTGGGATGTGACACCAAGGTTCCGATCTTACCATCCCGTACAAGAAAAAGTGTTATTCTGAACACTAGTGCTACACTTGATTCACCTTCTGGTATGAGTAAGTTTGCTTCACCTGCACCACATGATGCTTCTACTGAATCCGTTACTATGTCCGATACTTTTGATGATGCTTCTACTACTCTTGATGATACTTCAAAAAAATCTGGAATTTAAATTCTTGTTACTCGCTACCCTATTGGTGGAACTTACGATTATCACGATTTGAGTAAACTCAAGGAGAGACTCCTTGAGGATGATTATAGTATGCTTGATGATGATTTATGCAGGGAGCTAATAGAGTTTGTTGACTCTGAACCCGGTGCTATTAAGAAGCTGCTCGAAAGACAGTCCCTGAAAAACAAGACCGTTCCTGATCCTGAATTTGCTACATCTCCTATATGCATCAATGATCCTGATTATAACTTCTCTGTTGATCTTTCACTTATATCTATTGTTGAAGCTGACCCCTTTTATGGCAGAGAAAATGAGGATGCTATTGCACACCTAACCAAACTCACAGAGTTGGGTGGCCTGTTTACTACAGATGAAAATATACGAAACTTTTATGTGACTAAGATTCTTCCTTTCTCTTTGAAGGAAGGTGCTAAAGCATGGTATGATGCACTACCATGTGGTTCCATTAAGAGTCCTCAAGACTTAGCTCACTCTTTTGTTGATAAGTACTTTTCTGCTCATATGCAGCATGCTACTTTACAAAGAATTTATAACTTTAAACAGTTGCAGGATGAGCACCTCCCTAAAGCTTGGGTGTAACAGCCCAGATTTCACAAAAATTAAAAATTTTGTTTTCGGTGTGAATTGTTTGATTGTCTGATTTGTTTGCGGTGTTTGCATCCCCGATTTATCAACCGGCGATTATTTTCCCTCTTTTATCTCGTATAGACGGAGACCGACCCTTTCCACCCTGACACTCGACCTTTGCGACACCGGGTTTCACCCGATCACTGTCGCGAAAACGGCCGAGACCAGCCGCAGCCAACGGAACGAAAAACCCCGTTTAATAATTAAACGAGATATTTTATAGCACGCCGGAAAGTGTTTTCGGAACAGTTCCAGCGCGAGGTGAACGCCTCCGGCTCGACACGCTGGTCACGCAGTTCGAAGCTTTACCCGAATCGGAGGTACAGCGGACCCTCGGCGGTCAGAAACGTGAGCACCGCGCGCGCGAGAGAAAAACCGGGCATGTTTTTGCAAACTGCCAGCCACCTGGGCTATATAAATACCACCACACTCCCACCCATTTCTAGGGTTTCCCTAGCCAAAAATTGCAGCCACATCCCCAGATCTGCTCCAAATTATTGTCCAAAAGCCCCCAAATCACGAAACCCTAGCCCTGGACAATCCCGGAGCCGTCGGATCGCAGATCGGAGGGCTACGGTGGTGCCACGTCACCTCCACCAACCTCTCTTCCTCCTCCAACCGTGGGCAGCCCACCGCGCCGCCGAGCGACTCCGAGCAGCTGGCCGCCCGCAGTCGTGCCTCTCCTCTCTCCCTTCCTCCTCTTTTCCCTCTCCTCCCTCATATCACCTTGGTCTCCTCCTCTGCTTCCCGCAGGTCCGCCGCCGCCATGAAATGAGCTCGACCAGGAGCTCGGGCCGCCGCGCCCCACTGCCCGCGGCCGCCGCCGGCGGCAGATCCGCGCAAGAGCGGCGCCGCCGCGCCCGTCCCCGCCTGCCGAAGCTGCCCTGGCCCCCGCCCCGCCGGAGCTCCGGCGACCACCTGTGCCCGCTGCCGCTCGGTCATGTGCAGGACGAGCACGAGCCAGGACGGCTCGTCCCAGCCGCTGTTGCGCCCCGTGGGCCGGCCTGGCTTCCAAGGCCCAGCCAGGCACCTCCCAGCCCGCCGACCTGGGCCAGGCCCAGCAAGGTGAGCGCCCCCCCCCTTTTTTCTTTTTTTTTCTTTTCCTGTTGGGCCCAGTAGCTTTCGGCCTGTTAGACTTTTTTTCTGGTTTAATTAATTTAGGCAGATTGTATTAGTATTTTTGCGGTGTCCGTAACTTTTTAACGGTAGCTCGGATCGCGACGCGTTAAACATGAAAGTTGCTTAGTTTTTCGTGTAGTTTAATAAAATGTTGCTTGTTGCCATGTTTGACTTTGTTTACATGTTGTTTCTCTGTTATTTACACTGCTTTCCACTGTAAACTGTAATTGCCATAACTTTTTAACCGTTGCTCTGTTTAAAATGTTTCTTATATGTAACTTGACTAGAATTGCATGTAGATTGTGTTTATGCTGCTCTTTCCTGCTAATAAAATAATAAAATATTGTTTAGGGCAAAACATTACCAAATTCTATTTTCTCGTGGGGTCCGCAATAGTTTGCCATATCTAGGATTTCACCCCACTTAAATTGACTAGTTTATGTAGTTTATTTATGCTTCACCTCTGGCCATGTTTGTGTGCTATGCCATGCTTGCTTGTGTTGCCATGTTAACAACCTTTTGTTCACCTTGTGTAGCTAAACAACTTGAACTAATTCTAAATTTGCGGTATCGTCGTGTGTGACGAGTACTCCACTTAACCTGTTAGTAACCGCTCTCGACGATAGGTGCGATGTCTCGTGTTGCCTTCTTGTTGATGCTTGCTCGTGTTTGCCTCGTAGTAATAGAGTGCTTGATCGGTGATTGCTTTCCAGTGTTTGTCGTCTTGTGTGCTTCCGCGGGTACCTCTCGGAGACGTTGCGAGCTTGCGATCAACTACACCTTCGGAACCCGACTTATCAACAGGCAAGGACTATACATTACTTATGATCCATTCTATTTCAACTAGCGGTTTGCATGCTAGTCTAGGTTAGGTTCGATGTTTGATCCTACCACATGTTTACAACCTCTTTCAAACCGATACAGCCATGTCCCCTCCCAGCAAACCTTGTACTGCTATGTTACTATTGCTCGTTGCTCAGCCCCTGCTTAGTATGCATGCTTAGGATGATACTATGTTACCCTGTTATTCCTTGGTTTGGGATATCACATTATTATATTGTTGTTTATGATATGATTATTATAATGTTGATTATACTCGACGAAGGATGGAAGGTCTAGGCTATCCCGCCCCGACGCTTTGTTCCATTCGAGTCACCTAGGATCCGAGTTCCGGGTATTGGTTTTAAGACTGAGCGTGCCTAACCGCGTGTGGGATGCTATGGGGTCCCCTTTTCTTACCTACCTAACTTCAAACATTTCTAGAGGTGGCCCAAGCTGATTTATCATTTGAAACCGTGTGCGTAACTGGTCTGCAGCCAGTGGATTTAAAACAACTCGGGCCAGCAGAGACAGAGTTCCTCTGTTGGTCCACACTGGTGAGCTAGGGAAGTCCCCTGTTATATAGGTGAGGCTAACCCCGACCAATAGCCATTCGGAAGAGTCCGATCCGGGAGTGTGGCCGGATTTTGGGTTGGGTGTCGACTCCCCAGGGGCCACCCGGATTTGTTCGTTGTTAGTTAGAGGGACCTGTCGTTTCGGATCTCTTGGAAGTAAATCATAAAATGGTTGCCTGTGATGGGTCGCAACTGAGAGAGATGGGCGTGCGTGCGGAGGCTTGTAATGGGCAGTTGGTACACCCCTGCAGGGTTAAATAATTTCGAGAAGCCGTGTCCACGGTTATGGACGACTTGAGACCTACGTCCTGTTCATAGACAACAACAACAACTGAGATAATCTTAATATAACTTGATCAACGTGTGTGTGCCTTGACTGCTTCTTCTTCGTCGGGATGCGAAGAGGAGGACAAGGATAGGATAGGTGTTATGTTTGCGTAGTAGTTGATATCAAGACTTGTTGGAAGCGATTCCTCATCGAATGCTTGGCTTCTTACCTTACTCTCTAGATCGTTAGCCACTTCATAAATGCTAGTGCGGCAGGAACCTCACCACTTACCCCATCCTTACCGTAAACTACTAGTTGTCCTAGAATGACGAGTGATGAAGTCCTTGCTGGGTCAGTTTACCACTACAGCTGGATGCTGAGTACTTCTGTACTCATGATACTACCCCCAAACTCTTTTCAGGGTTCTTGATCGACAACAGGTATGGTGATCGGCGTTTCACGTGGAGACCCGACGACGACTAGTTAGGCGGATCCCGGCGGAGGGCCTGGACCCGTGTGGTTATGGGGATCGATGTTTTTCTCTTTGCCAGTAGGCATTTGCTTGTAGTCTGTACTCAGACATGTATCTTCCGCTGTTGTATTGTATTAAGGCATTTGTATGCCGATTGTATGAGATGTTGTATCCTTGTATCTGTAATGTTTTGATATCATGTTGGAAATCCGGGGCATATGACTTCATCATATGTCGCGGTGGGACCGATATGTTCTTCGTCCCCGGATCTGTATGGAAACATCCAGATCTAGAACAGTACCACATATCGGGCCTTACAACTTGATATCAGAGCCTTACCGACCGTAGGATCCCCTCTCTGGCCGAAGTCGAGTCTAGACGAAAACTATTTTGGAGTTATTAAGTTAGTTATCGGAGAGTAGTAATGTTTTTACTCCTTACCCTTGCTCTGGTCGAGACAAGTGTCGTAAGTGTTTTATTCTCGCCTTATCCCCTTTCAAACTTTAGGATCTCGAGAGTGTGGAGTTTCGGAACCGTTACAATGCCTTGCTCGCAGCGTATTGTCTCGATTCCGAGCTCAGTTGGGAATTCCTGTAGTACCTTTAGCTTCTCCGATTTTGGATATCATCTGGGTCATCCGTTGCCATCCATCATTTTGCCCAGTGTTTTCACGACTTGCATCGAAAAGCACTGTCCTTTGATCTAGCTTTCGTTGTCCTTCCTCTTGACACCGACGGTTTCGTATTTTCGACGTTGTCGTCTCTCTGCGGAAATTTATCTCGACCGAAGTTCGATGTCGACATGGAGCAGAGTCCCTTGTTGGTGGTGTTGAAGAATCATCGACTCTCTTTTCTCCCCCCTTCCCCTCTCCCCCGGATCGTCCAGGATCTCGGGATGAGATCCCTTGTTGGTGGTGTTGTATTTTAACAGCCCAGATTTCACATAAATTAAAATTTTTGTTTTCGATGTGAATTGTTCGATTGTCTGATTTTTTTGCGGTGTTTGCATCCCCGATTTATCAATCGGCGATTATTTTCCCCCTTTTATCTCGTATCGGACGGAGACCGACCCTTGCCACCCAGACACTCGACCTTTGCGACACCGGGTTTCACCCGATCACTGTCGCGAAAACCGCCGAGACCAGCCGCAGCCAACGGAACAAAAAACCCCGTTTAATAATTAAACGAGATATTTTATAGCGCGCCGGGAAGTGTTTTCGGAACGGTTCCAGCGCGAGGTGAATTCCTCCGGCTCGACACGCTGCTCACGCAGTTCGAAGTTTTACCCGAATCGGAGGTACTGCGGACCCCCGGCGGTCAGAAACGTGAGCACCGCGCGCGCGAGAGAAAAACCGGGGATGTTTTTTCAAACTGCCAGCCACCTGGGCTATATAAAGACCACCACACTCCCACCCATTTCTAGGGTTTCCCTAGCCAAAAATTGCAGCCACACCCCCAAATCTTCTCCAAATTGTCGTCCAAAAGCCCCCAAATCCCGAAACCCTAGCCCTGGACACTCCCGGAGCCATCGGATCACAGATCGGAGGGCTACGGTGGTGCCACGTCACCTCGACCAACCTCTCTTCCTCCTCCAGCCGTGGGCAGCCCACCGCGCCGCCGCGCGACTCCGAGCAGCTCGCCGCCCGTAGCCGTGCCTCTCCTCTCTCCCTTCATCCTCTTTTCCCTCTCCTCCCTCATATCACCTTGGTCTCCTCCTCTGCTTCCCGCAGGTCCGCCGCCGCCATGAAACGAGCTCGGCCAGGAGCTCGGGCCGCCGCGCCCCACTGCCCGCGGCCGCCGCCGGCGGCAGATCCGCGCAAGACCGGCCCCGCCGCGCCTGTCCCCGCCTGCCGGAGCTCCTGCGACCACCTGTGCCCGCTGCCGCTCGGTCCTGTGCAGGATGAGCGCGAGCCAGGACGGCTCGTCCCAGCCGTTGCTGCGCCCCGTGGGCCGGCCTGGCTTCTAAGTCCCTGCCAGGCGCCTCCCAGCCCGCCGACCTGGGCCAGGCCCAACAAGGTGAGCGCCCCCCTTTTTTTCTTTTTTTTCTTTTCCTGTTGGGCCCAGTAGATTTCGGCCTGTTAGACTTTTTTTCTGGTTTAATTAATTTAGGCAGATTTTATTAGTATTTTTGCGGTGCCCGTAACTTTTTAACGGTAGCTCGGATCGCGACGCGTTAAACATGAAAGTTGCTTAGTTTTTCGTGTAGTTTAATAAAATGTTGCTTGTTGCCATGTTTGACTTTGTTTACATGTTGTTTCACTGTTATTTACACTGCTTGCCACTTTAAACTGTAATTGCCATAACTTTTTAACCGTTGCTCTGTTTAAAATGTTTCTTATATGTAACTTGACTAGAACTGCATTTAGATTGTGTTTATGCTGCTCTTGCCTGCTAATAAAATAGTAAAATATTGTTTCGGGCAAAACAGTACCAAATTCTATTTTATCGTGGGGTCCGCAATAGTTTGCCATGTCTAGGATTTCACCCCACTTAAATTGACTAGCTTAGGTAGTTTATTTATGCTTCACCTCTGTCCATGTTTGTGTGCTATGCCATGCTTGCTTGAGTTGCCATGTTAACAACCTTTTTCTCACCTTGTGTAGCTAAACAACTTGAACTGATTCTAAATGTGCGGTATCGTCGTGTGTGACGAGTACTCCACGTAACCTGTTAGTAACCGCTCTCGACGGTAGGTGCGATGTCTTGTGTTGCCTTCTTGTTGATGCTTGCTCGTGTTTGCCTCGTAGTAATAGAGTCCTTGCTCGTTGATTGCTTTCCAGTGTTTGTCGTCTTGTGTGCTTCGGAGACGTTGCGAGCTTGCGATCAACTACACCTTCGGAACCCGACTTATCAACAGGCAAGGACTATACATTACTTATGATCCATTCTATTTCAACCAGCGGTTTGCATGCTAGTCTAGGTTAGGTTCGATGTTTGATCCTACCACATGTTTACAGCCTCTTTCAAACCGATACATCCATGTCCCCTCCCAGCAAACCTTGTACTGCTGTGTTACTATTGCTTGTTGCTTAGCCCCTGCTTAGTATGCATGCTTAGGATGCTACGATGTTACACTGTTACTCCTTGGTTTGGGATATCACATTATTATATTGTTGTTTATGATATGATTATTATAATGTTGACTATACTCGACGAAGGATAGAAGGTCTAGGCTATCCCGCCCCGACGCTTTGTTCCATTCGAGTCACCTAGGATTCGAGTTCCGGGTATTGGTTTTAAGACTGAGCGTATCTAACCGCGTGTGGGATGCTATGGGGTCCCCTTTTCTTACCTACCTAACTTCAAACATTTCTAGAGGTGGCCCAAGCTGATTTACCATTTGAACCCGTGTGCATAACTGGTCTGCAGCCAGTGGATTTAAAACAACTCGGGCCAGCAGAGACAGAGTTCCTCTGTTGGTCCACACTGGTGAGCTAGGGAAGTCCCCTGTTATATAGGTCAGGCTAACCCCGACCTTAGCCATTCGGAAGAGTCCGATCTTAGAGCGTGGCCGTCTTTTGGGTTGGGTGTTGACTCCCCGAGGGCCACCCGGATTTGTTCGTTGTTAGTTAGAGGGACCTGACATTTCGGATCTCTCGGAACTAAATCATAAAATGGTTGCCTGTGATGGGTAGCATCTAAGAGAGATGGTCGAACATGCGGAGCCTTGTAATGGGAAGTCGGTACACCCCTGCAGGGTTAAATATTTTCGAGAAGTCGTGTCCACGGTTATGGACGACTTGAGACCTACGTCATGTTCATAGACAACAACAACTGAGATAATCTTAATATAACTTGATCAACGTGTGTGTGCTGACTGCTTCTTCTTCGTCGGGATGCAAAGAGGAGGACAAGGATAGGATAGGTGTTATGTTTGCGTAGTAGTTGATATCAAGACTTGTTGGAGGATATTAATCATCGAATGCTTGGCTTCTTACCTTACTCTCTAGATCGTTAGCCACTTCATAAATGCTAGTGCGGCAGCAACCTCACCACTTACCCCATCCTTACCGTAAACTACTAGTTGTTCTAGAATGACGAGTGATGAAGTCCTTGCTGGGTCAGTTGACCACTATAGTTGGATGCTGAGTACTTCTGTACTCATGATACTTCCCCCAAACTCTTTTCAATGTTCTTGATCGACAGTAGGTATGGTGATCAGCGTTTCTCGTGGAGACTCGACGACGACTAGTTAGGCGGATCGCTGCGGAGGGCCCGGACCCGTGTGGTTATGGGGATCGATGTTTTTCTCTTTGCCAGTAGGCATTTGCTTGTAGTCTGTACTCAGACATGTATCTTCCGCTGTTGTATTGTATTAAGGCAGTTGTATGCCGATTGTATGAGATGTTGTATCCTTGTATCTGTAATGTTTTGATATCATGTTGGAAATCCGGGGCATATGACTTCGTCATATGTCGCGGTTGGACCGATATGTGCTTCGTCCCCGGGACATGGAGTCCCTAAGAATGAATTAATTGATATATTCTATGCTGGTCTAAGTACCGCATATCGGGCCTTACATTGGGGGAGGTGTTGCATTCTGATCAAGGCTAGACCGGGACATGGAGGCCCTAAGAATGAATTAATTGATATATTCTATGTTGGTCTAAGTGATGAATCCAGATCCTATTTGGACAGTTGTGCTGGTTGTGTTTTCAGGAAAAGAACACCGGACGATGCAGAAGAATTAATGGGCAAGATTTCCATGAACCACGAAGATTGGTCCGTCCCTGAACCACCTCCACCACCAAAAAAGAGGGGCATGCTATTCCTAAGCCCCGAAGATATGCAAGAAGCAAAGAAGTCTATTAAAGAGAAGGGTATTAAAACTGAAGACGTGAACAATCTACCCCCTATTGAGAAGTTGTGTGAGCCTACCACTCACCCTCCTATGGTAGAGGTACACTTTATTTTAGATTTCAATGCAAGTGACATCCCTAATGGTAAGCCTCCTGATCAATGTTTAGATGAGCTTGATAATTTTATTATGAAGCAAAGTCACTTTAATGAGAGGATACAAAGCCATTTGCATGATAATTCCCTTGCTATCAAAAGTTTGCTTGATGTTCTAGGTAGAACAGTTAATGATGTTAAATGTCTTGTGAAGCATTTTCATATGGTTCAAACTTAGCCTGAACAAATTTCTAATGTGCAAAAATATTTGCTTGCTAACAATGCCAAACAGGATATACAGGCCTTCGGGATTAAAACCCGAGGTGGAACTAGCACTCAAGATCCTCTCTATCCAGAGGGGCATCCGAAGAGGATCGAGCAAGATTATAAAATGCAGGAAAAATAAATTGTTAGTTCTCCGAAGAACAAGAAGAAGAAGAAGAAGCACAAAGAAGCTGACAATTCCAATGATCTAATTGCAAGTGAAGAGCTTGTTATTAATCCAAATAGTATATCTACCTCCGATGCTGAGACTGAAGACGGTGCTGAGCCTGAAAAGGATGGTGAAAAGAATGATCCACCCGAAGTTCGAGAAGAAGAAGCACCCGACAAACGCAAGAAATACACTAGAGAAGAATTCTTCGCAAGAAGACATGGGAAGGAAAAAGAACCATGGTTACAGAAACACATGCCCTTTCCAGGTAAGTCTCTCAAAACTAAAGAAGAAGAGCATTACAATAAGTTTTGTGAGTGGATGAAACCTCTTTTTCTTCAAATCCCTTTGACTGATGTTATTAAGTTACCTCCCTATTCGAGATACATGAAAGATATTGTTACTAATAAAAGAAAAGTTCCTAATGAAGAAATATCTACTATGCTTGCTAACTACTCTTTTAGTGGCAAGATTCCTGAGAAGCTTGGTGATCCAGGTATACCCACCATTCCTTGCTCCATAAAGAATAATTATGTCAAGACTGCTTTATGTGATCTTGGAGCAGGAGTGAGTGTTATGCCTTTCTCTCTTTACAAGAGGCTTTGTTTAGAGAAACTAATCCCTACAGATATCTCTCTTCAGATGGCTGACAAGTCAACAGCCGTTCCCATTGGTATTTGTGAGGATGTTCCCGTTGAAATTGCTAATTGTTTGATCCTTACTGATTTTGTTGTGATTGACATGCCAGAGGATGGGAGCATGTCTATTATTCTTGGTAGACCTTTTCTTACCACCGCAGGTTCTATTATTGATTGCAATAAAGTAAAGGTTACTTTTAATGTGAATGATAAAGAACACACGGTGTATTTTCCGAAGAAGACCGACAAAAGGCATGGCCTCAACTCTATAGAGAATATCGAGACCGTGAAGATTGGTGATTGGTATTGTCCTCTACATGTGCACCACAAATATAAAACCATTATGGAAGGGACAATATCCATTAAAGTGAAGGTACCATGAATGCTTCATAGTAACTGAAACTTTTTGCTCTATGTATTGCTTGTTAGTAGTAGGACTTGATCCACCTTGCTATTAAATGAGTTTTATATAAGTAAAAAGTAGAGGTTGTTATGTTTGCATTTCTTTTAGCTTTATCTTTCTTGCTGGTCCAAAGTTTTATATTTTTGAAGCTTCACGTAGCTAACCACTATTTCAAGTTTTTAGAAAGTTTTGCAGCTTTTGAACCTCGAATTTTTTTCAAAAGTGAAGTTGTTAGAAAAAATACAGAAAAATAAAAATAAAAATTTCCATGCCGGGATTGACCCAGAGGCACCTGGGGCTGACCAAGGGGGGCCACCAGTGGCCCAGGCGGCCAGCTGGCGCGGCCTGCCCCCTGGCCGCACCCATAGGGCGCCTGGGGCCCACAGGGCCCATCTCAAGGTGAGTCTTCTTCCTCTTTCTCTCTTTCACTCCAAAAACACGAGTTCTGCACTTCCCCTAGCATTCTTCTTGTTCTTGGAGGCGATTTTCGATCTCTCTCTACAGCCTATCATTTGAGCTGAGATTTTAAGGAAATACTCCCTGGTATGTGACTCCTCCACCCCTACAATTAGATATTTTATTGGTGCTTCATTAGTGAGTATTTAGTAGCTCTTGGTGTTGTTCATATGAGCTTGCAAGCATGTGTAGAAATTTATTTTCCAAGTTTTGATGCAAGTTTATGACTTAGAGAAGTGAGTAGAGTAGTTTGCCCCAACGCATTTATCTTAAATCCTTGTTTTTGTGAATTGTCAAAAATTTCAGAAATGAGTTTCTTAGGAAAAGCAAAAGGATGGCTTGGGAAGAAGAAGCCCGAGCATACTGATAGAGTAACTAGAGTTGCAGCTTCATCTTCAGCTGCTAGGGTGAGCTACAATGAAGATGTTGTGCCCCTAGAGTTGTTGGAAGATACAAGTCCAGCACGGCAATGATGTTTCCGTGCAACGATTTTCTTGAAGCAGCAGGTATTAAGGAGGAGTTTGATAACCTTTGTGCTAATGCAGTTTTGACACGGCTTGCAACATGCCGTGTTACTCAATACCGTAAACTCACCTCCTGTTTTATTAACAGTTTTAGATATAACCATGATGCTGGTTTTATTGAGTTTAAAATTTACAATGATCTTTTGACCATGTCTTTGGAAAGATTTTGTGAAATAATAGGTGTGCCGAACGTTGGACGGACGACAAAGATGAACACTCAGCCCACCGAGCTGAGAACTCTCTTTGCAGCCAGGATACAAGGGATATCCGACGTTCAAAAATTTCCAGCATCTTGTTTCCCCAGCTCAGGTATTTCGTATATTATATTGCTAGAGGGGTATTAGCTCGTGACAACACGAGCAACAGTTTTGCGCCGGATATTGGTATCCTGGAAAATGCCCTCTCAGGGGAAACTACATATAATGTGGGTGCCTAGATTGCTCGCCGACTTGCCCTTAATGGCAACAAGGGAGATCTCTTTGGTGGCATTTACGCCACACTTATTCTTGAGTCTCTTGAGCGCGCCCCACATCCTGATGATGAGCCTTTTCGGTTTATAAGCTTTGACCTTGCTGCTATGAAGAGGCATGAGTTTGTTACAAGGACTTCCGAGTTTGGTAACCTTATTTATATTCTGAGGTTTGGACTAATCGATATTCGGGAGATCCGTCTACCTGGTCCTTTTTGGTTTGATTCTACTCGCAGGAACAGATGGTCCTTCAACGTCATCCAGTTCGATGAGTTCATGGCCCAGCAGCAGTTCCATAACCCTATGGAGGGGGTTGTGCATGATGTGGAGGAGCCCGTTACCCAGTGGGGTGAAGGGTCTTCTTCCGCTTGGAGCGTGGAGCCTTCTTCGTGGGAGGATCCCAGGACTTCGGTCTATGCACCTGAAGCCCCGTACGACCCATGGACACACCAGTACTACCCTGGAGCTGGAGGCTCCTGGGGACCACAGTAGAAGATACCAACTTAGGCCAAAATCCTAAGCTTGGAGGAGTACGTGTCCTTCTCCTTTTTTCCATTGTATTATCCGTTTTATGATTGTTCGTTTTGATCTTTTCAAAGTTTTTGCCTGTTGTTGTTTGATTCTTTCTTTGCAAAAACAACAAAAAGATTTTCTCTTTCTTTTTCTTTCGTCTAACCTTTGAAAAATCCAAAAAAAATTCTTTTCTCTCTTTAGTTAGCTTTGTTGTAGAGTTCAGCTCGAGTTCGTGATGGCATTTTCACTTGATTATATTTTCCTACGTTCGATCGTGCGAGTGAGAAGGCAGTAATGACGAAGATCGACGAAAGGGATGGAACAAGGAAAACCGGTATGAACTCTTTTTGTTTCTACTTTTTTACATATGCTTGTACTTATGATTTAGAGCCAGCTTGTAGCGACATAGTGCTATGTTTACAATGCTTTCCCAGTGGTTCATGCTTTCTTTGTGGCTAATCTCAAATAGCTAGGGTACATAATGTGATGTTGAAATGATTTACATGCATTGCATTGTTCATGGTTTCGCATACTGAAGTGGTATTTCCCTTTGGGTAATTCTTGGATTGACTTGGCACATGCTTACACATGTTTAAGACTAAAAAGTCTACTATGCCTTGATGATCTTTGAATTTCAGAATAGTTATTTCACTTTCATGCCCAATTCAATGTTGCTTTGTCGCTCTGCATGATTATGACCGTTATTGCTCTCTAGTTGGTCGCTTCCCAGTCTTTTGCTAGCCTTCGCTCGCACTAAGCGGAATTCTGCTTGTGCATCCAAAATCCTTGAAACCAGTTATTCTATATGAGTCCACCATACCTTCCTATGTGGTATTTACCGGCCATCCTAACGAAGACTTTCTTGTACCATCTCGAAACTATTCAAATACACTCCTGTGTCGTGCCTCTGCTTTAGCTCAAGAGGAAGTAGTTGGTAATTCATGATCTTCTTATGTTAGACATGTTTTATCCCGGGATTGCATGTCTAATCTGCAAACCCCTAATACGAGGAGGGACTGGCATGAGTGCGCCCAGCTCACAAAAGATAATCACAACCAACAAACCCTCCTTCACGCTTTGTTTATGAGAAATCAGAAAACTTTGGTAGTGATAAACATAGGAGATTAAGGGGATGTGATCGTCCCCATCTTGGGAGCCGTTCCTCGAAACATTTCTAGCATAAGAAGTGATTGGGTCGTCTACTAGCATTCATTGACGAATCCTGCACCTCCCAAAAACATTTTATCTTTGTTTTCAAAACCAAGAGCTCTGGTACAGGTTTAGTCTTTTCTTCCAACCACGGTTTTTCAACCTTGCCATCAAAATCCACAGTTCGAGAGTCTCCACGTTCTTTCTTCAAAGCACCAACTATGAGAGCATAATTATCATTCTGAGTGTAATGTGCATTGTCCCAAAGTACTACATTGTCTTCTACATGATTGTGGTATTACTTATTCTGAATTTCTTAGTTATAGTCTCCTTTAAAACTCTGGATGAGTTTCTGCATTTATGTTTTGCTTCACTCATGGAGGCTAGCGAGATACCACTCTAATATGTTCAAGCTATGTGCATTGTAATATTGTCTTGATTTTCAGTAGCATATTATTTACTTTTAGTTTTTGTAATTGTTCACATGAAATAAGGATTGCTTCGTGCATTGTCCTTATAGCATTTTTTCAATACCTTCTAGACTCTTTTCATAGTACATGCTTATATACATCTACTGCAGCAAAAGAGTTTGTCAAAGTTTTCTTTGTCGCGTTCAGTTCGTTGAACTGAATTGCTTGAGGACAAGCAATATGCTAAGCTTGGGGGAGTTGATACATCTCAAACGTATCTACTTTTCCAAACACTTTTGCTATTGTTTTGCCCTCATTCTTGCATGATTTGGACGAAACTAACCCGGACTAACGATCTTTTCAGCAGAGCTGTCTGTATGGTTTTATTGTGTGCAGGAAAATGGATTTTTAGGTGTCTCAGAAAATTCCAGGAAAAATTACAGAAAATCCACGCACCCGAAGGAGCAATATACCAGAAGTGGGGCCAGAGGGCATCCATGGGGGCCCCAGGCGCCCTGCTGGCGCGGCCCCACCCCTGGCCGTGCCAGGAGGTCGCCTGGGAGGGTCCTCCCCCCTCTGGTGCCCTACTTTTCCCCCTATTTATTCACGTGGCGAGAAAACCCCAGAACAGAAGTCGTTTTCCCAATTCTCGTCACGGAGCCGCCGCCACCCTCTGTTCTTCTCCAGGAGGGCAAATCTGGAGGCTGTTTTGGCCTCCGGTGAGGGGAGATCATCGCCATCGTCATCATCATCACCACTCCATCCTCCCTCCATAACTTCTCCTTCCATGTGTGAGTAATTCCCTGCTGTAGGCAAAAGGGATGGTAGGGATTGGATGAGCTAGATCATGTAATAGTTTATCAGATTGTTGGGGGCATGTTACCTATCATCTAGATTGGTGTTTATCATCTTTGCTTCAACTTGTTGCTCTTAATGCTTGTCACTTTGGGCCCGAGTGCCATGTTTTCAGATCTGAACCCTATGTGTTTGCATGAATATATTTGTGTTCTTGATCCTATCTACGAGTTGTATGCACTTGTTATAGTCCGGAACCGGCGATCCCAAAGGTGACAGCTTGGGACACTTAAGGTGATGGACTATATTTTGAGGATTCCTTGTATCCATTGATTGTTAATGCTTTGTTCCGGTGCTCTTTGACAGGAGCACCTTAATCTCCATAATTTCCTTTTTGCCCCGTTTGTATAGGGATGGTAGGACAAAAGATGTTGTGCAAGTTCTTACTGCAAGCACGTACAACTACCTATGGGGTACATGCCTAATGTTTGATATGTGTCTAGATGATCATTGCTTTTCTGTGTGCCTTGCCCCAAGTTAGATACATGATGTATCTCATCCATGTAGCACCCAACCATCCATCTCCCTAGCCTACAGTGTTTTTAATTCTGCTGGTTACTAGTTGTTTGCTTTTGCTATTTTACTTTCGCTGTTTTACCGCCACTATTTCCGTTGCCACCATCACTTCCATATCGCAGTTACTATTAATATCTTGTTGCAAGTAAGTGTATCTCAGGTGCGGTTGAATTGACAACTCCACTGTCAAAGCTTGTGGGTATTCTTTGGCTCCCCTTGAGTCGAATCTATAAATTGGGTTATTCTTACCCGCGAAGACTATCTCGATCCCCTGTAGTTGTGGGTTATCAGTAACACTTTGAAAATTCTTCTTCGAGGATTTGTCTCGATGCCATTATAAGTATACCAACTCTTTGGGAGTATGACTTAAACAATAATAATACCTGGTACGACACACAAACGTGACCACACCACCTCATCGGGGGTACAAGTCGATCTACCCTATGAGTCGATTACCGATACACAAGTATTCTGAATCGACTTAGGGGGCTACAGATACAGACACTATAAAAAAATACCGGCTCTCATGAAGCATGCAAAAAACATTTCAAAGTCAGGAATAAAACCGACTTAAGGACTCGATGGAAATTTATTCATCAAGCAACCGAGTCTTACATCAAAAGAGGAAGCCTTACATTACAGGAAAGGAAAGGCTAGACTCGGCGAAATACTACTAAGAAAAATCCACAGCTTCAGTCATCATCTTCAGAGTTGGCTTCATCTTCAATTGAAGAGATTTGGACTTCTTTTTCATTGTTGTAGAATTCTTCATCACTGCTACTAGAACTCTCCATGCAGCAGAAGGCTCGATCACCATCTGAGTCAAAGATTCTAGCCCACAAGGTGCCATCACCATCGTATCTAAAAGCAATGGTGTCGCCTCTTGAGATGTTCCTGGAATGAAGAAAATTTGTCCAACCTTTCTCCAAGAACATGGAGTTGTTGCTAAAAAATCTGGTAGCCACCCAAAAAGGGCCATGAGGACATCCATCAGATCGGAGCCAAAGACCCGAAGGCCTTGAATCAATCACAAGTTGAGCGAATGACTCAGGGAGTTTGATCTAGCGACAAATCTTCTGAATATGAACCAAGAACTCACCCCTCTCGGGAGAAGAAGGGGGAGATTAGGATGGAGAAGCCGCACGAACACTTCTTCCCCTACCTCTGCCACGGCCACGTCCTCGCCCACGGGCACTACGCCGGCCGCAGCCTCGACCACGAGCAGCTGCGCTGGATCCAGGATCATCAGTTGCCAAAAGATCAAGAGCACCTAGCTTGGGAGCCATGGAGGAACTAACAAAGAAAGAAGAGGAAGAAGAAGATGCGGGCACTCAAACGACAATCCACCTGAAGGATACTTATAGAAAATCCGAGGAGAAGATCAATCAATACCATAAAGACATGGGTAAACTACCCATGGTAGGTGACATTTATGGAAAAACTCCTCGATTTCCACTACAAATATCAATGCCTCCAACCGGCGTTTTGGGCTGTACAATCATAAAAGCAATACTGAATCTTTGACTGAAGAAGTCAAAGGAAGTTTGACGTACTGGAAGAGGAAGTGAAAGAAAAAGAAGATTGGCACCGACTCTTTACAAATTTCAAAAAGATACGGGAGTCGGTTTGTCCAAATTAGGGAGTCAGCAAACCACAACGAGTCGACAACCATGACGAGTCGGCAACCATTATGGTGACAAGAAGATTGCTGTGAAGACTAAAGCATCACACCAATCCTGGGGGCTAATGTCGGGGGGATGAACTAAGCCCATAACCCGGCATTAGGTTTATGGGTCGACTCACCAACGGAAGGCCCACGAGAGAAGACCCGGTCACGGCCGGGTCGTGCCAAGGAAAGAAGATCGAAGCCGTAGAAGGAATTCGACTTACCTTGTATAGATCATGGCATATTTGTAAAGTAGAATAGGACTCCACCTCGTGTCGGAGTCGGAGTCGCGGAATCCCGGGACCCCGTGCCTTTATAAGCCGAAGTCCACGGGATCCAGGTCCAGAGAACAATCTTAGCCTAAGATAGAACTAGACACTTGTCGGTGTAACATAGATCTCATCGAGACGAAGTTTACTGCCGAATCTCTTGTAATCCATCGAACCAACTCTTCTTTCGAGAGTCAGAACTCATAATAAGAGGAAGCAGGAGTAGGCTTTTACCTCGAGACAAAGAGGGGCTGAAACATGGGTAAATCGCCGAGTCTCTTGTCAATGTCGACTCTCTCCACGAAATCGCCTCGCAGCAAAGGTCCCATGTTAAGTTCGACTCCTCGGATATCTGCCGTGACTTTCCCACGACAGGCCCAACATCACCCAGGCGGCCAGGTAGCGCGGGTCCCCCCTGGCCGCGCCAGGAGGCCGCCTGGGAGCTGTGGGCCACCCCTTACCCTCATCCTCCGGCTGGAGGACCCTTCTGGAAGACTGATTTTTATATATTTTTCGTGGAATTTTCCAGGCACTTTGATTTTTCACCTTTTTCGGCAATGCATGGACAGAACAAACAGAAATTGGCACTGGGTGCACTGAGTTAGTAGTTTACTCCAAATATGTTGAAAAAGGTATAAAAGTGTATCAAACACATAGCAATATCACCCAAAACATGCATGGAGCAAGCATAAATTATAGATACGTTTGGGAAGTGTCAACCACTCATATCTTTTAATAAATAGATCGCACCTGAAATCACCCCTGTTTCACTCTGTCACCGCTGCACGTCACTTCTCTGTTCAGCAGGGGCGCCTCGCTGCTCCGTTCAACAGGGCTCCTTGCCTTGTCGTACCGCCCATACGCGTTCACCTCGCTGTGCCACCCTGTAG
This sequence comes from Bromus sterilis, assembly GCA_950022295.1. NCBI lineage: Eukaryota > Viridiplantae > Streptophyta > Magnoliopsida > Poales > Poaceae > Bromus > Bromus sterilis. The sequence continues at coordinate 210,042,571 of OX465598.1, read as the reverse complement.
CCTCGCCGGAGACGCAGTACTATAGGAGGGACCTAAGACGACCATCCCAATTCCTTTTATAAGAGATCCCAATTCCAAGTTCCCTCCATGAAAAATAAGAGATCCTGCCATGGAAAAAAAAGAGATCACGCACAACGACCGTGCTGAAAAATAGTTACCATTTTTTTACGCAGTGAATAAATGACGCTCGAAACATTTCATGTGACACTAAATAACGTTGCAGAAAATACACGTCCATAGTGACGGTCAAATGTGTCATATAAATTTGGTTAGGATGTCACTGAAATTCCCTCAATGATCCGGATTGGGCGTAATTTACCTGTGACGGTACCCTTCAAAGAAAACCAAACTTCAATGACGTTTTCCCCTTTGTCACGTGGGTTTATGTCAAAAAATATTCCTGATTTTGTAGTGGGGTACAGGTCATCCCACAACCCTAGATGCCACTCCACCTCCAGGCCGAGCCGCCGGACCTAGCAGTCCGCCACCCGACGCTCCTCACTTGCTGCGCTCGGACGTGTGCATCCCTAGGAGGCTCTGCACTTGCGGCGCTCGAACGAATTGTTCGTGAGATCGGATCACGGGACTCCGCTCGTGGGGTCGGTACGAGGGATCAGTTCGAGGGATTCGAGGAGCAGCCACTGATACGTCCCAAACGTATCTATAATTTCTGATTGTTCCATGCTCATTTGGGTGACATTACTATGTGTTTTAGTACACTTTCATACCTTTTTACACATATTTGGACTAACCTCCTAACCCAATCACCTAGTGCCAGTTTTTGTCTGCTAATGTCTGTGAATTGCAGGTTTATACCCATATTTACAGTGCCCAAAAAATTCCAAGAAATATATATCAAAAATCAGCGTAACGGAAGCCTGCAGAAGCCCGAAGGAGAGCCGGAGGGGGCCCACCCCCTCCCAGGCGGCCACCTGGTGCGGCCTGGGGTGGGGCCGCACCCATAGGCCTCCTGGGAGGAGGACACCTCCCATGGTGGCCCCCTTCGGCCTATATTTACTTCTCGATGCAGAAACCCTAAAAAGATACCCGACATCGCAATTTTCACCTTTGTTCCGCCGCCGCCACGATCCCAGATCGGGACCACTAGAAGACCTTGTCCCGGCACCCTGCCAGAGGGAGGATTGATATCCGGGAGCTTCTCCACCACCTTGAGCGTTTCCCGGATGTGCCGAGAGTAGTCCCCCTTGGACCATGGGTCCATGACCAGTAGCTATGTGATGCGTTATCTCATATCTTGTGCTTCAACTCTTAGCCCTTGTGAGCTGCCCTACACGACCAAGGAACTTATGTAATCTTTCTGTTGTTGCTATGTTGTGTTTGCTTGGATCCGATGGATTATGAGATTATGTTCAGATTGTGATGAGTTATATATTTTGTTCTACTTTTATATTTTGTTCTTGAGTATTTCTTGCATGTTCTCCGTTTCTTTTTATTTCTTTGGCCAAGTAGTAGATAGTAACTCCAAGAGGGAGCGTTATTCTTGATTGTGGGTTCATGCCCCCCGATGTCTAGCTTGAGTGACAAAAAAATGAGACTAGGGGATGTGTTGTTGCCACCAGGGATAAAACAATGGTGCTTGTATCCGCGGGTGCAAGGATTGTTTACTTTATGCAGTTTGTTAATGCAGTTGTATGTTGCCTTGGGTTTACACTTTGGGTGGGGCTCGCAACTTAATACCAACGAGATGTTCTAGATAGATATCTCAAGATGGATGATTAGTGAGTAGATGCTGATGAATAAAAGTTCTACTTGTCTTGGCGTACTGCCCATACTTTTGAGCCTTGATGGCGTGGAAGTGGTAATGGCTTCTCGCCCTTCGCATGTTACCCCATGTGGAAGGTGAGATGTAGGATAGGAGCAAATTTCCTCTATGTAGAGGATATGGTATGTCAGATCCCTCTGTTAGGTATGTGCTAGGGTTAGCTAGTGCCTTTGCATCATGTCAAAATTTCAAAAAGAAATCTTGGAAATCAAATTCAAAATCAAAATGGGAGAAGGAACAACCCCCAGATGAATTAATTCAAAAGGCCAGATAAAAATCTTTTCCAAAAATTCATGTTAGAGTTTTGAAAAGTCTTATAAATGAGTATAATCACATATCAAGTGATGTGGGACGCCCCCCCCCCCATGCTCATAGATTTTTCAAATATTCAAACAGTACCTTGGAATTAAAGAAATCCCCCTTTTTGATTTAAAATTCAAATCATTTGAATTTTAAAAATGTTGAAAGTTTATGAGTGGCTTGTCCATATTATTATGAGGCCATGTAAAAGTTTTCAGCATTTAATAAAATGTTTAGCTATTTATTTTAGCTAAACAGAACAAATTACAGAAAAACAGAAAGGAAAGATTAAACAGAATAAGAAAAAGACTTACCTAGCGCCTAGGCGAAGACGGCCCACCCAGCCCAGCCGGCCCACCAGGGGCAGGGGAGTCTTCTTCCCCACCCCGCGCCTCCAAGCTGCTCGGTGGAATGCCACCGAGCCAGCCGTGGACGCCACGTCGCCGCCGAGAGCTTCCAGGCCTCCCCGTGGCCCCTTCTCGCGCCTGGAGACGCCTCTCTCCCGTCCTGATCCATTCCTCCCCTCCAGCGCGACTCCTTCCTCCTCCTTCGCCGATTTCTTCCTCCACCCGAGAGCGCCGCCGCTCTCCGTCGCAAGAACTCGTGGCCATCGACGTAAAGGAGTCAAGCCAAGGTGTCCAATCGCTTCGCCGTCGTCGTCTTCATCGAACTGCAGAAGGAATCGGAGCCGGACGCCTCCCCGAGCTCGCTAGCTTCATCGTCTTCATCGCCGGCCGCCGTGGATCGAGTTCGAATTCTGGCAACTCCAGCGCCTCCCCGAGCAAGCCACCACTCCAGACAGTTTCAGGGTGAGCTTGCGAACGAAAACCCTCACCTTTCCCCCTCCTTTACTCGCTCTAGCCGGATCCGCCATGGATGCCGAGGCACTTCGCCGCCATGGATGAGCTCGAGGTCGCCCCTGTGCCCCTTCGACTCAGCCAGCGCGTGCGTTTGGCTCCTGAGCATGATAGCTTTTGAACGCGAGTGATTTCAGCCCGATCCGTGCACGGTAGCGTCGTCTACGACTTCGCCGTGGTTCTGTTGCCGCCGGAGTCGTCGCCGTCGTTGATTCCGAGCACCCCGCGAACCCCCGATGCCTCCAGAAGACGCGGGAGACCTCCAGGAGCAAGTTGGTGCCCTCCGTTTCCCTTCCCGTGGCCCCTAGCTCATTCCGGCGAGTCGCCGCCGTGGCTCCAGTCGCCGGCGTCAAGCCGCCGGTGGGTTAGCCACTAATCACCCAGTTAGTGACCCCCTGGCTCACTGACCAGTGGGCCCAGTGGCTTAATTAAGCCACTAGATTAATTTAACCCACGGGTTAAGTTAACCCAGCCACTGACAGGGTGGCCCCACATGTCAGTCCCCCCCTGACGCCAGCCTGACGTCAGCCTGACGCAGTAAATCATTTAGTTAAATTTCCAGAAAAGCAAAATGGTTTAAATAATTCCAGAAAATCCAGAAAATACCCCAAACTTTGGAAATTCATAGAAAATTCATATTAACTCCAAATTGGACAAATAATATATGAAAAATGATCAGGAGAAAATTATCTTTCCAAATATGCAACTTTCAACTCTGTTTGAGTTGAATTTAAAATGGGACCAGTAGCATATGTCATTTGGTTTATTTGAATTTATTTCAAATTCAAATCAATTGAGTTTGCAACTTGGACCATGGATTTAAGCTATACTTCAACCACACTTCAGAGGCATATCATACACATTTGAAGTTGATTCAAAATGATCAAACTATATCACATATAACTTGGTTAATGTTGAATTCAAATGTGGAGTTTGAATTTGCATTTTAAATGCAATATATTCCACTTAAATGGAATTGCCTCACACATCAAAACTTATACTTCAAGCTTTAACATTCAATCATGTGCTTGAGCATTGCATTCATATTGATTGCTACTTCGTGCTTTGTTTGTCGAGTAGAGGTGGAACCGGAGCAAGAGGTCACCCCCTTCGCTGAAGATCCAGAGCCCGAACCTCGTTAGCAAGGCAAGCAAAACCCCATTGATCATGTCGATAAAATCCCACTTCCCTCTCATGTCTCGCTTATGCATTGTTTAGGATGATCACCATGCTTCGTTTCTACCGTATAGATGAACCCATTCCTTTGCATGACCTATCGTTTTGTCACAGTAGTAAGCAAACCACAATCCTAGCAACTGTAGGAGTTGTTTGATATCATGTGGCCCCTGCAAATGTTACCGCTTATTGCATGCTTAGTATGATACCATGTTGTTACTGTGATGTGAGTCGGGATGGTAATGATCATGTGGATGATGGTAGAAAAGTGTTGGTGAATCGACCCTAATACAAGGTGAACGATGAGAGGCTGTGTAGGAGTACACGGTGGGTTGTCTCGTTGAACACCGCCCTAAGTTCGAGTTCTTGTGTGGTGATCCAAGATGAAGAGTACAACCACACATTGGGCTCACTGACCCCTCTCAACTTATTAACTCATCCCTTTCGATGTCCAGATGTCGCAGTAGTTCGGAGTTCTGGTAGGCTTGTGGCCTGGATGCTAAGTGAGAGAACGGCTCATCCGAGACCGGCTTATGCACCACGCACACATCGCTTGGGTCCACTTCGGTAAACCGGCCGGGTTCACGATAGTGGTAGCCAATCCAAGTAGGCGGCTTTCTTGGACTAGATAGGCTATGAGGTAACAGTTGTGGTGAGCATCCTCGCTGGCACCCCTTGAATGGTGTCGAGATCAAAGGCGGTAAATGATGGTCATGTGTGTGTAGCGGTACACCCTTGCAAGGTTAACAAAACTATTCGAATAGCCGCGTCCGCGGTTATGGACTGCTTGGAAAGCTTAGCTTGATTATTAGATAACTTGAACCGGATACTTCTAAAATACACCAAGATAAGTGTGAGTGCTATGGCGTGCTTTCTCGTGGGGAAGTCGAGGAAGACACCATAGTGGTGTATTGGTTGGAGAAAGTAGTGGACTCGTGTACGCTTCTTACCTCAAGTCTGGTACTCGTAGTTCAGGATTAGCCAAGTCGAAGCTGGCATTTCTGCAAGTGAACCCCACCTCCTTTTACCTTGACACATGTGCATGAGTAGTATAGCTCCTATGTAAGTCTTGCTGAGTACGCCTTTGTACTCACGTTTGCTTAATCTATGTTTTAGATGACGCCACTGACCCCGAAGGTGGCTTCTTCATCGAGCTGGACGACTGAAGTTAAGCTAGTCTAGTCCCAGTCAGCAGACTGGTTCCCTCATGGAGGGCTTTATGTTTGAATAAGGCTTCTTAAGCCAATTTGTTAAACTTGTCTGTACTCAGACATAATTTGCTTCCGCTTTATGTTGTAATGTTGGATCACATGTATGTGATCTCTGTGTGTACTCTATAAGAGTTATAAATAAAATGTACACTTTGTAGAGAATTGCAATGGTACCTGCTGTTCATACAAGGCATATGTGCTGCGTGTATGTTTATAACATGCATGTCTTTGTATGGGTTTTCGAGACCTTAGTTGTGTTCTGGCTGGCGGTCTTTCATACACCAAGTGGCCCTTAGATGTGCGCAGCTTGGGGCATCGCGATGCGATTGTCCGAGACTCCGTCTCGTGCACACTTTGTGGTATGATCGAGCCCGCCCTGGACCCCGACTAAGTGATCGGGCTGGAGTAAGTCTATGTAAGAGTTTTGAGATAGTCGATAGTATGGTTGAGGCGACTTGTCTTTGAATATGGGAGTTCACCACCCATATCATTAGACTTGTGTGCGGACGATGAGGACCCATCACAGTTGATCATCCGGCCTGGATGGGATGCCCCTCACGTACGATGCTTTTCGAGAATGTTCAGTGCTTGGCCTTGTCTGCTTAGACAAGTGGGTGCGGTTCTCGGCTCTCCATATGACTATGTCATAACTGTACTTGCATACGCTAACCCCAGGTCCCGACATGGTATGTCTCCCGTAGGACTCCGACAATGATAAGTAGGTGGTTCGGCAAGTGATACGCCATCTGAAAAGAATCACTTGCTTCTCCTGGACCTGCACACAATACAATTAACTTTGCTCCCAACGAAGTTCAGAGAGGTTGTCAATCTCTCCGGTCTTGTTGTTTACAAAGGATCAAACACACAAGGGATAATGATAATGATAGCAACTGAAAGTCAATACTGAAAAGAAAATAGGCTTGTAAACAATGATAAGAATATGGACCGAGGTCCCGTGATCACTAGTGATGTCTCTCTCCCAAAAGAGATAAAACTGCTATGCGAGGTAAACAAATTATTGATGGGCAATTGACAAGATTATAAACGCACCGCAATGCTAACTATGCTACAAAAGAAAGGAAGAGGCTCATAAGCATGGGCAGTACGCCAAAATAAGTAGACTGAAATCCATCTGCATCTACTACTAATCACCCACCTTGAGATATCTATCCAGAACATCTCGCTGGTATTAAGTTGCGAGCCCTACCCAAAGTGTAAACCCAAAGCAATAGTCAACTGCATTAAAAAGAACTTTGCGTAAAGTAAACAATCCTTGCAACCACGGTTACAAGCACCGTTGTTTTCCCCGTTGTGGCCACAGCACATCCCCTAGACTCATGTTTCTGTCACTCAAGCGTGTCATGAAGGGGCATGTACCCACAATCGAGCATAACACTCCCTCTTGGACTCACTACCTACTACTTGGCCAAAGCAATAAACAACAACGCAGAACATGCAAGAATTACTTAGGAACAAAAATATAAGAGATAAAAACCAAATATATTACTCTATCACGATCTGAACATAATCTCATAATCCATCAGATCCCATCAAACTCAGCATAGCAACAACAGAAGAATTACATATGTGCCTCGATCATGTAGGGCAGCTCACGAGGTCTAAACCATGAAGAACAAAGAGGGGAGGAGAACATCACATAGCTACTGATCACGGACCCATGGTCCAAGGTAGACTACTCATGACACATCCGGGAAGCGTCCATGGTGGAGGAGAAGCTCCCGGAGGTCGATCCTCCCTCCTGTAGGGTGCGGGGAAGGGTCCTGAAGGTGCTCCCAATCTTGGAAGCGCGGCGGCAGCGGAACAGAGGCGAGATTGAGAAATAGGGTTCTGTCTTTGGAAGTTTCCCGTGACGGAGAATAAATAGGCGAAGGGGGCAGTCAGGGGGGCCACCAGGGGTCCCGGCGCCCCCCTGGCGCTATCCATCTAGTAGGTTTTGAAAATAAACACGGATTTCCCAACTAGTAGCGATCCATCTAGTAGCTAGAGTTCTCAACTAGTTTTGTAGGTTTTGAAAATAAACACAGATTTCCCAAAATACGACACCTATCACTAATAGGCTAGAGCTCTTGACACCAAATGTTCAAACATTACTCACATCAATACCTCAAAACTATTGCAAGTTACTACTAAAATTAAATAGCAACCTCAATTACCTACTCTCAAAACAAGACACAACTCAGTGCAACAACCAACACTCTTAACAAGATAAACATGAAAACTAAAGAGAGTTCCAGCAACAAACTAAACAAAATCCAAGGCTCTTGCTAAAGACAACCTAAGACTAAAACAAAACATGGCAGTAGCTACGAAAAGATAAAGAACACACAACAACAAAAAGATAGGCATGAAGAATCCTATGATGTGTTCTAGATTTTGAAAATGGAGCGTATTTATCTCCCACACAAAGTAAGATGGGCTCTAACTTTTTATGAACAGCAATCAAAGCTAAAGAAAACAAAAATAAAACCTAAGAGCGAGACACTCCAAGCATAGCACATAACGCATGAAGTGATAAAAATATAGTGAGACGAAGGACGAACTGATGATTGTTGATGGAGAAGGGGATGCACGGGGGCATCCCCAAGCTTAGACGCTTGAGTCTACTTGAATATTTATTGGGAATGAATGGGGGAATCCCCAAGTTTGATCGCTTGACACTCTCGAATCTTCTTTCATCATCTTCCATCGCACACTTGAAAACTCCCTTCATACATAACTCATCATAAGCTGATTAGAGAGGTTAGTACTCTTAATAAAATAATTTTCTCCACTGGATATAAAGATATTCTTGAAGAGCTACTGTTTCTCAATATAAGGTTTTTGCAAAGAAAAAGCAAGCTTTAGGTTTGCAAAAGTTAGGAGAGACAAAACGTGGCAGAATATGTGAAAAACAGAACAGAAGGTAGTAAAGAATTTTTTAGGGGAACTTCTGCAACTCAAATCAAAATACTCAGAACATACGAAAGTTCCGTGATTTTATAGAGCACGCTGTGTAAAAAATTCAGCTCAAAAAGATGAACTGGTGAATTGATCCGATTTTTCCCATCATGAGAACAGAATCTGTTTTCTGGACAGCATGTCACAACTTTCACTTCCCTTGACATATGAGGCTATAACTTGGCACAAAGCTTAAAAATAAAGATACAATGATGTTTCTACAGTAACGGACTTAAAAGGTAACTTGATTTTCTCTCTAGGGAAGTGTTCCATCCCCTTTTTGAGAGGGAATTGGAATTATATATTCCCCTCTTTCATATCAATGATAGCACCAACGGTGCGAATAAAAGGACGTCCCAAAATAATTGGACATAAAGGTTCACACTCTATATCCATAATAATAAAATCAATGGGAACATAATTGTCATTGAAAATGATAAGAACATCGTCGATCTTCCCCAAAGGTTTCTTTATTGAAGAATCAACAAGATGAACACCAAAAGAACAAGAATCAAAACGTTTCAATTCAAACATGTCATACATTCTTTTTGGCATGACGGAGGTACTAGCTCCAACGTCACATAAAGCATAGCAAGAGAAGTTATTTAATTTAATTTTTATCATAGGGTCCCAACCATCATATAGGTTCCTAGCTATGGAGGCTTCTATCCTAAGCTTCTCCTCCCTAGCTTTGATGAGAGCATGTGTGATATGCTCCGTGAAGGCAAGATTAAGTTTGCTAGTGTGGGGGTCTCTAGACATTTTTTTGTAGCAAGCTAATAACTTCCGAGAGGGTGCAACTATGAAAATCAATATCACTACTATCAAAGGTGGTAGTAGTGTCATCTAGGCTCTTTGAAACCCTCTATATTCATAGGAGATTCTTCTTCTACGGTTGAGGTATTAGCATCACCATTAATAGGTCCAATGGGACCAGGAGTGCATTGGGTGCTAATAGTTTCAGTGTCCTCAACAATTTGGATAGTGACAACTGTGTGGTGTGTAGGAAGGCTATTTATTCTATCATCTTCCTCTTTTTCTCTAGCCCATCTTTCTTTAAGTTTAGCCATCATCCTAATATTTTCATTAATTTGTAACTGGATAGCATTAATAGGAGTGTCCTTACTCTCCTCAATGGGAGAGGTTCTAATTTTTAACATCTCAACATCAAGAGGTAAGCTGTCTACCTTCAAACAAAGATTATCTAATTTAGCTAGCTTTTCTTCCACATTCTTGTTGAAGGCTTTTTGGGTAGTGATAAAGTCTCTAAGCATGCTTTCTAATTCAGAAGTGGGGTTCTTGTTGCTAGGGTAAGTGTTGTTGTTCCCATAAGTGGATGGAAACGGTCTAGGATTACTAACAAAGTTACCCCTATAAGTATTATTATTAAAGTTTTTTCTAGCAACAAAATTCACATCTACTTGTTCCTGAGAAACCAAAGAATTTAAAGGAACATCATGAGGATCAATAGAGGGTTACTTGGTAAGTAGAGACATAATTAAATCAACTTTATCATTTAGGGAGGTAATTTCCTCGACAGAATTTACCTTCCTACCTGGTGGAGCGCGTTCGGTGTGCCATTGGGAATAGTTGGTCATCATCTCATCGAGGACTTTTGTGGCAGCACCGAGTGTAGTTGACATAAGGGTTCCTCCCGCGGCCGAATCTAACAGGTTCTGCGAGGTAAAGTTCAAGCCTGCATAAAAAGTCTGGATAACCATCCAGGTAGTCAAACCATGTGTAGGGCATTTCTTAACAAGAGATTTCATACGTTCTCAAGCTTGGGCAACGTGTTCATTATCCGATTGCCTAAAATTCATAATGTTACTCATCAATTGGATAATTTTAGAAGGTGGGTAGTACTTCCCAATAAAATCATCTTTGCACTTATCCCAAGAATCTATGCTATTCCTAGGAAAATATTGAAACCAGATTTTAGCTCTGTGCCTCAAAGAGAAAGGAAAAAGCTTGAGCTTAACAACATCACCTTCTACTTTATACTTTTGCATATCACATAATTCAACAAAATTATTCAAGTGTAAAGAAGCATCATCTCCAGCACCAAAGAATAGATCTCTCATAACAAGGTTCAGTAAAGCAGGTTTAATTTCATAAGAGGTAGCTGAAGTGGGAGGTGTGGAAATAGGAGTGCAAATAAAGACTTTGTTGTGACTAGTGAAGTCACACAACTTGGTGTTTTCAGTGGAACCCATAGTAGCAGCAAGTGTGGAAGATTTTTTGTAATTTTCAATATAAGACACAAAGATAAAAACAGAAAGGTAAACTAACAAGACTAAAAAGTAAAGGAAAAACATAGTGGGAAACTCCCCTATCTAATCACTCGGAGTCCCCGAAAACAGCGCCAGAAATTTTCTTGATGGCGTGGAAGTGGTAATGGCTTCTTGCCCTTCGTTCGTTACCCCGAGTGGAAGGTGAGATGTAGGATAGGAGTAAATTTACCCTATGTAGAGGATAGGGTATGTCTCCCGTAGGACTCCGGCATGATAAGTAGGTGCTTCGGCAAGTGATGCGCCGTCTGAAAAGAATCACTTGCTTCTCCTGGACCTGCACACAATACAATTAACTTTGCTCCGAACGAAGGTCAGAGAGGTTGTCAATCTCTCCGGTCTTGTTGTTTACAAAGGATCAAACACACAAGGGATAATGATAATGATAGCAACTGAAAGTAAATACTAAAAAGGAAATAGGCTTGTAAACAATGATGAGAATATGGACCGGGGTCCCGTGATGTTCACTAGTGATGTCTCTCTCCCAAAAGACGATAAAACTGCTATGCGAAGTAAACAAATTACAGATGGGAAATTGACAGGATTATAAACGCACCGCAATGCTAACTATGCTACAAAAGAAAGGAAGAGGCTCATAAGCATAGGCAGTATGCCAAAATAATTAGACCGAAATACATCTGCATCTACTACCAATAATCCACCTTGACATATCTATCCAGAACATCTCGATGGTATTAATTTGCGATCCCCATCCAAAGTGTAAACCCAAAGCAACAGACAACTGCATTAAAAAGAAATTTGCGTAAAGTAAACAATCCTTGCAACCGCGGTTACAAGAACTGTTGTTTTCCCCCTTGTGGCCACAGCTCATCCCCTAGACTCATGTTTCTGTCACCCAATCATGTCATCAGGGGGCATGTACCCACAATCAAGCATAACATTCCCTCTTGGACTCACTACCTACTACTTGCCGAAAGCAATAAACAGCAACGGAGAACATGCAAGAATTACTTAGGAACAAAAACATAAGAGATAAAAACCAAATATATTACTCTATCACGATCTGAACATAATCTCATAATCCATCAGATCCCATCAAACTCAGCATAGCAACAACAAAAGAATTACATATGTGCCTCGATCATGTAGGGAAGCTCACGAGGTCTAAACCATGAAGAACAAAGAGGGGAGGAGAACATCACATAGCTACTGATCACGGACCCATGGTCCAAGGTAGACTACTCACGGCACATCCGGGAAGCGTCCATGGTGGAGGAGAAGCTCCCGGAGGTTGATCCTCCCTCCGGCAGGGTGCCGGGAAGGGTCCTGGTGGTGCTCCCGATCTCGGAAGCGCGGCGGCGGAACAGAGGCGAGATTGCGAAATAGGCTTCTGTCTTTAGAAGTGTCCCGTGACAGAGAATAAATAGGCGAAGGGGGCAGCCAGGGGGCCACCAGGGGTCCAGGCGCCCCCCTGGCGCCCCTGGCCGCGTCAGGTGGCCACCTGGGCTCCTGGTGGTGGTCCCCTGGTCCTCCTTCGGGGTTCTGGAGGCTTCCTACACGCTGATTTTTTATCTGATTTTCCCGGATTTTTGGAGCACTTTTTATATGTGGAAAAACTGGAATAGAAAAACAGCAGAAAACAGGAACTGGCACAGGGGTGCACTGAGTTAGTAGGTTAGTCCAAATATGATAAAAAAATGTATGAAAGTGTATCTAGATCATAGCAATATCACACAAAACATGCATGGAACGAGAAGAAATTATCGATACGTTTGAGACGTATCAAGCCTCTAACTTTCTTCTGGCATAGTTAGCATTGTGGTTCGTTTATAATTCTGTAAATTGCCTAGATGTAATTTTTTAACCCATCTTAGATGTTTTGTCGTATTTTGGGAGAGAGACATCACTAGTGAACATCATGGGACCCTGGTCCACATTACCATCATTGTTTACACCTCAACTCTTTACTGCTTTATTTCTTTTCAGTTGCAATCACCATCACTATTTCCACCGTGCGTTTGATCCTTTGTAAACGATAAGGCCGGAGAGATTGTCAGCCTCTCTGAACTCATTGGGAGCAAAGTTTTATTTTCTATGTGTAGGTCCACGTCAACCTTATCTCCATTCAGCAACTGAATTTCAAACGCCGTTGGCACCTACTTGAAGAATTCGGAGTTCGCCAGAGACCAACCTTGGTATCTTCACCGAGGGAAATTTGCTGCTATCTACATCATAACCTTCCACTTGGGGTAACCAACGAGGAGGTGTTATCTACACCAATCAAGCATAATTTCTGGTGCCGTTGTTGGGGACTCCAATCTTCAAGATAGGGGAGTTGCACACTACCGTTTAACTTTTCTTTTTAGTCTTGTTAGTTTACTTTCTTGTTTTTGCTTTAGAGTCTTATACCAAAACCCAAAAAAAGTTACTTTTCTCTTGCTTTTTACTATGGGTTTAACTGAAAACACCAAGTTGTGTGACTACACTAGTCACAAAAACAATTACTTTATTAGCACTCCTATTGCTCCACCTGCCACTTTAGCACCTTCTTATGAAATCAAACCTGCTTTGCGGAATCTTGTTACGAAAGAACAATTATCCGGTGTTGGAGATGGTGCTGCTTTTCACTTAAATAATTTTTTTGAGCTTTGTGATATGAAAAAGTACAAAGAAGTAGATGGTGAGATTGTTAAACTTAATCTTTTTACCTTCTCCTTGAGAGGAAGAGCTAAGGAGTGGCTTCAATCCTTGCCTAAGAATAGCATAGATTCTTGGGATAAGGGCAAGGATGCTTTTATTGGCAAGTACTACCCACCTGCTAAAATTATTCAGTTGAGAAGTAACATTATGAATTTTCGACAACTGGATAATGAACACGTTTCCCAAGCTTGTGAACGTATTAAGTCTCTTGTTAAGAATTGACCTACACATGGTTTGACTACTCGGATGGTTATCCAGATTTTCAATGCAGGATTAAACTGTTGGACTCGGCCGCGAGAGGAACCTTCTGTTCGATATATGCCCTAGAGGCAATAATAAAATATGTTATTATTAATATTCAAGTTCATAATTAATGTTTATATTTCTATGTTATAATTGCAATGACCATGACTATGAGATTTAGAAGAAAAATCATTTGCATGCGTGGAAATGTAAACAACAAGGGTTCCTGGTTTAGCCTCTAATACCAGCTCATGTGCTAACTGACCATTACGTTTTCTTAATCATGGACATCGTTCTTGTAACATGGATGTCGGTAGAAATGAGAGCATATTGTTAGCAGAACAATGATGTTGAACCGACCCCAGTATTAAATGATATACTTAGAGATCACATCGTAACTATGTTATAAGTCTATCCTGATTTGTTATCATATACGTAATTCGTTAGACCATGAGAATATCGGGTTACTTCATGCAGGAACATAGGCTTTGGTTCTTAGATGAATCCTCCAGTAACTAGGAAGCAGTAAAATAAGTTCTGGGTATATCGGATAGTGTGTCTAGTAAGAACGATAGTTCAAGATTGGGATTTGCTCCTTCACGATGTAGAGATATGGACTTTGGGCCCACTCGGTATAACAATATCCATTCTAGTCTGGCTAGACGCGTTGTGATTTAGTCACGGGGACACCGGAATACAAAACGAGGAATAGAGACAAACGAGCAATGACGATAACAGATGGCTTGTGTTCAAGAAGTTGTTACACATGGGTGTCAAACTTCTCTCCTCTAACTTTGTCATATATCACGAAGCAAAGGGAATGGTGCATGTATAACATAAAGGTTCACTCGAAGTTTCTTCGTGTATGTGTGGGAGTCAACATGGGTGTCCATGGCTCCGCTGTTGATTATTGACTAATGACCATGTGTCCGGAAGACGTTCCGAGTCATCTCCACATAATACCGAACCTATTGGGTCACACACTTAACGTGCAGTAATCTGTTAGAATGCTATATGGTTGAAGGTTTTGTGGAAGCAAGTGAAGAGGTTCGGAGAACAAAGGATATGTCTTAATCACTCTGGAGTTCTCCCAGGTGGTTTTATAAAATATGGGAATGGTACCGGCGGAGTCCGAGATCAACCGGAATAGTTTTCGGATAATCGATGAACGTCCCGACAAACTGTCGCGGCACTATACATGTTAGACCATAACCCGGATCGTCCCAAAACCTATCCAGCTAGTTCTGGAACATTCGTTAACGGTCCCGAAAGGTCTTGGAAGTGTTCCAGAAGGTTCCAGAATGTCCCAAAACCATCCCGAAAGGTCCTAGAAGCTTCCGGAAGGTCATGGAAGGTTCCGGAAGTTTCCGTACAGTACCACCTATTGTGCCCAACCCCTTGTTTGGGGGGGGGGGTGGCAAGCCACCTGGGCTGTCCCAATTCGGCCAGGAGGTGGGGGCACACAAAGGGGGGGATCCTACTCGAAGTAGGATTGCAATCCTCCTTGGAGTAGGAGGACTCCTCCTAGGGGAGTTGGAGTTCATGTTGGACTCCTACCCTAGGGTAGCCGGCCAAGGGCCCTTGGCCATCTATAAAAGGTGAGCTAAGGGGGGGAGGCGCTCCCCACTATCCCTTGCACCCCCTTGCCCAAGTTTGCTAGTTGCTCCACGTTAGACCCCGAATTAGACTCCGTTCCAGATCGGAATCCGCTAGGTTTTTTCTCCCTCTAGTTTTCTTAGAGGCGTTCTACTCTGGATGGCGGAGCACTGCCGGATTGCTGTTCCGGACGTGTGGATACCGTTAGAGGGATCATAACTTTGATCCTTCTTCGAGGAGCTTCTTCTTCGGAGATCTTGATCGAGGGAATTGTTCATGGGAAGATTCCCGAGATCTACATCAACGAGCTTCACCAACTCTACTTCCGCTACATCCGTTGGTGATCTATGGCCTAAACCTTGTTTGACATCTTCTTGGATGGTCTTGGGTTCTTGCTTCATAGGCACGCAAATTTTGTTTTCTACTACGTTTCCCAACACCTTCATGTTAACTACACTTGGTGCTGCCACGAAGCTATTGGACGAGATGATGACAATATATTCTCAATGGCACACCGAAAGATCTCCAACAGGTAGGAAGGTAATATCTGTTGAGGAGATATCCTCTTTAAATGAAAAGGTTGACTTTATCATGTCTTTACTTACGAAGCAAGCTCCTATTGATCCTCATGATGTTCCATTAAATTCGTTGGTTGCTCAAGAAAGAGAGCAAGTAGATGTTAATTTTATTTCTAGGAACCTCTTTAATAATAATGCTCATAGGAGTAATTTTGGTAGCAACAATCCTAGACCGTTCCCATCCAACAACTATGGGAACAAAAAATCTTATAATTACACTGCTAATGATAGATTATGCCTAGTTATGAGAAACTTTTAGAAATAGAGAAGGATAGAAAGAATTACATTTACACTCAATATGAATAAAATAATGCCTTCTCTAGACAATTAGATGAGCATTCTTCTATTTTACAAAATATTGGAAGACAAATTGAGAGCCTGAACAGTGAGATTTCTAATCTCTAGACTAGACTCACCACCACGGAAACCCAAGTTTCCAATATGTCACACCCAGGCTACTTTGATAAATCAAATGGCAGCCAAACCCTAGGTGGCTTCTGTTGGGATACGGGGCATAAAACAATAATTTTCTAGCCTACGATACCCGAACCCAAGATCTATGCTATGGCGATGTAAAGTAACGGAGGGAATCGGTGTTCATAACTTTGAAGATCGAAAGAGGGAAACGTTCTACGAATGTGGTTGGCGTAGACTCTGAACCTACGACCTCCCTGTCGTGTAGAATACCACCAGCGATGAAGACTCTTGGTGACCTCCGGCGATGAAGTAGCACCATAAGTGTAGTGCCTCGAGGAGATTACACACATACAGTGCAACCGATGTTCCCTCCGGGCTCCGAAACAGGCGAGCAGCGGAAAGAAGACGGATTTGGATCCCGACTCCGGCACAGCAACGGTGTGCTTTGGTGGAAACTCCAAGAAAAGGGTAGTCCGCTCGAGGTAGCAGAAAGAGAGAGAGAGATATTTCAAGTTGTATGGAAAAAGGAGAGTCTACCCCTCCTTATATAGGCCAAGGGGGGTGATCCTCCTCCCCTCCCCCATGTGGGACTAAACCCCCAAGGGGGGGGAGTGCGCCGGCCAAGGGGGGAACCCCCTCCACCCCTAATGGCCCCCATATGACCCATTATCCATTTTTTCATTATTTAAATATATTTTAATATTTAATTCAGATAATTAAATAATAAAACATTATTAAATATAATTAAACTTTATTTTGAACTTTTCAAAATTTTGAGAACATCTTCCGGCAATTCCTGGAACAATTCCGGTGCTCTCTTCTTTTTCACCGATGATCCTTAAGTGTGACTCCCTACGGTCCGGGAAACAATAGACATGATCAAGACATTATTTTCAATCAATGGCTAATCAATTGGACCTGGTTACAATCCTTGATATCCCCTGCGCTTCCGTCGAATGAACTTCAATCACTTTTGGAAACCGTTAACGATAAGACATGATCCCTTTTTCTTGCGGTACTTTGTTTGTCCGGGGTTTGATCGTCGGTATCCTTATACACAATTCATACCTCGTTCTCAAAAAACAAGTTTACTCGTCCGTGCCTATTACATCTCTTGTGACCTAGTCACTTGCTTGCAAGATATAGATACAATATCACCGAGTGGGCCCAGAGTACCTGTCCGTCACATGGACTGACAAATCCCGCTTTGATCTATTTGCATACTCATCAACATATCTATTTAGGATTGCCCAAATTACACCTTTATGGCCAGCATATTTCAGTCAGGCGGTGGATTCAAATCAAAGCTTCCTAATAGATAGCAATTACGTATGATCATCACAGTCTAAGGACTATGTCATATGTTACAAAGTCATCGCAATGCTGAACCATGTGACTTGATCATATCGCAATGCTTTAGGTGGGTGTGTGTCCATCACATCATTCTCCTAATGAGATGACCTCATTGTCAATAGGCGGCTCGTACCTCATGATCAGGAAACCATGATCATCGATTGCCCAATGATCTAGTATACCTAAGTTTAACTAGGGACGGGTGTTTATACTACACGTGTATTAGTGTTTCCGAGTAATACAGGTGTAGCATAGTATAAAACGTATTATGAACAAAATGAATATGTGACAAATATCTCTATTAATTTTCCTCTAGGGCACATGTCCAACAGTCTCCCACTTGCACTAGAGTACAAATTACACTTGTTTACATCAAGCATGTATCTAACACCTATAATCTCCCGGTGTTCTTTAAACTTGCTTTGTGGAAGAGGTTTAGTCATTGGATATGCTGCGTTCAGATCCGTATGTATTTTGTGAATCCTTGTATGACCATCCTGGACGTAGTCCTGCGTCACGTGGAATTGTCAGGGAATATACTTGGCCGTAGAGTGAGTTCTTGGTTCTTTCGCGTTAGCAAGGGCACCCGTGTTGTCGCAGTAAATGCCAACGGGGTCAGTGCAGCTGGGAAAGCCTCCAAGCTCGATCATGAACTTCTTCAGCCAATGTGCTTCATTTGATGCTTCGTAAGAGGCAATATATTCCGACTCCATTGAAGATTGGGCGACGACTGTCTGCTTGCCGCTCCTCCAGCTAATTGCACCGCCATTCAACATGAACACATATCCCATCTAGGATTTTGAGTCATTTGTGTCATAGTTAAGGCTAGCATCTACGTAATCTTTTACGGCTAGCTCCTCTTCACATCCTCCATAGACGATAAAGAGACCCTTCGTCCTTCGTAAGTATTTCTGGATGTTCTTTACAGAGGTCCAATGAATCATTCCTGGATTACTCTGGTAGCGATTAGTCATACTAATTGCCAGAGCCAAATCCGTCCAAGTACATAGCATATCATACATTATAGAACCTATGGCCGAGGCATAGGGTCTTGAGGACATCTCCTCCTTTTCTTTTGCTGCAGTTGGACATTGAGTCACACTTAACTTAATTCCTTTTATAACAGGCAAGAGACCTCTCTTGGAGTTATCCAGGGTGAACCTTTTCAATATTTTCTCAATATAAGTTCTTTGACTCAAGGCCAATAGGCGATTTGGTCTATCCCTATAGATCTTAATGCCTAGTATGTATGCAGCTTCACCTAAGTCCTTCATGGAAAATTGCACATTCAAGTATTCCTTCACTTCTTCTAAGAATTTTGTATTGTTCCCTATTAGTAATATGTCATTCACATACAACACAAGGAATGCCACAGAGCTCCCACTCAATTTCTTATAGACACAAAACTCTTTCACGTTTTGGAAAAATCCAAACGCTTTGATCACCTCATCAAATCGAAGGTTCTAGCTCCGATATGCTTGCTTCAACCCATAGATGCACTGTTGAAGCTTGCACACTTTATCAACATTCTTTGGATTAATGAAACCTTATGGTTGCACCATGTATAACTCTTCCTCAATGTTACCATTAAGGAACGCGGTTTTCACGTCCATCTGCCATATCTCATAATCATGCTAGGCAACTATTCCTAGTAGAATCTAAATAGAATGTCTCCTTTATCAGCGCTACAAGAGAGAATGTCTCCTTGTAGTCAACTCCTTGAATTTTTTGGAACCCGTTTGCGACAAGTCGAGATTTATAGACATAAACGTTTCCGTCTGCGTTAGTATTTTTCTTGAATATCTATTTATTCTCGACAGCCTTTCGGTCCTCGGGAATATCCACCAAAGTCCATACTTTGTTGGTATACATAGAGTCTATTTCGGATCTCATGGCTTCTAGCCATTTCTTGAACTCGGGTCGTTCCATTGCTTCTTTGTAGCTCTTAGGTTCGTCGGGTTCATTTAACGTGACTGCATTCACAAGTTGTCCGTAAAACTCAGTAGCTTGATGAATTCTTGATAACCTACGTGGCACAATAGGTTCCTCTTCATTTTCATCATGATCATCATTTATGTCATGATCGTTATGAATGGCGTGTTGACCATCATCTTCATCTCCCACTGTGGAAGATGGTTCCAGAACAATTTCTGTTCCCGTATCTTCCATTTGGAGTGATTGGTCAGTCACTTCATCAAGGTCTATTTTCCCCCCTCTCAATTCTTTAGAAAGAAATTATTTCTCAAGAAAGCTTCCAGTCTTGGCGACA
Source organism: Bromus sterilis (assembly GCA_950022295.1). Classification (NCBI taxonomy): domain Eukaryota; kingdom Viridiplantae; phylum Streptophyta; class Magnoliopsida; order Poales; family Poaceae; genus Bromus; species Bromus sterilis. Next base: position 210,022,881 of record OX465598.1, on the reverse strand, counting down.
AACATTTTGCCCTCAGACGGATTGTAGAAGGTATATCCACAAGTTTCCTTTGGATAGCCTACAAAGATGCACTTATTGATATAGGGTGGCCCGATCTTCTCAGTAAGCGAGCGGTGAATATGAGGGCGATGATAGATAACTTCTATGTAGCCGATGAACTCTCCTCGCTAGATCCTTGTTGCCAATGCGACAGCTCTCTACCCTTTATACATTCACAACTTCACACACTTGCGCAACGTAGCCGCCGACCACGAGACGGTAATTTGCAATCTACTAATTCCCAGTGGAACAATAGATCACACAAAACTTGCAGTAGCAACACTTCAGATCGATACGAATTGAAGTATATGATTCAAGATGAAAGCTTGGAGCTATTCTCAAGAACTAGGGTTTATCTAAACGTGGTTTAACCCTAAAACTCGCAGGGGGTCCGGTATTAATAAGCTAAGGGGTGTCAAACTCGGATACAAGGCCTCAGCCCTTCAGATCTGCGCGCAGGCAGTTCAGATATCCGATGGGTTTCGGACGTCTGATGTGTCGGACGTCCGAAACGTGTCGGAATGTTAGGACCGATATGAGGTACTATTCCAGATCTAGATGTTTCCATCCAGATCCGGGGACGAAGCACATATCGGTCCCACCGTGACATATGACAAAGTCATATGCCCCGGATTTCCAACATGATATCACAACATTACAGATACAGGATGCAACATCTCATACAATCGGCATACAACTGCCTCAAATACAATACAACATCGGAAGATACATGTCTGAGTACAGACTACAAGCAAATGCCTAGTGGCAAAGAGAAAAACATCGATCCCATAACCACACAGGTCCAGGCCCTCCGCCGGGATCCGCCTAACTAGTCGTCGTCGAGTCTCCACGTGAAACGTCGATCACCATACCTGTTGTCGATCAAGAACCCTGAAAAGAGTTTGGGGGTAGTATCATGAGTACAGAGGTACTCAGCATCCAACTGTAGTGGTCATCTGACCCAGCAAGGACTTCATCACTTGTCATTCTAGGACAACTAGTAGTTTACGGTAAGGAAGGGGTAAGTTGTGAGGTTGCTGCCGCACTAACATTTATGAAGTGGCTAACGATCTAGGAAGTAAGATAAGAAGCCAAGAATTCGATGAGGAATCGCCTCCAACAAGTCTTGCTATCAGCTACTTACGCAAACATAACACCTATGCTATCATTGTCCTCCTCTTCGCATCCCGACGAAGAAGAAGCATTCAAGGCACACACACGTTGATCAAGTTATATTAAAATTATCTCAGCTGTTGTTGTCTATGAACAAGGAGTAGGTCTCAAGTCGTCCATAACCGTGGACACGGCTTCTCGAAAAGATTTAACCCTGCAGGGGTGTACCAACTGCCCATTACAAGGCTCCGCACGCACGCCCATCTCTCTCAGTTGCTACCCATGATAGGCAACCATTTTATGATTTAGTCCCAAGAGATCCGAAATGACAGTTCCCTCTAACTAACAACGAACAAATCCGGGTGGCCCCCAGGGAGTCGACACGCAATCCAAAAGCTGGCCACGCCCTCGGATCGGACTCTTCCGTATGGACAAGGTCGGGTTTAGTCTTGCCTATATAACAGGGGACTTCCCTAGCTCACCAAGTGTGGACCAACAGAGGAACTAAGTCTCCGCTGGCCCGAGTTGTTTGAAAACTACTGGCAGCTGACCAGCACACACACGGTTTCAAATGGTAAATCAGCTTGGGCCACCTCTAGAAATGTTTGAAGCTAGGTAGGTAAGAAGAGGGGACCCCATAAAATCCCACACGCGATTAGGCACGCTCAGTCTTAAAACCAATACCCGGAACTCGGATCCTAGGTGACTCGAATGGAACAAAGCGTCGGGGCGGGATAGCCTAGACCTTCCATCCTTCGTCGAATATAGTCAACATTATAATAATCATATCATCAACAACAATATAATAATGATATCCCAAACCAAGGAGTAACAGGGTAACATCGTAGCATCCTAAGCATGCATACTAAGCAGGGGCTGAGCAACGAGAAATAGTAACATAGAAGTACAAGGTTTGCTGGGAGGGGACATGGCTGTATCGGTTTAAAAGAGGCTGTAAACATGTGGTAGGATCAAACATCGAACCTAACCTGGACTAGCATGAAAACCGCTGGTTGAAATAGAATGGATCATAAGTAATGCATAGTCCTTGCCTGTTGATAAGTCGGGTTCCGAAGGTGTAGTCGATCGCAAGCTCGCATCGTCTCCGAGAGGTACCCGCGGAAGCACACAAGAAGGAAACACTGGAAAGCAATCAACGGTGCACCACTATTACTACGGAGCAATACAAGATCAAAGAGACAACACAAGGCATGGCAACGCGATACGGATCTATCGTCGGGAACGGTTACTAACAGTTTAAGTGGGGTATCGGTCACACCCGACCAATACCACACGTTTACGGTGGTTCAAGTTGTTTAGCTACAGGTGATCAACCAACGGTTATTAACATGGAAACTCAAGCAAGCATGGCATAGCACACAAACATGTCAAGAGGTGATGCATAAAATAAACTATCTATGCTAGACAATTTAAGTGAGGCACAATCCTAAACATGGCATAACACTAAGTGCCGCACGATGATTAAGACATTTGGTACTGTTCTGTCCTAAAGCATATTTTAGGTTGGTTAACAACAGCAAACAATAGCATAAACACCAAGTACACGAAAAACTAAACAAGTTACATATAAGGCACACTCCAAACGGAGTTACGGTTAAAAAGATATAAGCAAAACAAGTTACGGGCACAAACTGCCAACATCACGAAGCACACTTTAGAGCAATGCACAAACAGGTTAATCAATGCAAACATGCTCACAAATGACTTGCAATTAAAGTAGACATGACAGGGAAGGCATGGCAAAATAAATCATGCAAAAAGGCATCATAGATCAAAAGATATTAAGCAAACAACATGGCATCACAAAGTAGCAGACTTAGAGAAAAACAGAGGTGGCTTTCAAAAACAGCAGCATAGCAACTTTGGAGCTCAATAACTATATGACCAGCAATCATATCATGGCAACGCAGTACATGGGGTGAAAGTAGACATGATGCTTAACAATATGCAATTGGAATCACTCAATTCCGATAAACGGTCGCGACACACTCGTCGATCGAAGTTGCAACAAAATAACAGTTTCAACAACAACAACATAATAACATCAGGATCACCACTTTGGAGCAACATTTAATATAGCTAGAGCATCCAAACATGACAAGTTAAATCATGGAAATGAAGTACACATGATGCTTAACACATAGGAGAAATAATCAATGCAATAGGCCTCATGGATTTGTTACAATCATCATGCAAAGTTGCAACAAAATATAAACAGCAGCACTTAACAGGAATTGTAGCAGTTTAACGGCCTGATGCCCTGTTCAGCACACAATTACACAATCAAGACGACCTCAAACGCAAAAACTTTCTACATACGAATACTAGAGCACGCAAAACTGAGAAACTTTCGTTTTGGGGGCACGTTCATCGGAGCTACGGATCAACGGGAAATTACAGCGCAAAAAAGGATCAGCAGCAATAATAATAAAGGACTTAGCAGAAATTTAGATAAAAGAAAAAAAAACAGACAAGGGAAAAAAAAGGGGGGGCCGGCCTGGGCTCTCACCAGTGGGCTCGGCCCACTGGAGGCAGAGGAGGCGAGCTGGGCTCACGCGGCTGGGTTGGCCGAGAGGCGCTGGTGTGGGCCGGGCCACCCTGGCCGGATCGAGCGGCGACCTCGCCCTCGTCCAGGACCAGCGAGGCGGCGGCGCCCTACGCCGGCGACGGGCGGCGCATCGAGGGGCGCGGACGGGGCGCGGCAGGGAGGAGCGCAGGAGGGCGCGGGGGTGCGGGAGGCCAGAAGCTGGCCGGCGGCAAGGTCGTCCTGGAGGGGAGCGGCCGAGCTTGGGGGCATGGCCAGCCATGGCCATGGCGGCGGCTGGTACCTGCGAGGGAGAGACGAGGGCGTGAGGGGGAAGAAAGAAAGGGGAGGAGGAGGAGAGAGAGGAGGGAAGGGGAGGCGCGACGGCCTGCTGCTGCCGGCTGCTCCGGCCGGAGGAGGGTGGCGGCGCGGCTCGGCCTCCATGGGCGGCGGCCTGGACAGAGAGAGGAGGGAGGAGAGAGGTTGGTGGGAGCTCTCATTCGCATCTGGGCAGTTGGATCGGCCGATCCGATGGTCCAGATCGCAGGGAAGGCTAGGACTGCGAAAAATGGGGTGTTTTTGGGTCAGATCTGGACAAAGTGCAGGGGGTGGCTTTAATTTGTGGCTAGAGAAACCCTAGAAATGGGTGGGAGTGTGGTGGTCTTTATATAGCCCCGTTGGCTGGCAGTTTGCAAAAACATCCCCGGTTTCTCTCTCGCGCGTTCGGTGCTCACGTTTCTGACCGCCGGGGGTCCGCAGTACCTCCGATTCGGGTAAAACTTCGAACTGCACGATCCGTGCGTCGAGCCGGAGGCGTTCACCTCGTGCTGGAACCGTTCCGAGAACACTTTCTGGCGCGTTATAAAAATATCCCGTTTAGTTATTAAACGGGGTTTTCGTTCCGTTGGCTGCGGCTGGTCTCGTGCGGTTTTCGCGACGGTGATCGGGTGAAACCCGGTGTCGCAAAGGTCGAGTGTCAGGGTGGCAAGGGTCGGTCTCCGTCCGATACGAGATAAGAGGGGGGAAAATAATCACCGATCGATAGATCAGGGATGCAAACACCGCAAACAAATCAGACAATCAAACAATTCACGCCGAAAACAAAATTTTTAATTTTTGTGAAAACTGGGCTGTTACACGGAAGTCCGGCTTTTTTGACATCGGTTCTGTACTCGAGGGGCGTCGCGAAGGTCTTCATGTCGGACGTCCGTTCCTTGTCGTACATCCATCGCGTCGGACGTTCGAATCCGGTCGGATGTTTGCCGAAAATAGCAATCCTTCTGTACCTTGAAGTCATCGAGGCTTCATAGTTCCTGGCCTCCGATGTCGGACGTCCGAAATGCGTCGGACGTCTGAAAGTTGGAGCTTCTTTTATCTTCTCCTCCTTCATGATCCTCGTCTTTGTCATGATACCTGATAATGCAAACATACAAAGATTTAGGCAGTATAAAGTTCTCAGTACATGACATATCAGAATCTATTAAGAGCGAGTTCACCTGTTGTTCTATCAACTTTGCACGAGCTCTTGTAATAGGTGCAATTCTGATTTCACCATCCTTCTTCTTTGTTGAATCAACTTGTTCTTCATGACGAACTGGAGATGTGTTGGTAGTAGGGATGTCCTCATCATCTCCCCCCCCTTCAAAAGGCGTCGACCTCGACGCTCCAAGGTCATCTCCCATGTATGGTGATAAATCAGCAACGTTGAAACTGTTGCTAGCACCACCAAACTCAGCAATGGGAATATCAATCGAGTAGGCATTGTCATTGATCTTGGCTAACACCTTGTAAGGACCAGCACCACGTGGCTTCAACTTGGAATCCCTCATCCCTGGAAATCTATCCTTGCGGAAATGCACCCAAACCATATCTCCAGGCTGAAATAGAACTTGCTTCCGTGACTGGTTCCTTGCAGCAACAACATTCTTGCCTTGCTTCTCAATAGCCTCTCGGGTCTTCTCATGGATCTTCTTCACATAATCTGCTCGTTTGGATGCCTCCATATTAACTCGTTCCTCCAATGGAAGAGGCAGCAAATCAAGAGGTGTAATAGGCTTGAAACCATATACCACTTCAAAAGGACAAAGCTGAGTAGTAGTGTGTACTGCCCTGTTATAAGCAAACTCCACATGTGGCAAACACTCCTCCCATTCACGTAGATTCTTCTTGATCATAGCCCGCAGCAATTGTGATAATGTTCTATTCACCACCTCCGTTTGACCATCAATTTGGGGATGACATGTAGTGCTGAACATCAACTTTGTCCCCAACTTTCCCCAAAGTGTCTTCCAGAAGTAGCTCACAAACTTCACATCCCTGTCAGAAACAATTGTCTTGGGCACTCCATGCAAGCGTACAATCTCCTTGAAAAACAGGTTAGCAACATGCGACGCATCGTCGCTCTTATGGCATGCAATAAAATGCGCCATCTTATAAAATCTATCCACTACCACAAATATACTATCATGACTATATTTAGTGTGTGGCAATCCTAACACAAAGTCCATACTAATATCTTCCCAAGGTGTGGTAGGAGCCGATAGTGGAGTATACAAACCGTGAGGCTTCAGCTTGGACTTGGATGTATTTCATACAATGCAGCACCGAACAAACCTGTCCACATCACGCCTCATCCTGGGCCAATAAAAATTATCAGCAAGCATGAGTAGTGTCTTCTCACACCCAAAGTGACCCATCAATCCTCCTGCATGTGATTCCTGCAACAATAGCAAACGCACAGACGATTCTGGAACACAAAGTTTGTTAGATCGAAACAAAAATCCATCATGGATGTGGAACTATTCACATGCATTTCAAAGCAAACACAAACGATATGGTTCAACAAAATCATGATCAGTTGCATATAAATTGTGACACCCCGCCTGAATACCACTGTACACAGACGAGTGTCGCCCACACACCAGCCTAGGAATCACTCTGGTGGGCGCGCTTACAACACGTACCAAGAACATAGGCACAACTGTAAAGGATTCATAAGCCAAAGTGGCTTGAATCAATACATTACCACCATAGATGGTTCATTACAGAGATGGGGGCAGAGGAATAATAACGGTCTACGGCAACACGGACTTGGAGCAGCTCCAATCCACAGGGATCTGACTGGGTTACTCTTCCTAGCTCGCAAACTCTCGACTCTTCCTAGGGAAAGCGGATCCTTAGATAAACCTGAAAATCTGGCTACGCGAATAGCCAGGGATGAAAGCCATGTGAGTACGGTTGAATGTACTCGCAAACAAACAATCCAAGTAACATATACAACAAGAAAAGCAATCCATGGCATTCAAGCATGCCTTAAGTTATTAGAGTGATATTAGTTATCATGGCATAGCAGGTTAAACAATATTAATAACCATGGCATAAGCAATATTAACATGATGAATCTGAACAATATTAACATGATGAATCTAGCATGCTATTAAGAGCAGAACTAGAGAAATAACAATCAATATATGGAATGATCAATATCATCATAATGAAATGAGCATTCTACCATGATTGAGACTAGTGCAAAGAACACATGGAACACTCATGATCATCGCATGACCATGCAGCTTACCTCGGAGTCATTACCGACTCCACCCTCAAGTGACGGGTCATCGCATGACCACTCAACGGATTAGGTGTCCTTATGTTACCACCCAATCATGACCACTCCATGGATTAGGTGTCCTTATGTTACCACCCAATCATGACCACTCCACGGATTAGGTGTCCTTATGTTACCACCCAATCATTGCATGACGAGCATCTCAACATCATTATTATACCGGTTTGTGTTGACCATAGTGTGACCTAGTACGAACTGTGTCCCATGACCGAGGATGAGGCTATTCGAATAGATTGTGACTCTGCAGAGTTTGTGCACGTTACCCACATTATGGAGTTCTTCCTCCACTCGGCACTCCGGAACTTGTCCCACAGGAACCTTGGAACTCGTTCCGCAATATCGGCTAGGACATCTCCAACGAAACTCGACTACCGCGTAACCTCCCTACGGTATCACCGACACACGGTCTTGGGTATCCCTATGGTTAGGTGTCCTACGTTACCACCAGAACCACTCGGCCACCTTGTGGCAAACTGTCCCAACGGGGACTCCCGGGTAAACACTATGGATGTCGAGATTATCACCACCTACCGGGCCAGGGTAGCGTGTGTATGAATAACCTCCCCTCTTTGGTAATATCCGTAGAAGGCACTACGATAGCACGAGTTAAGGCCCACCCATACAGACAAATGTGGTTGCACAGTTAAGCTCGGTTCGGTGGAACTTGGTCAACGATTATTATGTTCATCAAGTTTTAGCATTAGTTCTTGCAGCATAAATTGAACAAGGCAACATGGCAGGAACATAACACTAACACCAAACACGTGCAACCACTAGCATTGCATGGTATGCATCTAGTAAGCATGGATATTAAAGCATGAATAAGGTCAACACATGTAAAACTACCGGCATAAGCATGATATAAGTAATATGAACAACATGGGCATGATCCTAACCAGTAAACATGGCATGATCATTATCATATCAAGTAGACATGTATAAACAACACAAGCATGATACTTACGAGTTAACATAGCATGATCGACATAAACATATCACGTAAGCATGGAATAAGCATGTCAAGTCAAGTTAACAGCTCAGGGTTTAGTTCATCGTTAAAGCAACATGATGAGATCACATTTTAAACACACAAGAACAACACGGCACAATGCTTAGAGCATATATCAGATGGCTTGCTTGCCTGGGGGGTGTCGATGAATACGCCGGACGGACGTGCGATCACCTTCCGAAAAGATCCGACGGGACCGACGGTTCCCCGGCGAATCCTAACGATATCCGGGGGAAAAAGGGTAAATCTCACAATGCCAAAACATCATGAAACTTATACCAGCAGGACGGGCTAGGAAAACTGAGAACCTGGGCTTTTGAATCACACCAATCGGAGTTACGGTCGCGGAGATACGGCCGTTCGTTAGATAAGCAGCAAACGGGGCTTATCGGGTGAACGTCCACGATTAAGGCCTTTCGGATCTGGAGAGAGAAAACGTCTCGGCCGGAATACGCTTTCCTAAAAGGAAAGCGCACTTCTAGCCGCAGTAAGAGAAAATGCTCTTTCGCCGCAGGAAAGCGTATTTTCACCTGAAGCGGGAGGTGAGTACGTCTTCCCGCGCTGAAAACGTATTTCCTGGAATACGCGAGCGCGGGTCTGTATCTCCACTGGCTGGCGGGCGGGGCCCACCTATCGGGTGCTTTGCCGGCGGGGCAGAGCAGCGCGGCCACCGGGCCGTGGCCACGCCGGCTGGTCCAGCGGCGGGGCGGCGTACTGGACGGCGGATCTGCACTCGCCGGGGTACTGCGCCGAGACGGGCGGCAGGCCAGGCCTGCACAGGCGGGGCGAAGCGGCTCCGGCCGGGCCGGACTGGCGGCCTCTGGCCGGCTGCGTGCGGCGGGGGAGGCGCGGGGAGCTGCGGCTCCGTGGGCTCGGGTGACGGGCTGGAGGGAGCTGGAGAGGAGGGGAGCGACGGCCAGGGCCATGGCCAACGGTGGCCGTGGCGATGAGGTAAGCCGGGGGCGGCCAGGAGCTCGGGGGAGGGCGCTGCTGCTGGCTTCTGCTGGGAGAGGGGGCTGAGGGGCAGCCCGATTTATAGTCAGGGGAGGGCTCGAGCGAGATCTCGATGACTCCAGAGCCATGGCCACGCGGCGGCCAGGCCGTGGAGAACACGGTGTCGGCACAAGCGGCCAGTGGCTACAAGGCGAGGGGCAGAGCACGCGGGGTCAGTCTTGGAGTGCGGAGCACGCAGGACATGCTCGGACACGAAGAAGACGCCATTGGAGATAAGGATCCAGTACAAGCACTTAGCTGGACACGAGCTGGACAGGCCACATGTGTGGTCACCAAGGCCAACACGTGTCCGGGGCGTGCAAATGACCAGGGACCATGTCCACTGTATGAGGTGACTCCTCAGGAGATCGAATCACTCACTTGGAAGGGCATGCATGGAATGGAGATCTGAAAGTGACATGACTTAGGTCGGACTAGCAAGGTGTTTGTGCTGAACTGGGGGAGGTACACCTGGTGAAATTGGATGAAACTTGTGTCATAGCAATCTTATCCATAGGTGATTACCTCTGCCAAGTTTGAGCTCAAATGGACCACTATACATACCACTTCCTTTACAAATGCACCAACTAGGCAGATGGTGTTTGTCCTGTGGTGTGGCTAGCACACTGGTCTCCTTGGCTTGATATTTGGCAGGGCTTCATCATACACTAGGATAAGTATGTACACAAAATTTCAGCTCAAATGGACAAGGCTAGCTTGCACTTCCTTCACAAAGTTGCCTGCTGGACACAAAATTTGAGAATTTATTGTGCATTACTGGCTTAGCCACTGGGGCTCAAACTTGGTACAACACCATGAAATGGTCAGGGGAAAAGGCAGAAAAAGTTTGGGAGGCAATGGGAAAAGATAAATAACACTTCCTTTGGAAAGTGTCATTCTGCCCTGAATTTGGAAATGGAAGCTATGCTCAAACTTTGAACTATGGAACCCCATGTTTTGATAGAAATGGCCATGGGTTGGATACTAGGAACTCCACAATTTATTTGAGCACAAATGGGGCAACCAAAATGGTAGCTCCTTTGCAAATGGGCTAAAAGGGAATTATTGGCTTTATAAAGAAAATCACAATTTCCTTTATTCCATTCTAGCCAATAACTTTGGGAGAGGTCAAGAGGATCACCAAGATCATCTCCACAAGTTTATACAACCATTAGAGATGTCTAGGTATCTTCCGGGATTTAATTCCATCAATTGGCACAAAAGGAATTAAGCCGGTATGAAGAACATTGCACCTGAAGTGGCAATATCCTTGCATATCCGGGATCGAGGGTCTGGGGAGGGATCTTGCCTTGCAAAGAGGCAGAGAAAAGGGTTGCAAGGTCAAGGATTGTCTGGATTCTTCTGGTCATATACCAGACTCCAGGGGAAAAAGATCGGGAGAAAAAGCTAGGAAGGATTAACAGCACAAAAATCGATAACCCGATTTTTGGGGTGTTACAAACCTTCCCCCCTTAAAAGAATCTCGTCCTCGAGATTCGTAGGGTTAACTCAAAATCACACCTACTCCTCGAAAACTTCCGGGCTGGGGAAAATGATGCACGGGTGCATCACGATCGAGATACGGATATCGCGGAATCACCTCCACTGTTGGGGGTCACCATTTTTAGAAAAGCTACAAATTCACTTTTCCAAAAATGCTAACGTCACCCCGATGAACAGTGACTATCCTGCTGGCATGTGGGACTAGGGCCCACTGTCAGCCTCTTCTTCTTCTTCCTCCGACTACCTCCGCTTCTCCTGCGGTGTTGCTGCTCCGAGCGGAGCTGGGGCTACGCGCATCTAGCCCATAGGGCACTCGAGACCCTACGACAGTAGTGCGCGGCGGGCACGGGTCGGTGCGGCGAGTGCTCTCGCATCGCGGGCCATCACCGATGGCCTCGCGGATTCGCTTCGGGGGCACCGGTGGTCGAGCGGCAAGGCTCCTGGACCTCGCTCACCGTACACCGGGCTCGGGCTATAAAAGACGGCGACGCAGCTACTGGTAGCTCACGCCATGCCGCTCTACTATCTCTTCGGCTTGGAGGAGCTGGAGCCACGGTCCTCTGGCGAGGTCGTGATCCTGAAGCTGCTACGGTGCCTGCTCGCTGGGCTGCTAGTTGCGTTGGTCGGCTCGTCGCTCTTGCTGTGGGCGGTCACCCGGCAGGAGCGAGCTCGCGAAAGGGAGGCCAAGGATGCGGCAGCTCGGGAGCGGGACGACGATGGCGTGGCGGCTGGTGGTCCTCTAAGCTTGTTCCACCGTCGCTTCGAAACGGTGGAATGAGAAGGGCTGCGGCGAGGTGAGGCAGCGGGCGGCCAGATGTCACGTAAAGTGGTGACGGCGGCGCCACTGTCTCGGAGGCTTGGAGGGGTCGGAGCGGTTCTGGCAACGCGAGGGTCTCGCCTCTGGTCGCTCCTCATCGAGTAACAACCAGGCTGGACGGGCATCAGGGTAGGACCCGGGTCTGTAATTGTACTGGGAGGGTTGCAAGGCTTTTGCCGCAATAAAATTCTCAGATTTTATCCGAGATTGCGACTGGCTCTGGGACTGGGTTCAGGGGCTGGGAATATTGCCTCTGAATCCGGGTCAAAGGTCTGGCAAAACGGGGTATGCAAAGAAGGGCGGGAGATGTGTCCTTGCATTCCATCCGGGTACTGGGGTGATCATACCCATGAGGAATGAATCTCGCGCGGGCGCGAGCGTGCAATGTGCCAACAACAAACTCAAACCAGCATACACGCAATTACAAGAAAAACACATCAAATCAAACCACACTAAGATGTTTTAATGCCAGTGGGTATATGTACTCTGGGGTTACATATACCTAAACCAGCTCGAATTTATTACGGACTCCGAACGAGTCCAAGGTTAAGGGTGTAAGTGCTCTACTGATTACAAACATCTTGGAAAACCATCGTCAACTTTGTTAAACATTTCTGCTTAACAGGGGACAGATGCAACAGAGGCACAAAAAAACACGGCATACATAGAGCATTACAACCACAGACGATACAAGCATCACACGCAACACAAGCAACAGAAACAAGCGCGACATGACTACGCACCTCACGACAACCACTCACTCGGAACTACGGTTCCCATCCTCTGGAGAGGGCGGAAGACCAGCTAGGGAACATCTAAAGAACTAGCCTAGCTCAGGCTCTCCTGGAGGACGCAGGCTGAGATGCTTCCCGAAGTGAAGTAACTCGGCTAGTCGGGAATCAACTCCTGGGGAAGCGGCTGGATCTTGCTGGAGCAGACCTTGCCGATACAGCTGAAGGATGGTTCGGTTGGTGGGGTCGGGGTAGATAGTGCCTAGGTTGCACTCGTCCACGGGCTGGGAGGGTAGCACCACTTGAGAGGGTGGCACGACCTGAGAGGATAGCGCTGGGTTTGGCAGCAGGGCATCGACGGCTCGAGAGGAACCTTGGCGTCCTGCGCGGTACGCGGCTCCAACAGCTTGCATTATGCCACTATCCATGGCTTTGAACTCCCCAAGAATGCCGCCGAGCAGTAGTCCCTGGGCGGTGCTGAACTGAACCAGGCGAACTATTGCCGGGTCGGCTTCCTTGGTGGTGTCGGCAAGCTCGCAACCAAAGCTTGACACATTCGGGAAGTAGCAGAACTCCCGCATCTCCCCGATCTGCGGAAACTTGAATCGGAGGCGACTGACAGCTTCCGCGACAGCTGCCTGAATGGCCAACGCTGAAGTGGGCATGGGCTTGCCCTCAAAGGCTACGGGCTCTCCAATCTTATCGTGGCCAAGGTGGATGAACACTTTTTCACAATATCGGCAAAGGCGAGGGACAGGATCGGATTGGAACACCTGGTAATCGGGGTTAACAACACACACAAGGGCTTGGGTAAGCATTTCCCAAAGGAGGCGGGGAAAACCAGCATGGTTGACCGCCGAGGTCTTGCTATGAAAGGTTGGGGCTTTGAAAAAGCTGGACATGGTTTCCAGGGGAAACTGGCTGGGGTTCTCGGGTGGTCTGGCTTACTTAGCGGGGAATGCTGCAGCAAGGAGGACGGGGCTTTATAAGCAGCAAGGCTGGGGCACACAGGCATGGCAGAGATCTTTCTCAGACAAAGAGAAGGATACGCCTGGCACGGCAAAATACTAGGGTTGGCTGGGGTCCAATCCAAGGGTAGCTAGGTGGTAGGTCCACTGGTTAGGCAGGCGTCAAATCCGAGTACGTCAACTGTTAATATACAGTGGCCATGCCGGATTCCACGGGATAGGGCCACACTATGGGGCTCACTATCGGTCTACCTACCGATGGGACGACTCTGAGCCGAACAATAAAACCGACAAAGACGGAGCAAACAACAAACAAAAGGCACCAAGAAGCAAACATAGATCGACATCTACGGGCTATCCACACGTGGATGCAAATCCACTAACTTAGCGCACTCGATGCCTCTCTAAGGATTTAGAAGCAAAATCACACAATGCTCCTGGTAGCAATTGGCGTAAAGCTTCTACAACTTCCTCAGGGAGAACATCAAACTCACCGCATGACCATAGCCAAGGTGGCTTAGTCAACTAGTCTATGGTTGTTTGAGGAAAGATGGAACTGGAGTTTCCCAAAGGAAACTAGACATAAGGGAAGATATACCTCAGTTAGCAAGAAGGGTGAGGATATCTGGCTTGCCTAGAGGGTTTAAAGGCTCACGGTCATTGCCCAGTGCGATAATTTCACACCGGAGACGAATGCCATGAGAGTCGGGGCATAGATGAGAGGGAAATCCTATGACATTGTCTTTTGATCAATAGTAGCCGGGCCGGTTTGGCAAAGATGGCTGAAATCCATCTGGGCTTTCTACTGAGCAAGAGACAATGAATCCAGCTAGGGGTAACCTACAGTCAGCCTGGCTGCTCTGATACCATGTTTGTGACACCCCGCCTGAATACCACTGTAAACAGACGAGTGTCGCCCACACACCAGCCCAGGAATCACTCTGGTGGGCGCGCTTACAACACGTACCAAGAACATAGGCACAACTGTAAAGGATTCATAAGACAAAGTGGCTTGAATCAATACATTACCACCATAGATGGTTCATTACAGAGATGGGGGCAGCGGAATAATAATGGTCTACGGCAACACGGACTTGGAGCGGCTCCAATCCACAGGGATCTCACTGGGTTACTCTTCCTAGCTCGCAAACGCTCGACTCTTCCTAGGGAAAGCGGATCCTTAGATAAACCTGAAAATCTGGCTACGCGAATAGCCAGGGATGAAAGCCATGTGAGTACGGTTGAATGTACTCGCAAACAAACAATCCAAGTAACATATACAACAAGCAAAGCAATCCATGTCATTCAATCATGCCTTAAGTTATTAGAGTGATATAAGTTATCATGGCATAGCAGGTTAAGCAATATTAATAATCATGGCATAAGCAATATTAACATGATGAATCTGAACAATATTAACATGATGAATCTAGCACGCTATTAAGAGCAAAACCAGAGCAATAACAATCAACATATGGAATGATCAATATCATCATAATGAAATGAGCATTTACCATGATTGAGACTAGTGCAAACAACACATGGAACACTCATGATCATCGCATGACCATGCAGCTTACCTCGGAGTCATTACCGACTCCACCTTCTAGTGACGGGTCATCGCATGACCACTCAACGGATTAGGTGTCCTTATGTTACCACCCAATCATGACCACTCCACGGATTAGGTGTCCTTATGTTACCACCCAATCATGACCACTCCACGGATTGGGTGTCCTTATGTTACCACCCAATCATTGCATGACGAGCATCTCAACATCATTATTATACCGGTTTGTGTTGACCATAGTGTGACCTAGTACGAACTGTGTCCCATGACCGAGGATGCTGCTATTCGAATAGATTGTGACTCTGCAGAGTTTGTGCACGTTACCCACATTATGGAGTTCTTCCTCCACCCGGCACTCCGGAACTTGTCCCACCGGATCCTTGGAACTCGTTCCGAAATATTGGGCTAGGTCATCTCCAACGAAACTCGACTACCGCGTAACCTCCCTACGGTATCACCGACACACGGTCTTGGGTATCCCTGTGGTTAGGTGTCCTACGTTACCACCAGAACCACTCGGACACCTTGTGGCAAACTGTCCCAACGGGGACTCCCGGGTAAACACTATGGATGTCGAGATTATCAGCACCTACCGGGCCAGGGTAGCGTGTGTGCATAACCTCCCCTCTTTGGTGATATCCGTAAAAGGCACTTCGATAGCACGAGTTAAGGCCCGCCCATACAGACAAATGTGGCTGCACGGTTAAGCTCGGTTCGGTGGCACTTGGTCAACGATTATTATGTTCATCAAGTTTTAGCATTAGTTCTTGCAGCATAAATTGACCAAGGCAACATGGCAGGAACATAACACTACCACCAAACACGTGCAACCACTAGCATGGCATGGTATGCATCTAGTAAGCATGGATATTAAAGCATGAATAACGTCAACACATGTAAAACTACCGGCATAATCATCATATAATAAACATGAACAACATGGGCATGATCCTAACCAGTAAACATGGCATGATCATTATCATATCAAGTAGACATGTATGAACAACACAAGCATGATACTTACGAGTGAACATAGCTTGACCGACATAAACATATCACGTAAGCATGGCATAAGCATGTCAAGTCAAGTTAACAGCTCAGCGTTTAGTTCATCATTAAAGCAACATGATGATATCACATTTTAAACACACAAGAACAACACAGCACAATTCTTAGAGCATATATCAGATGGCTTGCTTGCCTGGGGGGTGTTGATGAATACGCCGGACGGACGTGCGATCACCTTCCGAAAAGATCAGACGGGACCGACAGTTCTCCGGCGAAGCCTAATGATATGCGGGGGAAAAAGGGTAAATCTCACAATGCCAAAACATCGTGAAACTTATACCAACGGGACGAGCTAGGAAAACTGAGAACCTGGGATTTTGAATCACCGCAATCGGAGTTACGGTCGCGGAGATACGGTCGTTCATTCGATAAGCAGCAAACGGGGCTTATCGGGTGAACGTCCACGATTAAGGCCTTTCGGATCTGGAGAGAGAAAACGTCTCGGCCGGAATACGCTTTCCTAAAAGGAAAGCGCACTTCTAGCCGCAGGAAAGCGTATTTTCACCTGAAGCGGCAGCTTAGTACGTCTTCCCGCGCTGAAAACGTATTTCCTGGAATACGCGAGCGCAGGTCTGTGTCTCCGGTGGATGGCAGGTGGGGCCCACCTGTCGGGTGCTCTGCTTCCTCTGCTTCTCATCTCGCGGCATGGAGACAGGGGAGGCTTGGCCGGCGGGGTAGAGCAGCGCGGCGGCCGGGCGGTGGCCACGCCGGCTGCTCCAGCGGCGGGGCGGCGTACTGAACGGCGGATCCGCACTCGCCGGGGTGCTGCGCCGAGGTGGGAGGCAGAACCGGCCTGCCCAGGCGGGGAAAGGCGGCTCCGGCCGGGCCGGAACGGCGGCGACGGCGGCCTCTGGCCGGCTGCGCGCGTCGGGGGAGGCACGGGGAGCTGCGGCTCCGTTGACTCGGGTGGCAGGCTGGAGGGAGCTGGAGAGGAGGGGCGCGACGGCCAAGGTCGTGGCCAACGGTGGTCGTGGCGATGAGGCAAGCCGGGGGCGGCCAGGAGCTCGGGGGATGGGGCTGCTGCTGGCTTCTGCTGGGAGAGGGGGCTGCGGGGCAGTCCGATTTATAGTCAGGGGAGGGCTCGAGCGAGATCTCGATGTCTCCAGAGCCATGGCCACGCGGCGACCAGGCCTTGGAGAACACGGCGTCGGCACAAGCGTCCAGTGGCTACAAGGCGAGGGGCAGAGCACGTGGGGTCAGTCTTTGAGTGGGGAGAACGCAGGACATTCTCGGACACGAAGAAGACGCCATTGGAGATAAGGATCCAGTACAAGCACTTAGTTGGACACGAGCTGGACAGGCCACATGCGTGGTCACCAAGGCCAACACGTGTCCCAGGCGTGCAAATGACCAGGGACCATGTCAACTGTGTGAGGTGACTCCTCAGGAGATGGAATCACTCACTTGGAAGGGCATGCATGGAATGGAGCTCTGAAAGTGACATGACTGAGGTTGGACCAGCAAGGTGTTTGTGTTGAACTGGGGGAGGTACACCTGGTGAAATGGGATGAAACTTGTGTCATAGCAATCTTATCCATAGGTGATTACCTCTGCCAAGTTGGATCTCAAATGGACCACTGTACATACCACTTCCTTTACAAATGCACCAACTAGGCAGAAGGTGTTTGTGCTGTGGTGTGGCTAGCACACTGGTCCCCTTGGCTTGAAATTTGACAGGGCTTCATCATACACTAGGATAAGTATGTACACAAAATTTCAGCTCAAATGGAGAAGGCTAGATTGCACTTCCTTCACAAAGTTGCCTGCTGGACAGAAACTTTGGGAAGTTATTGTGCATTACTGGCTTGGCCTTTGGGGCTCAAACCTGGTACAACACCATGACATGGTCAGGGGAAAAGGCACAAAAAGTTTGGGAGGCAATGGGAAAAGATAAATAACACTTCCTTTGGAAAGTGTCATTCTGCCCTGAATTTGGAAATGGAAGCTATGCTCAAACATTGAACTATGGAACCCCATGTTTTGATAGAAATGGCCATGAGTTGGATACTAGGAGCTCCACAATTCATTTGAGCACAAATGGGGCAACCAAAATGGTAGCTCCTTTGCAAATGGGCTAAAAGGGAATTATTGGCTTTATAAAGAAAACACAATTTCCTTTATTCCATTCTAGCCAATAACTTTGGGAGAGGTCAAGAGGATCACCAAGATCATCTCCACAAGTTTATACAACCTTTAGAGATGTCTAGGTATCTTCCGGGATTTAATTCCATAAATTGGCAAAAATGGAATTAAGCCGGTATGAAGAACATTGCACCTGACGTGGCAATATCCTTGCATATCCGGGATCGAGGGTCTGTAGAGGGATCTTGCCTTGCAAAGGGGCAGAGAAAAGGGTTGCAAGGTCAAGGATTGTCTGGATTCTTCTGGTAATATACTAGACTCCAAGGGAAAAAGATCAGGAGAAAAAGCTAGGAAGGATTAACAACACAAAAATCGATAACCCGATTTTTGGGGTGTTACATAAATCACACAAACTCTCTAATCCAGGAATTTTAACATCAAGATGTGTCAATAACATGTTCTTCCTAGAGAGAGCATCAGCAACAACATTATCTTTCCCTTTCTTATATTTGATGATGTAGGGAAAAGACTCAATGAACTCAACCCACTTAGCAAGACGCCTATGCAAGTTAGATTGGGCTTTCAGATATTTCAAAGCTTCATGATCAGAATGTATGATAAATTCTTTTGGCCACAAGTAATGTTGCCAAACCTCAAGAACTCGAACAAGTGCATACAATTCTTTATCATAAACATGGTAATTCAATCTAGCACCAGAAAGCTTCTCACTGAAATAAGCTATAGGTCTACCTTCTTGCATCAAGACACCACCAATGCCTATACCACTAGCATCACATTCAACTTCAAATTGCTTAGTAAAATCTGGTAATGCAAGTAATGGTGCAGAAGTCAGGAAACGTTTCAACTCATCAAATGCAAGGTCTTGGGCAACGCCCCAAACAAAAGGCACACCTTTCTTAGTCAATTCATTCAACGGTGCAGCAATAGTACTAAAGTCTTTCACAAAACGTTGATAAAAACCAGCAAGACCGTGAAAACTTCGTACTTGACTAACATTCATGGGAGTAGGCCAATTTTGAATTGCTTCAATTTTTGAAGAATCTACTTCTACCCCATGCTTAGATACAACATATCCCAGAAATATGACCTGATCTTTTGCAAATGTGCACTTCTCAAGATTAGCATATAATTTAGCATCACGCAACACTTGCAAAACTTGTTAAATATGATCAGCATGTTCAAATTCATTGCGGCTGTAAATAAGTATATCATCAAAATACACAACCACAAAATGTCCAATAAACTCTCACAAAACATGGTTCATTAATCTCATGAAAGTACTAGGAGCATTAGTAAGACCAAAAGGCATAACTAACCACTCATATAATCCGAACTTAGTTTTGAAAGCAGTTTTCCATTCATCCCCTTCTTTCATCCTAATTTGATGGTATCCACTACGCAAATCAATTTTAGAGAAAATAGCAGCACCACTCAATTCATCAAGCATATCCTCTAAACGTGGAATAGGATGGCGATATCGAATAGTGATATTATTTATAGATCTACAATCTACGCACATACGCCATGTACCATCTTTCTTAGGAACCAAAATAACAGGAACATCACAAGGGCTAAGACTGACACGAATATACCCTTTATCCAGAAGCGCTTGTACTTGTTGCTGAATTTCCTTCGTTTCTTGGGGATTGGTCCTGTATGGTGCCCGGTTGGGAAGTGTAGCTCCCGGAATAAGATCAATGTGGTGCTCAATACCACGCAAGGGTGGTAATCCTGCTGGAACCTCCGCCGGAAACACATCATCATAATCCTGCAAAACAGTAGACACAATAGGAGAAAGAGGATGATTATCATTAGAAATCAAAACCTCGCCTTTGTACATAAGCACAAGTGGCATGGCTGCAGGATCCTCACTAAATTCTCTCATGTCTTCTTTGGTGGCTAATGTAAGCAAACTAGTCTCTCTCACTTTTCGTTATAATATCACTCACAGCTATTACATTGTTCTCTCGTGTTGGTTCTACATTCACCTCTACCTTCTGATGAGACTCACTCACAATTTGCTGTGGGGACATAGGATGGAGATTAACTTGATCAACAACAACAACTGAGATAATCTTAATATAACTTGATCAACGTGTGTATGTGCCTTGACTGCTTCTTCTTCGTCGGGATGCGAAGAGGAGGACAAGGATAGGATAGGTGTTATGTTTGCGTAAGTAGCT
Source organism: Bromus sterilis (assembly GCA_950022295.1). Taxonomy (NCBI): domain Eukaryota; kingdom Viridiplantae; phylum Streptophyta; class Magnoliopsida; order Poales; family Poaceae; genus Bromus; species Bromus sterilis. Next base: position 210,002,611 of record OX465598.1, on the reverse strand, counting down.
GATAGCAAGACTTCTTGGAGGCGATTCCTCATCGAATGCTTGGCTTCTTATCTTACTCTCTAGATCGTTAGCCACTTCATAAATGCTAGTGCGGCAGCAACCTCACCACTTACCCCATCCTTACCGTAAACTACTAGTTGTCCTAGAATGACGAGTGATGAAGTCCTTGCTGGGTCAGATGACCACTACAGTTGGATGCTGAGTACTTCTGTACTCATGATACTACCCCCAAACTCTTTTCAGGGTTCTTGATCGACAACAGGTATGGTGATCGACTTTTCACGTGGAGACTCGACGACGACTAGTTAGGCGGATCCCAGCGGAGGGCCTGGACCCGTGTGGTTATGGGATCGATGATTTTACCTTTGCCACTAGGCATTTGATTGTAGTCTGTACTCAGACATATACCTTCCGCTGATGTATTGTATTTAAGGAAGTTGTATGCCGATTGTATGAAATGTTGTATCCTTGTATCTGTAATGTTGTGATATCATGTGGGAAATCCGGGGCATATGGCAGTGTCATATGTCGCGGTGGGACCGATATGTGCTTCGTCCCCGGATCTGGATGGAAACGTCTAAATCTGGAATAGTACCGCATATCGGGCCTTACACAAGAGCAGCTGGCTTCTTGGCCATAGAACCATTGGAGGCTGGCTTGGAAAATGAAGATGACGCCCGAGTATTGGCACCATAGTTCTCCATAGGCACGGCAGACGGTGTCCTTAGAGAAAATCTTCTAGATGATGTGTATTTGTCCTTCAGTTGTGCCTCTTCTGCAAGCTGTGATTCATCCTCCCTTGCAAGATGCAATAGATCATTCATAGTATAGTATTGGTGATGCCGGACAATACTCTTGATGTTAAATTTCAGTCCATGGAGAAAACTTTGCATTGTCATCTCAACCTCTTCACGGACTCGTGCACATTGCAGCAACATCTCCATCTCCATATAATATGCATCAATGGACATAGTACCTTGCTTCAATTGTTGCAATTTATCAAAAACTATCCGCAAGTAATTAGTGGGAACAAACCGAGCTTTCATGGTCGCCTTCATGTCATGCCATGTACGAATAGGCTACCCATCGGTTTCTTGTATCTCGGTCAAAACACTCTCCCACCAACGCAAGGCATAACCGTCAAACTCGAAAGAAGCAATCTTGATCTTCTTGTCCTCCGAATAATCATGCAAACGCCATAACTTTTCCATCTTAAGTTCCCATGTGAGGTACTCTTCCACATCCGTGGAAGCTTCAAATTTGGGGATGTTAAACTTGGGCTTACTCAAGACATCTTCTTCCTGAATGGGTAGACGGCGCGCACCAAACCCAAGTGGAGGTTGGCGAACCGGCCCTTGAGCACCACGCCCACGGCCTTGATTGCCCCTGAAATCAGCATTGTCGCCATGGACACTGCCATCATCTTCCTGAGCGTAAGGTGGGCGTTGTACAATAGATACTTGTATGCCAGTGACAGATGTTGTCATTTTCTGTAGGCTCTGCTGTATAGAAACAAGTTGTTGTTGCATAGTGGTGACTGCAGCTTCAGTCGCGTCCACTTTCAGTTGGATCGCTTGAATTTGTATCAATCGCATCAGCGGATTTAGTAAACAGCCCAGTAGAGTGATCACGGAGACCTTAATATGCCTCCCATGTAACTAGCGCATCCTTGTCCTGTTTCTGCATCACATCAAAACCACTTTGAGACATGATTAGTAGGTTAGTGCACTAAATCAAAATATTTTCGTGGACACTCGCAACTCACTCAAAACTGACAAGAAAAGGTGAATCTTACCTTTCCAAAGTGAATAGTAATGCGTACCCGTTCGTATGGAGGACTAGTGCACGGATGTGATGAAGTGAATACCCGAGTAAAAGAGTGAACACACGACAAAGCAGGATATATGTGGTAGAGCTATAGGTATGGCACCCTAACTACACCAAAGTCAAGTCCTAGTGCTGATCGTGTGATACAAACCCAAGGAAAAACTCACACAGTGGAGACCAAAGAAGACATGCCTATCAAAAGATCACCACGATGATATGTCCTTTCTAGCACTTGTACATCTCTTTGCACTCTTGGATAACTCTTTGTGATCACACTTCTTTCTCTCTTTTTTTGAAACTTTTCTCTTTTTCGCTTTTTTTCTGACACTATTCCAAACTTGACGAAGATTGCTACAGTATAGCTACAGTAACTTTTCTCTTTAGGCCACAATATGTCACACCGCGGAGAAACTTTCGGGAAGATCACAACGAAACAGCAAACTATAACAATGACTCTGATGCAATCTAAGTTATGGAAAAACTAGAAACCCAAATATTTTTGTATGGCTTTTTCTGGATAGGAAGAAAACAAAATAAATCTAAAGGATGGATTAGGTGGATGCTTACCGAGGAAACACTGGAAATCTGATACCAAGATGATATGGGGTGGCCCGATCTTCTCAGTAAGCGAGCGGTGAATATGAGGGCGATGATAGATAACTTGTATGTAGCCGATGAATTCTCCTCGCTAGATCCCTGTTGCCAATGCGACAGCTCTCTACCCTTTGGATATTCACAACTTCACACACTTTCGCAACGTAGCCGTCGACCACGAGACGGTAATTTGCAATCTACTAATTCCCAGTGGAACAACAGATCACACAAAACTTGCAGTAGCAACACTTCAGATCGATACGAATTGAAGTATATGATTCAAGATGAAAGCTTGGAGCTATTCTCAAGAACTAGGGTTTATCTAAATGTGGTCTAACCCTAAAACTCGCAGGGGGTCCGGTATTTATAATATAAGGGGTGTCAAACTCGGATACAAGGCCGCAGCCCTTCAGATCTGCGTGCAGGCAGTTCGGACGTCCGATGGGTTTCGGACGTCCGATGTGTCAGACGTCCGATGTGTCGGACGTCCGAAACGTGTCGGAAGTCCGGTTGTTTTGACTACGAGGGGCGTCGCGAAGGTCTTCATGTCGGACGTTCGTTCCTTGTCGGACATCCGTCGTGTCGGACGTTCGAATCCCGTCGGATGCCCGCCGAAAATAGCAACCCTTCTGTAACTTGAAGTCATCGAGGCGTCCTAGTTCCTAGCCTCCGATGTCGGACGTCCGAAATGCGTCGGACGTCCAAAAGTTGGAGCTTCTTTTATCTTCTCCTCCTTCTGGATCCTCGTCTTCGTCATGATACCTGATAATGCAAACATACAAAGATTTAGGCAGTATAAAGTTCTCAGTACATGACATATCAGAATCTATTAAGAGCGAGTTCACCTGTTGTTCTATCAACTTTTCACGAGCTCTTGTAATAGGTCATATTCTGATTTCATCATCCTTCTTCTTTGTTGAATCAACTTGTTCTTGATGACGAACTGGAGATGTGTTGGTAGTAGGTAGGTCCTCATCACTTATTCTCCTTAGATTTGAGTTTGTCAGGTTGAAGTTTCCTAACATAAGCCTCACAACACCAAACCTTCAGGTGAGACTACGCAGGCTTCTTGCCATACCATTCCTCAAATGGGGTTGTCCTTACGGATTTGGATGGTGTAACACCCTCAATGTCATGTAACAGTAATCACTCTTGCTAATGACAATTACTGTTACTAATCCTTGCCTTGATCATCCTTGCAATTGATCATTTCAAAATGTCGTTTGTTGTTATTAAAAACAAAGTGCTAAATAAAACATTGTCAAAAAACTTTGCAACCAATTTTGTCAAATGCCAAATAATTGGTGGATCATGTCCATATGGATATGGGAATTTATTAATCTTTAAATTAATTCAAACAAATATAAACAACAACCAAACATGGCATTTAATGAGTTGCAGCTCAAAAACAAATAGCAAATGATTTTATTTACTCCCCAAACTTCTTGTGGCACTACTATATATTGGAACACAAATGTAGCAACAAGTTTCACACGTGGAAAAAATCATTTGATTGCAAATAAAAATAGAACAATAGGTGAACACAGCAGGTAGAATAGAAAAAAAGGAAAAAGCATTGTCTTGTGCCCGGGGAAAAATCCATTCGGCCCAGGGCAACTTTCCCCCCACCAGGCCCAGCCCGCCTGCGCCTTCTCCTTCCTCGCTACAGTGGAGGTTGGCCATGGCGTGGAGGCCATCCAATCGCCATGGGCACTATTGGTCGCTGTGGAAGCCATCCACGGAATCCCCGACGAGGGTAAGTACCCCTGCACCCTTGGAACCCTAGCCCCCTCCCCTTTATCCCCCGTGCCACCCTCTCGTCTCGCTACAGCTCGTCCGAGCCCGCCGGTCGCCGCTGTAGGTGAACAGCCGCGGACAACGACAACGACGGCCCGCGCCACCTTGTATGAGAGTCTTCCCGTAGATGTCCATGTCTCCTCGCATCTTGAATCGAGCTCGGACGCCTCGTGGACAATGCATCTCACCGTCCTCTTCCGCCACGGCCGTTGCGCCTCACCGAGCAATACGTCGTCGTAGCCGCACCCCAGGCCTCCTCGAGCTCCCCATCCGCCTCACGGTGACCTGCTCTTCGCTCCCCAATTCGTGCTCCGAATCGAGCCCTTTGTTGACATTTTCCATGGACGCACGCTCCGGCCTCCGTTGCTTGTCGTCGTGGACCTCGCTCTGAACCATTTCAGCTCGCGTTTCTGACACGATTGGATGCGGCGCTTTGCACTGAACACGTATGATCAAACGACGCCCAAAATGGTGCCTCATAGCGTGTAAACGGTCACCGGAGTTGGCTACTGTGCCGCGCCGCCGTGTCCTATGCTCGTCGCCGGTGAGCACGGGCCTCGCTAGCATCAACCTTTGACACTGAAAGTGGGACCTGTCCCTTTTAATTAAGCTTCTAATTGATTCCAAATGAAAATAACCTAGTTAGACTTACTTGTGGGCAGAACCCTTTGACTAACTCACCGGATTAATTAAAACAATAATTAAAACTGGAGTCTATGACTGTTGGGCCCCATAGGATGAATTAAGTTTAAATGAAAATAGAAATAGAATTAGTGTATGACATGTGTGCCTTCTTTGTATTTTCTAATTAAATAAAATGATTTAACTGCCACTATCCATGATATATGGGTCCACCTTGTCAGTACATTTTTGGATAATGTTTGGATTTAATAATAAAAGAAAATCCAGAAATTCTTTTAAATGATTTAAAACTTTAGAAATTAATATCTTTTAATCCGTAGCTGAGATGGAAAAACTTTATGCATAAAAATTGATCAATAGAATACAACAAATAAGAATACACTATCCATACGTCCACCACAGCCCTCCAGCGTACCGAACATGGAACCTTCCCCCTCCGGATCGTGTGTCGATAATCACCCGGAGCTGGCAGTTCATCCCCGGATGAATTCCCGCTCCGAGCCAAACGCTTTGTACTGCGTTAGAACAACGTTAACATTGCATCTGTCATGTCATGCATCTTTTTGCATATGCTTGCTTTATATTTACTGTTTCTCCCCCCTTTTTCTCCGGTAGAACCCGCGATTTACGCCGACTACACCGTTCCTGAGTATGACTACGTCGTCGACGACCGTACCCCTACCGTCAAGCTTCTAGGCAAGCAGAGCCATTTTCCTTCCCCAGATATCGCCTAACTTTTCCGTAAATTTCTTGCACTAGGCATTGATGCTGCTACGTTGCTTACCTATTCAATTGCATAGCCTTTCATTGTTGCCCCTTGATGTACCTTCCTTTATCCTATGCTGCCTATTAATTATATATAATATGTTCAGCAGTTGGTCTTGTGCATTGCTAGACAACTAGGATTAGATAGTGGGCCGGGATCACTCTGGGGAGTTAACGCGGATACAAATTATTATATAACTGCCATAGGTACGGTACAGAGCAGACACCGCCAAAGGCCCCTACCACGGCCCTGCCGAGCCACATCAAGTGTGAGCTATCGAGGAGTAATCCTTGTACTCCACTCGTTGCTGACTCTGTAGTGCCGACCTAGGGTCCCGAACCACGGTTGTCCTTAAAGGTAAGAAGTCGGGCGACCCAACGGTACCCGCGAGTGGTATTGTGACGGGACGACAGGGAGAGTACTTCCGATGTACTGGTGTTCTTGGACCCTGACCGTTGTCCGTGAGAGTTACCAAACCACGAAAGTCGAGCTCTTCCAAGAGCACACGCGAGATAAGGTAAGGAGACGGTTCACCTTGTCGGTAACCACAGAGCTTTGATGGGACGATAGGGCAGGCCCCGATGCACTAGTGGTCCTGATTGTTGTTCGTTGTCCGTTGTGTTACTAGTTGGGCAACGATAGCGGTTTCCTGCGAGCTAATAATAAAATGCTTAAATGGGTCAGGTGGATGACTTGAGTGGGTCGATGTTCCCTATCCGCGCTACCTCCATGTGGGGTTATGGTGTGGGCCCTCCGCGGCGTTCATTCTATCGAAATCTCTTCAAACATCAGATTTACCTCAGGCTGATTGTCGGGCTTGGACCTCCTACTCCGGTAGTGGGAGGTGGGTCTGCTTCATCGTCCAGTCACATAACATGCAGAAGTGCATCAGGGCAAGGGTCCAAAGTCCCTGCGTACTTAGGATTTAGACCGGCGGATGGCCTCTCTGCTGAGCCTAGGTAGGACTACGTCGTGTCGGATAGCCTCGATGGGGTGTTCCCTAACAAGACGCCACCTTGGAGATCCGAGCATGTAGGGTAAAATTAGTACAAACCATGCAGGGAAGATAATCTATACGAATAGTCGTGCCCACGGTATAAGACACTTTATGTTGAAGCCAGACTCTACTACTAAAAACTAATACTACTAAACTGATTGGTTCTGGGTTTTCTTCCTAGCAGGGGAGTCAAGGAAGAATTCTCGGAGGCATTGATAATTGTTAATTATTAAAACTTACTATTATACAATGCTGCAGCTAATTCTGCTGCATTGTTACTTTATGCTTTATATGAACTGTTGGTCGTTCTCTTCTTGTGCTACAAGACTCGTCGGAAGATGCTAGTCTTTGATAGGCCTAGCTTCTTATCCTTATTCTGGTTTTCTGCAATTCAGTCCACTATATAGCCTCCCCTTTCCATTGATACAAATGCATAAATGCTTAGTAGCCGGACATAAGACTCGCGGGTATGCTAGATACTCACCCTTGCTTTATTTCCCCCCTTTGTTTTATATACCCTGATTGCTACCATTAGACATCGGAGCTCAGGAGAAGGAGTACCCCGGAGGTGCCTACTACGACGTCGAGTTCCCCGTTGACCAGGAGTAGTTTGCAGGTTCCCAGGCAGGAGGCCTTGCCTTTTCGATCTATTGTTATTTGTGCTAGCCTTCTTAAGGCAAAACTTGACTCACTATGTCTGTACTCAGATATTATGGATTGTATAACTTATGTATTCGGATCCTCGTGATCCTTGGTTTGTAACTTAAAGATTTATCTTATTTGTGTCTAGTGTTGTGCTGTGATATTCTCATCATGGCACCCTGATTTCGATCGTGTACCCTGCGTGTATGATTACAGTACACAACTTGATTTTGGGGGCGTCATAAGTTGGTATCAGAGCCGAATACATGTAGGAAACCCCTTTCTCACTTATTGGTCGAAGTTGAGTCTAGTCTTTGCAAAACTAATGGACTAACACCGATGTTGTGGCTTACATGCCCACATTGCAAACTGGGTGGTATTAGGATCTTTTTTCTCCGTACCTTTACTCTGGGATTCTACTCTCTTATCCTTTCGGGAAATTTTGCTAACTCTGACATTAGGATCTCGTGGTCGCATCTACCCGGAGAGTTGGATTATCCACAACATTCCCCGCCATTGCTATACTCGGTGTACCATCTTTTCCATGATAACCCATTGTTATTATTGGGTATCACCGTTGTTGTCGACATAATTAACAAGTTGACCGCTGATGAAGCTTGCACCGAGATTGTTTTCCACCTGACGTTCTGCTTCTAAAACCTCTATCGAGTCGTCTCGCAGGAAGTTCGGACCAGTATCCCGGACCGTTGGATCCCCTTTATCATTCAGGGCAGGCCGCACGTTCACTGGCTTATTTCCTGTGGCCAACAGTTTTCTTGCGACGTGATTGACATAGCCTTTGCTATGTCATGTTGTGTATTCCTACCGCGGTCTACGCGCCGCCTACTGTGTCCTCTGTCCTTCATTTCTACGACATTATGGTGTCCGATTTTGACTGACTATGTGTGTGGATTTGTATGTCTTAAATGACTACTCTTATATATCCTCTCCACTGTTTCTCCATTGTCTCATTTCCTCATGCTTGTTCCCGTAACACGCTAAATTATCATCCCTAAAATACCCCTGTTAAATTTTAGCAGGATGGCTGGTCGTGGTGGTAGTGGTCGGGGTGCCAACGGTCCACCTCCACCGCCAGACTACATGGCCGCAATGATACAGCAGTTTCAGATGAATCAAGTGTTCATGCAAGGAGTTATAGATCATCTCCAGAATCAGAACCAGCATCAGAACCATCAGCATGGGATTGATCTTCATGTGTTCGTGTGACTCAATCCCCCTACCTTCCACCAACCTGAACAACCGTTGGAAGCCGATGATTGGCTCCGCGACATCACTCGTCAGCTGGAGTCTGCTGGAGTGAATGCTGCCAACTACGTCACCATCGCGAAGTATTTCCTGAGGGACCCCGCTTCACAGTGGTGGGACACCCACAAGAGCTCGCTAGCTGAAGGGACAGTCGTCACATGGAATGATTTCAAGGCTGCTTTCCGTGATCGTTACATCCCCCAGGCGGTCATGAACCGTATGAAGGCCGACTTCCGCAACCTCGTTCAGGGCAGTAAATCTGTCGAGGCATATCAGAGGGAATTCCTCCAACTCTCTCTCTCTATGAGGCAAATGACCTCCTCGATGATGCAAGTAAGCAAGAGAAGTTCCTTGATGGACTCAACCCAGATCTCCAGATTGCCCTTGCCTTGCATGTATTCCCCGACTTATCCACACTGGTGAACCAGACTATTACTCTCGAGACCGCTCAGTTCAAGTACAAGGGTTCGCAGAAGCGCTATCGTGACACTGGCTCATCTTCGGGCGCAGCACAGAAGCATCGCGTTTGGATCCCGCACAGCGTGTATCGTCCAACTGCCCCTGCACCAAGGCCGTCATATGCTGCACCCTGTCTACCTCCGCCACCGCCGAGACAACCTAATGCTAAGATTTCTCCGCCTAACGCTGCACCCCTCCGTTCTCAAGATGGATTGTGCTTCAAGTGCCGTCAGCCAGGTCACATTTCCAAAGACTGCCCCCAGCGACAGAATCAACTGGTAGTTCACCCTGCTGGCTGCGGAAATGGTCGTGGCAACAACAGGACCCCCAACTATAATATTGGGTCTACTGCCGATGCTCGTGGTCATGCTTACAACATTGATGTTGAAGAAGCTCAGGAAAAACCTGCTACCGTGATGGGTACCCTTCTCGTTAACTCAGTACCTGCTACTGTTTTATTTTATTCAGGAGCATCGCATTCATTCATGTCGGAAACATTTGCATTATTGCATAACTTCACATATGAAGAGACGAAACCACCGATGGTAGTCCGCACCCCGATAGGCCATTGCCACACGTCCAAGTTAGTGCCCAATACCACCGTTGAAGTCGAAGGAATTGAATTCCATGCTTCCCCCATCATCCTGAAGTCTTCCACCATAGACCTCATTCTTCGAATGGACTGGTTAAAAGATCATGATGCCGCACTGTATAGTGGCACCAAGTCTGTCCAACTTTTCCACCCCTCCGGCGATATTTTTAACCACACCACCCGAATTACCCGAGATGCTGAAGTGCGGATCTATATGATGAATGCTTTGAATGTCTCACCTCTCGAGGGCATTGATAAAGTTCCAGTCGTTCGTGATTTTCCCGACGTCTTCCCAGAAGAACTGTCGGGAATACCCCCGATCAGAGAGGTTGAATTCGTCATCGACTTGAAGTCTGACACCGTCCCTATTGCCAAGCGTCCCTATAAGATGTAGCCTCATCACCTCCTTGAACTAAAGAAGGAGAGTGACACGACACTTCACAAAGGCTTCATCCGTCCTAGTTCCTCCGCTTGGGGAGCACCTTCACTCTTTGTCAAGAAGAGCGATGGAACGAACCGTTTGGTCCAAGATTACCGACCCATTAACCAGGCAACAATACAGAACAAGTATCCACTTCCTCGGATCAATGGTCTTTATGATCAACTTGATGGATCCATGGTGTTCTCTAAACTCGACTTGAGGTTGGGTTATCATCAGATCTGGGTCCGCGAAGAGGACATCCCTAAGACCGCTTTCATTACTCGCTATGGTTCATACGAGTACACCGTTATGTCCTTTGGCTTAACCAATGATCCGACCACCTTCTCCCGATTGATGAAATATATATTCATGGAATACCTCGACATGTTTGTCGTGCTTTATCTGGATGATATCTTAATATACTCTAGAAATGATGCAGAACATGAAGTACATCTTCGTCTTGTGCTAGAAAAGCTTCGAGAACACAAACTATATGCTAAGTATTCTAAATGTGAGTTTTGGCTTCCCGAAGTAACCTACCTTGGTCATGTGATTTCCAAGGATGGAGTTTACGTCAACCCAGAACGTCAGGCTATTCTTGACTGGACTCTGCCCAGGACTGTCAAGCAAGTCTGAAGTTTCCTCGGCCTTACCATCTATTGCCGCAGTTTCGTCGAGAACTTCTCCAAGATTGCCAAGCCTCTAACCAATCTGCTTCACAAAGGTGTCAAGTTCGAGTGGATAGACAAATGTCAAGAAAGTTTTCAAGCTCTCAAGGACAAGCTTACTTCTCCAGCAATGCTTGCTACCCCAGATACTCGGAAGGACTTCGTGGTATACTGCGACACGTCTCGTCAAGGATTAGGCTGTGTCCTAATGCAAGAGCGCCGCGTGATTGCTTATGGCTCTCGTCAGTTGCGTTCTCACGAAGATAAGTATCAAACACATGATCTTGAATTGGCAGTAGTAAATTATGCATTGAAGCTGTGGAGAAATTACCTCATCGGTAATCGTTGCGAGATCTACACCGACCACCAAAGCCTGAAGTACCTGTTTACTCAGCAGACCCGAATCTCCGCCAACAAAGATTGCTCGAGACAATAGCCGATTTCAACATGGATATTCAATATACTCCTGGCAAAGCTAGTGTGATGGATGATGCCTTGAGCCGCAAAACCTACTGTAGTGAACTTGAGGTTCAAATACAACAACCGTGTCTGTATGAAGAGCTCCACAAGCTGAACATCGAGATTGTTCCAAAGGGACATGTGAGTTCACTGGTTGTTGAGTCAGACCTCGACCACTCCATCAAGGTGATACAAAAATATGACTCTGACATCGCAAGGAATAAGCGTGATCTCATAAGACGAAAGGCCGCATTTTTCAATGTTGATAATGATTGTACCTTGTACTTCAGTAATCATTTAGTGGTTCCTGGAAGCAAGGAGAACCTGAATGTGACCCCAGATGTCATGAAAGAAGCTCACGATACCACTTTGTCGATTCACCTTGGTAGTACCAAGATGTACCAAGACATTCGTCAGCGGTACTGGTGGTCTAACATGAAGCAGGACATCGCTCGATATGTTGACGAGTGTGACGGTTGTCGTCGCGTCAAAGCTGAACATCAAAGATCTGCTGGAACTCTGCAACCACTTTCTATTCCTGAATGGAAGTGGGACAAGATCGAGATGGACTTCGTCACTCGTTTTCCCAGATCACAGAAAGTCCATGATGCCATCTTTGTCGTCATCGACCAATTCTCCAAGGTTGCTCACTTTCTGCCAGTCAAGGAGACGATCTCTGCTAGTCAGTCAGCAGACTTGTATGTTTCCAGAATTGTGTCCCTCCACGGTATTCCGTTGGAGATCAGTTTAGACCGTGGCACATTTTCACCTCAAGATTTTGGGATAGTTTCCAAGAAGCTATGGACACTCACCTAAACTTCAGCACCGCTTATCACCCCCAGTCGCAAGGACCGGTAGAACGAGTGAATCAAGTGCTTGAAGACATGCTTCGCGCTTGTGTCATTTCATTCGGTAAGAAATGGGAGGAATCCCTTCCATTTGCTGAATTCTCGTACAACAACAGCTATCAAGCTAGTCTGCAGATGGCACCCTTTGAGGTTCTTTATGGACATAGGTGTCGAACCCCTCTGAATTGGTCAGAAACTGGGTAACGAACCCTCATTGATCCGGAAATTATCCAGCATGCTGAAGATCAGGTTCACGTTATCCGTGAACATTTTGAAGGCTTCTCAATCCCGCCAGAAGATAAACTATTACCGCAAGCACAAGGAAATGGTCTATCAACCCGGCGAACAAGCTTACCTCCGTGTCACTCATCATTTTGGGGTCAAAGGAAAGTTAGCTCCTCGCTACATCGTCCCTTTCCGTATCCTCTCTAGACGTGGGCCAGTGGCGTGCATGTTGGACTTGCCGCCGAACCTCTCCCAAGTCCACGATGTCTTTCATGTGTCGCAACTCCGTCGCTGCTTCAAGGATCCTATCCGAGTGGTGGATCATGGAATGCTGGAATTGCAGTAGGACTTGTCTTATCAAGAACATCCGGGCCGCATTCTTGATCAGTCTGAATGTCGAACCCGCAACAAGACAATCAAGTTCCTCGAATTTCAGTGGTCAAATGAAGATGAGGCAACTTGGGAACGCGAAGATCGTCTTCGTGAGGAATACCCCGATCTTTTCTGCTCTACCGCTTAAAATTCTCGGGACGAGAACTCTTGTAGCAGGGGAGATTTGTAACAACCTAAGTCTCATGTAAGAAAAATCATTTTTGCTAATGACAATTACTGTTACTAATCCTTGCCTTGATCATCCTTTCAATTGATCATTTCAAAATGCATTTGGTTGTTTTTAAAAACAAAGTGCTAAATAAAACTTTGTCCAAAAATTTGCAACCAATTTAGTAAAATGCCAAATAATCACTGGATCTTGTCCATATGGATATGGGAATTTATTAAGCTTTAAAATAGTTCAAATAAATATAAACAGCAGACAAAAGTCTCCTTGAATGAGTTGCAGCTCAAAAACAAATAGAAAATGATTTTATTTACTCCCCAAACTTTTTGTGGCCCTACTATATATTGCAACACAAATGTAGCAACAAGTTTCACACTTGGAAAAAATCATTCGATTGCAAATAAAAATAAAACAACAGGTGAACACAGCAGGCAGAATAGAAAAAATGGAAAAAAGCACTATCTTGCGCCCGGGGAAAAATCCATTCGGCCCAGGGCAACTTGCCCCCCCACTAGGCCCAGCCCGCCTGGGCCTTCTCCTTCCTCGCTACAGCGGAGGCTGGCCATGGTGTGGTGGCCATCCAGCCGCCATGGCCACGGTTGGTCGTCGTGACAACCATCCACGGCATCCCCGGCGAAGGTAAGTACCCCCGCACCCCTGGGAACCCTAGCGCCCTCCCCTTTCTCCCCCGTGCCTCCCTCTCATCTCACCGCAGCTCGTCCAAGCCCAGAGGTCGCCGATGACGGTGAACAGCCGCGACCAACGGCAACGACGGCCCACGCCAGCTTGTCCGGAAGTCGCCCCGTGGATGACCACGTCTCCTTGCGTCTTGAATCGAGCCCAGACGCCCCGTGCACAGCGCATCTCGCTGCCCCCTTCCGCCACGGCCGCTGCACCTCACCGAGAAATATGTCGTTGTCGTCGCACCCCAGGCCTCATCGAGCTCCCCATCCACCTCACGGTGAGCTCCTCTTCGCTCCCCAATTCACCATGATCCGAATCAAACCCTCTGTCGACATTTTCCATGGACGCACGCTCCGTCCGCCGTCGCTTGTCGTCGTGGTCGTTGCCCTGAACCATTTGAGCTCGCGTTTGTGACACGATTGGATGTGGCGCTTTGCACTGAACATGTAGGATCAAACGGCGCCAAAAATGGTGCCTCATAGCGTGTAAACGGTCGCCGGAGTTGGCTACTGTGTCGCGCCGCCGTGTCCTGTGCTCATTGCTGGTGAGCACGGGCCTCCTTGGCATTAACCTTTGGCACTGACAATGGGCCCTGTCCCTTTTAATTAAGCTGCTAATTGATTCCAAATGAAAAAAAACTGTTAGACTTACATGTCGGCCCATCCCTTTGATTAACTCACTAGATTAATTAAAAAAATAATTAAAAATGGAGTCTATGACTACGGGGCCCCACAGGATGAATTAAGTTTAAATGAAAATAGAAATAGAATTAGAGTATGACATGTAGGCCCTCTATGAATTTTCTAATTAAATAAAATGATTTAACTGCCACTATATATGACATGTGGGTCCACCTTGTTAGTATTATTTTGGATAATGTTTGAGTTTAATAATAAAAGAAAATCCAAAAATTCTTTTAAATGAGTTAAAACTTTAGAAATTAATATTTTTTAATCTGTAGCTCAGATGGAAAAACTTTATACATGAAAATTGTTCAAAAGAGTACAACGAATCAGAATACACTATCCATACGTCCACCACACCCCTCTAGCATACCGAACATGGAACCTTCCCCCCTCGACATCGTTTGTTGATAATCACCCGGAGCTGGCAGTTCATCCCCGGATGAATTCCCGCTCTGAGCCAAATGCTTTGTACTGCTTTCGAACACCGTTAACATTGCATCTATCATGCCATGCATCTGTTTGCATATGATTTCTTTATATTTACTGTTTCTCCCCCCTTTTCGCCGGTAGACCAAACGACTGCCGCCGATTACACCGCTGTTGTGTATGATTACGTCGTCGACGATCGTACCACTACCGTCGAGCTTCCAGGCAAGCAGAGCCATTATCCTTCCCCAGATATCGCATATATTTTCCGTAAAAAATTTGCACTAGGCATTGCTGCTGCTACATTGCATACCTATTCAATTGCATATCCTGTCATTGTCGCCCCTTGATGTACCTTCCTTTATCCTATGTTGCCTATTAATTATATATAATATTTTTAGTAGTTGTTCTGCGCATTGGTAGTCAACTAGGATTAGAAAATGGGCCATGATCACTCTGGGGAGTGAACGCGGATAAAAATTATTATATAACTGCAACAGGTACGGTACAGAGGAGACACCGCCAAAGGCCCCTACCACGGCCCTTCCGACCCACATCTAATGTGAGCTATCGAGGAGTAATCCTTTTACTCCACTCGTTGGTGACCCTGTAGTGCCGACCAAGGGTCCCGAACCACGGTTGTCCTTAAAGGTAAGAAGTCGGGCGACCCAACGGTGCCCGCGAGTGGTATTGTGACGGGACGACAAGGAGAGTACTTCCGACGTACTGGTGTTCTTGGACCCTGATCGTTGTCCGTGAGAGTTACCAAAACACGAAAGTCGAGCTCTTCCAAGAACACACGCGAGAAAAGGTAAGGAGACGGTTCACCTTGTCGGTAACCGCAGAGCTTTGACGGGATGACAGGGCTGGCCCCGATGCACTGGTGGTCCTGATTGTTGTTCGTTGCTCGTTGTGTTACTAGTCGGGAAACGATAACGGTTGCCTGTGAGCTAATAATAAAATGCTTAAATGGGTCAGGTGGATGACTTGAGTGGATCGACGTGCCCTATCCGCGCTACCTCCACGTGGGATTACGGTGTGGGCGCTCCGCGGCGTACATTTTATCGAAAGCTCTTCAGACGTCAGCTTTACCTCGGGTTGATTGTCGGGCTTTGACCGCCTACTCCGGTAGTGGGAGGTGGGTCTGCTTCACCAGCCAGTCACGTACCGTGCTGGAGTGCATCAGGGCAAGGGTCCAAAGTCCTTCGTACTTAGGATTTAGACCGATGGATGGCCTCTCTGTTGAGCCTAGGTAGGACTACATCGTGTCGGATAGCCTTGGTGGGGTGTTCCCTAACAAGGTGTATGCCACCCTGGACACCGACCGTGTAGGGAAATAGTAGTGCATCCCCTGCAGGGAAGATAATCTATTCGAATAGTCGTGTCCACGGTAACATGACGGTTTATGCTGAAGCCAGACTCTACTACTACAAAATAGTACTACTAAACTGATAGGTTCCGAGTTTTCTTTCTCGCAGGGAAGTCGAGGAAGGATTCTCGGAGGCATTAATGATTGTTAATTATTACAACTTACTATTATACAATGTTGCAGCAACTTCTGCTGCATTATTACTTTATGCTTTATATGAACTGTTGGATGTTCTCTTCTTGTGATGCAAGACTCTTCAGGAGATGCTATTGTTCGATAGGCCTAGATTCTCATTCTTACTCTGGTTTAATTTAGTCCACTATATAGCCTCCCCTTTCCATTGATACAAATGCATAAATGCTTAGTAACCGTGCGTAAGACTCGCAGGTATGCTAGATACTCACCATTGCTTTATTTCCCCCATGTGTTTTATATACCTGTATTTCTGCCATCAAACGTCGGAGCCCAGGAGAAGGAGTACCCCGGAGGCGCCTACTACGACGTGGAGTTCCCTGTTGAACATGAGTACTTTGGAGGTTCCCAGGTGATACGTCCCAAACGTATCAATAATTTCGGCTTGCTCCATGCATATTTTGTGTGATATTGCTATGATCTAGATACACTTTCATACACTTCTGATCATATTTGGACTAGCCTATTAACTCAGTGCACCCCAGTGCCAGTTTCTGTTTTCTGTTGTTTTTCTATTTCAGCTTTCCCCCATATTAAAAGTGCTCAAAAAATTCAGGAATAGTCAGAAAAAAAAAATCAACGTGAAGGAACCTTCTGGAGCCCCGAAGGGGGACCATGTGGGACCCACCAGGGCCCCAGGCACCGAGCTGGCGCGTCCTAGGGCTTGGCCGCGCCAGGGGGCGCCTGGACCCCTGGTGGCCCCCCTGGCTGCCCCCCTTCGCCTATATATCTCCCGTGGCGTGAAACTTCCGAAGACAGAACCCTTTTTCGCGATCTCGCCTCTGTTCCGCTGCCGTCGCGCTTCCAAGATCGGGAGCACCAGCAGGACCCTTCCCAGCACCCTGCCGGAGGGGGGATCGACCTCCAGGAGCTTCCCCTCCACCATGGACACTTCCCGAATGTGTCATTAGTAGTTTCCTTTGGACCATGGGCCCGTGATCAGTAGCTATGTGATGTTCTCCTCCCCTCTTTCTTCTTCATGGTTTAGACCTCGTGAGCTTCCATACATGATCGAGGCACATATGTAATCTTTCTGCTTTTGCTATGATGAGTTTGATGGGATCTGATGGATTATGAGATTATGTTCACATTGTGATAGATTAATATATTTTGTTCTTATCTTTTATATTTTTGTTCCTAAGTAATTCTTGCATGTTCGCCGTTGCTTTTTATTGCTTTGGCCAAGTAGTAGGTAGTGACTCCAAGAGGGAACGTTATGCTCGATTGTGGGTTCATGCCCCCTGATGACACGCTTGAGTTACAGAAACATGATTATAGGGGATGTGTTGTTGCCACAAGGGGGAAAACCAAGGTGATTGTAACCGCGGTTGCAAAGATTGTTTACTTTACGCAAAGTTCTTTTTAATGCAGTTTTCTGTTGCTTTGGGTTTACACTTTTGGTGGGGTTCGCAACTTAATACCAGCGAGATATTATGGATAGATATCTCAAGGTGGATGATTAGTAGTAGATGCAGTTGGATTTCGGTCTACTTATTTTTGCGTACTGCCCATGCTTTTGAGCCTATTCCTTTCTTTGTAGCATAGTTAGCATTGTGGTGTGTTTATAATCCTGTCAATTGCCCGTCTGTAATTTGTTTACCTCGCATAGCAGTTTTTTCGTCTTTTGGGAGAGAGACGTCACTAGTGAACATCACGGGACCCCAGTCCATATTCTCATCATTGTTTACACGCTCATTTACTTTTCAGTATTTACTTTCAGTTGCTATCATCATTATCATTATCCCTTGTGTTTTGATCCTTTGTAAACAACAAGACCGGAGAGGTTGACATCCTCTCTGAACTTCGTTGGGACCAAAGTTATTAGTGTTTGTGTGCAGGTCCAGGAGAAGCAAGTGGTTCTTTTCAGACGGCGCATCACTTGCTGACCCACCTACTTATCATTGCCGGAGTCCTACGGGAGATAAACCCTATCCTCTACATAGGGGAAATTTTCTGCAATCCTACATCTCACCTTCCACTTAGGGTAACCAACAAAGGGCGAGAAACCATTAACATCATCTCACACATCAAGAAAAAATTTGGCGCCGTTCCCGGGGACTCCGAGTGATAAGATAGGGGAGTTGCCCACTACCTTTTACCTTTAATTTTATTCTAGTTAGTTTACCTTTCAGTTTTTATCTTTGTGTCTTATATCAAAAACTACAAACATAATCTGCCACACTTGATGCTACTATGGGTTCCTCTGAAAACACCAAGTTGTGTGACTTCACTAGTCACAACAACAAAGACTTTATCTGCACTCCTATTGCCACACCTGCCACTTCAGCTACCTCTTATGAAATTAAACCTACTTTGCTAAACCTTGTTATGAGAGATCAATTCTCTGGTGCTGGAGATGATGCTGCTTTACACTTGAATGATTTTGTTGAGTTATGTGATATACAAAAGTATAAAGAAGTATAAGGTGATGTTGATAAGCTCAAGCTTTTTCCTCTCTCTTTGAGGGAAGGAGCTAAAATTTGGTTTCAATCTTTGCCTAGGAATAGCATAGATTCTTGGGATAAGTGCAAAGATGCTTTTATTGGGAAGTATTACCCACCTTCTAAAATTATCCAATTGAGAAGTAACATTATGAATTTTAAGCAATTGGATAATGAACACGTTGCCCAAGCTTGGGAACCTATTGTAAGTGCATCTAGTGCCCCCTTTGAGGTTTTGGAGTAATTGATGACAAAACGGTTAAGGGACTGATGTGTTTGTGAGTATACACAGGAAACAGTCCCTGAGGATGAGGTTAACCACCATTGTAGACCCCCCAAAATGTTGAGGAACATGGGAGAAATTGGTGTGTTTCCTGAAAAATGAAGTTGTGCGAAATCCTGAGGAATCAGGATCCTGAAGCGTTCGGCTGAAGCTGAAGCTGTACGAGATCCTGAGGATGATCCTGAGGACGTTCGCACTGAAGACGAAGTTGAAGCGTAGTCTTCTCTAAGACTTTTTATACTTCTTGAGTAGTAGGAAAACACCGCACTGTTGGAGGGGTTGAGGAAAATGAGTTATGTATTTCTGAGGAAGTGCTCAATTAGAAAACCCATAGAAATGTTCTGCAGTAGAAGTTCAATTCCTCGGGTGTCTGAGACGATGTTCTTCAAGACACTGAGGAGTTTGTCTTCGGTTGAGGAGTCAGGAAACTGCCAGTGCAGTTCGCCTGAAGAAAGAGAGAGTGAGATTCCGACCGTGCCACGTGTCACGTGGTGAGTGCTGGTACCGTTCCAGCCAACGGTCCGAAGGGTGGTCATGGCAGTAATTTCATGCATGGGCATAAATAGCCACCCCCAGCCCCATTTGTGGGTTGGCTGCTCCGAGAGAAAAACGGACACTTGTCATCTGTGAGCAACCCACCTCATTGAAGATACTGAAGAACCTAAGTGAGGAAAACCACCAGCCTGAGTAGTTGAGAATTTCTGAGGAAGTCGGTTCGAGTGATCTGAAGCTTTTTAGTCTTGAAGACTGTGATCTTCCAGCCGGTTAGAAGTCTTCAGTCTGAGGAAGTCAAGATGCAATTGTGACTTCCCTGAGTGACTGAGTCTGTGAAGGTTTCGGGAGTCTACCTTGAAGACTCACTTGAGTTATTGGACGGAGTCTGAGGACTTTAGTTCAAGGAGAATAAGGTGAAGACTATGTCTTCTGAGTTCATGTCAGCCTCTCCAACCAGACGTAGAGTTGTCACAGCAACTCGAACTGGTTCATCAAGTCTATGTCTTCAGTGCCCTGGTGCTATTTCTTCAACCTCAGCTATTATGTTTATGCACTAATGACTTATCCTGATGCCTTACTTTCTGAGTTCACTCTGCACTGATTCCTCAGTTCGTGCTTCGGTCTTACCTTAGCTATGCAATAGGTCTATTTCCATTCACGCCATTGCTTTTGTATCGCATTTTCTCTTCCTCGTGTTTTAACTTCCTCAGTTTCGTATTGCCTCAGTCCTGAGGAAATAGAAATTCCTCAAGATTATTAAAAATCTCCCATTCACCCCCCCCCCTTTGGTCGATATATTGCACTTTCAATTGGTATCAGAGCAAGGTACTCCCTTGTTCTGTGTGATTCGGTTTAACCACCT
Organism: Bromus sterilis; assembly: GCA_950022295.1. Classification (NCBI taxonomy): domain Eukaryota; kingdom Viridiplantae; phylum Streptophyta; class Magnoliopsida; order Poales; family Poaceae; genus Bromus; species Bromus sterilis. The sequence continues at coordinate 209,982,411 of OX465598.1, read as the reverse complement.
GGATTTTTAGTTATGTCGACCTCAGGTACAATGAGCGTTGCCTCAAACTACCTCATCTTCGACGGGACAGACTACCCGTACTGGAAGAACAAGATGAGGATGCATCTTGAAGCCATTGAAAAGGATTTGTGGGATATTTTTTATCAAGGCATTCCTGAAGCTACTTTGATGACTGCTCCTGAAGTTGTCAAGAAGAACTGGCAGCTTGATGCAAAAGCTCGAAGCATTATTGGTGGTCACCTCAACAAGGCTCAGTTCAACCGTATCAGTGGTCTGGATACTGCAAACAAGATATGGAAAAGACTGTCAAAAGTTAATGAAGGAGTCTCTGCTCAACGAGACTCTCGAGTCGATACACTTCATAGTCTCTTCAACAGGTTCAAGAGGCTGGACAACGAGCATGTGCAGCAAACCTTTGATAGACTCACTAACATGTCCAATGAACTTCAAGCACTGGGTGCCGCTGATATCACAGATCATGGGGTGGTGAAGAAACTACTAAGGTCACTGGATGACTCGTTTGAGTTCCTATCATTGATGATTCAAGAAAGGCATGACTTCAAGAATCTGGATCCTACTGCCATTCTCGAGCACCTCAATGCTCATGAACTGAAGCTCTCTGAAAAACGAGACTTTTATAGCTCCACGCCTAAAGTCCGCGCGCTAAAAGCTAGAGCACGGAGAGTGTCCTCTGATGAAGAGTCTGAGGCTGATTCTGATGATCCTGAAACCCTCAGCCGGGAACTTGCTCTCCTCACCAAAAAATTCCAAAGATTCACGAAGAAGAATCGCTTCGGAAATTCCTCAAGGTCCTTCTCAGGAAAAATCAAAGATGATGACTCTGTTGAAACAAGAAAGAGTGTATGCCACAAATGCAAGAAACCTGGGTATTACATCACTGAGTGTCCTCTTTGGGAAAAGGAAGCTAAACTGAAGAAGAAGAAGAAGAAGAAAGGGAAAGATGACAGTTCTGATGAAAAGACAAAGAAGAAATCCTCAAGATCCTCAAAGTCTACTGGATACAGGAACAACAACTCCCGTAAGGCTCGCGCATATCTCGACAAAGAATTGGACTCTGAAGAATCTGGTTCCAATCCTGATGCTGAGCAAGATGAATCTGAGGGTGTGGCTGGTCTGGCTCTTGCCACGTCGCTTGTATCCAAGTCAATCTTCAGCACAGAGGAATCTGATCCGTCGCATGTTGATGATGAAGCTGAAGACACCACCCCTGCCTTCTGCTTCATGGTCAAGTCCTCCAAGGTATCTACTTACTCATCATCGGATGATTCCTCTAATGAAGAACCTGATAAACACTATGCTAAACTTGCTAAGCTTGCATCTAAGCAACAACATGCACTTGAATAGATTCAGACCTCACTAAATAAGAGTGATGATATGTTGGTTGAGGAAATGACGAAGACTCAAAAATTGACTGATGAATCAAAAATTCTTCAGTCAAAGTTTGATGACTTGTTCAGTCGCCATGAGGCACTCCTCACCGATCATGAGAAGCTGGCTCATGAGTTCCTCATGAGGAAGCAAGAACTTGAACGTGTGAGGATGTCTCATGACGATCCGAGCAAAGAAAATGATTCACTCCTCTCCCAACAGATCATCATGCCACAAGAAGGATTTAATCCTCCCTATTTGAAATGCATTGAACATGACCGTATTACTTCTGTGCCTAGTTCTTTAATGTCTTCAGACTCTATTATTTCTATTGCTTCTGTGGTATCTAACCCCTCATCTGAGGATACCATAGACATTCCTGAAGAAAATGCTAGGTTGAAGAGTCTACTGGAAACCGGCATGTTCAAGAGTCTGAAAGGACATCAGATTCTTTGTGACATCCTCAAGAAACAGATTCTCAATAGGAATCCGAGGAAAGAAGGTGTCGCATTCACTCAGAAACTCAACCCTGATGGGTCTTACTGGAAACCTAAACAATACCCAGAGACCACTTAGGTTCGGGCAAAGATGCCTCCTCCTGATCCCTACACTTTATCTGGTTATGATGTTGTTTCCTCAGATGTGGTGATTGAGTCTTTTGACTCAAACTATAAACTATTTAAGGATGTTAATGGTGAGGTGTTCGCCAGATACATCGGAACTAACTGCAGGAACGGTCCTCCAGTCAAGAAGATCTGGGTTCAGTGTAACGACCCAATTCACATAGAATCGGAGTCTCTGTGATCAAGTGCTAGTCCCTGGATCGAACTCGCTAGCACACACAGTATAATAGAAGAATATCAAAGTACAAGTGCATAATTATTACATCGTATGATCCAGAACTACAAACAAATAACAACTTGCATAGCTCAAGGCTAGCTTATTCAATATCACTATAGCGGAAGCAAAACTAGTAGCGAGGAGTCCCATCAACATCCACAAACGACGTGCTGAGTGTAGACTCGCAACCCTATCATAACACACTAATCTTCTGAGAAACCTGCAACACGAAGGTTACAGCCCGAACACGGGTCAGTACATCTGATTTGTACGGCAAGTAACACAAGTGATAAAGCAATCCTACAACTAATTTCAAATCAATAACATGAAACAAGCTTGGTTTGTTGTACATAAAGTTGGTATTCATCTACTTCTACTTACTACTCAACATTTTTATCATCTCAAGTTAATATCAACCCACAAAGGACAATATCTAACTAAACCGCCTACGAGAGCCCTCGGTATCATGGTTTCGTGAGTATTGTAGAGCCCTCAGGATACAATTGCACACGTACCTCCTATTCGTGGACATCATAGAGCCCTTAGGATACGATGCCACTACAAACACATTCATGGCTGCTACAGAGCCCTCAGGATGCAACATCACCCTATCGTGAACACTATAGAGCCCTCAGGATACAGTGCCACTACCTAGACACAAAGTGAACATTGCAGAGCCCTTAGGGTGCAATGCCACACAAACAATTGTAAGTGAATATCACAGAGCCCTCAGGATGTAATACCACTCTACAGTACCTCAATCGCACATTACTGTTTTACTAATAATAATGTTGTCAAAACACTTGAATAACACAGCAATTCCCCCCATGATTATCATTGCAACAGTAAGCATATAATCACATAGCACAAGAAATACTAAAACATAACACGTTGGATATAATGATCAATCAAAACATGTGGCTATCCTACCAGGTTTCAGCATAACATAACGACCTTCACATGCATATAAACATAGTATGCACATAAGCAAAAGTGAATCATAACCAAAAGTGAAACTTGCCTTGAACGGTGATGAAGTACTCTAACACTTATGTCTGATCCTTTCTGCACTCCAGACAATCTACACGCTCAAACAATAATGCATTCAATACCCATGCAACACATAAACAATGCAACAGTAAAAGAACCAAATGAAGAGCAATAAAACCAACTAAACTGTAGCTAAACAATAACTAGAAGTCACCACGATCCCAACGCAACTGGAATCGGCGAAAACGGATACACCGTATAAAAGATACGGTCACCGGAAGTTTGAATTTAAATCTGTACAAAATTCAAATTCGAAAAGTTTAACAGTGCCAAGTACATCCTACTGCAAACTAGACTTCACCACAGTCGCAACGCAAAAATAATCAACTAAAACGGAGCTACGGTTTAAAAGATATAGAGAATACCGTTCTAGGGTAAAAACTGTGAAAAAGGGCCTAATCGTAAATAAAATAACTTTTTTGCCGCGAACAGGTCCTCGGCTACGGAGCGAACGGTGTCCACTCCGGCGAACGGTCCGGCGAGCGTTCGCAATATAACAAAACCGGGTTAACCGAAAAAAAAACCCTAACCCTAAAAAAAATCGGCTCCGATCGATCCAACGGTCGGGGGCATTCGGCGGCGGATCCAGCTGACGAACCGGCGGGCGGTGGCCGGCAGGCCAGGCGGCGGCGCGGGGCACTATGGTGGCAGCGGCGCACAACACCAGGCGGCGGCAGCGCGCCCGCACGGCGAAGGGCGGCGGCGGTGACGAATGGCGGCGGCGGCTTACCAGCGCGAGGGCGGTGCGTCCCGGCGGCGGTGGGAAACGGCGGCGGCGGCGAGTTGGCGGCGGCGGCGGGGCCCGTGGCGATTTAGAAATTAGGGTTTTCGAAAAAAAACTATAAAATAGAAAAATTGGAAAAATATTTATAAGCCCAGAGAGAAAAAAAATGTTATTTTTTCTGAGTCTGAAACGGACTCAAACTGCCGAAATTACTATTTTCGCTATTATCAAATTTTCATAAATACTTTTTATGCAATAAACTCCGTATAAAAATTATAAAAATCTAAAAAATAAATTTGAGTCATTTATAATTCCTATGACACAGTTTATAAACACCCAAAAATATTTTCAACACTTTTCAACTTTATTTAAAATGGGGATAAGTCATATTATATCCTCTCCGATTAAATTGCCTTAAGTTGAAAAATGTTTAAAATATTCATAAAATCCAAATAATGCAAAACTCCAGCATGACATGCATAAAAGGACCTATTAACATCCAAATTTGAAAAAATTGGGATGTTACATTCAGAAGGACCTCATCACTAACCTTCCTGTGAATGCAGATACAAATGAGCTGAGGGTATCATCTGAGGACGATACCTCAAATGGAAATGATTATCATCATGTATTAGCTAACCATTTTGTTCATAGGGAAGCCCCTCATAAGAATGCTTATTCATTTTCTTATCCTGATACCACCATCTCATGTCCCATTAGGTCGCATCGCTCTCATCAGTCCTCATACACCTCAAAACCACCCATTAAGATGTGGGTGGTAAAGAAGAATTGATCATCTTTGCAGGGACATGTCCTGAGCAAATCATAAACTCTGCAGAACATATGCCCAGGACAACATCATTTGAGTCAGTTGAAGGATATTTATATTGTTTGGTTTCATAGAATCAATCCTGAGGAACGTCCTGAGGAATTAATTCTGAGGAACCATAAATTTTTCAAACTGAGTCTGGCTCATAACTTGTTGTATGAGATACTAATTCCTTTGCAGGGAAAGACTGAGTGGGTGATGGATAATCGATGCACAAATCACATGATTGGTGACAGAATCCTTCTTATGGAATCATCTCTGAGTCGTTCTTCAAAGAAAACCATCACCTTCGCCGATAAAGGTAAAATTAAGGTATTGGGTCTCGGAAGAGTTGCTATCTCTCGTGACCAACATATTGACAAAGTCATGCTTGTTGAATCCCTTGGATACAACTTGATGTCTATCTCTATGCTATGTGATCTTGATCTCGTTGTTCTCTTCGGAAGATATGGTTGTGTAGTCTATATGGTTAGCGATAACTCCATTGTCTTCAATGGAGTTAGGAAAGGTGATCTGTATATTGTAGATCTTTCTGAAGGTCCTCAGTTTGCTACATGCCTCATGGCTCGAGCCTCAGAGTGCTGGCTATGGCATCGAAGACTCGGCCACGCCGGAATGAGGAATCTCCAGAAGCTGGTGCTGAACAAACATGTCCTCGGGATTGAGGAAATCAGATTCTCAAAGGACCGGCTGTGTGGTGCGAGCGAAGCTGGAAAGATGACCAAGGCCATGCATCCAACGAAGACCATCATGACAACTACAAGACCTCTGGAACTGCTTCACATGGATCTATTCGGTCCTCCAAAGTATTCAAGCTTTGGAGGTACTATGTATGGTCTTGTTATTGTTCATGACTTCTCACGATACACTTGGGTGCATTTTCTTCTCTATAAGTCAGAAACCCCAGAAATCTTCAAGCGCTTCGCCCAAAGAGTCATGAACAACTACAACCTGAAGATCAAGCACATTCGAAGCGACAACGGCACAGAGTTCAAGAACATCGGTGTGGAAGATTCCTCGACGACTTGGGAATCAGTCATGAATTCTCTGCGCCTTACACTCCTTAGCAAAATGGAGTTGTTGAGAGGAAGAACCAGACCCTCATCGAGATGGCTCGTACGATGCTGGCTGAATACAACACACCACTCATATGGTGGGCTGAAGCAATCAACACTGCATGCCACATCGTCAATCGAGTGTATCTTCACAAGTTCTTCAATAAAACATCATATGAGCTAATGGTCGGTAAGAAACCTAATGTGAGTTACTTCAAAGTATTCGGTGCACATTGCTGGATTCGTGATCCTCATCATCAGTCCAAGTTTGCACCCAAAGCATGTAAGGGTTTCATGCTTGGTTATGGTATCAACTCGCACACCTACAGAGTCTACAATATTAGTCATCATAAGATTGTTGAGACTGTAGATGTGCGGTTTGATGAATCTGACGACTCTCAAAGAGAGCACCTGCCACCTGTTCTATATGAAGGCCCATCTGAAGAACAGATCAAGTAGATGGGTGCTAGTCATATCATTCCTGTGGATCATCCTGAGGAAACGCACATACCTCCTGCTCCTGAAGAACATCCAAATCCTGATGCAAATAATCCTGATGATAATCCTAATCCTGAGGCTCCTGAGACCCCTGAAGCTCCTGAAGCACCTGAAGCAGATGCAAATGAATCTGATAACAGTGACAAAGATGCTCCTCGAGATCATCTTCCTCATCTTCCTCGCGTGGAGAATGAAGTTCAAGTGGACAGAATCCTCGCCGACGTCAATCTACCAGGTCCTCTCACTCGTGCAAGAGCTAATTGTATAGCTAACTTTTGTGGGCATTTCTCGTTTTTATCAATTTCAGAGCCCACCAAAGTCACTGAGGCATTCCAAGAAGAGAAATGGATTCAGGCGATGCAAGACGAACTTCTTTAGTTCAAACTGAATGATGTTTGGGAATTAGTCAAACGGCCTGATCCTCGAGTTCACAATGTCATCGGCATGAAGTGGATCTACCGCAACAAACTCGATGAAGATGGACAAGTCATCAGAAACAAAGCTCGTCTCGTAGCACAAGGATACACACAAGTCGAGGGGATCGAATTAGGTGAAACCTTCTCTCCTGTTGCTAGACATGAGTCCATTCGTATTATGCTTGCATTCGCTAACCATCATAATATCAAGTTACATCAAATGGATGTGAAAAGTGCATTCCTCAATGGTAATATCGAGGAAGAAGTATATGTTTCTCAACCCCCAGATTTTGAAGATGCGAAGAAACCTGATATGGTGTACAGATTGAAGAAAGCCCTATATGGACTGAAGCATGCCCCTCGGGCTTGGTATGACACACTAAGGGACTTCCTCATCAGCAAGGGCTTCAAATCTAGTTCCCTCGATCAAACTCTTTTCACAAAACGATATGATGATGCATTATTCATATATCAAATCTATGTTGATGACATTATATTTGGATGCACTAACAAGAAATACAGTGAAGAATTTGCATTCTTGATGAGTGAACAGTATCAGATGTCCATGATGGGCGAACTAAAGTTCTTCTTAGGGCTTCAAATTCGTCAACAACGCAACGGCATCTTCATCTCTCAGGAGAAGTACCTCAAGGAGTGCCTGAAGAAATTCGGGATGCAGGACTGCAAGGGTATCATGACACCGATGCCTACAACTGGGCAACTTGGCCCTGATGAAAATGGCAAAGACTGCGATCAAAAGGTATACCGCTCAATGATAGGTTCTCTGCTATATCTATGTGCATCTAGGCTTGATATAATGTTGAGCATTTGCATGTGTGCCCGATTCCAAGCGGCACCTAAGGAATCGCATCACCAAGCGGTGAAACAAATTCTTCGATATTTGGCTCACACCCCGTCTCTAGACTTATGGTATCCAAAAGGCTCACAACTGGATCTCGTTGGGTACTCGGACTCAGATTATGCTGGAGATCGTGTGGATCGGAAGTCTACCTCAGGAACATGTCATTTCCTCGGACGTTCTCTGGTGTGCTGGTCATCGAAGAAGCAGAACTGCGTCTCCCTCTCCACTGCTAAAGCTGAATACATCGCTGCGGGTGCAAGCTGCTCACAGCTTCTTTGGATGAAGCAAACTCTGAAGGACTACGGCATCAACCTGAAGAAAGTACCACTACTATGTGACAATGAGAGTGCCATCAAGATCTCTCAGAATCCAGTACATCACTCAAGATGAAGCACATTGAGATTCGATATCATTTTCTTCGGGATCATGTATTGAAGGAAGACATCGTCATCAGCCACGTGAAGACTGAAGACCAACTTGCTGATATATTCACTAAGCCTTTGGATGAGAAGCGATTTAGCACTCTGAGGTGTGAACTAAATATCTTAGATTCCTCAAACGTCCAGTGAATGGACACACATCCTAACTCTTAAACAATATTGAAGATTCCTGATGTACAACACACGATGCGTCGTACTCCTCAATTCATGAGGAACTACCTTGCTAAGTGTGAAGAAATTAACGTGTAATTGACTCAAGATCCATACGACAATGGTATGGTATCAAGTGTCTCATTCCCTATAAGGTGGGTAGCGCCACCGCCCAAATTCCCCAGGATCTGTTGATCCTCAGTTTCCTCAGTTGAAGTCTTCATTCTGATGATTACCATGTTTGTCCTCAACAGCGTTCACCTATAGTTATTGTTCCTCAGCATTTGCTTCTTCATCTAGGTGAACGTGATCGGGCCCGTCCCTATGTGCTCACTTATCCATTCTTTCTATCTCATATGCGTTCGTTTGAAAATCATGTATTCCTCAGCCTGAGACCATTTGTCTTCATCCTTTGAAAATCATGTATTCCTCAGCCTGAGACCATTTGTCTTCATCCTCAGCCTTTGTCCTCAGGTTCCCAAAATTGAGGATTATCAGTTATGATTTTTTTTGTCATCTTTCCGCACGTCATGCTTATCCACCATTATGATAACTACTAAGGATCCTAACCGTCAGGGGCAATCTTGTCCACAAAAATCGCAACCCCTCAGCTTTCACCCCTCTATAAATAGCCATCCACCCCACGGTCATTTTCCCCCACCTCTCCTCTCCCTCTCGCGCCTCCGCCCTTGAGCTCCTCAAGCTCTCGTGCTAACGTCCCCGGAGTTCGCCATCGTCGGGGAACACTGACGCGTGGTTCCTCAGCATTTGCCTCAGTCCTGTTACGCTTATGCCTCAGTTGCTTATTCCTCAGTATTGTTGTGTCTTCAAGATCCTTCCCGTTTCTTCATGCCACTCCATTCCTCAACAGTACTGCTAGCCTTCTGAGACCTATACATATGCCTCATTATTTTGATTTCCTCAGCCTATTCCTCATGAACGCATATAACCGTACCCCTCTTCCCTCGCAACTTAATTCTGTCACAGGTACATGTCTGCTGAGGAATCGTATGGTTCTCATAGTCTCACTTCATTTGCAGCTCAGCTCGAACGTACCATTCCTCAGTCTTCACCACTGAAGAAAATGGCTCCTCGCTGTAAGCTCACTGATACTGCTAAAGACCTGCCTCATGAGCTCTATGAGAAGCTGAAGACTCTCGAACATGAAACCGCGAGTGATCGAAAGAAAAGGGTCCAGAAGATCACACGGGAATGGGCCAAGCGATGGGTTGCATATCAATGGGTTAATCCTCAACATGAGGAAATGTTTTTTGTCAATCCGCCGCTGAAGACCTTGGGTATCAAGGTTCGACCTCCTCCTGAACCTGGGGTCACTCCTGATCCCAAAACTATGCGAACTCCTGACGACTTTCCTGATGCCTATCAACAATACCTCAAGCGCAGTGTCAGCCGAGTAAAGAGTCTAGTCCGTGACTTGACTGCCTCAGTGCAGATTCCACCTCAGGCTCAGCCTCAACCCAGACCACAACCTCCGCCTCAGCTTCGCAGAAAGGCACCTGGCATCAAGCCCTCACAGAAGTCCTCAGCACAGCCTCATGCTCCAGGTTCATCATGCCAACGCACAGACGGTGCTGCCCCTGCCTCACGAATTCGCACTGATGAGTCTGGCAGTGCTCCTGAGGCCTCAACCACAATGCCTCAGCCTCAGCTGAAGACCAAAATGGTCCTTCAACGCGGCCCAAGACCCTCACCCAAGAAAACAGCTATGTGTGGCACCATTCATCATGATACACAGAGTTCTAATGATGAAGATGAATTTGAAGATTTGGCCGGATTCGTAGCCACTGAAGAAGACAAGATTGAGTATGTGCATGCTGCAGCCAGGCGCAAAGCTGAAGCAACTGGTTCTGAAATCCCACTTCTCCACGATCCCAATAAGATCTTAGAGTATATTGAAATTTGGTCTATCGAGCCTGGTACTCCTCTTGATGACTTGGACATACCTAAGGACATCAAGTTCTACGTTCAACAGTTCCTCATCAATGAGATACATCAACGTGATCTTCAGAAAAAACTGAAGGCCCAACTGAAGAAAGTCATTAGTGACTTTCAAAAGAAACCTGTTACGGATGTTACTCCTCAAGAGTTCATCGAGCATCAATGTGAGGTTCATCGCCTCAACACTCAGTATACCGCCAACCGTGCCTATATCGGCAAATCCAAGGAACGGATGACTCAGCAGATGAACAAATTGATGAAGCTTTGTCAGCCCGCTGCCTCAGCACCTCCTGCTGCCTCAGCCCCTACTGACATTGTACCTGTGGATCCCACCAAAGGCCTCAAGCGCCTGCCCGATGCCCAACCCTAAACTCCACCTGCTGCGAAGAAGCTCACACTGGAGCCCACAGTTGAGGACCCAATTGATGCTACACCACTCTCCTCAGCTCCTCCGGCATCTAGGGCTGTTGATACCACGGTTCACTCCACTGATGCTTCCCCTCCACCCACAAATACTCAGCGCAGCATCATCGTCTTCACCCCACCAACTGCGGATACACCCATTGTTCCAACACCTCGCTGTCCACCTCCACCGATTATCATTGAGATTGAAGACATGGACGTTGATATTATGGATCATGGTACTCCTCGTGTCCATGATGAGGAATATGAGCTGGCAAACTCCCCCACTCATACTATCTTTTCCCCAGAGCCTCACTCCCCCACTGTGACCGAGGTGCTTCCTGATACTTCTCAGCAGTCTGAAGAATCTGTTGGTGCATCGTCCTCAGCTTCTGATGCTGATGAACTTGAAGCCACAAGTGCACCCCCAATTCTGCTGCTGATACTTATGCTGCGGCAACAACAACTGTTGAACCTGAGACTGATCCGCCCGCAGCTGAAGCTGAAGCCGAGCACAGCACAAATGCTGACACTCAGGCTGCACCTGATTGCACGGAGGATCGACAAGTTACATCTCCCTCAGCACCTGCAACTTCGCCAAAAACTGTGCCTGAGTCGCATGCTGAAGACCATGCTTCTCCACAGCCTCTCCAACTCTGTGAAGGTTTCGGGAGTCTACCTTGAAGACTCACCAGAGTTATTGAACGGAGTCTGAGGAATTTAGTTCAAGGAGAATAAGGTGAAGACTATGTCTTCTGAGTTCAATCTCAGCCTCTCCAACCAGACGTAGAGTTCGCACAGCAACTCGAACTGGTTCATCAAGTCTATTTCTTCAGTGCCCATGTGCTATTTCTTCAACCTCTGCTATTATGTTTATGCACTGATGACTTATCCTGATGCCTTACTTTCTGAGTTCACTCTGCACTGATTCCTTAGTTCTTGCTTCGGTCTTACCTTAGCTATGCAATAGGTCTGTTTCCATTCACGCCATTGCTTTTGTGTCGCATTTGTTCTTCCTCATGTTTTAACTTCCTCGGTTTCGTATTGCCTCAGTCCTGAGGAAATAGAAATTCCTCAAGATTATTAAAAATCTCCCATTCACCCCCCCTCTGGTCGATATATTTCACTTCCACGTATGAAATCTCTTGTTATGAAATACCCTACACATGGTTTGACTACCTGGATGGTTATCCAAACTTTTTATGCAGGCTTGAAATTTAGCTCGTGGAACCTGTTAGATTTGGCCGCGGGAGGAACCTTTATGTCAACTACACTTGGTGCTGCCACCAATCTTCTTGATGAGATGATGACAAACTATTCCCAATGGCACACCGAACGCGCAACAACAGGTAGGAAGGTAAACTCTGTCGAGGAGATTACCTCCCTCAATGAAAAAGTTTATTAATTATGTCTCTACTTACCAAGCAACCCTCTAATGATCCTCATGATGTTCCTTTAAATTCTTTGGTTGCTCAAGAACAAGTAGATGTGAACTTCATTGCTAGAAACAACTTCAACAACAATGCTTATAGGGGCAATTTTTCTAGCAATCCTAGACCGTTTCCATCCAATTATGGGAACACCAACACTTATCCTAGCAACAAGAACCCCACTTCTGAATTAGAAAGCATGCTTAGAGACTTTATCACTACCCAAAAATCCTTCAACAAGAATGTAGAAGAAAAGTTAGCTAAACTAGATAATCTTTGTTTGAAGGTAGATAGCTTAGCCCTTGATGTTGAGATGCTGAAAATTAGAACCTCTCCCCTTGAAGAGAGGAAGGCCACTCCTATTAATGCTATCCAATTAAAAATTAATGAAAATATTAGGATGATGCCTAAACTTAAAGAAAGATGGGATAGAGAAAAAGAGCAAGAGGATAGAATTAAGAGCCTTCCTACACACCACACAGTTTCCACTATCAAAATTGTTGAGGATACCGAAACTATTAGCACCCAATGCACTCCTAGTCTCATGGGACCTATTAATGGTGATGCTAATACCTCGATCGTAGAAGAAGAAACTCCTATGAACATAGAGGGTTTCAAACAAGTGAGCCTAGATGACACTACTACCACCTTTGATAGTAGTGATATTGATTTTGATATTTGCACCCTTTTAGAAGTTATTAGCTTGTTACACAAAATGTCTAGAGACCCCCACACTAGCACACTCAATCTTGCCTTCACGGAGCATATCACAAATGCTCTCATCAAAGCTAGGGAGGAGAAGCTTGGGATAGAAGCCTCCATACCTAGGAAGCTAGATGATGGTTGGGACCTATGATAAAAAATAAATTAAATAACTTCTCTTTCTATGCTTTATGTGACGTTGGAGCTAGTACCTCCGTCATGCCCAAAAGAATGTATGATATGTTTGAATTGAAACCCTTTGATTCTTGTTCTTTTGGTGTTCGTCTTGTCGATTATTCCGTAAAGAAACCTTTGGGGAAGATCGACGATGTTCTTATCATTGTCAATGACAATTATGTCCCCGTTGATTTTATTATTATGGATATAGAGTGTGAACCTTTATATCCAATTAGTTTGGGGCGTCCTTTTCTTCGCACCGTTGGTGCTGTTATTGACATGAAAGAGGGGAATATAAAATTTAAATTCCCTCTAAAAAAGGGGATGGAACACTTCCCTAGAAAGAAAGTCAAGTTACCATTTGAGTCTGTTACACGGGCTAGCTATTCTCTTTCTCTTGATAAAACTTGATTCTTCTTTTGCCTTATGCCTAGCGTAAAGGCGTAAAGGAAAGCGCTTGTTGGGAGGCAACCCAAGATGTTTTTACTTCTGTTTTTAGTGGTCTTGATTATTTTTACTACTGTAGAAACATCATTGTATCTTTATTTTCAAGCTTTGTGCCAAGTTATAGCCTCATGTGACAAGGGAAGCAAAAGTTGTGACATGCTGTCCAGAAAACAGATTCTGTCTTCGTGACGGGAAAATTAGATCAAATCACCAGTTCATATTTTTGAGCTAAATTTTTTACACAGCATGCTCTATACAATTGCGGAACTTTCGTATGTTATGATTTTTTTAATTTGAGTTGCAGAAGTACCCCTAAAAAATTCTTTACTACCTGTTGTTCTGTTTTTCATAGGTTCTGCCACGTTTTATCTCTCCTTACTTTTGCAAACCTTAAGCTTGATTTTTATTTGCAAAAACCTTTTGGCAATCTTGAGAAACAGTAGCTCTTCAAGAATATCTTTATATCCAGTGGGGAAAAATTATTTTATTAAGGGTACTAACCTCTCTAATCAGCTTATGATGAGTTATGTATGAAGGGAGTTTTCAAATGTGCGATGGAGGATGATGAGAGAAGATCCAGGAGTGTCAAGCGCTCAAGCTTGGGGATGACCCCATGCATCCCCAATAAATATTCAAGGAGACTCAAGCGTCTAAGCTTGGGGATTCCCCCGTGCATCCCCTTCTCCATCAAAAATCATCAGTTCGTCCTTCGTCTCACTATATTTTTATCACTTCATGCGTTATGTGCTATGCTTGGAGCGTCCCGCTCTTAGGTTTTATTTTCAGTTTTCTTTAGCTTTGCTTGTTGTTCCTAACAAGTTAGACCCCGTCTTACTTTGTGTGGGAGAGAAACACACTCCACTTTCAAAATCTATAACACATCATAGGATTTTTCATGCTTATCTTTTTGATGTTGTGTGTTCTTTATCTTTTCGTAGCTACTGCCATGTTTAGTTTTAGTTTTAGTTTTTCTTTAGCAAGAGCCTTGGCTTTTGTTTAGTTTTTTGTTGGAACTCTCTTTAGTTTTCATCTTTATCTTGTTAAGAAAGTTGGTTGTTGCACTGAGTTTTATCTTGTCTTGAAAGTAGGTAATTGAGGTTGCTATTTAATTTTAGTAGTAACTTGCAATAGTTTTGAGGTATTGATGTGAGTAATGTTTGAAATTTTGGTGTCAAGAGCTCTACCCTATTAGTGATAGGTATCGTATTTTGGGCAATCCGTGTTTATTTTCAAAAACCTACAAAACTAGGTGAGCACTCTAGCTACTAGATGGATCGCTAATCTTTGGAGGGATCGGATATTAGAGTACACTCATTTACCATGAGTCGAGGATGCGCAAGGATAACCAAACCCCCATACACTCCTCCTCGGGGTACTTGTCTCTTTGTGAACCTCCTTATTAGATTGAGAGTTACCGATAACAAGTGCATGATTTCTTCAGACTAATGTATGTATTCAAAGTTGACACTTCCACCTCCTCATATTTGCTAGCCTCTCCTGTGTCGTGCAATGCCTTCTTCTCACTCTGAGAGTTGGCGTCCACCTTCACGGGTACATCCAAACCCTTGGCATGATACGCTCTGTCATCATAAACCTCCTTATATCTTTCCTCAAAACAGCCACCATACCTACCTATCAAGGAATTTCCATAGCCTTTCCGATATATATTGCGATGAAATATCCACCTCTTAATGACTTGATCTTCATGTCATACATGTTCCTGCTACACTAGCAGCGGCATACATTGCATACATCATGATAGCTACATCTTCTTTATGATTTGAGTACCTTGTAAAGTGTGAAAGATCTTCTATACCCTCTGGTAAATTAGAGTGTTGCCCTTAAGTGAGGAAAAGATCCCAAAGTGGACAAAATAAAAGATCCCAAAGAGGAAAAATGAGAGTTAAATAGAAAGAGCCATTGAGGCCACCAAAAAAATACAAAAAATAGAAAAAAGAGAAAAAGAAAAATAAAAAAGATAGAAAGGGGCAACACTACTATCCTTTTGAAAGATCCACACTAGTACTCCCTATTATCCTTGTACTCCATAGAGATGATCATTCATGCATATAGCTATGTGGGGACCTTCACACTATAGAACTTGGCTTGCATATTCCAAGGATGAGCCTCCTCAAAAGAGCTCTAGGTCTTCATGAGAGAGCAAGTTAGATGCACCCCCACTAGTTCCATTGGAGAGCTTTTTAGCTCATATGTGCATCCGTTGCATGGCAATCCCTACTCCTCACATCATATCTATCATTTGGCCTTCTCGTCTATGTTTGTCCTCATTGATGTGAGCCTTTCTCATCCTTTTTGTCCTCCTCCTCCACCATATTTCTATCTTTGCCACCCTAAGTGTCAACTCTCATGCTTATGCTCATCCATTGCATGAGTGCTCAAAATATCGAAAAGGAGTGGATCAAATTGACTTGTACCTGGCTAGTGGTCTGGGGACGAGTCAAGATAAGATTCCAAAGAAGACCAAGTGTGAAACTTTAGTATATTGAGTTCTCCACACAAAAATACTTATTTCTCGTATTCCCTATCCCTCTTCTTGCAGGAAAACACCATTTGGAGACATTCGAGTCACGGACAGCGAGAGCTCTTGCACCTAATGTTCTTTTGTTACTTGTTTCAATGCTAATATAGACTCTTGCATGTTATGACTTGAATTGAATCACATACCTTGATTTCTTTACTTTTCAAAGTTCTTATATGGTTGCTAGCATGTCACCACAGAAATTATGCTTGTTATCATTCGCCTACTCGAGGACTAGCAGGAATTAAGCTTGGGGATGTTGATATGTCCCAAACGTATCGATAATTCTGCTTGCTCCATGCATATTTTGTGTGATATTGCTATGATCTAGATACTCTTTCATACACTTTTGATCATATTTGGACTAACCTATTAACTCAGTGCATCCCAGTGCCAGTTTCTGTTTTCTGCTGTTTTTCTATTTCAGTTTTCCCCCATATTAAAAGTGCTCATAAAATTCGGGAAAATCAGCTAAAAAATCAGCGTGAAGGAACCTTCCGGAGCCCCGAAGGGGGACCAGGTGGGACCCACCAGGGCCCCAGGCGCCTAGCTGGCGCGGCCTAGGGCTTGGACGCGTCAAGGGGGCGCCTGGACCCCTGGTGCCCCCCTGGCTTCCCCCCTTCGCCTATATATCTCTCGTGACGTGAAACTTCCGAAGACAGAACCCTTTTTCGCGATCTCGCCTCTGTTCCGCCGCCGCCGCGCTTGCAAGATCGGGAGCACCAGTAGGACCCTTCCTAGCACCCTGCCGGAGGGAGGATCGACCTCCGGGAGCTTCCCCTCCACCATGGACGCTTCCCGGATGTGCCTTGAGTAGTTTCCTTTGGACCATGGGTCCGTGATTAGTAGCTATGTGATTTTCTCCTCCCCTCTTTGTTCTTCATGGTTTAGACCTCGTGAGCTGCCCTACATGATCGAGGCACATATGTAATCTCTCTGCTTTTCTAATGCTGAGTTTGATGGGATCTGATGGATTATGAGATTATGTTCAGATTTTGATAGAGTAATATATTTGGTTCTTATCTTTTATATTTCTGTTCATAAGTAATTCTTGCATGTTCTCCGTTGTTGTTTATTGCTTTGGCCAACTAGTAGGTAGTGACTCCAAGAGGGAATGTTATGCTCGATTGTGGGTTCATGCCCCCTGATGACACGCTTGAGTGACAGAAAGATGAGTCTAGGGGATGTGTTGTTGCCACAAGGGGGAAACAACGGTGCTTGTAACCATGGTTGCAAGGATTGTTTACTTTACACAAAGTTCTTTTTAATGCAGTTGTCTGTTGCTTTGGGTTTACACTTTGGGTGGGGCTCGCAACTTAATACCAGCGAGATGTTCTGGATAGATATCTCAAGGTGGATGATTAGTAGTAGATGCAGTTGGATTTCGGTCTACTTATTTTGGCGTACTGCCCATGCTTTTGAGCCTCTTCCTTTCTTTGTAGCATAGTTAGCATTACGGTGCGTTTATAATCCTGTCAATTGCCCGTGTGTAATTTGTTTACATCGCATAGCAGTTTTATCATATTTTGGCAGAGAGAGATCACTAGTAAACATCACGGGACCCCGGTCCATATTCTCATCATTGTTTACACGCTCATTTACTTGTCAGTATTTACTTTCAGTTGCTATCATCATTATCTTTATCCCTTGTGTTTTGATCCTTTGTAAAAAACAAGACCGGAGAGATTGAAAACCTCTCTGAACTTCGTTGGGAGCAAAGTTATTAGTGTTTGTGTGCAGGTCCAGGAGAAGCAAGTGATTCTTTTCAGACGGCGCATCACTTGTTGACCCACCTACTTATCATTGCCGGAGTCCTACGGGAGATAAACCCTATCCTCTACATAGGGGAAATTTTCTGCTATCCTACATCTCACCTTCCACTTGGGGTAACCAACGAAGGGCGAGAAACCATTATCATCATCTCGCACATCACCAGGAAGGAGGCCTTTCCTTTTCGATCTATTGTTATTTGTGCTAGCCTTCTTAAGGCAAAACTTGACTAACTATGTTTGTACTCAGATATTATGGATTGTATAACTTATGTATTCGGATCCTCGTGATCCATGGTTTGTAACTTAAAGATTTCTCTTATTTGTGTCTAGTGTTGTGCTGTGATATCCTCAGCGTGGCACCCTGATTTCGGTCGCGTACCTTGCGTGTATGATTACTGTACATGGCTTGATTTTGGGAGCGTCACAGATGGTGCCCTATTAAGAATGAAAGCGGAAATTTCTAACACATACCCCCATAATGAAACAGGTAAGTCGGTATGAGACATCATCGATCGTACACTATCCAATAGAGTTCAATTACGTCGTTCGGACACACGGTTTCATTGAGGTGTTCCTGTCGGCGTAAGTTGTGGTACAATGCCACAAGCCTTCAGATGATTGCCAAACTCGTGACTCAAATATTCGCCTCCTCGATCGGATCGAAGGTGCTTGATTTTCTTCCCGAGTTAATTCTCGACCTCACTCTGAAATTCCTTGAACTTTTCAAAGTTTTCAGACTTGTGTTTCATAAAGTAAATATATCCATATTTGCTGAAATCATCAGTGGAGGTCAGGAAGTAACGAAGACCATTGCGTGTGGGGACGTTCATAGGTCCACATACATCTGTATGTATGATCCCTAATAAGTCCACCGCACGCTCCATTATTCCATTGAATGGAGTCCTTGTCATTTTTCCCATTAGGCATGGTTCACATGTGTCAAGGGATCCAAAATCCAATGACTCCAGGAGTCCATCTTTATGAAGCTTCTCCATGCGCTTTATACCAATATGACCAAGTCGACAATGTCACATCGTCATGTGCTCTTCGCCACTAGGCTTTAATCTTTTGGCATTTATATTTTGATATGACATGCATCACAATCAAGATTAAGTATGAATAAACCATTTCTTTCCGGTGTGTGAACATAAAACCCATCACTCTTATAAATTGCACAACCAATTGTATCTGACTTAAAATAATAGTGGTCTTTACTCAAGCAAGAACCACTAACGATGTTCACACTCAATGCGGGTAAATAGTAGCATTTATTCAAAATCAAAACTAATCCCGAAGGGAGACTAAGATGCTTCGTGCCGACAACCAATACTTCAACTTGACAACCGTTGCCCACGCGCATCGTCACTTCATCTTTCATCAAACGTCACTTATTCCTCAGTCCCTGAATGGAATTAGAAATATGAGCAACAGATCATGTATAAAATATCTAGGAAGTTCTCCCGACGCTTGTTAAGAAAAGATCAACAATATGTATACCAAATATACCTTCATCTCTCTTGGCAATCTTGCCAGCCTTCTTGTCCTTTAGGTACTTGGGGCAGTTGCGTTTCCAGTGGCCATCACCCTTGTAGTAGAAGCACTCAACTCCAGGCTTGGGTCCAGGTTTAGGTGCCTTTGGATGAGTGACAACTGACTTGCCATCCTTCTTAGGGCCTCCTTTCTTTCCCTTCTCCGTTTTGCCAGACTTCTTGAATCCAGTGGTCTTGTTGACCATGAATACAACATGCTCCTTCTTGATCTCAACCTCAGCACTTTTCAGCATGGCGAACAACTCAGAAGGGGTCTTAGTCATCTCTTGCATGTTGTAGTTCACCGCAAAGCCTTTGTAGCTAGGGGTAGCGATTGCAACACCCTATCAACAACAAGTTCATCCGGAATCTGACATTCTAGAGCATTCAAGCGTTGCCACTAACACTGAGGTGCAAAGACGGCTTTGAGGTGGTGATAATCTCATAAGCACCCATCCTCTCAAAGCGCTTCTACAGCTCAGACTCCATGGAATAGAGCATGCCACTTTGGACAAAGTTATAATCATCAGCCTTCGATAGGTAGACATTCTTCTCATCCTGGCTTGCATCTCCTGGTGGTTCATCACCTAACGCGGCCTCTAGTACGTATGCCATTTTGAGGGGAACGAGGAGAATCCTCAGAGTGTGGAACCAGTTGGTGAAGTTTGACCCATCAGTTTTCAGTTTGTATTTCTCTAGGAATGACGCTAAGTTGAATGAGGGACGTGGTGCTGTCATCTACAATGGTGATTCACAAAGATACATATTTAGACTTTTGTTCACAGTGTGGAGTTTCAATTTCAACTTAAATTCTAGAAAGCTCCCACTTAGAAAAACACGTCTCAATTTAACTAAGTGATCACACAATCCTATAACCTCATACCTCCTCCGATTGTCACGGCCATCAGTATGTGGCTAAGGTAGGCCTTCATGCCAATCACATCAGTTATGTGACTCGTGCTCCATCTTTCGATCTTCTGTGTTCCAGGCCCGCATCTATACGCCAAGCCTGCCATTCTGACCTTAATGTTAGCTGTTTAGCAAGGCCATATCTACATATGCTAGGCTTGCCAAACCCAACCTCATGCGAACGCCGTTTATTATGTGTGACACCACATGCATGGTGTGTCGGCCATAAGGGAGATTCTTCCAGGCGGTGCCCATTAAGGGAGAACACATTGTTGGTATTTTGAGAGATTATCCTATTTATGCTACCGTCATTATATCTAGCATATTAGCAAAAACAGGAAGTAAAACTGTAAATCATACATGCTATGACCCCCCTTCATGGAAATCAAAGTTAAACACCTTCTACTTTATCTTTTGCAACTTATACGTGGCTGCTAGGGGTTTCGATAGAGAGAACCATTTCTATCCTACGAAAACATGCCACAACACCAATTCCACAATTGTCTCTATTACACCCCTGTCAGGGCCCTCCGTTGCAAACATCTTCGCGTCGCTAATGTTATAGAGACAGATACCCCCTGAGCCACTTATATGGTACAAGCCATATGTAAAGCGTGGAACCAGTCTCGCGTCAATGCGTAAGGTCGGTCGGGGCCGCTTCAATAGGACATTGCCGCAACGCTAAATGAGTACACGTGGGAGGGTAACAAATGGATAATTGATGCCCACATCCTCGATGTGTTCTACCCGTACAATACATCTATGCAAAGCTAGCTCATGATACCACTATTGGGATATGGGGCAGAAAACAATAATTTTCCAACCTACGATACCCGAACCCAAGATCTATGCTATGGCGATGTAAAGTAACGGAGGGAATCCGTGTTCATACCTTTGAAGACCGAAAGAGGGAAACGTTCTACGAACGTGGTTGGCGTAGACTCTGAACCTACGACCTCCCTGTCGTGTAGAAGACCACCGATGATGAAGACTCTTGGCGACCTCCGACGATGAAGTAGCACCACAAGTGTAGTGCCTCAAGGAGATTACACACATATAGTGCAACCGATGTTCCCTGTGGCCTCCGAACCAGGCGAGCAACGGAAAGAAGACGGATCCAGATCCCGACTCCGGCAGAGCGACAGTGTTCTTTGGTGGTGAACTCCCAACCAGGTGCAAACTCCAAAACAAGGGGATTCAGCTCGAGGTAGGAGAAAGAGAGAGATATTTCAAGTTGTATGGAAAAAGGGGGGTCTACCCCTCCTTACATAGACCAAGGGGGGTGTGTGATCCTCCTCCCCTCCCCCATGTGGGACTAAACCCCCAAGGGGGTGAGTGCACCGACCAAGGGGGGGATGGGCCCCACCCTTGGCGCCAAGCCCAAGGGGGGAACCCCCTCCTCCCTTAATGGGCCCCATATGGCCCATTAGCCATTTTTTCCATTATTTTAATTTATTTAAATGTATTTTAATATTTAGTTCAGATAATTAAATAATAAAACATTATTAAATATAATTATACTTTATTTTGAACCTTTCAAAATATCCAGAACATCTTCCGGTAATTCCCGGAACAATTTCGGTGCTCTCTTCTTTTTCACTGATGATCCCGAATCAATCCTAATGCATTGATTGCCCCTTAAGTGTGACACCCTACGGTCCAGGAAACAACAGACATGATCAAGACATTATTTTCGATCAATGACTAATCAATTGGACCTGGTTGCAATCCTTGATAGCCCCTACGCTTCTATCGAATGAACTTCAATCGATTTTGGAAACCGTTAACGATAAGACATGATCCCTTTGTCCTGCGGTACTTTGTTTGTCCGGGGTTTGATCGTCGCTATACTTATACCCAGTTCATACCTCTTTCTCAACAAACAAGTTTACTCATCCGTGCCTATTACATCTCTTGTGACCTAGTCACTTGCTTGCAAGTTGTTGATGCAATATCACCGAGTGGGCCCAGAGTACCTGTCCGTCACATGGACTGACAAATTCCGCTTTGGTCTATTTACATACTCATCAACATATCTATTTGGTAATGCCCAAAGTACACATTTATGGCCAGCATATTTCAGTCAGGCGATGGATGCAAATCAAAGCTTCCTAATATATAGCAATTACGTATGATCATTACGGTCTAAGGACTAAGTCATATGTTACAAAGTCATCGCAATGCTGAACCATGTGACTTGATCACATCGCAATGTTTTAGGTGGGTGTGTGTCCATCACATCATTCTTATAATGATATGACCTCATTGTCAATAGGCAGTTCGTACCTCATGATTAGGAAACCATGATCATTGATTGTCATTGAGCTAGTATACCTGAGTTTAACTAGGGATGGGTGTTTATACTACACGTGTATTAGTGTTTTCGAGTAATAAAGTTCTAGCATAGTATAAAACGTCTTATGAACAAAACGAATATGTGAAAAATATCTTTATTAATTTGCCTCTAGGGCACATATCCAAAAGTTTCATCTCTAGAAGAGGAAGATAGGATTAAGAGCCTTCCTACACACACTAATATTGCCACTATACAAGTTGTTGAGGATCTCAAAACTTTTAGCATCCAACACCTCCCTAGTCCACCTAATCAACCTTTAATGGTGACGATAATACCTCAAATCTAGGACAAGAAGGTCCCATGAATTTAGAGACTACCAAGAGAATGGGAGTGATGTTATCACTTTTTTAGAAAGAATGTCTAAATACCCCCACACTAGTTCACTTAATATTTCCTTCACCGAGCATATTACCAATGCTCTTATCAAAGCTAGGGAGGAGAAACTTAAGTTAGAGGTTTCTATTCTTAGAAAACTAGAAGATGGTTAGGATTCTATGGTCAAAATCAAATTGAATAATTTCTCTTGCTTTGCTTTATGTGATGTTGGAGATAGTGCCTCCGTTTTACCCAAAAGAATGTATGATATGCTTGAATTGAAACCTTTTCATCCTTGTTCTTTTGGTGTTTGTCTCGTTGATTCTTCTGTAAAGAAACCTTTAGGGAGGATTGATGATGTTCTTATTGTTTTCAATGATAATTATATTCGAGTTGATTTTCTTGTCATGGACATTAAGTGTGATCCCTGATGTCCAATTATTTTGGGACGCCCTTTTCTCCGCACCGTTGGTGCTATCATTGATATGATATAAGGGACCATTAGATTCCAATTCCCCCTCAAAAAGGGAATGGAACACTTCCCTCGAAAGAAGATTAAGTTACCTTATGAGTCTGTTACACGGGCAAGTTTTTCTTTTGGAGTTGATAAAACTTGATCTTTTTGCATCATGCCTCACTAAAAGGCATAAAAGAAAGTGCTTATTGGGTGGCAATCCAAAATGGGTTTACTTTCAGTTTTAGTGGTCTTGATTCTTGTTACTACTATAGCAACATCATTGTATCTTTATTTTCAAGCTTTGTGCCATGTTTTAGCCTCCGATTGCAAGAAAGATCAAAAGTTGTGACATCCTATCCAGAAAAAGATTCTGTCAGCTTGACGGAAAAATTCACCAAACATCATCAGATCATATTTTGACCTGAATTTTTATGAAAATATGCTCTATTCTGGCGTTTGTTCTGAGTTTATTCATTTGAGTTGCAGAAGTGCCCCAATAAAATTATTTACTACCTGGTGGTCTGTTTCTCCCAAATTCTGCCATGTTTTGCTTTTTTCTCCGTTTTGCAAATCTTAAGCTTGAGTTTTCTATGCAAAAACTTTTTGGAAATCTTGAGAAACAGTAGATCTTCATGAAATCTTTATTTGTAGTGGAGAAAAAATATTTACGTAAGGGTACTAACCACTCTTATCAGCTTATGATGAGTTTCGTATGAAGGGAGTTTTCAAGTATGCGAAGGAAGATGATGAAAGGAGATCTGGGAGTGTCGAACTCTCAAGCTTGGGGATGCCCCCATGCACCCCCAAGAAATATCCAAGGAGACTCAACCGTCTAAGCTTGGGGATGCCCCCGTGCATCCCCTTCTCCTTCAACAATCATCAGTTCGTCCTTCTCCATGCTATATTCTTATCACTTCATGTGTTATGTGCTATGCTTGGAGCGTCTCGCTCTTTACTTTTTAGTTTTTTTTGTTTTGCTTGATATTCATAACAAGTTGGACCCTAGACTTCAATGTTTGGGAGAGAAACACGCTCCACTTCACCCTAGAACACAACATAGGTTTCCATGCTTATCTTTGATTGTTTGTTCTTTATCTTTTCGTAGCTGTTGTCATGCCTAGCTCTTAGTTTTCATGCTTATATTTTTAAGAGCTTTTATTTAGGTTGTATCTTTTGGAACTCTCTTGAGTTATCATGTTTATATTGTTTAGAGAGTTGGTCTGTTGCACTGAGTTGTGTGTCTTGCATGAGTAGGTAATTGAGGTTGCTATTATAAGTGTAGTAGTAACTTGCAATAGTTTTGAGGTATTGATTTGAGTAATGTTTGGAGGTTTGGTGCCAAGAGCTTGAGCCTATTAGTGATAGGTGTCGTATTTTGGGCAATATGTGCTTATTTTCGAAAACTACAAAATTAGTTGAGAACTCTAGCTACTAGATGGATCGCTAACCTCTGGAGGGGTTGGAATATATAGAGTATCGTCACGTACCATGGGTCGAGGATGCGAAAGGATAACCAAACCCCCATACACTCCTCCTCGGGGTACTTGTCTCTTTTTGAACCTCTTGATTAGATAGAGAGTTACTGGTAATAAGTGCATGAGTACTTCGGACTAATGCGAGAATTCGATTGTTGGCACTTCCACCTTCAATATTTTGCTTGCCTCTTTGGTACCGTGCATTGCCCTTTCTCATCTTGAGAGTTGGTGCAAACTTCGCCGGTGCATCCAAACCCTTGGCATAATACGCTCTGTCATCATAAACCTCCTTATATCTTCCTCAAAATAACCACCATACCTACCTATCAAGGCATTTCCATAGCCTTTC
The DNA here is from genome assembly GCA_950022295.1 of Bromus sterilis. NCBI lineage: Eukaryota > Viridiplantae > Streptophyta > Magnoliopsida > Poales > Poaceae > Bromus > Bromus sterilis. The sequence continues at coordinate 209,957,340 of OX465598.1, read as the reverse complement.
CGAGATACATTGTGATGCAACATCCATCATCTCATGAATTTATCTTCATGTCATACATGCTTTTGCTTGATCGTAGAGCCTCATGCCATTTGGTCCTTTCCCTAATTCTTGCTACATGACGTGCTAGTGTCATTGAATATCCTGCTACACTGGCAGAGGCATACATTTGCATACATCATGATAGTTTTCAGTTTTCTTTATGTTCAGTACTTCTTGTAAAGTGTGTGATCTTCTATACTATTGTAATATATAGATTGTTGCCCTTAAAGTGAGGAAAAGATCCCAAAGAGGGAAAAATAAAAGATCCCAAACGAGGACAAATTAAAATATCCCAAAGAGGAAAAATGAGAGATAAATAGAAAGATCCAATGAGGCCACAAAAATACAAAAAATAGAAAAAAAGAAAGAAAAAAGAAATAAAAAGAGAGAAGGGGAAAAACTACTATTCCTTTCGAAAGATTCACATTCGTACTCCATAGTTATATTTGTACTCCATAGAGATTTTGATATCATTCATGCATAACTATGTGGGGATACTTACACTATAGAATTTGGCTTGCATATTCCAAGGATGAGCATCCTCAAAAGAGCTCTAGGTCTTCATGAGCAAGCAAGTTGGATGCACCCCCACTAGTTCCATAGGAGAGCTTACCTTAGCTCATATGTGCACCCGTTGTATGGAAATCCCTACTCCTCACATCATATCTATCATTTGGCTTTCTCTCGCCTATGATTGTCCTCATTGATGTGAGCCTTTCACACCTTTTTGTCTTCCTTCCCCATCATGTTTGTCTTTTCCATCCTAGGTGCCAACATATCTTGCTTGCTCATCCATTGCATGAGTGGTCAAATTCGAAAGGGAGAGGATCAGTTTGACTTGTGCCTGACTAGTGGTCTAGGGACGACTCAGAATAAGATTCTGAAGTAGACGAAGTGCGAAGTTTTAGTAGATTGAGTTCTCAATTAAACTATATAGTATTTTTATGCTCTAAACCATCTCCCACTTCTTGCACGCAAACACCATTTGGAGACATTTGAGTCACGGACAGCGATAGCTCTTGCACCTTTATATTCTTACTTCGCTAGTTTCAATACTAGATATAGACTCTTGCTTGTTATTGTCATGACTTGAATTGCATATCTTACTTGCTTTACTTTGAAGTTCTTATATGTGTGTTAGCATGTCACCACAAAAATTATTTGTGTTATCATTTACCTACTCGAGGACGAGCAGAAATTAAGCTTGGGGATGTTGATACGTCCCAAACGTATCTATAATTTCTGCCTGTTCCATGCTCATTTGGGTGACATTGCTATGTGTTTTGCTACACTTTCATATATTTTTACACATATTTGGACTAACCTACTAACTCAGTGCACCCAGTGCCAGTTTCTGTTTGTTGATGTCTGTGAATTGCAGGTTTATACCCATATTTATAGTGCCCAAAAAATCCAAGAAAAATATATAAAAAATCAGCGTAACGAAAGCCTCCAAAGCCCGAAGTAGAGCTGGAGGGGGGCCACCTGGCGCGGCATGGTCTGGGGCCGCGCCCACAGGCCGCTTTGGAGGAGGACACCTCCCCCGGTGCCACCCTTCGGCCTATATTTACTTCCTGATGCAAAAACCCTGAAAAGAGACCCCGCATCACGATTTTCACCTCTGTTCCGCCGCCACCGCGATCCCGAGATCGGACCGCCAGAAGACCTCATCCCGGCACCCTGTAGGAGGGAGGATTGATCTCTAGGAGCTTCTGCACCACCATGAGCGCTTCCCGGATGTGTCATGAGTAGTCCCCCTTGGACCATGGGTCCATGACCAGTAGCTATGTGATGTCTTCTCTCCAATCTTGTGCTTCAATTCTTAGCCCCCCTTATGAGCTGCCCTACATGATCAAGGCACTTATGTAATCTTTCTTGTGTTTCCATGTTGTGTTTGCTGGAATCTGATGGATTATGAGATTATTTCATATTGTGATGAGTTATATATTTGGTTCTCCTTTTATATTTTGTTCTTGAGTCATTCTTGCATGTTCTCCGTTGCCTTTTATTGATTTGGGAAAGTAGTACATAGTAAATCCAAGAGGGAGCGTTATGCTTGATTGTGGGTTCATTGTAACAGTCCGGAAATTCCACCCAAATATTATTTTTTGTTTGTTGCTTTATTTTGTTGATTGTTAGAATTGTTTACAGTATTTGTTTCGTCGATTTATTAATCGGTGAATATTTCCCCCCTCTTTCTTGTACCGGCATGCGTGACTAAACCTTTTTCCCAAACGGCACACGACCTTTGCAACACCGGGTTCACCCTAGCACCATCGCAACTTCCAGCACAAGACCAACCATCGTCATCGGAACGAAAAACCCCGTTTATTTAATAAACGGATTATTTTATTGGCCGCCAGAAAAATGTTCTCTGAACGTCACCGAAGTGAGTTAGAACTGGCGGGCTCGCCGCATTGAGCGCGTGGTTTGATATTTCGCCCGAATCGGAGGTCGTATGAACTCCCGGCGGTCAGAAACATGGAGTATCGAACGCGGGGGAGAAAACCCGAGCGCATTTGCGTAAACCTGCCATCCAGGCCAGCCTATATAAAGACCACCACCCTCCCCTGCCATTTCTAGGGTTTCCCTAACACAAATATTGCAGCCACCCCCTTGAAAATTGTCAGATCTGCCCAATTTGACCCCAAAATCCTAAACCCTAACCTCCCGGGCATCCAGGACCGTCAGATCTGTGATCTGAGGGCCTTCGAGAGGCCACGTCACCCCCAACCCTCCACCTCCAGCTCAAGCCGCCACCGGGTCGCTTCCAAGCCCCGGGGGCCCGCCGCCGCCGTAGTTCGGGCCCGATCCGGGTCGTGGCCGCCTCGCGCCGCGCCATGGGCGGCCGCCCGAACTCCTCCGCGGGCCGCCGCCGTCCCTGCGCCCAACTCCGGCGAGAAACGCCTCCACCACCGCCGCTGCAGGTCACCACCTCCTCCTCTCCTTCCCTCTCCTTCTCCTACCCTCACCTCTCCCTCTCCCAGGTCAAGCCGCCATGGTCATGGAGGCCGAGCTCGGCCGAGCACGCCATGGCCACAGATCTCGCCGCTGCAGCCGCCTCGACCCTCCTCGGCCCCGGATCCGGCTGCCCCGACCTTCCTCATCCATCCCTGGCCTTCTCAAGACAAACCGTGCCCTCTCCAGGCCGCCACGGGCGCCGCCGGCCACCTCCAGCCCACCATGGATCTGACAGCCCCGAGCTCGACCCCCTGTAAATTTCTAAGTCCCAGATTTTTTTGCCTCAAGTGCCTTCTTGCAAAGCCTTTTCCCGTTAGCTCGTAGATCGGATTGGCATGATTCTTTTTTTGGATTGTTATGCTCTCTATGCTCTAGATGTTAGTATAATTATTTATCATGTTTGGATTGATTGGAATGTATAAATCCTCTGTTGAAGTGGGCACCAGATTGTTTACTATTGCTGTTGTTATTTTATGAAAAGTTTGGGTGATGTTTGTGTCACATCCATGAGGCCTATGCTATTGATTCTTTCTTTTATGTGTTAAGCATCATGTGTACTGCAATTCCAATCTTTCCCTTGTCATGTTTGCCTGCTTTAGCTATATTAATTCTTGCTCCAAAGTGGTGACCTGGATAACATGTGCTGTTGTTTATGTTTAGTTGCAACTTTGATGACTTATAGTTAGTGATCCATGCCTCATATGATTTAGCTCCAATGTAATTATTTGCTCCTTGTTATGTGTACTTTGATTCCATGCTTTTATTTTCCATGATATGGTTGTTATTCACATAGTTATCAATCTCTTAAAGTGAAACCCTGCTATTTGCTGTCACATGCCCTGTTTTTCACTGTCCCTAGACCAGTAGTATTTTCTTGCATTTTGCATGGGTTACAATTACTTGTTCCTGATGCTCATATACATGAACTTTGTTGCCATGCCTTCCTTGTCATGTCTACTGTTAATCCATGTCATTTTAGTGCATGTTTGCATTCAGTAGCTAATTGTTTCATTGCTCTAAAGTATGCTCCCTGATGTTATCAGCATGTACCCGTAAATTGTGTTGCTTGTATCTTATTAACCGTAACTCCGTTGGGAGTGTTCTATACATGTAACTTGACTAGAATTTCATGTACTTTGTTTTTTATCTATTGTTTGCTATTGTTAACCAACCTAAAATATGGTTTAGGGAAGAACAGTACCAAATGCTTTAATTGTTGTGGGGTACTTAGCGATATGCCATGTCTAGGATTTTACCTCACTTAAATTGACTAGCATAGATAGTTTACTTTGTGCTTCACCTCTTGTCATGATTTGTGATATGCCATGCTCAAGTGAGATGCCATGTTAAAAACCTTTTCTCATGTTGTGTAGATAAACAACTTGAACCATTCTAAATGTGCGGTGTCGTCGTGTGTAACTGATGCTTCACTTAAACTGTTAGTGACCGCTCTCGATGATAGATTTGATTCTGTAGTGCGTTGTCTCGTGTTGCCTTCTTGATGATGCCTTCTCGTGATTGCTTCATAGTAATAGATTCTTGCTCGTCGATTGCCTTTTCCAGTGTTTCCTACTTATATGCCCCCGCGGTTATTCTCGGAGACGTTGCGAGCTTGCGATCGGCTACACCTTCGATTTCGTCTTATCATCAGGTAAGTGGGAGCATATATCATGCTTATAACTTTCAGCTCACTCGCGCCTAGGTGTAGGATAGAACGATTGCTTGATCCTACCACTTCATATTCATGCCCCTCAAATAAACCCAAACAACAATGTCCTCCACATCCCAGCAAACCTTGTTCGGCTATGTTACTATTGCTCGTTGCTCAACCACTGCTTAGTATGCATGCTAGGATGCTATCAAATGCTATCTTGTTACTCCTTGTATTGGGCTATCACATTATGATATTGTTGTGGATGATATGATCATTATAGTGTTGACTATACTCGACGAAGGATGGAAGGTCCAGGCTATCCCGCCTCGATGCTTTGTTCCATTTTATTCACCTAGGTCCCGAGTTCCGGGTATTGGTTTTAAGACTGAGTGTGCCTAACAGCGTGTGGGATGCTATGGGGTCCCCTTTTCTTACCTACCTAGCTTCAAACATTTCTAGTGGTGGCCCAAGCTGATTTACCATTTGAAACCGTGTGTGTCACTGGTGAGCTCCCATCAGATTTTTAAACAACTCGGGCCAGCGGAGACATGGTTTCTCTTGTTGGTCCACACTAGTGAGCTAGGGGGCTGCCCACATGTGAGGGGATCAGTTACCTCGACCTTAGCCTTATGGAAGAGTCTGATCCGAGAGCGTGGCCGGCTTTTGGATTGGGTGTCGACTCCCCGGGGGCCACCCGGATTTTTTCGTTGTTAGTTAGAGGGATTATGACGTCCGGATCTCTCGGGAAAACTCTTCAATGAGTGTCTTTAACGGGCCCGACTGAGAGAGTCGGCGTACATGCGGAGCCTTGTAATGGGCAGTTGGTACACCCCTGCAGGATTTAATCTTTTCGAGAAGCCGTGTCCACGGTTATGGACGACTTGAGACCTACTCCTTGGTCATAGACAACAACAACTGAGATAATCTTAATAACTTGATCAACGTGTGTGTGCCTTGACTGCTTCTTCTTCGTCGGGATGCGAAGGGGAGGACAAGGATAGGATAGGTGTTATGTTTGCGTAAGTAGCTGATAGCAAGACTTGTTGGAGGCGATTCCTCATCGAATGCTTGGTTCTCATCTTACTCTAAGTAGATCGCTAGCCACCTCATATATTGCTAGTGCGACTGCAACCTCAACACTACCCCCATCTTACCGTGAGAAGTTAGTTACAAGACTTGTTGATATAGCTCACCCCTTCTTTTCTCTTTTACGCACGTTATTCAAATGATCTTGGACTTCAGAGGAGCTCGACGACCCTTCTTCTGGACGCCTTAGCGGAGACTCGACAACGACTAGTTAGGAGGATCCCGGCGGAGAGCCTGGACCCGTGTGGTTACGGAAATTGTGTGTTTTATATTTGCCAGTAGGCATTTGATTGTATTCTGTACTCAGACATTTATCTTCCGCTGATGTAATGTATTAAGGCAGTTGTATGCCGATTGTATTAGATGTTGTATACTTGTAGCTGTAATGTTGTGATATCATGTTGGAAATCCGGGGCATATGGCATTGTCATATGTCACGGTGGGACCGATATGTGCTTCGTCCCCAGATCTGGATGGAGACATCTAGATCTAGATCAGTACCGCATATCATGCCTTATATTCATGCCCCTCGATGTCTAGCTTGAATGACAGAAACATGAGACAAGGGGATGTGTTGTTGCTTCCAGGGAGAAAACAACGGTGCTTGTAACCGCGGTTGCAGGGATTGTTTACCTTACACAAAGTTTGTTAATGCAGTTGTCTCTTACTTTGGGTTTACATTTTAGGTGGGGCTCGCAACTTAATACCGGCGAGATGTTCTAGATATATATCTCAAGGTGGATGATTAGTGAGTAGATGCTGATGAATAAACAGTCTACTTTTCTTACCGTACTGCCCATACTTTTGAGCCTCTAACTTTCTTCTGGCATAGTTAGCATTGTTTTGCGTTTATAATTATGTCAATTGCCCAGATGTAATTTGTTTACCCACCTTAGATGTTTTATCATCTTTTGGGAGAGAGACCTCACTAGTGAACCTCATGGGACCCCGGTCCATATTACCACCATTGTTTACACCTCAACTCTTTACTGCTTTATTTCCTTTCAGTTGCAATCACCATCACTATTTCCATCGTGCGTTTGATCCTTTGTAAACGACAAGGACGGAGAGATTGACAAGCTCTCTGAACTCGTTGGGAGAAAAGTTATTTGTTTCTATGTGCAGCTCCACGTCAACCTTACCTCCATTCGGCAACTTAATTTCTGGCGCCTTTGCACCTACTTGAAGAATTCGTAGTCCACCGGAGACAAACCTTGGTATCTTCACCGAGGCAAATTTGCTGCTATCTACATCATAACCTTCCACTTGGGATAACCAACGAGGAGGCGTTATCTACACCCATCATCCACCAACGTGCATCGTTAACTCTCTGACGAGGGGGTGACCCCACGATTCCTACGTGTGAGGCTACCTGGTGCGTATGAAGACAGAAGGCCCGTTGGGAAGCTGCGACAAGCCCACGATTTCCCCAACCAAGCACCAACATAGGAGTCCGCGACTAACATGGAAGGTGCAACTTTGCGTACAAGGCAGGACTAGGATTAGGAAACTACCTATGTAACCTAGCACGGACTCCCCGAGACCTAGCCTAGTATATAAAGGCTGGGAGGGGAGACGTCTATCTCATCTCAATACACATCTACTCATCCTAGCCTTGCGAGAACTCGCCTTGGCCTCCACTGTAATCGCCCCCTCTCTTAATAATATCGAGCAGGAAGTGCTTCTCCTGTTATCCGACGAGTATCGTCCAACCTGTGCCATCTCTATGACTAACCCAGGGTCCCTGACCATGGGATTTGCCGGGGTTGATCCCCGTCAATTGGCGCCGTCTGTGGGAACTACACAGGTTGGAATCACGATCTCGGCGGTACCGACTTCAACAGATCGAGACTCGAGGACTAGAGCCAGATCCAATCCGCTCGAAAGATTCAAGTTCACCGCAAGCGTCTCCGTCACCCCGTCAGGACCACCCAGCCTGCAGCAGAACCAAGCCCAGCACCTCGACGACTGCCAGATCCATCACCGAAGGAAAAGAACTCGACGACCCAGAAGACAAGCACAAGGAGGCTACTCGAGAATCCCACTCAAGGAGTCGCGGCGCGTGTCCAAAGGCTCTCCCATCAGTCGACGACCCGCCGCCGCCCGGACTCCCACCACGCGCCAAGACAGCGTCTCCGAGACACAGTCTGGAGACTACTAAGAACCGGATCGAAGGCCAGAAGAATTCGCCAACTTCATCCGCAATCAATCACTCAGCGACGGGATAGAACTCGACCCAAGATTCCACAGCCGAGCAGAAGATCCCTCGCAGATCTTCCAAGTCTCAAGGAGAAGAAGGAACGCCGGCTCCAGCAAACTCACAGCCAAAGAGCAACTGGAAGGACCTTGCGTGATTCATTGTTTTGAAGACAGTCGAGGACACCTTAGAGCAAGCCACACACTGCGAGACTGCCGCCTATTCGCCAAACTCTCCAACAGCCCCAAGGAGGAGAAGCAACGTGAAACCAAACGCACTCTAAGAAGCATGCATTCACCCGCACCAAGTACAGAGGAGCAATACCCTGCGTCCCAGAGACGAATCTGCGTGATCCAAGAAGGAAGACCCTCGAAAGCAAAGCAAGATTCCTACACCTTGTAGGCCGAAGCAGCCGAAGACCTAAAGGCAACTGAAATCTACCAACTGAGCGGCACAGAGACCAGCATCACCTTCTCACAAAGAGACCATCCGCCCGCAGTCCCGAGGCCTGGGCATGCACCCCTGGTCCTCGAAGCGCAGATCGGAGGATACGACATGGACAGAATCATCATGGAAGGAGGCAGCAGTCTAAACATAATCTTCGCCAGCACTCTACGCAGTATGTTCATCCCACGATTAGTGTGGAAGAAGTCAGGAACCACAATATACGGCGTAGTCCCGGGAGAAGCAGCAACCTCCACCGGAGCAATACCGCTTGATGTGATCTTCGGCAGCAAGCGCAACTTCGCAAAGCAGGCACTCAAGTTCGAAGTACTCGACTAGCAGTCGCAGTATCACTCCATACTCGGGCGACCGACGTTCACACAGTTCATGGAGGTTCCACACTATGCATATCTCAACCTCAAGATGCCAGGAACTGCAGGAATCATCACAGTCAAGGGAAGCTTCGTCAAATCGGACCAGTGCGAGCGCGACTTCCACAAAGTCTCCGACACATTCGGAGCCCAACAACAGCTCAAAGAAATAGCCATGGTGACGGACAAAAGCATATTTCCACTAGCAAACAGAAGCGAGACAAAGGAATCCGGTCGCGACTTCAGCGTCGACAGCGACACGATCACACACCAAGTACACCCGACAGACCCAGAGAAGACAGTCCGCGTATATGCCCACCTTCCAGAAGAGCAAGCAACCGCCCTCATAACTTTCCTTCGCGAAGAGTGGAAAATTTTCGCCTGGTGCCCAGCCGACATGCCCGGGATACCACGAGAATTCGTGGAACACACACTGCACATCAAGCCAAACACGAAGCCAGTAAAACATGCACTGCGACGGTTTTCAGAGCCCAAACGCAGAGCAATCGGAGAAGAAGTCAATCGACTACTCGACGCACAGTTCATCAGAGAGACAAAGAAAGCAACATGGATAGCAAACCCAGTCCTAGTCCCTAAAAAGGACACCGAGGTACTGAGGATGTGCGTCGACTACGGGCCCATCAACAAGCACTGCCCAAAAGACCACTTGCCCCTGCCATGAATCGATCAAATAATCGACTCCACAGCAGAATGCGACCTCCTCTCCTTCCTCGACGCATACTCAGGATACAATCAGATTAGGATGAAGGAAGAAGATGAAGATCACACCTCATTCATCACCCCCTATGGAGTATTCTGCTACCAAACAATGCCTTTTGGCCTAAAAAAACGCGGGAGGCACGTACCAGCGGATGATGCAAGCATGATTGAGAGACCAGATCGACAGGAACGTTCAAGTCTACGTGGACGACATCGTCATCAAAACCTACAGTTCAAACACGCTACTCGAAGACCTCCACGAGACATTCGCGGCCCTCAACAAGTACAGGATTAAGCTCAATCCCAAAAATGCGTGTTTGGCATCCCAGCTGGCAAAACTTCTCGGATACATGGTCTCTTCCTGAGGAATCGAAGCAAACCCGGAAAAGGTCCAAGCAATCGCCAATATGCAAAGGCCACCAACATCAGAGGAATACATCATCTCAAAGGAAAGCTCGCAGCACTAAGCCTCTTCATCAGCAGGTTGGGCGAAAGAACTTTGCCATTTTACAAACTGCTGAGAAAGGGAGAAAAATTCGAATGGACCGAGGAAGCAAGCAACGCATTCGTGGACTTAAAGAAGACCCTCTCGACTCCACCAATCTTGGCGGTGCCTAAAGAAAGGGAAAAGTTATATCTCTACATAGAAGCACGCAGTAGTGTCGTGAGCACAGTACTCGTTGTCGAACGGGCAGAAGAAGGGAAAATCTAGAGCATCCAGAGACCAATCTACTACCTCAGCACGCTACTCACAAAGCCACAGCAGCGGTATCCACACTACCAGAAGCTCCTGCTCGCCATCATCATGACCTCCAGGAAAGTATCGCACTACTTCGACGAACACTCCATCACAATCGTGAGCAGCGCAACATTCGCGGACATCCTCAACAACCCCGGAGCGACCGGTCGAGTCGCCGAGTGGAACATGGAGCTCAGCCCACGAGACCTGCAGTTCAAACACCCAACAGCAATCAAAGCCCAAGTACTCCCAGATTTCTTGGTCGAGTGGGAAGAAGTCCAAACACCAGGTCCCCTAGACCTATCCAATTGATGGACGATGTACTTCGACGGATCCAAAAGACGCAAGGAGCCGGAGCAGGCGTTGTCCTAGTCTCCCCCAAAGGAACAAAGCTCAAATACATCCCCCAAATCAATTTCAGCAACGCCTCCAAAAACGAAGAAGAGTACGAGGCGCTAATTCACGGCATGCGCATGGCAAAGACTTGCGGTGCCACTGGCCTATAGATCTATGACGACTCCAACCTCGTCGTCTAGCAGGCGATGAGAGACTGTAACGCAGTCGCAGACAACATGGCAGCTTACCAGAAGCTCTACAACACGCTAGAAGGAGGATTCGACGGCTGTGAACTCAACTACATCCACAGAGCAAACAATACAAAAGCCGACGAACTCGCGAACATCGGGTCAACTCGAGGACCAATACCACCAGGCGTTTTCCTCGAAAGAATAAATCAGAGATCAATAAAAGCAAATCCAGCGGAGCCCAAAGCAGTCGCAGAAGAAGACGACACAAATGAGCCAGCACAGGTGGCGGCAACGAGCGCAGCCGATACTACAAACAGCCAAGCAATCGAAGTTGAAGCACCAGCAGCACTCGAAGACCCGGCCTGGGCAAGACCTTTTCTTCGATTACTAATCGAAGGCACCCTACCGCAAGACGTTGCAGAAGCCCGACGCATCAGTCGGCGATCCAAAGCATTCACAGTAATCAACAAACAACTCTACAAGCGCAGCATTTTCCTAGGTCCTACAAAAATGCATAGACGAGGAAGACGGCAAAGCCCTACTGCTGGAGATTCACGAAGGCACCTGCGGGCACCATGCCAACAGTCGAGCACTCGTGACAGAAGCCTTTTGAGCAGGATTTTATTGGCCAACCGCCATGAGAAATGCAGAGGATATTGTACGGCCAAAAATTCGCTAGTAGGCCGCACGCCCCAGCATCAGAACTCAAAACCATACCACTATCATGGCCATTCGCCACATGGGGACTCGACAGGGTAGGCCCGCTCAAGAAATCATCAAAAGGAGCAAGAACACATCTATTGGTCGCAGTCGACAAATTCACCAAATGGATTGAGGTCGTACTAATCACTAGCTCAACAGCCCTCACGGCAGTCAACTTCATCAAATCAATCATCTTCAGATTCGGAGTACCACACAACATCATCACGGACAATGGTACAAACTTCACAGTAGCAGAATTCCAAAACTTTTGCCAGGAGTTGGGCATCAAAATCAACTATGCATCAGTCGCACACCCGCAGTCCAATGGCCAAGTAGAGAAAGAAAACGGCTTAGTATGCGGAGGAATAAAGAAGCGACTCCTGGCACCACTCGAGAAAGCCGCAGGCAACTGGATAGAAGATCTCCCCGCAGTTCTATGGAGCCTACGCACCACCCCGAACAGCTCAACCCAATATACGCCCTTCTTCTTGGTATACGGGGCAGAAGCAGTGCTACCACACGACCTAAAATTCAGAGCACCCAGAATCTCAGGGTACGAAGAAGAAGAGGCAGAAGAAGCACTGCAGAATGACAAAGACGTAGCAGATGAAGCCCGAGACACGGCCATCACAAGATCTGAAGGGTACCAGGACAAGCTACATACATATCAAAGCAGCCGTCTGCGGACCAGATCGTTCAACAAAGGAGACCTTGTACTACGGCTAATACAAGAAAAAGTGCACAAACTTGCCCCACAATGGGAAGGGCCATTCATCATCACGGAATTCATAGGAGGAGGAGCATACAGACTGGCGAATCCGAAGACCAATGAGGACGTGGGAAATCCATGGAACGTAGTGAACCTATGCTTGTTCTACCCATAGGTATCCTAGGCATTATCAAAACATCGGCAGTAGCACTGATCGGCAACTCATGTAAAAATTCAAAGGAATAAAGCAATGTCACCCAAAACATCTTACAAGCACTCGGGGGATCGAGCCTAGAACTCCCCCCGAGAGACGCTATCTTCGCAAACGCGACCTTTTACTTACAAGCACTCGGGGGCTCGAGCCTAGAACTCCCCCCGAGAGACGCTATCTTCGCGAACGCGACTTTTACTTACAAGCACTCGAGAGCTCGAGCCTAGAACTCCCCCCGAGAGACGCTATCTTCGCAAACGCGGCCTTTTACTTACAAGCACTCGGGGGCTCGAGCCTAGAACTCCCCCCGAGAGACGCTATCTTCGCAAAAGCGACTTTTACTTATAAGCACTCGGGGGCTCGAGCCTAGAACTCCCCTCGAGAAACGATATCCTCGCAAACGCGATTGTTACTTAAGACCCGGGGGCTCAGCCATAAAACTCCCCTAAAAGAAGTCATCCTCAATAAAGACGCGGCTCTCGCCAAAAGACAAAACCCAGTCAAAAGAAAGTTGCAAAAGCGCATGATTCTTTAGTCTTCACCCGATCTCAAGCGATCGCCTAAAGACTCGGGGGCTACTCCCATCGGGAGCGCTGACGCGCACCCGATCTAGACTTGAAAAAATTCAAAGACAACCACAAACGTTGAAGCAAAAATTCATAAAGCATGCGGTCGATTCTGCAAATCAAACGCAGCCTTAGGGGCTACTCCCATCGGGAGCACTGGCGCGCACCCGAGAAGGCACTCTCATCACAAAGGAGTCGAAGGCACTCTCATTACAAAGGAGTCGAAGACACTCTCATCACAAAGGAGTCGAAGGCACTCTCGTTACAAAGGAGTCGAAGGCACTCTCATTACAAAGGAGCCGAAGGCACTCTCATTACAAAGGAGTCGAAGACAACTCTCATTACAAAGGATTCGAAGACAACTCTCATTACAAAGGAGTGGAAGGCATTTCATTACAAATAAATCGAAATGACAGTTTTCCATTACAGAAGGACCTGCAGAACTACAAGCTGGGCTACATTCAAACTTCTAGATGTGTGCTCATGCTGAGATAATTGGTACTTTCGTGCCACAGCCTGGCGGGGATCATCACAGACAAAGTAGCAGCCCAGCCGAAGAAGAAGCTCGCCGTCCTCCAGTTCTACAAGGTGCCTCGCCTACTGCCGCTGCCGCTTGACGATTGGCTTGACGTCCAGTTCTTCCTTAGAACTAGAAGAGCAAACACCATCGCCCGAGGGATCAGCCGAAGACAAAGACACGGGAGAAGTAGGCGAACCACCACTAGAGCCTTCAGAATCTCTGCTACTCGTCTCCTCACAGTACGGATCCAGACGGTTGCCACCAGCATCAAACGCACGGATATTAACAGTATGTTTGCCGTCAAAGCGACAGCAAAGACTGTCCCCGCTGCGCAGATTCAGTCGACGAGAAAACGTCCTCCAGCCAGAACCAAGAAATATCAAGGACGAAGCATCAACTTACAGCTCCACCCAAGAAGAAGAACGTGAGCTCCCGTGAAGACGGAGCCAGAAACCCTTCAAGTTACGCTCAGAAGCAATGGAAGCAAACGAAAAGGGAAGAGGAATCCGGGCAGCATCCCGGCTAAGAACACGCAAAAGAAAGTCATAGCGCCAAAAACCCTCCTCCATGGGGGAAGAGGAAGAAAGCACCAACGTGGCACCATGGCGTCCACCTCGTGAAGAACGAGGAGTGCGGCCACCACGACCACGGCGGCCACGACTTCGCCCAGCCACACCTCTACCACGCTTGGGTGCCATATGAAGAAAAAATAAGAAGAAGAAGGGAAAGATGCGAAGAATGGACGCCAAGGACGGGCAACCAAAGGAAGCATTTATAGCTCAATCCAAGGGCAAACGAGGGAAACCACACAGAAGCCCAGGCGGCATCATCATTGCATCAAAGACCGCCAGGCCGGGCGTTACGAATTCCAAGACAAAGATGCCTTCACACGGTCAGCATTGTTTACAGGACGCGTCAAGTCTCGCCGGTTCCCCAAACGAAGCCTTGGAAACCCAACGGGCAACAGGCAGCACGACGACCAAACCATCATTATGACAGTCCATAAGATGCGACGGATCAAGAAATCAAACATCATCACAGGTCATCCAACAGTATGACAACGCGACATCTCAAGAAGGACGGATTAAAATAAAAACAGTTGGCCAAAAACCAAAAGATTTCAAAAGCCACCTATGCGTCCAAATTTTCTGACTCCACAAAATTCTTACTCCCATCAGGAGTACCTTTATTTGAGTTCGGGTGCTCCCTCACACCGAAGGCAAAATGTGCTCGAGTGATCACTCGCACCAGCAGAAAAACATACTCTCAGAGTTCGGGTGCTCCCTCACCCCGAAGACAATAAAACATTTGAGTGATTACTCGCAAAAGAGATTCAGCAATTCAACAAACATGACTTACACACGCACTCGACGACATTCCGAGTGGGTGCTATCTTATTTTCCTCTCCTGAGTTCGCTGCCAACTCCGCGAGTGACGACTAAAACAGCTCACTTGATTGATTATTCCAAGTGGGTGCATCGCTAAATTAGGCTCCGTGCCTCAACAAAAAATAACTATGCCTGGCTACGACACACTGTACCCAGATGCCACGCAAGCTTAGCGTGTAGGTAAGACCCCGCTGCGCAGAACGGCCGGGCCGGGACTTTCCGCAGATTGATTTCACTCTCGACCTTTTCCATGCGCTTGCATGATAGAAAGAGTCGAGCGGACGCGCTCAGGCTATGTGTTTAGACTGGCAGCAATTGATCCTATAAGACCTGCAGCGGCATGACTTTGCTTGACACCAGTGTTCCAAGTTCACGTCGAGGGACGTGGGCTTGATTGGGCTACTGTGGTATTTGTCACTAGCACAATTCACCAAGGCTCGACCAGTCGACTCCTTGGGCCCTTTCAGCTTAGCAATCCCTCGAAACAGATATTGTCATGGCTCAAAACTGCCAGCGACCCGTGGCGATACCACGCTTACAAACAATAAAGGCACAGATGAATTCGAGTCCCTGAGCGACTCTTCGAGTCCCCCAGGCACTCGGGGGCTACTGACGAGGGGGTGACCCCACGATTCCTACGTGTGAGGCTACCTGGTGCATATGAAGACAGAAGGCCCGTTGGGAAGCTGCAACAAGCCCACGATTGGCCCAACCAATCACCGACGTAGGAGTCCGCGACTAACATGGAAGGTGCAACTTGGCGTACAAGGCAGGACTAGGATGAGGAAACTACCTATGTAACCTAGCACGGACTCTCCGAGACCTAGCCTAGTATATAAAGGCTGGGAGGGGAGACGCCTATCTCATATCAATACGCATCTACTCATCTTAGCCTTGCGAGAACTCGCCTTGGCCTCCACTGTAATCGCCCCCTCACGTAATAATATCGAGCAGGATGTGCTTCTCCTATTAGCCGGCGAGTATCGTCCAACCTGTGCCATCTCTATAACTAACCCAGGGTCCTTGACCATGGGATTTTCCGGGGTTGATCCCCGTCACTCTCCTCCACCATCGTGACTCCCCATCTAGTGGTAATCCCTTATCACGTAGTTCATCTCCAGTAGCAGTGATCTTGGTTGTGTGCGGTAGAATTTTTTAATTTGCGACAGCGTAGCGTGCACGTATCCCAACAATGGTATCAAAGCCTAGGCTATGTGGTGATGAATTCGTGAAGGATTTGCATATAGAGATATGTAGGTCGGATCAAGTGATGGTAGATCAGATTGGTTTTGCATGTTTGAGGTTCTTGATTTCATGATCTGTCCCGAGGCGCGAGTTGCTTAGGTTGTGCCACAACTTATGCCTAGAGGCCGATTATCCGCCATTGGGATAGACAGTGTGCCGTAAACCCTGTTGTAGCACGCGGATATCACTATATGATTGATCTGGGACACGCATCAGGACACAACATGGATGATGTCCAGGAATCTCTGAGAAGGTTCAGTTTAGAGGCCATAACTTGGTCATATGAACTCCGATTGAGCTCCGTGACCTACCAAACGATGCAGAATGAAAAGAGCTTTAGACCTAATTATACTAGTGCTAAGAGAGCTTTAGACGGCGGTAGAATGTCTAACTCGTTTTTGCAGGGATTGATTGTGATTTGGTATAGCCCATTGTGTTGTGTGTATATTATTTCTTGACCTGCGTGTCATGAGTACGGCAACCGGCTGGAGCCATATGGTTGTCTCATTATTGTATTAATGACCTGCGTGTCAACATGTTAAGCCATGTAATGTAATTTACTTTCATAGCTATTAGTTTGTAATAGCATAGTATCTTATGTAAAGCTTGGCGGTGGACACTATGGCGTGGAGATGGAGATCACCACGAGGACAACCGTACATGAAGATGGAGATCGCCATGGGAGGTTCGTGCACATGGAGATGGAGATCACCATACTCTATGATAAAGGGGCTATACCATATCACTTATGTAAACTTCCTATGAATGTTTATCCCTTTATGCATCCTTCTTTGACATGGTAGATGTTTTAAGTAGGATGATCCCTCAAAAGAATGTCAAGTAAAATTTCCTCCCCAATTGTTGCACATCACATGTCATGTATGTTTAATTAATTAGTAGTAGACCTATAAAATTAGGGTGTTGCTAGATCTCCTTGGCGTGATGGGTTTGTCGAGGCTATCAAAACAGTTTTAGGATTCGAGGCATAGGTGTTGTTCTATATGTGATGCGCATCAACAAACATGAATCGTATGGTTGATGCGATTAGCAAGGAGTTGCTTACCGGTAGATCGATTCGGCTAGCAGTGATCCAAAACCTCACTAGTATGTTCACTCCAACGGATCCTGAATCACTTAGTTTCAACAAGAGGGATGTTGGACTTACTGGGAGTAATTATATTAAAGCGTTTAATATGAAATACTCTTCATGAATACATGTCTTAGTATTTTTCATTTTGTGTTGTAGATCAATGGCACCACGTGCTCAAGTTACCAATTTTCGTTGAAATCCATCCTTGAGAAAGATAAACAGAATGGAGCAAACATTACCACCTGGTATAGAAATCTGAGAATTGTTCTCAAGCATGATAAAAAGAAAATGTTCTAGAGAAATCGCTTCCAGAGGCACCAGTTGATAATGCCCCCGCTGCTGCTAAGAATGCCCATCAGAAACTCGTTGATGAGTCTACTAAGATCAACTGTCTCATGCTGGCTTGTATGGAGCCCTGATACGTCTCAAACTTATCGACTTTTCCGAACACTTTTGCTATTGTTTTGACCTCATTCTTGCATGATTTGAATAAAACTAACCTGGACTGGCGCTGTTTTCAGCAGAGCTTCCTGTATGGTTTTCTGATGTGCAGGAAAAAGGAATTTTAGGTACCTCAGAAAAATCCAGGAAAAAATACAGAAAATCCACGCAATCGGAAGACCCAGGAGCCAGAAGATAGGCCAGAGGGGGGCCTGGGCCAGGTGGCGCGACCAAGCCCCTGGCCACACTAGGAGCTCTCCTGGGAGGGGGGCCACCTCCCCTAGTGCCCTACTTCAACTCCTATTTTTACCCATGATGAAAAAACCCCAGAATAGAAGTTGATATCCCAATTCTCGTCGCGGAGCCGCCGCCACCTCTGTTCTTCTCCGGGAGAGCTAATCTGGAGGCTGTTTTGGCCTCCGGTGAGGGGAAATCGTCGCCACCGTCATCACCATCGCCACTCCATCACCCTTCCATGACCCCCCCCCCCTTCATGTGTGAGTAATTCCCTGCTTTAGGCGAAGGGGATGGTATGGATTGGATGAGTTAGATCATGTAATATTTTCTCAAATTGTTGGGGGCATGTTGCCTATCATCTATTATGGTGCTTATCTTCTTTTCTACTACTTGTCGCTCTTCATGCTTGTCACTTTGGGCCCGAGTGCCATGATTTCAGATCAGAACCCATTATGTTTTCATGTATATATTTGTGTTTTTTATCCTCTCTATGAGTTTTATGCACCTATTATAGTCCAGAACCGGCGATCCCAATGGTGACAGCTTGGGACACCAAAGGGGATGGACTATAATTTGAGGATTCCATGTATCCATTGATTGGTAATGCTTTGTTCCGGTGCTCTTTGACAGGAGCACCTTAATCTCCATAAGTTCCTTTTGGCCCCGCTGGTAGAGGGATGGCAGGACTAAAGATGTTGTGCAAAGTTCTTATTGCAAGAACGCACAACTACCTTGGGGTACATGCCTAATGTTTGATATTTTCCTAGATGATCGTTACTTTTCGATGTGCCTTTCCCCATGTTGATTACATGTTATCTCTCATCCATGCGGCGCCCAACCATCCATTCCCCTAGCCTATAGTGTTTTAATCCTGCTGGTCACAAGTTGCTTTAATTTTGCTGTTTTAATTTTGTTGCTTTGCCACCACTATTTCCATTGCCACCATCACTTCCATATCACCGTTACTACTAATAAATTGTTGCCAAGCAAGTATCTTTCAGGTGCGGTTGAATTGAAAACTCAATTGTTAAAGCTTATAAATATTCTTTGGCTCCCCTTGTGTCGAATCAATAAATTGGATTATTCTTACCCGCGAAGACTGTTGCGATCCCCTACACTTTTGGGTCATAAAAACTATTTTCTGGCGCCGTTGCCGGGGAGCATAGATTTATTTACAAGTCTACTTGGAGTTATTTTGCTTGTTGTGATTTATCCGCTATGGGTAAGAAAGGAGACCCCAAGGTTCCGATTTTACCATCCACTACAAGAAAAGGTAATGTTCTTAGCACTAGTGCTACACTTGATTCACCTTCCGTTATAAGTAAGTTTGCTTCACCACCACCACAAGCTACCTCATCTGAATCTGGTAATATGTCCGATACTTTTGATGATGATGCTACTTCTTTTGATGAAACGGGTTCACTTGGTCACTTTATTGAGTCTCAGATTGCCAAGGCTGCAAAATTTCCTAAACCTTCTTATTTCCCTGATCTGAGTGGCCTGAAGGAAATAATTCTTGAGGACAATTATATTGAGCTTGATGATGATTTACGTAGACAGCTTGCAGAGTGTGATGACTCTAACCGTGATGCCATGAGGAAGATGCTTAAAAAGCATGCTATGAAGAACAAGTTTTCTCGTGATCCTGTATTTGCTACATCTCCTATTTGCATTAAAGATGATGATTTTGATTTCTCTGTTGATCTTTCACTTATATCTATGGTTGAAGTTGACCCCTTTTATGGCAGAGAAAATGACGATGCTATTGCACACCTTACTAAACTCACTGAGTTGGGTGGCTTATTCACTAATGAGGACAAGAAGAGAAATTATTATGTTACTAAGTTACTTCCTTTTTCTTTGAAGGAGGGTGCTAAAGCATGGTATGATGCACTACCGTGTGGTTCAATTAAAAGTCCTCGAGATTTAGCTCAATCTTTTGTTGCTAAATATTTTCCTGCTCATATGCAACATGCTGCTTTACAAAGAATTTATGACTTTAAACAGTTGCAGGATGAAAACCTACCTAAATCTTGGGGGAGGTATTGCACTCTACTCAAGGCTAGACCGAGACATGGAGTCCCTAAGAATGAATTGCTTGATATATTCTATGCTGCTCTAACCGATGAATCTACATCCTATCTGGATAGTTGTGCTGGTTGTGTATTCAGGGAGAGAACACCGGATGATGCTGAGGAACTAATGGGTAAGATAGCCATGAATCATGATGATTGGTCTGTACTTGAACCACCACCACCACCACCAAAGAAGAGGGGAATGCTCGTCTGAAACCCCGAATATATGCAAGAAGCTAAGAAGTCTATTAAATAGAGATGTATTAAAGTTAAAGATGTGAAGAATCTACCCCCAATTGAAAAAATTTGTGAGCCTACCACTCACCCTCCTATGATAGAGGTACACTCTCTTTTAGATTTTGATGCAAGTGACATCCCTCATGGTAAGCCTCCTGATCAATGTTTAGATGAGCTTGATAATTTTATTGTTAAGCATAATCACTTTAATGAGAGGATTCAGAGTCAGTTGCATGATAATTCCCTTGCTATCAAAAGTTTGCTTGATGTTTTAAGCAGAACTGTTTATGCTGTTAAAGGCCTTGTTAAGCATTTTCATATGGTTCAAACTCAGCTTGAACACATTTCTAATGTGCAAAAATATTTTCTTGCTAAGAATGCCAAACAAGATGACATACGTGCTTATGGGATTAAGACTCAAGGCGGGACAGACATTCAAGACCCTCTCTATCCAGAGGGGCATCCAAAGAGAGTCGAGCAAAATTCTCAAATGCAGGAAGAAGACGTTGTCGGCTCCCCTAAGAAGAAGAAGAAGAAGAAGAAATACAAGCAAGCTGACAATTCAAACGATCCCATAATTGATGAAGAACCTATTGTTGATCCTACTAGTATATCTACTTCTGATGCTGAGACTGAAGATGGTGATGAACCTGATAAAGATAATGAGAAGAATGATCCTCCTGAAGTACAAGAAGAAGAAGAACCCGATAAACATAAGAGATATACTAGAGAAGACTTCATTGCAAGAAATCATGGGATGGAAAAGGAACCATGGGTACAAAAACCAATGCCATTTCCAGGTAAGTCTCTCAAAACTAAAGAAGAAGAGCTTTATTGTTGACACCAGTTTTTGGCATGACAATATTCACTTACAAGATGGCCTCAAATGAAAAAGTTTGGTATCGTCGATATGAACATCTTTGTAGTTCAAGCCATCGTCATTCGATTCCATCTTGGAGGTCGAAACTCTATGGGAAGAGATAAGATCCTGGCATTTGAAGTACTCTTCTGCCAATAAGGTCTTCAAGACATCGTCAAATGGAAAAATGTTCTACATGGGTCGGCTTTGGTTCGTCGAACCGGTCAATTTTGATATTTGAAACATCCAAATCTGAGTTCGTATGAAAAATTTAAGGCCAAAACAGTACAACACTGAAAAACAGGTCGGACCGTCCGGGCTCCAAATCGGACCATCCGAAAAAAGGACTCGGAGTACAAAAGGCTTTTGACGCCTGTCGGACCATCACGTCGGACGGTCCGAGACATCGTCCGGGGTGATGCCGGACGGTCCGAGACATCGTCCGGACCGTCCGAAAAGTGCACCCGGTTACAGAAGGATCTTATTGATAATCCGGATCGTCCGACCCTGAGGCCGGATCGTTCGACCTGTCGTCCGGACCGTCCGGGATATAGTCCGGACGTCCGACTTTCCCGCGAGGAGTCCGAATTTGCTCGGTATCTTGGCATATTGGACGGGAGAAGGACTCGTTTTCTTGCAAGGAAAGCCCAACCCCCTCGTAAATAGATGAGGTGACGGCCGATTGAAACAACACACAACCGCAAACACATCTAAACCTTAATTCTCGTCTACTTTTCCACGTATCTTATCCCTCATTCTTCGTTTGTTCTTGTTCTTGCAGGGCAACGATCCGCGAGAGCTCTAGGGGCGATAAGGTAGACCTAGGGTAGCCCATAGCCGTCGTGCGTCCAGATGGGGTCCCTCCCGGGCGTGTGGGGTTTTGTGTTCTTCAAAAGCACCCGCCGGATTGCTTGTGTATCGTGCATCCGGATGGGTCTCCTTTGGCGTGAGCTACGTTGCATCAACCCCGACGTCGAGGGTACACGTGACGTGTTCGTGTGTCAACACACTTTTTGGCGACTTCATTGGGGATAATAGATCAAGCTTCATCATCAACCATGACCAACGGAGATAATCTTCCCAATCCATCGGAAGTTGACGCCGGTAATATCATCAATCCTAGTCTTGAGGAATTATCGGAGGAACATCGCCAAGTTTATGAGGAGTACAAGAAGGCATGTGAAGAGAAGGAGCTGCAGGATTTCCTTAGGAATTTCAAGAAGGATCGCCAAGGCAATATCGCTCCGGTTGGAGAAATCAAGTTTCCTCCTCTTCATGTCGAACAAGTTAAATCCTCTGTGAGTACTACCTTTTCTCCTAAACAATGGGCTGAAATTGAAAGCCGTATCTCTCATAGTAATGATTTGGTTTACCAAGCTTTCTTAGAGAATACTAGGGCTAGTAAAAATACACCTCCATTATCTAGTGGTAGTACACCTGCTAGTTTGGGAAACCCTAGTTCAGTTTTGCCACTATCATCGGCGTCTCCCATGCCGATGAATTATTTTCCAACACATACAAATCAAGTTGTGGCTGCACCTATTAGTCCTATCATGAGTATGCCAGGTTCGGTGGCAACGCCGAACCAAAATTTGTCTACAAGTAGGAATAATATTGGATTATTGCCGAACTATGGTTCGGTATACACACAACTTCCACCTACTGTCGCTAATCTCACTCTTCCTATGCCTTCACCGCGAGATTCATCATCCACTAGGGATGATGCCCTAGCTAACTTTAGAGAGGAGATGGCTAAGATGCTTGGGTGAATTTTGTTGTCGAATTACCTAGGAATCAGATGTATCAAAAGCCGTACCCCGAGTTTTTCGATAAGGTCCAGTGTCCTCCAGGGTATAAAATTCCAGATTTTGTTAAGTTTAGTGGAGATGGCACTAAGACCACATGGGAGCATATTAGTCAATACTTGGCACAAATTGGTCCGGAAGTAGCTGATCCGAAAGAGTTGAAAATACGCTTATTTCCCTTATCATTAACTGGTACTTCTTTTTCATGGTTTTCATCTTTGCCACGTGGTTCTATTCTTTCATGGCATCATCTTGAGCAAAAGTTTCATGATCATTTTTATAGTGGTGATAATGAACTCAAACTATCACATCTGACATCGGTTAAGCAAAAGAATGATGAATCGGTCTCCGATTACGTCAAAAGGTATAGGGATACAAAAAACCGGTGTTATAGTTTAGTGATAAGCGAGAGGGAGTTAGCTAATCTTGTACTTAGTGGTTTGAAAAATCAAATCAAGGCCAGGTTAGAGGGACATTAATTCTTGCAAATGGCTTTAGCTCAAGAGAGCCGTGGTAAAGAAAACAAAGAGGTTCATAGATATAAGGTTGATCGTCCTAAGATGAATATGGTTGAATATGATAGTGATTGTTTGGACGATGAAGCTAATGTCTATACCACTGAGTTTGTTTGGACCTCCAAGTCCAAGCCTTTTACTTGTCAAGATTTAAAGCCGATTCATAAGAATCGTGATGATGATATGAAGTTTACTTTTAACATTGCTAAATGTGATAGAATATTTGATGCTTTGCTGCAAGCTAAGTTTATTAAAATATCTCATGCTTTACCGCCGTTTGAGGAGTTAAAACGGTGTGCATATTGCAAGTATCATAATTATTTTTCTCATGCTAGTAATGATTGCAATGTTTTTCGACGACAGATACAATCGGCCATTAATGAAGGAGGATTGAATTTTTCTGAGATGAAAATTGATAAGAAGCCTTTCCCAATGAACACTATGTATTTGGAGGGGAGGAAGATGTTAATTCGGCCTGACATAGCCGAATCAGCTAACAATGACAATGTTGCCATTGGTGAATCGAGGAAAAGTAAGGATGGTAGCAAAGATTCAGAGAGGCAAGTGGTGCTTGACAAGCAACCCAATGGTGGAGAAATTATCAAGATCACCATTAGAAATCCTACACCCGGGGGGCAACCACAAGTGTAAGAGAATACTCGTGTCAGATTTGTCAAGCCCAAGAGTCCGGAAGTTGGCAGGTGGAAGAAAAATGAAGCCAAAGTGCAACACAAGAAAATCAAGCCAAATTTTGATATGTTGTTGTCCAAGTATGCCAACCAAGAGGTCGGTTCTAGCTCTAACCGGTCATCACGTCTGAAACGTTCAAGGTCACCTCCTAAGCAGGAATTTCAGCGTCAAGCAAGGTCGTGCGGGTCATGGGCGCCAGCATCATGGATGGCGCTGATGTCTACGCACGCTTCTATCCTTGTAGACTATGTTGGGCCTCCAAGGGCAGAGGTTTGTAGGACAGCAACAATTTCCCTCAATTGGATGACCTAAGATTTACCTAACTCAGGGAAGTAGAGGTTGAAGATGGTATCTCTACAGCAACCCGGCAATTAAGATACAAGATGTCTTTTGTGTCCCCAACATGCCTAATACAACTAGGAGTTGTATAGGTGCACTAGTGCGGCGAAAAGATGGTAAAATACGAGTGATAGGTGTGGCAAAGCAAGGTAATGTAAATCTGTAATAAAAATTACAGCAAGCAAACAAGTAGTAAACGTGAGCACAAACAGTATTGAAATGGTGGAAACAAGGCCAAAGCTTCACACTTTCATTGGTGGCAACTCCCAACAACATTAACATAGTCTAATCACATGATATTTCCACTAAAACATGCATTGGAGACGTACTCGGAGGTAATTCCTTTGTGATCAAGAGAGGACGAGAATTGTGTAGGGCTACAAAAGCACACCTTAGATTTCGTAGTTCTCATCTACGGATTTCCCAATGTCACCGCGGCCATCCAAAAAGAGTACCACAATCACCACAACATATCTCAAGGATAGTCAAAGACAAGCACCAAGAGACTCTCAATCTTCAATCCACACACAAAAGAGGAAATCACTCATGAAAATATTCTTCTAATCTATGTCCAATAGACCGCTGTCACCTTTGTCTCAGAGATTATACTAGATATAGACAAGTGAGTACATCAAATCCAATACGTAGAAGAAGGGGAAACATCATGGGATCACCCTAGATTAACATAGCCTATGACCACAATTAAGATCACATCATGGGAGAGAGAATTAACCACATAGATCAAGGTATAAGACTCAGCCCCGAGGGGAAAACTACTCACACATGGACATGGTGGGAGAGAGAGAGAGTTGTTGATGGAGAGGTGCAGCTCGGAGGAGATGAAGGAGACGGCGGCGGGGATGGCGATGGCCACGACCACGACCATTGGGGGCAGTGGACGGTGGGCCCCTTCTTCTTCCTTGGAGATGGTGCGGCTGTGGAGATTGATCTCCCCCTCAAGAAGACTGCCTTGGGGAAGGAATTTTCGTGGTGCCCTTTGACCTAGGTTTCCTCTCTTTATAAAGAATCTCGGATTCCCGTCATCCAGATTACGTCTTCGGTATTTCGGGGCCACAGGGAGCATCCGAACTCCGATTGAGACGAATTGTTTTTCCAGACCCATCGGTAAAAAATTGTCTAGAACTTTGTAGTTTTATTTTTCTCCGTGTGAGGTCGTCTTCTAGCGTTTCCGACGCAATGTTTAAAACCTGTCTGGTGGGGACAGATTTCAGGAGAGTTACAGTCCAACTCCTACAAGGCTCCTTTTTGTGATTTTTC
Source organism: Bromus sterilis (assembly GCA_950022295.1). Taxonomy (NCBI): domain Eukaryota; kingdom Viridiplantae; phylum Streptophyta; class Magnoliopsida; order Poales; family Poaceae; genus Bromus; species Bromus sterilis. The sequence goes on along the minus strand of OX465598.1, from coordinate 209,931,695 downwards.
CTTTATCCAAGTAATTCCTACACATAAAGTACAAAAACAAGAACTTGCGCACTCTTGCAACCATTAATAGGTTAGTTCCAAAATATGTTATAAAAAGATATGAAACTGTAGCAAACACATAGCAATAACACCCAAAACATGCATGGAGCAAGCAGAAATTATAGATACGTTTGGGACGTATCAGGTGCCACCCCCTTATGCGCCATACTATACAGGAGGTTTTGATGGTAGATGGGAGAAGCCCCCAATGGATCCTTATGCTTTTCATCCAGGATGGGCAGCGCCTAGCAGATCCGTGCACGAGAGAATTTCTTACCCCATACAAGACCGTTTGAGTTATGTTGCTAATCGGTCAATGCAAAGTCATCCAAAAGAAGCTAGTGGGAAAATGTGGCGTGTAAAGTCGCCAAGTGCTATAACTCCAAGTTCTATTAAGCCAAAAGAAGATAGCCTTGGTGTCAAAACTGTTATGGCGGGCACTGAGATGCTAAAACTCAAAGAGCCGATTGTTATTGATGATCCGGCTGTTTCAAGTAATGATGTGGTGGCTATCTCGAAGGGTCCTATGGCTAATGATCATGAAGCCAGTGCGAGTGAGGTCAAGCCTAGAGATCCCAAGTATACTCAACCTAAATGGTGTCCTCCCGGTTTATCCAAATCACAAAAGAGGATATTACAACGCATGAGGAACCATGAGAAGGCGGAGCAAGAGGCAGAAAAATTGAGGGACGAGTGGTTCAACGAAGATCGTCCCATGGTGCCCGTAGCAAAGGTGTGAAGGCCTAAACAAATAGACAACACGATGGATCTCTCAACACCGGCAATTCCAAGAGAGGATGATGCAAATATTGTATCGTCCACACCGTCTATCACTTCTCCTTCACTTGAGAATACATAGGAATAAGTGGATATGCATGAGGAAGAGGAGTTGCTAGATTATGAGCCCACGCCTGTTCGTGAAAGTAAGGATATTAATATGGTGTTCTACCTACCCACTGAGTTTCGTGTCGTAGATGAAGAAGGGGAGGTGCTCATTTGGTTTTTGGTCCCAAAATGCTATATTCGAGAAGCCAAAAGAACCAGTGATGCACTTGAGGCCATTGTACCTCAAAGGTCATATTAATGGATCACCGGTCTCTAGGATGCTTGTTGATGGTGGTACTATTGTGAATCTTATGCCCTATTCAGTCTTCAAAAAGTTGGGTTTGAATGATGCAGAATTGATAAAGACCAATATGGTGCTCAATGGATTCGAAGGCAAAGAAAAAACTGAGGCCAAAGGTGTTATGTTTTTTGAGCTTGCGGTGGGAAGCAAAACTTTGGCTACCGTGTTCTTTGTTGCTGAGGTGCAGGGTAACTACAATGTCATACTTGGGCGCGATTGGGTTCATGCAAATCAATGTGTGCCATCAACTATGCACCAGTTCTTGATTCAGTGGGTTAATGAGGAAGTGGAGGTTGTTCATGCGGATAACTCGGCATGTGTTGCTTTGGCTAATGCACCGGTGGATTGGCAACATCCACATGCTAATTGCTTGACGGGGCACGACTTGTATGATTTTGATTTTCTTAGCACTACAAAGAATGGTTTCGTGCCCATCTCTCTAAAGCCGGTTGATGGTAACAGATACGTCTCAAACGTATCTATAATTTCTGCTTTCTCCATGCATGTTTTGGGTGATACTGCTATGCTTTTAAAACACTTTCGTACACATTTGATCATATTTGGACTAACCGCTTAACTCAGTGCACCCCAGTGCCAGTTTTTGTTTTTTTTTTGAATGTTTACTGTGAGGCAACAACCCCACAGTCTTTTATTTCCAGAAATTTCAGACATGTTTAAATTCGCTCCCACAAGGAGTCGAACCCAGCACCTGGCGTGCTACTAGGTTTGCTGCAACCACTAGGCTTCTGCTGTCATTTTATTTCAGGTTTCCCCATTACTTAAAATGCCAGAAAAATTTCAGGAAAAATATATAAAAAATCAGCGTACCGCAAGCTTACAGATGCCCGAAGGGGGCCAGAGGGGCCCCACCTGGTGCCCAGGAAGCCAGGGGGCGCGACCTAGGTTGGGGCCGCGCCGGGAGGCCGCCTGGACTCCTGGTGGCCCCCTGGCTGCCCCCCTTTGCCTATATATTTCTCTCGTCCCGAAACCCACGAGGATAGAACCCTTTTTCGCGATCTCGCCTCTGTTCCTCCGCCGCCGCACTTCCAAAATCGAGAGCACCAGAAGACCTCTTCCCGGCACCCTGCCGAAGGGAGGATTGACCTCCGGGAGCTTCTCCACCACCATGGACGCTTCCCGGATGAGCCGTGAGTAGTCCACCTTGGACCATGCGCTCATGATCAGTAGCTATGTGATGTCTTATGCCCCTCTTTGTTCTTCATTGATTAGACCTTGTGAGCTGCCCTACATGATCAAGGCACATATGCAATTCTTTCTACTGTTGCTATGTTGAGTTTGCTGGGATCTGATGGATTATAAAAGTATGTTCAAATTGTGATAAATAATATATATTTGGTTCTTCTCCTTTTATATTTTTGGTCTTGAGTCATTCTTGCATGTTTTCCGTTGCTGTTTATTGCTTTGGCAAGTATTGGGTAGTAACTTCAAGAGCGAGCGTTATGCATGATTGTGGGTTCATGTCCCCCAATGACTAGCTTGAGTGAGAGAAACATGAGTTTAGAAGATGTGTTATTTGTAACACTCCAGATTTCTACAAACCTAGCGATGCTACCACACTAGCATATTACTACCAGGTCTAAGGAAATTTGAAATTACGACAAAGCTTCCTTTGTTTTACGACATACAATTTAAGAGAATAAGTAAGCATCAACTTAAGTTCACAATTGAGCTACTAGCATTAGGAAATAAAGATCCAAGCCACCAAAGGCTCACCCTGAGTAATTTTAAAAGTCACGAAGAGATAGTTACTAATAGGAAACTTCTAGGATAATTACAAGACATTCCTCTAGTCATTGTGTAAACTATGTGATCAAGTGATGTGGTATATGTGCTACACCCGTCTCCCATGCATATGTCATTTACTCTGTACCTGAAATCGAAATTAAATTGCAAGGGTGAGTACAGAAATACTCAGAAAGTACAATTAGAACCATAAGAACAATGTCGACTAATCAACCCGATAACTCGTAGTCAATATGAAGACCGAAACTGAATATCTTAATATGTCGGCCGGACTAGTCAACGAGCTAACAGTTCTCACCAATCTCATACCGGAATAGTCGCTCGAGACAGTCACTCACCGGACCGACACGAAGAACTTAGCCATAATCTTTAAATTTAACGAGTGAATATCCAATGGTAGTCAAATCTTTGCAAAACGAAAATCCTCTGGCAACCAACTATGACAAATGAGCACTCCGGAGTATTCACACATGGCGTTCACTAATCATGTTGTGAAAGTTCTCACAGACCTGGCTCTAGCACAACGGATTAGTGCACATGCGACGGAATTCACCGAGCGAAACGGAATAGTGCATGTGGGACAGTTCTCACCGCATCGGGCTAACAAATATCCAAGTCACAAAGCTCCAATCCACGAAGGAACCAAATCTCTAGAACAACAATTGACAAAATATCAAACACAACAACGGGCAACCTTCAAAAACAACGAAATGCAGAAATTTTGAAAATGAACAACCAAGAACGACATACACCATACCAAGAGGAATGAACAATAACAACCATACAACAAGGTCATGATGCACTTGCCTTAAAATGAACAATCCACAAAGGAATTAGCACTGGCCCCCAAATTCCCCGAACCTGTGAGGAAAATCCTAAAATTAAGAAATATCTCCATAGAGGTCCACGAAATAACACCACATAACGACTACTATATCTCAATCAAGGAATTTGAAATCATATATCCATAGTCCCACAACCTCTCTAATGTCCAGAGCATGTGAGGTAATATATGCGTTTTTTTCCAACAAGGATAGTTACTCATGTTGTCAATAGCTAGTGACTGGGTACATATAAATTCATTTACAACACTAATTTTTCACCACTGGACGAATTCTTAGTTTCTATCAGTAAAAATACAGATTCAACAATAAAAAAAATGTACTATACCACACACGCCTGCCCAAAGTTTTAGATTTCTTAGCAGCATATCCACTTCAGTTCAGATCCATAACAAAAACTAACTATTGTGTAGCTACAAATACGTACTAGCAAAATATACAGGAGCTAGCAATCCTTCCAAGTACTAGTACTAGATAGTCCGGCCACAAATCTTCCATCCACGACCAAGTGTTCATGTACTGTACCAAGCGTCTCTACTAGCATACTACTATCTGAACTAATATATCAATCTCCTAGCAGGCTAACTATCTGCACAATATACCAGGTTTTGATCTGTTGATACAAGATGAGCTCTGCCAATACTTGAGGAATCAAAACGTGCTAGCCTAATCACCGGAATACCAAGCATCCAGATGGACAAGAAATCGAGCAGTGATCTGCTTCAGCCAAAGCCGTGAACAGCGGCACCCACCTGAAAAAAAGCGAGCTTACCAACAGCCGGAAAGGCGTAGGCGACGACGACTAGGCGCAGATGAGATGGGACGGCAACCGGCGGCAATCCGGAAAAGCAGCGGCAAGGACGCAAGCCTAGGCAGCGGCGGCGGCGACTATGAGGTGTTGGGCGTGGGGTGCTCTGTTCGGAGAAAACAGATAATGTTTTTTTTCCTCCTTTGTGTTCCTTCCTATACCTAACAGATTTGCATTATTTAAATTTTCTTTTTTCTCCTTCAAAATAATCCAAAGGCCAAATTTTCATGATTCACTAAATAATCATTTGAAATCTGTTTTGGACAAGTTTATACCCTAATTTGGGGCTGCTCGACAAGGCGATCTCAACCGCGGTCTCAGATTTTCCATCCGACGTATAGTTAGAATAGTCAAGGTTTGATCAACCTTCCAAAGTAGTTGTTCCTAAATTTCTGGAATATTACACTATTGCTACAAGGGAGAAAACAACGATGCTTATAACCGCGGTTGCAAAGATTGTTTACTTTACGCAAATTTCTTTTAATGCAGTTGTCTGTTGCTTTGGGTTTACACTTTGGGTGGGGCTCGCAACTTAATAACAGCGAAATGTTTTGTATAGATATCTCAAGTGGATGATTAGTGAGTAGATGCAGATGGATTTTTGCTCTACTTGTTTTGGCATACTGCCATGCTTTTGAGTCTTTTCCTTTCTTTTGTAGCATAGTTAATATTGCGATGCGTTTATAATCTTGTCAATTGTCCAACTGTAATTTGTTCACCTCGCATAGCTCTTTATCGTCTTTTGGGAGAGAGACATCACTAGTGAATATCATGGGACCCCGGTCCATATTTCCACCACTGTTTACACCCTCAATTTACTTCCTATTTTACTTTCTAGTTGCAATTATTATTATCTTTTATCTCTTGCGTTTGATCCTTTGTAAACGACAAGGCCGGAGATATTGAAAACCTCTCTGTACTCGTTGAGAGCAAAGTTATCTGTGCAGGTCCAGGTAAAGTAAGCAACCCTCGATTGTAAACGGTGACATTGTTCACTTTACCACCTACTTGTCGTCGTCGAAGTCCCGCGGGAGACATAACCCTATCCTCTACGATAGGGGAAATTACCACTATGCTACATCTCAACCTTCCACTTGGGGTAGCCAACGAGGAGTACTACACGCCTTCCATCAGTAACCGGCTCCAAGTAACGATGCATTTAAATGGATTCTAACTCCGAATGGCTGTAGAATCGTCTTGAAGAATATCGGTCCAATGGGAACGATATATTTGAGTCGACAGAAGAGTTTGAAAACATGGATAAGCTAGGACAAGGTTTTGCGTCGGCTAATCCATTAGAGGAGGTAGACATAAGAGATGGTTCAATTCTGAGGCTGACGTTTGTGTACAAAAATCTTGAAGCCGATTGTAAAGTTAAAATAATCGAGCTGTTGAAAGAATATATTTGTTGCTTTGCATGGGAATATCATGAGATGTCGGGTTTAAGCCGAGAGCTAGTTGAGCATATGTTGCCTATAAACAATGGTTTTAGGCCTTATAAGCAAACGACTAGAAAGTTTAATCCTAAAATATATGACCGCATCAAGGAAGAGATCGGTCGATTTCTTAAAGCTAATTTTATTAGACCTTGCAGGTATGCTGAATGGATTTCTACAATTGTGCTTGTGGAGAAGAAAGGGTCCAACAAGGTGAGTGCGTGTATTGATGTAACAGCCCGGGATTTTCACCTAAATTAAAAAAAATTGTTTGTTGCTTTATTTTGTTGTTTTTTACAATTGTTTGTAGTGTTTGCTTCGCCGAATTAATAATCGGTGGATATTCTCCCCCTCTTTCTCGTATCGGATGCGGGACCGAGCCTTTTTCCCAAACGGCACACGACCTTTGCGACACCGGGTTCACCCGAGCACCGTCGCAACTTCCGGCACAAGTCCAGCCATAGACATCGGACGAAAAACCCCATTTAATAATTAAATGGATTATTTTATTGGGCGCCGGAAAATATTCTTGGAATGGTACCGAAGTGAGGTAGATTTGACGGGCTCGCCGCACTGAGCGCGTGGTTCGAAATTTTGCCCGAACCGGAGGTCGTATGCACTCTCGGCGGTCAGAAACGTGGAGTACCGGACGCGAGAGAGAAACCCCGAGGGTGTTTGCGTAAACCTGCCATCCAGGCCAGCCTATATAAAGACCACCACCCTCTCCTAGCCCTTCTAGGGTTTTCCACTTGTAAAAATTGCAGCCACCCCCCTGAAAAACACCAGATCTGCCCAATATGCCCCCAAAAATTTGAAAACCTAGCCCCAGCTGCTCCCGGCTGTCGGATCTGTCGATCGGAGGGCCATGGACGCGCCACGTCACCCATCTCCAACCTCCATCCAGCCTCCACCGCGCCCGGGCCCCGCAGATCCCGCACATCCGCCGCCACGGCCCGCCCGGGCCCGAATTGGGTCAAGCCGCCGCCCTCGCGTGCGCACCTGAGCTTTGGCGAGCTCGCCGCCACGCCGCCACACTCCAGCAACCGTCGTCGCGCGCCCCGGCCTCCCCGCGCCTCCTCCTCCCTCTCCTTCCTTCTCCCTCCTTCCTCTCACCTCTCTCTCTTCCTCCCTTGCAGTTCCGGCCGCCGCCATGGCCATGGCAGCCCGAGCTCGGGCGAGCTCGTGGCCGCCAGCCGCCACCTCGCCGTCGGCCGCTCCCCGGCGCAGATCCGGCCAGCCTCCGCCGACCCGGGCCGTACACGAGGCTCCCCTGGCCTCCCGTACCCGCTCTGTGGCCGATCTGGTCCTGGCCAGCCTGCCATAGCTAGAACAGCCCCGAGCTCGACCCCCCTGTAAAATTTCTAAGTCCCAGGAATTTTACTTCAAGTGTCTCTCTTGCAAAGCGTTTTCCCGTTAGCTCGTAGATCGGATTGACATGTTTCTTTTTTTTGATTGTTATGCTCTCTGTGCTCTAAACGGTAGTATAATTATTTATCATGTTTGGAGTGATTGGCAAGTATAAATCCTCTGTTGAAGTGGGTACCAGAATGTTTACTGCTGCTGTTATTTTCTTGCAACTTTGATTGATGATTGTGTCACATCAATGAGGCATATTGTCTTGGTCATGCCAAAGGTATACCCTTAGGCAAGGGAAACCAAGGTCTACCCTCAGGCCCTTGGTTTCCCACACACCCAATAAAATAAATAAGATCGTTAAATAGTATAAAGCTCTATAGATGTCAGAAGCTCAATTAACAGTTTCTCCGAGTAACACGCTACTCGGAAGAGGGAAACCACCTCCGAGTAGTTAGTCATTCGGAGGACAAACTAGGATCCGAGTAGTTCGATGACCGGCGAGATATTCGTTACTCGGAAGATGGGAACGCAACGGACGGGAAGCATTCAAGACCGCGGGCGTTCCTCCTCCTTTATTAGCAGTAATGAGTAGACCGTTTCTTGTGTTTAGCACGCATTCAACCCTGTAACTAGAGACCCATTAAGTTGAGGAATTGAAGGGGCAGAGTGTGAGGCCCGATATGCGGTACTGTTCCAGATCTAGATGTTTCCATCCAGATCCGGGGACGAAGCACATATCGGTCCCACCGCGACATATGACATAGGCCATATGCCCCGGATTTCCAACATGATATCACAACATTACAGATACAAGGATACAACATCTCATACAATCGGCATGCAACTACCTCAAATACAATACAACAGCGGAAGGTACCTGTCTGAGTATAGACTACAATCAAATGCCTATTGGCAAAGAGAAAAGCATCGATCCCCATAACCACACGGGTCCAGGCCCTCCGCCGGGATCCGCCTAACTAGTCGTCGTCGAGTCTCCACGCGAAACGTCGATCACCATACCTGTTGTCGATCGAGAACCCTGAAAAGAGTTTGGGGTAGTATCATGAGTACATAAGTACTCAGCATCCAACTGTAGTGGTCATCTGACCCAGCAAGGACTTCATCACTCGTCATTCTAGGACAACTAGTAGTTTACGGTAAGGAAGGGGTAAGTGGTGAGGTTGCTGCCGCACTAGCATTTATAAAGTGGCTAACGATCTAGAGAGTAAGATAAGAATCCAAGCATTCGATGAGGAATCGCCTCCAACAAGTCTGCTATCCACCTACTACGCAAACATAACACCTATTCTATCCTTGTCCTCCTCTTCGCATCCCGACGAAGAAGAAGCAGTCAAGGCACACACACGTTGATCAAGTTATATTAAGATTATCTCAGTTGTTGTTGTCTATGAACAAGGAGTAGGTCTCAAGTCGTCCATAACCGTGGACACGGCTTCTCGAAAAGATTTAACCCTGCAGGGGTGTACCAACTGCCCATTACAAGGCTCCGCACGCACACCCATCTCTCTCAGTTGCTACCCATTATAGGCAACCATTTTATGATTTAGTTCCGAGAGATCCGAAACGACAGGTCCCTCTAACTAACAACGAACAAATCCGGGTGGCTACCGGGGAGTCGACACCCAATCCAAAAGCCGGCCACGCTCTCGGATCGGACTCTTCCGTATGACGCAGGTCGGATTGCCGGTAATCACACATGAGAAACTGGGTCCTAGCTGATCGGGTGGACCAACAGAGAAAGAAAGTCTCCACTGGCCCAAGTTGTTTAAAAATTGCGAGGGGATCCACCAAGCACACACACACAGGGTTTCAAATGGTAAATCAGCTCGGGCCACCACTAGAAATGTTTGAAGCTAGATAGGTAAGAAAAGGGGACCCCATAAAATCCCACACGCGGTTAGGCACGCTCAGTATTAAAACCAATACCCGGAACTCGGGTCCTAGGTGACTCGAATGGAACAAAGCGTTGGGGCGGGATAGCCTAGACCTTCCATCCTTCGTCGAGTATAGTCAACATGTTAATAATCATATCATCAACAACAATATAATAATGTGATAGCCCAAACCAAGGAGTAACAGGGTAACATCGTAGCATCCTAAGCATGCATACTAACCAGGGGCTGAGCAACGAGCAATAGTAACATAGCAGTACATTGTTTGCTGGGAGGGGACATGGCTGTATCGGTTTGAAAGAGGCTGTAAACATGTGGTAGGATCAAACATCGAACCTAACCTAGACTACCATGCAAACCACTGGTTGAAATAGAATGGATCATAAGTAATGTATAGTCCTTGCCTGTTGATAAGTCAGATTCCTAAGGTGTAGTCGATCGCAAGCTCGCATCGTCTCCGAGAGGTACCTGCGGAAGCACACAAGACGGTAAACATTGGAAAGCAATCAACGAGCAAGCATCTATTACTACGGAGCAAACACGAGCAAGCATCAACAAGAAGGCAACACGAGACATCGCACCTACCGTCGAGAGCGGTTACTAACAGGTTAAGTGGAGTACTCGTCACGCACGACGATACCGCACATTTAGAAAGGTTCAAGTTATTTAGCTACGGGTGATCAACAAAGTTTGTTAACATGGCAACTCAAGCAAGCACGTAAAAGCACACAAACATGTCTAGAGGTGAAGCACAAAGTAAACTATCTATGCTAATCAATTTAAGTGAGGCACAACCTAAACATGGCATAACACTAAGTGTCGCACGACAATTAAAAGATTTGGTACTGTTCTGCCCTAAAACATATTTTAGGTTGGTTAACAACAGAAAACAATAGCATAAACACAAAGTACACGAAAAACTAATAAAGTTACATATAAAGAACACCCCAAACGGAGTTACGGTTAAAAAGATACAAGCAAAACAAGTTTGGAACACAATCTGCCAACATCAGGAAGCACACTTTAGAGCAATGCATAAACAGTATAATCAATGCAAACATGCTCAAAAATGATATGAAACTAAAGTAGACATGACAGGGAAGGCATGGAAAAAAGAATCATGCAAATAGGTATCATAGATCAAAAGATATTAAGCATGCAACATGGCATCGGAACGTTACAAACTTAGAGAAAAACAGAGGTGGCTGTCAAAAACAGCAGCATATCAACTTTGGAGCTCAAAAACTATACGACCAGCAAGCATATCATGACAATGCAATACATGTAATGGAATTAGACATGATGCTTAACAATATGCAATTGGAATCACTCAATCCCGATAAACGGTCGCGACACACTCGTCGACCGAAGTTGCAACAAAATATAAACAGCAGTACACTAACAGCAGGGTAGCTACTTTGGAGCAAGATATAATCAACATGCAGCAAGAAAATATGGCATGTGAATGCATGAAACTTAAGTAGAAACAATTCTTAACACAACGCAAAAGGAATCACTCATTTCCGACGTACGGTTGCGAAACAACCGTCGCCCGAACTTTCAATAAAATAACAGTTACAACAACTTAGCAGTAGTTAACGACAGGTAGCCCTGTTTGACCAGAAATAACTATAAATAAACAACCTCAAAACAATTAACTCACAAAAGATAAAAGCTAGAGCACGCAATTCTAAACAATTCGTCTTTTGGGCGCAACGCGATCCGAGCTACGGTTTGATCGATACACGCGGTGCAGAATTGAATCAGCAGCATAATTCTACAGACTTAGCCAAATCAGAAACAAAATGAAAAAAAAACAGACAAAAAAAAAAGAGGGGCGCTGGGCTGCTCACCCAGTGGGCTTGTCCCAACTGGCCGGCCTGCTGGTGCTGGGCTGCTGAGGGGAGGCCGGCTGGGCTGTGGCAGCCTGGGCCGTGCTAGGCTCGTGGGCGAGACCGGCCCACCTGGGCGTCCACCCGCTGGATCGGGCGCCTGGATCCCGCACGGGACGCGGCAGCTCCGGTCGGCTCATCGTGGAGGCGCGGGGGCTCCGGCCACCGGAGCTAGGCGAGGTCGAGGAGGCGCAGGGGGCTCGGTGTGAGGCGCTGGAGGCGGGGCCGTTGTAACACCCTCAGTTGTCTGTAACAGTAATCCTTTTGCTAATGACAATTACTGTTGCTAAATCATGCCATGATCAAATTTGAATCAAATCAAATCCAAAATGCCTTTTGTTGATATTAAAAATAATGTTGCAAATAAAACTTGTCCAAAAATTATACAACCACTTTTATTAAATCACAAATAATCAGTGGGTCATGCCCATGAGGTTATGGTATTTTATTATGCCTCTGAAAAATTCAAACAATTCAAACAGTAGCCAAAACAGCACCAATTGTCATTCGGATATTTAAAAGAAATATTAAATATATTTCTTTTGACCCCAAACTTTTTGGAGCACTCCAATATGGTGTAACAATATTAATAGAATAGGTTACACATTTTAAAAAAATGGAAATGGCAATAAAATAAATGCTAACAAAAAAGGAGAAAACATAAAAGAAAAAAGAAAAGGGAAACAACTAAACAACTAACACCAATTGTTCCCCTACCTCCCACCACGTCGACGGCGACAGTGCCGCCATGACACTGCCAGGCCGACCCCTCCTCCTCACCTGCTCCCCTCACCCTGGTCGTCATGGACACGATAAGGACCCCCCGCGAATTGTGGATCGCGGTCCCCAGCTCCATTTCCCCTCACTACCTCTCCTCTGCCCCTCCCGGAGCTCGCCGCGGCGGAACCGTCGCCGTCGCCGTGCATCGACGCGGCCGGAGGCCACCACGGGGCGCGCCAGCTTGTCCAGGAGCTGCGCCGCGCTCGTCCTCGCCACCCCCAGCCGCCATCTCGAGCTGAAGACCTCGACCTCACGCGAATCGGGCCAAGTTCTCCCGCCGGCCGCCGCGCCTTCGCCGACGAATTCCGGCCACACCGCATCACCTCCGAGCCGCTGCCTCCACTCCGAGCTCCGTGGTGAGCTCCCCGTCGAATTGCCTCCTCCTGCTCGTGTTTTCCTGTGCCGTATCGGCGTGGCCGCCAGCCCCTTGCTCTGGACGCCGTCCGCCATGGCCGCGGTCTCGTACCCGTCGAGCTCGGCTAGGCGGGCACGCGCGCCCCACTTCAGTGCGCCCCCGTGGCCCTCTGCCGCTGCTCGGCATGCCAACGCCGGCCACGGCCGCCATCCCCGCTCGCCACCGAGGCATGGCTCGCCGCAGGGTTTATCCCACTTACATGTGGGCCAGCCCGAATAGATTAACCCCTAAACACCCATTAAGAGATAACCCCCCCACACACAGTCCCTGACAGATGGGCCCATGCCCTTAACTTAATAAAATTGTTTAAATTATCACCTCTGTGAATGACAGTGGTCCCCCTGGCTTTTAGTTAAAATAGAAAACTGTTTGTTTAGCTGTAAGTCAATGACACCTGGGCCCCACTCTACCAGCTTTGAAAATAAATAGAATTAAAATGTTTAGTCACTAACATGTGGGCCGAGTGCATATTTTGATTTATTAAAATGTTTTATAATTAAACAGAGGCTGGCATGTGGGTCCCACATGTCAGGCACTGTTTTGGATAATGTTCTGGATAATGTTGAATAAATAATAAAAGAAATTCAAAAAATCATTTCAATAATTTAAAACTTTGAAATTCAATAACTTTTAAACCGTAACTCAGATTCAAAAACTTTATACATGAAAATTGATCAGAAAAATATAACGAATACGAATACGCTATCCGTATGTCTATCACACCCCTCAAACACAACGAACATCGAACCTTTCCCCTTCGGACCGTCTGTCCGATAAACTGTCCGGTACTGTTAGAGTGCCCGGATGAATTTATTTCGAACACGAAAGTTGTTCGGAATAGATCAACTAACCCGGATACACCACCCACACATGTGTCGGATGTCCACGACACCTCCGGCATGGTATCTCCCCCCTCCGGACACCTTGTCCGGTAATCACCCGGAGCTGGCAGTTCATCCCCGGATGAATTCCCGCTCCGAGCAACGTGCATTGCACTGCGTTAGAACACCGTTAACATTTCATATGTCATTATCATGCATCTGTTTGTATATGCTTGCTGTGTATTTACTGTTTCTTCCCCCCTTAATCTCCGGTAGACCCCGCTGCTGCCGTTGACTACACCGCCGATGAGTAGGACTACTTCGTCGACGACCCTACTACTACCGTCGAGCTTCCAAGCAAGCAGAGCAATTATCTTCCCCAGATATCTCCTATCTTTCCGTACATTTCTTGCACTAGGCATTGTTACTGCTGCTGCTACGTTGCTTACCTATTCAATTGCATAACCTGTCATTGTCGCCCCTTGATGTGCCTTCCTTTATCCTATGCTGCCTATTATTATTATGCATTATTCAGCAGTGAGCCCTGCGCATTGTTAGCTAGGATTAGATAGAGGGCCGTGATCACTCAGGGGAGTGAACGCGGATACAAATATTATAACCGCACAGGTACGGTACAATGCAGACACCGCCTTAGGTCCCCTAGCTCGGCTCTGCCGAGCCACCATCAAGTGTGAGCTATCAAGGAGTAATCCTTGTACTCCACTCGTTGCTGACTCTGTATAGCCGCTCTAGGTACCTGAGCAACGGTTGTCCTTAAAGGTAAGAAGTCGGGCGACCCAACGGTGCCCGCGAGAGGTATTGCGACGGGACGACAGGGAGGGTACGACTAGTGTACCGGTGTGCTTGGCCTCTGATCGTTGGCCGCGAGAGTTACCAAACCACGAAAGTCGAGCTCCTTCAGGAGCACACGAGAGACAAGTTAAGGAGACGGTTCACCTTGTTGGTAACCGCAGTGACTTGGTGGGACGACATGGCAGGCACCGATGTACTGGTGGTCCTGGCTGCTGTCGTTGTCCCCGGGTCAGTTAAGTCGAGGCAACGACAACGGTTGTCACGCAGGTTAATTAAAATGCTAAATGGTTCAGTGGATGTCTTGAGTTGGCTATATGCCATGTACGCACTACCTACCCGTGGGAATTACGAGTTATGGGCTCCTCTGCTTCATAGTGTCGTCCGAGGACTCTTCAGATGTCAGCAGTACCGCGGCCTGCGCCGGGAAGTGGTGTTGTCTTATTTTCCGCGGCAATATGATTTGTATTTGCTTTGATTTAACTTCACCGCCCAGCCTCGCACCGTGCAGGAGTACGTCGGGGTTAGGGTCCAAAGCCCCGCGTACATAGGATATAGTCCGGCGGATGACCTCTCTATTGAGTTTGAAAGATGGGCTACGGAGTGTCGGATAGCCTCGGTGGAGCGTTCCCTAATAAGGTTCCCGCCACCCTGGAGATCCGTGCGTGTAGCGTAACACAAGTGCACCCCTGCAGGGAAGATTAATCTATTCGAATAGCCGTGTCCACGGTAACAGGACGCTTTATGCTGAAGCTAGATCTTACCACTAGAAACTATTATTATTAAACTGTATGGTTCCGGGTTTTCTTCCTCGCGGGGATGTCGAGGAGGTGAACTCGGAGGCATTGTTAATTATTACAACTTATTATTATACAATGCTGCAGCAACTTCTGCTGCATTGTTACTTTATACTTTATATAAACTGTTGGCTGATTCTTACCTCATGCTGCAAGACATCGTCGGAAGATGCTAGTCTTCGATAGGCCTAGCTTCTTACCCTTGCTCTGGATTTCTGTCTTTCAGTCCACTATATACAGCCTCTTCTTTCCGTTGATACAATGCATAATGCTTAGTAGCGGACGTAAGACTCGCGGGTATGCTAGATACTCACCTTTGCTTTATTTCTCCTTTTTCGCTTTGCCTCATCGGCCGCTGCAGCCGACGTTGGAGCCCAAGAGCAGGAGTACCCCGGAGGCGCCTACTACGACGTCGAGTTCCCCGTTGACCAAGAGTAGTTCGGTGGATCCCAGGAAGGAGGCCTCGCCTTTTCGATCTGTATCTCTGATGTGATTTGTGCTAGCCTTCTTAAGGCAAAACTTGACTAACTATGTCTGTACTCAGATATTATGGCTTGTATGACTTATGTAATCGGGTCCGCGTGACCCCCATTTAGTGTAACATATTTGTTTAGCCTTTTGTGTTTAGTGTTGTGCTATGATATTCTCACCGTGGCACCCTAATCTCAGTCGTGTACCCTGCGTGGATGATTACTGTACACGGATTGATTTTGGGGGCTTCACAAGTTGGTATCAGAGCCGACTGCCTGTAGGAAGCCATCCCACCACTACTTGGTCGAAGTTGAGTCTAGACTTTGAAAACTATTTTGCTAACTTAATATTTGGCTTACGGGCTCACATCGATGTCACTACGTGTGATATCTATGGTATTAGGATCCTTTTCTCCTTACCTATGCTCTGGGACTCTGCTCTCTTATCCTTGCTGGTAAGTTTTAAAAACTCTGACATTAGGATCACGTTCTCTTGATTCCACCCGACGTTTTTGGTGCTTCCCCATTGATTGAGTCGTGTCGCAGGAGTTCTACCCCAGGTCCCGGACCGCGGATCCCATTCTCATTCTGGGCAGGCTGCGCGTCCTCTGGCATTAACTCCTTTGGCCAATAGTTTTCTTGCGGCGTGATTGACATAGTGGAATCTATGTCGCGTCGTGTAATCCTTACCGCGGTCTGCGCGCCGCCTAGTGAGTCCTTTTTCCTTAATTTCTACGACGTTACGCTGCCCGATTTTCGATTGACTCTCTGTGTGAATGTGTATGTCTTATATGACTATTCCTATATATATCCGCGCCTCCACTTCATTGTCGCTTTACTTCAGGCTTGATTCCGGTATCTCGTTAAATTTTCATCGCTGAAATACCCCTGTTAAATTCTAGCAGGATGGCTGGTCGTGGTGGTCGTGGTCGTGGACGTGGTCGTGCTGCCAACGACCCACCTCCGCCGCCAGATTACATGGACGGGATGATGCAGCAGTTCGAGCTGAACCGTCAGTTCATGGAGAATGTCATGGCTCGGTTCCCCCAGCCGAATCAGAATGGGCACCACCATCAGCACGGCACCGTGACTCTGCACGACTTCACCCGCCTCAACCCTACTTTGTTCCGCAACACTGTTCAGCCGTTGGATGCTGATGACTGGCTTCGCGACATCAGGCACGAGTTGGAGTCTGCTAATGTCGATCCAGCCGATTATGTGAACTTTGCGTCTTATCACCTGAAAGGCGCCGCTGCTCAGTGGTGGAGCACCCACAAGCGTTCACTGCCAGTTGGTGAAGTCATCACCTAGGATGAATTTCAGTCTGCCTTTCGCGCCCGCTACATTCCTCGGAGGATCATGGATCGTAAGGTGGAAGAAATCCGCAACCTCACTCAGGGTGACATGACTGTTGAAGCCTATCAGCGCGAGTTCCTCAACCTCTCTCGCTATGCGGAAGAAGAGATCACCACTGATGCTCGCAGGAAGCAGAAGTTCCGTCGTGGCCTCAATCCAGACCTCAGGCTCGCTCTTGCCGTTCATGAATTCGCCAACTTCGCCACCATGGTGAACAAGGCTATCACCGTCGAGACTGCCCAGATGGAGCACAAGAACTCTCTGAAGCGTTATCGTGACGTTGGCTCATCTTCGGGCGCAACGCAGAAGTGTCGTATCTGGCTCCCTACCAGTGTGACACATTCAGCTCTCCCTGCTCCAAGGCCGTCTTATGCTGCACCCCTTCTGCCTCCGCCACCACAGATGCCAAGAGCTCTGCCTGCACCACCCAATGCTACCCCCCTTCGTCCTCAGGATGGACTATGCTTCACGTGCCGCCAACCTGGGCATTTTTCCAGCGAGTGCCCCCAGAAACAGAAGCAACTGGTAGTTGACCCCGCTGGACGCGGAAATGGTCGTGGCAACAACATGACCCCCAACTATAATACTGGGTCTGCTGCTTATGCTCTTGGACATGCTAACAACGTCAATGTTGAAGAAGCTCAGCAACAAGCCGCTACCGTGATGGGTACCCTTCTCGTTAATTCCGTACCTGCTACTGTTTTATTTGATACAGAAGCATCACATTCATTCATGTGGGAAGCATTTGCATTTTCGCATAACTTCAAGTACGAAACGATGGAACCCCCGATGGTTGTTCGCACCCCGATAGGCCAATGCCGAACCACCATGCTAGTGCCAAACACCACCATTGAAATCGAAGGAGTTGAATTTTTTCTTCGCCCATCCTCCTGAAGTCTTCCACCATAGACCTCATCCTGGGAATGGATTGGTTGAAATTTCACGATGCCGCACTGTATTGTGGCACCAAGTCTGTCCAACTTTTTCACCCCTCCGGCGAGATTGTTAACCACACCACCCGAGTTACCAGAAATGCCGAAACACAGATCTTTATGGTGAAGGCTTTGAATATCTCACCTCTAGAAGGAATTGAGAACGTTCCAGTCGTTCGCGATTTTCCCGACGTCTTCCCAGAAGAACTGCCGGGAATACCCCCGATCAGAGAAGTTGAATTCGTCATCGACTTGAAGCCAGGCACTGTTCCTATTGCCAAGCGTCCTTACAAGATGCCGCCACATGAACTCCTTGAACTTAAGGAGGAAATCGACAAGGCACTTCAGAAAGGATTCATTCGCCCCAGTTCCTCAGCTTGGGGAGCACCTTCGCTTTTTGTCAAGAAGAGCGATGGGACAAACCGATTGGTCCAAGATTATCGGCCCATTAACCAAGCCACCATCCAGAACAAATACCCACTTCACCGGATCAACGATCTGTATGATCAACTTGCCGGATCCAAGGTGTTTTCTAAACTTGACTTGAGGTTGGGTTATCACCAAATCCGAGTCCGTGATGAGGACATTCCTAAGACTGCCTTCATTACTCGCTATGGTTCATACGAGTACATTGTCATGTCCTTTGGCTTAACCAATGCTCCAGCCACCTTCTCCAGATTGATGAGTTATATTTTCATGGAGTACCTCGACCAGTTCGTCGTGGTTTATCTGGATGATATATTGATATATTCCAAGAATGAAGAAGAACATGCTGAACATCTTCGTCTTATACTGGAGAACCTTCGAGAACACAAACTCTACGCTAAGTATTATAAGTGTGAGTTCTGGCTTCCCGAAGTAACCTACCTTGGACATGTGATTTCCAAGGATGGCATTGTCGTCACCCCAGAACGTATCCAGGCTATTCTTGACTGGACTCCTCCCAAGACCGTCAAGCAAGTCCGCAGTTTCCTTGGGCTCGCTATCTATTGCCGCCGTTTCGTAGAGAATTTCTCCAAGATTGCCAGGCCTCTGACTAATCTGCTTCACAAAGGCGTCAAGTTTGAGTGGACAGATAAATGTCAAGAAAGTTTCCAAGCGCTCAAGGACAAGCTAACTTCTCCCCCGGTGCTCGCTCCCCCTGATACTCAGAAGGACTTCGTGATATATTGCGACGCGTCTCGTCAAGGATTAGGCTGTGTCCTAATGCAAGAGCGCAAAGTAATTTCTTATGGCTCTCGTCAGTTGCGTGCTCACGAAGACAAGTGTCCAACACATGATCTCGAATTGGCAGCAGTCATTTATGCATTGAAGCTGTGGCGACATTACCTCATCGGTAATCGTTGCGAGGTCTACACCGATCACCAAAGTTTGAAGTACCTGTTTACTCAGCCAAACCTGAATCTTCGTCAACAACGATGGCTCGAGACAATAGCCGACTTCAACATGGATATTTCGTATACCCCTGGCAAGGCTAATGTGATGGCCAATGCCTTGAGCCGCAAAGCTTACTGTTCTGAACTTGAGGTTCAGGTGCAGCAACCACTTCTGTATGAAGAGTTTCGCAAGTTGAACCTCGAGATTGTTCCTCAAGGTTACGTCAATAACCTGGTTCTCGAGTCAAAACTCGACGCCCTCATCAAGAGTAGACAATCTCTAGCCCCTGACATTGTGAAGATCAAGCAGGACATCGCAGAAGGAAAGCCCTCCTCTTTTACCATTGATGCTAATGAGGGTGATACTGTGTACTTCAAGGGCCGCTTAGTAGTTCCTGTGAGCCCGGCCATCATTAACTGTGGTCCGGATATCATGGAAGAAGCCCATAATTCTCCCTTTTCAATCCACCCTGGCAGTACCAAGATGTATAAAGACCTTCGTCAACGGTACTGGTGGCCTTACATGAAGCAAGACATCGCCCGCTATGTTTCTCAATGTGACGTTTGCAGTCGCGTCAAATCCGGACATCAGAAACCTGCTGGTTGGTTGCAACCACTCCCTCCTTCTGATTGGAAGTGGGACAAAGTCGAGATGGACTTCGTCACCGGTTTTCCTAAGTCACAGAAAGGTAACGATGCCATCTTTGTCGTCATCGATCGATTCTCCAAGATTGCTCACTTCCTGACGGTCAAGGAGACGATCACTGCTAGTCAGTTAGCACACTTGTACATCTCCCGGATTGTGTCACTCCACGGTATTCCGCTGGAGATCAGTTCAGACCGTGGCAGCCTTTTCACCTCACGATACTGGAATAGTTTCATGGAAGCCTTCGGGACTCGTCTGTCTCTCAGCACCGCTTATCACCCCCAGTCGCAAGGCCAAGTTGAACGAGTCAATCAAGTGCTGGAAGACATGCTTCACGCTTGTGTCCTTTCATTCGGCATGAAATGGGAGGAATCTCTCCCGTACGCGGAATTCTCGTACAACAATGGCTATCAGGCTAGCTTGAAGATGGCCCCCTTCGAAGTTCTATACGGACGTAAATGTCGAACCTCCCTGAATTGGTCAGGAACTGGGGAACGGCCCTACTTCGGACCGGATCTTGTCCAACAAGCTGACGATCAGGTTCGCATTGTGCAAGAAAATCTCAAGGCCGCACAGTCTCTTCAGAAGAGCAACTATGACCGCAAACACCGGGAAATGGAGTATCAACCTGGCGAATACGCTTACCTCCGTGTCACTCCCATGAGGGGCACTCATCGCTTCGGTATCAAGGGAAAGTTGGCTCCTCGCTACATTGGCCCGTTCCGTATCCTTTCCAGGAGTGGACCCGTGGCATACCGATTGGAATTGCCGCCGAACCTCTCCCAACTCCACGATGTCTTCCACGTGTCGCAACTCCGTCGCTGCTTCAAGGACCCTATCCGCGAAGTGGAGCATGATATGATCGAGCTGCAACAAGACTTGACTTATCGAGAACATCCGAGCCGCATTCTCGATCAGTCTGAACGTCGAACCCGCAACAAGACCGTCAAGTTCCTCAAGGTTCAGTGGTCGAATCATTCTGAAGATAAAGCCACTTGGGAACGCGAAGATCGCCTTTGCGATGAATACCCCGATCTTTTCCTCACTACCACTTAAATTCTCGGGACGAGAATTCTTGTAGTGGGGGAGATTTCTAACACCCTCAGTTGTCTGTAACATTAATCCTTTTGCTAATGACAATTACTGTTGCTAAATCATGCCATGATCAAATTTGAATCAAATCAAATCCAAAATTCCTTTTGTTGATATTAAAAATAATGTTGCAAATAAAACTTTTCCAAAAATTATACAACCACTTTTATTAAATCACAAATAATCAGTGGGTCATGCCCATGAGGTTATGGTATTTTATTATGCCTCTGAAAAATTCAAACAATTCAAACACCAGCCAAAACAACACCAATTGTCATTCGGATATTTAAAAGAAGTATTATATATATTTCTTTTGACCCCAAACTTTTTGGAGCACTCCAATATGGTGTAACAATTTTAATAGAATGGGTTACACATTTTACAAAAATGGAAATGGCAATAAAATAAGTGCTAACAAAAAAGGAGAAAACATAAAAGAAAAAGAAAAGGGAAACAACTAACCTATGCCCTAGGCACAAGGCCCACCACGGGCCCAACCCTCTCACTCCCCTGTCTCTCCCCTGTTCCCCTACCTCCCACCACGTCGACGGCGACAGTGCCGCCATGACACTGCCAGGCCGACCCCTCCTCCTCACCTGCTCCCCTCACCCTGGTCGTCGTGGACACGATAAGGACCCCCCCGCGAATTGTGGATCGCGGTCCCCACCTCCATTTCCCCTCACTACCTCTCCTCTGCCCCTCCCGGAGCTCGCCGCGGCGGAACCGTCGCCGTCGCCGTGCATCGACGCGGCCGGAGGCCACCACGGGGCGCGCCAGCTTGTCCAGGAGCTGCGCCGCGCTCGTCCTCGCCACCCCCAGCCGCCATCTCGAGCTGAAGACCTCGACCTCACGCGAATCGGGCCAAGTTCTCCCGCCGGCCGCCGCGCCTTCGCCGACGAATTCTGGCCACACCGCATCACCTCCGAGCCGCTGCCTCCACTCCGAGCTCCGTGGTGAGCTCCCCGTCGAATTGCCTCCTCCTGCTCGCGTTTTCATGTGCCGTATCGGCGTGGCTGCCAGCCCCTTTCTCTGGACGCCGTCCGCCATGGCCGCGGGCTCGTACCCGTCGAGCTCGGCTAGGCGGGCACGCGCGCCCCACTTCAGTGCGCCCCCGTGGCCCTCTGCCGCTGCTCGGCATGCCAACGCCGACCACGGCCGCCATCCCCGCTCGCCACCGAGGCATGGCTCGCCGCCGGCGTGCCCTCTGTCAGGTGCCCCTGTTAACCAGTGGGTTTATCCCACTTACATGTGGGCCCGCCCGAATAGATTAACCCCTAAACACCCTTTAAGAGATAACCCCCCCACCCCACACACACAAAGTCACTGACAGATGGGCCCATGCCCTTAACTTAATAAAATTGTTTAAATTATCACCTCTGTGAATGAAAGTGGCCCCCCTAGCTCTTAGTTAAAATAGAAAACTCTTTTTTTAGCTGTAAGTCAATGACACCTGGGCCCCACTCTGTCAGGTTTTAGAATAAATAGAATTAAAATGTTTAGTCACTGACATGTGGGCCCAGTGCCTATTTTTATTTATTAAAATGTTTTATAATTAAACAGAGGCTGACATGTGGGTCCCACATGTCAGGCACTGTTTTGGATAATGTTCTGGATAATGTTGAATAAATAATAACACAAATTCAAAAAATCATTTAAATAATTTAAAACTTTGAAATTCAATAACTTTTAAACCGTAACTCAGATTCAAAAACTTTATACATGAAAATTGATCAGAAAAATATAACAAATACGAATACGCTATCCGTATGTCTATCACACCCCTCTAACACAACGAAAATCGAACCGTCCCCCTTCGGACCGTCTGTCCGATAAACTGTCCGGTACTGTTAGAGTGCCCGGATGAATTTATTTCGAACACGAAAGTTGTTCGGAATAGATCAACTAACCCGGATACACCACCCACACATGTGTCGGATGTCCACGACACCTCCGCATGGCATCTCCCCCTCAGGACACCTTGTCCGGTAATCACCTGGAGCTGGCAGTTCATCCCCGGATGAATTCCCGCTCCGAGCAACGTGCATTGCACTGCGTTAGAACACCGTTAACATTTCATCTGTCATGTCATGCATCTGTTTGTATATGCTTGCTGTGTATTTACTGTTTCTTCCCCCCTTAATCTCCGGTAGACCCCGCTGCCGCCGTTGACTACACCGCCGCTGAGTACGACTACTTCGTCGACGACCCTACTACTACCGTCGAGCTTCCAGGCAAGCAGAGCCATTCTCTTCCCCAGATATCGCCTATCTTTCCGTACATTTCTTGCACTAGGCATTGTTACTGCTGCTGCTATGTTTCTTACCTATTCAATTGCATAACATGTCATTGTCGCCCCTTGATGTGCCTTCCTTTATCCTATGCTGCCTATTATTATTATGCATTATTCAGCAGTGAGCCCTGCGCATTGTTAGCTAGGATTAGATAGAGGGCCGTGATCACTCAGGGGAGTGAACGCGGATACAAATATTATAACCGCACAGGTACGGTACAATGCAGACACCGCCTTAGGTCCCCTAGCTCGGCTCTGCCGAGCCACCATCAAGTGTGAGCTATCAAGGAGTAATCCTGGTACTCCACTCGTTGCTGACTCTGTATAGCCGCTCTAGGTACCTGAGCAACGGTTGTCCTTAAAGGTAAGAAGTCGGGCGACCCAACGGTGCCCGCGAGAGGTATTGCGACGGGACGACAGGGAGGGTACGACCAGTGTACCGGTGTGCTTGGCCCCTGATCGTTGGCCGCGAGAGTTACCAAACCACGAAAGTCGAGCTCCTTTAGGAGCACACGCGAGACAAGGTAAGGAGACGGTTCACCTTGTTGGTAACCGCAGTGACTTGGTGGGACGACAGGGCAGTGTCGGGACCCGGGGTTAGCGTATGCAAGTACAGCTAAGACATAGTCATATCGAGAGCCGAGAACCGTACCCATTTGTCTAAGCAGACAAGGCCAAGCACAGAACGTTCTCGGAAAGCATCGTACGTGAGGGGCATCCCATCCAGGCCGGATGATCAACTGAGATGGGTCCTCATCGTCCGCACACAAGTCTAATGATATGGGTGGTGAACTCCCATATTCAAAGACAAGTCGCCTCAACCATACTATCAACTATCTCAAAACTCTTACATAGACTTACTCCAGCCCGATCACTTAGTCGGGGTCTAGGGCGGGCTCGATCATACCACAAAGTGTGCACGAAACGGAGTCTCGAGCAATCGCATCGCGATGCCCCAAGCTGCGCACATCTAAGGGCCACTTGGTGTATGAAAGACCGCCAGCCAGAACACAACTAAGGTCTCGAAAACCCATACAAAGACATGCATGTTATAAACATACACGCAGCACACATGCCTTGTATGAATAGCAGGTACCATTGCAATTCTCTACAAAGTGTACAATTTTATTGATAACTCTTATAGAGTGCAAACAGAGATCACAAACATGTGATCCAACATTACAACACAAACAGAAGCAAATTATGTCTGAGTACAGACAAGTTTAACAAATGGCTTAAGAAGCCTTATTTAAACAGAAGCCCTCCACGAGGGGACCAGTCGTCTAACTGGGACTAGACTAGCTTGATCTTCAGTCGTCCAGCTCGATGAAGAAGCCACCTTCGGGGTCAGTGGTATCATCTAAAACATAGATTAAGCAAACGTGAGTACAAAGTCGTACTCAGAAAGACTTACATAGGAGCTATACTACTCATGCACATGTATCAAGGTAAAGGGAGGTGGGGTTCACTTGTAGAAATGCCAGCTTTGACTTGGCTAATCCTGAACTACGAGTACCAGACTTTGAGGTAAGAAGCGTACACGAGTCCAGTACTTTCTCCAACCAATTACACCACTATGATGCCTTCCTCGACTTCCCCACGATAAACTACGCCATAGCACTCACACTTATCTTGGTGTGTTTTAGAAGTATCCAGTTCAAGTTATCTAATAATCAAGCTAAGCTTTCCAAGCAGTCCATAACCGCGAACACGGCTATTCGAATAGTTTTGTTAACCCTGCAGGGGTGTACCGCTACACACACATGATCATCATTTACCGCCTTTGATCTCGACACCATTCAAGGGGTGCCAGCGAGGATGCTCACCACAACTGTTACCTCATAGCTGATCTAGTCCGAGAAAGCCGCCTACTTGGGTTGGCTACCACTATCGTGAACCCGGCCGGTTTACCGAAGTGGACCCAAGTGATGTGTGCATGGTGCATAAGCGGGTCTCGGATGAGCCGTTCTCTCACTTAGCATCCAGGGCACAAGCCTACCAGAACTCTGAAGTATTGCGACATCTGGACAATGAAAGGGATGAGTTAGTAAGTTGAGAGGGGTCAGTGAGCCCAATGTGTGGTTGTACTCTTCATCTTGGATCACCACACAAGAACTCGGACTTAGGGTGGTGTTCAACGAGACAACCCACCGTGTACTCCTACACAACCTCTCATCGTTCACCTTGTATTAGGGTAGATTCACCAACACTTTTCTACCATCATCATCATGATCACTACCATCCCGACTCACATCATAGTAACACCATGGTATCATACTAAGCATGCAATAAGCGATCACATTTGCAGGGGCCACATGATATCAAACAACTCCTACATTTGCTAGGATTGTGGTTTGCTTACTACTGTGACAAAATGATAGGTCATGCAAAGGAATGGGTTCATCTATGCGGTAGAAACGAATCATGGTGATCATCCTAAACAATGCATAAGAGAGACATGAGAGGGAAGTGGGATTTTATCGACATGATCAATGCGGTTTTTCTTGCCTTGCTGACGAGGTTCGGGTTCTGGGTCTTCAACGAAGGGGGCAGCCTCCTGCTCCGGTTCCACCTCTACTCGACAAACAACAAGCAAAAAATCAAAGTAAATACAATGCACAATAACATGATGAAAGGTTGGAACTGGATGTATATGCTTTGCTGTGTGAAGCAATTCCATTTAAATGGAGTATATTGCAAATTGAATTGCAAATTCAAACTCCAATTTGAATTCAAACTTGACCAAGTTACATGTGACATTGTTTGATCATTTTAAACCTTTTGGAAATGTGTATGATATGTCTCTGAAGTGTGGTTGAAATATAGCATAATTCCATGGTCCAAGTTGCAAAAGCATTTGATTTGAATTTGAATTAATTTCAAATAAACCAAATGACATATGCTACTGGTCCCATTTCAAAATCAACTCCAAGATAGTTGAAAGTTGCATATTTGGAAAGATAATTTTCTCCTGATCATTTTTCATATATTATTTGTCCAATTTGGAGTTAATATGAATTTTCTATGAATTTCCAAAGTTTGGGTTATTTTCTGGAATTTCTGGAATTTCTTTAATTCAATTTGATTTTCTGGAAATTCATTAAATCAATTTATTGCGCCAGGCTGACGTCAGGGGGGGGGGCTGACAAGGGGGTCCCACCTGTCAGTGGCTGGTTGATTTAAGACGCTGGTTTAAATTAATCCAGTGGCTTAATTAAGTCACTGGGCCCACTGGTCAGTGACCCAGGGTCACTTAACCCAGGTGGGGTTAAGTCCTAATCAAGGCCACGTCGGCGGGCCTGCCGACGGCTAAACGCCGGCGGCCTGGTCACGGCGGCGCTGCACGGGGAGGGCGCTCCCGTGGTTCAAATTGCGCGCTTCGACCACTGAGACGAAGCTCTCGGTGTCGCGCGACGATGGAGACCGAAAGGGAAGCCTGGGAGGCTCTGTACGCACACCGGCGTCGAGCTTTGCGGCGGCGGTGCTGCTGGCTGGAGGCCGAAATCGCTACGAAGCACCATTTGGGGCGGGGATGGGTGTGTTCGGAGAAATGGAGCACGGGGAATGCGATGGACAAGGTGACGGGATTGATTGCTTAGCGTAGCCTCGTCGACGACGAGCACGGCGGCTCGGTACTCCGGCGTCCATGGCAGCTCGAGCTAGAGGAGGAGAAGGAAGCCGTGGCTTGAGGGGAAACTCTCACCAGGCTACAGGGAACTCGACGAAGTAGTCGACGGAGCCGGTGAGGGAACGTGGACGGAGTATTGAACGACGACGAGCAGCGGATCCGGCGAGCTCTCGGTGACGATTCCGACGACTAGAAGGGCTCCGGGATCTTGATTCCTTGCAGGGAGATGTAGTCGACAGTGGCGAAGCTGATGGACAAGCTCTTCTGGTGGCGGTGGCGAGTTCCGGCGAGTCCTCGGACGACGACGAAAATCGGGCGAGGGAGACGGGGAGGGAGTTAGTGGAGAGGGGGAATGGACTGGGGCGG
Source organism: Bromus sterilis (assembly GCA_950022295.1). Taxonomy (NCBI): domain Eukaryota; kingdom Viridiplantae; phylum Streptophyta; class Magnoliopsida; order Poales; family Poaceae; genus Bromus; species Bromus sterilis. The sequence continues at coordinate 209,904,740 of OX465598.1, read as the reverse complement.
CGGAGAGGCGTCTCCAGGACGTGGCTAGAAGGCGCGGGAGGCGCCAGGCAAGCAGGTGGCGTGGCGGCCGTGGCATGCCGGCCACCGAGCTGCTTGCCGTCGGGCTGGAAGACGACAAGGAGCCAGGTGGGCTCGGGCTGCCGAAACGGTAAGTTGGGCCGAGAGGCCCAGGTAGGCGGGTTATTTTCCCCTTTTCTAATTTCCTCTCTGATTTTCTTTCTCCTATTTGTTTTGCTGTGCTAAAATAAATAGCTAGGCATTTTATTAAATGCTGAAATTTTTTATATGGCCTCATAATAATATAGACTAGCCACTTATAAAGTTTCAACATTTTTATAATTCAAATAATTTGAATCTTAACTCGAATAGGGGTATTTCTTTAAATCCAAGGCACTGTTTGAATATTTGAAAAATCTATGAGCATGGGGTGGGTCCCACATCACTTGATATGTGATCACACTCATTTATAAGACTTTTCAAAAATCTAACATGAATTTTTGGAGAATATTTTTATCTGGCATTTTGAATTAATTCATCTGGGGGGGGGTTCCTTCTCCCATTTGCTTTTGAATTTTGATTTCAAGGATTTCTTTCATGAATGCAAAGTGAAATTGATCCTTGCACATTACCTAAAAAAGGGTTCTGACAACTCGCCCCCACTCAAAAGAATCTCGTCCCGAGATTCAGAAGTCTGCGGGAGGAAGGTGGGGTACTCGGCACTGAGACGGTCTTCTCTTTCCCACGTAGCTTCTCTTTCAGAGTGGTGTGACCATTGCACTTTCATAAACCTAATCTTCTGACGACGAGTGACACGCTCTGCGGAATCAAGAGTACGAACGCGGTATTCTCGATAAGAAAGGTCATCTTGGAGATCAAGCATTTCATGGTCGACTTCGCGGATGGGGTCCTTGAAGCAACGCCTGAGTTGGGACACATGGAATACATCATGTACTCGGGAGAGGTGCGGAGGTAGTTCAAGTTGGTAGGCAACTTCTCCACGTTTAGCAAGAATGAGGAAAGGTCCGATGTAACGTGGGGCCAACTTGCCTTTGATACCGAAACGTTGGGTTCCCTTCAGAGGAGTAACCCGAAGGTAAGCTTTCTCATCCAGATTGTAGCTCTCTTGCCTATGATGACGATCATAGTAGCTTTTCTGACGAGACTGGGCTGCTTTCAATTGATCGCGAACAATGCAAACTTGCTCTTATGCTTCCTTGATCATGTCCGGTCCAAAGAATTGTCTTTCACCGGTTTCTGACCAGTTTAGTGGTGTTCGACATCGTCGTCCATATAGGAGTTCAAAAGGAGCCATGTTCAGACTAGATTGAAAACTATTGTTATAAGCAAATTCGGCGAATGGCAGAGACTTCTCCCAATTCTTTCCGAATGAGATAACACAAGCTCTGAGCATATCTTCGAGAATTTTGTTAACCCTTTCGACTTGACCGCTAGACTGAGGGTGGAAAGCTGTACTAAAGGAGAGATGAGTTCCCATAGCATTCTGAAAACTTCCCCAAAATCTAGAGGTGAAAAGGCTACCGCGATCAGAATTGATTTCCAAAGGAACACCGTGAAGGGATACAATTCTAGAGACGTACAAGTCTGCTAACTGGCTAGGAGTTATAGACTCGCGAACCGGAAGGAAGTGAGCAACTTTGGAAAGCCTATCTATGACAACAAAGATGGCATTGTTTCCTTTCTGGGTTTTTGGAAAGCCGGTGATGAAGTCCATACCGACTTTGTCCCATTTCCACTCGGGAATAGACAAAGGTTGAAGTGTACTAGCAGGTCTTTGATGTTCTGCCTTAATGCGACGACAAACATCACATTCGGCAACAAATTGAGCAATGTCTCTCTTCATCCTGGTCCACCAAAATCTCTGGCGTAGATCTCGGTACATTTTTGTGCTACCGGGATGAATCGAGAGGGGTGTGTCATGGGCTTCCTTGAGGATGAGTTGCCTTAGTTCCCTATTCTTAGGTACTACCAAAAGATTTCCAAAGAATACCGTTCCTTTGCTATCTGTGGAGAAACATTTAGCAACTCCGCTAGCAATGTTCTCCTTGATCCGGCGAACACCTCGTGCACGCCTTTGGGCAACTATGATTTGATCCTCAAGAGTTGGTTTCGCCACCAAGGTAGAAAGATAGCCATGAGGAACAATCTCAAGATTGAGCTTGCGAAATTCCTCATGAAGAAGTGGTTGATACTGTTGTAACATGAGGTTGTTACAATACGACTTACGACTTAGTGCATCAGCCATGACATTGGCTTTGCCTGGGGTGTAAGAAATTCCTACGTCATAATCTTTTATCAACTCAATCCAGCGTCTTTTCCTGAGATTAAGATCTGGCTAGGTGAAAATGTATTTGAGGCTTTGGTGGTCGGAATAAATCTCACAACGATTACCAAGGAGATAATGTCGCCAAGTTGTTAGGGCATGAACTACGACAGTGAGTTCAAGGTCATGGGTAGGATAGTTCTCATCATGTGGCCGCAACTGGTGTGAAGAATAAGCTACCACATGTCGATCTTGCAGAAGTATGCATCCTAACCCTTGCCGTGATGCGTCACAATAGATCTCGAAATCCTTTTTGGTGTCTGGAGGTGCAAGTACGGGTGCAGAAGTCAATCTTCTTTTTTGCTCTTGAAAGCTTTCCTCGCACTTGGAAGTCCATAGGAATTTCTTATCTTTCTTGAGGAGTTCAGTTAGAGGCTTTGCAACTTTAGAAAAGTTCTCGACGAAGCGACGGCAATAGCTGGCTAGGCCAAGAAAACTCCTAACTTGCTTAACCGATTCAGGTGGAGTCCAGTCAAGGACGGCCCGAACTCTCTCGGGATTCACAGCAATGCCTTTTGCAGAAATTACGTGGCCTAAGTAGGTCACTTCTGGTAGCCAAAATTCACACTTGGAGAATTTAGCATACAGGCGATGCTCTCTAAGTTTCATCAATACCAGCCTTAGGTGTTCGGCATGTTCTTCTTCGTTCTTCGAGTAGATGAGAATGTCATCGAGATAAACCACAACAAATTTATCTAAGTACTCCATGAAGATCGAATTCATCATGCGTGAGAAAGTGGCGGGGGCATTGGTTGAACCAAAGGACATTACGGTGTACTCATAAAGACCATAACGAGTAGTAAAAGCCGTTTTGGGAATGTCCTCGTTTCGGATTTTGATTTGATGATAACCTAATCTCAAATCCATCTTGGAGAAGACAGAGGATCCTGCAAGTTGATCATAAAGATCATTGATCCTAGGCAGTGGGTACTTGTTCTTTATCGTCGCTAAATTTAGCGGGCGATAGTCTACGCACATCCTTTCTGTTCCATCTTTCTTCGTTACAAACAGAACGGGGCAACCCCATGGCGATGAGCTAGGGCGGATGAAGCCTTTCTCCAACAAAGCTTCCAGTTGGGTTTTAAGCTCAGCTAACTCACGTGGGGCCATTTTGTATGGGCGTCTAGAAATTGGTGCGGTTCCTGGGGCAAGATCCACTATGAACTCTACACATCTGTCGGGTGGCATTCCCGGCAGCTCTTCAGGAAAGACATCCGGGAAGTCACGAACCACCGGAATATCTTCAAGTTCGGGAAGTGGAAGTACATTCAAGGAATGCACTTGGGTTCTTGTTCTGGGTGAGGTATAGTTGACTGTTTGCCTGAAGGGTGGGTGAGTTTCACGGATTTGCCTTTGCAATCCAGGTAGGCATTTTGTCTTGATAGCCAATCCATGCCAAGGATGACATCAATATCTGAAGACTTGAGGGCTATGAGTGAAGCAAGGAATACTAAACCCTCAATCGCAATCTGATTACCATGGCTTACTCTACTAGTTTGCCATCTTGACCCTGGAGTTTGAATAATCATGGGGGTGGATAATTCAACAAAAGATAACTCATGACGAAGTGCATAACTTTCCGACATGAATGAATGAGATGCTCCTGGGTCGAAAAGAACGGAAGTAGGAACATAATTGACTGGGAGCGTACCAAGAATGACGTTAGTGGTGTCGTCAGTCTCTTCGGCAGCGATCTGGTTCACACGTCCACGAGTAGCGGGAGGAGCGGGTTTGGCGGTGTAGACCTTCTGGGGTGGCTTGCCACGACCATTGTTGTTGTTGCCTCCGGCACGGGGTGGAGCATTCTGATGCTGGATCTGGTTCTGGGGACACTCGCGAGAGTAGTGGCCTGCCTGACCACACTTGTAACAGGCTCCAAAAATAGTGCGTGGAGCTGGGTTGTTTGGTGGAGCTGGTTGGAACTGGGTTGGTGGACGAGGCGCCACATAGGATGGCCTCGGTGGGTTGTTCTGGCGGAACATAATGTTTGGGATCCAGATCTTGCGCTTCTGGGAGCCGGAACTGGATGAAGTGTCATCTCTAGGGTGTTTGCGGAAGTCGTTGGGGGTGTTCATGTCCTTGGCCTTGATGGCCTTGTTGACAAGGACCTGGAATGTGGCAAAGTCATGAAGATTGAGCTCACGACGGAGTCCAGTGTTGAGGCCACGACGGAACCTCTCTTGTTTCTTGGAGTCGGTGGAGACTTCTTCGGTAGCATAACGAGCAAGTCGGTTGAACTCATGACTAAACTCGTCAACGGTCCTTCTGCCTTGGGTGAGGTTACAGAACTCCTCACGCTTGCGGTCCATAAGACCCTTGGGAATGTGGTGCTCGCGGAAGGACGTGCAGAATTCCTCCCAAGATGCAGGCGGTCCAACGGGACGCATATTCAGAAAGTTCTCCCACCAAGAACTAGCTGCACCTTCGAGGTGATAGGTGGCATAGCTGACCTTGTCACCAGTTGCAACACGGCCTGCTTGGAGCTTCCTCTCGATGCTGCGAAGCCAGTCATCGGCGTCAAGGGGCTCGGTAGAATAACTGAAAACCGGGGGATGAAGTCGGATGAAGTCGTTCAGGGACACCAATTCATTGCGCTGTTGAGTGGTGTTGCGTGCAATGACTTCCAGCAGGTGGTGAGAGTCTCGGCGGTTCCTCTCGACCTCCATCAGAACCTGAGCCATCGTGGGTGGGGGTGGAAGGTTGCCTTCCTCCTGGTCATTCCCACGACCTTGGTTACGACCAACCTGGCCACGGGTTCCTTGAGACATCCTGAAGGTAAAAACCAAAGTCAAATAGAGTTGATTTGAAGAACCTAAACAAAGTATTGAAGTACTGGAAGGATTACAGAGCAAAGGAAGTAATCATCTTGACAACATGGTGATAAAGCATACAAGCCATATATTCACAAGCTATCATACAAACCATACATCGTTTTAGTACAAGCACCAAGCTAATACAAACGTGATGAAGATGATACATCCTTCAGAGGCACTCTGACTTCCTATACATTATTTATCTAAGCCTCTGGAACTTAGACACCTTGCTTACAATATACTAAGATACTACTACATCATCACTAAGTAAGACCACATGCGGTCTCACTCATCTCCATCTCCATAGTAGTCCTCATAAAAGTTACCCGCGTATCCCGGTAGCTGGAGGTGACCATCGGAAAACATGGAGGCCTGTGGACCCTGATATCCATTTGAGCAAGGATGGGGCCTAGGTCCAGCGTAGGGTGGAAGCAAAGGACCACGGGGTGGAAAAATTCCTCCAATCTCGGGCCAAGCAACTCGAGAAGGCATCTGAGTCCTCACTGGGTAGATAGCATCATGCTCAAATGATCCCACGCTCACAAAGGGTGCCAAAAGGGTCCGTGCTCGATACAGACAAACATGGGTGGCGTGGAGCTCGAAACGGAGAGCGCGTGCATCACGATCTCGATCACTAGCAAACCTAGCAGTCATCTGAAGTGCGGGATCCTCTGCAGAGTGATCTGAGTAGAGTCCGGTGTAATATCCCTCTTCTCCTGGAAGTGCAGCAGGGATATAGCAGAAAGAAGTCTCTCTCAGTAAAGTGTGCTCCTCTCTCAGCAGGGTCATACATGAGTATGCAGCATCCTGCACAGCCATGTTCTCGGTAATGCCAATGCCATGTCCAAAGTGGATAGGTTGAGTGACCCCAACGTGGTGCGGATAGATCCGGACAATGCAGTGGAACTGCGTCTGGTTGAAGTCGTGGAACTGCTCCTCGACGGTGTACTCAGGATACCATCGATATCCCACATAGGACATCATCTCGATCAACGTGGCGGGATAGCCACGCACATCGAGGCACCTGGTCAAACGAACAATCTGCCGAGGGGGAAGATCTGCCATCTGAAACAGAAAGGAGTTTGCAAATGCATCAGATTATGAGATAAACCTGGAATGACTCGGACAGCATAACGGCTGTAATTGCAAGAAAAAGAAAATTTCTTACAACATGGAAACATCACTTACATACGATGTAATAAACCAGGGAGCATAACCACTCTAACAAACCGATCACAACTTTCCTACGGCTATGAGGAAGCAATCAACGAGATGTTCTAATCAGACAGAGGAGAGCCTAGTCCTATCTTCCCGTAGAATAAGATGAGGGTGACTCAGAACTCATAACGAAGGGGGTAAGGAGAAAAAAGAAGCCTTACGTTGTTCCCTTATATACCCAGAGTAACTATATAACTATAGCAAGGTAGACTCAACTTCGGCCAAGGCTACTAGTCCTACAGTCAGTCCTTCTCTGATACCAAGTCTGTCGGGACCCGGGGTTAGCGTATGCAAGTACAACTAAGACATAGTCATATGGAGAGCCAAGAACCGTACCCACTTGTCTAAGCAGACAAGGCCAAGCACAGAACGTTCTCGGAAAGCATCGTACGTGAGGGGCATCCCATCCAGGCCGGATGATCAACTGAGATGGGTCCTCATCGTCCGCACACAAGTCTAATGATATGGGTGGTGAACTCCCATATTCAAAGACAAGTCGCCTCAACCATACTAACGACTATCTCATAACTCTTACATAGACTTACTCCAGCCCGATCACTTAGTCGGGGTCTAGGGCGGGCTCGATCATACCACAAAGTGTGCACGAGACGGAGTCTCGAGCAATCGCATCGCGATGCCCCAAGCTGCGCACATCTAAGGGCCACTTGGTGTATGAAAGAACGCCAGCCAGAACACAACTAAGGTCTCGAAAACCCATACAAAGACATGCATGTTATAAACATACACGCAGCACACATGCCTTGTATGAACAGCAGGTACCATTGCAATTCTCTACAAAGTGTACAATTTTATTGATAACTCTTATAGAGTGCAAACAGAGATCACAAACATGTGATCCAACATTACAACACAAACGGAAGCAAATTATGTCTGAGTACAGACAAGTTTAACAAATGGCTTAAGAAGCCTTATTTAAACACAAGCCCTCCACGAGGGGACCAGTCGTCTGACTGGGACTAGACTAGCTTGATCTTCAGTCGTCAAGCCACCTTCGGGGTCAGTGGTATCATCTAAAACATAGATTAAGCAAACGTGAGTACAAAGTCGTACTCAGCAAGACTTACATAGGAGCTATACTACTCATGCACATGTATCAAGGTAAAGGGAGGTGGGGTTCACTTGTAGAAGTGCCAGCTTTGACTTGGCTAATCCTGAACTACGAGTACCAGACTTTGAGGTAAGAAGCGTACACGAGTCCACTACTTTCTCCAACCAATTACACCACTATGGTGCCTTCCTCGACTTCCCCACGAGAAAGTACGCCATAGCACTCACATTTATCTTGGTGTGTTTTAGAAGTATCCAGTTCAAGTTATCTAATAATCAAGCTAAGCTTTCCAAGCAGTCCATAACCGCGGACGCGGCTATTCGAATAGTTTTGTTAACCCTGCAGGGGTGTACCGCTACACACACATGATCATCATTTACCGCCTTTGATCTCGACACCATTCAAGGGGTGCCAGCGAGGATGCTCACCACAACTGTTACCTCATAGCCGATCTAGTCCGAGAAAGCCGCCTACTTGGGTTGGCTACCACTATCGTGAACCCGGCCGGTTTACCGAAGTGGACCCAAGTGATGTGTGCGTGGTGCATAAGCCGGTCTCGGATGAGCCGTTCTCTCACTTAGCCTCCAGGCCACAAGCCTACTAGAACTCCAAACTATTGCGACATCTGGACATCGAAAGGGATGAGTTAGTAAGTTGAGAGGGGTCAGTGAGCCCAATGTGTGGTTGTACTCTTCATCTTGGATCACCACACAAGAACTCGGACTTAGGGCGGTGTTCAACGAGACAACCCACCGTGTACTCCTACACAGCCTCTCATCGTTCACCTTGTATTAGGGTAGATTCACCAACATTTTTCTACCATCATCATCATGATCACTACCATCCCGACTCACATCATAGTAACAACATGGTATCATACTAAGCATGCAATAAGCGATAACATTTGCAGGGGCCACATGATATCAAACAACTCCTACATTTGCTAGGATTGTGGTTTGCTTACTACTGTGACAAAATGATAGGTCATGCAAAGGAATGGGTTCATCTATGCGGTAGAAACGAATCATGGTGATCATCCTAAACAATGCATAAGCGAGACATGAGAGGGAAGTGGGATTTTATCGACATGATCAATGGGGTTTTCCTTGCCTTGCTGTCGAGGTTCGGGTTCTGGGTCTTCAACGAAGGGGGCAGCCTCATGCTCCGGTTCCACCTCTACTCGACAAACAACAAGCAAAAAAGCAAAGTAAATACAATGCACAATCACATGATGAAAGGTTGGAACTTGATGTATATGCTTTGATGTGTGAAGCAATTCCATTTAAATGGAGTATATTGCAAATTGAATTGCAAATTCAAACTCCAATTTGAATTCAAACTTGACCAAGTTACATGTGACATTGTTTGATCATTTTAAACCTTTTGGAAATGTGTATGATATGTCTCTGAAGTGTGGTTGAAATATAGCATAATTCCATGGTCCAAGTTGCAAAAGCATTTGATTTGAATTTGAATTAATTTCAAATAAACCAAATGACATATGCTACTGGTCCCTTTTAAAAATCAACTCCAACATAGTTGAAAGTTGCATATTTGGAAAGATAATTTTCTCCTGATCATGTTTCATATATTATTTGTCCAATTTGGAGTTAATATGAATTTTCTATGAATTTCCAAAGTTTGGGTTATTTTCTGGAATTTCTGGAATTTCTTTAATTCAATTTGATTTTCTGGAAATTCATTAAATCAATTTATTGCCCCAGGCTGACGTCAGGCGGGGGGGGGGGGGGCTGACAAGGGGGTCCCACCTGTCAGTGGCTGGTTGATTTAATCCGCTGGTTTAAATTAATCCAGTGGATTAATTAAGTCACTGGGCCCACTGGTCAGTGACCCAGGGTCACTTAACCCAGGTGGAGTTAAGTCCTAATCAAGGCCACGTCGGCGGGCCTACCGGCGGCTAAACGCCGGCGGCCTGGCCACGGCGGCGCTGGACGGGGAGGGCGCTCCCTTGGTTCAAATCGCGCGCTTCGACCACTGAGATGAAGTTCTCGGTGTCGCGCGACGATGGAGACCGAAAGGGAAGCCTGGGAGGCTCTGTACGCACGCCGGCGTCGAGCTTTGCGGCGGCAGTGCTACTGGCTGGAGGCCGAACTCGCTACGGAGCGCCATTTGGGGCGGGGATGGGTGTGTTCGGAGCAGTGGAGCACGGGGAATGCGATGGACAAGGTGACGGGATTGATTGCTTAGCGTAGCCTCGTCGACGACGAGCACGGCGGCTCGGTACTTCGGCGTCCATGGCAGCTCGAGCTAGAGGAGGAGAAGGAAGCCGTGGCTTGAGGGGAAACGCTCACCAGGCTACAGGGAACTCGACGAAGTAGTCGACGGAGCCGGTGAGGGAACGTGGACGGAGTATTGAACGGCGACGAGCAGCGGATCCGGCGAGCTCTCGGTGACGATTCCGACGACTAGAAGGGCTCCGAGATCTTGATTCCTTGCAGGGAGACGTAGTCGACGGTGGCGAAGCTGATGGACAAGCTCTTCTGGTCCCTAGCACACGTTGGCCGCGTCTTCCACGGTGGCGAGTTCCGGCGAGTCCTCGGACGACGACGAAAATCGGGTGAGGGAGACGGGGAGGGAGTTAGTGGAGAGGGGGAATGGACTGGGGCGGCGGAGAGGCGTCTCCAGGACGTGGCTAGATGGCGCGGGAGGCACCAGGCAAGCAGGTGGCGTGGCTGCCGTGGCATGGCGGCCACCGAGCTGCTTGCCGTCGTGCTGGAAGACGACAAGGAGCCAGGTGGGCTCGGGCTGCCGAAATGGTAAGTTGGGCCGAGAGGCCCAGGTAGGTGGGCTCTTTTCCCCTTTTCTAATTTCCTCTCTGATTTTCTTTCTGCTATTTGTTTTGCTGTGCTAAAATAAATAGCTAGGCATTTTATTAAATGCTTAAAATTTTTATATGGCCTCATAATAATATAGACTAGCCACTTATAAAGTTTCAACATTTTTAAAATTCACATAATTTGAATCTTAACTCAAATAGGGGCATTTCTTTAAATCCAAGGCACTGTTTGAATATTTGAAAAATCTATGAGCATGGGGTGGGTCCCACATCACTTGATATGTGATCACACTCATTTATAAGACTTTTCAAAAATTTAACATGAATTTTTGGAGAAGATTTTTATCTGACCTTTTGAATTAATTCATCTGGGGGGGGGGGGGTTCCTTCTCCCATTTGCTTTTGAATTTTGATTTCAAGGATTTCTTTCATGAATGCAAAGTGAAATTGATCCTAGCACATTACCTAACAGAGGGTTCTGACAGGCAGGCACCGATGTACTGGTGGTCCTGGCTGTTGTCGTTGTCCGCGGGTCAGTTAAGTCGAGGCAACGACAACGGTTGTCACACAGGTTAATTAAAATGCTAAATGGTTCAGTGGATGTCTTGAGTTGGCTATATGCGATGTACGCACTACCTACCCGTGGGAATTACGAGTTATGGGCTCCTCTGCTTCATAGTGTCGTCCGAGGACTCTTCAGACGTCAGCAGTACCGCGGCCTGCGTCGGGAAGTGGTGTTGTCTTATTTGCCGCGGCAGTGTGATTTGTATTTGCTTTGATTTAACTTCACCGGCCAGCCTCGCACCGTGCAGGAGTACGTCGGGGTTAGGGTCCAAAGCCCCGCGTGCATAGGATATAGTCCGGCAGATGACCTCTCCGTTGAGTTTGAAAGATGGGCTACGGAGTGTCGGATAGCCTCGGTGGAGCGTTCCCTAATAAGGTTCCCGCCACCCTGGAGATCCGTGCGTGTAGCGTAACACAAGTGCACCCCTGCAGGGAAGATTAATCTATTCGAATAGCCGTGTCCACGGTAACAGGACGCGTTATGCTGAAGCTGGATCTTACCACTAGAAACTATTATTATTAAACTGTATGGTTCCGGGTTTTCTCCCTCGCGGGGATGTCGAGGAGGTGAACTCGGAGGCATTGTTAATTATTACAACTTATTATTATACAATGCTGCAGCAACTTCTGCTGCATTGTTACTTTATGCTTTATATAAACTGTTGGCTGATTCTTACCTCATGCTGCAAGCCATCGTCGGAAGATGCTAGTCTTCGATAGGCCTAGCTTCTTACCCTTTCTCTGGATTTCTGTCTTTCAGTCCACTATATACAGCCTCTTATTTCCGTTGATACAATGCATAATGCTTAGTAGCGGACGTAAGACTCGCGGGTATGCTAGATACTCACCTTTGCTTTATTTCCCCTTTTTCGCTTTGCCTAATCGGACGCTGCAGCCGATGTTGGAGCCAAGGAGCAGGAGTACCCCAGAGGCGCCTACTACGACGTCGAGTTCCCCGTTGACCAGGAGTAGTTCGGTGGATCCTAGGCAGGAGGCCTCGCCTTTTCGATCTGTATCTCTGATGTGATTTGTGCTAGCCTTCTTAAGGCAAAACTTGACTAACTATGTCTGTACTCAGATATTATGGCTTGTACAACTTATGTATTCGGGTCCGCGTGACCCCACTTTATTGTAACATATTTGTTTATCCTTTTGGGTTTAGTGTTGTGCTGTGATATTCTCACCGTGGCACCCTAATCTCAGTCGTGTACCTTGCGTGTATGATTACTGTACACAGATTGTTTTTGGGGGCGTCACAGCCGTGGCCTCCCGAGTCGGTGGCGGCGCGAGCACCGTGGTGCCACGGCCATGGCAGGCGGCGGCCGGCTGCCGGCGGTGGACCTGCGCGGAGGGAGAGGAGGTCAGGGGAAGCGGCAGAGGAGAAGCCGGCGGGAGAAGGTGACCTGGCTGCAGCCGGTGGCGCGCTCGGCGGCGTCAGGCGCTGGTCGGCAGCGAGGCTGCTCCTCCTCGGGCGGCGTGGCTTCGGCCCGCCTTGGCCCAGATCAGGGCCGTGCGGGCCCCGGGGCGGCTGGAACTGCTGGGAGAGGCTGGAGGGCCACATGGCTGCCCTGGAGCCCTCAGATCTTAGATCCGACGGCTCTAGAGGTGGCCGGGGTTAGGGTTTTCAGATCTGAGGAGTTGGGGCGAAAATTGGGGAAAATTTGAGGGGGGTGGCTGCAAACTTTACATGGGGAAACCCTGAAAATGGATGGGAGTGGCTGGTGGTCTTTATATAGGGTTGGGTGGCTGGTCAGTTTACGCAAACGCCCTCGGTACCCCTCTCGCGCGTCCGATGATCACGTTCGTTACCGCCGAGACTCCGTACGGACTCCGATTCCGACGAAATCTCGAACCACGCGCTAAGCGTGTAGAGCCCGTCGATCGTACCTCACTGCGGTGACATTCCGAGAACATTTTTCGGCGCCCCATAAAAATATCCCGTTTAATTATTAAACGGGGTTTTCGTTCCGTTGACTGCGGCTGGTCTCGTTCGGTTTCGCGACAGTGATCGGGTGAAACCCGGTGTCGCAAAGGTCGAGTGTCAGGGTGGCAAGGATCGGTCTCCGTCCGATACGAGGTAAGAGGGGGAAAATAATCGCCGATCGATAAATCGGGGATGTAAACACCGCAAACAAATCAGACAATCAAACATTTCACACCGAAACAAAAAATTTTAATTTTTTTAAATCTGGGTTGTTACAATACAACACCACCAACAAGGGATCTCGTCCCGAGATCCAGGACGATCCGGGGGAGAGGGAAGGGGGAAAGAAGAGAGTCGACAATCTTCAACACCACCAACAAGGGACTCTACTCCATGTCGACGTCGAACTTCGGTTGAGATAAATTTCCGCAGAGAGACGGCAACGTCGGAAAACGAAACCATCGGGAGATCAAGAGGAAGAACGATAGTTGAAAGCAACGATCAAGGGAAGCATTCTCACTGAAATCATGAGGATACTAGGCAAGAGAACTGATGTCAAAAGACGACCAAGATGTTATCCGGAGTCGGAAAAACTAAAGGTACTACTGGATTTCCCAACCTGAGATCGGAATTGAGACAATACGCTGCAAGCAAGGCATTGTAACGGTTCCGAAACTCCACACTCATCGAGATCCTAAAGTTTGAAGGGGATAAGGCGAGAGTAAAACAATTACGACACTTGTCCTGACCAGAGCATGGGTAAGGAGAAAAAAGATTCCTACTCTCCGATAACTAACTTAGTAACTACAAAATACTTTTTGTCTAGACATCGACTTCGGCCAAAGAGGGGATCCTACGGTCGGTAAGGCTCTGATACCAAGTTGTAAGGCCCGATATGCGGTACTGTTCCAGATCTAGATGTTTCCATCCAGATCCGGGGACGAAGCACATATCGGTCCCACTGCGACATATGACATAGGCCATATGCCCCGGATTTCCAACATGATATCACAACATTACAGATACAAGGATACAACATCTCATATAATCGGCATGCAACTGCCTCAAATACAATACAACAGCGTAAGGTACCTGTCTGAGTACAGACTACAATCAAATGCCTATTGGCAAAGAGAAAAGCATCGATACCCATAACCACACGGGTCCAGGCCCTCCGCCGGGATCCGCCTAACTAGTCGTCGTCGAGTCTCCACGCGAAACGTCGATCACCATACCTGTTGTCGACCGAGAACCCTGAAAAGTGTTTGGGGGTAGTATAATGAGTACATAAGTACTCAGCATCCAACTGTAGTGGTCATCTGACCCAGCAAGGACTTCATCACTCGTCATTCTAGGACAACTAGTAGTTTATGGTAAGGAAGGGGTAAGTGGTGAGGTTGCTGCCGCACTAGCATTTATAAAGTGGCTAACGATCTAGAGAGTAAGATAAGAAGCCAAGCATTCGATGGGGAATCGCCTCCAACAAGTCTGCTATCCACCTACTACGCAAACATAACACCTATCCTATCCTTGTCCTCCTCTTCGCATCCCGACGAAGAAGAAGCAGTCAAGGCATACACACGTTGATCAAGTTATATTAAGATTATCTCAGTTGTTGTTGTCTATGAACAAGGAGTAGGTCTCAAGTCGTCCATAACCGTGGACACGGCTTCTCGAAAAGATTTAACCCTGCAGGGGTGTACCAACTGCCCATTACAAGGCTCCGCACGCACACCCATCTCTCTCAGTTGCTACCCATTATAGGCAACCATTTTATGATTTATTTCTGAGAGATCCGAAACGACAGGTCCCTCTAACTAAAAACGAACAAATCCGGGTGGCCCCCGGGGAGTCGACACCCAATCCAAAAGCCGGCCACGCTCTCGGATCGGACTCTTCCGTATGACGCAGGTCGGATTGCCGGTAATCACACATGGGAAACCGGGTCCTAGCTGATCGAGTGGACCAACACAGAAACAAACTCTCCACTGGCCCAAGTTGTTTAAAAATTGCGAGGGGATCCACCAAGCACACACACATGGGGTTTCAAATGGTAAATCAGCTCGGGCGACCACTAGAAATGTTTGAAGCTAGATAGGTAAGAAAAGGGGACCCCATAAAATCCCACACGCGGTTAGGCACGCTCAGTATTAAAACAAATACCCGGAACTCGGGTCCTAGGTGAATCGAATGGAACAAAGCGTCGGGGCGGGATAGCCTAGACCTTCCATCCTTCGTCGAGTATAGTCAACATGTTAATAATCATATCATCAACAACAATATAATAATGTGATAGCCCAAACCAAGGAGTAACAGGGTAACATCGTAGCATCCTAAGCATGCATACTAAGCAGGGGCTGAGCAATGAGCAATAGTAACATAGCAGTACATGGTTTGCTGGGAGGGGACATGGCTGTATCGGTTTGAAAGAGGCTGTAAACATGTGGTAGGATCAAACATTGAACCTAACCTAGACTAGCATGCAAACCACTGCTTGAAATAGAATGGATCATAAGTAATTTATAGTCCTTGCCTGTTGATAAGTCAGATTCCGAAGGTGTAGTCGATCGCAAGCTCGCATCGTCTCTGAGAGGTACCCGCGGAAGCACACAAGACGGTAAACACTGGAAAGCAATCAACGAGCAAGCATCTATTACTATGAAGCAAACACGAGCAAGCATCAACGAGAAGGCAACACGAGACATCGCACCTACCGTCGAGAGCGGTTACTAACAGGTTAAGTGGAGTACTCGTCACGCACGACGATACCGCACATTTAGAAAGGTTCAAGTTGTTTAGCTACGGGTGATCAACAAAGTTTGTTAACATGGCAACTCAAGCAAACTCGGAAAAGCACACAAACATGTCAAGAGGTGAAGCACAAAGTAATCTATCTATGCTAGTCAATTTAAGTGAGGCACAACCTAAACATGGCATAACACTAAGTGCCGCACGACAATTAAAAGATTTGGTACTGTTCTGCCCTAAACCATTTTTTAGGTTGGTTAACAACATAAAACAATAGAATAAACACAAAGTACACGAAAAACTAATCAAGTTACATATAAAGAACACCCCAAACGGAGTTACGGTTAAAAAGATACAAGCAAAACAAGTTTGGAACACAATCTTCCAACATCAGGAAGCACACTTTAGAGCAATGCATAAACAGGATAATTAATGCAAAAATGATCACAAATGATATGAAACTAAAGTAGACATGACAGGTAAGGCATGGAAAAAATAATCATGCAAATAGGCATCATAGATCAAAAGATATTAATCATGCAACATGGCATTGGAACGTTACAGACTTAGAGAAAAACAGAGGTGGCTGTCAAAAACAGCAGCATAGCAACTTTGGAGCTCAAAAACTATACGACCAGCAAGAATATCATGACAATGCAATACATGTAATGGAAGTAGACATGATGCTTAACAATATGGAATTGGAATCACTCAATCCCGATAAACGGTCGCGACACACTCGTCGACCGAAGTTGCAACAAAATATAAACAGCAGCACACTAACAGCAGGGTAGCTACTTTGGAGCAAGATATAATCAACATGCAGCAAGAAAATATGGCATGTGAATGCATTAAACTAAAGTAGAAACAATGCTTAACACAACGCAAAAGGAATCACTCATTTCCGACGTACGGTTGCGAAGCAACCGTCGCCCGAAGTTTCAATAAAATAACAGTTACAACAACTTAGCAGTAGTTAACGACAGGTAGCCCTGTTTGAACAGCAATAACTATAACTAAACAACCTCAAAAAACTTAACTAACAAAAGATAAAAGCTAGAGCACGCAATTCTAAACAATTCGTCTTTTGGGCGCAACGCGATCCGAGCTACGGTTTGATCGATACACGCGGTGCAGATTTGAATCAACAGCAGAATTCTACAGACTTAGCCAAATCAGTAACAAAATGAAAAAAAACAGACAAATAAAAAAAAGAGGGGCGCTGGGCTGCTCACCCAGTGGGCTTGGCCCAACTGGCCGGCCTGCTGGTGCTGGTCTCCTGAGGGGAGGCCGTCTGGGCTGTGGCGGCCTGGGCCGTGCTGGGCTCGTGGGCGAGACCGGCCCACCTAGGCGTCCAGCCGCTGGATCGGGCGCCTGGATCCCGCACGGGACGTGGTGGCTCCGGTCGGCTCGTCGTGGCGGCGCGGCGGCTCCGGCCACCGGAGCTAGGCGAGGTCGAGGAGGCGCAGGGCCGTGGCCTCCCGAGTCGGCGGCGGCGCGAGCACCGTGGTTCCACGGCTATGGCAGGCGGCGGCCGACTGCCGGCGGTGGACCTGCGTAGAGGGAGAGGAGGTCAAGGGAAGGGGGAGAGGAGATGCCGGCGGGAGAAGGTGACCTGGCTGCAGCCGGTGGCGCGCTCGCCGGCGTCGAGGCTACTCCTCCACGGGCGGCACGGCTGCGGCCCGCCTTGGCCCAGATCGGGGCCCTGCGGGGCCCGGGGCGGCTGGAACTGCTTGGAGAGGCTGGAGGGCCACGTGGCTGCCCTGGAGCCCTCAGATCTTAGATCCGACGGCTCCAGAGGTGGCTGGGGTTAGGGTTTTCAGAGCTGAGGAGTTGGGGCGAAAATTGGGGCAAAATTAAGGGGGTGGCAGCAAACTTTACATGGGGAAACCCTAAAATGGATGGGAGTGGCTGGTGGTGTTTATATAGGGCTGGGTGGCTGGTCAGTTTACGCCAACGCCCTCGGTACCCCTCTCGCGCGTCCGGTGATCGCGTTCGTGACCGCCGAGACTCCGTATGGACTCCGATTCCGACGAAATCTCGAACCACGCGCTAAGCGTGTCGAGCCCGTCGATCGTACCTCACTGCGGTGACATTCCGAGAACATTTTTAGGCGCCCCGTAAAAATATCCCGTTTAATTATTAAACGGGGTTTTCGTTCCGTTGACTACGGCTGGTCTCGTGCGGTTTTCGCGACGGTGATCGGGTGAAACCCGGTGTCGCAAAGGTCGAGTGTCAGGGTGGCAAGGATTGGTCTCCATCCGAAACGAGATAAGAGGGGGAAAAATAATCACCGATCGATAAATCGGGGATGCAAACACCGCAAACAAATCAGACAATCAAACATTTCACACCGAAACAAAAAATTTTAATTTTTGTGAAATCTGGGCTGTTACACAGAGGCACACTCTATATAAGCCTCCCCCCTCATCCAGTACGGGCAGGGGCAACACCATTTTTCTCAACTCTTGAGCAATAACACCCCAGTCAGTCTGGGACAGGATTAAGGTTTTTATCTCTAAGGAGAGGCCTAACCTGTATAATTTCCCCCGCGTCAACCACTCCACGTAAAGATTCATTTTGCTCCTTTCATACATGTGACGCCCCCAAAATCAAGTCGTGTACACTAATCATACACGCAAGGTAAACGATCGAGATCAGGGACTTACGGTAAGATATCACAACACAACTCTACAAATAAAAGTAATATAAGTTGTTTAATACAAGCCAGGGACCACGAGGGCTCGAATAAAACAGCTAAAGAGCACAAAGTTAGCGGAAGAAATAGTATCTGAGTACAGACACAAGGATACAAGGTTGCCTTAATAAGGCTAGCACAAAATCAACACTCGATCGAAAAGGCAAGGCCTCCTGCCTGGGAACCTCCAAACTACTCCTGGTCAAAGGGGAACTCGACGTCGTAGAAAGCATCGGGGATCTTCATGTTGTGGTGGTTGGCATCGGGGATCTCCTGCCCCTGGACTCCAACGTCGACTGCAGCGGCCGATCAGGCAAAACAAAAAGGGGGAAATAAAGCAAAGGTGAGTATCTAGCATACCAGCGAGTCTTACGTCTGCTACTAAGCATTTATGCATTTGTATCAAATCGAAAGGGGAGGCTGTATATAGTGGACTGCAAGGTAGAAATCAGAACAAGGATAAGAAGCTAGGCCTATCGAAGACTAGCATCTTCCGACGAGTCTTGCAGCATGAGGAGACAATAGCCAACAGTTTATATAAAGCATAAAGTAACAATGCAGCAGAAGTTGCTGCAGCATTGTAAAATATAAGTTGTAATGATTAATAATAATAATGCCTCCGAGTTCCCTTCCTCGACTTCCCTGCGAGGAAGAATACCCAGAACCATACAGTTTAATAGTAGTAGTTTGTAGTGGTAAGATCCAGCTTCAGCATAAAGCGTCCTTTACCGTGGACACGACTATTCGAATAGACTAAACTCGCACTACTGTTCAGCCTGCACGCTCGGATCTCCAGGGTGGCGGGCACCTTGTTAGGGAACGCTCCACCAAAGATATCCGACACGCCGCAGCCCATCCTAGGCTCAATAGAGAGGCCATCCGCCGGACGAAATCATATGCGCCAAGGGGTCTAGGTCCCTCACCCTTGCACGCTCCTGCACACGGTGCGAGGCTGGCCGGTGATGCAAAATAAAGTCCAAATACACCGCTCGAGCGAAGAAGACACACCGCTTCCCGGCAATCAGACTGCGATACTGTTGACGTCTGAAGAGCTTTCGGAAAAACTACGACGCAGGGGAGCCCATAACTCCTTATCCCACGTGAAGGTAGTGCGTACAGACCAACGGGCCTCTCAAGTCATCCACCGAACCATTTAGCATTTTATTATTATATGTCAGGACAACCGTTATCGTTGCCCCTATCCGGGTGAGTCGCGGACAACGACAGTAGCCAGGTGCACCAGTAACATCGGTGCCTGCCCTGCCGTCCCACCAACTCGTGCGGTTACCAACAAGGTGAACCGTCTCCTTACCTTGTCTCGCGTTTGCTCTTTGAAGAGCTCTACTTTCGTACAACAGGATACCTCTCGGCCACGAACAGTACCAGGCCCGCCGCACACCGATGGAAGACACCTAACCTGTCGTTCCGCTAAGATACCCTACGCGGGCACCGTTGGGTCACCCGACTCCTTACCTGTAAGGACACCAGTTGATTCGAGTGCCTACCATCAAGTGAAACCAGGAGGAATCACCCTCGATGGTACACTTGAAGAGGTTCGACAGAGACATCAGCTGAATGAACTAAAGAGGAATATTCTAGTATCATCCCAGTGATGCTACGCCACTGAGTTGACGAAGTGAAATACGAGTCCGTCCACGCGTAAGTAAAACTCGAAGCGAGTCGGTAGAGTCTCGCTGTTGTAGGTTCCCTACGGCCTCTGCATTGATCCGTACCTGTTGCAGTTATAATATTTGTAATCCGCTTGTCGGGACCCGGGGTTAGCGTATGCAAGTCCCGCTACGACATAGTCATATGGAGAGCCGAGAACCGTACCCACTTGTCTAAGCAGACAAGGCCAAGCACAGAACGTTCTCGGAAAGCATCGTACGTGAGGGGCATCCCATCCAGGCTGGATGATCAACTGAGATGGGTCCTCATCGTCCGCACACGAGTCTAATGATATGGGTGATGAACTCCCATATTCAAAGACAAGTCGCCTCAACCATACTATCGACTATCTCATAACCCTTACATAGACTTACTCTAGCCCGATCACTTAGTCGGGGTCTAGGGCGGGCTCGATCATACATCAAAGTGTGCACGAGACGGAGTCTCGAACAATCGCATCGCGATGCCCCAAGCTGTGCACATCTAAGGGCCACTGGGTGTATGAAAGACCGCCAGCCAGATCACAACTAAGGTCTCGAAAACCCATACTAAGACATGCATGTTATAAACATACACGCATCACACATGCCTTGTATGAACAGCAGGTATCATTGCAATTCTCTACAAAGTATACATCTTTATTAATAACTCTTACAGAGTGCACACAGAGATCACAAGCATGTGATCCAACATTACAACAGACAAGCGGAAGCAAAGTAGGTCTGAGTACAGACAAGTTGAAAAAATGGCTTAGAGAAGCCTTATCTAAAAACAAACCCTCCACGGGGGAACCAGTCGTCTGACTGGGACTACACTAGCTTGGTCTTGGTCCGAGTCTTCATTCTTCGAGCTTCGGGTAGAAGCCACCATCAGGGTCGGTGGGTTCATCTAAAACATAGATTAAGAAAACGTGAGTACAAAATCGTACTCAGCAAGACTTACATAGGAGCTATACTACTCATGCATATGTATCAAGGTAAAGGGAGGTGGCGTTTCACTTGCAGAAGTGGCAGCTTTGACTTGGCTAGTCCTGAACTAAGAGTACCAGACTTGAGGTAAGAAGCGTACACGAGTCCACTACAACTCTTCAACCAATACACCACTATGGTTACTTCCTCGACTTCCCCACGAGAAGCACACCATAGCACTCACGCTTATCTTGGTGTGTTTTAGAAGTATCCAGTTCAATTTGTCTAATAATCAAGCTAAGCTTTCCAAGCAGTCCTTAACCGCGGACGCGGCTATTCGAATATTTTTTTTAACCCTGCAGGGGTGTACTACTACACACACGTGTCATCAGTTACCGCCTTTTGCGTGTGACCGTTCAAGAGGTGACAACGAGGATGCCACCACAACACTTCGCCCACAGCTCCGTTCTAGTCCAGAGAGTCGCCTATCTGAGGGGGATCCGTATGGAAGTCCGGCCGAGGTTCCAGTACAGCCTCAAACGATGTGTGCAGGGTCCCAAGCTGGTCTTGAAAAGCCGTTCATCCACTTCGCAGACCGTGCCACAGCCCTACCAGAACTCCGAACTACTGCGACTCTTGGGGTTCGAACGGGGTGAGGTACTAGGTCGAGAGGGGTCAGTGAGCCCAATGTGTGGTTGTACTCTTCTTCTTGGATCACCACACAAGAACTCGGACTTAAGGCGATGTTCAACGAGACAACCCACTGTGTACTCCTACACAGCCTCTCATCGTTCACCTTGTATTAGGGTAGATTCACCAACACATTTCACTTTCATCAACACCATGTTTATCATCATCCCGACTCACATCAAAAGCAACCTCGTTGTATCACTAAGCATGCAATAAGCAGTAACAGTTTGTCAGAACCCTCTGTTAGGTAATGTGCTAGGATCAAAGTAACCTTGCATCATGTCAAAATTTCAAAAGAAATCTTTGAAATCATTTTCAAAATCAAAATGGGAGAAGGAAACCCCCCCAGATGAATTAATTCAAAAGGCCAGATAAAAATCTTCTCCAAAAATTCATGTTAGATTTTTGAAAAGTCTTATAAATGAGTGTGATCACATATCAAGTGATGTGGGACCCATCCCATGCTCATAGATTTTTCAAATAATCAAACAGTGCCTTGGAATTAAAGAAATACCCCTATTTGATTTAAGATTCAAAGTATTTGAATTTTAAAAATGTTGAAACTTTATGAGTGGCTAGTCTATATTATTATGAGGCCACATAAAAGTTTTCAGCATTTAATAAAATGATTTGGTATTTTTACCAAAGTCAAAACAAATTTACAGAAAAGAAAGGAAAGATTAAACAGAAGAGAATAAGAAAAAGGCTTACCTCTCGCCAGGGGTGAGGCCCACCTTTCTAGCCGGCCCAGCCCACCAGGGGAACTCCCCTGTCGTCTTCCCCGGGCACGAGCACACAGCTGCGTGCCCGGCATGCTGTGGCCGTCGCGGTGGCAGCTCCGCAGCGACCCCCCTTCCTCCTTCTCGCCGCCCGCGTGTTCTGGAGAAGCCCAGGTCACTTTCCCCTCCTTCCTCGCCCTCCTGTTCATCCTCCCCACGAAGAACAGCGGCGCACCCGTAGCCTAGCCGGAGCGCAGCCGTGCGGACTCGCGGCCATCGACGTCGAGGAGCCAAGCCAAGGTGTCCAAGGAGTTCGTCGTCGTCGTCGTCTTCATCGACCTGCGAAAGGAATCGGAGCCGGACGCCTCCACGAGCTCGCTAGCTTCGTCGTCTTCATCGCCGGCCGCCGTGGATCGACTTCGAATTCCGGCAACTCCAGCGCCTCCCCGAGCAAGCCACCACTCCAGATAGATTCAGGGTGAGCTCGCAAGCGAAACCCCTCTTTCTCCCCCCTCGATTGCTTCCTCTAGCCGGATCCGCCATGGGAACCCGAGCACCTCGCCGCCATGGTCGTCGTCCTCCTCGCTCCAGTGCTCGTCGTGAACCCCAAGTGCACACGTTTGACTCGTGCACGTGCTAGCGTTCGAACAAGCCCCGAATCGACTCCAACCGTGCACCACAACGACGACTGCGACCTCGCCGTGGTTCTGTCGCCGCCAAGGTCGAAGCAGTCGACGAACACGACCTCCCCGGCGACGTACAAGTGGTGTTTCCAACGCGGCTCTTCACGGGCTTTCGAACGGTGGTCTCGGCGCAGAGTTTGGAGGCCAGGAGAGGAAGAACGAGCAGCGCCGCCGTGACTCCAGTCGCCGGTGTTTAGCCGCCGGCGTGTCCGCCCAAAGCCCCCCTGTTAATTACTCGGCTATTGACCCCCTGGGTCACTGACCAGTGGGCCCAGTGGCTTAATTAAGCCACTGGATTAACTTAACCCACCGGTTAAGTGAACCCAGCCACTGACAGGTGGGACCCCCTTGTCAGCCCCCCCCCTGACGTCAGCACTTGCGCAATAAATGATTTTAAATGAATTTCCAGAGATTATTTGAATTAAAAGAATTCCAGAAATTCTAGAAAATACCCCAAACTTTGGAAATTCATAGAAAATTCATATTAACTCCAAATTGGACAAATAATATATGAAAAATGATCAGGAGAAAATTATCTTTCCAAATATGCAACTTTCAACTATGTTTGAGTTGAATTTAAATTGGGACCAGTAGCATATGTCATTTGGTTTATTTGAATTTAATTCAAGTTCAAATCAAGTGATCTTGCAACTTGGACCATGGATTTATGTTATAATTCAACCACACATCAGAGGCATATCTTATACAATTGAAGATGATTCAAAATGATCAAACCATGTCACATGTAACTTGGTAAATGTTGAATTCAAATGTGGAGATTGAATTTGCAATTCAAATTTCAATATACTCCATTTAAATGGAATGCTCAACACATCAGTGCCATGAACATCACCATTTCAATCTTATTCATGTGATTGTGCATTGTACATTATGTTGATCCTATGATTGTCATGTTGCTGATAGACGTGGAGCCGGAACCCGAGGTCACCCCCTTCGTTGAAGACCCCGAACCCGAACCTCGTCAGCAAGGCAAGCAAACCCCCATTGATCATGTCGATAAAATCCCACTTCCCTCTCATGTCTCGCTTATGCATTGTTTAGGATGATCACCATGATTCGTTTCTACCGCATAGATGAACCCATCCTTTTGCATGACCTATCATTTTGTCACAGTAGTAAGCAAACCACAATCCTAGCAAATGTAGGAGTTGATTGATATCATGTGGCCCCTGCAATGTTACTGCTTATTGCATGCTTAGTATGATACCATGTTGTTACTGTGATGTGAGTCGGGATGGGAATGATCATGTTGATGATGGCAGAAAAGTGTTGGTGAATCGACCCTAATAAAAGGTGAACGATGAGAGGTTGTGTAGGAGTACACGGTGGGTTGTCTCGTTGAACACCGCCCTAGTACGAGTTCTTGTGTGGTGATCCAAGATGAAGAGTACAACCACACATTGGGCTCACTGACCCCTCTCAACTTACTAACTCATCCCTTTCGATGTCCAGATGTTGCAATAGTTCGGAGTTCTGGTAGGTCTGTGGCCTGGTTGCTAAGTGAGAGAACGGCTCATCCGAGACCGGCTTATGCACCACGCACACATCACTTGGGTCCACTTCGGTAAACCGGCCGGGTTCACGATTGTGGTAACCAACCCAAGTAGGGGGCTTTCTCGGACTAGATCGGCTATGAGGTAACAGTTGTGGTGAGCATCCTCGCTGGCACCCCTTGAATGGTGTCGAGATCAAAGGCGGTAAATGATGATCATGTGTGTGTAGCGGTACACCCTTGCAAGGTTAACAAAACTATTCGAATAGCCGCATCCGCGGTTATGGACTGCTTGGAAAGCTTAGCTTGATTATTAGATAACTTGAACCGGATACTTCTAAAACACACCAAGATAAGTGTGAGTGCTATGGCGTGCTTCCTCGTGGGGAAGTCGAGGAAGGCACCATAGTGGTGTATTGGTTGGAGAAAGTAGTGGACTCGTGTACGCTTCTTAACTCAAAGTCTGGTACTCGTAGTTCAGGATTAGCCAAGTCAAAGCTGACACATCTGCAAGTGAACCCCACCTCCCTTTACCTTGATACATGTGCATGAGTAGTATAGCTCCTATGTAAGTCTTGCTGAGTATGACTTTGTACTCACGTTTGCTTAATCTATGTTTTAGATGATGCCACTGACCCCGAAGGTGGCTTCTTCATCGAGCTGGACGACTGAAGACCAACTAGTCTAGTCCCAGTCAGACGACTGGTTCCCTCGTGGAGGGCTTGTGTTTCAATAAGGCTTCTTAAGCCATTTGTTAAACTTGTCTGTACTCAGACATAATTTGCTTCCGTGTGTGTTGTAATGTTGGATCACATGTTTGTGATCTCTGTTTGCACTCTATAAGAGTTATCAATAAAATTGTACACTTTGTAGGGAATTGCAATGGTACCTACTGTTCATACAAGGCATGTGTGCTGCGTGTATGTTTATAACATGCATGTCTTTGTATGGGTTTTCGAGACCTTAGTTGTGTTCTGGCTGGCGGTCTTTCATACACCAAGTGGCCCTTAGATGTGCGCAGCTTGGGGCATCGCGATGCGATTGTTCGAGACTCCGTCTCGTGCACACTTTGTGGTATGATCGAGCCCGCCCTAGACCCCGACTAAGTGATCGGGCTGGAGTAAGTCTATGTAAGAGTTTTGAGATAGTTGATAGTATGGTTGAGGCGACTTGTCTTTGAATATGGGAGTTCACCACCCATATCATTAGACTTGTGTGCGGACGATGAGGACCCATCTCAGTTGATCATCCGGCCTAGATGGGATGCCCCTCACGTACGATGCTTTCCGAGAACGTTCTGTGCTTGGCCTTGTCTGCTTAGACAAGTGGGTACGGTTCTCGGCTCTCCATATGACTATGTCTTAGCTGTACTTGCATACGCTAACCCCGGGTCCCGACAGACTTGGTATCAGAGCAGGACTGACTGTAGGACAAGTAGCCTTGGCCGAAGTCGAGTCTAGCCTTCCATAGTTATATAGTTACTCTGGGTATATAAGGGAACAATGTAAGGCTTCTTTTTTCTCCTTACCCCCTTCGTTCTGAGTTCTGAGTCACCCTCATCTTATTCTACGGGAAGATAGGACTAGGCTCTCCTCTGTCTGATTAGAACATCTCGTTATTTGCTTCCTTGTAGCCGTAGGAAAGTTGTGACCGATTTGTTAGAGTGGTTATGCTCCCTGTTTCATTACATCGTATATAAGTGTTGTTTTTCATGATTGGAAGAAATTTTCATTTCTTACAATTACAGCCGTTATGCTGTCCGAGTCATTCTAGGTTTATCTCATAATCTGATGCAATTGCAAACTCCTTCTGTTTCAGATGGCAGATCTTCCCCTCGACAGATTGTTTGTTTGACCAGGTGCCTCGGTGTGCGTGGCCATCCCGCCACGTTGATCGAGATGATGTCCTATGTGGGATATCGGTGGTACCCTGAGTACACCGTCGAGGAGCAGTTTCACGACTTCAACCAGACGCAGTTCCACTGCATTGTTCGGATCTATCCGCACCACGTTGGAGTCACTCAGCCTGTCCACTTTGGACATGGCATTGGCGTTACCGAGAACATGGCTGTGCAGGATGCTGCATACTCATGTATGACACTGCTGAGAGAGGAGCACACTTTGCTGAGAGAGACTTCTTTCCGCTATATCCCTGCTGCACTTCCAGGAGAAGAGGGATATTACACCGGACTCTACTCAGATCACTCTGCAGAGGATCCAGCACTTCAGGTGACTGCTAGATTTGCTAGTGATCGAGATCGTGATGCCCCCGCTCTCCGTTTCGAGCTCCACGCCACCCGTGTTCGTCTGCATCAAGCACTGACACTTTTGGCTCCCTTTGTGAGCGTTGGATCAGTTGAGTTTGATGCGATCTACCCAGTGAGGACTCAGATGCCTTCTCGAGTTGCTTGGCCCGAGATTGGAGGCATTTTTCCACCCCGTGGTCCTTTGCTTCCACCCTACGCTGGACCCAGGCCCCATCCTTGCCCAAATGGATATCAAGGTCCACAAGCCTCCGTGTTTTCCGATGGTCACCTCCAGCTACCGGGATACGCGGGTAACTTTTATGAGGACTACTATGGAGATGGAGATGAGTGAGACCGACTGTGGTCTTACTTAGTGATGATGTAGTAGTATCTTAGTATATTGTAAGCAAGGTGTCTAAGATTCCAGAGGCTTAGATAAATAATGTATAGGAAGTCAGAGTGCCTCTGAAGGATGGATCATCTTCATCACGTTTGTATTAGCTTGGTGCTTGTACGAAAACGATGTATGGTTTGTATGACAGCTTGTGAATATATGGCTTGCATGCTTTATCACCATGTTGTCCAGATGATTACTTCCTTTGCTCGGTAATCCTTCCAGTACTTCAATAACTTGATTAGACTCTTCAAATCAACTCTGTTTGACTTTGGTTTTCACCTTCAGGATGTCTCAAGGAACCCGTGGCCAGGTTGGTCGTAACCAAGGTCGTGGGAATGACTAGGAGGAAGGCAACCTTCCACCCCCACCCACGATGGCACAGGTTCTGATGGAGGTCGAGAGGAACCGCCGAGACTCTCACCACCTGCTGGAAGTCATTGCTCGCAACACCACTCAGCAGTGCAATGAGCTGGTGTCCCTGAACAACTTCATCCGGCTTCATCCCCCAGTTTTCAGTTACTCCACCGAGCCCCTTGACGCCGATGACTGGCTTCGCAACATCGAGAGGAAGCTCCAAGCAGGCCGTGTTGCAACTGGTGACAAGGTCAGCTATGCCACTTATCACCTCGAAGGTGCAGCTAGTTCTTGGTGGGAAAACTTTTTGAATATGCGTCCCGTTGGACCCCCTGCATCTTGGGAGGAATTCTGCACGTCCTTCCGCGAGCACCACATTCCCAAAGTCTCATGGACCGCAAGCGTGAGGAGTTCTGCAACCTCACCCAAGGCAGAAGGACCGTTGACGAGTTTAGTCGTGAGTTCAACCGACTTGCTCGTTATGCTACCGAAGAAGTCTCCACCGACTCCAAGAAACAAGAGAGGTTCCGTCGTGGCCTCAACACTGGACTCCGTCGTGAGCTCAACCTACATGACTTTGCCTCATTCCAGGTCCTTGTCAACAAGGCCATCAAGGCCGAGGACATGAACACCCCCAACGACTTCCGCAAACACCCTAGAGATGACAGTTCATCCAATTCTGGCTCCCAGAAGCGCAAGATCTGGATCCCAAACAGCATGTTCCGCCAGAACAACCCACCGAGGCCATCCTATGTGGCGCCTCATCCACCAACCTAGTTCCACCCAGCTCCAGCAAACAACCCAGCTCCACGCACTATTTTCGGTGCCTGTTACAAGTGTGGTCAGGCAGGCCACTACTCTCGCGATTGTCCCCAGAACCAGATCCAGCATCAGAATGGTCCACCCCGTGCCGGAGGCAACAACAGCAACAATGGTCGTGGCAAGCCACCCCAGAAGGTCTACACCGCCAAACCCGCTCCTCCCGCCACTCGTGGACGTGTGAACCAGATTGCCGCCGAAGAGACTGACGACACTACTGACGTCATTCTTGGTACGCTCCCAGTCAATTATGTTCCTACTTCCGTTCTTTTCGACCCAGGAGCATCTCATTCATTCATGTCGGAAAGTTATGCACTTCGTCATGAGTTATCTTTTGTTGAATTGTCCACCCCAATGATTATTCAAACTCCAGGGTCAAGATGGCAAACTAATAGAGTAAGCCATGGTAATCAAATTGCAATTGAGGGTTTAGTATTCCTTGCTTCACTCATAGCCCTCAAGTCTTCAGACATTGATGTCATCCTTGGCATGGATTGACTATCAAGACAGAATGCCTACCTGGATTGCAAAGACAAATCCGTGAAACTCACCCACCCTTCAGGCCAAACAGTCAACTATACCTCACCCAGAACAAGAACCCAAGTGCATTCCTTGAATGTACTTCCCCTTCCCGAACTTGAAGATATTCCGGTGGTACGTGACTTCCCGGATGTCTTTCCTGAAGAGCTGCCGGGAATGCCACCCGACAGATGTGTAGAGTTTATAGTGGATATTGCCCCAGGAACCGCACCAATTTCTAGACGCCCGTACAAAATGGCCCCACGTGAGTTAGCTGAGCTTAAAACTCAACTGGAAGCTTTGTTGGAGAAAGGCTTCATCCGCCCTAGCTCATCGCCATGGGGTTGCCCCGTTCTGTTCGTAACGAAGAAAGATGGAACAGAAAGGATGTGCGTAGACTATCGCCCGCTAAATTTAGCGACGATAAAGAACAAGTACCCATTGCCCAGGATCAATGATCTTTATGATCAACTTGCAGGATCCTCTGTCTTCTCAAAGATGGATTTGAGATTAGGTTATCATCAAATCAAGATCCAAAACGAGGACATTCCCAAAACGGCTTTTACTACTCGTTATGGTCTTTACGAGTACACCGTCATGTCTTTTGGTTTAACCAATGCCCCCGCCACTTTCTCACGCATGATGAATTCGATCTTCATGGAGTATTTGGACCAGTTCGTCGTGGTTTACCTCGATGACATCCTTATATACTCGAAGAACGAAGAAGAACATGCCGAACACTTAAGGCTGGTATTGATGAAACTTAGAGAGCATCGCCTGTATGCTAAATTCTCCAAGTGTGAATTCTGACTACCAGAAGTGACCTACTTAGGCCACGTGATTTCTGCAAAAGGCATTGCTGTGAATCCCGAGAGAGTTCAGGCCGTCCTTGACTGGACTCCACCTGAATCGGTTAAGCAAGTTAGAAGTTTTCTTGGCCTAGCCAGCTATTGCCGTCGCTTCGTCGAGAATTTTTCTAAAGTTGCAAAGCCTCTAACTGAACTCCTCAAGAAAGATAAGAAATTCCTATGGACTTCCAAGTGCGAGGAAAGCTTTCAAGAGCTAAAAAGAAGATTGACTTCTGCACCCGTACTTGCACCTCCAGACACCAAAAAGGATTTCGAGATCTATTGTGACGCATCACAGCAAGGGTTAGGATGCATACTTCATGCAAGATCGACATGTGGTAGCTTATGCTTCACGCCAGTTGCGGCCACATGATGAGAACTATCCTACCCATGACCTTGAACTCGCTGCCGTAGTTCATGCCCTAACAACTTGGCGACATTACCTCCTTGGTAATCGTTGTGAGATTTATTCCGACCACCAAAGCCTCAAATATATTTTCACCCAGCCAGATCTTAATCTCAGGAAAAGACGCTGGATTGAGTTGATAAAAGATTACGACGTAGTAATTTCTTACACCCCACGCAAAGCCAATGTCATGGCTGATGCACTAAGTCATAAGTCGTATTGTAACAACCTCATGTTCCAACAGTATCAACCACTTCATCATGAGGATTTTCGCAAGCTCAATCTTGAGATTGTTCCTCATGGCTATCTTTCTACCTTGGTGGCGAAACCAACTCTTGAGGATCAAATCATAGTTGCCCAAAGGCGTGCACGAGGTGTTCGCCGGATCAAGGAGAACATTGCTAGCGGAGTTGCTAAATGTTTCTCCACAGATAGCAAGGGAACGGTATTCTTTGGAAATCGTTTGGTAGTACCTAAGAATAAGGAACTAAGGCAACTCATCCTCAAGGAAGCCCATGACACACCCCTCTCAATTCATCCCGGTAGCACAAAAATGTACCGAGATCTACGCCAGAGATTTTGGTGGACTAGGATGAAGAGAGACATTGCTCAATTTGTTGACGAATGTGATGTTTGTCGTCGCATTAAGGCAGAACATCGAAGACCTGCTGGTACCCTTCAACCTTTGTCTATTCCCGAGTGGAAATGGGACAAAGTTGGTATGGACTTCATCACCGGCTTTCCAAAAACCCAGAAAGGAAACAATGCCATCTTCGTTGTCATAGATAGGCTTTCCAAAGTTGCTCAATTCCTTCCGGTTCGCGAGTCTATAACTGCTAGCCAGTTAGTGGACTTGTACATCTCTAGAATTGTATCCCTTCATGGTGTTCCTTTGGAAATCAATTCTGATCGCGGTAGCCTTTTCACCTCTAGATTTTGGGGAAGCTTTCATAATACTATGGGAACTCATCTCTCCTTTAGTACAGCTTTCCATCCTCAGTCTAGCGGTCAAGTCGAAAGGGTTAACCAAATTCTTGAAGACATGCTTAGAGCTTGCGTTATCTCATTCGGAAAGAATTGGGAGAAGTCTCTTCCATTTGCCGAATTTGCTTATAACAATAGTTTTCAATCTAGTCTGAACATGGCTCCTTTTGAGCTCCTTTATCGACGACGATGTCGAACACCACTAAACTGGTCAGAAACCGGTGAAAGACAATTCTTCGGACCGGATATGATCAAGGAAGCAGAAGAGCAAGTTCGCATTGTTCGTGATCAATTAAAAGAAGCCCAGTCTCGTCAGAAGAGCTACTATGATCGTCATCATAGGCAAGAGAGCTACAATCTGGATGAGAAGGCTTACCTTCGGGTTAATACTCTGAAGGGAACCCAACGTTTCGGTATCAAAGGCAAGTTGGCCCCACGTTACATCGGACCTTTCCGCATTATTGCTAAACATGGAGAAGTTGCCTACCAACTTGAACTACCTCCGCACCTCTCCCGAGTACACGATGTATTCCATGTGTCCAACTCAGGCGTTGCTTCAAGGACCCCATCCGCGAAGTCGACCATGAAACGCTTGATCTTCAAGATGAACTTTCTTATCGAGAATACCCCGTTCGTATTCTTGATTCCTGAAAGCTCAAGAATGATCAGAGGGGGAGCGGGTGAATGATCACTTCTAAAAATTCTAAGGAACTTAGAAGGAAATCATGTAAACATCGTAGGACTAAAGACATCTCGAAGGAAATACAGTATCGAAAGTAATGCAAGGCTCGAAAGGATTTGGAGCGAAGGAAAACATCGAAGACAAACAGGCTACGAGAAAATACTTGAAGTAAATGCTAGAAGGAAAACGAGCCTGACACAGCGATGTTTGGTAAACCAGTTCACACTCTGCAAAGTTCTACGTCTGGTTGGAGGGACTGGTAATTGAACACCTGGAGCAAAACTCTCTCCGTCCTATTCTCCACTGCAACAAACTCCTCGAGCTTGTCCAGTTTTCACTCGTGGTAGATGATTCAGGACATCTCCGAGACCTTTACAAACTTCCTTCAGCAGTGACAATTTCTCTTCGACTGCTTGACAGGCAACGCCTAACCGTCTAGGAGACTTGCAGTTCTCCAAGATAAAAAGATCGGCTAATCTCAACCTAAGTCATAGTGAATTGCTCAACTCAGCTCAGACTTGGGATTTTGGTTTTCTCTCGATGAATCTCTCTTGGGATGCTCTCAGACTTCTGTCTTAGAATCTTCAGTGGAGCAGCCGACCCGAAATGGCGGGTAGGTGCGGGGTATTTATAGTTGGCGATCCCGAAGGGTAAAATGACTGAAGTGACCCGATGCAACCGCTTGACGCGTGTCCACAACGGTCGGATTCCAATCACTGCGCAACTTTACTTGAGGAACAAGTAAGCTGACTCACCGACCGAGTTCTCTCTCGAAGGCACGAAGTGCGATGACTTTGCCTTCGAGCTATTCGCTCGACTCGGTAAGATTTCTCTCGGTAGGCTTTTGTGGGTTTTGGTTGAGCAGAGCAAATTCACTTCGACAAAGATCTCAACTAGCAAACCCCTCTTGATAGTATGGTTTTTCCTACGACTCAAGAAATAAAGAGAAACTAGCAAAAAGACTAAGTCTTCGATCAGCTTCAGCTTTCTCCTCGTTGCGCTTTTGCTCGAGAGAAACATCTTCTTCGACAACATTTTTAGGGGTCGTCTTCCCTCAAAGATTTCGGTAGATGACTGCAGCTTCACTGCAGTGAGTTTTCCTTCGACCTTCTACTTGCAAAATCCATTCTTTCGGAACCTAAGTATCTGTTTATACTCGAAAACAATATTAGTTCCACTTCTGCTTTGTCTAACAATGTTCAAAACCTTCGGGGGAAAAACTTGCTCTTACAATCTCCCCCTTTTTGGACGATTGTTGACAAAACAGGCATCGATAAATAATTTGAAAAAGTTTGAGTTTTCGATGATAAACCAGTGCTGAGATCGATGAAGTACTCCCCCTTCATGTATGCACGGAAGATAAAGATTTCCTGTGAAGTGCATATTTGACAAGTAGTGTCGAGGGAAAAACATCAAAAATCTTAGTGAGAGAAATTGCATTCCAGATAGCATCCAATTAGTAATATGCAATCTCCTCGAATGACCTGTGAACTTATATGAAAGATAACTTCCTGCAAAAGGTTAAGTATTGCAAGCAGCAGATAGATATCTTACGAAAAGAGTAGCAGTTCACAGTCCTACTTAGAGTTAGTTACAACCAGATCGAATGTGAATCGAAAGTTTGTTGAAACTACTCAGAAAGCCTCAAAATCAAGAGTTTATCGAATGAAAAACAAATCCCTTAACCCCGTAGGCAAACTAATTTCTTCGATGCCACTACATCTCCCCCTTTTTGTCACAACGTACAAAAAGATCGATAGAATAGGGTCGAAAGAAATCCCTACTCGCGACGCTGGCTCCGGCGACGACGAGAAGATTCGGCGAGCGTTGGAGCACGACGAATTGGACGAGCGCCTGGAGGAGTGATCTTCGTGCGGAATGAATGTTGATCTCCTGAAGATTCCAGCTGCGATTCCGGCGGGGTCCTGGGGCTTCGAGGAAGTGGCGAGTGAGCTCTGGGTTGACGTTGAGGAGGGGCTTCTTCTTCTTGCTCGGAGTCAGAGGATAAATTGTCCAAAGTGATATGATAATAATCATCGACACTTAGCACATCTCTGTTCTTCGGTAGGCGAGGGATATTGGGATCCGGTCGATCTACTCGATCATCATTGGTCCAATTCCTGTTCAGATGGGGAGGATATTCTTCGAACCCGCAACGTTGAAGTTGACCGAGGGAATTGAACTTCGGAAGACCTTTCCAATCACGGCGAAGGCATTCACACAGCATCTGATTGTTGTTCATGGTAATGTTACGCAAGTGATTGATCTCATCCATCAGAGCTTGCTTCTGAATAAAATCTTGATCAATGTGATGTTGAAGCATTTGCTGGGACCGAAGAGAAACTTCCATATGATGCACTGGCTTGATAAACTTCGAGCGAATATTGCGCTCAGTTAAGTGGGCGCGGATGCTAGTGTGCTCAGCAAAAGGGTCGTTGGGTCGAGCAACAACCTGCAATACTTCTCGAACAGGTGGAGTGAAAATCTTCGGGTAAATAGATACGGGGAATGGCACGTCCCGAGAGTAATTGCAGATTGCCATCAGCCATGGTGCATATGGCTTGTGGGAATTGTGGTCATCAGCACAAGACACCAAAGTTCTGAGGAAGTAGTCTTCAAAATCAAAGGGATGACCGTGGACTAACTTCAACAGGGCAAGTTGCACATCATTTGGAATTGGAAAATTATCGTGCACATCAAGCATTGGCATCAAGGTCTTCGAGAGAATATAAAACCATGCCTTTGCTTCAAATACCAAGTGTCTTGGCTTTGGCTCAGTGGGGTAGTGATCTCCTACGACTTCTGGATCCATCAGCGTAGAGAATTCAGCAGGAGTTGCAGCAGGTAAGTCATGAAGTTTGTGAGGTAATCCTTCGAACCGAGGTAAATTGATGATAGCCAGAAATTGGTCGACAGTCATGTGAAAAACTTGGCCTTGAATCATATAGTCAAATTTCCATGTCTTCGAGTTCTCAGGATCTCCAGAGACATAAAGTGTTGCATAAAACTGTTTGATAAGCTCGGGATTGTAACCACAATCGAGAGCAAACATCTTGTGAGCATGCATGCTATCAATTGTCTCGGCAATGTTCTCGAAACAAGTAGTGGAGTACACCGAAGGCATATCAAGATATTGATGCTGGAAAACTCTTGCCTTGTTGTACAACACACGAGTATAGTAGATAGCTTGCTCTTGGGTCCAAAACCGAAGAGAATAAGCACTTCTGGGCTTCTCGTAGGGATTGGTACCGAAGAAAAATGGCTTGTGTTCGCGCCTTTTGAAGATGGGACCTCCTCGAGGAACATCTGAGCGGAACAAAGGAAGCATTTCTCTCGGATGAGCAGAGTGAAGCAGCTCATCAATGGGAAAAACCTCAGCAGCGTTATCTGGCATCTGGAACTCTGGTTCAGCAGGTCGAGAGATAGATCATGGGATGTTGACAATATCCTGAGCCGGAGTGACTGCAGGAGCATTCTCCTCGGCCTGAGCTACGACGGCATCTCCTTCGTCGGTTTGAGCATTTTGTGCGGCCTCTTCAATTTCCATGGCCTCCAAGTCTTCATCAAATTGAGCAAACGCATCAACCATTTCTTCGTTCGAAGAACTGGATGAGGAGGATGAAGAATTATCACTTGAAATGTTATCTCCAGAACTATTGCTTACGACAGGATCTCGTCGAGAGGAAACTGTCGTGATGTCAACATCAACATCTTCTCCTTCAGGCATAGTCCGGGCAGAAGAGTAATCTTTCTAGACTTGAGTTTCTTGCTCGACACGAGCAACTTTCTCGGTCTCTGCATGAGCTTGGATTTCAGTGGCGGGGGTGGTCGATGGAATGACATGAGGTGGAGATGGTGGGTTTGGAGGTGGTGGCGAGGCTTTTGGTGGTGAGGGTTGACGGGGTGGAGATGGAGGTGGAGGTGGAGGTGTTTGTTGTCGGGGTGGAGGCGTAGCTTGACGAGGGGGTGGAGTTGTTTGTCGAGGCGGTGAACTTGTTTGGCGAGGTGGTGGAGTTTTCTTACGGGGAAGAGTGGGTTTCTTGGTGGGGTTTGGTTCAGTTTCTTGTCGTTCTGTGGTAGCAACGACCTCGGTGGACTTGGACTTCTTGGCGTTCTTCTCGATCTCTGGCGTCCCACGCTCAGAGGTTGGGGCAGCAGATTTTCTCTTTCGAGATTGTCTTTGGAACAGAGCATCATTATGCTCTTTGCAAACAGCAGACACAACTTGTTTTACCTTGTCAAACACAGCAGTTAAATTTTCTTTCTGAGTCCTCCTCGAAGCTTCAGCAGATGCAATCTTGGACTTGAAAAAATTTCGGGACTCAATGTCCTCGGTTTCCTCTTGGAGTTGCCTGGTGTAAAACCTGACTTGCTCCTTATCCTTTCGATCCTGGGTGATGTAGCCTTCCCAGCGTATCATGTATCGAGCAACATGCTCTTGGATTTCAGCAGGAACATCATCCTCGGAAGTGACTTTGCTCGGTGTAGTAGCCATTTTCCAGAGAATGTGAGATATATGTGCAGCATCCCAAGGAGCATAGGCATTTGATTCTCCTTCATTGGAACTCTCTTCATCGGCACGATGACCGGAAACAGCTGGTGCAACAGGGGCAGGAGCTGGTGCAGCTCGAGGAACTGGAGCAGCTTGAGCCTTCTGTCTTGCCTCTTTGGCTTTCTTTTCGGCTTCCTTGGTGGCCTTGGCAGCAGCAATGTGTTTTGAGACCACTGCTTTATCCTTCGAGGCACTAGGGGCCTCAGCATTCTTCTTCGAAGCACTAGGGGCTATTACCTTTTCTTTCGTGACTGTGGGAGTCACAACTTTCTCGGTGACCTTTTCTTTCGGGTCACTAGGGATAGTGCCTGCAGAAATCTATCGTCGATATTTTTCACTGACCAAGTGAAGAATGCCCAGTTGTTGAGCAACCAGAGCCTTTTTATGCTCGGGCTGACTGTGAAAGTTTAGGAGCTTAGAATTAATCAAGTCTTTTTCTTCTTGTTCCTTTTGCTTGGCCAGTCTTTCCTTTCGCTGAATAAGCATTTCATCATCTTCACCAACTTGAGCTTGCTTTCCCTTCGATGGAGCCGAAGGTTTTGGTTGGCGAGCAGGAACAGGTGGAGCAGATGAAATAGGTGGATCTGTGACCAAGTTGGTCAAGTCAATATTTCCTCGAGGAGCCTGTGGAGCTGGCTCCTGGATCCTTATGCCTCTACTGCTCGGCTTTTTCTTCAGAGGTAAGTCCTCGACATCAGCCTCTGTACCAGGGTCTTGATCATCTGAATTAGCTTCTCCTTCGGAGCTTGCATCAGGAGGTGAAACTATTACAACCTTTTTCTGTCTCTTGGCTGACTTCTTGCCACCCTTCGGTTTGGCGCTAGGGCCAACTTCTTCGGCAGCTTTAGCAGCAGCTGCTTCCTTTCGAGCTTTAGCTTCTTTCCTCTTTTGTGCTCGAAGTTCACGTGCTTCAACGAGCTCTTTAAAATCATCAGGAGTTTTGAGGGCAGAAGGGTGAGCATCAGCTGGAGGAGGTGGTCGATTAAATTTCGTCCACTTTGGCCTTAGAGCTTTGACATCAACCCAAGGATTCTTCATAGCAAACAGCCTCTCCCATCGTGGAATAAGAGACTTGTATTCATACCAACGAAGAGCTTGAAGTCTTCGAATCTCTTGCAGACGATTTTCTCTTGTACGATCATCCTCTGAACCAGACGGCGTTCTCAAATTCTTTTCAATGATCACTTCCTCAGACAAACCTTCAGAGTTATTGGTGATTCTTGTTCGGCCTCCCACACGCTTGGGAACTCTAATATTTCCTTCGTTACCAGACATTTTCCTGCGAAAAAGAAGGATACGAGGGAATATAGGAAAGTTGTGAACAAGTACCAACAATTTCGAGGAAAAACATTTTGAATGCAGCAATCTTATCGAGAGATTTGTCTTATCGCAAATTTTCATGAAAGTGCTAGGCTAGATTTTCATCGGGTGGAAATCTAACGAAGAACTTGTATGAATAAATCGCACAAGATTAAATCTATCGAAACGATACTGTAGGATTTGCCTAAGTGAGAGAATCCGAGGGATTTCTTACCAAGGACAGATGGGGAATCGACAGAAAAGCTAGAAACAGATTTCCTAAGTTTCAAAGATCCAAACGGATCAAACAGACCTAATAGAAATCAGAAAAAAAATCAACACAAAAGTTGGAAACGATGAACAGAACGAGATTGAATCGACTCCAGAGCCACACATACCCTAACTTGGTGATGTGAGGCGACTACGGCGACGCGGATGATGATCTTCGTCGACGGGAACGCCTCCGGCGGCTTCCTTCCGGCAGTTAAGCGGCGAGGGAGTCGACGGCGACGAGACAGCACGGCGGCGCGCGAGAGGGAGAGCTTCTTGAGACGAAGAGACGAAGTCGAAGGAATAGCGATGTCTAAGCCGGTGGAGTGGATCAGTATTTATAAGGGAGGTTCTGACCGAGCTGTCAGATCTGATCCAACGGCGCAGATTTCGCGTCTCTCCGCGTTCAACGGACGGATTTTGTGGCGGTAATCGCGGGAAATCCCAACGAACCGAAAGAAAGTTGCTCCACGTCCGAGACCAAACTCATCGAACATCGAGTATAAAAGTAGATAAAACTTCAATAGATTTTCCTTCGGAATCAATGACATTCGAGGGGAATCTTGATCGAGTACAATATGTACATGTTCACGAGAGAAAAGCACAGATGGGGTAGGGATAGAATAGAGGGAAAACAGGGTCCGATGCTTAATCAGTCCGAAAAAAAACAGAGATAAAACTCGGAATGATAAGTGTATAGGACAACACCAAGCGAACAAAAATAAACGAAAAGGAAACACGATAGAAAATTAACGAAAGTAAATATCAATGAAAATTTATAATACATAATACCGATGGTTATGATCTTACTGCACATTGCGTGAGTCCAAGATGTTCAACTCACACCTCAGTGTACAGAACCTCTTTTCATCCAAGGGCTTTGTGAATATATCAGCCAATTGATCTTCGGTGCGAACATGACTGATAACAATATCTTCTCGCTGAACATGATCTCGAAGAAAATGATGACGAATATCAATATGCTTCGTTCGAGAGTGTTGCACTGGATTATGAGCAATTTTGATTGCACTCTCGTTATCACAAAGCAATGGAATTTTCTTCACAAGAATACCATAATCTTTCAGCGTTTGCTTGAGCCACAGAATCTGAGTACAGCATGAACCGGCAGCAATATACTCGGCTTCAGCCGTAGAAATAGATACACAATTCTGTTTCTTCGAGGCCCAACAGACAAGAGATCTACCGAGAAAATGACATGTGCCAGAGGTAAATTTCCTGTCGACTCGATCACCAGCCCAGTCAGAATCTGAATAACCAACGAGATCAAACTGGGCACCCTTGGGATACCAAAGACCCAAGGTTGGTGTGTGTGCCAGATATCGAAGGATTCGCTTGACAGCAATATGATGAGATTCCTTCGGGTTTTCCTGAAAACGAGCACACATACATACTGATAGCATAATGTCAGGTCTAGATGCACAAAGGTAAAGAAGCGAACCAATC
Organism: Bromus sterilis; assembly: GCA_950022295.1. Taxonomy (NCBI): domain Eukaryota; kingdom Viridiplantae; phylum Streptophyta; class Magnoliopsida; order Poales; family Poaceae; genus Bromus; species Bromus sterilis. The sequence continues at coordinate 209,865,548 of OX465598.1, read as the reverse complement.
ATCGAGCGATATTTATTCTGATCGAAAGGTTTGCCCTTCTCATCTGCATCTAGATGAACATTCGTAGGCATTGGAGTCTTGACAGTTTTGCAACTGACAAGATGAAACTTCTTTAGGCAATCTCTGAGATACTTCTCTTGAGAAATGAAAGTACCATTCTTCTGTTGACGGATTTGAAGCCCGAGAAAGAACTTCAATTCTCCCATCATTGACATTTCATATTTCTTCGACATCATACGAGCAAATTCTTCGCTAATATCAGGGTTAGTGCAGCCAAAAATAATATCATCGACATAAATTTGACACACAAAGAGATCATTTTTGTATGCACGAGTAAAAAGAGTCGGATCAGTTGTTCCTGGTTTGAAGCCCTTCTTAAGAAGAAAATCCTTCAGCGTTTCATACCAAGCACGAGGTGCTTGCTTTAACCCATATAGGGCCTTGTGTAATATGTACACCTTATCAGGATTCTTCGGGTCTTCAAAACCTGGTGGCTGCATAACATACACTTCTTCTTCGATCTCACCGTTAAGAAATGCACTTTTGACATCCATTTGATATAGCAATATACCATTGTAATTGGCAAAATCAAGCATGACTCGAATGGATTCAAGACGAGCAACTGGGGCATAAGTCTCACCAAAATCAATACCTTCGATTTGGGTATAGCCTTGTGCAACCAGTCGAGCTTTATTCCTTACCACTATGCCATCTTCATCTTGCTTGTTGCGAAAAATTCACTTCGTACCAATGATATTATGCTTCGTGGAATCAGGTCTATCGACAAGGGACCAGACTTTATTTCTCTCGAACTGGTTAAGTTCTTCGAGCATGGCAGTCATCCAGTCTGAGTCTCTCATGGCTTCATCAAATTTTGAAGGTTCTAGCATGGATACAAACGAGAAATTTCCACAGAAGTTAGCTAATCGAGTACGAGAACGAGTGGTGGGACGACCTGGTAAACGAATCTCTTCGAGAATTGAGTCGACATTCACTCTTCTTCGAACACGAGGAAAAGATTCTTCATCTTGTGGATCAGGTTGATCTTCGGGAACAGCTTGTCCTTCGGGATCAACATATTCTTCGTTTATGCGCTCTCCTTCGACCTGTGCATCAATTTCTTCAGGATGTTGATCTCCAGCGCCCTGGGCTATGTGTGGGAACATTGGACCATCATCATCCCTGTTTACTTGTTGAGCATTTCCTTCGACAGGTCGAATATCTCCAATAGCCATGAACCTGATAACTTCATCCAAAGGAGGTTCATCCAGGTTAAGAGGTAATTGCTCCTTTTGAGAGCCGTTAGTTTCATCAAATCGAACATTTACAGTTTCTACAAATTTTCCAAGATGTGAGTTGTAAACTCTGTAAGTGTGAGAATTTGAACCATAACCTAGGAGAAAACCTTCGTGTGCCTTTGGGGCAAACTTGGAGCTGTGATTCATGTCTCTGATATAACATGGAGCACCAAAAACCCTGAGATAAGACACATTTGGCTTTTTACCAGTGATGAGTTCATGTGAAGTTTTCTTCAGAAACTTATGCAGATAAACCTTGTTGATGATATGACATGCAATGTTGATAGCTTCGGCCCAGAACCTGATAGGAGTCTTGTATTCAACAAGCATTGTTCTGGCCATTTCAATAAGTGTTCGATTCTTTCTCTCGACCACACCATTTTGTTGCGGTGTATAAGCAGCCGAGAATCCATGAGTAAAGCCATATTCATCAAGAAAATCTTCGATATGAGTATTTTTGAATTCAGTACCATTATCACTTCTGATATGCTTGAGAGATAATTCATATTCAGTTTGAGCTCTCTTTGCGAAAGTTTTGAAAATTTCAACAACCTTGCTCATGTCATCTAGAAAGAAAACCCAAGTATATCGAGAGAAATCATCAACAATAACCAGACCATACTTGTTTCCTCCAAGACTAGCATAATTTTGAGGACCGAATAAATCCATATGAAGTAATTCAAGAGGACGAGTAGTAGTCATGACGGTTTTTGCAGAGTGATGTTTCTTGGCAATCTTTCCTGCTTCACAGGCACTGCATAGACGATCTTTATCGAATTTTACATTATCAATTCCAACGATGTTCTTCTTCGAGATAAGAGTTTGAAGATTTTTCATCCCTGCATGACCAAGTCTTCGGTGCCATAACCAACCAGAAGTGGCTTTGGCCATTAAACATGTGGACACAGCAGGTCCCGAAGAAAAATCAACGACGTAAAGATCACCCTTGCGATATCCTTCGAACACGAAGGAATAATCATCCTGTGAAAAGACAACACAACGAGACGCAGAAAACAGAACAAGCATATCCATATCACAAAGTTTCGATATAGACATAAGATTATATCCTAGAGATTGTACAAGCAAAACCTTATCAATATGCTTGTCTTTCGATATGGCAACCTTACCCAAACCAAGTACTTTCCCTTTGTTGTTGTCACCGAAGGTAATATATTTCTGTGAGGATTCAGATAGTTTTTCCTCGGCGAACAACTCTTTGTCTCCGGTCATATGATTTGTACATCCACTATCCATGACCCATTCGGATCCACCGGAGACATAGCCCTGCAGAAGAATTAGTTCTTCTTAACCACCCACAAACGAGCAGGTGACTTAGAAGGCATGGTAGAGCTAGATGGATCAGCAATATTATATCGAACAGGATTGCATTGTCGATCAGGACCATCAAGCACACCATAAATATAATTCCTCGATGAGGGGTTAGAGTAGCGATGGGTAATGGAAATTTTGGTACGATTGTCACGATGACGATAAACAGTTCTATCTATACGATAGTAATCCTTCTGGGGAACATTTGAAGCAGGCACCAAGGGTTCATTTCTATCCTCGAGAGAATAGTAGTGATTCGGTGGTACCGAGGATTTTCCCTGCATAGAATGGTTAGGGGGCAGTTTTTCTACGAGAGATTTGCGAACCCAAATCTGTCGCTTATAAAAGCCATTCTTTGGAGGAGTACCAACGAACTCAGCCAACACCTTTCCTTCCTGATCTTTGACAAGCTTGTAGTCAGAATCAAGTGATTCATCAAAAATAGCTTTGTCAATTTTGCAACTGAAACCTGAAAGGTTAGCAATATCAATGAGCTTTTCTTTCGCAAGAACCCAGAAAGTTTTAGGATACTGCTCGGGTTCCCAGTAGGTTCCATCAGGATTGATTTTCCTTTCGAAGCCAACTCCTTCGTTACGAGGATTCCTGTGAAGAAGAGCCTTTCGAAGGATATCACATAAGTACTGGTGTCCCTGCACACTTTTGAACATGCCTGTTTCAAATAAGTTCTTCAACCTGAGGAGTTCCTCAGTAATGTTTTCCTCGTTCGAGGGGTTAGTATCATCGATAACAATAGGTTGCTTTCCTTTCGATCTCTCAGAAATAGACTCAATTTCACTTCGTTCCAAACAGGTTAAGCAAGGTGAAGTAGATTCATTTTTAGTTTCTGAGCCTTGTTGAGCCATGAGCGTGAGATTGACACTTTCCAACTCTTCATTAGCCTCTCTCAGTTTCTCGAGAGCCATTTTCCCTTGAAGTATTTCATAGGTTAGCTTCTCGTAGTCCACGGAGAGGAGATCATGCCGAGAGGAAAGCTCATCATACTTTTTCTTCAGAGCAACATGCTCATTTGTCAAAGTTTGACCCTTCTCAATCTCGTCGATCAACAAGGTCTCAGATATTTGAATGGTTTCACTTAGAGAATCTAGTTCATCTTGTTGGATAGAAGCAATTTTAGCAAGTTTAGCATAGCTTATCCTAGAGTCACTTTCATAAGCAGATCCATCAGAAGTATCGTACGATTTCTTAGATGAGGATACCTTAGCCTTGGCCATGAAGCAGTAAGCTGGAGATTCATCATCACTGCTCTGGTTGGAGAAGAATGAACTTGAATTCTTGTTCGAGGCGAATGCTATCCCAGCAACACCATCAGATTCAGAACAAGAACCAGATCTTGACTTTGATCCTGCTTCAGAACCGGAAGCTTCATCTTCAGAGTTCATCTCTTTACCCAGATAGGCTTTGGCTCGGTGTGAATTCTGTCGACGAGAGGAAAGTGATTTAGAGGAAGAACCCTCTCGATGCTTGTGATACTTCTTCTTTTTGTCATCATCAGAACCATCTTTCTTGTCTTTTCTGGACCTTGAATCATATTTCTTCGAATCATGGTTTTTGCTCGATCTGTAAGACTTGCTCGAAAAGCTGCTGTGAGAGTGCTTTGATTTATGTTGAGATGAATTATTTGAATGTCTTGAAGAAAAGTTTTTCTTCGGTGAAGAGGAGTTCCTTCTCTGAAAGCGATTGAATCTTCTCATTATTAGTGCCAGATCTTTTCCAATGTTCTCGGGGTCATCTGAGGCACAACCCGATTCAGAACTAGCTTCAGGAGAGGAGTGATGTGAAGCTCTGGCTTTCAGTGCATGAGATTTTCTTCGACTCCCATTGACGTCACGTTTCTCATCTTCCTCCATCTCGAAAGTATTAAGCCTTTCAAGAATATCAGCGGCAACCATATCCTTGAAATCAGTTCTTTCCTTAATCATCAGCACAATGTGATCGAAGGAATCATCAAGAGAACGAAGCAAAGTTCTGACAATAATCCGATTGGTAATGTCATCTGCACCGAGGGAAATCAGTTCATTTGACAGCGCAGTGAGTCTGCTGTATATGGAACAAACTTTTTCTCCCTCGTGCCTCTTGAACCGATAGAACTTGCTTCGAAGGGTGTCAATTCGAGCATCTTTCTGAGTAGAGACACCTTCACCAATCTTCTCGAGATAATCCCAAACACCTTTGGCCGAAGGAATATTCTTGACCTCATGATATTTTTCAGGAATCAGATGATTTGTGATGAATACCCAGACTTCAGCATCTAGCTCTATCTTCTTTGTCTCTTCAGGAGTAATGGCATCAGTGTCCTTGACAGTTACACCATTCTTGACAACTTCCCAAGCGGCAGAGTTGATAGCCATGATATTCCTCTTCATTTTGTCCTTCCAATAGGGATAGTCCTTCCCATTGAAAATAGGGATTGGTTCCCCCGAGCGAACAGCTGCAAACGACATTCTTGACAACACTCCAGGTTGTTAGACCAAAATACACAGAGCGTAGGGAGTGCCTAGCTCTGATACCAATTGAAAGCTCAAGAATGATCAGAGGGGGAGGGGGTGAATGGTCACTTCTAAAAATTCTAAGGAACTTAGAAGGAAATCATGTAAACATCGTAGGACTAAAGACATCTCGAAGGAAATACAGTATCGAAAGTAATGCAAGGCTCGAAAGGATTTGGAGCGAAGGAAAACATCGAAGACAAACAGGCTACGAGAAAATACTTGAAGTAAATGCTAGAAGGAAAACGAGCCTGACACAGCGATGTTTGGTAAACCAGTTCACACTCTGCAAAGTGCTACGTCTGGTTGGAGGGACTGGTAATTGAACACCTGGAGCAAAACTCTCTCCGTCCTCTTCTCCACTGCAACAAACTCCTCGAGCTTGTCCAGTTTTCACTTGTGGTAGATGATTCAGGACATCTCCGAGACCTTTACAAACTTCCTTCAGCAGTGACAATTTCTCTTCGACTGCTTGACAGGCGACGCCTAACCATCTAGGAGACTTGCAGTTCTCCAAGATAAAAAGATCGGCTAATCTCAACCTAAGTCATAGTGAATTGCTCAACTCAGCTCAGACTTGGGATTTTGGTTTTCTCTCGATGAATCTCTCTTGGGATGCTCTCAGACTTCTGTCTTAGAATCTTCAGTGGAGCAGCCGACCAGAAATGGCGGGTAGGTGCGGGGTATTTATAGTTGGCGATCCCGAAGGGTAAAATGACTGAAGTGACCCGATGCAACCGCTTGACGCGTGTCCACAACGGTCGGATTCCAATCACTGCGCAACTTTACTTGAGGAACAAGTAAGCTGACTCACCGACCGAGTTCTCTCTCGAAGGCACGAAGTGCGATGACTTTGCCTTCGAGCTATTCGCTCGACTCGGTAAGATTTCTCTCGGTAGGCTTTTGTGGGTTTTGGTTGAGCAGAGCAAATTCACTTCGACAAAGATCTCAACTAGCAAACCCCTCTTGATAGTACGGTTTTTCCTACGACTCAAGAAATAAAGAGAAACTAGCAAAAAGACTAAGTCTTCGATCAGCTTCAGCTTTCTCCTCGTTGCGCTTTTGCTCGAGAGAAACATCTTCTTCGACAACATTTTTAGGGGTCGTCTTCCCTCAAAGATTTCGGTAGATGACTGCAGCTTCACTACAGTGAGTTGTCCTTCGACCTTCTACTTGCAAACTCCATTCTTTCGGAACCTAAGTATCTGTTTATACTCGAAAACAATATTAGTTCCACTTGTGCTTTGTCTAACAATGTTCAAAACCTTCGGGGGCAAAACTTGCTCTTACAATTCTGCAGAGCGTGTCACTCGTCGTCAGAAGATTAGGTTTCTGAAAGTGAAATGGTCACACCACTCTGAAAGAGAAGCTACGTGGGAAAGAGAAGACCGTCTCAATGCTAAGTACCCCACCTTCCTCCCGCAGACTTCTGAATCTCGGGACGAGATTCTATTGAGTGGGGGCGAGTTGTCAGAACCCTCTGTTAGGTAATGTGCTAGGATCAAAGTAACCTTGCATCATGTCAAAATTTCAAAAGAAATCTTTGAAATCATTTTCAAAATCAAAATGGGAGAAGGAAACACCCCCAGATGAATTAATTCAAAAGGCCAGATAAAAATCTTCTCCAAAAATTCATGTTAGATTTTTGAAAAGTCTTATAAATGAGTGTGATCACATATCAAGTGATGTGGGACCCATCCCAGGCTTATAGATTTTTCAAATAATCAAACAGTGCCTTGGAATTAAAGAAATACCCCTATTTGATTTAAGATTCAAAGTATTTGAATTTTAAAAATGTTGAAACTTTATGAGTGGCTAGTCTATATTAATATGAGGCCACATAAAAGTTTTCAGCATTTAATCAAATGATTTGGTATTTTTACCAAAGTCAAAACAAATTTACAGAAAAGAAAGGAAAGATTAAACAGAAGAGAATAAGAAAAAGGCTTACCTCTCGCCAGGGGCGAGGCCCACCTTTCCAGCCGGCCCAGCCCACCAGGGGAACTCCCCTGTCGTCTTCCCCGGGCACGAGCACACAGCTGCGTGCCCGGCATGCCGTGGCCGTCGCGGTGGCAGCTCCACAGCGACCCCCCTGCCTCCTTCTCGCCGCCCGCATGTTCTGGAGAAGCCCAGGTCACTTTCCCCTCCTTCCTCGCCCTCCAGTTCGTCCTCCCCACGAAGAACAGCGGCACACCCGTAGCCTAGCCGGAGCGCAGCCGTGTGGACTCGCGGCCATCGACGTCGAGGAGCCAAGCCAAGGTGTCCAGGGAGTTCGTCGTCGTCGTCTTCATCGACCTGCGAAAGGAATCGGAGCCGGACGCCTCCACGAGCTCGCTAGCTTCGTCGTCTTCATCGCCGGCCGCCGTGGATCGACTTCGAATTCCGGCAACTCCAGCGCCTCCCCGAGCAAGCCACCACTCCAGATATATTCAGGGTGAGCTCGCAAGCGAAACCCCTCTTTATCCCCCCTCGATTGCTTCCTCTAGCCGGATCCGCCATGGGAACCCGAGCACCTCGCCGCCATGGTCGTCGTCCTCCTCGCTCCAGTGCTCGTCGTGAACCCCCAGTGCATGCGTTTGACTCCTGCACGTGCTAGCGTTCGAACAAGCCCCGAATCGGCTCCAACCGTGCACCACAACGACGACTGCGACCTCGCCGTGGTTCTGTCGCCGCCAAGGTCGAAGCAGTCGACGAACGCGACCTCCCCGGCGTCGTACAAGTGGTGTTCCGACGCAGCTCTTCATGGGCTTTCGAACGGTGGTCTCGGCGCAGAGTTTGGAGGCCAGGAGAGGAAGAACGAGCAGCGCCGCCGTGACTCTAGTCGCCAGCGTTTAGCCGCCGGTGTGTCAGCCCAAAGCCCCCCTGTTAATTACTCGGCTAATGACCCCCTGGGTCACTGACCAGTGGGCCCAGT